>CM060432.1:166184809-167514309 GCA_030545235.1 Helianthus tuberosus | reverse complement strand
TATTAATTGTGTAAGACAATCAAAAAGATTATTAAAGACAGCAGCAGACATTACTGAAGCAACCAAGTGTTAGTAACCATCACATTCATGTAACTTGTTTTCAGAAATTTAACAAGTTACTAAGACATTTTTGGACTGATAACATCGATCCATTTAAAAAGTCAAGAAAACAAAAACCATACCCCCCACCCCACCCCACCCACCCTCCATTTTTCCCAAAATAAGTCGATGGTTCACGGAAACATCAAAAGTAAACAAGGCAAGAAACAAGGTACATGGAACAATAACAAACACGAACAGAAAAGGTGAAGTAGCAACAACTTACAGTTACATCAGGAACACCAATTATATCCATGTTCCACTGGTAATGTTCACGCCGCCGTCCCCTCGTCATTCTCTCGTAACGCCAGCACTGTCCAATAGCAAACCACTTTATCGGAAGGGGCACAGATTTTCTAGACACATAAAAAACAAACACTAAAATCAAATTCTAGCCTCTGTACCCGGACACACCAAAATCACAAAATATCAAATAAATAACCACAGAGCACATCCCGAATGAAGCACGTAAATGGAGAGTACCCCACCCTTTCTGTATGACAAGTCTAGCTAGAGAAGGAGTAAGTTCAGGCCTCAACGCCACTCGACGATTTCCCTTATCCTCGAAACAGTAAAGCTGTAATTAAAAAAAAAAAGTTGTTACCACTCATGAACACACATCTTTTTCAGTTAGGATTATAATACATTGATTGGTGACATAGATATTAGTAAAGGAACCTGGTCTCTGATTTCCTCTCCTGCTTTTCGAATATAAAGAGACTCTGATTCGAGTACAGGGTAATCAACCTCTTCAAATCCAAACAGTTCTGAAACCTAATAATACATGTAATTCAGAATTGAATTATAGAGAAAGTAAGTAGAATTGAAGAATAAAAACCTCTCTGAAGTTGTGGAAGAGCCAATTGCGGAGGCGCATGTCTTCAGGGGGGAAATCCCGGGTGCCTTTGGGAGGATTGACGTCTATCTTTTGGGCGAAATCTGAGGGCGGAGAAGAGAGTGAAATAGAACGTCCGGTGGCATTGGGATGGTGAGGAGTGGTTGAAGAGAAGTGGTGAGTAAAGAGGGAGAGAGGACGGAGAGTGGTGGCGAAGAGGGTGAGGCGGGGGTGGAGGATAAGGAGAGATGAGGAGGCTGCAGCCATTGTGCAGCAGCTGCAGGAGGAGAATGGACCATTTGAGGTTTTTACTTTTTATTTCATGATTTTGACTTTTTTTAGTCAAAGACAATTGCGGTGACTGGTGAGGTTTTTATTTCATGATTTTGACTTTTTTTAGTCAAAGACAATTGCGGTTAGGGAGTTGCGGGTCCGGGTCCGAGTGACGTGAGGCAGCGGGTTAGGGCTTGGTGTGGTGAGTTTATAGATAATAGAGTAAACTGCAATTTTACACCATGAGGTTAGGGGTCATTGGCATGTCTACCCCTAAGGAAATAATTGCAATTTTACCCCTCACTGTTCACTGTTATGTCGCAACCTTACCCCCTGTTAACAGATTCTGTTAGTCAACGTTTGTTTTGACTGTTATAATGTGTGCAAAAGTCGTTTTTGCCCCTGTCTTATTAAAATTATATAAAAAATCAAGATTCATGTTCATCATCATCATCAGTTCATTCTTCATCATCATCATCAGTTCATCATCAACGAAACAAGTTCATCATCATCATCCAGATCAACGAAACAAGTTCAGATCCACAACACAAATCACAAAATCAACGAAACAAGTTCATCATCATCCTCATCATCATCAGGTTCATCATCATCATCATCATCAGTTCCTTCTCCATTCAAAACCCTAACTAATCACCAACAAATCCACTAAATGTATATTCATCCATCATCGTCATCTTCTCCATTTCATCATCCAAAACGCCCTCTGTATCCGTAAAATTCTACAGTATTATATACAAATTCATCTTAAAGCACCAATTACAAACCCTAGCTGAAAACCCTACCGAACTCACTAACCAATTCGGCGTCGTTTCACGCTCCGACGACTCCGTTGCTCCGGCTAACCCTAGCTTCTCCGGTGACTGAGTTGCCACAAAAGATATTGACTGTTGTTCTTCAGATTCAACACTCATGGTTTCCTGCATCTTCATCGTCACCTCCAAATCTCCTCTTGAAGTTGATCATCGCCATCTTTATTGGGCGTGGATCTGGTTGCATCAAACACATAGTTTGTTGAATTGAGTGACGGTTGGATCTGGTTTCCTGCAGGTTTCCTGTAGGTCATCAAACACATAGTTATTGGGCGTGGATCTGGTTTCCTGCAGGTCATCAAGAAGAAGGGATCTAGGGTATAAAGTCGGTGACCGCAATGAACTGAGTGACGGAGTTCAGATTTGGATCTGGATTTATTTGAATTGGATTGGGGTTTGTATGGTAACGATGGATCTGGGTTTATCAGATTTGGATATGGGTTTATCAGATTTGGATCTGGGTTTATATAATAATAATAATAATAATAATAATAATAATAATAATAATAATAATATTAATGGTTTAATAATAATGGTTTGGCAAAATTACCTATTTACCCTTTGACTCTACCCTTGTTATGTTGACTGTTAGGCAAAATTGACTCCGGGGGATAAGGTTGCGACATAACAGTGAACAGTGGGGGGTAAAATTGCAATTATTTCCTTAGGGGGGGTAGACATGCCAATGACCCTAACCTCAGGGTGTAAAATTGCAGTTTACTCTAGATAATATATATATTCAAGTATGAAATTTAGTTTTAATTTCATTGTAAATATATAATTTAGTTTTAAATAAAAGGTTTTATATATAAAATAATTTAATTAATCTTTCAGAAAAAGAAAATTAATTGTGACTGATTTCAGTCATAACCAAATATTGATTCGGTGATATGAAAAACATCAAATATTCTCATAGCCAGTTTCTCGAGGCGCTACTTTTTTGCCGGGTTTGCTAATGATTACTTAAAGAAGATACTATACTAACATATAACATAAGACTATACATTACATTAAAAACGATACTTATATGTTATCAACGTTTTGCTACACGAAATTAAGAACTTTCTATTCAATAATAGCCGGTTGACAACCTTAACATTCTTTTTTTCTTCTTTTCCTCTGCTACTAGAGGTTACATACTCTCTTGACATACATATTTAAATGGGTTAGCTTATGTAAGTATAACATTAAAAAATCACAAAAACCGTTTCATTCTTTTACAAACAACATGACGTATACATTAATTCAAAATACTTGGACAGATCAATAATCTTCTTTAAACATTTTACTATAGCAGGACTCCCCACGTTTTCAACGAACATGAACAACATCTAGACCATGCTTTAAGCAGTTAACGAGACTTTCAATTGCTTTTCATTAATAGCAATAAACCATTATTTGTGGCATAACAGGATCCCCGTTGTCATTACCAAAGTAAGCATTGCTCACTACTTGCTTCACTTTAACATACGAACACTATATCAGAACATAGTAAACATATGACTTGAAATACGCACGAAGTAGTCTAAGAAGCATATGCTACGTCTATATCGTTGCTCTCTTCGTCTTCGATTATGGTTCTACAATCTGTACTATATATGTCAATATTGACCTTGCTTTGACCTTTAAACAAATTCCAAAGACGGAATTGTGGAGTGAATATAGATGAGAGGGGGCGATGATATACACCAAAGATCTCGGTTCATAGGTTATGCCCCCTTCCAACTCTTAAATAATTTATCTTTTGATTTGCAAAAATGTGACGCTAATCCACGATTCCATCAATCCTTATGTTGGGTCAACCTCATCATATCATTATTTAAAATTTAACTATTATATATCCCACTATCACATGTAACTTCCTACTCATATTTATAGTTAGAAAATTCAATCCCTAGTGTTCTATTTCATAAAGATTGTGCTTCTTTATGCTAAACAATACGTGTACATGCATAACTTCATTAGCTTCTATGTTAAATATTGTATAACGTTGGGGTGTGGTTTAAACTTTAAAGCCCCTGGGCTTTATAGTGCCACCACGTAAGCAAGAGCTTTATCGTTAACTTGTATGGTGTGGTTTAAAGCCCCTTTAAAGCCCCATATTAAACAAAATACAAAAAAAATGCAAAAAATTGATTGGTTGAAAACAATGGACCCCACCTGCAGATGTTATTAGCGCTCGTTACTGTGCCGGCGGAGACTCAATCACGCCCCCTCTATGGCGCCCAGGGGGTGGCTTCGGAGCGCTATAGGGCGCTAATTTCGCTGATTTGGCCAGAAACGTTATACCACACCCCTGGCCTAAGTGGTAATGTGGTATATGTAACTCATCTCTTAAAGGTATTTTATAAGTGGTATATGTAACTCATCTCTTATAGGTATCAAAATGTTTCTCCATATATGATTTTTTTATAAATATTCCTTTCAATCAGAGAATAATAATAATCCTTTTAATCAGAGAATAACAAAAAGATTCACATATTTATAGCAATTAAGCTATTATATCATTACTGATACCATACGTCATCATAAGAATTTTTTTTTTTAACGGCTAACTGCTTTCCACGTGTAAACCCACCCTTTCGGAGCTATGTCCAAAGGCCGACTACTCGACCACCGCTAGAAAGCGTAGCACACTCCAGATGCGCGGAAACCCCGTGGAATAGGTAAACCCCCCCCCCCCCCCCCCCGGACTCGAACCCGGGTAAAACCCCGGGCCAAGCCCTCACCGAGATGTCCAAATACCCAGCACCAGCCGGGGATCGAACCGGCGCCTCCAATGGAGACAACCGGCCAACCAACCAACTGAGCTGGGGTAATGGACGTCATCATAAGAACATACACGACACATGATCATGTACACATTTATTTTTTTAGCTAAGTATCATCCAAAGGACAAGCTTACGAAGATACGTGATTTTTAAAGATGATATGAGACGCAAGATAATATAGAAATGCGTTTAATAACATAGTAACGGGAGATAATCAGAAGATTCACGAATAAAAGCAGATACGTGATATTTCATGTATGTAATGCCTATAACAATATTTTTTTTCTTCTAAATAGATGGTATATAAATCTAAAAACATAATAATTTGTTTTATAAATTTCTTTTAGTGTCACATGGAAAGCCATGTCTTGTAGTCTTGGGCTCTGTGAATGGGACTGTCCATTGTTGTACTAGAATAAAAGCAGTCTAGTCCGTTCGGAAGTCTAAACCGATATTAGCCCAACTATATGTTCAGCTATGAACAGGTATGGTCTAAAATTATGTATGGACACGTGAACGGGACCATACTACTCCAAGCTTGCGACCTCGCCCTACAAAGGCATTCTAAAGGTTCTGGAAATGAACACCTGGCGACAAGAAGATGCTCTCAGTAGACAGAAAGGACGACAGGTGGCACCAATAGCAAGGCGCCGGTCGCAAGATCTTCATGGGACAGACCAACAACCGGTACAAAAGGACGCTGAGTTGGAGCGAATAACCATGCGCCATGTCACTTCCACTCTTCCAGACCTGATTGCGTCAGAGGGGACAGAATGGATATTCCTCCTGGTCGGACAGCTGGCGAGCAACGGCTAGCTGGCAGTCCTCCTCCTTCACAATTCTTCGGCTATAAATAGAAGACTCAACCTCCAGGTTTAAGGATTCGCTTCCTGCTCTCTCACTTTATACACACACTTATCCTCAAAACGATTACTTATTCTCACGCCGGAAGGTGGTTACAAGGGGAACCCCATCTTCTCCTCCTTGTGGCGAGTCACCGATGTTGTTCGTTTTGCAAGAAACTTGGAAGAATCAGTCATCCGCCATGTGAAGGAAAGAGATTGAATCATCTTATACGAGACGACCCGGCTAAATAGCTCTGTGCTATCTAGTGTTTCTTCAAGCTCACAACTCACATGCATTTCACACACTGTCACACTGATCATACATATAATTGACACAAACGATGCTAAAAGTAACAATGAAAACAAATAACAAACTATTAGAAAATAACTATATATTTATGGAATAAATGGCCTAGCGGCATGAAAGTATGTTGATAAAGTGTGTTTTCCTTAAGGTGTGGGCTAAAAAATATAATTCAAACCAATGACATTCTAGTGCATTGACAGCCTTATGACCTTCCAATGCAGAGGTCATTGGTTCGAGTTTAGCATGGAGCAAAACTTGCTCTGGGTTGAGTCAAGAGTTTTACCTCAGTGGGCCTTCGGTCAATGGATTTCTTCTAGAATGGTAGCGGGCCAGGTGATCAGGCGTTCATTGGTCGCTGGTCGAGTCTCGCGAGCGTGTGTGGTCTTTTGCCATTAAGTTTACATAGATGAGCTGGCTTTTATTGGTCGTTAAAAAAAATATAGTTCAAGGGTATACAAGTTTGTCATTAAAAAAAACAATTAAATAAAAATAAATTGTGGTGGGAAGTTTGCCAAAGCAGCTACCTGTGAATTGCAACTAAAATCCCAATAACAATTGTGGTTGTTAATGATGAAATAAAAGCATGAAAATATAGTGAAATGACCCTAAAGAATATAGAAAAAAAACACGTGTTAGAGCGAATTACACGTCAGCTTTCATTTAATTTTGGTATGGGCAAACTTTGAAACGAACCGTACCAAATTATGTACGATTAAACCAAATCGATAAATTATTTTTCAAGGTAATCTTTATCAAAAATAAATTGAAGACATTTTGAAAGGACCACTTCGTTTTTTCTGATTTAACAAAGTTAAGAGGTTGGTCCTTAGCCTACATAATAGCTATTCTAAAATTTCTAACATCTATTAATGTGTATATATGTGGAGGTGTAGGTTCCCTTAGTTATCTAACGTTTTGAAAGTGTATATCTATGGCAGTGTAGGTTCCCTTAACTATCCAACGTTTTGAAAATTTGAACCAACCTAACAATTGGTTTGGGAATCGTCCATCTTGTCGGTTTGGTTTGTATGCCATGCCAGGGCTGTTAGGCCACCTGATGTGGTGGCGTGGAGAGTGGGGGCAAGCCCCTCCACGCCCCACACATCACCCCTCCAACATTTCGTCCGGCGTTGTCCCTTGGGGGCTTGGAAATTCTCACTGGCGATGGGACATGTACTTCCTTGACTTTGGTTGATTTTTTGTGAGCTTAACTAATGAGAGGTGACACTTAGTGTGATTGAAACGCCTTTTGCCCTTGTCCACCACTCTATGGTTTTGAAGTTTTGAACGGCAAAACTCTTTCTACTTATGTGACAGACACGTGGAGAAAAACGTCTCTTGTCCTTGACCACAACACCGAGTAGCCGTAAGATTAAACGAAGTGGTGGGCAAAGGCAAAGCCCAACCACGTAGGTACCATCTAGACTTTAAGGACTCTACACTTCAAATCACAAAATCCATGGGGTGATGGGTAAAAGCAAGAGGGCATGTTCTTTTTTATTTATTTAAGTCATTTTTTATTCTTGTTTTTTTTTTAAATTATAAAACAATTCAATGAAAAGATATTTATATTAATTAAAACAAAAAAGCATAATTAAAAGACATTAGTAACTAACACTATATTTTTCCCTAATTAGTTTTTTTTTTTCATATTCTTGTACGTTTGTCTTTCGCGTCCGATAATGTGATCGATGTTCATAGCTAGAAACTTTAAATCTTCTCGTTTTTTCTTTCGCCATTTTTTTGTAATTTTTTTTTCATGTTGAATATTGTTAAACGTACCAATATATTCTGTAAACTCGGGTAAACTTTGAGTGTAATCCGCATTGGCACTTGATGATTTTGATGGCTTCTTTTGGATTTATCTCTACCAAGTGGACGGTTCGCTTCAATTTTGACATTATCGTCGCTTAAGCCGAAATCAATTTTGTTACGAGCATCCAAACGAGTAGACGAGCTTGTTATGCTTCTTTTTATGTTCGGGTCGCGAGCGGTACTCTCACTCATTTGCTATGATGACGTGCCAACTGCCAACAATCGATAAATGGGAACGAGTGTTTTTCTTTATCTTTGTATTCACTAAAGGCTATCGCCAAGAAGTTGGCTTCATTTTCACCACTTTTTTGCGTTATTTTTGGCTTTGTGAAAGAATCGTTGAAGGTTGTGATTTTTTTATTTGATTCGCGCCAATTTGACGAGAGACTATCATTAAACCGGTATAGATCTTGGTTCAAGGTTTCGTGATATATATCACGAATTCGTTCCCAAAAATTGTTTTCTTGTTAAGCATTCCCTTTTTACAAAAAAAAAAAAGTGACGCATTAAAAATAGTTTATATAACACAAAAACCGTCAACAAAAATATATTTTTCTTAATAAAACGAAAAAATGGAACCGATCAACAAGTCCTCAGATACGAAAATCCAAGATTTGGTTAAAAGCAATTCGTCCTCCGTTGTCCATTTTATAGTAACTCTACTTCCGCTTGTTGTCGTAAGGAAATCTCACATACAATATGCCAGTTAAAAAAGATGCATACGCCGCAAGGTCGGGTGTAGGAACTGGAACTTGTATATTACAGTTTTGTGGTGGGCTAGGATTTTGTGGGGTATTCGGAGTTTCGGGTCGACCATGCGGGTTGTTTGGATCGAAAAACGTAATTCTTGTAAGAGATTGAAAGGAGTAGTAGAGAAATGTGAAGATGGGTGTGATGGTGTGGATAATTTTATAGAGTAAATGGAGTAAATATTTAAAATTACAAAAAAAAAAAAAAATCTTTTAAATAGCCATTGCCAACGGCTTTATCATCAAACTTTCTATTTTTTTAAATGAAGGGACAACGCCGGACAAGATATTGCCTTTGGGTAGCGGCCACACCCACATCAAGATTCGATTGGATGGTGTCAATGGCGTGGAGGGGCTTGTCATCCCCTCTCTACGCCCCCAATCTGAACGGTCTAAGGAATGGATATATAAAATGTTTTGCTTTTTCGTTTTCCGGTCAAATCAGCAAACCGTTTATTCGGTAGGATCCATTATCATTTTTACTTACGTGATATATTGTTTGGATGATCGATATTGAAACTCTGTTTATACTTCAACTAATATTTGAACTTTAGTAATTAATATTTGAACTTTAGTAATTAAAATATTTGAAGTTATCTTATATGTTTGTATTTTCTATATTTTTAAAGTTTTAAAATGTGTATTAGGTGATCGTCGAGATTTTGAAACTGGTCCAACTAATCTACTAGTAAAATGATACAACAATCGGATCAATCCAATTTTCAAAAAGTATATACGAAAAATCTAGATGATTCTTGATCGCATTAAAGTTTAATCATAAAATCTCTTTTTTACCTAGCATAAAGAATAATGTTACAATGAAAAACACTAAAAAATTAATGAAGTGTGTATTTTAATTCAACATGCATATTGGATTTCATCCATCATAACGCCTTTGGGTATACTTTAACCTATGTTAACTCCACCTAAGTGCCACATCAATCTTCTTTCTCCATTTCACTTTGTCACACTCTAAGGAAATGGTTTAATCTCATTAACTTAATCTAACCCTATCTTTTAGTGGTTTTGGTCTAAAAAAGAAAAAAATAATTAATTCAATCTCTTAACATTGGGTTAACATGTTAACACATAAACCATTTAATGTCCTTTAACACAAGATGGGAGTGACTTGCAATGTTAGTTAACATACCATGTTATTGTTAACAATCTAAATGTTAGAGTACATCCCATGACCTAATAATAGCAATTCTATACACAAGACATTCCATTTTCGTTAACTCGTTTTTACTTTATGCATAGATACCTATATATGTATATATTATTCGTTCAATGCCCAGTCAATTTCAAGTAAATAAACATAGAAAAAATACATGAAATTTGTATTATTTGCTTTAAGAGTGATATATAAGGAGATTACGTATCATTTACCTTATTCTCTTTTCTCTCCTATTAAACATGTCAATACAAGTGTATTGTGTGTTTCTCACGGTTGTTTATATAAATCCGCTTCTATGTTAAACATGCATGTCAATATATAGGTATATGTCATGAAAACATGAAGGCATTTGTAAGACAAACAAAACTCATGTGGTGACGTTTTATTTTGACATTTGTTTATAAACAATAATAATCTCATATAGCACGCTGAAAACATTATTTCATTTTATTTTCACTTGGTGCCTGTTTAGTTGACAAGAATCCATAGGATTTCAAAGGGAATTGGAATTTGAATTCCATTCATTTGTGTGTTTGGTTGGACAAATTAGTTGAAGGGAATTAGATTTCAATTCCAACAAAATCCCGTATTTAATGGAATTCAGATTCCTTCTAAATTTCAAAGGAAAGTTTAAAAAACCACGGGAATGTTTCCAAAGTTACGGAAATAACCCCTTGCCTCTTTCATTTTTGTCTAAAAACCAAAAAATAATAAAAAAAATAAAAAATTAATAAAAAATCAAAAAAATTCTAAAAAATCCAAAAAATTCTAAAAAATCAAAAAAATAATAAAAAATCCAAAATATTCTAAAAAATCAAAAAATTCTAAAAAATCAAAAAATAATAAAAAATCCAAAAAAATCTAAAAAATCTAAAAATCTAAAATATTCTAAAAAATAAAAAAATAATAAAAAATAATAATAAAAATCCAAAAAATTCTAAAAAATCCAAAATATACTAAAAAATAAAAAAAAATAATAAAAATCCAAAAATTTGTAAAAAATAAAAAAATCTAAAAAAAGATAAAAAATCCAAAAAATTCTAAAAAGAGTTAATTACATAGTTAGTCCCTGTGGTTTGCACAAAATAACATACTTAGGTACTAATAGTTTAAAATCACCTTCTAGGGTATTAACTTTTCATTTTGTAACGTTTGAAGGTGTTAACTTCTAGGGTATTAACATTGTTAGTCCCTGTGGTTTGCACAAAATAACATACTTAGGTACTAATGGAATGCGATTTTAAACCTACAAATAAGCTTAATACCTCAAAATGTTAAAAAATGAAAAGTTAATACCCTAGAATGTGATTTTAAACTATTAGTACCTAAGTATGTTATTTTGTGCAAACCACATGGACTAACTATGTAATTAACTCTTCTAAAAAATAAAAAAAAATTCTAAAAAATCGAAAATATAAAAAAATCCAAAAAATTCTAAAAAAATCCAAAAAAAACAAAAAAATAATAAAAATCCAAAAAATTCTAAAAAATAAAAAATTCTAAAAAATAATAAAAAATCCAAAATATTCTAAAAATCAAAAAAATAATAAAAAATAATAAAAAATCCAAAAAAATCCAAAAAATAAAAAAATCCAAAAAATTATAAAAATCCAAAAAATTCTAAAAAAATCAAAACAAATAATAAAAAATCCAAAAAATAAAAAAATCCAAAAAATTCTAAAAAATAAAAAAATTATAAAAATAAAAAATAATAATAAAAAATCCAAAATATTCTAAAAATAAAAAAACGTATATACAAAAAAAATTGGGGGGTCGACCGCCCCTTCCCGCTCGATAGAAGTTGCGCCCCTGTTCCTTACAATTCCTCCATTTTCACACACCTTAAATGGTTAATTGTTTGCACACGTCGGATAATCTTTGTCACAAAATTCTAGGGTTTTCAACTTCAAACTCAATCCCCAATCCTTCATCCAACTTCAAATCCAAATCAACAACAATCGACCTTCATCTGATCTTCGAATTCGTGTGTAAACATGCCTTAGAGACACTCACTGAAGAATAATAATGTTGTGAACTTGTGATCGTCCATGATTCACAATATTACAATTGAAGCTTTTTCGTTTTGACATTCTCATTTTTGTATAGATAAAGATATAAATTTTATTAAAATCTAGTTTTGAATAGTAATGTACTAGGTTAGAACCCCGTGTAATACACGGGTTGAATAAATGTAATTTTATATACTAAATAATTAAACAACATATCTTTACAAACCTCTTTTATTGCACGGGTTGAATAAATATAATTTTATATATTAAATAATAAAAAAGTTATATTTATAAGAACCATATTGTACGGGTTGAATAAATATAATTTTATATACCAAATAAAAAAGTTATATCTTTAAAACCACTTGTATTACACGAGTTGAATAAATATAATATTGTTTACCAAATAATAAAATAATACATCTTTAAGAAACTTCATTTATTACACGGGTTGAATAAATGTAATTTTATATACCAAATAATAAAAAAGTTACATCTTTAAAAATATGTGTATTACGCGGGTTGAATAAATGTAATTTAAGTATAAATGTAAACATAAAAAGTTTCCTGATTTGCTTTTTTTATTATTTAAATTTACATCATTTGCCTTTTTCGTTATCTTACTTATATAATATTAAGTATTATAAAATTCCGAATTTAATATTGCGATGCGCTTATTTTTATCTACGATTCGATAAAAGTCTTATTTAAACATGTGAAATATATGTGATCTTTTTTTCTTTACAATGAGGAACAAAACTGATAGTGTATGAACAACATCGATACTGGTAACGTATTCGCTTTATGGTTTTCTCGACGTAACATTTTACAATTCGTTGAATACAAAGTTGTAGTTGCAATTGAGTGTTTTTTTTTGTTACCGTAACAAGCTATAATGAATGCTTGTACGGTACTGGTACCATGACGAACAAAACCGATATGACGATACCGGTTGAACAACATCGATACCAATATTCGGTTTATGGTTTTCTATGATATAAAACATATATCTTTTTGTTGATATATCGAGTGTTAGTATCATACTAAGCCGAACCGATAATGACCGAAAATCCGATGCAAAAGGCAGGTAATCCCACCAATATATTGTATACATAACTATGATCATATGTTTAAACTAACTATGATCATATGTTTAAATAATTAAGTAGACCAGTATTTAGGACCCGTGCTTTGTGTCGAGACCAAAAAATCAAACAAAAAGTAGACATAAAAACGTTGAAACACGTACTCGCGTTGCGGTGTGTTAACTCTCAAAAAATTGATCGAAACATAAAACGTACAAAAGAATAACTAATTTGACATAAGTCCTACGCGTTGCGACGTCAAAAGTATAGCATACCAAAGTTGAAAGTTAAATGATATCATCAGAGTTAAAAAAAAAAAAGAATTTATGATTAATTTATAAACTTGAAAAGTATGATGTCAAACTTAATCAAAAGCCAGAAAAACAAATTTATAAACTTGAAAAGTATGAGCATGTGAGGTATGTAAAAAAAGTCAAAAGAAAAAGGTAAAACCAACATCAATAGTAACGATATGCGAGAGATAGAAATTCATATATGATAAAAAACAAACGAAAAGAACAGTGAATTGAATTTAGGGTATATTAGAATATGGGGTATGGGGCGGGGTTGTGGCGTGGGTTGGGTACAAACGCCCAAGTCACCACCCCTGGTGGGTTTGGGTTTCGGCGTGGCCCCTTGGGCGGGGGTTTCAGCCCGGGCGGGGGTTTCAGCCCGGGCGTTGGACGGGGCTATCAAGATGACATGGAAGTATCTCATTGGCCAAGACAAGTAGCCGTTTGGGCTTAGCCGTTGGCTAACGGCTATGTGTTTAAAAAAAATTTTATTCACTATAAATACTCACACTTCTATTCATTTTTTTTACCACAACTACTTCAACTCTTCTATAATCATCTCTGTCTTATTTAAAAAAAAAAAATTATCATCCAACCACAATACGAAAAATGAATCCTCATAATCGTGGTTTTGACCCGAACAATCCGTGGGCATTCCAAGAAACACCTAGTCCAGCATCCAATCGTCCAATTGCTCCATTTTTAATACACTCCACGATGCCGGATATTGCTGGTTACGCATCGTTTATCTCGAATCGTTTGAAGAATGATGTTGGTCGAAAACACCAACGCCTTTCGCGCAACGAGCGTCATTGAAAAACATTAGTTGATATTGATAGGTAATAGATAGGTAATATATGGACGATCTGTACTCGACTAAAAACACGTTGTTGTGTATCATGTACTCGACTATATGGACGATCTGGAAGGAGCGGAACGGCTCGGTGTTTAGAGGTGCAAAAAAATCTGCTAACAGAGCCAGAGACGAAATTATATCTTCCCTCTTTAACTGGATCAATCACAGGTCCAAGATTGGAAATATTGGCTGGAATGATTGGATCTCTAATCCATTATGTAGCGTGTAGTCTGTTGTTTGAATTTATCTTGCTTTGTATTCAGCTCTTCGCTGGAAGCCTTCTGGCTTTTTTTCTTTATAAAATTTGCTGTTCCAAAAAAAAAAAAAAGATAGGTAATATATTAAATTTAAACATTGTAATTTTATAGCATCGAAAAAAAATCTAAGATTAATATATGTTGCGATATTATTTGTGGATGCTTCTGGAATGTTATTTTTTAATTAATCCATCCCACGTTCCCAATTTCCAACCAGTATCAAGCTCCCGTTTAGAGGTGCACAAAATAACTGGTTATTAATCGAAACCGTAACCGGTTAATAACCGATTTAGGAATAACCGGTTCAATAGGTTATTTAACCGTAGGTTAGTAACCGGTTATAAGTGTTTAGTATAATAACCGGTTTTTTAACCGATAGACTGGTTAACCGAAAAAATAACCGAAAATTTCAAAAAAAAAGGCAAAAAAACCGGTTAAAGTAATTAACCGGACCAGTTAAAAAAATAACCGGTTAAAGTAATAACCGGTTAAAGCATTAACCGGTTAATGTCAAAAAGTCAAATTAACCAGTATAACTGGTTAACCGAACCGATTATTAAAATTAACCGGTTTGTGCACCTCTACTCCCGTTAGAAAAACGGTATCTGAATCTACGGCGGAGTAGATTGAGCCCAAAAAGTCATCCAAACGGGCTCAATACGGGTCAAGTCGCCTGACTTTTTTTAACCGCTAACAGTAACACACACCTCAGTAAAACATTAAAATTTATTTATAAAAATGAACAATTTTACAGGATAAACACATCACCAACCCAAATTTGACCTTTCTGTGGAATTGAATAAAATTTTTCTTTTGAATTGAATAATATTTAGTCAATGTATTATTATCCACACGCCCAATACATCACATACAAGCATACATACATGATACATTACATGCATACATACATACATACATACATATGTACAGATCACATGACCATCCATAATTTGTCATCATTTCGTGCTCCCTATAAATCCACACCTTTACCTCCAATTTCACTCTTCAAACCAATTACAAATTTTCAATTCCAACCCTTGTTCATAAAATTCCAAAATACCAATGGGTGAGGTTAGCTTTCATCCTTCACCTCTAATTTTTCTTTTCTTTTTATCTTATTAAGCTGAATTTAATTTGATTTTATCTATCTCATATATTGTTTTACAGCAAAATGATGCGAAGAAAGAAGCCGGTGAGCAGAAACCGGCCGATGCCGGAGGTGAAAAAAAGTCCAACGGTGGTCCCACCACCGTCGTTCTAAAACTTGACTTGCATTGCGATGGATGTGCCAAAAAAATCAAAAAATCTATCCGCCATTTCGAAGGTATAATAAATATAAAATCTAAAAAGCACATTTTTATGCAAAATATATATATAATTGAGAAGATATAGTGTGTGTTCATGGTTTGTTTATTCCGTCAAGCGATGAACATGAAGAAGAAGAATAATAAATAATTATTTCTATTTTTATTTTTATTCAGTCACCAAATAAGGTGAATGCATTTGGCGTAGGTTAGACTCTTAACTGCTGCTGTTGATGTAACTAACGGCGGTAACTGAAAACTACCTGTTGTTGCTTGCAGGTGTGGAAAGTGTAAAAGCGGATACCGCCGGCAACAAACTGACGGTAACTGGGAACGTGGATCCCACGCGCATCAAAGAGCGAGTTGAGTACAGGACCAGAAAGAAGACAGAGATCCTCTCTCCTCAGCCGAAAAAGGAAACCCCGCCGGAGAAAAAAGCCGATGATAAAAAATCTGATGACAATAATAAACCCAAAGAGGTACTGAAATTAATCAATGAAAATATTGGATTTAGTAGTTGTATTGAATTGACTAATTTATATGATGAGTGGTGGTTGATATAGCCTCAATCGACTACGGTGGTTCTGAAGATTCCTTTGCATTGCGACGGTTGCATTCACAAAATTAAACGAGTCATTTCAAAGGTCGATGGTAAGTTAGTTCTCCTACTACTCAATCTTTTATAACAACTAGTGGGATTCTATCTCCCACATAAAACTAATTCAGTTCTATAATTTACGATATTAAATTTGAAAGGATATCAATGAATGCTTTATAGATCGAAAACCATAAAAATAGATAGTTGTATCGGTTCTAATAATATTGATATTGGTTTGGTTTGTTATAGTACCGTTACATTATCTATAATCGCTAATGTTTACGATAACAAAAATACAATATTTTGAATATATAGTTGCGTTTCAACAAAATTTATACAATTATTTCGAGAAAAAAACAATTATACATATTCAGCTTTTAAGAAAAAAAAAAGAGTAAATTACGATTTTGGCCCATGTGGTTATATCACTTTTACATTTTTAACCTAAAAAAGAATTTTTTTAACATCTGAGCCCCTAGCGTCTTTTTTTCTAACCCTTTTGGTCCCTAACATTTAATGGATCGGGTTAGTGTTAGGGGCCAAAAATGTTAAAAAAAAAGACGTTGGGGGCTCTGATGATAAAAAAATTGGCTAAAAGGGTAAAAGTGATATAACTACAGGGGTCAAAATCGTAATTTACTAAAAAAAATATAAAGAACACAAATTATTATAAAAATCAAATAAAAAATCTTTTAAGAAAAAAAAATATATCGAACACAAATTATTATAAAAATCAAATTAAATAAAAACTAAATGGGCAAAAGACGTATATATTATTTAATAAAGTATAAAAAAGGGAAATTATAACTTACAAGATATTGTATTTTATAATAAATATTTTTAAAAAAAAATCATATTTAAGATTTGAATAAATCTTGATTCTTGAGTTCAATACATTTTAATAAAATGACTTGAAACTGGTGTTGATCCATGCCCAGGGGCGGACCCACATTGGTGCCACCGGGGTCCCCGGACCCCAATCTTTTTTAAAAAAATAGTAGATTCGGTATATTAAATTGTATATGGACCCCATAAATACAATTAGCTGGACGCCATAGAAATAAAAAGAAAGTTGGTGTAGTGGTAAATCTCCCTCTTTTCTACCAAGAGGTCATGGGTTCAATCCTTGATGAGCCCATTTTTCTTATTTTTTTAAAAAAATCTAGTTCAAACCTCACTTTAACTCGACCTGAACGAGGACCGACCCGAAAATGGACCCCATTGAAATAAAATCCTGGGTCCGCCACTGTCCATGCCATATATTATATTATACGGTCAAAACCATTTGATGGGTTTAATTAATAATCATGTTGAATAAGAACCAAATTCTTTAAAAAAATTGGATGACGTATTGAACTTATGATTATAAAATAAGGATTTCTTTAATTGGACGGCGATTAATTTAATACACATTGTTTTTAATAACAGGCGTACACTCTGTGATACCGGATTCAGGCAAGGATTTGGTAATGGTGGAAGGGACAATGAATGTGAAAGAACTCGTACCACATTTAAAAGAAAAACTTAAGAGAAAGGTTGATATTGTCCCTCCTAAAACAGAAGACAAAGACAAAGGTGGTGACACAAAGGATGACAAGAAAGAGAAAGGGGAGGGTGACGGCGACACGAAGGAGGCAGGGGGAGGTGGCGAAAACAAGAGCAAAGGCATTGAGGTGGTTAACAAACTCGAGTATCATGGACATAATCCTCACACGTACACGATGCAAATGTACAATCCGAGTTATTATAATCAAGATTATGGGGTTTCGACGCCATCTAGTTCTAACCATGGTTATGTGTACCAAGGTTATAATCATGGGTACGCTATGGAATACTCACACGCGCCTCCATTGCCTCCGCCTATGTATGACAACGACCCTCGAGCCATGTATCAACCGGAGACAGGGATGTTTAGCGATGAGAATCCGAATGCTTGTTCAGTTATGTAGATATTAACTTTATATATGAATTGTAAAAAGCAAAAGATATATATATAATAGACGGAATGGTAAAAAAAATGAGATATATTATATTGTAGGTTATAGAACCGGTTAAATTGCCGGTTTGAAGTTGGACGACCGGTGGTTTTATGTTAGGTTTGTTTTATTTTACTTTGTTTGTAATTATAAAGTATGGTTAGATATCCAATTTTGGGATATACATAATGTAACATAATAAATGAAAGTTTACTCATATTTATTAAATTCTATGGATCTCATGATGCCACACGCCTAACATACTTTAAGTGGTTTATTAGTGAGTTTTCTTTTATTTAATTGTGTTTCATACATGGCAATTGATCCCAAAAAACTTCTTAATATTAATATTTTAAAATTTTAAAATGTTTGGATAGTAGTTGAATATAATTGATTCATGTATATATCTAAACTATTTTAAAAACTTTAAAATATATATAGCATTATATCTTATCTTCATTCTCAAGACATAACTTTTTACAGTAGATTTACGTATGAATGATTAGATATTTTATGCAAATTTTATAGTGTTTTCTTTTGTTCTATCCAATGGGAGATATAGGCCACAAAAATATCTCACCTCAGATATCACTAGTTTTTGGGCGCATTAGTTGTGAACGTGAGAAAAACCTCATAGCTAAGCATGCATAAGTAGAAACGTTTTGTGTGAGGAGCGACCTTATTGAAAGTTTCCACTTGAGTAACCAAAACAAACTCATGAGCTTGTCGTGTGTAAAGTAGACAATATTAATAGCTATGGGAGTGAGGATACGACACAATTGACTATAACTTATAAATTACGTATTACTCTTATTAATTTCGGTTTTATACATGCTTCACTATAAAGTAATAGTTACAATAATTTATATATACCTTATTTTGAAATGTATATCATGTAATCTCTTCTTTTGGAAACAAATCAACAATCATTCATATTTTAGGCTATCCTTGTATTTCAAGTAATTTTCAAGATTAAGAAGACAACTCCCTTTTAACAAAATTTAGCTTTATAATGATATTATATACTTTTGGAATAATTTAATTGAGTGCATATTGGACGAAAAATATAATTAATTTGACCTGTCTTCAACATTAGATATCTTAGGTTTAACAGATTCTTGATCAAACTATAAGATGTCTTCTTTTGGATTCAGCAAAGGCATATTTAGATTTTAAAATTTAAATAGGCCGGTGATGTTTCCCTTGGCTGCTTTCTTGTTTTTTCAAGGTGCTTCTTGTTGGTGTGTTGCATTTTGTGGAGATCTATAGTTCCTGTTTTAGTCTCCTCCTTGCATTCTCTTTGTTTTTTTTTCTTTTAACATTTTCAATTTTATTTTTTATTTTTTTAAGGTTAATAATAGTGTACCTATTTACCCGAAAAAATAGTATGATATATCCATTTTTTTTCTTTTTTTATTAAAGCGGGTGAAAAGTCATCCAAGGCTCCTCAAACCAAAATTCCAAACTTCCAATCCTATTATAATCAATTAAGTTTGACATTCTAATTTCTCAAATCTCCCATTCTGGCTTCTAGAGTTCTGCATTTGAACTTTGAACCTACGTCTGAATTTTGAACCCTAATCGCAAGTCGCAGGCAAACCATTAACCAGATTTGACATATTTAGTTTTGATTACACATCAAGTTTGAATTTGTGTTGTTTATGTTTGAATATTATTGGCATGCATTTTGACTTTTGAGTCAAAGTTGTTTGTGTTATAAAGTTTAATTTTGATCTAATTTGAAGGCTTCGTTAGTTTGTGTTATTAAAGTTTTATTTTGATCTAATTTATACTTTCGAGTCAATTTGTGTTGTTTGTGTTATCCAATAAATACATGGCAGGTTTTGCGTCAGGTATACCCAAGATTTTTTTTTTTAAATTAATGGGTTAATCTAAAACCCGTGTGTATGCCCGATACCCGAATGTGTATTTACCCAATAGAAACCCGACGGATTTTAGGACAGGTTTGAGACAACCTTATTTAATCAGGTTTGGGGTTAGAATTACCTAAACCGTCCCATTGCCATCTCTACAATACCCTCAATACTTCTAAGTACAATACTTTGTGTGCGGTGATTTATATAAAAATGTAATGCTTTTTATATACTTTGAACTTTCTATATCGTTCTGTACATAGTAATAAACTAATAATATACTGATTAGAGTGGTAGTATATACAACATCTCATATATCATACATGTATAAAGTATCTTGTTATGTGTATAATCACCTACAAAAAAAGTTTTAACTTGTAAATAAGACTAAATTTCTAAAATATTGTTATACCTTAGTGTTACGCTTCATCTCATAGTGTAAACGTATAAATTAACGTTTTATATGTATAATCACCTCAAAACGAAAAACTATTTATTTTGTAGATAAGACACTATATTTCCAAAACTGTTTTTTATAATACCTTACTAGTGTAGACAGATTCTTGGACACACAGTTACTAAATGACAAAGGGCCAGTCAATTTTAATTTGAAAGGCTACATAGAAACAAGTTATTAGTGGTTTAATATCGTCAACTTACTTTTCTTTATCGTGTACCCTGGTGAAGTTCTAGATAAAAAGTGGCGTACATGTTGCGTTATGTTGTTTTTCTTTTTTCTTATATGACAGTAAATATTAAAAAACAAACTAATTATTTGATTTATTCTTTAAAAAAATGTATAAAAGTTCATATTATTACCCAAAATATAAACTTTTAAATAAACCGTCAGTTTTTTTTGACCGACCAATGTTAGATTAAATATTATTTATTTAGTATTTAATCTTGTAGCCTATATAATCATTTATATTATATTAGATCAAAATATATTAATAACCTATTAATAATTAGTTGGTAATTGTTGATGGACCATATTACCCTTATTAACTAATTAGGTTTCCTCTTGGGTGTATAAATAAGGGGCTTATTAGAGAGTTAAAGGGTTAGACAGTTACACACTTTACACAATCAATCAACCCTCATTAACATCAATTCGAACTCTCTCCCTCAACCGAATCCTTACCCTACTTTCGGTTATCATCACCATCATTACTTTACACCCTAAGGAGGAACCGAATCAACTTGACAAAGATGTCGAACTCAATGGCTGGTTCTCTGACTGGATTCTCCTCTGCTTTGAATGCCATAACAGGTATGTGATTCATGTTTTCCATTTAGTTTAAACAGAACTGATCAACATGTGGTATCAGAGCATATGTTGATAAATCAGTTCTGTTTTTTGTATCCATTATTCTCGGATCAAAATCTGGAAAACGGAAGTTTAAAGACTTAAAATCAAAAACTGTTTTCGGGTTTCATTATGGCCGAAATCCCTGTTTTCGGAAATTATTACTTGATATATTGACCCGAAATCATAAAAGGATTAAGCTTATTGTCACGAAATCCATTACAAAACCATTAAAATCAGGTTTCGGATTTCCAGATTATGTTCTTATTATTTTAGGGTTCATCATTTATGTTCTAAGAAACTCGAAAAATTCATAAGATTTGGAATATAATTTTGGATTAGTAAGTGTTTTACTGTTTTGATCTAAATTTTTATCTATTAAATTTTCGAAAACTGTTAAAGAGATAATCAGTTATTATTTTCGAAATCCTTGATAAGTTTAGATCATGATTAAAACAGGAAATACTATCCCAAATCCCTTAAATTTCGAGTTTCAGTTTTATCACAATTAGCAGCTGTTAACAGAGATCACGACTCGAGACTAAGGTTGCGACTCGCAACCACAATCATCACAACTCGAGACTAAGATTGCGACTCGCAACCACGAGATTGCGACTCGCAACCACGATCATCATAACTCGAAACTAAGATTGCGACTCGCAACCACGAGATTGCGACTCGCAACCACGATCATCATAACTCGAGACTAAGATTGCGACTCGCAACCATGACCATCACAACTCGAGACTGAGATTGCGACTCGCAACCATAACTATCACAACTCGAGACTGAGATTGCGACTCGCAACCATAACCATTGCGACTCGAAACTAAGATTGCGACTCGAGACCTCATTTTATGCTGTTAGTTTGATCCGCGCTAACAGGTGGTTTGCTATTAAATACTTGGTTTTGTTAAACACTTACTTACTTAATTAATCAGAATCAGATAATTTTACAAAACCAAAATAGCTTAACTTGAATGAGCTTCTGATGTATTAATTCTGGCCAAAGCTGATTTACTACATCTATTTATTGTTCAAGTATTATTAAGAGCTATGTTAAGTATGCATTACAAACCTGAAATGTCTTAATTCTGGCCAAAGCTGATTTAATTCATTTATGTTTAGCATGACTTGACAAGTGCATAACTAAAGTGATTGTCTCATTTCTGGCCAAAGCTGATTTGTCACAATTACTTTGCACACATATTTAAATGATTACACTTCTGGCCAAAGCTGATTTGTCTTCATTTAAATAGAATTTTACTAAGTCTATTATTTTGATGTTAGTAATAGACATTATCACAGCTTCATAATTAAAATGGTCATTACTTATACCTGCCTTAGTATAACATGCCCTTAGATCACATTAAGACTTCTTTCTTAGTATCATAACTTGCTCATCTTATTTCCACTATCAGCACCCAATCAAGGGATTCCACCTTTGACTGGTGATAACTTTGCTGCTTGGAAGGATGCCCTCATGCTTACTCTTGGGCTGCTGGACTTTGATTATGCTCTAAGAGAGAATAAGCCAGCGGACCTTACTGCTACTAGTACTGCTGCTGAGCAGTTACTCCATGATAAGTGGACTAGGTGTAACCGCATGTCTCTCATGTTCATGAAGCAGTCCATTCATAACTCAATCAGAGGGGCCATTCCTGATTCTGAAGATGCTAAAACCTATCTGGCTTCTGTGGAGGATCAATTCAAGGGAACATCAAAAGCACACGCTAGCACTCTTATCCTCAAGCTAGTGACGACTAAGTATGATGGGAGGAGCGGCATTCGCGAACACATCATGATGATGCATGACATGGCCAATAAGTTGAAGGGCCTAGAGATGGAGATCAGTGATGGTTTTCTTGTTCACTTCATCATCACTTCGCTTCCTTCGTCCTATGAAGCATTCAAGATCAATTACAACACTCAGAAGGACAAATGGACGATGAGTGAGCTGATCGCCATGTGCGTGCAGGAGGAAGAGCGTATGAAGATGGATCGCCATACTGATGTTGCTAACTTCACCACCTCCAGCTCAAAGAAGAGGAAGAACAATTATCCAAGAAAGGATGCTTCTAAGGTTCAAAAGCCAAATCCAACTCCTAATACAAGTGCACCTTCCAGCTCTAAGAACTCCTTAGGCAAACCCTATTGCAAGTTCTGTAAGAAAACAGGACATAAGCAAAAGGAATGCCCTGACTTCAAGGAGTGGCTGGCTAAGAAAGGTAACGATTTTTTCATGATACTTGAGTCCTTTAATTTAAATGTTCCTGCTAATTCTTGGTGGTTTGACTCTGGTTCTATGGTACATGTTACAAATTCACTTCAGGGATTCCTTACAATCCGGAAGCTGGGAAGAAACCAAAGAACACTTAAAGTTGGGGATGATCGGGAATTAGAAGTGAAGGCCATAGGAACATTACAATTATTTTTGAAAACTGGTTTATGTATTAAACTTTATGATACCTTATATGTTCCTGAGGTAACTCGGAACCTTGTATCAGGACCAAAGTTAGACATGGACGGTTTTGTTGTTTCCCATGGTCATCGCAAACTCTCTATTCTCTATGATTCCATTGTTTATGGTACTGGCATTCTGGATGGTGGTCTCTATAGATTAGAACTAGATGATAATTTTTCTAAATCTTTGTTGTCATATAATATTAATGAATCACTCACAAAGATAGAAAGGAAACAAATTCGAGACTTAGAGACTTCATCTATGTTGTGGCATCAACGTTTAGGCCACATCTCTCGTAAAGGATGAAGTCTTACCTCCTCTCGATTTCACCGATTTTGGAACATGTGTCAAATGTCTCAAAGGCAAAATGACATTAGCAAATAAGAAAGGAGCCACTAGGAGCTCTAATTTATTAGAACTCATTCACACTGACATTAGTGGTCCTTATCAAATTGCTGGTATAACAGGACATACTTCATTTATCACTTTCATTGATGATTATTCTCGTTACATGTACTTGTATCTTATAAAGGAAAAATCTGAATCTCTAACAACTTTTAAAGATTATAAAGCTGAAGTTGAAAAGCAATTAGATCGTCAAATTAAAGTTGTGAGATCAGATAGAGGCGGTGAATATTATGGAAGACATACTGATGTGGGTCAAGCTCCTGGTCCATTTTATGACTTTTGTAAGGGCCAGGGGATTGTGAACCAATACACCATGCCTGGTACACCTCAGCAGAATGGTGTCGCTGAAAGAAGAAATCGTACCCTTATGAACATGGTGCGCAGTATGTTAGCCAACACTAATTTACCATTATTCCTCTGGACTGAAGCGTTAAAAGCAGCTGTTCATATACTCAATAGAGTTCCTTCTAAGTCTGTCCCTAAAACTCCTTATGAACTTTGGACAGGAAGGAAACCGAGTCTTAAATATATGAAAGTATGGGGCTGCATTGCTGAAGCAAAACTTTACAATCCTTTCCTAAGGAAACTTGACCCTAAAACAGTTACCTGCTTCTTTATTGGGTATCCTGATCATTCAAAGGGTTATCGTTTCTATTGTCCTTCCCATGTCACCCGTATTGTTGAAACCAAGCGTGCTGCGTTCTTGGAGGATTTTAAGATCAGTGGGAGCAGTACCAACCCTTACGAAGAATTGCAAGAAGTACAAGACGCGGGGGGGAGAGACTCGTCGCTTATCATTACTCCGTTTACTCCTCTTGTACCCCATGCAACTGCACCTGAAGTCACTGCACAAAATCCATCTCCACAATCAGAACCCATTATACCTCACAACGAAGGCACATCAAACGCTCAAAACCAAGACAACGCTGAACCCGATAATCAACTCAGGAGGTCATCTAGGCAAAGAAGGCCTACTAATTGGGATGATTATGTTACCTACCTGACTGAAATGGATGCTGGAAAGCTCAATGATCCTATCTCTTATAATGAAGCCATTAGCAGTGATCAGTCTTCTGAATGGAACAAAGCAATGATTGATGAGCTTGAATCCATGAAGAAAAATGACGTTTGGGATTTAGTTGAATTACCCGATGGTGCCAAACCTGTAGGTTGTAAATGGGTGTTCAAAACAAAACTGGATCCGAATGGGAACGTTGAACGCTACAAAGCGAGATTGGTTGCAAAGGGCTACACTCAGAAAGAGGGAATTGATTATCAAGAGACGTTTTCACCTGTCTCTCGTAAAGATTCATTAAGGATCGTCATGGCCCTAGTAGCTCATTTTGATTTAGAGCTGCATCAGATGGACGTCAAAACTGCTTTCCTTAACGGAGACTTAGATGAAGATGTTTACATGAAACAACCTGAAGGCTTTAAACCTGAAGGTCAGGAGCATCTAGTCTGTAAGTTGAAGAAATCTATTTATGGGTTAAAACAAGCATCACGTCAATGGTACCTCAAGTTTGATGAAGTCATGAAGAGACAAGGTTTTATGAAGAATCAAGTGGATCAATGCACCTACCTCAAGATGAGTGGGAGTAACTTTACTATACTTGTCCTTTACGTAGATGACATTCTATTGGCAAGTAATAGTTTAGACATGTTGCATGAGTCGAAGCGTTTACTCTCGCATAACTTCGACATGAAGGATCTCGGAGATGCTTCTTACGTCATTGGCATCGAAATTCACCGAGATAGGCACAAAGGGATCTTAGGATTGTCTCAAAAGACTTACATAGATCGTGTCCTTACACGTTACAACATGCAACAGTGCAAACCCTCCATCGCTCCAGTAGTGAAGGGAGATGTTTTCGGTTCATTCCAGTGTCCGGCAACAGAGGTTGAAAAGGAGCAAATGAGCCAGATACCTTACGCGTCAGTAGTCGGGAGCCTGATGTATGCTCAAGTCTGTACTCGCCCAGATATCGCTTATATTGCTGGAATGCTAGGTCGTTATCAGACTAATCCTGGCCTAGATCACTGGAAAGCAGCTAAGAAGGTCCTTAGATATCTGCAAGGGACGAAAGACTATAAACTGACTTATAGAAGAAGTGATCATTTAGAAGTGGTAGGTTATTCTGATTCTGACTTTGCCAAATGCAAAGATGACAAGAAATCCACTTCGGGCTACATCTTTATGTTAGCAGGCGGACCTATCTCATGGAAGAGTCATAAACAACAGTTAACTACAACTTCCACAATGATGGCAGAGTACATTGCTGTTTACAACGCAACCTGTCATGGAATGTTGCTTAAAAATCTGATCACTGGACTCAAAATTGTTAATTCCATTTCTAGACCATTGAAGCTTTACTGTGATAACTCAGCTGCCGTTAGTTTCTCGAACAGTAACAGTTCGACTGGAGCTGGTTTATATCTTGATACGAAGTACTTGTTCGTACGCGAACGAGTTGAGGAAAATAATCTTTGTATTGAGTATATTAGTACTAAAGATATGCTTGCGGATCCGATGACTAAAGGTCTCCCACCTAAAGTTTTCGAAGAACATGTATCGAATATGGGACTTACTAAAGACCTTATTTAATGGCATATTGTACTAGCTTATGTTTTAATTAATAAAATTTCCTCAGTTTGATTTTGTATGTCTCTAACATATGTTCTGCCGGTGTAATGACATATAGACAAATATAAATACAAATCAGACGCTAAAGGGCTGCGTATTTTGATCGTAACTGTTAGGTTTTAAATTGAGGCTATAGTATGACTAATGGGGGTCCTGAGTCGAATGATGATTCAACGGCTGTATTTCTCTGCTATAGTTCTTGGTTTAAGGCTAAAATGAGTGTTAACTCCTGGCCAGGCTTACCTAATACTCATGATAAATGATTACTTGGCTAAGTGGGAGAATGTTAGATTAAATATTATTTATTTAGTATTTAATCTTGTAGCCTATATAATCATTTATATTATATTAGATCAAAATATATTAATAACCTATTAATAATTAGTTGGTAATTGTTGATGGACCATATTACCCTTATTAACTAATTAGGTTTCCTCTTGGGTGTATAAATAAGGGGCTTATTAGAGAGTTAAAGGGTTAGACAGTTACACACTTTACACAATCAATCAACCCTCATTAACATCAATTCGAACTCTCTCCCTCAACCGAATCCTTACCCTACTTTCGGTTATCATCACCATCATTACTTTACACCCTAAGGAGGAACCGAATCAACTTGACAAAGATGTCGAACTCAATGGCTGGTTCTCTGACTGGATTCTCCTCTGCTTTGAATGCCATAACAGGTATGTGATTCATGTTTTCCATTTAGTTTAAACAGAACTGATCAACAACCAAGTCACACACACTCACGAATCTTATTCTTGATTCTTGAATCCACATTTTTATCTACTATAACACTTAAACCCTCAACCTTATATAAGGTTGTATAATTGAACGTATAAATTTTAATATTAAAAAAATCAATGTTAGTGTAACTAATGAAAAATATTGTTAGCGTTTTACCAAGGTCGAAAGAGAGTCGATGATTGGTAACATTAGTTTTGGCTCTCATGATTATTCTGTTTGTTATTACTAACTATTAGGAGGCTCTCATGATTGATTGGTTTTTTTACGTGATTCATTCAGTGATAGGTGTGATGAGTGATGCAAGTAATATCATTATGATGTTATGAAATTGGAGGGAATAAGGTGACAACTTATGACTGGTTGTGATTAGGGTTGTAAGTAAACCGAATGAACATGAACAAGGCTTTGTTCGTGTTCGTTCGTTAAGGATATAATTTGTTCACGAACGGTTCATGAACACTTACCGAACGAGATTTGCTGTCCGTGTTCGTTCATTAAGGAAAGGAACATGTTCACAAACGGTTCACGAACACAAACTGACACATATAAAATCGGCGACGACGATGGTGGTTAGAGGTGGATAGTAAGAGGGAGCGGCGCTAGACCTTGTAGCCTTAATTTTTAAACTAAGGCCGATAATATTTTTCGATATAAATAAAGAGAAGGAAAGTGGAATGGTGGATATACAAGGTGGAGATAAGGTTTCCTATTTTATTTATTTGGCTAATGAGATAAATAAGAATTAAGGGATATAAAAAGTTTGCATAAAATAAATAAATGCTAAAAAAACCTTTAATGAATAGCATAAATATACGAACATGAACCAATGTTCACGAACACATTATCGAACGTTCACGAATAGGGGCGCAACTTCCTTGGCCCCCCCCCCCCCCCCCCCGAACTTTTCGACGCGTAGTGTTATGAACAGTACATTCGTATATAAATTTTTAGGTATATACGTTTCGCCCCCCGGAATTGGGAAAAATCAACCCCCAAGCTTCGCCAATGTTCACGAACGCTATTGAACGAACGAGACATTTGTTCGTGTTCGTTCATTTAACTAACCGAACGAAATTTCTTGTTCATGTTTGTTCATTAATTAAACGAACAAACATAAACGAACTTTCCGCCAAACTGTTTACGAACTGTTCACTGAACATTCAATTTGTTTACAGCCCTAGTTGTGATAGTGTGATGGGTGCCCCGTCCTCTTATCAAAGTTTCATCAAACTAAAATCCAAACCAAACTTAACTTTCAGTTTAATTGTTTAAACTGCTTCCTCATAAGAGGATTGGTCATATAAATCTGGTTTTAGTTTATTCTTGATGTTTTCTTGTTTTACAAGAAAATGAGTTAATTATTTAATAAAATTATCTAAAATGGACTTCTTATTGTCTCAAAGAGTTTTGTCTTAAAAGTCGCATTTAGTGAGCCTGGCTGTGCCTTTTCATCCCTACAAAAGTTGGAACATGACAAAAGTCATATAAAAAATATTTTCCACACATACTAAAAAATCACATGTAATGCATAATTCACACACATATATACATTGATCTGAATGTATATAGACATATAGTATATATTATATATGTATATAGACATATAGTTAGCATATAAAGAGAACATATACCCTTCGCAATTTAAAAACTTTTTGGTTTAAAAGAATTTATTAGCAGTGGCGTTTCTGAAAATTCACGTACCCTGTTCGAGCTCGAAAAATGAGCCCATATGCTTTAACGATAAACAACATAATTATGAAAATGACAAAAATTGTAGTATTTGATAAACAATGCAATTACAATAATGACAAAATCATAATATTCTAATGAGTTAATATCGTAATAAATAATAAGTTAATAGCTAACCAATGATTCGTGCAGCTCTCCTAAAAAATGGGCCCATATGATTAGACGAACTTACGAACAGTTCTATAAATATGAATATGATGTTTCTCTTGGACTGGAATCAAACAAGTATATTACATGGTATATCTTCCAAATTCCAATACACATATACTCAAATATATTTATGCTATGTTTAATATATAATCAATTGTAAGTAAGGAATCATGAGAACCGCAATAACTATTTAATATACCAAAGTTCAATATATCAAAGTTCAATCGGAAATTCACCTGATCTTCAATGTGTGAATCGCCAATTTCCTGCTGTGTATTTCCGAATCTTCGTTAGATTTTCCTGCAGTCCTGCTGCCGTTTGATTTTCCTGCTTCGTCCGTCCAGTTTCCTAGTTTCCTGCTGCGTATTTTTTTTAATCATTTTAGTATTGGATTGGGTCCAATCAACCTATTGTTAAGTTGGGTAAATTATAAAAAAAAAATATAAGTCTTTTGATAATGAGCCTCTATATTGGATTTGTTATGTGTGTACAATTTTTTTTAAATAACATATATATATCGATTTTTTTTTAAAAAATCTCGTGCCCCTCGAAAAAACGGGCCTTGTGCGGAAGTCCTCCCCGCACACCTAAAGAGCCGCCCATGTTTATTAGCATCCATATTCTTAAAATAAAAAAAATAGTGGCGACTCTATCTAGTGTTTCAACTTTCAACATATTCAACATAAGGAAAGGAGTAGGATCAAATACAAACCACATTTCGCATACAAACTGTAAGAACCATTTAAAAAGTGTTACGTGACATCCAACCAATTATAGAGAAATGATAAAATAATATCCTAAATAATATCAATTATATTGAATTCCCTATAAATATGTTAACAAGCAATTAATTCTTTATTTGGATCTTTCTTTTGTTTTCAATGTGCTGATTAAGAAAAGTGTTGATATCATTCAAATATGTGCTAACATCAATCATCTTGATTAATTTTCATGTGCTAATATAATTCAAAAGTGCTACTTTTATGTATGTATTGTTTTGGTATGTGCTAATTTAATTTTTTTTAAGTGCTGGGATCTGTTCTTACGGTTTATAGGATAAATATGGTTTGTACCGGAACCAACCCTTCAAAATAAATTTGTCTACTTGTCTTAGTTTCCAAGCAAAACCGTTTTTAATAACCAATGCGATATTAAAATTAGTTATTTGTTTATTTATTTATAGTTTTCTTTTCTCTCTCTCTATTTCTTTTCTTTTCTTTCTTTTTTTTTTAGAAGGGAAAATAAGCAAATAAGCCGATGGACAAATAGTGATCGTAATACAAGGTGATGATGCAACAGATATCAGACCAAGGATAGTAGCTGAGTTGGTCAGACAAAAGGGTTGAAGGGTTCAACTTTGCCTAACGCAGGTCGTGGGACCCCCCACGTTTGTAAGACGTGGAGAGAGGTTCACTAGTTTGATCTTGTTGTTTGCTCGAGATCCTTCACTGAAATGTATTCAGCTTTGGATGTGGGAGCAAAGGGAATGTGTGTGTTGAATGTGAAAGAAAGTGACTTACACGGAACAAGTATTCAAGAACAATGACCAGAGATTCGCCAGGAATTAGAGCTGATCTTGGAATGTTTTTCACACTTAATGAAGTGTCACATTTATAGCGAAAGCCATCGCTCAAAGAAGAATCTACTTGACTAGTGAACATGCTTGCAGTGGGGGTTTTGCCCTTTTGGGGATTAAAGTCTTTTGACCTGCGGATAAAAGGCTGTGCTCTGTGGACTCGTGTTACTTTTGCGGCTGGAGAAGTTGGTGAAGCAATCAGAGATGTGACTACCTACTGTTCACGTATTGTTTTATCTAAACTCCCGGATTTCCAACATTTTAACCTTTTAAGCTTTAATGTGTCTAAGTCATTTTATTTGATCTTGGGTTACCCACGTCATTACAAGGCATAATTAATTGTCAAGCATATCAATTTTTTTACATAATGGTACAAAAAGAATCAGTTAAACTGTTTTTATGAATCTCCACGAGATATGTATAAACAAATGAAGCTCCATTATAATCTTATACGTTTGAAACAAATTGAAAGGAGAAACAAAATGACCGAAGGTAAAAAATAGATAATTAGTTCAGTATATAAAATTTTAAAAATAGATTTTAGGTAAAAAAAATTAAACAAATGGTATGGCGAAATGATAATTTCTTCTTTTTATACTAAAAAATAAAGTTTTTTTTTTTTTTTTTTGTTGGCATTGTGTGAGATTGAGACACATCCTTTATTGAAGAATCCACCATTAATTCGCTCAAGCACATTACGCATCGACAAACATGATGCATTCTACCAAACTAGATTTCGCAATCTTGGTTGTCTTTCATCCTCAACCATGTTTGCGTATTATGTCACATGTATCGTTGTATGGATTATCTTATTCATACTTACATAACAAATTGTAGTCCACAAACATCAATTATCTATCGTATTCACCATAACATCAACGTTTAAAGATATAATTCTTCTATATTGACGATATTTACATATGTTCTACAAATATCAGTCTATACATATCAACAGAACGAGTGTATAGCTAGTTTTTAAGATACATTACTTGTGCAAAGAAATATCTGTGTTCACATACAAATAACAAAAACCATGTGAAAACATTAATAAGGTCTAAGTGGGTTAAAATAATCATTATTGTAAGCTTAGAAAATTCTATAATCATCGTTAATTATATGATAATAAAACTAGATTCACTTCTTCATATCTATACTTGGACGGTTGGACCTCATGTCTTAATCGATACAAAATTTAATTTAATATATACCACCGCCCCACACCCCTATGTTCTTCGTTAAAGATCTAATTTGTTAACAATAAATTTAATTTTAATGGTTAAGCACTTGTTGGCACATGATGTACACTTGCATCATATACCAAATGATTTGATAAACACCTACTTAAAATTTAATTAACATGACACTTAAAGATTTAATAACACTTGAAAAGTAGCTCTCACTCTTTCATAACATTTATCGTTTATTCTAAATACCGCAAACATTATGGATACAATACGATATACGCAAAGGGTACTTGTTCTAGTTTCTTGCTATAAGAATCGAACAGCTTGTCTATGGTTTCATCTTTGAGGTGGCCCTTGAAGACGACCTCCACACAATGTGAGACGTGTGGCCGCATGCTTTGTCTCAGGTTCTGCAATGTGAGGCAACCCCTCCATTCTATCTATGGTAAAGTAACGGTTTTTGTTAACTATTAGGTCTAGTTCTTGTGACGATGCATAGTATATGGGTATGTTGAGATAGTCTACCGTTTGTTCATCGATCTTTCCTTAAAAATTAAATGAATGTAGTAAAAGTTAACCAAATTAGTATTCATGTTACAAGCATTTATTGAAATTGAAAAATAAAATATGATGGAATGTCTTGTAGATAATTAAGGGAAAATCTCCCTTTTAACTATTGTAGTTTTGTAATTTACCTTCTTTTTATCACTTATTATTATTTTCTAAGAACTTTTATAACATTTAATAAGTTCCTTAAATGTAATTAATATTATCGACAAATTACCTAGAGCAAGTTCCCTTGGTAAAACCTAAAGGTACCCATCGTAATACATCGCTAAAGTAACTTAGGTATACCGGCACAAACATTATGTCAGTAAACCGTCGGAAACAAGCATTTGAGACGACTTTACAACAGTTATTAGTAATGTGATAATGAAGTGGGCCACCAGTGATCCCTTGGTAACATTTTTTGGTTATCTATAGCAAATGAGATTACCCGTTGCCAAAAAATCTGACGGCATTGTCCATCGGTAACCAGCATTTCATACTCCATGACATTATCTAAAACGGATAGTGACTTTTTCCTTTGTTTCCTAAAGAGAGATCACTAGTAAATCACAAAAATTCCTATATATAGATACATATAACATTACTAAGATAGTGATTACCAAAGTGCCTATAATTTGGAAGTAACAAGATGTATAGTCTTTCGGTTGAGAGTTTTAGCTTTATAGTAGATATTGATACATATTAAAATTAGGTTTAGACTGTTTGATGATACATATTTAGAAGTAGGTTTAGACTATTTGGGATGATTCTAAGTTTGTTGTTGTATAAAAAACCAAATATAATGATTGAATTAAATTTATTAGTTTAAAAGTAGCCTACCTGTCCGTCTGATTGTAGACACGAACAACGAGAGGTAGTTGAGGGTAGGGTCTTGGGTTTGACCTTCTAGTGTATCTGACTCAGCCCTGACTATGTGCCATGATACTAAGTTATCCATTAGCACCTTCCATGCACTCATGTATGAATGCATCATACATAACATGACACCCTACCATGACTATAACTTTTTACCTACCGTTACTAACACTAAATTACTTATTTAAAAAAACAAACTTTAGGAGATAATCAAAATTATTAATTTCAGACCAAAGGTAAGTTGGTGTAAACGTTTAGGACACATCAATGTAGGCTTCTAGTGGTCATATTATTCATTTTCCAAAATGCATTTAGGGTTTAAACTCTTTAACCATACATTTAGTTTTAATAACTTGTGTATAGTGTATTTTTCACATAAAAGAGTGATTGGGAAAATGGTAGACCATTACTATATAATAACAAATGTGGCAGGGTCTTAAGAATAGTGTGGTGTTGTCAATATACACTGTCACGTGTCACAATCTCATTTGTTTTTTTTTTTGTTTTTTTTGCTTGCAATCTTAGATTTTTTCGGCCAGGTTTTCTTTGCCAATCTGAGTCGTTTCCATCACGTTCTTGTTTACGATTTTCTTGGTTATAGTCGTCGTTTGCTTCCCACAACATAGGGTTTGCCCCCACTTTCTAAAAACTATTTAAAAAACTTTTAAAAATATCACTTTGACCCACTCGATTTTATAATACAGGTCGGTATAAATTCACGTTTGTTTAAGCTTTTTGCCAGGTCACGGTATAAGTTCGTGTTTGTCTTTGCCTACATCTTACATCACGTGGCGGTATAAATTCGCGTTTTTTAAGAGTTTTACCGGTTTTGATCACCGTTTGCATACTAGTTGTGATACAATCTGATATATATCCAATGTGGGGATTGTTACTCACCGACATCTTCTTGATCCATCATATTTAGGTGTATATAATTGGCTCATTATATACGCACCCCCCCTTCCTGATTATACCCCTCTTGTGAGAGGAAAACTGTCGGTCCCACGCAGGCCCCACTTGTAAGTATGTGAGAGGAGGGGGGTGAAAAAAGTAAATAGGGGGTGTAGAAAGTAGCACCCATATAATTACAGGTTGCCAGATATTAAATAATTTTAAAAGGGAAAAAAGTCTATGGATGGATATTGGTGGGTTGGTACGACAAAACACGCCTTGTCGTATCCAACGTCAGCGTGATCTGTGGGCCGTGGCCCATGGGTATGAAATGATACGTGGATTTGGCTTTTAGTTTTTTTAAATATTATTTTTTCCTTATTTGTTAATTAGATTGAATAAAATAAGTAAAGCCAAATTGTTTATTTGCTACATGTCGTCATGAAACATGGACTTCATGGACCAAAGCTCTAGAAACATCGACCCCATGATGATCATAGGCCAACATAAGTATAAATAAATAAAATACACCAATTATTATAAAGAAAACACATTATACATGCTTGAAAATAAATAAAATACACCAATTATTATAAAGAAAACACATTATACATGCTTGAAAAGTATACGTTAATCAATCGTATTATATCTCCTGTACCGGTTCATAGCGTGATTAAGTATTTACTCACTAGAAACTTGACAGCGTGTGCACACAGGCAAACACCAAAGCATTTACTCATCGCTGACTCGCTTATCACTGGAAACTACACCTAGTTAGAAACAGTACCTCGTTTTATGAAATTAAATAAAACGTTTTAAAATGTACTTCTTACCATTTAAAGCCAACGTGTTCGATGTCAAGACAAATATATCGATTATGAAAATCACCGAAGAAGGAAACTCCCACACCTAATCAAACTCGATATCAGACTAATACGATACCATATGCATAGATTCTGAAAAAGAGTATAAACATTATTTCGTACCATCATTGCTATAAGGAATAATTTTAAGTAGCTTGACGCAAGGATCGCTAGCCATATGTTTTTGTACCTGAAAAGGGATCAATGTATGACCAACCAAAATTTTAAACAAAAAAGATGGAATAAATCTTAAATATTGAATAGAGAATGTAATCGGCTTACCTGGAGACTTCGGAGGACGTATTCAATACCGATCTCGTTCCAAGAAGTAAAATACTAAAAAACAAAAGGTTTCCAACAAAAGCATCCAGCAATATCTATAATCATAAGTGGGATTAGAGTTCGATATTTAACGTTATGGATATCTAAGCATGAAAACTTAATATACACAGACCTTTCCACATCCCCAGATCAGCAAAGCTAAGCTTGGATACGAAGCTGAATCTCCACTATTTGCAAGTAAAATCGAGATTCTGTCTTAGGTAGCTAAGGTCAACCGATTAACAAGACTGAATATGTGATTATTATATTACTAGTTGAATGAGTTTGTACGGTTAAAGCATTATCAAGTGTGTAAAATGGATACAAGCATCTAAGATGAGAAACCAAAATGTCAATTTCCACATTAGTCCCTGCAATGAAAATGATAAGCTTAATCACTAATTAGGTTTTAAAGCAACTAATTGTATCTTAGTGATATGTAGCAGATGCTACGCACCTCAAAGTTCATGGCTTTTGGATCAAACATGTTGTAGAATAGATGTCTATATGCCTTCGCCTTGTGAAGAATCAAATCAATTAAAAGAATCTGAAGAAAGTAAAGATGAAGGTTAGTCTAGAGTCCAGACCAAGTTATGTGGATATTATACATACATAAAAATAAAAAGTAGGTTTGTATACCATGATTTCACATTCAATGTACTCGTCTGCAACTGCCCGGCAATTTTGCTGTTATCACAAATTTAATGAATCTATTATGTAAAATAGCTTCTAAACCAGCAAGACATACGAGTTATGATTGAATGATCTTTAATATAACTTACACATTTCATGAGGCGGATATTTCCTGGTGAATATTGCACATATAGACTTTTTATATGATGTCCACATTGGACACATCGGAAATTCATCTCTTTCAATCAAAGGTTTGTTCTTCCTGAAAGCCATATTAAACAAGACTGAGAACCATTGGGAATCAATACTTCATATAAACAACATAAATAATTTTTTTCAAAGTTATTATAATCTTTATAAAATATAAGTACATACTTAAAAACGTTATTTTGTTCAATTATGTTATTAAAAAATTGCAGTCTGCAGAAGTCAGATGCTTTGTCTGTCTATTTTCTATATTTCCATTTTTACATGACAAAATGGTGTATAACCATGGATCACAAATTCTTTAAGAATAAAAGTGGTATGCATATAGTGAGAAACTACATAAATGATGTAAAAACAAATGTATAATAATGAGATTACTGCTGTTAACACTTAACAAGCTGTGTAATGGACTAATGGCTACTCAACATCCTCACTTCCACAAATTTGTGACATCATTATTTTTTCTATACGGCCAATCAATTAAAGTGTTTTAAAGAGAATGGTTGAAAGACTTGGATAACTTAACATCTTCAAATGATAGTTTCCTTAACCAAAATCATGCGTCATTCAACAGATAGTGACATGTGTACAGTTAAACTAGAAGCTAAACTAAGGCAATTAATAGTTGCATGTAGGCTGTTTGATACAACAGAATGATTCTAAGGCCTGATGATTCAAAGGCACTTCAAGGACTTGATCATTTACAGGTAAATCTCATGTATATATCAAGAATCTTTTCACTCTACATTTCTTTAACAACGATAACTTTAACTAGCTAATTACCTCTCATCATACTTCCTAGTGCCCTCATTTTTTAACCATAAAGGAGGACATGACTTCAATCAATTCTTAAACAACCAAGATCATTGTTCTGATCTGCACCATCTTAGTTCTAAAAGCGCGCATAGGTGCAAGGGCTCACTTTTGTTTAGCCAAGGCGAGTGCATAGTTGTCAATAGTGGATATAGCGATCGCTATAGCGCGCTACCTAGCGAAGCGATGTAGTGTCGCTTTGGTGCTCTTATTGCTTATAAAAAAACCAAGAGCACTACAAATCTGCTTTGATCAATACAGGTTTCATACTTAACTTGGTGCATTTGACCAACTATCTAATAGAATGGAAGAAAAATAAACTAAAAAGGGTTAATAATTTAATGTGACCTTAAACATTTAGGATGAAAAGCCTGCTCATTTAACCTTCACCGCCAATCCAATCCACCATAAAATAATTGTATGGTTCAATAATATTAGAGAAACTAGTAATAACAGGTATGTGAACCAACAATGGGAATAACAAAGGCATTACAAACCAAAATCAATGAGCTATGTAAGTAACTAAACATATCATCAGTGAGTATGAAAGTAGTAAAATGTAATAAAAAGAAGAAGAAATGCAAACCTAGGGTTCCAATTTAGTTGTTAATAATTTCTACAACATCATCTTGTTCGATCCGATCTCACATGATGGTTAAGCTAGGGTTCCAGAAATTCTCCATGGTTGCGGCTCTCGTTACCTGTGTAATCTCTTCGCGAAGACCGAACCTTAATCTCAGGATTCCAGAATCTAGATATAAAGGATTTAGGGCAAGAAGAATAAAACAGAAAATACAAGAAGAAGAAGAAGAAGATACAGAAACTTATGTTACTGTCCATTTTCTTTTCACTTTTCGGCCCATATTGTACTTGTAGCGATCTACATGGGCTTCATGTTAGCCCAGTGTAACATTCAAACTAGAAAAAAAGGGGCTACGAATGTACCCATCTTGTTACTTTTTATACCCCCTTTCCATAAAATCACATTTAAACTTGTCATATTTACCCCCTAAACAAGTCATATTTTTTTAAAAGTATTCATTTTTGTTACATTCAAAAGTGTAAAAATACATTATAGACGTTTTTTTTAAATTGTTTATTTTTTATGTTTATTTAAAGAACCATATTTTTTTAAAAAGTTTTCAGATATTTTTTACAGTTTCTCAAATGGTATTTTGATTATGTTTTCTTGTATTGAACATCTTTACAAATTACTAATAACGTTTTTCATATAAAAACAATAATAAAAAAGTTTTGAATTTTATTTTTGAAAAAAGTCTACATTGTATTTTTTTTCCTCATCTAGTTTGTATTTTAAATGTCTTATATTTATTATTTTTAATTATTTTTATGGTTTTTTTTTTATTTTGGAACGACTTGAAGTGGGTATCTGATGCGTGGTCAAAAACCAATGATTATTCATAATTAAGTTTATGCTTTTACGTGACTTTTGGTTTCGAATGACCTACTTTTGATTACAAAAAAATCCACAAATATTTTTGAAATTAACCAGTTTAATATATTTTTTAAATGAAGAAGATATAAATATTTATGAATCGGCCCTATCCATTTGTTTTGCTTTAAAAAGGTGTTCACTTCAATCCAAGTCTTAAACTGGTTTTAACTTGTTTATAACATACTCTTTACACTGATTAAATTTGAATTTATATAGATTCTTAATTTATAATTTGATAAAAATAATTTTAGTACCTATTGTTTATTTGTTCACTTACATAGATGGTTTGAATGATTAATATGTGCTAGGGCTTTAAACACTATTTTAAAAGAAAATTTGTTTACTCTTTTGATAAATAAAATTTGTTAATTGTTTATAAACATGTCTAAAGTATTAAAAAATATAAACGTAAGACCTTTAAAATACAAACTAGACGAGGAAAAAACATAATATAGACTTTTTTCAAAAAGAAAGTTCAAAACTTTTTTATTATTTTATAAGAAAAAATGTTATTATTTATTTGTAAAGATGTTCAATAAAAAAAATAATCAAAATACTATTTGAGAATGTGTCTTTAGAAACAATATATGAAAACTTTTTTAAAAAATATGATTTAAATAAATATTTAAAAAAACATCAGTAATCTTTTTTTACACTTTTGAATTTGTTTTGTAACAAAAAAATATTTTTTAGAATGATGATTTGTATAGGGGTAAATATTACAAGTTTTAATGTGATTTTATGGAGAATGGGTATAAAAAGTAATAAGAAGGGGTACATTTAGGGCATGTTTGGCTAAGCTTATTATAGTTAAAAAGGACTTTTGGAAAAGGACTTTTGGGAAAAGGACTTTTTGAAAAGGAGTTTTTAAAAAAAGTGTTTGGATTAGCTTATTGATGGGCATTCTTTTAGATATAAGGGGGGTAAAGAAGGGGTATATTGGTAATTTGTAGTTTGAAAAGTTAAAGGCTGGCCAAGAAGTCACAATATTGTGACTTCTTGAAACCTCCTTTTTCTTCTTTGCAAAAAGCCATTTCTAAAAGGACTTTTGGCTTAGCCAAACACAAAAACAACTTATTGGCTTTTTGTTAAGTCAATAAGTTGTTTTGAAAAGCTTAGCCAAACATGCCCTTAGCTTACCCAAAAAAAATTTGGCTTGTTGTGTCAATCTTTATTTTTAGGAGTTTGTGTAGTCATCTTTAGTATTTCTTTTGTGTAGAGATGACTTTATGGGGGTTGCTTCAAGGGGATTCCAGGGATGTTAAATTTGTGGTTGATGATAAGGTTGAACCGGGGTGTTGAGATGAAGGTTACCGGAGGATCCGTTCAGGCAGGGGGCTCTGCTGCCGTGGAGGGAGATGAGGGGGCTTCTTCTGATGGAGAGGAGAGCTCCCCCGATTCCCTTCAAGTGAAGAATTCTAGCCATGGTGATGAGGAAGACCTGGAGAGCCGTTTGGCTCGCAAGCGAAAAGCTGTTAGTCCCAAGCAAGTCCCGGCCCCACATGGTATCCGGCTGAGGCTTCGGAGCGCCAGTGGCCAAAAGGCCCCTCCTGTTGTAAAGGCTGCTTCTGAACTTCCCCCAATTGGGGTCAAAGGCTCTTTGTCTAAGCATCTGCGATCCTCCAGCTTTGTGAGTGAGCCTTTGTTGGTGAGCCCATCACTTATCTTCTATTTTGGATTTACTTTGTTTTGATAGGTTTCTAATGTTTCCTTTCCTTTCTTTCTTTGGAGCAGGGAAGTTCCCATGCCCCGATTGAGATCCCTACTGCCCCCTCATCCTCTCGTGTCCGGGACAAGACTCCCGAAGTAAGCGTTGCTCGCATTACCTCAGCTTTTGAGATTTCTCCTCGCCATGCCACTAGGACCAGCAAGCCTTCTCATTTTGAGGGTTTTGCTTCTCGATCCCCTCTGGCTCCTTTGTTTGCTGATGCCCTTCCGGTCCCATATGCTCCCAAGTGGAAGATAACTCAGTCTTCAGTGGTGGGGACCCCTGGAACTGCCCGGGACTTCTTGACTCATGTTGTTCCTCCCTCCCATAGATTTATGAACTCTGCTTTGAAGGATGATCTCTTTGATGATCAATACAGCATGTCGCTCTGTGAAGGTCTTTTCAGAGGTGTTGGTATGTTGCAACGAGTTGATGATCTGAGGAAGGAGAATGAGGGGCTTAGGAGTGACCTTAAGACCTCCCAAACCGTTGTTGCTGAGCTTCGGTGTCAGGTGGTTGAGGCTGAGTGTAATACCCCGAACCTTAATGTACTGGTTATAAACATATGAATTATGTAATTTATATTTCATATATTGTTAAACGAGTAAGATGATTGTGTGAAAGGTGAAATATCTTAACAAGACTTGGCTAATATATGAGACCGTTTAATATTAATAATTAAATATATTATTTTTGACCTTACTCCGTTTTTAATGAAACTTAGGTTAAAACGTAGATAAAAATATGCTCGTTCTAATGACATATTCGTCGTTTTATAAAATGTCATATTTTAAAAGTTATACGAGAAAAACGAGTGAAGCAACTGAATTAATATATATAAGCAAGCAAGCTAGCACGTCAAGCAGGCAGGTAGGCACGTCAATTGAATCCCACATCGACCAGAAAAGGTTTTGAGGTGCTTGCTTGCTTGCTTTAAATAAGAGTCTCGGTAGTTTGTTTAGGTACCAGTTTCTTTAATGGAAACGCTCTAGTATAGAGAATCCCGAGTATACGATACCCCGTTGGGTATTGTTAATAGTCGCTTTTGGAGAGCGAGTAGGAGCAGGAGTAGGGAAACTCTACATCAACGTGCCGTAGATATTTTTAAGGTATGCTCTCGTTTACGTTTATGTTTAGTTATTTATTATTCAATTTTAGTAGTTAATAGGAGTATTATTATTAGTAGTAATATTATTATTAGTAGTACTGGTAATGTTAGTATTATTTTTAGGTACTAGGGTTATTGTCAGGGGCGGGTATTGGGTAGCCTAGCCTTAGTTAAGTATAGACTGATCAACCATGCTTAAACAAGGCATCACTAACCAATATCCAACCATGATAATGACTAGTTAGGTGTACCATTACCTAACCTAGGATTATGTAATTGTGTCAGGACCTTGAGACATAACCCAGTCGTACTAGCGGCTGTTAAGCAATTGCTAATCAGGTGAGTCATCATACTTGTCTTTTAAACTGTGATAGTATACTCGTCCATAACTGGTAATAATGAGAATGCTGCAGTATGCATGTGTCAGTAGGGGTATATGGGATCCTATTATGCTTAATGAGGTGTGTCACTCTGGGAAGGGTAATAAGGTGTTGTACCCACAGGCACGTCGTGCTTATAAGGTCCAGCGACACATACTCATACCTATGTGACGGCCGTAGGGGGACACAGCTGGAGGACCAGTATGTCTCTTGTACGGTGGTTTGTGACAAGTCAAATGTGACCTATAAGGTTCAATGAGGCCCAACCTGACTATAATGTGGTCACATGCCCATATTGTGTATGCATATAATCTAAACTGTGGTCTGTCTTTATAAAAATTGTATAGTATGAGCTCACCAGTAAATATCTGATGTCGTTTTGAGTATACTTATCTCAGGTGAGTCATGAGGAAAGCTATAGGAACTACTTGACAGTTGTGGAGTTTTAGAAGATCAAGGAGTTCTTAGTTGCCAAAAGTTTGTAAATAAATAAAGTGTTATACTTAGACTATTATAAGTTTTAATGAAAGTTTAGTTTGTTTCCGCTGTAAGTGTATCAATTGTGCACAATCACCCGGGTTACGGGGTGGGTGTTACAGTTGGTATCAGAGCCCGAGGTTTTAGCGAATTAGGTATTGCAGGAATGCCTAAGCTTTAACCAGTAGTTCTCTAAAGATTAATAGCACACTCAGACTAGGCCAAATAACATGTCCTCAGAAAAAGTACTTGCATAGTCAATTGAGTGACGCTAGAAGAAGTAAACTATGTTGTGCCTTTTTTTATGTGCTATATATATATATATCTCTATGTGATGTATATAGTTGTTATATTATATTGATGTATCATACATACTAGTAACTCTTTATACTCATATTCCTATAGGAAGGAGACAATGTCTGAACATAGAGATGAACAAGGGTCTAGAAATAATCAGAATAACAGAAGGAGAGAGGAAGGTTCTTATAGGACTCGAACTCCCTCTCACAGTGTCAGGTCCCGGTCTAGTACAAGCATGCGTCTAAATATTGAGGATATCCACAATATAGCTGTGGAAGTGGCTAAGGTAATGAAGAATGCACAAACCGGTAATGTTAACCAATCTGGAGAACGACATGAAGAAAGCTCAGCAGCCTCCACACCAGTACAAAGGGAAGGAATGGGCGAAAGGAAAAACACTAATGCAACCATGCCACTAGAAGGAAAAGGTGAATATTTCAAATCAAAGGAATGTACTTATAAGCACTTCATGTCCTGTAAACCTCAGTCCTTTGACGGAAGAAAGGGAGCACTAGAAGCTCAAGACTGGCTCAACAGAATGGAGTCAGTATTAGACATATGTGAGTGTGATGACCGCAACAAAGTACGGTTCGCCGTACATATGTTTGAAGCTGAAGCCCTTCACTGGTGGAACATTGTGGTCCGAACAGAGGGAAAAGAAAAGGTTAAGGAGATGAAGTGGGAGGAGTTTATTCATAAGTTTCTTGCTAAGTATTGTCCTCCTAGTGAGACTGGGCAACTGGAAGTGGAATTATTTCAGTTAAAAATGGGAAATAAAACCTATTGAGAGTATGTTTCTCGTTTCAACGACATATCTTGACTGGTTTCTTATTTAGCATTGACCGAGGAACAACTGATCAATAGGTTTATTTGGGGTCTACCCTCTGAAATGAGGGTGTTTATCAAATCCAAATCCCCCAAGACTTTTGCAGAAATTGTTGAGGCTGGCGCCGTCATGGCTGCCGAGATGATTCTGCGGCAGGCTGAATCTCCCGCACCAAAAAGGAAGTGGGAAGAAAGAAAGGGGAACACCCGGAATAACAACTTTAAAAGGCCTAAAACATTTCCTCAATGTCAAAATTGCAAACGCTTTCATACGGGGGAATGTCGTTTTCCTTGTCCAAATTGTAAAAAGACGAGTCATGCTCTTCAAGAATGCAAGGAAAAGAAGAAGTGTTTCAAATGTGGAGACCCTAACCACATGAGATCTGAATGTCCCAAACTCAAAAGAAATGATAGGACACAACCAAATCAGCCAAAAGGGCGGGCATTTGTACTCACCACGGAAGAAGCCAAGACCAATACAGATGTTATCACGGGTACGTATCTCGTAAATGATGTATATGCGCGTGTGTTATTTGATACCGGTGTAAATAGAAGTCTAGTGTCGACTACCTTTAGACCTTACTTGAACCAGGCGTCCCAAAACCTAGATCATGCCTTTACAGTAGAAATGGCTGATGGAAGTCAAAGAGAGATTGTTGACGTAGTTAAGAATTGTAAAATAAGCTTAAACAACCATATTATCCCTATAGACCTAATGCCTATGGAACTTGGAGAATTCGACATAGTCATAGGAATGGACTGGTTGACACCATATCATGCGGAAGTTATATGTGACAAAAGGATCGTCCGACTCCGATTACCCAACGGCAAACAACTAACTGTATCGGGAGACCGCACTGACAAGACTAAGAACCTCATCACGATAGCACAAGCACATAAATGCCTATGGAAAGGGTATGTTGCCTTTTTAGCATATGTCGTAAACACTACAGAAAAGCAGAAGGTCGAGGATGTGCCAGTAGTACGAGAATACCCCGAAGTGTTTCCCGATGAGCTCCCGGGACTACCATTGGATAGACAGGTTGAGTTTCGCATTGACCTAGTTCCCGGTACATCACCGATTGCTAAGTCGCCGTACAGACTAGCCCCCGACAGAAATGCAAGAACTCAAGAAGCAACTACAAGAGTTGCTTGACAAGGGGTTTATCCAACCTAGTTCGTCGCCATGGGGAGCACCCATCTTGTTTGTCAAGAAGAAAGATGGGACGATGCGTATGTGCATCGATTATAGAGACTTGAATAAAGCCACTATAAAGAATAAATACCCTTTGCCCAAGATCGACGACTTGTTTGATCAATTACAAGGGGCAAGCTATTTCTCTAAAATAGGCTTGAGGTCTGGATACCACCAAGTGAAAGTTGCACTAGAAGACATACCTAAGAATGCCTTCAGGACTAGGTATGGTCATTATGAATTTTTGGTAATGCCATTTGGATTAACCAACGCACCTGCAGTGTTCATGGACCTCATGAACAGGGTTTGTAAACCTTACCTCGATAAGTTTGTGATCGTTTTTATTGACGATATCCTTATCTACTCTAAGAATGAGGCAGAACATGAACTACACCTGAGAGCAGTCCTTGAATTGCTCAAGAAAGAAAAACTCTATGCAAAGTTCTCTAAGTGTGAATTTTGGATACGTGTGGTGCAATTCCTAGGCCACGTGATAAATGAATGTGGAATACAAGTTGACCCTACAAAGATCGAGGCCATCAAGAAATGGGAAGTACCGAAGAATCCCACTAAAATCAGAAGATTTCTGGGGTTAGCAGGATACTATAGAAGGTTTACTCAAGACTTCTCAAAGATTGCAACACCATTAACCACACTAACCCAGAAAGCCTCTAAGTTTAATTGGGGACCTAAACAAGAAGAAGCCTTTAACACGTTAAAGCATAAGTTATGTAGCGCCCCAATACTGTCACTTCCTGAGGGAATAAAAGATTTTGCCGTCTACTGTGATACATCTCACTATGGTATGGGATGTGTACTCATGCAAAGAGGCAAAGTGATTGCCTACGCCTCTAGACAGTTGAAGATTCATGAACAGAACTACACAACCCATGATTTGGAACTTGGTGTGATGTGTGCAAAATGCAACATATAAATTACATCAATTGTGGCATAAAACTAACCTTTTTTTTAGTACTAATGTTGGAAAAAGTGTGCTTTTGTCTTCCTTTTGTATTTTCAGGATTAAAAGAGCTCAAATTAACAAAAGAAGCAAAAGGCAGCTAAATCTAACATAAATACAAGAAAAGGAACAAACGTGGCATGCCCGACCTCCCCGAAAGCATCTTCCCAAGCAAAACAAGAGAACAGAAGGCTGAACACGCCCCGTGCTCAGTAAACACGGGGGCGTGCCCAAGTGTCAGCATAAAAGACAAAGCTGTAGAAGCTTCCATCGTCGACCACAGGGCCGTGCCCAGCGGACACGGGGCCGTGGTCAACTATAAGATTCGCAGAATCCAGGAAAATCTTGATAGTACAGATATGCTTCTGCACACGGGGTCGTGCCCAGCGGACACGGGGCCGTGGTCAACTAATGCAGACAAGAGCAATTAATGAAGACAGAGAAGGAGGATGGACACGGGGCCGTGCCCGAGCTACTGTTCAGGCTATAAATAGGGGTGCTTGGCTCATTTGCAAACCATCCCTTGGCACACCACCTCTCTCACACTTCACCCACCACCCACCACCATCACAACACCATCATCCACCACCATCATCCATTGTCCATCATAGAGTGTGTGAGTCGTCTCGGGATCCAAGATTGATCGTAAGAGTTCTTGACAATAAAATGCCATGTTTGCCTAAGTCTCTTACATCACTTGGTGAAGACAAGTGTCTAGTGTAATACTTTTTATTTTTAATCTTTTCGCACTTTTTACTTGGTTATTTATTAATGACTTTAATAACTAGTTTCTTATGTTGAAGGTGATTCTTCCTTATCGTTTGTCCGTGGTGTCTTGGCATTATTTTACTGTCTATATAAAATAAAAGATTTTCACCATTCATATCTCCACGGTCTATATGGAGGTATGTTGGCTACCTGGTCGGGGGTTAAGGGAACGGTTTGGTAAGAGTCTTGCCTTGTTCAGTGTATAGATCCTGCAAGGACCTGGGTCAAATTTAGTAGGACCTCCTTCAATACCCACCGGTATTGGATGGCGGGGGTCCAAACTCTTTGATCCCCTCATATGTAAGCTACTATTAATACTTTAACCCGGCTACTTAGGACTGTATCCCTGCTGACTTAGACTACTTAGCCGAGGGTAACGTCACCTTCAAAAGAGGGGCCTACCATAATACACATTAATAACTTAATTAATTATCTTTCAATAATCCGACCCTTTAGGATTGTATCCTTGCTGACTCAAACTACTGGGTTGAGGGTAACGTCACCTTCAAAAGAGGGGCCTACTACAATAACTAAGATAATCTCTTAAATAGTGCAAACGTGCGGAAATAATCAAAGGTTACACTAAACACGAGTCGGAGCCAAGTGATTCATCTTGTCTATCTGTTTTTATTTTTATTTTTATTTTTCAGCATTTTAGTTAGTTTTTATTTTTTTCTAGTTTAAAACCTTTTTCTAAACTTTTGATTTGATTAGACGTTGAGGATAAACCGGTACTAAAAGCTCTTGTGTCCTTGGACGACCTCGGTATCTTGCCAACACTATACTACGCTCACGATGGGTGCACTTGCCCATATGTGTGTTTGGTGTTAGTAAAATATCGTGTTTTATAAATTTAAAACTTGACTAACATGTAAAAAGGGCTTAAAATATACTTAAATTTATATCACACTTTACGCACATCAAGTTTTTGGCGCCGTTGCCGGGGACACAAGGATTTTAAGAAAGTTTAAAATCGACGGCCTAATCAGTTTTTCAAAACTTTTTCAAAACGCGCGCACATTTTTCTGCATTTTAGTTTAGTTTTGCATTTACAGTAGGTTGAACACGGGCCGTGCTCGCTGAACACGGGGCCGTGCTGCATATTTTTCATAAAACACCCAGATACAGTAGCTTGAACACGGGAACACGCCCCCGTGCTCAACGAAATCAGTAACTTTAATTAAAACGCCCAGATACAGATTCTGTACACGGGGCCGTGTCCACTGAACACGGGGCTGTGTCCAGCCTCTATTTCTGTTTTTATTTTTGTTTTCTGGTCTCGAGACGTTGTTGTGATATGCTGAGTGATTCTTATGGATCAATACTCAGGAGGTTACAACTACACCTATGAGGAGGATGATTATAGGAGTAACTATTGCACTAATTGTGGTGACCCGCACTCGGTTCAATATTGTAACTTATATCAACCACCCACTTCATACACCTACTATGAGGAGCCCAGGTACGAGCCATCAACTTCATACACATCCTATGAAGACCAAAGGTATGAACCTTCTCCCTCATACTCATATTTTGATGAACCAAGGTATGAGCCTTCTTACTCATGCTTTGAGGAACCAAGATATGAGCCACCACCTTCATATGCTTACTATGAGGAACCATGGCGTGAACAACCCACCTCATATGAGTATTATGAAGAACAAAATTACGACCCTTATCCATCATATACTTACAATGAAGAACAATGGTGTGAACCATCTACTTCATATGGGTATTATGAGAAACAAAGGATCAAACAACCGGATTCAAGCTTTGAAAATCCAGATCCTTTTTCTATAACCGAAGTGACCGATAGGATATTAGAACACCTTAAAGTTATCGAGCGCTATATAAAAGAATCTCGCGCAAGGGAAGAGGAGTCCCGCGCAAGAGAAAAATTAATTAAAGAAGAGATAACTGAAAGTGTAAAAATGGAAGAACAAATAAGTGAAGAACCGACACATGAGTTAAACAACGAAAAAGGTGAGTCCGTCAACGTTAAAATTCAAGAAGAGTCTAATTTTGAAGAAATTAATCTCTTATCACCTTCTTTTGAAAATCATTGTTTAGTTCCAACTCATGCTAAGTTTTTAAAAGAGTTAAACACTAACACTAAAATTGACGAAACAGTAAGCATTAAGTTAACAAATGATCAAACTTCGCTAATAAAAGAAGACCCATTTGAATTTAACATTACACCGGTTCCATGTTTTTTTCAAAATTCCTTTATTAGTAATATCACAATTGATAAAGATCTTTGCGTTAATATAATGCCTAACTACATTTTCGAAAAATTAAGTATTAGTGATTTTTCTCCACTTCAAATACCCATTTTTCTATCCAATCGGAAAGCAATAAAATCAATCGGTGTAGTTAAGGATGTCTTGGTCCAAACAAATCAAATGGTAATCCCAACCGACTTTGTCATCCTTGATGACGCTCCTCTAGTGTTGGGATGACCTTTTGTAAAAACCCACGAAGCTTTGAAAAACCGGAAGTACAACAATCTATTTATTCAATTAGGGGCATTTAAAAGAAGTGTCGATCTTGAGCGTTCAATGAAATATCCGTTCGGCAATGACGACCCCTTAATTGAAGACGAGCCAGAACCACCCGATAAGGTGGGTCTAGCCAAGGACCCTTATAAACGTGGCGCACCACGGAGGCATTCCGCAGAACTATCCTTAGTTTTAGATTAGTTTAACTTTTATGTTTTCTTGTTTAGTTTTAATTTTCAGCAATAAAGCACACTCGAAATGGTGGAGGTTACTAAGGGGAACTTGAACCAACACCCCATGCACAAAAACAGAGCCTCCCGACATTTTTTCTTCATTACAGCAAGTTCGGCACGGGCCGTGTCCAGCCAACACGGCCCCATGCTGAACAGTCTGCAGAAAATGCCCAGTTCAGGTAACTGGACACGGGGCCGTGCTCACTGAACATGCCCCCGTGCCCAGCCTTCTGTTTAAATTTGATACTGGCAGTCTGACCACGGGGCCGTGCTCAGCCAACACACCCCGTGTTCAGCTACCCAGTAACATAAAATCTTGTTTTTAACACACTTTTACACATTTTAATCAACCGAAAAACTTATTTTTGGGACACATTGAGGACAATGTGTAATTTAAGTGTGGGGGGGGGGGGGGATGCTAAAACCTTGAATCTTGCAAGTCCTAAAAACAAGCCTTACACAAAACTCTATTGGAACCGCTAATCACCCCAAATTTTTTTCAAAAATTTTCATTTTTTTTACTTGTCTTGGTTTAATTTGGGAATTTCAAGTTCTAAAAAGGTTATATTTTTACAAATTTACAACCGATAGCGTCGTGATAAAAAGAACCAACATAAGAAAATTATGAAACGGCATGACAAACTTAGTTAAAATTTGATTATATATACTTGATCACATAAAAACCCATTCCCACAAAAGTGAGTTTTGAGCCTTTATTGAGCATACAAATACATATCTTTAACTAAATGCTCATTTTTCGTTTCTTGTGTGAATAGCCGCTTGGTCCTTACGACTCTAGAACTTGCCACGATGATACATTCCCGGTCCTTACCAACTTAAACCCGAGTAAGTAAATGATGGAGGCATTAGGACTAACCCTTTTTCATTTCTACACCATTAATTTTTCTTTTTTTTACCACCTACCCAAAATCCCCCTAGTTAACCCCTTTGAGCCTAAACCTTTTCATTTCTTAACCCAAAAACAAACACCCTTTCACCCACCAAGACCTTTTTATTTTTAGCCCTTTGTTTTAGTAACAAGCTCGGTTTTTCTTATGACTTTCAAAAAAAAAAAATTACTTTGATAATGAAGCAAAAAGAAATAAACAAATAAGTTTATCAAAAATAACTTTGTTTGAATTATAGCTTCATCAAAAAAAAAATTTACAAAAATAAAAAGTCTTACGAAAACCGAAGCTTTTTACGCCTTTCGCCCTTTTACTAACCACTAACCAAACCACCTACCTTTAACCCAAGCCTAACCCTACACCCAAAAGTCCTCTTGATATTTACAAAGGTGTATAGTTAAAAAGGAGGAGGATTGATCGTTTGGCAAGCCTATGGTAGGAGTAAGTTTCATGCCGCTCTCGAGTGATTCAATAAAATACATCTTCGGCCGAGTGTTGAGTGATCCCCCGTGAGGTATGTGAACTTGTATATAAATAGAATTTTAAAGAGGCATGTTATGCCCAAATAAGTAATTTATCTTATGAAAAGTTTTAAATAAATCATGACGAATAGGATTGTAAATAAATAAAAATAAAACTTAATAAAGAATCTTGGAAATCCCGACACTCTATGATAAGCCCAAAAACCTTCTCTTCTATCCATTCCATTTGGGAGTGTAAAGCCACATTATAAAGAGTTTTGCTTGAGGACAAACAAAGATTCAAGTGTGGGGGTATTTGATGTGTGCAAAATGCAACATATAAATTACATCAATTGTGGCATCAAACTAACCCTTTTTTAGTACTAATGTTGGAAAAAGTGTGCTTTTGTCTTCCTTTTGTATTTTCAGGATTAAACGAGCTCAAATTAACAAAAGAAGCAAAAAGGCAGCTAAATCTAACATAAATACAAGAAAAGGAATAAACGTGGCATGTCCGACCTCCCCGAAAGCATCTTCCCAAGCAAAACAAGAGAGCAGAAGGCTGAACACGCCCCGTGCTCAGTAAACACGGGGGCGTGCCCAAGTGTCAGCATAAAAGACAAAGCTGTAAAAGCTTCCATCGCCCACCACGGGGCTGTGCCCAGCGGACACGGGGCCGTGGTCAACTATAAGATTCGTAGAATCCAGGCAAATCTTGATAGTACAGATATGCTTCTGCACACGGGGTCGTGCCCAGCGGACACGGGGCCGTGGTCAACTAATGCAGACAAGAGCAATTAATGAAGACAGAGAAGGAGGATGGACACGGGGCCATGCCCACTGGACACGGGGCCGTGCCCGAGCTACTGTTCTGGCTATAAATAGGGGTGCTTGGCTCATTTGCAAACCATCCCTTGGCACACCACCTCTCTCACACTTCACCCACCACCCACCTCCATCACAACACCATCATCCACCACCATCATCCATTGTCCATCATAGAGTGTGTGAGTCGTCTCGGGATCCAAGATTGATCGTAAGAGTTCTTGACAATCAAAGGCCATGTTTTCCTAAGTCTCTTACATCACTTGGTGAAGACAAGTGTCTAGTGTAATACTTTTTATTTTTAATCTTTTTGCACTTTTTACTTGGTTATGTATTAATGACTTTAATAACTAGTTTCTTATGTTGAACGTGATTCTTCCTTATTGTTTGTCCGTGGTGTCTTGGCATTATTTTACTGTCTATATAAAATAAAAGATTTTCACCATTCATATCTTCACGGTCTATATGGAGGTATGTTGGCTACCTGGTCGGGGGTTAAGGGAACGGTTTGGTAGGAGTCTTGCCTTGTTCTGTGTATAGATCCTGCAAGGACCTGGGTCAAATTTAGTAGGACCTCCTTCAATACCCACCGGTATTAGATGGCGGGGGTCCAAACTCTTTGATCCCCTCTTATGTAAGCTACTATTAATACTTTAACCCGGCTACTAGGACTGTATCCCTGCTGACTCAGACTACTTAGCCGAGGGTAACGTCACCTTTAAAAGAGGGGCCTACCATAATACGCATTAATAACTTAATTAATTATCTTTCAATAATCTGACCCTTTAGGATTGTATCCTTGCTGACTCAAACTACTGGGTTGAGGGTAACGTTACCTTCAAAAGAGGGGCCTACTACAATAACTAAGATAATCTCTTAAATAGTGCAAACGTGCGGAAATAATCAAAGGTTACACTAAACACGAGTCAGAGCCAAGTGATTCATCTTGTCTATCTGTTTTTATTTTTATTTTTCAACATTTTAGTTAGTTTTTATTTTTTTCTAGTTTAAAACCTTTTTCTAAACTTTTGATTTGATTAGACGTTGAGGATAAACCGGTACTACAAGCTCTTGTGTCCTTGGACGACCTCGGTATCTTGCCAACACTATACTACGCTCACGATGGGTGCACTTGCCCATATGTGTGTTTGGTGTTAGTAAAATATCGTGTTTTATAAATTTAAAACTTGACTAACGTGTAAAAAGGGCTTAAAATATACTTAAATTTATATCACACTTTACACACATCATGGTGCCATAGTGTTCGCATTGAAAATTTGGAGGCACTATCTTTACGGTACAAAGTGCACTATCTATAGTGACCATAAAAGTTTAAAACATATATTTGAGCAGAAGGAGCTCAATATGCGTCAGAGACGATGGATGGAGTTATGAAGTGATTACGAATGTGAGATCCAATACCATCCAGGTAAGGCAAACATAGTAGCAGATGCTCTAAGTAGAAAAGAGAAACCTCAACCAATAAGAATTCGTGCAACCATAATAGAGGTTAAAACTAGTCTCTTAGATCAAGTTAAGAATATACAACACGAAGCCTTAAAAGAGAATCATATTGTAAAAGAAAGAATGATTGGGAGACTGAAGCTACTGACAATGGGAAATGATAATATCCTTAGGTTCAACAATAGGATATGGGTTCCTAATTTTGGAGGACTGCAGGATACAATCTTAGAGGAAGCTCATAAGTCTAAGTATTCCATTCACCCTGGCAGTGACAAGATGTATAAGGATTTAAGGAGAGATTATTGGTGGCCAGGAATGAAGCGATCTATTGCCCATTATGTGGAAAAGTGCCTTACATGCCTTAAGGTGAAGGCATAACATCAAAAACCCTCTGGATACTTGCAATAACCAGATATTCCAGAATGGAAATGGGAGAAAACCACCATGGATTTTATCACGAAGCTCCCAAGGTCAAGTCACGGTTATGATACTATTTGGGTAATAGTGGACATATTGACCAAGTCTGCACACTTCGTGCCAATTCATGAGGACTATAAGATGAACAAGCTAGCTCAAATTTACATAAAAGAAATAGTCTCATGACATGGGGTGCCTGTATCGATCATATCAGACAGAGATAGTCGTTTCACATCTAAATTTTGGCAAAGTTTCTAACAAGAGTTAGGAACCAAGCTTAATCTAAGCACTGCATATCATCCTCAGACGGATGGGCAGAGTGAACGGACTATTCAGACATTAGAAGATATGCTTCGGGCTTGTGTAATTGATTTTGGTGGAAGTTGGGACACTCATCTACCACTCATCGAATTCCCCTACAATAATAGCTATCACGCCAGCATCAAAGCTGCACCTTATGAAGCTTTATACGGAAGAAGGTGCCGAACTCCTATCTGTTGGACGGAAGTAGGGGAAAGTCAACTATCAGGACCAGAAATCATTGTGGAGACCACAGAAAAGATCCAGCAAATAAAAGAAAGGATGAAAAGTGCTCAAGATCGACAAAAGAGTTATGCAGATCAGAGGCGTAAACCCCTAGAGTTCCAACTAGGGGATAAAGTAATACTTAAGGTATCACCTCTGAAAGGAGTGATTCGGTTTGGAAAGAAGGGAAAGTTGAAACCCCGATACATTGGGCCGTTTGAAGTAACAAGCAAAGTAGGACCAGTGGCTTATCGGCTAAAACTTCCTGAACAGCTGGCAGGAATACATAATACTTTTCATGTATCAAATTTAAGGAAGTGCCTAGTGGACGAAGCCCAACAAATACCCCTGGAAGACGTACAGGTTGATGACAAACTCAACTTCATTGAAGAACCACTACAAATCGAAGATAGGAAGGTTAAAAAGTTACGCAAGAAGGAAATCTCGTTAGTCAAAGTCAAGTGGAACGCACGTCATGGACCCAATTTTACATGGGAATTAGAAAACATAATGAAAGATAAGTACCCTCATCTTTTTAAGTGATGACAAATTTCGAGGACGAAATTTTTGTAAGGAGGGAAGAATGTAATACCCCGAACCTTAATGCACTGGTTATAAACATATGAATTATGTAATTTATATTTCATATATTGTTAAACGAGTAAGATGATTGTGTGAAAGGTGAAATATCTTGACAAGACTTGGCTAATATATGAGACCGTTTAATATTAATAATTAAATATATTATTTTTTACCTTACTCTGTTTTTAATGAAACTTAGGTTAAAACGTAGATAAAAATATGCTCGTTCTAATGACATATTCGTCGTTTTATAAAATGTCATATTTTAAAAGTTATACGAGAAAAATGAGTGAAGCAGCTGAATTAATATATATAAGCAAACAAGCTAGCACGTCAAGCAGGCAGGTAGGCACGTCAATTGAATCCCACATCGACCAGAAAAGGTTTTGAGGTGCTTGCTTGCTTGCTTTAAATAAGAGTCTCAGTAGTTTGTTTAGGTACCAGTTTCTTTAATGGAAACGCTCTAGTATAGAGAATCCCGAGTATACGATACCCCGTTGGGTGTTGTTAATAGTCGCTTTTGGAGCGCGAGTAGGAGCATGAGTAGGAGCAGGAGTAGGGAAACTCTACATCAACGTGCCGTAGATATTTTTAAGGTATGCTCTCGTTTACGTTTATGTTTAGTTATTTATTATTCAATTTTAGTAGTTAATAGGAGTATTATTATTAGTAGTAATATTATTATTAGTAGTAGTGGTAATGTTAGTATTATTTTTAGGTACTAGGGTTATTGTCAGGGGCGGGTATTGGGTAGCCTAGCCTTAGTTAAGCATAGACTGATCAACCATGCTTAAACAAGGCAGCACTAACCAATATCCAACCATGATAATGACTAGTTAGGTGTACCATTACCTAACCTAGGATTATGTAATTGTGTCAGGACCTTGAGACATAACCCAGTCGTACTAGCTGCTGTTAAGCAATTGCTAATCAGGTGAGTCATCATACTTGTCTTTTAAACTGTGATAGTATACTCGTCCATAACAGGTAATAATGAGAATGCTGCAGTATGCATGTGTCAGTAGGGGTATATGGGATCCTATTATGCTTAATGAGGTGTGTCACTCTGGGAAGGGTAATAAGGTGTTGTACCCACAGGCACTTCGTGCTTATAAGGTCCAGCGACACACACTCATACCTATGTGACGGCCGTAGGGGGACACAGCTGGAGGAGCAGTATGTCTCTTGTACGGTGGTTTGTGACAAGTCAAATGTGACCTATAAGGTTTAATGAGGCCCAACCTGACTATAATGTGGTCACATGCCCATATTGTGTATGCATATAATCTAAACTGTGGTCTGTCTTTATAAGAATTGTATAGTATGAGCTCACCAGCATATATCTGACGTCGTTTTGAGTATAGTTATCTCAGGTGAGTCATGAGGAAAGCTATAGGAACTACTTGACAGTTGTGGAGTTTTAGAAGATCAAGGAGTTCTTAGTTGCCAAAAGTTTGTAAATAAATAAAGTGTTGTACTCAGACTATTATAAGTTTTAATGAAAGTTTAGTTTGTTTCCGCTGTAAGTGTATCAATTGTGCACAATCATCCGGGTTACGGGGTGGGTGTTACACTGAGCGTAAACTGCAGGAGGAGAAGGTGCATAATCTTCCTCCCCTCTCTCTTTTTTTTGACCCCTTTTTGAATCCCTTTTAACATCTTTTGCTCAAGGACCTGGTGTTATGCTAGAGCGGAGAGAACATGCTTGGGAGAGGGAGATGACAGCTTTGGCTGAAGAGAAGGAGGAGCTGGCCGCCGAGCTGAAGCATCAGATGGAGCTTGACTCTGTTTCTCAAAAAAATCTGGATATGATGTATGCTGAGTATGGAATGACGTCGGATGATAACCAGAGGTTAGCCAAGGAGAAGCACTGGTTGATCACCGAGGGCTTCGTGGCCTTCCTTACTGCCGTCTCCCAGTCGGAAGAGTTTAAAAGCAGTCTTGAACAGGTCTACAGGGCTTACCGGGACATGGGATATCAAGCAGGCTTGAAGGATGGGTATGTTTACTCAGCTCAAGGCTTGGGCAGGAAGGAGACCCCTCTTTATAATTCCAAGGCCAAGAAGCGGCTGTCTAAACTGAATAAAGAGTTTGGGGGTAAGACCCCTGCCCTTCTTGAAAAGATCCTTGAGCGCCCCATGATGTCCATTGATGAGCTGAACGCCTTGCTGACTCCCGCTGGTCCCTCTTCTCCGAAGTCTCTGTCTGGGGGTGATCCCCAGTAGTTTCAAAACATTCACTATTTCTGTCACACCCCAACCGATGGCGGAAACATCGGGGTGCGAGCACTAAGCGTACAGATTGCTCAAGAGAATTCCACAACACTAGATATTTCGGTAGAATTAAGTAGATTACATAGCTATTGTCTAAAATCCAAACATCTCAGAATATCACATTACAAAACATCAAATCATAATTGTTCAAATTGTTCCAAGACTTGATTAGCTAGCGTGACGTTTCTAGGCATTCCCCTAGCTTGTTTTCCATGTTCCGTCTCATCCTATCAACCTGCAACATGTATTAAAATATCAATACAAATGTATTGGCGAGTATACAAGTTTGATACTAGTATAGTAGATTAAAACAACTCATATCCATAGTGTAAGTAATAAATACAGTTTACAGCCGTGCTAGTGTCGTAGTCCACGCAGTGATAGCCCAAGTATCCCAATGCTTTAGTGTTTACCCAAGACTCAAGGTAAACTAGAATCCTCCTAACAATACCCCCCGAGAATAATGGGAGAGGTGCATCTTCCTATAGCGCTACTATTGTTAAGGCGGAACTACACACTCTGGATTAAACGTTACATAGCACAAAGAGTCAAGAATCAAGAATCACAAGTTTCACATAGGATAGAGCATAATTTTTCAAAGATTCAAGTTTAAGTTTCATAGAATACATGTTACACCCCAAAAGTTTAAAGTAAAAGGGGATCGAGTATACTCACAGTGATTGCTTAACAGTCGCAACTGTTATTGGATCAAAGGGAGCTCTTTTAGGATTTAACCTGATTAGATTGCAATGGGGTAAGAGTCGGACAGAGTAACGAGGTTGAATAAAGCGGTTAACAGGTCACTGGGTCGGATGGTTGTCCGATCGAACGGCTGTCCGATCGGATGGCCAGTCGACCGGGTGGCCTTATGTGTGTACAGTGACAATGGCTGCCCGATCGGATGGCTATCCGATCGGGTTGCCATCCGTCCGGTTGAGAACAACAATGAAGTAAGACCAATGTGGCTGTCCGATCGGATGGTAATCCGATCGGCTGGCCAAGTGTGAAGAAAGGCTGTCCGATCGGATGGCTGTCCGATCGGCTGGCCTTGTGTGAAGAAAGGCTGTCCGATCGGATGGCTGTCCGATCGGCTGGCCTATTGTGGAGAAAGGTTGTCCGATCGGATGGTTTTCCGATTGGCTGGCCTATTGTCAAGAAAGGTTGTCCGATCGGTCGGCTGTCCGATCGGCTGGCCTATTGTTCTTGTTTACCAACTTTCGAAAAAAATTCCTGAGTTTGAAAATTTAAATGGTGGTGTCACGGCACGTATTGAGACAACAGTAACTTATCGTTTTTAACAGTCATTCCGATCGGTCGGGAACCACCCCAGTCCAACCAGTTGTCTGTTAGCGATGGGTTTATGCCAGAATCCATCCCGTGATCATCTTGATCAGTGAACCATCCGTTCTTAAACCAACTCTAGACCACCGATCAAGTCTACAGTCCATTCAGTCACGTTTATCACCGAAGTAAATCAGTAATTTGAAGAAAAGGTGAAGAACAACCCAAGTTTTATATGAAAAGTATAGATTTAACTTAGATTTAGTGTAAAAACGTATGAAATACCTTAGATCCGAGCTATATCTTGCTTAGAATGACATCACATGGTAGTTTGTACAAACCACCATGATAGCATCACCCTCAAGAACTCAGATCTGAGAGATTTCACGGTGAAAAGTGTGATTTCAAGTGAGAATCACGTAGAGAATGATGCGTAGAGTAAGAAAGTACAAGAATCTAGCTTGAAACGTATCGAAATCGATGAGAAAACGAGAGATTAGTGTGCGCGTGTGTCTGGTTCGGGCAGAGCTGTCACATCACTCATAATGGTGATGTGACAGCCTATTTATAGGTGAAGGGAGGAGGGAGGAAAGGTGGTTCGGCCGGGGTGTCATCTGATCGGCTGGTCGTCCGATCGGATGGTCATCCGATCGGATGGCCACTCTGGCCATTCCATCATTCTGCGTTTCCCGATTCTGATTTGTTTTACGCGTTAGGTTAGGCGTTGCGTTATGTATAGCAACAGAATTAACTAGATTATAGCTTATACATCAAAAGTTTGCAAGATTAAATAGATTCCGCCAGTGACAAGGCTCCAGTCTCTCGTTTAACCAAGAATCAAGTTTCACGAGTCTAAGGAGTCAAGCACCAATTAGATTTAAGGGTCAAGAGTCATAGTTTCTCAAACATCAAGAATCAAGAGTCCAAGTATCAAGAATCAACAATAAGAATCTAGTTTCCATAGTATCAGAAATCAAGTGTCTAGATTAGGCATCAAGGGTCAAGTATCTAGATTAAGTATCAAGTCTCATAGTTTAAGTGTCAAAATCAAGCATCTAGAATAAAGAGTCAAGCATCATAGTATCAACAAGATTCACACTAGAAGTATTAAAACAACAACTCCATAAAACCACAGGGACTAAAATTGACAACTTCTCAGGAGTTCAGGGACTGTTCTTGCCAAGTGTCTAAAGTTCAGGGACGCTGGGCGTTACAGTCTCCCCTCCTTTAGGAGATTTCATCCCCGAAATCTTAGAAGAAGACTGCTCGAAGAGATGCGGATACTTGGCCTTCATGTCACTTTTCAGCTCCCAAGTGAATTCGGCACCGCGCTTTCCTTCCCATCAAACCTTAACAATGGGAATTTTGCTGCGCCTCAGACGCTTGACAGTTTGATCCATGATTTCGACCGGTTTCTCCACAAATTGAACAGCTTCATTTATCTACAAATCTTCAAGAGGAACATGCAGTCCTTCGTCGACTAGACATTTTCGTAAGTTAGATACGTGGAACACCGGATGCACGTTGGTTAGCTCTTGTGGCATGTCGAGTTTGTATGCTACCTTGCCAATCCTTTCAAGTATCACGAAAGGACCCACATAGCGAGGCGCAAGCTTCCCCTTCTTTCCAAAACGAACTACTCCCTTCCAGGGAGATACCTTGAGTAGAACTCGGTCACCAACAGCAAATTCCAGAGGCTTCCGCCTATTATCAGCATAGCTCTTTTGTCTGCTCCTAGCCTTGATCAAGTTATCACGGATCTGAAGAATCTTATCCGTTGTCTCTTGAACAATCTCAGGGCCGGTGAACTGCTTTTCCCCAACCTCATGCCAGCTGAGAGGGGATCGGCATTTTCTCCCATATAAAGCTTCGAAAGGAGCCATCTGAATACTGGAATGGTAGCTATTGTTGTACGAGAATTCTATCAATGGTAAATGTACATCCCAGTTACCACCAAAGTCGATGACACAAGAACGAAGCATATCCTCGAGTGTCTGAATAGTACGTTCGGTCTGACCATCCGTCTGAGGATGAAAGGCCGTGCTAAGATTCAAGTGCGAACCCATAGCGGATTGAAACGTTTGCCAAAGACGTGAAGTAAAGCGACCATCACGGTCCGAGATTATGTCAAGAGGTACGCCATGACGGCTTATAATCTCATCGGTATAGATTCGAGAAAATCTCTACACTCTGTAATCTTCACGAATATGAAGAAAGTGAGCGGATTTGGTCAAACGATCAATAATCACCCAGATGCTATCGTGACCTTTAGAGGTACGGGGTAGTTTGGTAATAAAGTCCATAGCAATGCTATCCCATTTCCAGATAGGTATTTTAGGTTGCTCCAAGAGTCCAGAAGGACGCTGGTGTTCAGCCTTTACCTTCGAGCAGGTAAGGCACTTAGACACATAGACAGCAATGTCCCTCTTCATGCCAGGCCACCAATAAGTTGTACGCAGATCCTAGTACATCTTGTCGGCACCTGGATGGATAGAGTAACGGGATTTGTGGGCCACGGTCATAATGAGCTCACGGAGATTATCGCGATCCGGCACCTAGATACGATTTAGATAATACTGCAGGCCATCAGATTTAGTTTCGAGCTGGTCCATTCTAGCGCCGTGAACTTCTTCTTCTAGACTTCCTTCATTTGCTGCTGAATACTGAGCTTCACGAATACAAACATGCAAATCACTAGAGATACGAATAGCCTTGACATGAGTTTTACGACTAAGAGCGTCGGCCACTACGTTCGCCTTACCAGGATGGTAGCGAATTTCGCAGTCGTAGTCGTTTAGCAATTCCACCCAACGCCTCTGTCGCATGTTCAGCTCCTTCTGGTCAAAGATGTGTTGAAGGCTCCTATGGTCGGTGAAGACCACACACTTAGTACCATATAGGTAGTGTCGCCAAATCTTTAACGCAAAAATCACCGCACCAAGCTCCAGATCGTGAGTAGTGTAGTTTTTCTCATGCACTTTGAGTTGTCGAGAGGCATAAGCAATAACCTTTTCCCACTGCATGAGCACACAACCCAATCCACGGTTCGAGGCATCGCAATACACCACAAAATCGTCGTTGCCATCAGGTAGAGTTAACACAGGAGCATTACACAAAAGATTCTTAAGGGTTTGAAAGGAGTTCTCTTGCTCGGGACCCCAAACAAAAGGTTTCTCCTTCTGAGTTAGCGTAGTAAGAGGAACAACGATTTTAGAGAAATCCGCGATGAACCGGCGGTAATAACCCGCCAATCCTAGAAAAGAACGAATCTCAGACACGGATTTGGGCGTACACCAATTCTTCACGGCCTCAATTTTCAAAGGGTCAACATGAATACCCTGACTACTAACAATATGACCAAGAAACTGCACTTCGTCAATCCAAAACTCACACTTAGAAAATTTTGCATATAGATGTTCACCCCGCAGAAGTTCAAGCATAAGACGTAGATGGCGAGCATGATCAGCCTTAGATTTAGAATAAATGAGAATATCATCAATAAAGACCATCACAAAACGATCCAAATAGGGTTTACACACACGGTTCATAAGGTCCATGAACACTGCAGGTGCGTTGGTCAAGCCAAAAGGCATGACTACGAACTCGTAGTGCTCATATCGAGTACGGAATGCCGTTTTAGGAATATCATCTTCGAGGACACGTAGTTGATGATATCCAGAACGTAGGTCAATCTTCGAGAAACAGGAAGCGCCTTGTAGTTGATCAAATAGGTCATCAATGCGAGGAAGCGGATAACGATTCTTCACGGTAAGCTTATTTAGTTCACGATAATCGATGCACATACGGAAGGAACCATCCTTCTTCTTGACGAATAAAACGGGAGCACCCCACGGGGAGGTACTTGGACGAATAAAACCCTTATTGAGTAACTCCTGAAGTTGACTAGATAACTCTTGCATCTCAGAAGGTGCAAGACGGTAAGGAGCCCTGGCGACAGGAGTCGCACCAGGTGCGAGATCAATACGAAAATCAACAGATCTGGGAGGGGGAAGACCAGGAAGATCTTCAGGAAAGACATCGATGAAGTCACACACACCACCGGAACGTCGCTTATGTTCTTCCCCTTGCCTTTTTGTTCCACCACATGGGCCAAGAAGGCAGGGTTCTGTTTACGTAAGCTTCCGCTCACTTGTGTGCATGACATTAACCTTAGTCCTTTTGAAGGTCGGTCTCCATAGACGATCAAGGTATCAGCAGAGGGAAGAGGAAGACGGACTAGTTTCTCATGACAGACAATCTCGGCATGGTTCTTTTGCAACCAGTCCATGCCAATGATAACATCAAAACTACCCAACCTCATGGGTATAAGATCAATAGAGAAGACGTGATCGTTAAAAATTAAGGAACAATCATGCAAGATAGATTTTACAAGAATCGACTTACTATTGGCGACCTCAACAGAGAATGATTCAGGTAACTTGGAGTGTGTACAGTTTATCAAAGGCTCAAATACCACGGACACAAAGCTTTTATCGGCACCAGTATCAAATGGAATCGAAGCATAAAGGTTATTAATAAGGAACATACCATTGACAACGTTATTGTTATTACGAGCCTGATTTGCATTTAGATTGAACGCTCGTCCACGAGCGGCTGGCTGCTGATCCTGGTTCAGCTGAGGACACTAGTTACGGAGGTGGGTAGTATCTCCACACTTGTAGCATGCACGAACAGCGTTGACTGGCCTTGGGTTCTGCGGAGGTGCTGGGAGAGCTGCTTGAGCTGGGGCTTGCTGAGCTTGTGGGGCCGGTTTAGTTTGACGACAGTAGGGAGTCGTGTGACCATAACGATTACAGTTGGTGCACAGACAACATGCAGAAGCAGCAGGATGATGGTAGTTGCAAGTTGCACACTTGGGATGAGGCCCAGTGTATTGCTTCTTAGCTTTGGGGGCAGCAGGGTTAGCAGCAGGGGTAATAGCATTACATCCCGAACCCTGGGTTTTCCGTTTCTTGTTCCTGCTGCCACTTGGCTGCTGAGTGACTTGATTTGCAGACTTCGAAGGAGCAGGGGTAGCAAACTGCTTATCACGCACACGATTGTTGTTGAGACTAGCTGCGAGACGGTAGACTTCCTCAATAGTTTCCAGCTGAGCTGCTTCGATGGAATCACGCATAGCAGGAGGCAGGCCATTGATGTATTTGGTTATCATTCGCTTAGGAGTCGAAACCAAGTGGGGAACGATAAGACTCAGCTGTTTAAAACGGGTAGTATAAGCCAGATTATCATCACCAATCTGCTTCAAGTGCCAAAACTCTTCTTCAAGCTTCAGTTGTTCGTGAGGAGGGCAGAACTCGAGCATCATGAGTTCACGCACCTCAGCCCATGGAAGAGCATAGGCTTCTTCATTAGAACGGATGTTTCTCTCATTCGACCACCACTCCAGTGCTCTGCCTTGAAACATTCCAGTCGCACTCCTGGTTTTCAAATGATCTGGGCACTCACTGTTAATGAAGGTAACTTCGATGCTGTCGAACCACTCAAGCATAGCAGTTACCCCATCACTGCCCATGAAAGGCTTAGGGTTGCAAGAGATGAAATGTTTGTAGTTGAATTTGGCAGGCTTCTGTTTCTCAGCCTTGGAGTCCGCAGAGGATGGCGGAGTGTTTGATCCTTGAAGCTCAGTGACGATTCTTGGCATGACTCGAGCGATCTGATCGGCCATGAAAGACATCATCTTCTTCTGAGACTTCTCTCTGGATCTCCTAAGAGCGTCAGATGTTCTGCGAGCAGACATCTACAGATCCGACAAACGGGACCATATAAGTATAAGTTCACTAGATCTCACAATATAGATTACACACACGATAGATTTAAGAGTCTAGATTGAACCATCACAAAATTCACGACCTTCGCATGGCGCGTTGCACGAAGCTCGGTCCACATGCCAAAAACCCTTATATATAGGAAGTACCAGCGGCGTCTCCAGCACGCTTCGGGCACATCGCCTTACCCCGTACTCAGTGTCATGTTACGTGTCGCAATTACCACCCATAACAATTTACTCATCATTATCATCATCATATATCATAGATTGTTCAAATAGCTTCGCATAGATTAGATTCACATAGTTTATTCATAGTTTTCTCGATAGATTAGCTTATAGAATAACCCAATATTTTAACATGATTACTTAATAGAGTAACATAGATTAACTCAATAGATTGCCACAAATTAATCTCAATAGTTCAACACAATAGATTAACATTGCTAGAGTACACATAGATTACATGCATGGCTTTAGAGTCTACATAGATTGCATAGACTCTCTGTAGTCTTCGCGAACAAAGTTCCCATAGATTACATAGACTATCCACACTTGTCTGCAAACACTATCCTCGTATGGCACTTGGTACAAAAGTTGGTAACATGTCGGAAGCACTTATATAAAGGAAGTACCAGCGGCGTATCCACCATGCTTCGGACATGCCACTTCTGTCTCGTACTTCCAAGTCATCTTAGTGTTTCATACCCACAATCAACACCTCAAAACATACTAGTCAATCAAGATTACCACATAGATTACTCATAGAATATAGCTTCATAAATTTAGTTATGAGATTAGGATTAATGTTTGAGATTGCGGACAACGTGTGATTCGTGTAAAAATATAGCAAAACGAACGAAGAATCAAGTTTAAAACCTCATAGATAAAACCACAAAAATCGAGATAACATAAAAGCAAGATAGGCTTATAAAACATAGGATTGTTCCGGGTAGAGGAACGGCGACTAACCAAAGTGGTTCGAACCCCTTTCGGATTGAGGTATCGCTTCCTGACTTACTTAGACAAATACGTCATCGATGTCAGGCCTACGATATTTGTCCTTTTAGCCATTTCACGTACTCAATTGATTGGCGGTTACGAGACTTTGGTGAGACATAAAATCATCAAGGAGTGGGACTAGTTATCAAGGTCTGAGTTTCACCTCTAACTTGACACATCGTACCCTAAGTGTTGTCGGATTTCATCCGCAGACGAAACTGACCTAGAATAATATGGAGATTCCCCTCAAGGTTCGGATGTCACTCCTATCCTATGGGCAAATCTCGTGCTAAAATAAACACTGTGTAACAGTGTTTTCATAGTATAAAGTGTACATTGTATCAGCCTTAGGAAAGGCATGTAAGTTCAATAGGAGTATGTGCTGCTAGGAAGCAGATACGGTAGAATGCATAAGTCTTAAACAACAAATAAGAGGCAAGATTCCTAGAACTATAGACTAGGGCAAGTATTCCTATTTACCATAATTCCCTATAGTTATGGCTCTGATACCAATCTGTCACACCCCAACCGATGGCGGAAACATCGGGGTGCGAGCACTAAGCGTACAGATTGCTCAAGAGAATTCCATAACACTAGATATTTCGGTAGAATTAAGTAGATTACATAGCTATTGTCTAAAATCCAAACATCTCAGAATATCACATTACAAAACATCAAATCGTAATTGTTCAAATTGTTCCAAGACTAGATTAGCTAGCGTGACGTTTCTAGGCATTCCCCTAGCTTGTTTTCCATGTTCCGTCTCATCCTATCAACCTGCAACATGTATTAAAATATCAATACGAATGTATTGGCGAGTATACAAGTTTGATACTAGTATAGTAGATTAAAACAACTCATATCCATAGTGTAAGTAATAAATATAGTTTACAGCCGTGCTAGTGTCGTAGTCCACGCAGTGATAGCCCAAGTATCCCAATGCTTTAGTGTTTACCCGAGACTCAAGGAAAACTAGAATCCTCCTAACAATACCCCCCGAGAATAATGGGAGAGGTGCATCTTCCTATAGCGCTACTATTGTTAAGGCGGAACTACACACTCTGGATTAAACGTCACATAGCACAAAGAGTCAAGAATCAAGAATCACAAGTTTCACATAGGATAGAGCATAATTTTTCAAAGATTCAAGTTTAAGTTTCATAGAATACATGTTACACCCCAAAAGTTTAAAGTAAAAGGGGATCGAGTATACTCACAGTGATTGCTTAACAGTCGCAACTGTTATTGGATCAAAGGGAGCTCTTTTAGGATTTAACCTGATTAGATTGCAATGGGGTAAGAGTCGAACAGAGTAACGAGGTTGAATAAAGCGGTTAACAGGTCACTGGGTCGGATGGTTGTCCGATCGAACGGCTGTCCGATCGGATGGCCAGTCAACCGGGTGGCCTTATGTGTGTACAGTGACAATGGCTGCCCGATCGGATGGCTATCCGATCGGGTTGCCATCCATCCGGTTGAGAACAACAATGAAGTAAGACCAATGTGGCTGTCCAATCGGATGGTAATCCGATCGGCTGGCCAAGTGTGAAGAAAGGCTGTCCGATCGGATGGCTGTCCGATCGGCTGGCCTTTTGTGAAGAAAGGCTGTCCGATCGGATGGCTGTCCGATCGGCTGGCCTATTGTGGAGAAAGGCTGTCCGATCGGATGGTTTTCCGATCAGCTGGCCTATTGTCAAGAAAGGTTGTCCGATCGGTCGGCTGTCCGATCGGCTGGCCTATTGTGAAGAAAGGCTGTCTGATCGGTCGGCTGGCCTATTGTTCTTGTTTACCAACTTTCGAAAAAAATTCCTGAGTTTGAAAATTTAAATGGTGGTGTCACGGCACGTATTGAGACAACAGTAACTTATCGTTTTTAATAGTCATTCCGATCGGTCGGGAACCAGCCCAGTCCAACCAGTTGTCTGTTAGCGACGGGTTTATGCCAGAATCCATCCCGTGATCGTCTTGATCAGTGAACCATCCGTTCTTAAACCAACTCTAGACCACCGATCAAGTCTACAGTCCGTTCAGTCACGTTTATCACCGAAGTAAATCAGTAATTTGAAGAAAAGGTGAAGAACAACCCAAGTTTTATATGAAAAGTATAGATTTAACTTAGATTTAGTGTAAAAACGTATGAAATACCTTAGATCCGAGCTATATCTTGCTTAGAATGACATCACATGGTAGTTTGTACAAACCACCATGATAGCATCACCCTCAAGAACTCAGATCTGAGAGATTTCACGGTGAAAAGTGTGATTTCAAGTGAGAATCACGTAGAGTAAGAAAGTACAAGAATCTAGCTTGAAACGTATCGAAATCGATGAGAAAATGAGAGATTAGTGTGCGCGTGTGTCTGGTTCGGATGGCCACTCTGGCCATTCCATCCTTCCGCGTTTCCCGATTCTGATTTGTTTTATGCGTTAGGTTAGGCGTTGCGTTATGTATAGCAACAAAATTAACTAGATTCTAGCTTATACATCAAAAGTTTGCAAGATTAAATAGATTCCGCCAGTGACAAGGCTCCAGTCTCTCGTTTAACCAAGAATCAAGTTTCACGAGTCTAAGGAGTCAAACACCAATTAGATTTAAGGGTCAAGAGTCATAGCTTCTCAAACATCAAGAATCAAGAGTCCAAGTATCAAGTATCAAGAATCAACAATAAGAATCTAGTTTCCATAGTATCAGAAATCAAGTGTCTAGATTAGGCATCAAGGGTCAAGTATCTAGATTAAGTATCAAGTCTCATAGTTTAAGTGTCAAAATCAAGCATCTAGAATAAAGAGTCAAGCATCATAGTATCAACAAGATTCACACCAGAAGTATTAAAACATCAACTCCATAAAACCTCAGGGACTAAAATTGACAACTTCTCAGGAGTTCAGGGACTGTTCTTGCCAAGTGTCTAAAGTTCAGGGACGCTGGGCGTTACAATTTCGATATGGTTGTAACTAAACAATTATGCACCTTAGAACACTGTTAACTTTTTGATGTATGGGGGAGGACCATCGTGTCGGGGTTCTCCCGGTATCTAACGTATGGCCTACTAGCCGTCTTTTGACTGTATGTTGTCGACTTGCTTTTGTTATTTTTGGTGTGTTGTTCTTTTTTGCAGGTGTTCTTGCCGGGAGCCAGCCCAGCGTCTTCCTGGAGACTTTGGCTATTTGTAGCACGTTTGCAAAAACTCCGTTAGTCTGTTTACTAGGTTTTCTAGCTTGTTTGTGTGTATATTAGCCTTTCTTTCAGGGTTAGTAAGATTCCCTGTCGTATTTATGTATGTTTACTCTGTAGTTTATACATAAATAGTTTCTTTTTTTCTGGTGTGCATGTGTTAGCTCTTTTTGTAGTTTACTTACAAAAATGTGATGTTTTCTTTTCGTGGTTTGCTTTATAAACCAGGATTGTCTGTTCGAGGACAATCTCTTGGAGAAGTCTATAATGTTAGATTATGTCTTCTAGCTTGTTTGTCCGTTCCCCTTTGGGCTAGCTAGGCCCTGTTTTGCCCCACAGCCGGGCATTTTGGTATGTTAAGTATACTTTTTACACGTGTGCTTGTTTGCTTTTAGGTTTGTAGTTTTTTGGGCACGTCTGCCCTGATACAATACCTGCGTTTTTATCAAAAGGAACAAGTGAATTGTTCATTACCATACATTTCTTGGGGACAATGTCCTCCAGTACAAGATATTACAAAAGGTTTTTCTTGGGGTAATCCCCTGACTAGTGGTTAATTTTTGCAAAAGTGGCTCCCTGGCCGTTTTCCCTTAAAGGCATCTTCGTCTTTCACATGTGGTACTTTCTGAGTTGCATAAGGTTCCATGTCATTGGGACCTCCCTGCCTTGAAGTGTTTCCAGCTTGCAACTTCCCTTGCCGTTTGCCCAAGTAACCCGGTAGGGCCCTTCCCAGTTAGGCCCTAATTTCCCGGTGTTTTCTTGCAAGCTAGCTTCATTTGCTCTCAGGACCAAATCTCCAGGGACGAGATTGAGCTTTTTCATCTTGGCGTTATAGTAGCTTTCAAGTTGCTTTTTATACTTGGCCTCCCGGACTGCCGCTATCTCCCTTCTTTCTTCAAGCAAGTTTAGGTTCATTCGGAGATCTTGTTCATTCTCGGCTTCCCTGAGCTTCATTCTTGCGGTTGGGGATCCTATCTCAGCTGGGATGACAGCCTCCGTCCCGTAAGTTAAGCTGAAGGGGGTTTCTTCGTTGTAGCCCTTAGGAGTGGTCCTATATGCCCATAGGACAAATGGCAGCTCCTCCAGCCATCCCTTTTGCTTCCTCCCGAGTCTCCCCTTCATTCCCTTAACAACGCTTTGATTTGCTCTTTCTACCAACCCATTACTCTGGGCGTGGGTGACGGAGGTGAATACTTGGCGTATGTGCATCTGCTGGCACCACGGCTTGAAGGGTTTCCCAGCAAATTGGACACCATTGTCACTCACCAGCTCCTTTGGGACCCCGTATCTGCAGATGATTTTATCCAGTACAAACCGTCTCATTTGTTCCCCGGTTATCTTCGCCAAGGGCCTTGCCTCTATCCACTTGGTAAAATAATCGATGGCAACCACCACATACTTAACCCCTCCTGGGCCTTCTAGGAATGGCCCGATGATGTCAATGGCCCACTTCTGGAAAGGCCAAGATGTCGACACAGGTATCATTGGGTGTTTGTGGCGGTGTGTCATGGGTGCATGGACCTGGCAGTTGTCACATTTCTTGATTTCCTCTGATGCTGTCTCATACATTCTAGGCCAATAAAATCCCGCATTCATCGCCTTTGCCACCACTGTCCTTGGCCCAGAATGCATGCCACAAATACCTTCATGTATTTCTCTAATCACATACGCAACCTCTTCGCTATCGACGCATTTTAAGGATGGGCCCAGGTATGACCTTCGGTAAAGTTCTCCATCAATTAACTCGTACTGCAAAGCTTTGACCCTTACCTTCCGGGCTGCCCAATCTCCCTCAGGTAGCGTTCCATCTTTGAGGAATTTTACAATCGGTGTCATCCACGTCTCCTGTGCATTTTCAATCGCAGCTATCTCTTCTGTGCCAAGGGAGGGGGAGGTTAAGACCTCCACCTTGACTTCCCTTGCTAGGTGGTCAAATGCTACGGAAGCCAGTTTGCTAAGAGCGTCTGATTTCCTGTTTCTCCCGCGGGGGATGTATTCTAGCTTGAAGGTCTTGAAATCCTTGGCTGTTTCTTTTACTTTCGCCACGTATTGAGCCATTATGTTGTCCTTAGCCTCGTACTCCCCGTGGTACTGTTTGACTACTAGTTGTGAGTCAGTACTAGCCTCCACATTTCTTGCTTTCATCTTTTTGGCTAATCTCAACCCTGCCAAAAGGGCTTCGTATTCCGCTATGTTGTTGGTGTTCTCGAAGTCCAGTCTGATAGCATAGGTTAGCTCGACTCCCTCAGGACTGACCAACGTAATACCCGCTCCACTTCCCTCTTCACTTGAGGCCCCATCTGTGAGCAGTTTCCATATTGCCTCACCGTTCTTTTCTTTTTCTTCCTTTTCCAGAGCTGCCCACTTTAGGAGCTCCTTCTCTTCGTCCTCCGGGACCTCCACTAGGAACTCAGCCAGTATTTGTCCCTTCATGGCAGTTCTGGCTTTGAATTCTAAGGAATGCTCTCCCAACTCGACTGCCCATTTGGCCAGCCGACCTGATAGTTCTGGTCTCCTTAGCACTTTTTGGAGGGGCTGATCCGTCACTAAGGTGACCTTGTGTGCTTGAAAGTATCTTCTAAGCCTTCGGGATGCAAAGACGAGAGCCAAAGCCAACTTCTCTAGGGGCATATAGCGTTCCTCAGGACCCTTGAGGGTCCTGCTAATGAAGTATATTGGTATCTGCTTTCCCTCCCGTTCCACCATCATTACTGCACTTATGGTTGTTTTTGAGGCAGATAGATACAAAAGTAAGTCCTCCCCGGGGACTGGAGTGGCTAAGGTTGGGAGCTTAGAGATGTAATCTTTCATTTCTTGGAAAGCGGTTTCTGCTTCTGGTAGTCCTTTAGAACCTTCATGAAGGGTTCAGGGCAATTAACCTCCCGTTCAGTTGTTGAATATCCTTCGTGAGCGTAGTATAGTGTTGGCAAGATACCGAGGTCGTCCAAGGACACAAGAGCTTTTAGTACCGGTTTATCCTCAACGTCTAATCAAAATAAAAAGTTTAGAAAAATGTTTTAAGCTAATAAAAACAAAAACTAACTAAAATGCTGAAAATAAAAATAAAAAGAAAAACAGATAGACAAGATGAATCACTTGGTTCCGACTCGTATCTAGTGTAACCTTTGATTATTTCCGCACTTTTGCACTTATTTAAGAGATTATCTTAGTTATTGTAGTAGGCCCCTCTTTTGAAGGTGACATTACCCTCACCCCAGTAGTTTGAGTCAGCAAGGATACAATCCTAAAAGGGTGGATTATTGGAAGATAATTAATTAAGTTATTAATGCAAATTATGGTAGGCCCCTCTTTTGGAGGTGACGTTACCCTCGACTAAGTAGTCTGAGTCAGCAGGGATACAGTCCTAAATAGCCGGGTTATAGTATTAATAGTAGTTAACTTATGAGGGGATCAAAGAGTTTGGACCCCCGCCATCCAATACCGTTAAGTATTGAAGGAGGTCCTACTAAATTTGACCCAGGTCCATTGCAGGACCTCTAAACGCTGAACAATGGCAAGACCTTTACCAAACCGTTCCCTTAACCCCCGACCAGGTAGCCAACATACCTCCATATAGACCGTGGAGATATGAATGGTAAAATCTTTTATTTTATATAGACAGTAAAATAATGCCAAGACACCACGGACAAACGATAAGAAAAGATCACCTTCAACATAAGCAACTAGTTATTAAAGTCATTAATACAAAACCAAGTAAAAAGTGCGAAAAGATTAGAAATAAAAAGTATTACACTAGACACTTTGTCTTCACCAAGTGATGTAAGAGACTTAGGCAAACATGGCCTTGATTGTCAAGAACTCTTACGATCAATCTTGGATCCCGAGACGACTCACACACTCTACGATGGACAATGGATGATGGTGGTGGATGATGGTGTAATGGTGGTGGAGGGTGGTGGGTGAAGTGTGAGAGAGGTGGTGTGCCAAGGGATGGTTTGAGCTTGAGCCAAGCACTCCTATTTATAGGCTGAACAGAAGCTCGGGCACGGCCCCGTGTCCAGTGGGCACGGCCCCGTGTCCACATCCTTCTCTTTCTTCATTTAATTCAGCTTTGTCTTATTAGTTGACCACGCCCCCGTGTCTGCTGAGCACGACCCCGTGTGCAGAAGAATATTTGTACTATGAAGATTTGCCTGGATTGTGCGAATCTTATAGTTGACCACGGTCCCGTGTCCGCTGAGCACGACCCCGTGGTGGGCAATAGAAGCTTCTACCACTTTGTCTTTTCTGCTGACACTTGGGCACCCCCCGTGCTGGCTGAGCACGGCCCCATGCTCAGCTTTCTTCTTGTTTTTGCTTTGGGAGTTGTTGTCGAGGGGTCGGGCATGCAACGTTTCTTCCTTTTCTTTGTATTTATGTTGGTTTTGGCTGTATATTTGTTCCTTTTGTTCGTTTAAGCTAATTTGACCCTGTAAATTCAAAAGGAAGACAAAAACACACTTTTCCAACATTAGTACTAAAAAAGGGTTAGTTTTATGCCTTATTTGATGTAATTTATATGTTGCATTTTACACACATCAAATACCCCCACACTTGAATCTTTGCTTGTCCTCAAGCAAAACTCTTTATAATATGGCTTTAAACTCCCAAATGGAATTGGTATAAGAGAAGGTTTTTGGGCTTGTCATAGAGTGTCGGGATTTCCAAGATTCTTTATTAAGTTTTATTTTTATTTATTTACAATCCTATTCGTCATGATTTATTTAAAACTTTTCATAAGATAAATTACTTATTAGGGCATAACATGCCTTTTTTAAAATTCTATTTATATACAAGTTCACATACCTCACGGGGATCACTCAACACTCGGCCGAAAATGTAGTTTTGTGGATCACTCGAGAGCGGAATGGAACTTACTCCTACCATAGGCTTGCCAAGCAATCAATCCTCCTCCTTTTTAACTTATATACCTTTGTAAATATCAAGAGGACTTTGTGGGTGAAGGGTTAGGCTTGGGTTAAAGGTAGGTGGTTGGGTTAGTGGTTAGTAGAAAAAGGGCGAAAAAGCGTAACAAGCGTCGGTTTTCGTAAGACTTTATTTTTGTAACTTTTATTTTGATGAAGCTATTATTCAAACAAAGTTATTTTTGATAAACTTGTTTGTTTATTTGCTTTTGCTTCATCATCAACACAATTTTTTTTTTTTTTATGAAAAGTCATACGAAAAACCGAACTTGTTACTAAAACAAAGGGTTAAAAATGAAAAAGGTTTTGGTGGGTAAAAGGGTGTTTGGTTTGGGTTATGAAATGAAAAGGTTTAGGATCAAAGGGGTTAACTAGGGGGATTTTTGGGTAGGCGGTAAAAGAAAAAAGAAAAATAATGGTGTAGAAATAAAAAGGGTTAGTCCTAATGCCTCCGTCATTTACTTACTCGGGTTTAAGTTGGTAAGGACCGGGAATGTATTGTCATGGCAAGTTCTAGAGTCGTAAGAACCAAGCGGCTATTCACACAAGAAACGAAAAATGAGCATTTAGTTTAAATATATGTAATTGTATGCTCAATAAAGGCTCAAAACTCACTTTTGTGGGAATGGGTTTTTATGTGATCAAGTATATATAATCAAATTTTAACTAAGTTTGCCATGCCTTTTCATAATATTCTTATGTTGGTTCTTTTTATCACGACGCTATCGGTTGTAAATTTGTAAAAATATAACCTTTTTCGAACTTTGAAATTCCCGAGTTAAACCTAGACAAGTAAAAAAAAAATGAAAATTTTTTAAAAAATTTGGGGTGATTAGCGGTTCCAATAGAGTTTTGTGTAAGGCTTGTATTTAGGACTTGCAAGATTCAAGGTTTTAGCATCCCCCCCCCCCCCACACTTAAATTACACATTGTCCTCAATGTGTCCCAAAAATAAGTTTTTAGGTTGATTGAATGTGTAAAAGTGGGTTAAAAACAAGATTTTATGGTACTGGGTAGCTGAACACGGGGTGGTGTTGGCTGAGCACGGCCCAGTGTCCAGACTGCCAGTACCAAAAGTAAACAGAAAGCTGAGCACGGGGGCGTGTTCAGTGAGCACGGGGGCGTGTTCAGTGAGCACGGCCCCGTGTCCAGGTACCTGAACTGGGCATTTTCTACAGAACCTCGGGCACGGGGCGTGTTGGGGTGAGCATGACCCCGTGCTGAACTTGCTGTAATGAAGAAAAATTGTCGGGAGGCTCTGTTTTTGTGCATGGGTTGTTGGTTCAAGCTTCCCTTAGTATCCTTCACCATCCCGAGTGTGTTTTATTCCTGAAAATTAAAACTAAACTGAAAAATATAAAAGTTAATCTAAATTAAACTAAGGATAGTTCCGCGGAATGCCTCCGTGGTGCGCCACGTTTATAAGGGTCCTTGGCTAGACCCACCTTATCGGGTGGTTCTGGCTCATCTTCAATTAGGGGGTCGTCATTGCTAAAAGGATATTTCATTGAGCGCTCAAGATCTATGCTCCTTTTGAATGCCCCTAGTTGAAGAGGTAGATTGTTGTACCTTCGGTTTTTCAAAGCTTCGTGTGTTTTTACAAATGGTCGTCCCAACACTAGAGGAGCGTCATCAAGGATGACAAAGTCGGTTGGGATTACCATTTGATTTGTTTGAACCAAGATATCCTCAACTATACCGATTGATTTTATTGCCTTCCGATTGGATAGAAAAATGGGTATTTGAAGTGGAGAAAAATCATTAATACTAAATTTTTCGAAAATGTAGTTAGGCATTATGTTAACACAAAGATCTTTATCAATTGTGACATTACTAATAAACGAATTTTGAAAGAAACATGGAACCGGTGTAATGTTAATTTCAAATGGGTCTTCTTTTATTAGTGAGGTTTGATCATTAGTTAACTTAACACTTACCGTTTCGTCAATTTTAGTGTTAGTGTTTAACTCTTTTAAAAACTTAGCATGAGTGGGTACTAAACAATGATTTTCAAAAGAAGGTGACAAGAGATTAATTTCTTCAAAATTAGACTCTTCTTGAATTTTAACGTTGTCGGACTCACCTTTTTCGTAGTTTAACTCATGTGTTGGTTTTTCACTTATTTGTTCTTCCATTTTTACATTTTTAGTTATCTCTTCCTTTTTTAATTCTTCTCTTGCGCGGGACTCCTCTTCCCTTGCGCGAGATTCTTTTATACAGCGATCGATAACTCTAATGTGTTCTAATATCCTATCAGTTACTTCGGTTATAGAAAAAGAATCGGGATTTTCAAAGCTTGAATCCGGTTGTTCGACCCTTTGTTCCTCATAATACCCATATGAAGTAGATGGTTCGCACCAGTGTTCTTCATTGTAAGCATATGATGGATAAGGGTCATAATTTTGTTCTTCATAATACTCATATGAGGTGGGTTGTTCACGCCATGGTTCCTCATAATAAGCATACGAAGGTGGTGGCTCATATCTTGGTTCCTCAAAGTATGAGTATGAAGGCTCATACCTTGGTTCATCAAGATATGAGTATGAGGGAGGAGGTTCATACCTTTGGTCTTCATAGGATGTGTATGAAGTTGATGGCTCGTACCTGGGCTCCTCATAGTAGGTGTATGAATTGGATGGTTGATATGAGTGACTGTTTTGAACCGAGTGTGTGTTACGACAATTAGTGCAATAATTACTCCTATAATCATCCTCCTCATAGGTGTAGTTGTAACCTCCTGAGTATTGATCCATAAGAATCACTCAGCAGACCACAACCAAGTCTCGAGATCAGAAAACAAAAATAAAAACGGAAACAGAGGCTGGATACGGCCCCGTGTTCAGTGAGCACGGCCCCGTGTTCAGAATCTGTATCTGGGCGTTTTAGTTAAATTTACTGATTTCGTTGAGCACGGGGCGTGTTCAGTGAGCACGGCCCGTGTTCAAGCTACTGTTACTGGGTGTTTTTATGAAAATGTGCAGCACGGCCCCGTGTTCAGTGAACACGGCCCCGTGTACAGGCTACTGTAAATGCAAATCTAAACTAAAATGCAGAAAAATGTGCGCGCGTTTTAAAAAGGTTTTGAAAAACGGATTAGGCCGTTGATTTTAAGCTTTCTTAAAATCCTTGTGTCCCCGGCAACGGCGCCAAAAACTTGATGCGTGTGAAGTGTTATATATATTAGGTGTATATTTTAAGCCCCTTTAACACTTATTTTTAGCCAAGTTTTAAATTTATAAAACACGATATTTTACTAACACTAAACACACATATGGGCAAGTGCACCCATCGTGAGCGTAGTATAGTGTTGGCAAGATACCGAGGTCGTCCAAGGACACAAGAGCTTTTAGTACCGGTTTATCCTCAACGTCTAATCAAAATAAAAAAGTTTAGGAAAATGTTTTAAGCTAATAAAAATAAAAACTAACTAAAATGCTGAAAATAAAAAGAAAAAGAAAAACAGATAGACAAGATGAATCACTTGGTTCCGACTCGTATCTAGTGTAACCTTTGATTATTTCCGCACTTTTGCACTTATTTAAGAGATTATCTTAGTTATTGTAGTAGGCCCCTCTTTTGAAGGTGACGTTACCCTCACCCCAGTAGTTTGAGTCAGCAAGGATACAATCCTAAAAGGGTGGATTATTGGAAGATAATTAATTAAGTTATTAATGCAAATTATGGTAGGCCCCTCTTTTGGAGGTGACGTTACCCTCGACTAAGTAGTCTGAGTCAGCAGGGATACAGTCCTAAATAGCCGGGTTATAGTATTAATAGTAGTTAACTTATGAGGGGATCAAAGAGTTTGGACCCCCGCCATCCAATACCGTTAAGTATTGAAGGAGGTCCTACTAAATTTGACCCAGGTCCATTGCAGGACCTCTAAACGCTGAACAATGGCAAGACCTTTACCAAACCGTTCCCTTAACCCCCGACCAGGTAGCCAACATACCTCCATATAGACCGTGGAGATATGAATGGTGAAAATCTTTTATTTTATATAGACAGTAAAATAATGCCAAGACACCACGGACAAACGATAAGGAAAGATCACCTTCAACATAAGAAACTAGTTATTAAAGTCATTAATACAAAACCAAGTAAAAAGTGCGAAAAGATTAGAAATAAAAAGTATTACACTAGACACTTTGTCTTCACCAAGTGATGTAAGAGATTTAGGCAAACATGGCCTTGATTGTCAAGAACTCTTACGATCAATCTTGGATCCCGAGACGACTCACACACTCTACGATGGACAATGGATGATGGTGGTGGATGATGGTGTAATGGTGGTGGAGGGTGGTGGGTGAAGTGTGAGAGAGGTGGTGTGCCAAGGGATGGTTTGAGCTTGAGCGAAGCACTCCTATTTATAGGCTGAACAGAAGCTCGGGCACGGCCCCGTGTCCAGTGGGCACGGCCCCGTGTCCACATCCTTCTCTTTCTTCATTTAATGCAGCTTTGTCTTATTAGTTGACCACGCCCCCGTGTCTGCTGAGCACGACCCCATGTGCAGAAGAATCTTTGTACTATGAAGATTTGCCTGGATTGTGCGAATCTTATAGTTGACCACGGTCCCGTGTCCGCTGAGCACGGCCCCGTGGTGGGCAATAGAAGCTTCTACCACTTTGTCTTTTCTGCTGACACTTGGGCACCCCCCCGTGCTGGCTGAGCACGGCCCCATGCTCAGCTGGGCACAGCCCCATGCTCAGCTTTCTTCTTGTTTTTGCTTTGGGAGTTGTTGTCGAGGGGTCGGGCATGCCACGTTTCTTCCTTTTCTTTGTATTTATGTTGGTTTTGGCTGTATATTTGTTCCTTTTGTTCGTTTAAGCTAATTTGACCCTGTAAATTCAAAAGGAAGACAAAAACACACTTTTTCCAACATTAGTACTAAAAAAGGGTTAGTTTTATGCCTTATTTGATGTAATTTATATGTTACATTTTACACACATCACTAGTTTGTTAAAATGCTGAATTTTGTTGATTTATGCTGAATTCTGCACTTTAAGTGGATTTTAGGCACTTCCCGGCACTTAAACTATCACCTAGTGAAGCAGTTTTATGGTCCTTACTTCCCTACACACCATACTAGTGTAGTACCTTATCTCTGGCCCATACGGGGTCTCAAATCACTGTTTGTCTATGTACTGAACATTGTCGGCATTTTTCTGAATTATCCGCTAACTGTGCTAGCTTGTGCTTTGTGCATCGTTTATGTCCCTAAAGTTTGCATGTATAAATGATGTGACAGTATGAAATGTGATGCACATGTAAGTATAATGCAGAAATCAGAAAGCAGTCATTTGTAATTTAGCACAGTCATTAAGCACTAAACAAGATTAATTAATTGTACGGATACCTGGATTTTTTACAGTTGTCACATTGCCCAGGAGTATGTATTGAGTCGATGCTCGGTCAGACTTCTTGGGATTCCTGTCATGTCTCCATGCTGAAATGCAAACACATCTATGTTGAAGAGAAGCAGTTCTTTGAGAGCACTCTTGCATTTGTCACTCAGGTGGCTTCCCACCTTAACTGTCTGCTCCGGGAACCTGTCGCAAAGGACCCATTCTTCTACTCCCTCTTTTTGGGGCTTCTCGGATACTTCTCCCTCAGAGACGGAAGACACTACTTCATATGCAGATTTAACCCAGGCCAAGCCCTTTGGCGTCTGGAATACCAAGGCTCTATGTGGGGTCGAGGCCTGTGCTTGCAAATCGCCAATCTCGGGTCTTCCGAGGATTGCATTGTATTTTGAGGGTGCTCGGACCACTGTGAAAGTTAAATTTATGGTTCGGACACGATCCCCTACCCCGACTGTAAATGGGAGTCTGATTTTTGCCAAGGGGTGTGACACACTGTTGTTGAAACCCACCAGGGGGATAGAATCCACCTCGAGCCGATCCCTCACATCCCTGTCAAACCTTAGGAAACAATGCTCATATATTACCTCTACCCCACTTCCCCCGTCCACGTGTATTCTGGCTACCTTGTGTCCAGCTATTATGGCTGAAATGTTGAGGGGGAGCCTCTATACCTCGTTTTCCTCCAGGTGTGGCATCAAGATGGGAGCTTTCATACGGTCTGGGGGGCCCAGGACTCTAGCTTTTACACTCCTGGTAGTATCAAATTCGTCCCTTCTCCTAATCATGTCTACATCTACCCTTCCAGGCTCCCTTACGTCCTTCCCTTTGCGGTCCCCTCCTCCTTTCTTAATCTCCTTAACCAAATGAGCCAGTTTACCCGTTTTTACCGCGGCCTCTATTTCTCTCTTTAGATACATACAATCATCAGTTTTATGACCGAATCCCCTATGGAAGTCACAGTACTCGTTCGGTTGTGCCTTCAGTCCTGGCTTTATGGGTGGTGGTCTTGGAAATGAATTCTTCACCCTCTCAGTAGCCAGTATTTCACTTGGAGTCTTAGTGAGAGGGGTGAAGCTATCGGAGTAAGGGAGTGACCCCCTCCCCCGAGGTCTCTATGGGGAGTACGTGGGTCTCATTCTATCATGCAACATTTTGTCAAAAGTCGGTTTTCGTGAGTAGGGCGTACCTTTTTCTGGAGGTTTTGGGGCTGGGTTGTTCCTTCGGACCGGGGTCTCCATCTCCTTAGCTTTGCTAACTGTGTCCTTGCCCCTGACAAAGGCCCTGACCCTATCCATGAGGTTGTCAAAGGAGTATGGGAATTCCTCCCCTAACTTTTCGCATAGTTGTGCATGTTTTAACCCATTGATGAAGTTGCTGATCTTCATGACCTCCGAGACGTCTTTGATGTTCATACTTTCCTTGACAAACCTCTCCATATACTGATCTATACGTTCATTATCTCGTTGCCTTATATGCATGATCTCGTTTGGGTTTTTGATTACCTTTCTTTGCTGACCAAAGTTCCTTAGGAATTTTTCACTTAGCTCCTCGTAGCTGTCGATTCCCCCGGGAGGGAGGCTGTCGAACCAAAGCCTAGCTCCCTCCGTTAGGGTTTGCACAAACATGTGACACCAAACAGGCATGGGCCATCGCCCCAGTTGCCCCGCACCCTTGAAAGCATGGAGGTGGTCCTCTGGATCCCTCGTCCCATCGTACCTGTCAAAGTTTGGAGGTAATTTGATCTTGGGGGGCATAGGTTCCTCAACGATTCTTTTGGTGAACTTTGAGACCTCGGCTAGATCTCAAGGGAGGTAAGGCTGATCCATGCTGCTATCATTCTGACTTTCCTTTTCCCTCTCATTTCCTTTTTTGCTTCTTTCCTACGATAAGTTCTTCTCTTTCTTCCGAGGACATTTACCTGAGGGCGGTCATGCATGTTTCCAGATGGTCGGTTCCACCGTCCTTGTTTTGTGGATCTACTCCTCCCTGGTTGGGTGGTGTGTCAAAGGATAGTCTAGCCCTGAGGCTATCGAGTCTCTCCCGTCTCTCTAGATCCTCGAGATGTTTTTTCAGCTTCTCCCTATGCGTGGCAACGAAATCTGGAGTGATGGTTTCTTCCCTTTCCAGGGTTTCTACCTGGTTTTCATTTTCTTCCTCGTGAGTGATGTCTTCCACTGTGACCTTATCACGGTCGTCTTACACCGTTTGGATGGTTCGTGAGCTTGGTGGTGTTGCCATGTTGTTTCTTCTCGAATGGGTTATCACAACGTCTATGTTTCAGAGTGAGAAAATCAGCTAGACTGAAAGGTCCCACGGATGGCGCCAATGTCGAATACCCTGCTCCCGGATGACGTTTAAGAGGGTCTTCGCTGACGTTGGAATATCCCAGCCTTCGTTTGCTACAAAAAAGGAAACCGTTAGCCTCGCCACGGAGGACCCCGGAGTGGGGATCCGTGACCAAGCTCCGGCGTGAGAGTAAGTAAACTTGCCGGAGAGTATGAGAAGCTTATTCCGATGAATATGATCATCGGAATGTTTCTCTATGGTGCGAATCAGATGCGTGTGTGGGTATATTTATTGTGTGAGTATTATGAGAGTAAATGAGAGAATGAAGCAGTAAGTGAGAGATACCTCGGACCTGCCTTTTGGATCATCTCTTACCTTCCTTATATAACCAAGAGGCCTTATCTTGCATGTGGGATATTTCCGGGATGATCTAACGGGCTCTGAGCACCATCGGGGAACTCAGACACGTGTCTGAGCCCCAACGGGAAGATGGTCGCCTTCATTTAATGATACCGGCTCGGCAGTACTATGCCAGCCGGAGATGCCTTTCATATCATTCATTAAATGCATGCTGTCTCCTCTGAAGTTCCTTTTCCCGCTCATTTCCATGAGAGAAACCTTAATGAGCAAGTTTTATATCATTGGGCCTTATCTGTTGGGCCTACATGGTAATAGCCCAAGACGGGTAAATGGGGCGATCCATTGGCCCGTCGTCAAATAGGAATTTTTATATATCAAGTGACGGATTACTGATAAACTAGGATTTCTTTCTACCTAGATAACAATAGTGTTTGTATAAACTTTGGTTATATAATGCTATCATTATAAAATGTAAAGAGCTATCAACTTATTTTGAGTAAAAGTCATACGCGAGATCGAGCTATGTTGAGTTAAATGAGCGGAACTCGTACTTGTAAGCTCAGGTTCAGCTAAGCTCGTTAACACCCTAGTATCAACCAATAAACATAAGTTATCGTAAAGACATACCGGTATTTATGAATCATGATAAAGATAGATATGAACACTCATAAATCTACAAATTGAGAACTCTGGTCTTCCTGGTCATATGTCAATTTCATCATTGGGTGGCAACACGAACACATTAATATTATTTCTTTTAACAAAAAGCAATTTGTCCTTGACAAATGACGGGATGTGTCCCCAAAGGGACATCCTGGTGGTATGGTGGCTTCTCAGTATTTAAGAGGTGGAGGGTTCAAATCATGTAAGACACATGTACATGTGGGTGGGTAATAGAAGTATATTAGGAGTAGTAGCTGTTCTAAATAAAAACAACATGATGTAAATTAGGTACTTGTGAGATATCAATTAAGGATATAGAACAAAATTACAATTAACAAAAAGAATGCTGTCAAGTGTTTTCGCTCGACGATTCCATTCGTGGGTGGTTAGTTTGGCCCTTGTTCCTGTAACTCGAATCCTAGCCCGGTATATCCTATTTTAGTTTTACACAATTGTGAACCTTAAGCCTTTTTTACTCTCTAATCGAGGTTCTCGGCATTGAAAAATCTTTTTAAACTAAATCACGCGTGTATATGTTGACATTTAAGAGATATACAGTCAAGAAAATCAAGAGCAATTGTGATATATATATGCGGATTAGACACCAAAAAATAAACACTCAAAAAATGGCTACAATTTAAGGAATGTGTTGATTGACGGCATCAGATTCTTAATTGATGGAGAAAAGTCTGGTGGCATGAAAGCTGCATTAGAACTAGGTAATAACCAAGGTATGAACTAACCATTTAATCTCGTAAATGATATATCTATGTAGACATATATACCCATGGTTGTAAAACAAGGTTTCCAAGGCCGAGTACTCCCCGAGTAGTCGCTACGAGGTAGGATTCCGAGGCGACTTTCTCTAACTCCGCCTAATTACTCGGAATCGATCAAACACTGTTAAACTCGGCCAAAATCGGATCTAGTAGGTCAATTAGGGTCAAGTTTGACTTAAAAAATAATAAAACATAATTTATATGACTATCATATTAAATAATGAATATTATTTTCACGTATTTTGTTATAAATATTAGTAAATTTATGTTATTAGACATGTATTTAATTTACAAAAACTAATTTCTTTATAATTTAACATGTCCGAGTACACCCCGAGTACTCTCCGCCTATGCCGAGTACTCTCAACTCCCCGATCGACCGACTAGGGAGCGCCTAGAGACTTTTGCAACCATGTATATACCTACATTAGTATCGAAAACTTATTAGAAAATACTAGTAAAAGAAATCTCAGTTAAACAATAATAATGGATATTGCTAAACATATCTCCTTTCTCTCGTAAATTGATTGATACCCATCACTAAGAATATTTCCTCTATTACATGAGGTATATTCAATAGGAGAGACGGGCACGTTTAGACACGCCCATAACACAATAAACCCGGGTGCACCTATTGGTGATCTAAACGTCTGGAAATCAGGGATAACTTAGAATGTATTTTATAATAATATTCTTTGATTGCAAAGCAACAAATATTTATAGATAACATTCATCTACAAGAGGAGCTCATCAAATAAGTAACGTCTGGGCTCTGGGCATCAGTAGCCGCAAAAGAAACCTCATCCTAAAAGGTAAGAACAAAAATGCATGAAGACAAACAATTTATTTAGTTGTATACATTTGTTACTTTTGTTAGTTAAATAATATTAGTAGCTTTGCTGTGAAATCATGTTAATTGTGAGTGAGTCCCAGTAAACAGGACCCTTTATATAACCCACACAACACAAGGAGTTTATGCAACCCAAACAGGAATGGCTGACCAGATAACTAAAAACCCTCATGCCATATTCATACCACTCCCTCTCCAAGGCCACCTCGTCCCATCCGTTCATCTCGCCGTCAAACTAGCATCCAAAGGCTTCACCATCACCTTCATCAACACTGAATCAGTCCACCATAGCATCACCAACTCTTCATCTAGCAGCAATCTTTTTGAAGAGGCATGCAAAACTGGTCTGGATATAAGGTATGCAACTGTGAGCGACGGGCTTCCTGTAGAGTTTGATAGATCACTGAACCATGACCAGTTCATGGAGTGTCTTTTCCATGTGTTTTCGGCTCACGTGGACGAACTTGTGGGGAGTTTGGTGATACATGACCCGTCTATCGGATGTTTGATAGCTGATAGTTTCTGTGTGTGGCCGTTGATGATATCGAAGAAGTATAAGTTGGTGAATATATCGTTCTGGACTGAACCTGCTTTGGTTTTAAATTTGTATCATCACTTGGATTTGCTCAAGAAAAATGGACACTATGATCCGCTTGGTACATATCATCAAACTTTTTTAACTTGCTAAAACTGGTAAAAATATGTTTAAATTCCAAATCTAATTCCTTCAATTTCTAATTCCTATACAAATTCCAATTCCAATTCCAAAACATTCCGCTAATCAAACGCTACCCTAGAAGTAGTTCCCACATCTCTAAACCACCTGCAAATTTAAAATATATATATATAGAGGCCGGTTATTATACAAATTGCCTTAACGTACAATGTGTACGAGATTGTCTTACAACATGCGAATTTTTCTTTACACATGCGATTTCTTTTTTTTTTCTACAACATGCGACTTCTGTTGGCTTCAACATGCGATTTATATAGTATATACACACACAAACATGCGATTTGCTTTGGTAAACCATGCGACTGTTGTTTCTATAACATGCGATTCTAGTCTCTAACATGCGAATTTGACATTGTGTACGCTTCGTACGTTAAGGCATATTGTACGATACACTTTTTTCTCTCTCTATATATATGGTATAGTTACTTTGTTGTTTAATTAAAATAAAATAACAAATATAAACGAACCGTTTGTCATTATGTATTCTTGTTTTTAGAAGCCTTGTAACAGGGATTTCAAGGTGCATACAGCCCAGATGTTACTTCTTCCTTTGTACTTATTTGATGCTCTATATCTTTATCTTGTAGATGAATATTATCTGTATGTTTTGTACTTTTGTTGCTTTTCCATTTAAAAAATATTGTTACTGTTTAATATTTGTTGAAATTGTATACGTTTTGGTTATGTATTCGATCTATAGTTTTGTAATTAATGTTATTTTACAAATAAATAAATAAAGTGTTTTTATAGGGACTCAAGTTAGTACTAACAATATACATTGTTTTTGTGATTATCAGATAAGTTTGATGATGCCATAGATTACATACCGGGGGTTGGATCCGGATCAATCAAACCAACCGACTTGATGTCATATCTACAAGCCACTAATACGAACACCATTGTCCATCGCATCATACATAAGGCGTTGTTTCAAGACACAAAGAGTGCCGATATCATCATATGTAACACAATACAAGAGCTTGAACCATATACAATTTCAACACTAAACCAAACCCAACCCTTCTATGCAATTGGCCCTATTTTCCCTAACGACTTCACTAAAGAACTTGTGTCCACAAGCTTATGGTGCGAGCTAGATTGCACCCGTTGGCTTGATAACAAACCTCCCGGTTCAGTTTTATATGTCTCCTTTGGTAGCTATGCTCACGCTAGCAAACATGTGCTCGAAGAGATAGCTTGCGGTCTATTACAAAGCGGGGTCAGTTTTGTTTGGGTGCTTCGCCTTGATCTAGTGAGTTCTACCGACACAAATGCTTTGCCTGTTGGATTTGAAGACCAAGTTAAAGATCAAGGTTTGATTGTGCCTTGGTGTAACCAAAAGGCGGTTATTTCACACCAGTCGGTAGGAGGGTTTTTGACACATTGCGGATGGAACTCGATCTTGGAAAGCATATGGTGTGGGGTACCTATGATTTGTCTTCCTCTTTTGACCGACCAATTCACTAATAGGAAACTAGTAGTTGATGATTGGAAAATTGGGATAAATTTATGTGAAAAGAACAACTTGGTTGATAGGGAACAAGTCACAAAGAAAGTCAAAGAATTGATGATGCAAGAAAAGTCAAATGAATTGAGGACTGAAGTCAAGAAAGTTAAAAGAACATTACAAGATGCATTGGCCACGGGTGGATCGTCTCAGAGAAATCTCGACCACTTCATTAGTCAAGTTATATTAAAAACTAACCAAGTGAAGTAAAGTGTGTGTTTGAGATATACATTTGTTAATAAGCAAATTTAGTTTCTTTGTTTAGTGTAACAAATAAAGATCTTATTGTATCATTCTGTAATATATATTTTTACTGATGTTAGAAATAAATAAATTTTCGCGTAGACAACTACAAATCTACAATCAACAAGTTGTTGTGACAATTATAAAACAACTTAAACATTTAGTTCATCCTCATTAGTTGTTTAATCTTATAAACTATACATAAACCTCGTATCTCGTGAAGTTGTACCGATCGACATGTGGGGTTTGGCGGTGGACATGCCTCTCGGCATGTGGGGTTGCCGATGGGTTTGCCTAACCCACCCCGTACACCCTAAGGAAGCCAATGAAATTATATTATATTTCGTTGAGATTTGAAACTAATTTTGTATTTGATTAAACTTGACTCGGGCTTGTAACATAGTAGGTTGAACTTATTTTGAATATGTTATTTTGAACTATTGATTATATCTTAGACGATTTAATTTTGAAAGCTATGTATTAATATTTATTTTTAAAATCGAGCCAAACCGAATTGAGCCGAGTTGGCTTGGTAAAAAACTAAGCCGAGCTCGAGCTAAGATTTTCAGCTCGGTTTATAATGGAGCCGAGCCCGAGCTTGCCCTAGCTCGGCTCGGCTCGTAAACAGCCCTACCCTACCCTACGATGATGGCTAGGTTTTATGACAAGATATCTACACATTCATTTGATTTGATGGCTTGCATGCAAGCACAAGCGAAAATATACTAAAAAGATTTCGCATAAAGATTAAAGTAGCCGAAGCTTGTGCAAGGGGCCTCATTCACAATGTTGAACACTTGAGGAACACTTTAGAAAATTTTTGGTTATAACTATAGTTAATTCGTTAGTGTATAAATAAATTGATTAGAGTTATTTAGAAACAAAATTTTAAGCAAGAAAAAAAATGATTAAGAGATGGAAGCATTTGCCTAGCCTTGCTCTACGTAACTTTGTATTACAATATCAACAAAGATCTACTACTTCTAATAAAGCAAAACAAACTTATGCCACTTGGCATGAACTTAAGCTACTACATGCCACGTGGCATTGTATTGTTCCAACTTGATTGATTTTGAGCGCTAAAACTAAAAGGCTTTTCCACGCGCTTCTTTAAACCCTAATTTCATATCAGAGCATCTTGCATCTTGCAAGGCTTTCATTGCCATTTCCTCTTCAATTAATCGCCAGATCTTTCATTCGATTTCAACATGTATGAATCCTCATCCCTCTCCTCTCAATCATCTCACATATAACAAACCCTAAAACTCACCCGTTTTGGACATTGATGCGAAACCCTAATGTCGGCCAACTGAGGAGGCATCATGGCTAGCCATTTTGTTTTAGTTGGTTTAATGATGCACATATGAATTTCCGACCAATGACTTTTTATGTCATCTTCAATGAAGCAAAATCGAAGAAACTTTCCTATGAACGAAGGTATTTGATTTGATTTGATTTGATTTGGGTTTCATCTTATCATAATTTCTGATTATTCAGTGGTTAGTTAGGGTTTCTTTCGGATCTGAAGTTTCTGCATCTTGCGTTTTCATTTTTCAGATCATTAGACCTAATGTCTCTACAAAGGGGAATAAAACAACATAAGAAACTTTCCTATGAACGAAGGTATTTGATTTGATTTGATTTGGGTTTCATCTTATCATAATTTCAGATTATTCAGTGGTTAATTAGGGTTTCTTTCGGATCTGAAGTTTCTGCATCTTGCGTTTTCATTTTTCAGATCATTAGACCTAATGTCTCTACAAAGGGGAATAAAACATCATATGGTTCTATTATTTTCCGATTCAACCTTTTTATATAGTTTAAATTCCTTTTCAAGTTATTTCTTTCAATCTAATAAAGTTGTAGCAGATTAGTGGTAGTGGGTTAGGGTTAGAAGGGGTGCCGATGGTCGATTAGGGATGGAAAGTGGGAGTGGTTCAACGCTTTTGGTGCCTTTTCCTCATTTCCATTTAAGTTGAAGAACCCTAGACCTCTTCTCTATATGATTGAAAACAACCAGTAAGTTTTTCAGTAAAATCTCCATTTGTGTTTAATACACTGAATCCACGTAAGTTTTTCATACATCTGCGATTGTCTTATACACTGATTATTCGAAACACTTAATCTCTAGCAGGGGCGATTCTCATCAAAGCGATTATTGGAAACCCTAAATTGTAACCAGTGGAATTGAATCCATGTATGTTTATTGTTTTTTACATCGATTATTCAAGCTCAAAATTTTTCCTCATTACACACGCTTTTCCCCCTTTTATTTCATCTGCCACATTCACAAACCCTAATATATGCAATGGGTATGTCTTTTTTGCTTCGAAACAGTATTAAATTTGTGAAATATTTGTGATTTTTTATGGTTTTCTGGCAATTTTTTCTAACCTCAGAAATGCATGTCTGCCACTGCTGGTTCTTATGGGTACATTGCACTAGGTATCATCATGTAACCCTGGATTCAAAAAAATAACAACAAGTTTATGTTTTAGTGACATGGGTTTTCTTTCAGATTGACTAAGAAGGTATCTTTTATGTTCGAGGATATGCATACACACCAAAGGTATTGCATTCTTTTAAACCGATTAGCAAATATGCACCTTTTTTTTGTTATAATGTTATGTATAGTTTGTGGTTCGTTTTTAATTGATAGGAAAATAGCTTTAAAAGTAGAAAATTCAAGAGGATTAGGCTAAAAGATATATTTTGGTGTGTGTTTGTTGCTGTAGGAAGGTTCAACTGTGCGTCTTTGCATTTCTTCTGCAGGTACATTTCCTTTGTTTTTTTAGATTTAATTTTCAACTTGAATGATGATGTTACTATAGTTTTGAGGTTGTTTACGATGGGATTTTGTGTAGATGATGTCTATTATGTTCGATTTAGTTATTGTGTTGGTAGACATCTTTTGTTTTTTGGTTTGCTCGCATGTTTACAGTCTTCTTTTTTTAGGAATGTTCAATAAAATTGTTGTTTTGCATTCTTTGTTTGGTTATGGTTGGGTATATATTTGTAGTACAGTGCCAATATTTTTTTATTGGTGTTTGTGTGGTTTCATGGCTTTTTGTAATCTATGGTCAAAGTTGTTGTTAAGAACATGGAGAAATAAATATGTGGGTTCATTGAGAATTGGTGAATCCGATTCTCGCTCTTCATGTTTCAAAAACCCCAACTTTTAAATCAAATAAGTTTATATGTTTTTTTTGTGATTTTTTAATGTGGATTTGTTATTAAAGTAGATATTTCCGAATAGGTTTTGCAAGAGAAGAAAACCACTGATCCTAATGCCGTTACATCTGTTACATTCACACACAGAGCTCTATCCGATGTAAAAGCTTCAATCAGCACCACTATTTTCGTTAATTTATCTTTTGTTGCATATTTTTGTTTAATATTATTCTTAGGGTCTTCTTTATTATTTAGGTTTCGGGTTTGGGTGAATTCAAGAAGTTGGAGAGACTGGACCTCACATTCAACAATTTATCGTCTCTCAAGGTGATTGTGTAATCATTTTATTTGAAATTGATTTAGGTTTTTGTATTTATGAACATGAAAATGTGCGTGAGGTCATATTAATTGTTGAAAGTTTGGTGTCCAATAATTCTGAATCAGTTTTTGTTATGAACGTTGAATTTGGAGGATGCTATTACGAACCTGTGTAAACGAACCGAACGAACATGAATCTAAGATTTAATGTTTAGGGTTTCAGCAGTGATTATTTATTAGCATGTGGTTTGGGGTTGTACTGATTCTAAAGTGATTTTACTTCATTGGATTTAATATGTGTATACCACATGCTCGATGAAATGCCTTTGGGTATCTAAGGTGATTCTTGCACATGTGAGTTGTTATCCTTTGTTAATCTACATGTTGATAGTTAACACAACATAGGTTACAGTCTGCTATTACACATATTCAAATGTTTAGTTTTGTGCTTAAGGAATTAAATATCACTTTTATGGAAGCACTTAAAATGGTGATTTGTGTCTCCTTTTTGATATTTGTTATGAACTTCAAGAAGAAGATTTGAGTTGCTTAAAATGTGATATATATAAATTGAAATGGTTGCAGATGCGGCTTGGCTTACGTTTGTGGTCATAGGTAAGAGAAGAGGCCTCCATGGAAGGGTAAGTGTTCCAGTTATGTTCTTCTTGTGCATGATTTGAGCATTTTCAGAGCTCTGTTTATTTTCAAATGGGTCAGTAGATAAATTATCCATATCTATGCTGGTCATGTAAGGCCTTTTTTTATGATGGTGGTGTGATGATTGATGAACTTGCTATTGCTGGTCTTATAAGAGCTTTTTTTTTTCTATAAAGTTATAGTTTTTTTTTTGTAACTATATAACTTATAGTTTATATAATTAATAAAAATTACACTATAAATGGTTCACTGGTGAACCTAACATGCTCATGCTTTTGGTGGGTTTATTCATAAATAACAAACTATTTTGTTAATGGTCGATCTGGTAACCCTGCTTTGCTGAGGAATTTCTCAAATGGTGGTGGTATGTGAATAATCTTAAAGTATGTGAATATGGATTGTTACCTGGCACTCTACATATTCAAATGTTTTTTTTTTTTTTCTGTTTATGATTACAGAACGAATATGGAGATCAGAGGCTGTTCACATGTGATCGTAATCCGGATTTTGTTGATTTCTGTGATGTTAACCAGCCAGACCATCCAGCTATCATCAAGGTACCATGTCCAACCATTACCATAATTGCATTTGGTGTTAAGACAATCAATTCTCTTAATAGCGAAAAAAGTCTGATAATTTGATGTCCAACCATTACCAAAATGTCACAGAGTCTTATTGGCTTGCTTTTTGGTGGTTCAAAATGGCTTTTTTATGTGATAATGTACTTTTGTTGGATTGCATAATGATATTCAGTAATGTGATATGTCTAATTCACAGATAAGGAACAATACTGATGTAATGTTTTTTGCTAATCTTAACCGTTCTTGATTGTGCGAAAACCTCATTGAGGACAATAAGTACCCAAAGGAGTGTTTGTAACACATTAGGTGAATAACACATCTATGTGTCATTCAAGATAGTTGGCAAACCTCATCTAGAAACCCTCGGCGAATACTACATTTTAACCCTAAATACCAGTGTATTTTAGTCTTTTTGGCTAATGAGAGGATAGATACTTTCTTGCTTTGATTAACCACAATGTTCCCACAACTAAAACCACCTCTATTCAATCAGTTCACTCGAACCTTCAAACAATCCACAGATTCTCACTTTGCTTTCTTTATCTTTACCTTGCTCTTTAGCAACTGAATTAGCTATCACTCAGGTTGATGAAACCGTAAAAATTCATGACAATGAATCCCTTGTGAAAATATTGAGGAAGACGGTTATTATTGTATATTCATAAAATATAACCTCTGAATCAATACTGACTGTTGACATTTTTTGGTACTGGCACAGGTTTTTCGGTACCAACACCGGTACCCATTTTTGCAGATTTGCGGTACTAGCATTAGAAGCCTTATACCCTGCGTCGGTTGGCGTTCTTTGCTCATATGAGAATATTTTCATCCAGGTTTGTCAACTAAATATATATATGGATTTTACCTTTTATCTTTTCAATATGCGTATGTATATTGTGTACCTTGAACCTTGTGCTCATGATTTCGAGATTCCATAGCAGTAGACAACATATGGATACGGGTAGGGGTGTTCACGACTTAAAACTGTGAAACCGGCCAAACCAGTCAACGGTTTGGCTTCGTGGTTGTTTTTTTAGCTTGCGGTCGGTCGGCTTCAAGTATTTCAAACCGTAATGAGCGGTTTGGCTAACGGTTTTTACCAAAAACCGGTCAAATAAAACCGGACCAGACCGTAGGATTTAACTATATATAAAATTTATTTTTTATATTAGAACTATATATAATTATTATTAATTTTTCATATTATATTAAGCTATTTGGATTTTGTTTTAGTTATAACATAGCCTAAGCCAAAATAGCAATATAATATACTGATGTTTAGATAAGGTGAGGTGGAACATTTTAGGGGAGTGCCATTAGATAATTGAAGCCCAAATTGATTATCATATAGATATCAAAATCCCGCCAGAAGATCACAATTCCCCTCAATTCCCACCTTCAACCCTCATCTGGCCCTAAACAACTTATTTGTGTATTTTGGCAGTAGGTGATAAGGTGATTAGGTGGCACGTTTTGAACAGGTTGATATGAACAAATTATCTGTGTATTTTGGCAGCTTATTCTAAGCTTATGTTTTGGACAGCTAACTAAATTATGTAATAGCTGGTAGTTTAACAGTTTAATCTTTTGACAATCACTAATATTGTACTAGACAGCTTGACTAAATTCTTGCCAGCATGTTCATTTAGCATTATTGTATTTTGACATCTTATATTAGCATTTTTGAACTTGTATAAAAACCCAATAGAGCCCAAACCGTGAAACCAAATGTAACACCTCGAAAATTCACGTCCTATAAAGTGTTGACACGTGTCATATGTTTGAACGTGTGAAAGAATGTCCTAGAAGGACTAAAGTTGACAATCATGGAAAGTATGTGAATATACGTATTCTAAATGTCAACAGTGAATAAATATATTGTATATTAACCCTACATGATGCTCATACCTTCAAACGAATAAATCATGGATCATACGAAGCTAAAAGTGAGAGATTACAAACTACAGGGGCTGAATGTGTCAACATGTTTAAGTTATACCTCTGAGTGACCTTTTGACAAACCCGAAGCTTCGTAACGATTAATTATGCTCACTAGAATACACATTTTAAATTTCATAAAGTTTCGTTATCGTATGAGAAAGTTATGATCAAATTCGTGTGCGAAGGGTTAAAGCGTAAACGTTGAAAGTTAGGACTTTTCGGGTAACAATTAAGTTAACCGGGGACTTAACAAAGTGGGTATATGTTTTCAAGCCTTATAAACCTAATTGGAGGGCTCAAAATGCAAGAAGGGAAGTCTAAGCAAAGTTTGAAGGGGCAAGGATCAAAACATAAAAATCTAAAGTTGGATTTGAGTCAGACAAGGTGTCGCGCGACGCGAGGCCCGGGGGGGGGGGGGGTCCGTCGCGTCACGCCTAGGCCCATCTGATGCGAATTTCTTGCTTCTTTGTCTGCCATGGCCCTTGTGTTCGACTTTTAACCGATTTGCCTCATCTTGGACGACCCCTAGGTACCCCCTAAGCACTAGGAACACTTGTTAATCAGTTGTGGAGAGTTGTAGACCCAAGTGTCAACAATCTATGGTGAAGAATTCACTATAAAAGGGCCATGAAGTTGCAAACATTCTTCACACCTTCCTTCAAGCTTTCTGATCATTCCTGGAGCTCAAACCTTCTTCCAAGTGATCCCTAATCAAGCTTAGGACTTCAGTAAGTTTGCTAATCCTTTCTAAATTAAGTTTAGCTTAGTTATTTAGCTAAAAGTCAAACCATCGTAATTACGGTTTGACTTCGAGATTAACTAATAATGGCTCAGTCAAATCTCGAATTAAAAGTAGTTATAAGTTGGTAATTATGTGGGTAATAAACCCTTAAAAGGGTTCCCCCTGATTCCCACTCTAACTAGGTCAAATGTCGGGTCAAACGTGTTAATAAAAAGTCAACAGAATGTTTAAATTACAATTTATGCATGATTAGCAATGTAGAACACATACAACCTGTTTGATCATTAATATAACTTGGTAATTAGTGTAAGGACATGTCTAAACATGTTCAACCCGACAATTTCCTGTTTAGACCCGGTTCGGAACCGAAAGTCGCATAGTTTGACTTATACTTTGACTTTCAGTTCTGACCCGTTATAGTATGTTTTAGAAATGCCTTAGAGCTTTATTTGGACCAGGTTACATGCTAGTATAACCCTCTGTGATTATACACCTCGGATCATTAGTTATCCAATTAATATGTATGATTCCGTTAATTGCTCATATGTTGACCATTATGCCCTTTTCACCTTAAAATGTGATTTTTGAAAATGTAAAAGAGTAGAAACCTTAATTACTGATATATAAACTTGTATGCAAAGTTTGACATCAGTTTGAGGTATAGATTAAGAGTTATGCTCGATATCGTAAAACGAAAGCTTTATGTTAATAAACGACGTAATTAGCATATAGCCTAGTTAAGCCTACTTTTTGATACCAAATCTTTTACCCACTGATGTAATATATTATTTTGGGATTTTAAAGATTTTTAATTAATTTTAGGCTGAGCATAACTTATAGTCGTAGGCTTAATCCGGTAATTGTCGGTTTTGCCCTTACGGGCCATAAAATGAGTTTTACATATCTAATCAACTCCAAACCTTTTGCTACTGATCACATATGATAAATAAATTATTTTTAGCCTTCTGGAATAATAAAAATATCAGATTTCTATATAGAACCCGGAAACGGCTTCTAATCGCCTCTTTAAGCGTTTTTAACGCATAGTATGTACTAAAAATATTTTAAACATACCAAGGGTGATACCTACTGATATATGAGGCAAATTATAATATTTTAATAGTAAGCAAAGGTTGTTAAACTCAGACTTCAGTTTTGAGCTTTTCGGCTTATGTGAAATTACCAAAATACCCCTACGGGGCATAGTTTGGTTATAATTGATAAATTTCACTTATATACTTTAACCTACTGATATAACTTAGAAAATTGAGTATATTTGCTGATTACATCAGGCCTGTAACTCAGGTTGACACTTAAACTCTTTTACAACCTTTAAAATGACCAAACTACCCCTACGGGGCATAGTTTGTGTTTAAATTCATTTCGGGCATAATAAATGATATCTTACTGATGTCACAACATATATGGAGCATATTAACTTAGGAAACCTGTAAATGACTCATAAGTATACCCGTTACGCTTATTACGCGTTCGGTTCGGTTTATGTAACTAGTTTACATAAACTAGCCTAAACGGGTCAAACCTTAACGGTTTTATCTCAAAATCCAGAATGTGTATGAAATACCCATATTAAGCAAGTCTCTGAACTTGTCGGGTCTAAATCACATTCTATCCGGTCTTCGCTTAATCGTGCGTACGAACCGTATCTTTGAAACTAGCCGGTCTAAGCTTAAGCTTAATTAAAGACCCGTTAGGATTCTAATAGGTTATTATAAACCTTTGTTCCAGATTAGGAGACCAGTAAAAGCTACGTGCATTTTGCTTATTGTGATTTATACATTGCTCAGGTAAATACTTTTAACTTATTTTCCCTATACGGGCTTGGGTTACGGTATATAGAATACCGCTTGATCGGGCATCAAATCTTCCATCGTTGGGTGGTTAATTGAATAATTTGATCGGCTCGTTTAAACAGTCTTGTTACTTAAAGCCTTTGGGGGTTAATGACCATGTCCCGGATATCCTTGGCATCATTTTACGAAATGGCCACGACTTAAGCGCGGGGTGTAGGCGTACACCCGTCAGTGCACAAAAGAATAATGTGGTGTGTCTATTGATCTTTAACCCGGACAAGATCCGGGCTACTGAACGCGCAAGGAACATGTAATTCGTTCACAAGATTATATATATTTAAAATAATTCTCCCAAGTTAAATAAAAATGTTTATGCCACGTGCATCCAAATCAATTTTCAATCATTTTCCAAAATAATGAGTCAGTTGATTGTATTTACCAGTGTAAACTGATGTATTTTCCCAAAAAGATTAAATGCAGGTACTAAGCGTAATTGGCTGGGATTTCTCCTTAGCATCATTAGAGGTCTCGCAAGCTTAAGATGCCTGAAGTCTGTTGAACTATTGTTTCTTATTTTATTTTCGATCCTTCTGTGGATAAACTTCCGAATATTGTGACATTTGATATTACAATATTAAATTCGGTTGTATTATATCTTTTGAATTGCTTCCGCTGTGCATATTAAATATTGTGTTGTTTGACTATTATGTTGCCAACCACGTCACGATACTCCCCACCGGGCCCACCGGTGACACGTGGAAATCGGGGTGTGACACCAAACCAGAGCCAAACCGTTCGTAACGGTTTGGTATGGTTCGGTTCGGTTTTTATTTTCAACGGTTCGGCTTCGGTTTTTTATGAGCAAAAACCGTTACTAACGGTTCGGCTCATGGTTTGACCCCAAAACCGTCAAAACCGGACCGTGAACACCCCTAGATACGGGTCAGTAGTATCAGGTTCCTCCACTAGGCGATACTTTATCCAATAAGCAACTTTTTAAGGACTTTATGTTATATTGTTTATTAATGTTTTCATTTGTGTATGCAGATGGACAATTGCAAATCAAAAGTACAGTTTTAGGGTATGTGAGAATGCTTGCTGCCCGGGTTATTGGTGCTCTAACAATTGTGACTGTTAATGCAGATGATAGAAGGTTATCTATTGCAAAAGAGGTTGGTACGCTGTACACATGATATCATCAAAGCCTCCACAACTTATATTTGTACGCTCAATCTACACCATAGAGGTATGCCTAAATAATTTTATTTACACTTTTTAAGGAGTATAACTATAACCTGGATACAGGGATGAGTAAATGGTACCGGGTACCGGGTCCGAATTTTCCGAACCAAAATATTATCGGTACCGATTTGGTAGCCACTTTTGAAGTTTGTGATACTGATTCGTTACCTGTATATACCAGTTTTTACACCCAGTACCGGTACCGAACTTTACCGTACCTGGTATTTTCGTTACCGGTCCCCGTTTTTGGGCATAAAACCAGCCATGAAACACATCTGAATACCCAATAAAACACATAATTATTCGCATCTGAAATATCACCAGCATACTCCCTATAATGCGTAATCTTTAAACTTTTTAATAATTTCAAGGTTATTATTATTTTTATTTTTTATTTTTTTGTAGTTTGAATCAGTGTTTGTTGTTTGTGGCAATAGTTCTTCTAAAGTTAATCCCGACCCTGGTGGATCATTTGGTTAATAGAAAACTTACCAAAAAGTTAAACCACTTAGATGATTTATAATGTGGAAGTAAACAACAATTTAGAACAAAATCAGAAATTTAGTTTGATTGGTAGCATGTTAAGGGAATCATTTGATCATCACAAATGAAGCTAATAATGTAAGATAAGATTCGTACATGAACAATTTATAAAGAAAAGTTGGGAGCTGGTCAAAGCACTAATTTATGTTATTTCACATATATAAATCCTAAAATTATGGTAAAGGTTTGATTCTTATGGAAAGTAATAATCTTTTTGCAGGTTGGGGGGAGGGGGTTGCAACTATGTGTCGGTCAAAAGCAGAGCATACAATATCAATGACAATTTTTTTGTTCCCTTTAGGTATAATGTCATCGGTTGGTGTAATTTGATAAGAGGCGAGGACATGTCAATTGGTGATTATTGTGTTTTTAAATGGTCACGAAGCGAATGAAAGCTTTTGGTTTCAAAACCTCCAAAACATGTAGTGCCACACTAAAATAGCCTTTACGGAGTTTGATGTTTTCATTCATCTATTCACTTATTATTAGCATTGTATTGATTTCTTATCGTTTAAAATTTTTGAACAAGCTTTTTATGTGTAATACGTTAACTTATTTTTTAATTGTTTTTAGAAAAAAAAAAACCTTCAATTTTTAATACAGAGGAATTTATAAACACGAATCATAAACCACCAATAAATTTATAAGTCTTATTACACGTTCAGAACTCGTGATTAACTTATGAAAAAAATTATAACTCCTTATAGCGAAGGTATTAATATGGCATATTATTGTATTAAGAATTAAGACTATAGTGAAAGTTTTGAGCGTTTTCTCATTAAGTAGCTTTTTTAGAGCTTGACACCATATGGTTTATGGTGGACCTTTATTCCAGATGTTTTTAGAACTTGGTCAGCATTTATCTTGATATGTTTTTTAAGTGGCTCATTTACAGGGTAAGATTTCTATATCTATGTTTGTTTCTAAGTTCGCACGCCAAGTGTTCGAGGTATTGCCTGATACTATACCTACTAATTACTAACATCTTCTTATAACTCCAGGCACCGCCAGCTTTATTGTCTCTGGTTTTAAAGAGACAACAAGATAGAGTTGGATCTGATGGTCGGTTTCTCGGGTTTTTTGGGGTCCAGGTTTAACCCGATAACTGAACCATTAAAGATTCGCGTTTTTAGTTCTCGTGTTTTATCGGATTGGGTTTAATCGGGGTTTTTGGTAAACGTGAGTAACACTTTTTTAGATAATTAAGATTTATGTGGTTATCCTCTGTATATAGTAGTTTTGTGTTTTTTTTTTTGTTACCTAATTTTGGGGATTATTATTAGTTTAAGGATTAAGTTTTTGATTGATTTTTGTTGTGTTCATACTGGTTTAGGTGAACTAGCTGTGGCATTTGGTTTTAATGTTTGATTGGATTTGAGAAGTAGTAGAGGAAGTGAAGACTGAAGACTAGGATGGGCAAACTGTCACAGAAAGAGAAAACATCTAGGTCTTCAAAGTGGAAGAGGTGTATTAATAGTTCTAATAAGCATTTGAAGGCAGGTGCTCTTGCTCACATTTGGAATAGGACTTCAAAGTCATGTGTAGATATTGGGAAAAGAAAGGCTGATGTTATGGATGCATAGAATGGTCACGGAGTTTCCTCAATGTATATAAAATTATAATTTTTACTTCACAATTTTAGAGGACTTAGTTTTCCTGTTTAGCCACCCGTGTAACACATGGGTGTTTTGTGTCCAGGCCACCTTAAAGGCGCAATCTCTTGGGTTTATTACTTTTCGGTTTACATATTGTACTGTACTCCTTTAGTCCTTTGTAACCAACCATTATAGGTATAGTGGTATTTTGCGGGTTTGGTCCTATGTTGCTTTCATTTGAAAGTTTATGTTTATTAAATAACATAATTTATTGTGATACCACCCGTGTAACACACGGGTATATTATGATTATAGTACTACTGCTTTCTTCAATCATAATTAGCACATAAGTTATTTTAATGTTTTTTTATAAGTAAAGTGTTTTCATTACCCAGCCTGTTGGCACGACAATCTTGCCACATCTGAAAAAGAATACAAATATACGATTGTGTGCGTGCTTTAATATGTAGTTTTTTTTTTTCATCTCGGGCAAAGAACTCCACCACTCAATCCTATCGGTGATTACTTTGTAGCAAAGAGTATTTGTCAATTAGCATGTGTACCGAATAAATTATTCTTTGTATGATTTAGTTATGTGTTAATCATAAACAACTTTACTATGATTTATTTAATTGATTATTGATTATATGTGTTCTGCTCAATATATGTTAAGGTCAAAATAGGTTCGGGTCAGTCAAAACGGGTTTTGCTCAAAATAGGTTCATGTCAATATGTGTCCTGCTCAATATACGTTAAGGTCAAAACTGGTTAAAAATGCTTTATTTAAGAAAATATATATCAAATAACCAAAGTTATAAAAAAATAATTAAAAAAATGAAATCTATCCGGGTTCTAAAAATTGCTACAAAATCATTTGTACAATAACATCTCAATACCTGTAAAAAATGAATCAAAACATATTTACCTAAGTGAGAAAAATCATATTTTTATACGTTTATATTGAAAAGTTCTTTCATTACAAAGTTCATCTCATTGCCGGTATATATTATATGTTTGTGTTAAGCCACCCGCGAAGCTCGCGGGATCTTAGGCTAGTATACATATATGTCAATAAGACCATCTCCAATGCATGATCAAAACTTTTACAAAAAAAAATTACCATATTATCTCACTATTCACTCTCTTTTCTCTTTCTTCATTTAATACCTTACCACTCACAAACATCATTTTCTCTCCACAAATGCATGTGGTTAGCCAACACCATTTCTACTCTCTCTCTACTCTAACTCATCATCAATGTCACAAATGCACTTCAAATGCATTTTCTAATTGACAAAACAATTATAAAAGAACTGAAACCCCCTCCTAGTCTTAGGTGTTAGTTGCATTCTTAGGGGAGGCGGGGTGGTCCGTGACGGACCTCCCACCACGCGTGGAAAAATAACGCACACCGCCGCCACTCCTTCTATCACTCGTTAAAAAAATAACTCGTTGAAACCATAACGCGTGAAAAGATTGTTTGATGAAAAGTGCAATTCATATTGTTTTGTCGTTTAGCAATTGAATTAATAGCAAGTTTAAATAGCTTTCCTTTAATTGCAATTCAGGTCCCTCATCTTTATATAAATTTTAATTGCCCATCTCGACGAACCGTTTAAGTCGGTTGTAATTCAACAAAATCGCGAGATTTGCGAAAGGTGGGGTTGGGAGATGCCACCCGTTTAATTTAAGTTTTTTGCTATGTAAGTTCAAGTTCCACAAAATATCCAACAAGAATTGCGTGATGAAGAAACTCACTTTCGGTTGAGATACGATTTAATCGAACTAGTAGGTTCTTTAGGTTTGGAGTTTCATGAGTCGAACGAGGAGTAGAGTTTTTTTAGTTCTATCACAAGAACAGAGAGGAATCACCAAGGTTGAAACAAATTGAAGATAATCATGAGAAAGAAAAGTCAAGAGCATTGGCAGTAATTCAAGATGACGAAGGATTTGACTGTAGTGAATTTCTCCCCGAAGAGGATGTTGTCGGTTACCCGTTCACAGCACATGGCAAAACTGTTTCAAAGAATAAACATAGTGCATTTGTTGTTGTTGTGAAAGAGAAAACAACATAAGAGATTATGAAATGACCCTTTTGCTTACATTTGAAGCAGCTCACTTTTGATTTGTCGAATCCCATTTTTTTTTTAATTGTAGCCTAAAATATTTCTAGTATGTTAAATTGAACTAGTATGTTTTAATTTTAATGAAATTTATAATTTTAGTGTTTTATTGTTAATTTTTAATTTTAAAATAAAAATTAAAAAAAATTTGTGAGTGATGGAATTCTATCACTAGTGATGACCACCGCTACTACAAAATGCTTGTGAGTGATAGAATAGTGAGTGATGACATGGCATGAGTTGATTGGATATTGTGAGTGATAGAATTCTATCACTAGTGACCACCCCCACTCCCTTAGCAATTTAGCACAATTTCAATACCCATTTTCTACTTGGAACCATTAAAAACATTAACACATAAAAAGGTAGGTTCTTTTGATGTATATAGTAATAGAGAGCTACACTAATTAAGGGTGTCAATTATATTAAGTTTACTTGAAAACCTTAACACGAATTTATTCGTGTAAAATACATTATTCAAATTAGATATTATGAAAATCCTATAAGAAGAAAAAAACAATTCACATATTCTTTTGTACTAAATACATCACCGGGATTACTTTAAATTGTGTAGTCCGAATACTTTAAATTGTGTAGTCCGAAAACAATCGTACACGTGTGTAACCACTTAGGGTGAAGGGAGTGGTTAAACAGGTGAAAGTGGCAAACTTTAAAATGGACCAATCAGAGTGTGCCACGTCAGAGAGGGTAAAAAGTTTAAACTTTGGTGAAAAGTGTTGGCAGTGGTTAAACACTTGAAAGTGGTAAACTTTTTTTTTTTCATTTAAAATATATATATATATATATATATATATATGTAAAGTCAAAGATACACACACCCTGCAGGTCTTGTTCCCCACTTTGCCGATCGGTGAGGCTATGCCGAGTTCACCACTTTGCCGCGCGGGATGAAGGGGTGGCGGCGGTGTTGCCGCTCAGCAATCGGCTTTGCCGATTGCTTTGCCGTGCCACTCCCTTCACCCTTAACTTACAGATTCAAACAGGTTGACTTGTGCTGATAGAGGTTGTAAAAGGAGTTGACAGTTTGTAAATATCCTGAAAGAATCATAAACAAGTTGATAAGTAGAAACTGACATTACAAAACATAAGTATATTTTTCACTCTAGTTTTTAACATGTTGATAGTTATAACATACTTCATTAAAACGGTTAGAGTAAAGTAAACTGCCATTTTGGTCCCTGAGGTTTGGGCAGTTTTGCCACTTTAGTCCAATTTGAAACTTTTTGCATCTGGGTCCCCGTGGTTTCATTTTTTGTTGCCATTTTGATCCAAAACCAAATCCAGCTCAGATTTTTAAAAGAGAAACCTTGTTTTCTGTCCTTTTCTGAATGGGTATTTTGGTCATTTTCAAAAAAAAAAAACCTGTCTCTCTCTGTTCTCTCCTCTCTATCTGCAGGCTACCCACAACTTTTCACCCCACCACCACCATCAATTCCAGCCGGCCAAACACCACAACATACAATATATATTACATACATTATATCATTACTCATTATTCAGATTCAATTAACTATTTCTCTTTGGCCATTAATTAATATGCTGACGTTGCAGAACATGTGGCTGCAAATTGGCCAACACCAATTTTCTGTTGAAGCAAACACATCCCCTTCATCTCCCTTTCTTGGTGTCTTTGGTTGTATCTATATCAATTGAAAACCCAAAGAACCAAGATTCTGATTATGCTCACTAGTTATTAAATTCTTCATTAAGATGTTGCCTTTTTGGTGTTCATGGCCTACAATGATTCTTGATCACATGAGTGAGGCGATACAATCTGAGATAAGATTAATTACTGTCCTCTGATATTCTTCAACAAAGTCTTAAAAATCCCACATCAAAGTTCAAGATTTTCAAAACCCTTCATCAAGATTCAATCTTTTTCAAAACCCATAATCAAAAATTCAATCTTTTTGAAAACCCACAATCAAAATTCAATCTTTTTGAAAACCCATATCAAGATTCAAGATTTTGAGGTGTATTATTAAAGGGATGTCAGGAGGGTGTAGTATAGTGTGGTTTAAGGGAATGTTGGGTGGGTTTTTTGGTTTGCAGAACCTCACTCTTATCCACCACCACCGCCGCCATCGTCTCCACCATCCGCCGTCGTCGGAAAAACGTCAAGATCATCATCATCATCAACATCGTATCATCATCGTCTCTCTCTCTCACTAACTCGGTGAAGACTGAGGTGGCAGTGGATGGTTGTGGTGGGAGGTGGGAGATGGTGGTGATGGTAGATGAAGGTTGAGATAATAGTTATCTCTGTATAGATGAAGGTCAAAATAATAAAATGGATTCAGCCAGAGAAAGAAGAAAAGGAGGGTGGGGGTGGGTAGTTGGGCAGTCAAAATGACCCTTCAGAAAAGGACAAAATACTAGGTTTTTTTTTTAAATTTGAGCTGACTTTGCTTTTGGATCAAAATGGCAACAAAAATGAAACCACAAGGACCCAGATGCAAAAAGTTTCAAATTTGGACTAAAGTAGCAAAACTGGCCAAACCACAGGGACCAAAATGGCAGTTTACTCAAAGGGTTAACAGTTTAACACAACCAAGTTTTCAAAAAGAAGTAACACATATACAATGTACACAAACTGTAAAAATCATTTAAAAAGTGTCATGTGGCATCAAACGAATTATAGAAAAATGATAAAATGATAACCTAAATAATATCAATTATCTTGAATTTCTTATAATTATACTAACAAGCAATTAATTCTTCCTTTTGTTTTAAATGTGCTGATATTTGTGCTAAAATCAATTATCTTGATTAATTTCATGTGCTAATATAATTCAAAAGTGCTACTTTTATGTATGTATTGTTTTAGTATGTGCTAATTTAACTTTTTTAAGTGCTATGATCTGTTCATTACGGTTTGTAGAATAAATATGGTTTGTACCGGAACCAACACCAGAAATTATAACTTATTTTTTATAGGAATAATAGATTTTAATAATCTAAACTATTAGTCGTTGGCTCACAATAGAACTTTAAAAATAACAAGTGGTGGTCCCACCTTTTCACATATTGTAAACTGATGGACCTTTACTAACATAATCTTAATTCCTTTTTGTCCCCTTATTAATTTAGTAAAGGTCAATTGGTTTACAATATACAAAAAGATGGGACCACCGCTTGTTATTTTAAAGTTGGAACCGTTGCCGGCCAATGACTAATAGTTAGGATTATTAAAATTCATTGAGTAAATTGCCAAATCGTCCCTGAGGTTTGGACATGTTTGCAAATTTCATCCAAAACAATTTTTTTGTACCATATTGCCCTTCACGTTTAGGATTTTTTGCTATTTTCATCCAAATGTCTAATTTGCTTGATATTTCTGTCAGATATTTGGATGGAAAACACAAAAAGTTGCAAATCGCAGGGACGATTTTAGCAAAAAAGTTAGATGTTTGGATGAAAATGACAAAAGATCACAAAAGTAAGGCCAATTGGATTTTAACACCTTTAACTTTGAAGAATTGGCCGATAACACCCGCAACTAACACTTTGATCTGTGACACCCCAAACTTTTAATTTTGTTTGTCATTTCACCACTCAGTTAAAAAATGACTAACTGAGTTAGTCTTCCATCCTAGCTGGCATCCTACGTGGACTATTTTTGCAGATGTGGCACAAATGTGATGAGTTGGAGCTGATTACGTGGCGATGATGTGTCTTTTAACTCTCATCTCCTTCTTTATAACCAGACAAGTCCAAACAACCCTAATGCCTAATCCTTAATTCTATTTTGATCATGTTTATAGATGAGAAATGAAACAGGTAATTATTTGTTTCAACGGTTCATCATCATCTTCAAGTTCATCATCATCTTTAACGGTTCACCATACAAAATCGAATCATCATCATCTTCATCGATTTATCATTACACACAACCCTCGAATCATCATCATCTTCATCGGTTCACCAACAACCACATCCCGTCACCACCCTCCAAACCCACAACCACCGATTTACAGCCTCACGAATAAAACCTCAATTAACCTCCGCCGCTACCCCACCCTCTTCATCAACCACCCACCCTCCACAACCATTATCATCGCCGTCATGAGGTACCGGAAAAACAAACCCATCTGAAAAATCGAGCACTCAAACAAACGCCTCCTCTATAGAGAAATCGATATACCTGTTAGATCTATGAATAAAATGATCACCGGAAACCTGATCTCTGTCTCCGATTCAACCAAAATGTCGCCTCTGTACAACAACTAGGGTTTCACCATCGCCGGAACCCTTGTTAGTCGGAATAGAATGAAATTAACTCTCATCGCTGGATCTATTATGAAGCTTCGTTTATGGCCGATTCCGGCGAACTGATCGCAAGGGATGGTTTGGGGCTTGGGTAGGCTGATGAAGATGACTAGGCATATTGTGATTTTAGGGTGTTTGGGAACAGGGATGGATGCGGATGTTGACCGAACTCTTGGAATGGTGATGGTGGTTGAAGAGGGTGGTGGTATACGGTTGCAGTTGATGGGTGTTTTGGATTGGAACGAAGAAAAGGTTAGGGTGGTGTTTGGGAACAGGGATGGATGCAGATGTTCACCGCAATGCTCGAACAACAACAACATAAATTGATGAATAAATAAATAAATAAATAATGATTGAATCAATTGATATTATTCGAACTGAATTGAACATAAATTGTTTGTGCAGTCATAATCGAAGAAGAACATGGGTTTTATACCCATACCCATGAATGTGCCACATCTGCAAAAATAGTCCATGTAGGATGCCAGCTAGGATAGAAGACTAACTCAGTTAGTCATTTTTTAACTGAGTGGTGAAATGACAAACAAAATTAAAAGTTTGGGGTGTCACAGATCAAAGTGTTAGTTGCGGGTGTTATCGGCCAATTCTTCAAAGTTAAAGGTGTTAAAATTCAATTGGCCCAAAAGTAAGGGGCAATAGAATACAAAAAATTGTTTTGAATAAAACTGACAAACATGCTCAAACATCGTACACACGATTTTGACAATTTATTCAAATACATTATTCCTTTTTTTATTTTATAAGAAGGCAAGCTTCTATACCTCTCTGGATATATACAAAAATCAGAATCCTCTCCAAACCCTCCTTCCATATTTCTCAAATCTTCCCTTCTTTCACCACTCTAAACACAATCAATAATCCTGCATCATGAGCAATCAACCTGAATCATCCGACTCGTAAGTAACAATCATCCCTTGATCACTTGTTAAAGCTCTTTTTCGTCATCTAAGAGTACCATGACTGTGTTTTCTTAATTTTATTTGACAATTTTGTTCTTGTTGTTGTTGCTGTGTACAGTAAGGGCGGGAAGAAGGACTTCAGTACCGCGATTCTTGAGCGAAAAAAGGCGCCAAATAGACTCGTTGTTGATGAAGCTATCAACGATGATAACTCTGTTGTTTCCATGCATCCTGAAACCATGGAAAAGCTTCAACTTTTCAGAGGCGATACAATCTTGATTAAGGTAATTTAGGGTTTTCTTCAATTATCACTTGTAAAAATCAATTTAGGGTTTTTGATTGTTGATTGGTGAGTAATTTTGATGTTAGTGATAGAATTTTAAAAAGAAATTTGTGGGTTTGTAAAAAAATCGGATCTTGTTGTTGGGTTGGGAATCTGTTTGGATATTTTGCATGTTTTGTAAAAATCAAGATTTTTAAAGAAAAAAAAAATATATGGTTTGAGTGCAGGGCAAGAAAAGGAGAGATACAATTTGTATTGCACTTGCTGATGACACCTGTGAAGAACCAAAGATTAGGATGAATAAGGTTGTCAGGTCAAATTTGAGGGTTAGGCTCGGCGATGTGGTTTCGGTGCATCAGTGTGCTGATGTTAAGTATGGGAAGCGCGTCCACATCCTTCCGATCGATGATACCATCGAAGGAGTTACTGGGAGTCTGTTTGATGCTTACTTGAAACGTAGGTTTAGTTTATAAGCATGTTCTGATGCCATTTATCCATTTATCGTTTATGTTCTGACGGTCGGCTTGTTTGTTTGATTTTGCAGCGTACTTTCTGGAAGCGTACCGCCCGGTGAGAAAGGGTGACTACTTTTTGGTAAGGGGAGGAATGAGAAGTGTTGAGTTTAAAGTTATCGAGACTGATCCTGCTGAGTACTGTGTGGTTGCACCTGATACCGAGATATTCTGTGAGGGTGAGCCTGTGAGAAGGGAAGATGAGGACCGGTTAGACGAGATTGGTTATGATGACGTTGGTGGTGTTCGCAAACAGATGGCGCAAATCCGTGAGTTAGTGGAACTCCCATTAAGGCATCCGCAGCTTTTCAAGTCTATTGGTGTTAAACCACCAAAGGGTATTCTGCTTTACGGGCCTCCCGGGTCTGGAAAGACTTTGATTGCCCGTGCTGTTGCTAATGAAACCGGTGCTTTCTTTTTCTGCATTAACGGGCCAGAGATCATGTCGAAAATGGCTGGAGAGAGTGAGAGCAATTTAAGGAAAGCGTTTGAAGAAGCCGAGAAAAACGCACCATCGATCATCTTTATTGATGAGCTTGATTCAATTGCACCAAAACGGGAAAAAACACACGGTGAAGTTGAACGAAGGATCGTTTCCCAGTTGTTGACTTTAATGGACGGGCTGAAGTCCCGGGCACATGTAATTGTTATGGGTGCAACCAACCGCCCTAACAGTATCGATCCTGCATTGAGACGGTTCGGTAGATTCGATCGTGAAATTGACATTGGCGTGCCCGATGAAGTTGGCCGTCTTGAGGTTCTTAGAATTCATACTAAGAACATGAAGCTAGCCGATGATGTGGACTTGGAGAAGGTTGCAAAGGATACACATGGGTATGTTGGTGCTGACCTGGCAGCTCTATGCACTGAGGCTGCACTCCAGTGCATCAGAGAGAAAATGGACGTGATCGATTTGGAAGACGAGTCCATCGATGCGGAGATTCTAAACTCCATGGCAGTTACAAATGAGCATTTTCAAACCGCCCTCGGGACCAGCAATCCTTCCGCTCTTCGTGAGACCGTTGTGGAAGTCCCGAACGTTAGCTGGGAAGACATCGGTGGACTCGAGAATGTTAAACGAGAGCTACAAGAGGTATTAATATAAAAATATATACACATATCATTTCTTTTCTTATAATGTTATCTATTAATCATATTATTTGGCTATGCAGACTGTTCAGTATCCGGTCGAACATCCTGAGAAATTTGAGAAGTTCGGTATGGCTCCGTCTAAAGGAGTCCTGTTCTACGGTCCACCGGGTTGTGGTAAAACGCTTCTAGCAAAAGCTATTGCAAATGAATGTCAGTCTAACTTTATCAGCATCAAGGGTCCCGAACTGCTTACAATGTGGTTCGGCGAGAGTGAGGCCAATGTTCGTGAAATTTTCGACAAAGCTCGTGGCTCTGCTCCTTGTGTTCTCTTTTTTGATGAACTTGATTCCATCGCAACCCAGGTTTGTTTCACTAGTTAAACTTGCAGTACGTATCGCTATTTCATCGTCACTTTACTTATTTTTTTATGTACTACGTGCAGAGAGGGAGTAGTCAAGGAGATGCTGGCGGTGCAGCCGACAGAGTTCTGAACCAACTTCTGACCGAAATGGATGGAATGTCTGCCAAGAAAACGGTTTTCATCATCGGTGCAACCAACAGGCCCGATATCATCGATCCAGCACTGTTAAGGCCCGGTCGTCTTGATCAACTGATCTACATTCCTTTACCGGATGAGGAGTCACGTTATCAGATCTTTAAATCCGCGTTAAGGAAGTCACCGATTTCTAAAGATGTTGATCTCCGAGCTCTTGCCAGGTACACACAAGGTTTCAGTGGTGCTGACATCACCGAAATCTGCCAGCGCGCATGCAAATACGCCATTCGTGAGAACATCGAGAAAGTTAGTATCCTCATTTCCGGTATTCCAAGTATTATGTTACAGTTGCAGATATATATGTATATGCTAAATTTGGAATGTTTTTTTATAGGATATTGAGAGGGAAAAGAGAAGAAGCGAGAACCCTGAAGCTATGGAGGAAGACATGGACGATGAGGTGGCGGAGATTAAAGCTGCTCATTTTGAAGAATCAATGAAGTTTGCGAGAAGAAGTGTCAGTGATGCGGACATAAGGAAATACCAGGCGTTTGCTCAAACACTGCAGCAGTCGAGAGGGATTGGTTCTGAGTTCAGATTCCCGGAGACTAGTGGGCGTGCTGCCGCTAGTGACCCGTTTGCCGCCCCGGCTGGTACGGTTGATGATGATGACCTTTATAATTAGGTTTTGCTTGCTGGATAAATGTTTTACTTGTTTTTTCATGTGTTACTAAGATGTTTCTAGTTTGTATGTGTACGTGGTAACTTTGTTTATGATGGTTCACCATCTGTGTTATGAGTTTGTGAATATAATAATAAAACCGTATTTTCAGAACGCTACACATATATCACAAATTTTTACTTCGTTTCTTAAATTCTATCTTTTCTACTCTCTACATTCCTGTACTTAAAAAAAATACCTACACAGTGGATGTTTCATCCAATCAAGGGTGAAGCTTTATTACACCCTTTGCCACAATAGATTTTTCGCTCATAGTGTTAATTACTGAAAATTAAAAAAAAAGCGTGTAGTGTAAAATATTTGAATTTTTAGTCCGGTCTCTACCGATTTGGATTTTTTGGATTTTGAGAGTACAACCCTCACTGAGTATTTGTTCAAGCTTCCCACTATACCCAATTTAACTGGTCTTGGGTTACCTTTGGGGTTATCCAATCCGGGGAAGGATCCACTAAAAAGTGGATTTTGCCTAAGTAGCCTAAGAAGGAATCTTAACCATTCATTTTTCAAATCAATGGTTAAGATGAAAGTGCAGGAAAAAAGAGGAGTGCAAGGGTATCTTGGGAAAATCCTATTTATGGACTTTCTCTCTCCACATGCAAGGCACATGCATATTTCACCTCCATTTTTTAAACGTTCATAACTTTTTTATACGACATTATTTTTTCATGAAAATTTCACCATAAAATCGAGCGTCTTTTTATCTTTAATTTGAGTACCATATTGCTATATAAAATATGAAGACTAAAAAAACCCACTAAAATGTGTTGTGTTTCTATGTTGTATAACATTTTTTTGTGCTGGATTTTTGTACTATATTTTATACTATATTTTTGTACTAAATTTTTTGTGCTGAATTTTTTTGTCTTAAATTTTTTTTTCTCAATTTTTTGTACTGGATTTTTTTGTACTACATTTTTTTTGCTGAATTTTTTTGTGCTATATTTTTTGTACTAGATTTTTTTGTGCTATATTTTTTTGTACTACATTTTTTGTGCTATATTTTTTGTACTAGATTTTTTGTGTTATATTTTTTTGTACTAGATTTTTTGTGCTAGATTTTTTTGTACTAGATTTTTTTTTGTAATTTTAAAAAACAAAATGGGTGCCACATGTCATTTTCACTTCTATTTATAAGGACCAAAATGCCCTTGATTCCTACTTATTAGGAGTGCCACATGTCATCATCACAATCCTTCTTAGGCTACTTAGGCAAAATCCACTTTTTAGTGAATCCTTCCCCTATCCAATCCTAGTAGCTTTGATGTTTTTCTTTCTGACTCTCTGATTCTAGTGATATAGTTTCTTTGTTATTCTGATCAATTGAATACTTTAATCCAGTACTTGGGTATTTAGGTAAGGTACTCTTTCCACTCTTAAGTCCCTAATCATGTGACATGTCTTGCTATGTAGATTGTAGATTTTGTTGGCAGTCGAGTATGAAGGTTTTGTTTTAAAAGTAGTGGGTTTTTGATAAAGGGTTTCTAAAACTATCAGATTAATTGTCTTGTAAAAGTGGTGGGTTTGAATTCAATACGACTATAAGTATTTCATTAAAACCCCAAGTAACAAATTACAAACAAGTGGTAGGTAAACGGGCAACAAGCTGCGCCGCAACCCCCTTTTGAATTGCAAAACCAATCCTACTAAAGACGAAACGACCCTTAGAGTTTGAGAGATTACTGTTCACAACCCGTTGGACCCTGTTTAGGAATTCCACGGCCTCTGGGGCTAGGGAACCAAACGTATCAAAAGCGAATGGGATAAGGTGTAGTGAATTATGTATTGTAGAATAACTAAACTATTGTTATGTCATATCACCGTCACGTCATCGCCAGTAACTAGGTGTAGTGAATTAACTAAACACCTAATACCAATAACCAAACCAGTTTTTTTATTTTAAATTAAAAAAAGCAAGACATGTGATTGGTGGTGGCCTCACAAGAAACAACCTTTTCCTCATTCACAACCGCTAACCCAATAACGGATCCACCATTGGCGACCTCCGATAACTAAGCAGGGCGATGTGCCACCTCGTTAATAGGCTGAGGTGGCTCTCCATTAATCGACAACAAACAACCCAATTGAGAGAATTCATGTCTTGAAGTTGATAAACTGATTGAATGAGTGGATTTGCAGTAGGGATGAGCTCAACACCAGTACTGAAAATATCGGGACGGTAATGGTATCTGAAGGTAAAATTCGGTAGGATACCGGTACCCTACCAAACCGGTACCGGTACCGAAAACGCCAAAAAGTAGGTACCGATTCGAAACCAAAATTAATTGGTACGAGAAATTCGGTACCAGTACCAAGTCCCATATGCTCATCATCCCTAATTTGGAGAGTTTAAGACCAAGAATTTAGGTTGAATTCGTTGCTTAAGATGTAACTAGTAGGATTCCCCGCGCTACGCGGCGGGAACTTGGTCGGTATCGGTTATGTTTGTTATGTTACCGACACTCAAATGGATATCGTCACGCGTTTCATATCGATCGTAAACATTGAAACCGACTACCAGTTCGGTTTGTGAACATATTGGCACTCATCTATAGCCTACGATACCAAAAAAATACTATATCTCCAATGCAACTCCTTTGTCAATTTAAATAGTTTAAAGACGTGCGTGTATTGAACTTTTAAAACGATAACAAACACGAGTCCTTCAATTTCAATATTTGGTAATAAACCTTAACAGTATTGATAATTAACTTAACTTAGTATAAGCATTTTAATATATTAATATTTTGTAAAATCTATCATTATGCTGATTAATAAAACCATAATTAAAATGCTAACTTGTTTAGAAAAAATGGTACTGATTAATACAAATTAGTTAAATGCTATGAAAAGTAACATACTATACACGATTTAATATATCAATATTTTTGCCACTCAATTAAATTAAATCATTTTGTTACAATAAAGCAACAAAGTAAAATACATCCACCAAGCATAAAGGAAAACAAAAACCATTCGGCACCATTCAATCAAATACTTATAACTATATAAATAACTGACACGTGTGGGTTATGAAAACCTAGAAACGGGTATTGTTCTTAAGCGCTTTCAAATTTTGTTATTATATTTTGAAATGTTACCCGTATAAGAATTTTCTAGATTCGCCACTAAGAATGATGACCCCAATAAAAATTTGATCTGCCAACATGCATGCATTATACACAACTTAAAGGTGATTATGTGAATTAGTTTTATCAAACTCATGTCCTAAAATTTGATACATTAGGACAAATAGTACTATTATTTATTCCATACGACCTTTGCTCTACTGGAAAAAAAGAATGGATGGCACAATTGTAAATAACATGAAAGTTGTGTCCATTTACTATACTGTTCCTAAGAAAATACACCAATTGTTATTATACTAGAGGTTGACCCGCCGCACCGCGGCGGGATATTTCATTTCTATTAGGTAGTTAATGTTAGCTACAAACATGGTTTGTAGTTAAAGTAGAATTTAAACCATCTGCATTTGCATGTTTATGTGATGGAGAGGTACTCCCTGTAACCTACAATGTAACAAAGGCATACACAAAACATGTTTACAAACATCATATCTAAAATAAAGGTGTAAACCCCTAAAAATCGGCCAATTCACTTAGTAAGCAATCTATTAACCAAGATATGAGCAGTGTAATTCATAAACATCGTAAACTTATACATATGCAACTATGTAAAACTGCTACATGTAATACAACGGGTAATGAACCATCAGAAAGCGCTTTTGATGACTGTGACGATGACGACTTAAGTGCCAGTTCAGTCGACTTATCGAGCGCAGGCCAAGCCGCACCCATAACCGGACTAACCGCATCCACGACTCCATTAGCAAAACCTATTCCACACGAACTTCTTACACGCATCAACCTGGCCTTATGTCCCAAAATCTTTAACAGAAGTCAACTCCGCCACCACGTTAGACGGCGACCAATTCGAACAATTGTCACCACCACACTCTGTCACCGTTTCATCCTATTTGTAAAGTCATTGAGACTCTTAATGGAAGAATCTATATGATTTCCGGTCTTTACTAATGCTTCTTCTATAAGCTAAAAACACAGTTACGTCTTTCCGATTAGAATAAACTTTAACATTGAATAACAGTAATGCAATTCGACACTAAGCTTGACATAACAAAATATAATTAGTAACAAATTCACACATAACATCAAACTGATTCGGACCAGATGACTCACAGGCTTAGACAATGTAAATGGCATATATACAGACTCAAATCATGACTACAAACAAATGATTATACAACTTTGTAGAATTTAGAATTCAAAAAGATACATTCTGTGTCAAGTAAAATCATTTAAGTATTTATATTACCAATGTATTTTGTAATCCATTTCAACCCAATTATTCGTTCCTTGAAAATTCCCAACTGAGAATATATAAATATGTTTATGCAAGTTAATTATATGAATAATAAAAACCCAATTTACATTGGTAAGTGGTATTTGACTCACAAATCAACATTCTCCAAAAACGTAAATCAAGACGAAAACAAAAAACATAAGCAACAATGACGGTCGGAAGCTAACCTGATCGTGCTCACCGGAATCTTGCTGAAACAGATCTGATTTAACACAACCAACACAAAATCTGGTTTGAAAAATACTACAAAATCAATGCTAAGCAGATCAAAACGAAAATGAAACATGCGTACCTGAATCGGGTCACTGGACCGTCACGGATTTTGCCTCACCGGGAACAATCTGACACGGCGACCAATCCGAACAACCGTGACCACCACGCTTTGTCACCGGCCACCTCGTTGGCGACACCGACGTCGTATTCTAACTCACGGCGAATAACCTAACACCCACCATGTCTTCGTAAGCCATAAATTAGAGCATGGTCTTACCATGAATATCATTAGAGGTATTAGTAGTGGTGGGAATGGTGCCTACTTCCGATCGATCTTCATCTACCTGGACTTTCATATTTCGATACACCGATGTATTCGATGATGAGTAGGCTTCGAAATCCCCAAATCAGATTGCCATGAATATCAAGCAGGTGAAGGGAGAATAGACCGGCAGCTGTAGGTTAAAGAAACTTGAAAACCGAAACTGTAGTTAACATCCTACGCAAAATGTTATATAGTATATAATATACTAGTGTCACACTCCTCACGATGCGGCGGGATATCTGTCGGTATCAATTCGGTTCATAACGGTATCAGCACCTGTTATAGCAATCGAAATAGAGAAACCCAAAGATTAAAGTCGTGATATGCTCAAAAGAATATTAATAGGTTGTTTTGCATCGATCGAAGACCTAAAAACGAATACTGGTACCTCTTCCGATAATACTGGTACCTAAATAGGGTTTATTCTCCTCGACTTTTTTTTGAACGACTAATTTCTTTTATTCTCTTATCGTCTATGGGACTTGAACTCAAGACATCTCTTCCCAACCTAGATGTTTAAAGGTTTTATTGTTTATAATAAATCACCAATAATATGTGAGTAGCAAAGTTACTATGATGGCAGATTCGTGAGAATGCTTTTAAGGGTAGTAAAATATTAAGTAGTGCACTAAAAGCTTGTACTTATATAATAATATGTATACAACAAAGTTACAATGATGGCAAATTCGTAAATAGTATCATATTCTTGTCCAATGAATCTACTGTTTTTAAGAGCCTTCATGAATTGTTATATTATAGAATATAATATAATATAGTTCTTTATTTTTCAAATCATTTGTAATATTTAATAAAAAGCATTATTGTTCTGTTTTATGGTATAAATTTTATTGGAAATTAAGTTGTATACAAGTTGAATAATTTTTTATATCGTAATATCAAAAACTATACAATTGAGTTTGCAATAAAGTTTATACTGAAACAATATTTATATTCTTATTCTTATTCTTACTATATATTATAAATAAATTATTAGAGAAAAACTAAACTATTCATTACATTACATGTAACTTGAAAAAGAAATTTATCACTGAAGTCGCAGGCTTTCCAGCAAATGCAACCTAAATTCAACGCTGCAAGTGCGAATTCAACCTCTCCATCCAATCACAACTTATTATATAATTTTATTTTATTATTTATCAATTGCCAAAACTATACGAATTCACAGGTTTTTTTTCTTAAAATGACAAATCCATCCACCCACTTGTCTACTCTTAAATATTACACTGATATCTACTGCGAGAGTAGAGCCTTCACCCTTGCTACCACTAATTTACAAGCCCTTTGATATATGAATTCGTAGTAACAGACAATGAGTCCACTAGCTTTACAAGACAAAAAAAAGTCGTAGTAGTTTTACAAGCCCTTCTTCAGAATGTACTACTTTCACTAAAAAATAATTCCTCAATTTATTGTTTTGAACAACAAACTAAAACACCTACTAAATCCACTTTTGAATATTACACCAATGTTCATTACGAAACTTATTACACTTTTTGGTACCACTAGACTATAAGCCATGTGATTCTTCAAATTTGTTCAACATAATAAATTTATCGTTATTCAACTTAAAATCTTTCCTTTGTTGCACCCCGGCGTAGCCAAACATTCCAACTTCTTTAATAAATTTGTATTACATATTTACATGATTATTTCTCTATCACATTTATCATAAATTCTGGTCATTCCACATTTTCCAGGTACATTCAAATTCTCCTTTCATTTTTATATTTTAATTTCCAAAAGAAACTTTATGATAACCGACTCTAAAAAGTCTTTATATAATTTATTTTGCGTTTATTTTTAGGAACATTTTTCTGTGTAGCTCACACTAGAAATTGGACCAGAAAGTGGAGACTTACTTACCATCTGCAGCTTTTCACTGTATGCACAGCACAAGTCAATTATTTGCACTTTAAAGACGTAAGTTTTGTATATATTCATCAGGCTTGTGGGTATGGAGAGCCTCATCTCCAAGGGGATGGGCCGTCACGTCACCGTCACGTAGGAGGGGCTTGAAGGGGATGGGGGATGAACCCCTTTATATATATATATATGTATGTATGTATAGCTGTGTGTCTGAGGAGAGAGAAATTGAGGCGCGTCGAGAACGGCTGGTGGGAGACGGATGGGACGAGCCGGAGGAGTGGGGGGCAGTGTGGGGGTCTGGTGCTGGGCCAGTGTCACACCCCAACCGATGGCGGAAACATCGGGGCATGGCACTGAGCGAAACAGATTGTCCAGAAGTTTCCATAACAATAATCATTACCAATCAATTTAAAGTAACATGTCCCATACCATGTCTCAAAAGGTAAACAAATTATTACAGACAAAATCCAGGCAAATAGTTCTATTCCGACAACTCAGATTTTCAAATAGAGCAATTGTTTATATGCTTCTAGAGACCCTTGATTTAATTTGTACGGACAACTATTTGTTGGCCTCTAGAGCCTTATTCTAGCTTCGATTTCCCAGCAGATGTGCATCCTAAGCACCTGTCATATACGTTAAAATAAAGTCAATACATATAATGTAAAGGTGAGCATACAAGTTTGATAGTAACATATAGAGTTCGAAATTCGTTTACGCATAACCAGCACGTACACATAGAGAAATGAAGCACGTTAGTTATCGACATAGATACATATAATGGTCCACTCGTGTGGATGACAATCCGTTCGGATGGTCATCCGGTCGGACAGGTTGTCCGGTCGGATGACTATTCGAGTGGATTGTTTCCTCCTTTGAGAAGGATGTGTTTGTGTATGATGGCTTGTCCTTTGAAGTTTTCGTTGTAGCATTTTGAAAACATTGAAATATCTCTACCTTTCAAGTCGGTCGATCGGACGACAATCCGATAGGTTGACACTTCAGCGAGAACAAGTTCATAACAGGGCGGTCACTCGGTCGGACATATTGTCCGATCGGGTGGCATCCTTAGTGCATTGAACATGTTGAAAATTGTTCGAGTGTTAAAGTTCAAGTATCTCATGATCCGAAGAGTAATCCGGTCGGATGGTAGTCCGATCGGATAACAATTCGTTCAATACTCAAACTTCAGATAGAGTTGGTTAAGTGTGGGACCCAAGGTGTAAGCCGTTCGGATGACCTAGTCGCTCGGATGGCGTATCCGTTTGGAGAGTAGTCCGGTCGGATAGCACTCCGTGCTGGTCGTTCCGTTCGTCTTTCACTTGGCCGTTTTGATTGTTTGTCGTTTTATCGAGACGCTTTGACAACGTGTTAACCAACAGAACCTCATCTTGACCCAAGTGACCCGACCAAACAGGAATCACCCTAGTTCGGCCAGTTAACCGGTTCAAGACGGTTGTTCTTGGTTATCCCGGAATCGGTGGTCTCGTGAGTAGAATTCAGATCTTGAGCTAGCACAACACCGCGAATGAGTAGAAGGCTAGAACAAGGTCCGATCCTATCGGTTTTGAGTGTATTGAGTGTAAAAGAGTTGAAAGAAAGCTAGACGCCATCTTTCAATCCTTTTTCACCATGAATGTGCTTAGATCTAAGCAAGATCTTTGTTTATTTGCGTGCAAATCGATTAGATCTAAGTTGTTCTTGGTGGGTTGATGCCAAAACATGAAGTTCATAAGAACACCACGATGACGTCATCCTAGAACACCTCAAATCTAGTGATTTCACGGTTAAAAGTTAAGATTTAAAAGATAAAAAGGTGTAGGAGTGCGTGTAGATCAAGAAAGTACAAGATTTAGGACGAGATCTTACCGGAATCGAGAGAAATCGAAGAAAAGGTGAGGAGAGCGTGCTGTTCGGTCAAAGAGTTGCCAAAAGTAGAAAGTTTGAGAGTGACATGGGGTATTTATAGGGTTACCCAAAGAGGAAAGGGTAGGTCGGTCGGATGGCATCTCGCCCGGATGGCTTATCCGGTCGGATAGCATCTGGCACTAGGTCAAGTGACAGCCCGGTCGGATGGCAATCCGGCCGGATGGCACTTGGTTCGGGTGTTCGACGCGACGATTTTTGTTGTTTCGATTTCGATTGCGATCGATGCGAATGCGATAGAGTTTCCTATTCAAATTACTTTTAATCACAACCACTCATATCTAGCACTATCTCTTCTCCACAAATTATCATAGTTCGATTTCGATTGAGTTCGATTGCGATTCGAGTTTCGATTTGATTGCGTTTCGATTGATTCCCACACATACATAAATTAAACATGCACAAGTAACATATAAGGCACACACACACGTATAACAATAACCAAAATGCGTAATTCGAGTTGCGAGTGCGATTAGATGGGATTGATTAGCGTTTAGTTGTCTTTATCGCATTGTTACTTCCTATAGTTTACAGTCGTAAGTCGATTAGATAGCGAATAACACACGTCGATTATTGTAATTATTGACACTTACTCCACATAATACAACTAAAATAAACACATAAGGGAAATTCTCTACTAGTCAAGTTGCGCGAATTCGGTCGTTGACTTTGACCTTGACTTTGACTTTGACTTCGAAAACACGGGGTGTTACAGCCAGGTCGGGCCTAAGCCGGCCTCCATACCGTCTGGTCTCAGTGAAAACGGTTTAAAGTAAAGCAATTTTGCGATTCTATTATGGCCTTTTTTCACTTTTTCTTGCGTCAGTTAAAAATATTGTCATTTTTCATTTTCTAAATATAAACTTGTAAATATGTATTTATATAGACAAAGTTAACTAAAATTGTAATTATCATTCCCATAAGAAAAAGTTACAGGGATGGTCCTGTGGTATGGACATATTGTTGTTTGGGTTCATAACTTTTTACTGATTATACATTTAGACCAATAGTTTACATAAACCTAATAAGGATGGTCCATAAATAATGATTTTGTTATGTAATCTTTATAATTTTTCTCATTTAACTGTGATAAATAGTCGATTAATCTATATATAACTATATAATACATTTCCAATGGACAGAAAAGTAATTTAACACCTATTTTTTAAGATGGCAGCCTAAAGGTCTTAGATAAACCCTGTATTTTTACATATTTCTTCCCATTTTATCCCCATCTCCTTACATCCTCGAATATCTACATCAGTTTCTTCACCTGAAGAGTTCTTCCCATTGAATCTCTACAGCCACGAATCTGTACAGCCACAACATCAATTGTTACTGGAAGAATTAATTCCCGTTTCATACCAGCAATATTTAACATCGAACCCATCATGGAAGTCGGTACACATTTGCAGTTTCATTTGGCTACACTGAGGTTTTGATTTCTACGTCGCTCAGGCACGTATATCTGTATATTACACTGAGGTTTTGATTTCTACGTCGCTCAGGCACGTATATCTGTATATATATATATATATAATGTTAGTGTATCGGTGTGTATATGTATGTTGTATGTATACACAGAGTGAAGTTAATTAGGGTTTTGGTGTGTACAGGTGGGAACATACTTTGTTGGACATTATTATCAGGTGCTTCAAACGCAACCTGATTATGTTCACCAGTTTTACAGTGATAGGAGCACCTTGCTTCGTGTTGATGGTCATAACCGAGAAACATGATCTGTTTATGATGTTATGTGAATTTATGGTAATTTGAATTTGTTGGTGTTCTTGGGGCTTAGCGGATTGTGTTTTAAGTTTGTGAAATGGTAGTGGTGATTGGAAGTTTAGGGTTTTTTTTTACTGTTAGTTGATCTGTTTATGATGTTATGTGAATTGATGTTGATTTGAATTAAAGCTTCTTGTTTAGTGGATTATTTGAAGTTTTGATGTTTTAGGGACTTATCGGATCCATACGAAATAGTGTTTTAAGTTTGTGCCATGGTAGTGATGCGATTTTGTTATGTTTTGGTGAATATTATTTCATGTGATTGTTGCCGATATAAAGTTAAACCAGAGGCAGATATGAAGATAACAGGGTATGGGTTGATTTAGAGGTTCAGATGTGAACTTCATTTGGTCCGAAAGCGAATTGAGAACACTAACAGGGTATGGGTTGATTCCAAGGTTTCTGCCGGTTTGGTGCCACCCTTACTTTTTCATGTTTGTTGATTTAGAGGTTCAGATGGTGAACTTCATTTGGCCCGAAAGCCAATTGAGAACACTAACAGGGTATGGGTTGATTCCAAGGTTTCTGCCGGTTTGGTTCAGTGGTTCCAAATCCGTGAGGCCTACCTACTATGTCATTTATCATAATGAATGCTATTTCAAGACTTTTTGTCCTGTTGTTGCTATTTAAACTAAATGCTTTTTATATTTCTCGATAATCGTGTGCAGTTTACATGTAATTTTTTCATATACGGTGATTATCACTTGTTGCTTGATGTATGGTTATTATTCTTGATATTGACATCGTATTTCGGTCTGTCAGGATTGAAAATGGAATATATTACGCCTTACATGTTGGCGGCACCAATTTTCGGATTCTAAAAATCCAGCTTGGCGGTCAAAGGTCAATTCTCGGGCATGATGTCGAGAGGAAACCCATTCCACAGAGTTTAATGACCAGCACAAACGAGGTGTTTACGCGTTTACACAGCATGATACTGTTACAGTTCATGAATTTCCAAATGTAAAGGCCATCTAAAGTTGCTGTAAAAGTGCAAACGTGCAATCATGTGATGTAATCGGACTGCAAATAAGTAAAAAAAATGGACCCCTGTTGTATAAAAAACTGAGTTGAGACTTCAGAGGGTCCATTTGGTATCATTTTGAAGCTTGTAACTATATCGTCATGTATCTAATATCATGTTATTATTTTAGGTTTAAAAAGACGTCGTTGAATGTCTGCAAAAAGCATTGTCTAGAAGAGGTCTAGATATGAATGTCGCTGCACTTGTAAGAATTTCAACATCCAGAAAAATAATATTTGTTTTTTATTGTTGAGGATTAACACAGTCTTGTACATGGGTTTATTTGTAAACAGGTGAATGATAGTGTGGGAACATTGGCTGTTGGGCACTTTCTTGATAAAGACACAGTTGTCTGTGAGTTACCTGTTGGCTTATGTTTATGTCATCAAAATTTATGTTATTAATGTATGAATTAGAATGTTGTTGGCAACTTTGACTTTCTTGAGTCAAATTTGCTAGCACAAGGAACTTCAGAATCAGAATCACAATTGATTTATGGATCTATTATAATTAGTAACAGACCACTGATTTACAGTTGCTTGTTCATTTGGGCCTAAAACTCTGAATGTGACCAATTTGTTTTTGAATTTTGTGAAAATACTTTTTATGTTTTTTTTATGTTAATCGTTTCGTAGATAGTTGGGGCAGAAAACCCGGTTTTAATGTCAGCTGCTGAGCAGATATTTAGTGCGGGTGGGAAGAGAATGAGACCAGCCTTGGTGTTCTTAGTGTCAAGAGCCACATTAGAGCTTACAGGTTTAGAGTGAGTACCTCATTTTTATCTTAATCAACTCGAACGATTCGATATAGATGTAATAAGTTCCTTTTGCAGCTTAGGGAACTCACAAGAGAACATAGGCGTTTGGCCGAAATCATTGAAATGATTCATACTGCAAGCTTAATACATGATGATGTGTTGGAAGAGAGTGACATGAGAAGAGGCAAAACTTTTGTATAATCATCTGATTTTGATTGGTAAATATCATATAATCACTTTCAAAACAATTAGTCCCCTATAAAGATGTCATGATATAATCATTTTTCTTTCTATACAGGCAAAGAAACCGTCCACCAACTATACGGTACACGAGTCGCGGTTCTAGCTGGCGATTTTATGTTTGCACAATCATCATGGTACCTCGCGAATCTTGAAAATCTTGAGGTCATAAACCTCATTAGCCAGGTATACCATATTACCATTGCAACTAAGGGTGCAAACGAGCTCGACCAGGCTCGAGCTCGGCCCGGTTCGAGCTTTGTTTTCAAAGCTCGAGCTCGGCTCGCTGGTACTTCCTCAAGCTCGAGCTCGGCTCAGGCTCGGCTCGTTTATTATCAATTAATTAATATATTTAACAAAAATAATATAATTAATAGACTCTTTAAGGCTCGCAATCTCGATAAGTGAAGCTCGGCCTCGATTACCAAACAAGCTTATTTACTTTATAGTTTTCTCTTTCAGCTACTATAGAGAGTGTCGGTACCAGAACGAACCGAACGGATACCAACTGAGTTCCCGCCGCATAGCGCGGCGGAAAACTTAGTTTAGCATGTGATGATATTATTGATTAAAATCTTTACACATTTATCTTTGATCTTGACATATTGTTATCAACAGTTGAAGTACCATAATAGTGGAAAACAGAAAGAAGTTTTACCTCAAATGGGACAATGGAACATGAAAGATAAGGTAATAACCATTAATACTTATATTAGCTCCTCTATAGCCAACCGAATGCAATTTACTTATGATGCTGTACTATTTTTTGTTTCTCAGAAAATGATAAATGGAGTGTTGGTGAAGGAAACAAAGCTTCATTTCGCACAAAAAGAGCTCTATAAGTTAAAGGAACGATTAAAGAGTGCTGAGACTACAAAAATCGGTGCACTAACCGAGCTCGAATGAGCCAAAAGAACAGTCTACAAGCTGAAGAAAAAGCTCGAGACCATTAACGCGGCAAAAGAAGCGGCAATCAAGGCGGCAGAAGCGTCGAAGAGTCAAGCAACTGTTTTAGTAATATAACATCTCATGATTATTTTTATGTACGTTTACACAAGTATTTTATACAAAAGCGCACATGTGAGATATAACTGTTTTTTTTTTTGTTCTTTACCATGACAAAACAAATCGATATCGTTCAAACAACATATGAGGCGACAAAACAGACGCACCCGCCGCAACGCGCGGGCATTCCCACTATAATACATAATAACTTAAAAAAATTTCATTATTCTACACTTGAGACAAAACTTTTCTAGTAGACTTTCAAGTCAAACTTATAAGCTTAATAGTTAGTGCTATCGAGTTTGCATTAAACTTATACGTTTATGTGTGACTTTACATAATTAATTAATTCATCAAGCAAACCGCCAATAAGTTGGGAGTGGAGTAGTAAGGGAGAAATCTGGTGTTCCAAGTGACTCAGGTTCAATTCCTGCCAACCCACCATTTAGTTTCGGCAACACCTAGTGATGATGGGAGACTATACGAGTTGGCAACGATCGCTAGTTCGATCCTTAAATTGAAGCGAGTGTATCCCGATGTGATGAATTTCGCTAGTAGCCTATTTAAAGGATTCTGTTAAAAAAATTATCATGCAAACTGCGAGTCAACCTTCATGATAACCTAGCATGCACATTGAAATAACATAAGATTATTAGGATTAACAAAAACTCAAAATACCAATAAATTTATGAAAAGGCTCTTCGATTAACTTATCTGTAATAAGCTATATATATTTCCTAGTACCAACATCACTGTTCCGAGTGATCAGTTATTCAGATTCCTGTGAGACAGCACGTGTATATGGATTTTTATAGTATCAAAATCATGTTCAAAATGAAAATTCATTCGTTCAAAATAGTGACATAAATAATTTACCCCATATATTCAAAACTTAAATGCATCCGGACACTCTTATCAGTTTTTCTTCTTCTGACTTTCTTGTCCGTAATTATCAATTTATCTTCGACACTTTTTATCATCAAATAGTACTCTTTCACATGTATTATTAAATATAGCAGCACCTTGAATATAAGTAAAGGTGTCTCCACTGTTATTCTGACTAGTTTTATTGATGCTATCTTTTTTTATTTTATTTTATATATCATCATCATTAACATATATGCATTGTGGAACTGCATCATATAAAATAATATTATCTAGTATAAAACTTTAATACATGTGAAACAAATGAAAATCAATATACAAATTTAAGCTCTATTGATACATGACCAATGAAATACTTAAACTACTAAAATAAGTCAATGACAATTTTACAACACACATAATTGCTTTGTAATTGCCTCTTTTTCGTGTGGAATGATATTAAAGTTGAAATATAATTGTCTGAATGCTTATACGAAGTGTATACTACGCAAGACATTCAAGATGTTTCATACGCGTTACTCGTTAGGTTCATAAATGTGGTGATAATTGATGTTTGGTTTGCGCTTTGCACCTTTTGAGTTTTGAGTATAACATGTGATACTAGTGAATTTTTGATATCTTATTAGTTTAAGTATCTTGCCATTTTTGATGACATGAGGTTAATCCATTACGTACGAGACCCCTTCACATCACCCTCCACCCCTTAGTTCTTTGATTTCTTTCTCTTCTCTCTCACCATTATCCTCTATCCTACTTCAATTCTCCACGTCACACCGGTGGAGATCATAGCCTAACAACTTGTAAGTTTTAGGTCTAGTGAGTTAATGGGTGTTACAAATTAAACAATACCTAAAGGATAGATAATCAGTTTATATACAATAAATATGCTAACATTTAAATGATTACACATTTTAAATAACCGTGTTAGTTCCAAATAATTTACTTTTCTAACAATAACAAGCACCCTTTTATCCGGAGGGAAAAAAAGCATTGGTACCAACTAACCTAACACCATGCCATCATCTAATCAACGGCTAACTAGTACAACCCTCCACAATAACCAAAGAGAGGGATATGCATGCCCACTCTAGAAAAAAGGCAGGGGTTCGAACCAAACAAGCCACGATTTGGATCTTTGACCATTCATGGAAATGATTTACTATGTCTATACATAATGAGTTCCAACAACCTAGACAAATATGAAAGTAAATAAATAGCGTCTTATTAACCGAAAAATATAAGCAATGCTAGTCAAAATACATGATATGATGTCGAAACACTCCTATTTAGGCTAACAACCCTCAAAGAAGAAACCCTAAACTTTCTATGGAATCGTATCAAATGCTGTTAAGAAATAGTTGTCAAAGCAACACAACCGTGATGATAAACATATCACTAGTTTAATGTTTAATCCAGTTACATACCAAAGTAGATGTTATAGCCCATTATTAAGCATCATTATGGATTATAATACGACATTATCCAACCTATCAACCTAAGGGTATCCGGGGCACTCGCGGGGAGGGTGTTCGGTGACCCCATTCACCGCTCGGGAACACCGGCACCATCGGTGCGGGGAGGGGGTGCTGGGAGGGAACTCGGGGAAGTTTCACCGAAGAGGGGAGTGCAGAGATGGTGGGCCCATAGCTTGTAACAACCAATCAAGTATTTGTTTTTTTTTTTTTTTTTTGAATAAAAAAACAAGTCACCTAATAGGGGAGTGCCGTCATCAAATTGGGGTGCGAGGGGAGTTGACGTGGCATAACGTAATTGGGTGTGCGTAAGAGAGGGGACTCCCCTCTTAGGGGAGTGCCCCGGATACCCTAATGGATTGTTCTAGGTCAAGAACATCCACCAAACCCCAAATCCATTGAATGCATTCATAAATGCAAAGCTAAATGCACTAAAAATGCCATGAATGTTCAACGTATTTTAGAATAAGACAACAAGAAAACCCTTTAAAATGGCCCCAATAATTTTATCGGGAATCTTCTTATAAAAAATTTTAAATGCTTCATAAATAGTAAATATCAAAATAATCTTAATTATCAAATATGAATATATAGTTTTTCGGACGATCGATGACCCTATAAACAATTTTTTAAACCCTAAATCCATTTTTCTAAATAATTGTTTATCACACAAAAATTAAATAATGGCCCCAAAAATTAAACTAACAAGTCCATTTCAATTAGATGAAAAACTCTGATTACCTGCTAACTCAATTATGAAAAAACTCAATTTACTCTTACCAACTCAATTAAAGTGATAAGCCCAAAAATAAAATAAGCCAATTACCCTTCCCTAATGCTAGAGGGTATGGTGATAGTCCTCCAAGAGAAGATGATCCGCCATGTAGGCGCCACGTCATAGTCCTCCCAAGGATGATCCATCCCACAAAAATAGAGGGTATGGAGGATGGTCCTAGATGATTATACCCCTCCACTTTTATGTTTTTTTTTAATCTTCTACTTTTTTTTTAATATTTAACAAATAAACTAACAAAATATTTTCATTAATATTAAAAAACATTACATAAACTTAAAAAAAATAAACTTAAAAAACATTAAAACTTAAAATTAAACAGAAAATTTGAAAGGCCCAGGGACCATTGTTGTAAAAAAAATAAACTTAAAAAACATTGTTGAATCCACAGGGACCATTGTTGTAAATAAGCAAACCTGGAACACCTTATCCTCTTCAGATTTGAAAGGCCGTTGTCCTCTCCGACGAATCAGGCGAGATTCCGGCGAACCTGGAACACCTTATCCTCTTCGTTTTGATCCGTTTTTCATGTGTTAATTCCTATCTCCGTCAAAAAGTGAAGGGGGGCCATCAATTTAGGAACGTCGCCAACGTCCAGCACAAGACGCTGAGGACGGGACGGAGCTCGACGGGGGTGGGGACGGTATGGGTTGCCGGCGTCGCCGGAGCTCGACGGGGGTGGGGACGAACCCCATACCCTCTAGCCTAAAAGATCACCACTGAGATAATCACGTACTCTTTTCTAATAACATTCTTAAACCTATTTAATTTTAGATATCAAAATTAAATTAAAGAGAAGATGAATCATACTTTTGGGCTTATCATTTTAATTAGTAACTTACTTATAACCTTTTTATTATACATCATCATTTATATTTTTCTTTCTTTTAAAAGTATAATAAACACAAAATGATGAAATTACGTTCTATGTTTCCACTTATCAAATGGGGGTTAGCCATACGGTCCCATGAAGCCAAAGGTACGCATCACACGTGTAAAGAGACACGAGACATGTGACTCATAAATCATAATGCCCCCTGCACATATGACTGTGCTAGAAAACCTTGGAGGTTCCAATTTTAGCCATTTTATTTTTATTGTCCCAGGGATGGGAAACAGCTCATGAAAAAACCCTAAATAACATCACTCCGTTAGTTGCAATCATCTTCCATTACATTAAATTTGTGTGTGAAGCTTTTATAATACAAAAAGCATAAAAGTGGTTGTGAGTGGAGGAGAGAGAAAATATTGCTATTCATCTGTATATTTTGAGGACAATGTTCACTCTCTATAATTTTCTTAATATATTTTAAATGTTGTTGTGAGTGGAGGAGAGAGAAAAGTTAATAATAAAGGTATAAAAAAATATCATTTAATTGAAAATGAGAGAGAAAATATAGTGTTTTTTTAGTGTAATTTAGGGTGAAAATATAGTAGAATAGATGTGAAATGCTCTTAAACATTTTAAAACTATAATAGTGGTTTTAAGTTCAGTTTGCTATAATATTAAACATTTTAAAACTATAATAGAAGGTATGAGTAGTATTCTACGATGATTATTTAAGGTATTCTTATCCGTCTATTATTAGCTTGGGTGTTGCTAAATGTACCCCCTTTTCTACTGAACATACCCCCTCCTTCAACTTTCAAATTAATATAATTCAAACCCTTTTGTTTTTCTTTCATTTTTTATCTTTAATTATTATTACTACTAGTATTTGTTTTTAAAACATCATTTTATTTAAAAAAAACCTTTTTTGATTATTTGAAAAATAATCATTTTCATACGTTTTAAACTAAATTTTAATTTTGAAAAGGGATTTTTTTGTTCATAGCGGCTTGAAGTGGGTATTCGAATTCAGTTTGTATAAACAATAATACACAAAAATTTAAATGAAGCTTTAAAGCCAGCCAACTTAAATAACGTTTTATTTTTTTTACGTCTTATTACTTTTAATAAATAAAAGTTGTTAATTATATTAAAAAACATTTTAATAAAATAATAATACTAATAAAAATAGAAATAGAAAGATGAGAGAACTAAATACGAAATAAATAAAAAATATATAATCAACTGTTTTTGTTTAAAAAAAAAGTTTTGAAACTTTTTTTTTGTATAAAAAATATCTTTTTTATTAATTTTAATAACGTTATATAAACATATTAAAATACTAGTAAGAGAAAATGTCTTCAAATTATAGAAACATAATAGTTTTCAAAAACAATATTTAAATTGTTTAGATGGATGAAATTTGACAACTTTTAAACTATATTTTTAGAAAGAGGGGTATGACTAGTAAAAAAGGGGGTGCATTTAGCCAACCCCTATTAGCTTATATATCACATGACTTTTTAAATACACCTGCACTACACTACGAGATTTCGGACGTATTAGTTCGGTTTGCTATGATACCAAGACATGGTATAGTTACCGGAAGAAATAGATCCAAAAGGATATGAACATGTGTTTTACCTCGATTAAAAACCAATTTACATTCATGATCCCCCCTCTCTCTCTCTCTATCTATATATATAGGATAGAGATTAAGTAGAAACTCTCTTGAGTTATGAGAACTTCTACTTCTCGTGCAAGTTTTGCCACAATTTTTTGCACAAACATAGATTAACATGTAATAAACACACTTATAAAAAAATTTCGAGCGGTGTTTTACGCCATTTACACCACTGTAAAAAAGTTGCCACGTCAAGATTCACCTCACTGTAAATGTTTTTTACGCTGGTGTAAATCAACACAAACTATATATGTAAATATATATTGGAAAGTTTATTTTTTTGTATTTTTGGTATTTATTTTTTGAAAAAAAAAATCCTTCTTTCTGGCTAAGTTCTGGAAGTTCTCACAACTCAATGAAGTTTTCATTTTACCAAAAATACTAAGAAATTGTTTTGAACAACTAGCCTAATAATATAGAGATAAGAAAGAAAGATTGGGGAATGGATATTTTATTGATATATCAAATGAATCACATGTGCCTCTATTTATAGGCTTACAAGATGGGGTTAAGTATATGGAGGGATGAGAGTTAAGTATATGGATAGTCATATAATAAATAGGTAATAATTCATAACACTCCCCCTTGAATATCCACGTGACAAAATAATATATTATTCTTATAATACGCTTGGTGATGCTGCCTCGTTAAAAACCTTGCCAGGAAAACCTAGTGGGATAAAACCATAGCTAAGGGAAAAAGAGTGCAGCGCGTATTATTCTCCCCCTGATGATTTAAGCTCCTTGAGTCGACGCATCCCGATCCCATGAACCAGATTCTTGAATGAAGAGGTCGGAAGTGCTTTAGTAAACAAGTCTGCCAAATTGTCGCTAGAACGAACTTGTTGGACAGTGATATCTCCATTCTTTTGCAAATCATGTGTGAAAAAAAAACTTTGGTAAAATGTGCTTCGTTCTGTCACTTTTGATGTATCCTTCCTTAAGTTGAGCAATGCATGCTGTGTTGTCTTCATGTAAAATTGTCGGTCCCTCATCTCTCGTCGAAATACCACAAGACCCACGAATGTGTTGTATTATACAGAAAGGGGTAGCGGCGCAGCTTGTTGCTTGCTTACCTGCGATATTGATCTAAAGTGCATTTTTCTTTTAATGAATGAAAAAAATTATACTTCTTAACCAAACACATTCTCGACTAGCTTCATGAATCGCCAATATTTCTGCATGGTTAGATGATGAGGCTGTGATGGTTTGCTTTACAGAACGCCATGAGATAGCAGTGCCTCCACTTGTGAATAAATATCCAGTTTGAGATCGTCCAATGTGAGGATCAGACAAATACCCTGCATCTGCAAAACCAACCAAACTTGTTGTCGATTGGTTAGTAAAATACAACCCCATATCTTTTGTACCTTGAAGGTATCGAAATATTTGTTTTACCCCATTCCAATGCCTCTTCGTAGGGCATGAACTATATCTTGCCAATAAATTTACAGAAAATGATATATCTGGTCGTGTATGACTAGCAAGAAACATTAGTGCACCAATTGCACTTAAATATGGTACTTCTAGACCAAGAATTTCCTTTTCATCGTTCGGAGGTCGGAATGGGTCTTTCTCGACATCAAGAGATCTTACAACCATTGGGGTACTCAATGGAAGTGATTTTTCCATATAAAACCTTCTAAATAACTTTTCTGTGTAGTTTTGTTGATGTACAAGGATTCCACCCTTGAGGTGTTCGATTTGTAACCCGAGACAAAATTTTGTCTTTCCAAGGTCTTTCATTTCAAATTCTCTTTTCAAGCATTCAACTGCCTTTTGGAGCTCCCTTGGAGTTCCAATTATATTCAAGTCATCAACGTATACATAAATTATAACATATTCAGGTTCTGACCTTTTTATGAAGATACACGGGCATATTGAATCATTTTTGTAACCTTCTTTCAACAAATACTCACTAAGGCGATTATACCACATACGCCCAGATTGTTTTAGCCCATATAATGATTTGTTTAATTTAATTGAAAGATGTTCTCGAGAACTGGATGTACATGAGTTTGGTAATTTAAACCCTTAGGGAGTTTCATGTAAATATCAGTATCAAGTGAGCCATAGAGGTAGGCTGTCACAACATCCATTAGGCGCAGATCAATCCCTTCTTGTATTACCAGACTAACAAGATAACGAAAAGTTGTCGCATCCATCACCGGAGAATATGTCTCCTCATAATCAATCCCAGGTCTTTGCGAAAATCCTTGTGCTACTAATCGTGCCTTGTATCGTACGATTTCATTTTTCTCATTGCGTTTTCGCACAAAGACCCACTTATATCCGACAGGCCTTACACCTTTAGGTATAGGGACTACTTGTCCAAAAACTTCTCGTTTATTGAGGGAATCTAATTCTTCCGTAATTGCGTCTTTCCAATTTGGCCAATCATTCCTTTGTTTACATTCCTCAACAGATTTTGGTTCTTGATCCTCATTATTTTCCATTACTTCTAGCGCTATGTTATATGAAAAACTGTCATCGACGTCGATTTCATTTCGGTTCAATACCTTTCTAGACATGATATAATTTATTGAGATCTCTTCGTTTTCAGGTACCTGAGTTCTTCTGGAACCATCATGTCTAGTGTCTCTTCAGGAGACTCTTTTCTTGGCATTATCATTACCTCGACTGGGCCATCATTATTTGCTCCTTTTTTCTTTCGAGGATTTTTATCTTTAGAACCGATTGGTCTACCACGTTTGAGACGTGCATTAGACTCATTTCCAACATGTGGTTGTCCTTCTGGGACACTCATTTTTACTGGAGCATTAGCAGCTGGTATGTGTGACTTAGTCACTCTTTTGGGTCAGTAAATGCGTCTGGTACTTGATTTGCTAATGTTTGTAAATGAATTATTCTTTGAACTTCTTGTTCACACTCTTTAGTTCGAGGATCAAGATGAGATAGTGATAATTCATTCCAAATTATATTATTATTTTTCAGCTGCTTTTCGTCTCCCCCTAATGTTGGGAATGTTGTTTCAACAAAATGACAATCACCAAATCGAGTTGTAAATAAATCACCTGTTGATGGCTCTAAATACTTAATGATCGATGGTGATTCATACCCAACATATATTCCTTACCTCCTTTGAGGTCCCATCTTTGTTCGTTGTGGTGGAGCGACAGGAACATATACGGCACAACCAAAAATCCTTAGATGGGAAATATTTGGTTCCTGACCAAAAACCAACTTTAATGGGGAGGAAGTGTGATAACTTGTTGGCCTGATGCGAATTAGTGTTGCTGCATGTAAAATTGCATGCCCCCAAGCAGTTGCTGGTAGTTTTGATTTCATAATCATTGGTCTTGCAACCATTTGAAGTCGCTTGATAAGCGATTCAGCAAGTCCATTTTGCGTATGTACATGAGGTACTGGATGCTCTACACTTATGCCAATAGACATGCAGTAATCATTGAAGGTTTGGGATGTAAATTCCCCAGCATTATCCAACCGAATTTTCTTTATGGGATAATCTGGAAAATGTGCTCTTAACCTTATTAATTGAGCAAGTAGTCGTGCAAATGCCATATTACGACTTGATAGTAAACTCACATGTGACCATCTAGTTGATGCATCAATTAAGACCATAAAGTATCTAAATGGTCCACTGGGAGGGTGTATAGGTCCACATATATCCCTATGTATTCTTTCTAAAAAACTCAAGGATTCTGTCCCTACCTTAACTGGTGATGGGCGAGTGATTAACTTCCCTTGTGAGCATGCAACACATGTAATATCCTTAGATTGAAGAATCTTCTGGTTCTTCAAAGAATGACCACATGAATTTTCTATAATTTTTCGCATCATTATTGATCCGGGATGGCCTAACCGGTCATGCCAAATGATAAAATTTTCTCGATCCATAAACTTTTGGTTTGTGATTGCATTTGATTCAACTGCACCAATTTTGGTACAATACAAACCAGAGGCAAATGCGTGTAACTTCTCTAATATGTGTTTTTTTCCCGAAATAATATTTGTGATTTGAAGGTACTCATCATGTCCTTCACATGTAGTCTCAAGATGATATCCATTTAGACGAATATCTTTAAAGCTTATCAGATTTCTTTGAGACAGTGGGGAAAATAAGGCATTGTTAATTTTGAGCAAAGTTCCACTTTGTAGAACTACATATGCTTCTCCAAAGCCTTAAATTAACTTTGTTTTACCAGATATAGTACCAACGCTTTTTTCTTTCATTGTTAAACTAGAGAAATAATCCCTTTTCTTTAGGATTGTATGTGTAGTAGCACTGTCTATTAGACATACATCTTCACCATTAATATGAAGTTTAGTTGAATACTCCATATGCTTCAAAACAAAATAAAGCTTCATAAATATAAGTATAATATGGTTCAAACATAACAATTTCATAAAGTGCCCCAAAAAACAAAACATAACAAAATCTCAAACAAAATGTCTTAATAAAACATCAAGGAAAGAGCATAATTTTAAATATAATCATTCATGCATAGGGAAAATTGCAAGCATCCAACTGGTTTGTATCAGCCATGATATCACCAGAATCCAAATTAGTTTGCTCGATAAGAAAATCATCATAATCCAAATTAGTTGCATTAGTATGGTCCTTTTCACCACTTGGGACATCAACATTTCCATCTTCATATGTGAAATTTGTCTCTATTCCTTTTTGTTTGTCTTTTATAGATTGTTGGTAAAGCTCTACTAAGTGTCTGGCTGTACGACATGTACCAGCCCAGTGGTTGTTACCACCATATCGATAGCATGCATTAGATGATGTTCCACTTTTCTTTTTACCTCTTTCATCATTGGATTTCTTTTCATTATCATGCAACTTCTGGTGGGTTCTTCTATTTTTGAATTGAACACCATGATAATTCCCCCGACCATATGCACGTCCACGTCCATGACCACGACCACGACTACGACCATGACCACGCCCACGTTGATAGCCACGACCACGTCCGTGACTTCCACTTTGGTCATTATATGTTGCCACATTCACTTCTGGGAATGGGGTTGTACCAACCGGACGAGTTTCATGGTTTTTCATTAGTAGCTCATTATTTTGCTCAGTCACAAGCAAACATGATATTAAGTCATTGTATTTGGTGAAGCCCCTTTCACGATATTGGCATTTAGATGGATTTCAGCATCTAAAGCCCATGACAAATAATTTTTTCCAGTGATGTCTAAAGCCATAAACTCAAGCTTTGCAAGATTCGACATGATTAACTATATTAAAGAAATACACGTGGGTTAATGTATGTTATATTAGGTTATTTAATAGGTGGAATAATATAATATATAAACCGTTTTGTATAAAATCTAACAATATGTTGTATACCAATCACGTACAGAGACTAATAAATATAACAATTGGCGTACCACTAAAAACTAATGCAATAAACTAAATAAAAAAAATTGTTAATTTGTTTGTTTAGAGAATACAATCCAATATTGTAATATATTGAATTTCCATTATCATACATATAATAACATTCCTTGCAATACTTAAGTAAAAATTCACTTTAAAACTTATACACAATTAAGAATTTTATAAACTAATGAATTTACATAATTTCTCTTTACAAATTTACATTTTTTTCATCTCGTTTCTATATGCAACATTTGATAAGATATGGGTTATAAACTAGATTTCAAAAGCTCCAAAGTAAAAATTAAAATAATTGGGCTATTAGAAACAATTTTATGGAAATAATATAGAGCGGTCAAAACCAATTAACCCCAAATAATGTGGAAAAACACTACTGATATTACAAATTAATATTACAAATTATATATGTGCACTAAAAAAAACACTACTGATATGCGATTGATTTTACCAGAGATTACAAAGCAACAACATAATATAAAATTCAAACACAACAACAGTGACAAAAGACATGAATTGAATACATTATAATACACATTATATGCAAATTCGAATAATAGCACTCATTCGAACAACATGAAACTAAATACATTAACAATACTGTATAGTTTAATTACATATTAGATTATCATAAATTACCAAAATTAATAATATTACAAATATAAAATAATAGTATCCATGCAGATCATAACATTCACAAGACTACAATTACATACACAAGCAAAATTAAAGAATAATACAGAATCAAATATTATATAAACACATTTAAGCACACTAATTAACAGATTAACATTATAAAAATCATTATTTGGAGTGAAGGTGCTGTCCAGTTTTGTAAAACCATTTTTGTTAACATTTTTTTTTTCATTCAAAGTCAACAAACATATTTACCTATTAACATATGTTATCTCAAAACCTCAAGTGATAATTCCAATAAAAAAACATTATCAGTAGCATTATTTTCGATTTCGAACATTAATTCCGATTCAAAATTTTTTTCTCTCTTAACTTATCATCCAAGATATCAATACCAATGACTAAGAAAATATTAATAAACAAGAAATCCTTGAATTAATATAAAACTTACTTGTAGGATGATGTAATTTAACTTGAAAAGCGAGTCATGCTGATAACGTGTTTTGAACAACTAGCCTAATAATATAGAGATAAGATAGAGAGATTGGGGAATGGATATTTTATTGATATATCAAATGAATCACATGTGCCTCTATTTATAGGCTTACAAGATGGGGTTAAGTATATGGAGGGATGAGAGTTAAGTATATGGATAGTCATATAATAAATAGGTAATAATTCATAACAGAAATGACATTTTACGTAAGAAGTGTGAGAAGACATAAGAATTAAAATGTAAGTGGCATGTTTTTTTACTTAGGCATGATGTTTTGAGTTGTTTTGGCAAGAAAAACATCAAAGATAACAATTTAAGACATAATGCAATGAATTTTAGGCTTAAAACTTAAAACACCATGTTAAAACGTTAAGTAGTGTGTGTGTTAACCAGTGTGTTTTAGGTGTTTCTTAAATTTCATGCCTAAAATTCATTGCATTGTGTCTTAATTGTTATGTTTGGTGTTTTTTTTACAGGAACCTCATATAGGATTAGGTTTATTTATAACATCCCCTATTTTTGAACTAAATTAACCAAACTAAACCATTCATCTTATTGACCTTTATTTTTTTGTTCAAAAGAGTATTATAGGAAGTAAAAATATTCTTTCTTTAATTGTTTTTTTACTTTTAAATAAACTACCTCCATAATTTTTAAATGTCCATAGTCTTTTCATACGTTTATATTTTTTAAACAATTACATCATAAAAACGGGCATTTTATTTTCTTTAATTTGAGTATGATCTTGCTGTAATTTTTTTAATTTAAAAAATTAAAGGTGTCGATGGTGTATGGTGACTATTTATAATTTATACACATGTATATAATTGTTGTTCGTGAGCAATTTGGGTTTTATATACACGTGTATAGTGACTGTTTGTTATTCGCTGAACAATTTGGGGTTTATACACATATATAGTGACTGTTTGTTTTTTATACACATGTGTATAATTGTTGTTAGCTGAGTAATTGATTTTTATACACATGTGTATAATGACCGATTGTTTTTTTATACCCAACAACCAAGACACACTGTTATTGTGTAACACCCTTACCAATATTTAACGGTTTTCTTATAACTTTAGACTAAAAATGTGTATTAAAGATTACACATACTTATAAAAATACGGGTTTATTTAAACTTTTACAATTTAAAAGTAAACCAACATAATGTAATTGAATTCGTTATTTTAGAAATAAAAATGAAACAACGTGCAGAAGCTTCTTTTTAATGTGTTCGGTTCTTTCTCGACGCTTGATCTCCATCCGGGTACTCTTGACATTCCCCTAAGATCAAAACTGTTATGGGTGGAATTTCGAGCTTATATCCTGAAGGCATATCCTGATATTATATGCTTGATGCTGCGGCCAGGATACTGAACCAGGATATTGGTAACATCCTCTGGGGGTATCCTGGTTGCAGCTAACGATTTTCTTTGGTTGCAAGGTACCAACGTTAAAGGACTTGATCTACCTGAAGATTCGCTCAAGGTGGTTGAAAAATGGACGTTGATGGTGGAAGAATGGGTCTTGTAACGGTCAGAATAGAAGAAAGGCATATTCCGCGAGAATATCGGATGCTGGTCAATGCTATTGACGTTGTAACGGTCATATGAGCTGAAGACCCGGTTTTATAGTTAATATGCACGTGGAAAACAAGTTAAAAGAGTCTCCCAACGTTCAGAATGGAATATTCCCAGCATCCCGGAATAATAGGAGAGTTAGTTTGTTACTTGTAACTATAAATATAAGGCCAGATCGATAGGAACGCACACTTTACTCTCTACTCTCGAACTCACACTTCTTTTTTCTTTCTATCACGCATAAACACTCAACACTTGTAATCATTGTACCACTTAGCATTGATCTGAGCCATGTCCTGCACTGTATCCTGATATTTGAAGTAATAGAAGAACAAGGCAGCTGCGATTGTTAGCTCCCGAGGTTTTGTGCCGGCGATCTAGATTGATCAGGGGCTTTCCTCGTATATCTCGTGTCATCCCCTTTACTTTTTGCACATAGTTTAATCGTAGATACAGCTCAATATACTGAGCCGTATCCTGGAAACTGTTTTTGCAAACAACTTAATCAACATATTTTCAACACATATTTCTAGCACACTACCTCACTTAACTAATTTGATCACTTAATTGCTTTGGTAATTTTTGACCAAAACAATTTGGCGCCCACCGTGGGCAAGTGGTGCTATTTCTACTAAAAGCTTTTGCAAAATCGCTACTTGGTTTTCTATTTTCAAAACTTTTTGCTACACTGTTTTCAATGGCCTCAAGATCAAACATGAGCTCTTCCACCATGTCTGCTACAACCTCTGCAACAATTGGTTCGGTGCTTCCACCACCTCCTCCGAGAATGCAAGCCTCTTCGCAAGGAACTGAAAGTCATGTGGCTCGGGATGTTATCCCTGCTCGTAGTGTCCAGGGATCCGCTCCTGTTTTAGCTTCTAATGAAGAAATTTTAAATTTGTTTGGTAGTGTACAGGAACAGATGAGGCAGTAACAAGAGACCAACCAGATGCTGATGAGGGAAATACAACTCTTGAAGTCTGGCCCGAGTCGGCCTGCTGAGGAGACTGTCACTCCTTTACAACCCAGAACTTTGAACTTCAGTTCAGCTGTATACACTGAGAATAACAGGGGAAATATTGTGCCTAGCCATTCCCAGAATCATACTCCTGAAATACCCTACTCGATCAGGATGTCAACTGTGAGGAGCTCAGGATATGCTTCGGGATATGGCCAGAATCCTCAGACTGGTAACGTGTCAAATAATAATAATAATACTCTTGCTACTAACAATAGTGGATCTTTTCAGGATGCAGGTATGACATCAGCATTTACCAGGGAGCTCTAGAAATTGAAGGACATGATATCCAGTGTACCTGGGGTGGTCCAACCAATTCCGGAAGTGTCACAAGATAACCACAGGATATCTCGGTTTGCACATCCTATTTGTGACGCTGAAATCCCAAAAAGATTTCAAACTCCCAATATGAAACTCTATGACGGAACTACGGATCCTGAAGAGCATATTGCCCAGTATAGGGAAAGGATGGAGATTAACCCTATCCCTCCGGAGCTCAAAGAAGCATGCTTGTGCAAGGGTTTCGGTTCCACCTTAATAGGATCAGCCTTAAAATGGCTGTTAAACGTTCCTCCTCACTCAATTACTTCTTTTGCCCATTTAGTTAATTTATTTAATAGTCAATTTTCCTGCAGCCGAAGTTTTGAGAAACTAACCAGTGACCTTTACAGGATAACTCAAGGACAATCCTTGAGGGATTATGTGAATAAGTTTAGCCGGTAATCCTTAGATATCTCGCACCTTGATGTTGCAACAGCTGTGCAGGCTTTCAAGATGGGATTGCAAAAATATTCCCAGTTTTACCAGGATCTCGTAATGAATCCCTGTAGGAATCTAGATGAAGCTCGTAATAGGGCATTAAGATACACTCGGCTAAAGGATGACAAAAAGATGCAAGAAATAATGAATTCGTCCACAACCTATGAGTCAACCAATAGAAAATCAGAATCCTCATATAAGCCATATCGCTCAAAGCCATATGGCAGAAATGATAGCAAAAAAGTCAACGCTGTTGAAGATGAGGATCCTGAGGAGTATCCTGAGTTGTCTAAATATTGTTTTTCCGTTAATATACCTGAATTAATGTATGTTATGCAGGGTTTAGGAGACAAAGCCAGGTGGCCTAGCAAAAATCAACAAAAAGCTAATTGGAAGGATAAGTCTAAATGGTGTGCCTTCCACGAGGATTTCGGGCATATTACCGAGGATTGCATTGCTCTGAGGAAAGAAATAAGCTACCTACTGAGCAAGGGATATCTAAAGGATCTGCTGGGAAGAAAGAAGAATAAAGGGCAGGATCCTGAGAAGGATCCTGAACGAGCAGCATCACCCCCAGCAGATGCCAAAATAATTAACTTTATTTCAGGAGGGTCCGATATTTGCGGGACCTCATATTCCGCAGCCAAGAGACATGCAAAGGAAGCTAAGGCAGAAAGAGGAGAAAAGCCAACCAGGATGACGACGCTCACAACTGACAAAGTCACCATGTTCGATAATGATGACAGGGATACTGTCCAGGATCCCCATCATGATGCCTTAGTGATAACGTTATATGTTGCTAACCATTTTGTACGCAGGATATTAGTGGATAATGGCAGCTCAGTCAACATAATTCAGCTGGAAACATTGAAAAGGATGAATGTATCTCCGATGGACATTACTTCGAAGTCCACTGTGCTCGTTGGTTTCAGTGGAGAAGCTAGGAATACCGTGGGAGAAATAAAGTTGCCCGTCTATGTTCAAGGGGTCAACTCAATGCAGCGCTTTTGTGTCATGGACTCTCTATCCTGCTATAATATTATACTGGGTAGGCCTTGGATCCATGATATGAAGGCTGTTCCGTCAACCTACCATCAATGCATCAAGATCCCTACTCCTTGGGGAGTTGTCAAGGTGGAAAGTGATCAACAGGAAGCAAAGGCGTGTTATTCTTCTTCGATGAAATCCTCAACAAAGCCTAATGCAGCATAGCAATTAAAGATGCGAGGCCAGGATATCATGGAGGCTTCGAAGTAGGATGTAAAGAAAGTGGTCCTGGATCAGAATAATCCGGATATCTCGGTGCTCGTGGGAACCAATATCCCGCAGGATATTGAAGATCAATTAACTAATTTTTTGAAATGCAGGATGTCAACGTTCGCGTGGAAGCACGAGGATATGACAGGTATTTCCAAGGATATTATAACACATAAGCTTGGTATTGACAGGTCATTCAAGCCTGTCCAACAAAAGAGAAGGAAATTTGCTCCAGAACGAAATATGATCATCCAAGAGGAAGTTGAAAGGCTACTAAAGAGCAAGATGATTAGGGAAGTGAAGTTTCCCAAATGGCTGGTTAATGTGGTTGTGGTGCAAAAGAAAAACGGGAAATGGAGAGTATGTGTGGATTACACCGACTTGAATAAAGCTTGTCCCAAAGACCCGTTTCCTCTACCTCATATTGATTCAATGGTGGATGCTACCGCTGGCCACGAGATGTTAACCTTCATGGATGCCTCTTCAGGATTTCAGCAAATCCAAATGGAACCCTCTGATCAGGAGGATACTGCTTTCATGACACCCACATGTATTTATTGTTATACTGCTATGCCCTTTGGTTTGAAAAATGCAGGTGCAACATATCAGAGATTGGTGAACATGATGTTTAAAGACAAGCTGGGGGACGCTATGGAGGTATACATCGACTACATGGTAGTAAAGTCTAAAAAGGCTAAGGATCACCTCCAGGATATCAAGGGAGCATTTAATATCCTGGATCAGTATAACATGAAGCTAAATCCTGCTAAGTGCCATTTCGGAGTGGGGGCAGGAAAGTTTCTAGGATATATGGTGACTAAAAGAGGGATAGAGGCAAGCCCGGAGTAGATTAAAGCTATCTTAGATATTAAGTCACCTTCAAATATGAAGGATGTTCAACGGTTAACAGGCCGAGTAGCAGCATTGAACAGATTTATTTCAAGATCCTCGGAAAAGTGCAAGGAATTTTATGATATCCTCAAGAAGAATAAGAAGTTCGAATGGGGAGCAAAGCATGAAGCAGCCTTGCAGGATTTGAAGCAGTATCTTTCAACCGCACCCTTATTGATGAAGCCTGAGGATGGCGAACCATTATCCATGTATCTTGCAGTATCGGGGAATGCAGTAAGCGTTGTCCTTGTAAAGGATCATGAAGGTCAGCAGTATCCTGTTTATTATGTTAGTAAAAGTTTATTAGATGCTGAAACTAGCTATTCTCACTTAGAGAAACTAATATTAGCCCTAGTTATGGCATTAACAAAACTTAGACATTATTTTGAAACACATAGGATTCATGTCAAAACCAACTATCCTGTTAAAAATGTGCTTAGGAAACCCGAAATGTCAGGTAGGATGGCTAAGTGGTCAGTAAAATTAAGTGCCTTTGATCTAGTATATGAACCTAGAAATGCCATAAAGTCTCAGGCTTTAGCTGACTTTGTGGCTGATTTCAGTAGTGACATTCAAAATAAAGTAGACTTAGAAGTACAGCAGCTAGGAGAAAACTTAGAATCCTGGACATTATATACTGATGGTGCATCTAATGTAAGAGGTGTAGGTTTAGGTATACTACTAAAATCGCCACAGGGGGACATATTACCCCAGGCTGTTAGGTGTGAATTTCCTGCTACTAATAATGAAGCAGAATATGAGGCTTTAATTGCAGGATTAGAGTTGGCTAAAAATATGAGTATCAAGAATTTGCAAGTATATGTTGACTCCTTGTTAATCACTAATCATTTTAATGGATCCTATGCAGTTAAAGGTGAGAAGTTAATCAAGTATCTCGAAATTCTCAAAAAATTAGCAGGATATTTCGATATTTTCACACTTGAACATGTACCAAGAGAGGATAATGCTGAAGCTGATGCCTTGGAAAATCTAGGATCATCAGTCAGGATACCGGAAGGAACTGAATACCAATGTTACATATCTTATATCCTGCGATGAATCCTCAGGATAAGGAAGTACTAAGTATTCAGGATCCAGATGAGTATCCTGAGAAGGATCCCAAGTCCTGGATGGTTCCAATTATAAGATATCTCAAGGAAAGACACATCCCAAATGATGAGAATCCTAAGGCCTTTAGAATGAAGGTATCACGATTCACTATTATAAATAATGTCTTGTATAAGAAATCTCTTGCAGGACCATATCTGAGGTGCTTAGAGGATCCCGAAACTAAGGAAGTGCTTCAGGATATACACGAAGGGGATTGTGGTAACCATACTGGGGGCAGGTCATTGTTCTCAAAGGCGTTAAGAACAGGATATTATTGGCCAACCGTGAGAAAAGATGCTGCAGAATATGCTCGAAGATGCGATGCATGTCAAAGGCACAGTAATATATTACATCAGCCGGCCGAGCCACTTTATCCTATAGCTTCCCCTTGGCCATTCATGAAGTGGGGAATGGATATAGTAGGAAAACTGCCAAAAGCTCCAGGAGGAAAAGTCTTCATGTTAGCAATGACTGATTATTTCTCTAAGTGGGTCGAAGCTGAAGCATTCGTTCAGGTTAGAGATCAAGAAGTGGTATCCTTCATAAAAAGGAATATCCTGACTAGGTTTGGTGTACCGGCTGAAATAATTTGTGACAATGGATCTCAATTCATAAGTAAGAGGACTACTGAATTTTGCAAGAGTTGGGGAATCAAAATGATCACATCCACACCAGTACATCCTCAAGCAAATGGACAAGTAGAATCCTCAAACAAGATAATAATCAGCAACCTCAAAAAGAGACTAGGAGCCAAAAAAGGAAGATGGGCAGAAGAGCTACCCTTTGTTTTGTGGGCTGATAGAACGACGGTGAAAGATGCAACTGGCCAAACCCTGTTTTCATTGGTATTTGGAGCAGAAGCGGTGATCCCGACAGAAATGGTAATACCTACAGCAAGATCCAACCTCCGGGATCCTGAGCAGAATCCTGAAATCCTATGCCAGGAATTGGATACTATTGATGAGACAAGAGATGCAGCAAGGCTAAGGATGGCAGCATATCAACAAAGGATATCCAAGGCAAATAACAAGAATATAAGGACTAGAAGGTTCCAGGTCGGAGATTGGGTATTAAGAAAAGCCTTTCAGAATACTACTAATCCTGCTGACGGAAAGTTGGCCCCAAAATGGGAAGGACCCTATGAGATTGAATCAGAATCAGGGAAATGAGCATACCGACTTAAGAATATGGAGGGGGATATGCTGCCGAGATCCTGGAATGCTATACATCTGAAGCTCTATTTCAAGTGAGTTAGGAATTTAATTTCTAACTCAGGATGGTATGAATTCTATCTCTTTTAATATGTTTAATATTATTTTCTATTTTGAACCCATTACTGACTTAAGCATCGAAGGGGTGTTAGCCAGGCTAACACCCACCTTAGCTCACAATTGTTTTGCAGTATATGCTTCGGGATATAGCTCTAGGATGCACACTCAGGATACTTCGAAAGATTAGAGGATTGGCCCCCTCTCTCACATTTAAGGGATCTTGATCCCTTCACAGGTTTAAAGGTATTCACCTTTCTCATGAATTGGGTTTGAACACCCCGCCTGGAGCGCAAGTTATCCAGGGATAGTTCAAGGTGGCGGGACCAGTTCATGTAAAAGTGGCTGACAATTTCGTCACTGTTGGCTATATCCTGGATCCTCAAGGTATATGAGGATTGATCACCCTCTCTCGCGAAATGGTATTTTCATACTCTCTAAGGTTTAAAGGTTTTCACCTTTCTAAGTCTTGGAGTTTATACACTCCCGCCTATAGCGCATGAAAATTTGGGATTTTCCCCAGGATGCCTATGGGATTTTCCCCAAGACACCAAGGATTTATCTCCAGTATGTTTTTGGGCTTTGCCCCAGTAACACAAGAACTGTCCAAACAGTTAGAACTTGATTTCAAAAATTAACTAAGTGTTTAAAGGCTTTATGCACAGGGGACATTCCTCCCAAGAAGATTGTGTAAGGCTCGAAGAATCAAACTCAATGTATTAAGTATTTCGGACAGGGGACATCCATGCCGGGGACATTGCAAAGGATTCAAAGGTTGAGGTTGGAAATTATTGCCTAAATGTTTCTGCTATGATTTATTATTTTTCAAGTCTTGAAAACCTTATCTAAATGATCTAAGTTTTCTATAAAATTATATTCAACCAAGTTTTTGTTTAACATTTTGATGACAAAAGTATTGAATAGTATCCTGACCAGGATATTTGATCAGAATATTTAGAACATATCTTTCAAAACAAAAACATAACAACAACATATAAGGTCAAAAGATTAGTCTATTATTAACAAACCAAAATGTCACACTCCTGGTTTCGTCTTAAATCAAGACCCATCCGCCCAGAGTGTGATAGGTTCAAAAGCATATTAACACTGATGACCGAAGGCTTCGTCCTGAAACTCAGGATCCCTTCACCTCCGGCCATCATATTGTACTAGTATCTAAGGGAAGGAAAGTAAATTGTTCGACCAACATCAACCATCAAATTTAACAAAGTGGACTCGATGAAGCCAGGATTCTCATAGAAGAAGGTTGTGGCAGCAGTAGCAGGGAAATCAGTACCCTTCCTCTTCTTAGATCCTGATGCCCGGGACCTAGTCAGAGGGGAAGGCTTAGGAGCAGCAGAAGAAGGTTTAAACCTGGTGGCAGCGGAGAGCTCCTTTTTCACCAAGGGAAATTTAAAATAGATATCCTTACCAGACGTGCCAGAAGACTACCTAGTTATGAGAAAGTATAACCTTGGAAGTTGCGCGAAGTCACATCAACATCTACATCCCATTAAGTGCATCGAGCAACACAACGAAAAATATACCCGCTTGGATTTCAGGATCCTAACAGATATCTTTTTGGGGACAATTGTTATGGGTGGAATTTCGAGCTTATATCCTGAAGGCATATCCTGATATTATATGCTTGATGCTGTGGCCAGGATACTGAACCAGGATATTGGTAACATCCTCTGGGGGTATCCTGGTTGCAGCTAATGATTTTCTTTGGTTGCAAGGTACCAACGTTAAAGGACTTGATCTACCTGAAGATTCGCTCAAGGTGGTTGAAAAATGGACGTTGATGGTGGAAGAATGGGTCTTGTAACGGTCAGAATAGAAGAAAGGCATATTCCGCGAGAATATCGGATGCTGGTCAATGCTATTGACGTTGTAACGGTCATATGAGCTGAAGACCCGGTTTTATAGTTAATATGCACGTGGAAAACAAGTTAAAAGAGTCCCCCAACATTCAGAATGGAATATTCCCAGCATCCCGGAATAATAGGAGAGTTAGTTTGTTACTTGTAACTATAAATAGAAGGCCATATCGATAGGAACGCACACTTTACTCTCTACTCTCGAACTCACACTTCTTTTTTCTTTCTATCATGCACAAACACTCAACACTTGTAATCATTGTACCACTTAGCATTGATCTGAGCCATATCCTGCACTGTATCCTGATATTTGAAATAATAGAAGAACAAGGCAGCTGCGATTGTCAGCTCCCGAGGTTTTGTGCTGGCGATCTACATTGATCAAGGGATTTCCTCGTATATCTCGTGTCACCCCCTTTACTTTTTGCTCATAGTTTGATCGTAGATACAACTCAATATCCTGAGCTGTATCCTGGAAACTGTTTTTGCAAACAACTTAATCAACATATTTTCAACACATATTTCTAGCACACTACCTCACTTAACTAATTTGATCACTTAATTGCTTCGGTAATTTTTGACCAAAACAAAAACCAACTCAAATGTTAGTTTTGATAGTTAAATAACGAGTTTAAACAAGTCATATGGGTCAAGCAAGGAAAATAAAATAATATGCCAGCAATTGGTGCTCTCGCGGGCCGCGAGAGTCTGATGTGATTTAGTCGCGGACCGCGACAGGGGTCGCGTGACACGACAGTCATTCCCATTCGCTGTCGCGTAGCGCAACAGCCCATTTTTCATAGCAGGTTTCGTTTCTTAATGCTGCATTTGCCCAGCTATGGTAACTCAGATTTGTTATGCACTAAAACACGCATAACTTTCATTTTATGAATCCGTTTTACATGATTCTTTTTCCTATGCACTCATAAATTGATTCTCCATCACATGGAGTTAAAATCCGACATCTAGAATAACAAAATTCTTATCTTTAAGCACTCGGCAATCTACATTTTTCAACTTAATTGACCCGTTAAGGGATTTAAGCGTTTTACATTTAACTTCGCTCATTCCTTGCTCGCACCTTATTTCCACACTATGGTTTCTACTTGTTTTCCACCACAACAATATTTGTGGTGGATTTAATTTGATAAACTACTTGTTCCGTATTCTAATCTTCGGTTTAGAAATTTTACAAAAGACTTATTTCGAGGCTTTTAAACAAAAGACTTGTACCTTAAACTTTTATACTATTAAAAGACCTACTAGATCTTAAAACTTACCTTTAAACAACTCTTAAGGGTCATTTGCCCGGTTTGTCGTTCAAAGGCATTTTGGTCGACTTTAGTCCATTCTTTACGACGAAGGACTTTTAATAATATGTTTGACCAAAATCGCACTTATAACTATAATCTTATTTGCACATAGCTGGCTCGGGTCAAAGTTTTGACCCGTCTAAAATACCTTTCACCATTAACTTACTAATTAATAGTGTCGCGAACCTTATATTACTTTCCTGTAATCATCAAAACTCAACAAGCGATTGTCAGTAATTATCGTCAAATGGTGTTAACACACCATTTGACCCGTTTAGTCAAAATGATCATTTATCATCATATGATGGTATTTTGATACCATCTCGCCCCTTGAACCTATTCCGGTTAGCACCATGAGTTCTTATTACTTAAAAGACATTTCTTGAATTGTTTGACCCGTTATGACTTATACCAAATGGTGCCTTTTCACATCTTTTATTCTATCCGTCAACTCGTGTCCGGATTATTATTTAACTACTTTTACCCGTAACGATTCACCCCATAATATATTGTTCAAAATTTCTTATTTATTAGTCTTCACCCGACTAATTTACCATTTTACCCCTTTTTACCATAATTTATGGTTTCTTACCATTTTTACTTATTCCGACTTGCATTGTATCATGCCGGAACATCATATTTCAAATACTTAACATAATTCACAATCAATATTCACAAGTAAGTGTATTGTAAATAAAAAAAGGGTGTAAGCTTAACTTACCTTGCATCCAAACTATGCTTTTCTTTTCCTTATTGATTCGTTTGACCCGCTTCATCCCCAAGCCTCCATCTAGCTCGTTTAGTGTCAAACTATTATCATCATTCACAATGTGGTTAGATTAGTCACTAACAATTATGACTATTCCACCTTATTGTATTTTCGACGTTGAAACCACTATTCGACTTCATCATTGGTTAGTTTAACTTTCTACAAGTTAACTACCTTTAATTATATGATATGTGTAATTAAGCTAAGTCGACATCATAATTAAAATCCGTGTTGCCCCATATCACACGTAATTAATCAAATTAGGAAATTACGCGTTTCATTCATAGTTTCAACATATGAATATTCATTTAGGCATTTTAACAAACACCTTGTGGGCATAATTTTTACATATTTACAAACTAGTTCATAACTAGTTATTTCTTGCCAAGATTAACATCTTTTACCAATTAAATGCCTAATTATGCTTCCATAGCAAGATTAACTTCATAAAGCCTTATTAACACCCAATTCAAGATCATAATTCTAGTGCTCCTCATTATTCTTAAAAAACCATTAAACACCTATGTAGTGATTATGAGTTTTATCAACATAAACACAAATTCATTAGTTTATTAACTAGGGTCTGTTTCTAATCATGCATTCATCCTATTTTCACCCAAATAACCATGATTCAAGCTCAAATTTCGAATTTCAAATGTTCATCAAAAATTTGAGATGAAACAAAATAGTGAAATTTGACATACCTTATGATCAATTTACTAAGGTGATCACTAATCCGTGCTTGAATTTCGATTTGGGTGTAATTTGCCCTTCCAATTGCTTGAATTTAGGCTAGTTAGGGTTGAACATGAGAGCTCCCTGGCTCTTCTGGAAGTTTCGACCAGAGCACACACTTAGGGTGTGTGTTTTGGAGTTAGTGTTTTATTTAATTAAAACATTTTTCCTTTTTGCCTCTTTTAGTCCCTCTAGTTCCATAGCTTGTAAAAAAAAGTTATCTATTTCTTGTTTCTTTTATTGTTTTAACAATACTTAACCAACTAGGTTGATATTCCTAGTTACTTAATGGGTTCGGGGAAGTCATAACCCGTTTTATTTCGGGCCTTTTATATACTTTGTTTTTCTCAAAGTATTTAACCTTCTTTTAATTAATACTATGTTTATTTATTTCAATTCTATTATTTACCGGGTAAACCTTTACCGCTAACGGTATTTTACCCGCTCTTTAGTATTAACGGGGTTTAATTACCAAACTCGTTTTCGGGGTGTTACAAGTCTACCCCCCTTAAAGAGGTTTCGTCCCCGAAACCTTATTTACGTAGTTCTTTTAATTTAGACTAAACGAACTTAGTTTCGTTTCTTATGATATTCATTCTTTTGGTGTTTTTTATGTGTAAGTCCTCACTGACCGAGACTTTCACCTCTTATTTCTTATCCTTTTCACTTTTTTACCGATTTGTCATTTGACCACTCAGTCGTGTTAGTCATCAACATGCTTACTTCATGTTAATCCTATATTGACAAGCGTTTTGCACAATTCATGACATTATCTTGCCTCTGTATCGTTCTACCTGCTAGACTAATTAGTCACCGTCTGTAACACCTTGCAAAATCATGTCCAATATAATAAAGACACGTGTCATGGACTTTAAACGTGTAATGGATTGATCTGGAGGGACTAAAATTGCCAAACAAGGTAATTATGTAAGTGAAAGGATCTAAAGTGTCAACATGTCAATCTTACGCCTCTGATTGACCCCACACGACGTTCATATTCTTTAAAGAATAAATTTTCGGACATAGAAAGTCGTTGATGCTTAAATTAAGGATTTTACGAAGCATAGGGGTTAAAAGTGTCAACATGTTAAATGTTACCTCTGAGTGACCTTTTAACGAACCCGAGGCTTCGTAATATTCAAATATACTCCCAAGGATAAGTGATATCAATTTCACATGGTTTCGAGATCGTTATGTAAGCTTTCAAAACCTTTGGGTGAAAAGTGTCAATGTGACAAAACTTATTTTTAGGTGATCTTTTAACGAAACCGGGTCTAACAAAGTTTGATTATACTCCCATGAACCTCTACAAACTAACTACAAGGGCCTTATATGCCACAAATGAAGTTAAATAAAGTTACAAAGGACCAGGGACTGAAACTGTCAAAGCTGAAACAATTTTCACCTGAACAGACGGTTGTCGCGGCCCGCTGTAACACCCATCTTTTATTTGATGTAAATACACGATATATATATATATATACTACGATCATTTTATACCATAAGATCTAAAATTTGAGTATTAAAGTAACAAACATTAGTTTTCTACTAACTAATTTAATCATCCAAAAGTTGTTTAACAAACAAGTTACATCATAAACATTGTTTAAAACCGAGTGAATTTATGCGGAAGCTTCAAAAGTATGTGTTCGGTTCTTCAAAAACTTGCTTGATAGTCATCTGTAGGACCGGTTTCAGACCCGAACGAGTCGATCAGAGGTGTTCTCCTATGTTTCAGGTGCGGAATTACAAGAAACAAAGGTAGAAATAGCTTTAAAACACTGTTTGATTGATTGGATGACAATTACAGCTCAAATCTCACACCGGCAGCACTTCGGCGTAGTTGTCAAGAGTCTCATTAATGATTTCGCTCAAGAGGACCCTATATATAGGGTGATGGTTTCGCTTATGTGACAGACCACATAAGCGATACCCCATGTTAGTGATTTCGCTTATGTGTCATGTACACATAAGCGATACCCTCTTGTACACATGAGCGAAATCATCTCTATCTACCTATATAATTTTACATATTCTCGTACAACGTGCCCTGATCTATACAATGAAATCTAAGATTCGATACAAAACGAAGTCAACAGATGTAGTGCATCAACAAACTCCCCCTCAGATGTTGACGAGTCGCATCCAGCACCAACTGTATCTTCAGTTCTTCAGTCTTGATCTATCTATGGGCTTTTCCGAACTCTCCCCCTCAGATGTTCTCTTCAGACTCCTCCTCTCGATTTGCTGGTATTCCTTTGTTCTTCAGCACAATCTTCAGAATCTCTGTCTGTCTCTCTAAGACTTCAGATATCAAAACCTGGCTTTTTCAAAATCAAATCTAATTCTCTTGATCAGATCTCTTGATTCCTTAAGTTCATCAGCATCAGGTCAATATCTGGAAAAATCTTAACCCAAATATAAATTTCTAAATTTAACAAATTATATGCATCAATACTAACTCTCCCTCAAATTTACATCTCACTTTCATTTGATGAACCAATTGCAAAATTTCAAAAAATAAATTTTTCATTTAAGATTTACTCACTCTTTACAATAATGTCATCATGTTTAGCACTTGAAATTTTGAAAATCAGCTTTTCAATATCAGTTGTCGAAAAATTTTTTTTTTTTTTTTTGGATTTTTCAAAACTTATGCCAAAACACACTAAAATCTTTTTGTAATTTTTGAAAGAAATGAAATACAATAAAGAAATATTTACAAACAATATTTTTGTGAGTTCGTGTAAGAAGATCATATCAGTTTATGACAAGTCACAAGTACCGTTGAGCTTAGTTACACATTAAGAATTAAACAATTCATTTAGATTGCCAATATACTGATCCACTTAAATTTTCACACAAATTTCAACTGATTCAGGATATGAGTTAGTTGTTTTAAGAACTTAAACTCATTCATGTGTCCCACCTCTTGAATATACTCCCGTATCCAGATCCCAATATTCAGTCTTACAGGTGAGTATACCACAGATGATATCTGTCAGGGGAATAAATTATAGTACGAGGGCCGTGAGAGCTCAGGTCGATCTTTCGATACGCAGAGAGATGACGGCTTCGACTTTCGGTGTGTCCCCTTTAGAGGATCTTTTGCATTACAACAGCAATGACTATCAATTTTATTGTTTCATCAATTTGCTGAGGGCTGCGCTATATTTCAAGCATGCGGAAAGTATTCTCCGGGGACTAGGTCAGAAATTTCTTTCAGCAGAAGTCCCGGGATAATACCCCAGATATCACTGAGTATAAAGACCTAGTATCTCAGAATAAGGGACCTTTCAAACGAGATTTCAGGGGTTACCTATATATCCAAGTAGTGTTCCCCACGAAATAAGCAAGTTTGAATTTTAGTTTATATCCCGAAAAAGCTTACTAAATGTGTAAAAACCTATCGGCATATCATCAGTGAGACCGTTTAATGCTATTTAAACATTACATTTCTTTAGCATACTGTAACTGTCTACTGATGTACTATCATTTCCTCTTTTCACAACAAAACTCGTTTTTCATTTTATCATGTTTTTGTCTTTTTCAAATTTTCAAATGTTTTTGGATTTTCTGAAATTTTCTACTCCCCCTAAAATGCAAACACATTTTAAGAAATTTGAAAATAAACTGTACAAAAACTTGACAACTGACATTGAATCGCATCAAATCGCCATTCACTATGCATAAACAATCAGAACTCCCCTTATCACAAACCATTTTCTCATTTAGATTTCAAAACACTTAAGTTTGTTTTAATCAAAATGATTTTTCCGGAAAATGAATTTGTATTTACCACTTGTAGGTTTACCACTTGTTAAGTATGGGGATATGGTTCATCATCTTGTCAGTTTTTTTTCAACTGTAGTAAATCAAGTACAACTTAATGTCCTTGATTCACTGTTTGCAATTAAGCAACCTCTTACCACTTGTAAAAATATCTAACATTTAAAACATATGTAGGAATAAACCATCTATACAAACCATTTTACCAATCAAAATGCCGATTCCTGCTTCGCACTTACCAACCTGGAAGCTCCGGCGTAGTCCTTCAACCTGTAAACATTCAAACACTATCAAAATCTTTCAATCAAAATTTTCAAACATTAGAAAGATGCCGATTCCTGATCCACGATATAAACTTGGGATCTCCGGCAAGTCCTAAGACTTTAAGGAAAGCAAACTTCCACCCAAGTCTTATTTGACTTGGTGGCTTCCAATTCCTGGGTAGTAGGGTTGTAAGTTGCCTTTTTCGTTGCATAAAAATCTTTAACCCCTTTAACTTTCCCATCAAGCATTTTCTTGAAAATTTTCTTAACATTACCATTGAATGTTTTTTCAATATCAAAATCTGAGATTTCTATTTTACCAATCATTTGTTGAATTTCTTTCACACTCATAGATTTAATGTCAGCATCATTTAACAAATCATCAATCTCATTTTGTGACTCCTCTGATTTTGTGGAATCAGATTCATTGTCAGATTTTACATCAGATTCTTTAACAACCCATTTTTGATTGTCAAGATGAGCCTTCTTTTTGTAAAATCTTTTAGAACTTTCACCAACTTCATTTTTTGAATTTTCAAAAATTTTGAAGTTTGTAGTTGGTGAATCATTCTTTTCAACCATTTTTTCTTTAAGTTTTTCAGAGACTCCCTGTTTTTTGTTGATTTTGTTTGGACAATTGTGAGCAATGTGTCCAACAACTTGACATTGAAAACAAATTCTTGTATCTCTTGGAATGTCTCTTGAATGAAAAACTCCAGTTCCTGTTCTTTTTCTTTCAACAAGAAACTCCTGATTTGTTTCTTTCCAGAAAGGTTTCTTCTGTTCATCTTCAACACTTCCACCTGAAACAAATTTTGTTTTTGATTTAGAATTGTTTACCTTTCTGTAACTTTCTTGCTGAATAAAACCTAAACCTTTTCTTTTGTAATTACAATTTTGGTTTGTTTTCCTTTGAAAACCAGAACTAAAATTGTAATCCTTTTTTCCTTTTTTCTTGTTTAACCTTTGTTGAACTCTTGAAGTATATTTTTTAGGTTTTTCATTAAAATTTAAATTTTTAGTATCAGAAATATTAATTTCTGTGATTTTAAAAACCTTTTTGATCTTGTCAAATCTAACACTATCCATCGGAAACTCTTCATCAGAATATAATTTGTCAGAACCATTTAAAGTATATGCAACTTTAAATGTTTCATCATCCAAATTTGCTTTTGATAACAAAAATTCTTTACTATAAGACCGTTTTTCTGATGTTTTGGAATTTGTGACCGACGAACTCAAATTTTTGACTGACGAACTTGAACACCCAGACTCAGACTTTGACTTAGACACCTCCTCAGTATCCAACACCTGATCGACCACCTTTTTGATTAACTCGGACTCATGATCAGTATCAGATGAGGTAAACGTGATATCAATGTTATCTGGTAAAACGTCAGTTTCCTCTGATTTTAACTTTATATTGACTGCTTTTTCGACTTGCTCCTCATTTGGTTTCCTAGAAGAATAACCTTCCCAGATAGGAGGCGGACACTTGTTATACTTAACAGTCGATTTCTTACCAGTCTCTTTCTTTTTCTTTTCATCTTCAAATGCTTCAAAACCTGCAACAGTAGGATAAACTCTATCAATCACATAGTCAGAACATGAATAACTAAGAAGTAACCTTCTGATTCTTTCGTTCTCAATCTTTTCATTTTCTAAATCCTGCTTCAGTTTTGCATTCTCTTCAATGTAATGATTAATTGCCTTTTGCTTTTGCATCAAAGTTGAATTAGTCATGGTTAACGCCTTTTCTCTTTCTGAATTTGTTGTTTGAAGACTAGTCACTGTTCTGTTCAAGACACTGTAAGATTCTTTCACATAATTGATGTCAGACAGCAACTTCTCTATCAATCTTTCTCTGTCAAACAACAACACATCTTTATCTTCACACTTCTTGCAAACTTCCGAACACTTCATGCAAGGCTTCTCAACCTCAACAATCTTCACCACTTCAATAACCTTTTCTTCAACAATTTCTTTTTCAACCTCAGTCACTTTTTCTTCTTCAATAACATTATCATTCTTCAAATCTTGTTGTTGTTCTTTTTCAGCTCTTTTCTCCTTCAGCTTCTCCAATCGTTCTGCAAAATAGAAATGAAAACTTTCAGGAGATAAATGACTTTTAGCGACATTAATATGTTTTTCTTCATCATTATCACTGCTGCTATCAACTGGTGTCTGATCAAACTGTGTAGATTTTTCAGACTCAGTATCTGAACAACCAGAATCAACTGGTGTTTGATCAAAAACAACTTCTTTTTCTGAACTATCATCATTTTGAACACTCTCATCAGAACTTTTCAGACTTTCTTCATCACTGTCAGAACTTTCATTAAATGCATCAGATTCTTCTTTCACACTATTCACTGTCTCACCAATAGATCTCATCCACTTAGCAAACAAATCTGGTTCTTTGACTATCTTTGCAATAAATGCTTTGAAACCACCTTTCTCATCCACAAACATATCCCAGCTAAACCCTTCAGGTAATTCTTCATCATTCTGATCTACCAAACATGCTGAGTTTTCAGAAGATATGTATTTGCTCCAGTTGAAATCTACCAAGCATCCTTTCTTTGAATCTTCAATCTTTTTACCATGAACCGTTTGTGAATCTTGTAATTGACCAACTTGCTGATAGATGGCTTTCCGGTAGTAGTCTTCTTTTTCGAATGGATTCTGAGCACCACTTACTTCTCTGTTTTTGCACTCTCGTTTGAAATGACCTTTTTGCCTGCATCTGAAACAAGTAACTTTAGATTTGTCAAATCCTAAATTAGAAACACAAGCATCAAGAAAATCATTTCTTCCAGTGATAGTTTTGAACTTCTCAGCCCTTCGAAGAACACTAGCAAGACACCACTTAATATCCATGAGTTCCATTTCTTCGGCATCTATCTGATCATAATCTTCCTTTGTCAACATAGGATTTCCAATTCGACCAGCTACTAATCCCTCATAGGATACCAACACCGAACCAAGTAGAGCCATGTGATCCTTTGCTATGTCTTCTGAAAAACTTTTACCTTCTGGCAGATTGAGAGCTATATTGCACTGAATCACAAAACCATTTCCCATCTTTGTGTTTTCTGATGAAGTCTTTGGATTAAAACTTGAATATGATGAGAAACTGCTACTGCTTTTGTTTGTGCTTTGATCAGTTTGTTCTGTAGCATTCTCAACACTATATGCAGTCTGAATCTTAGGACTTCTATCAGATTCTGATGTAGGAACACTGCCTTTATAATACATCTTCACATCCTGTTGACCACTTGGATTATTCATCCTAGCGATCTTTTGCTGTTCCAGATCCTGACTTTCAATCTTTTCAATGAATTGAGATATCGATAAACCATCATAAACACCCGTATTTTTCAGTATCATCAAATACGTTCCCCACTCTTTCTGTGGTAAAGCATCAGCTAGCTTATCAACCCATTCCTCATTTTCCTTTGTGATGTCCATCATCGACATCGTTCTCACCAGATGACAGTACCTTTCAATTAACTTCTTCGTGTCTTCCCCGGGCAGACTTGTAAACAGATCAAATTCTTTTTTAAGTAACGACTTCTTGTTCTTAATCATATTTGCACTTCCTTCAACCTTTACTTTCAAAGCATCCCAAATCGACTTCGATGTTTTATCATGTTGAAGAAGTATGAATATGTCTTCTTTGATCGCCTGTTGTAACAAACTAATCATCATTTTTTCAGCCCGATACATCTCTCGTTCTTCATTGCTGAAATCTGAAATCTGTTTAATTGTTTGTAACTCAGTTCTTGGTAATACGTACTTCTTCAAAATGCACTCCCATGATCTCAAATGATTAGCTTGAACCCAGTTTTCAAACCTATCTTTCCAACCATAATATTCTTCAATACCCATAAGCTTTGGCGGTTTCTGTGTAGTTCCCGTCTCATTCTCTAAGTTCACGGCTTTAGCAATTGAAGATTGACCCGTCGGTGTTGCAAATGCGTTGTAGAATTTAGTACTCATGATGACGTATCAAATTTTTCAACACTGTGTCTTAAAAGCGAAATCAGTTTGTAAGTTGCCACAAAAGCGAAACCCTAAAGTGACGTTTGAGCGAAACCCCAAGTTGTACGTTTGAGCGAAACCCCAAGTTGTACGTTTGAGCGAAACCTCTGATAAGCCTTTTTAGCGAAACCCCAAATTACCACTAAAGCGAAACCTCAATTTACCCTAAGAGCGAAATCACTGTGACACAAGAACGATACCCTGACCTCAAAAGCGAAACCCCTTCGAACCAGAATTTAGGCCATTTTACTTAGAATCTAATTCTCAAACTTTCCAGGGTTTGTCTATGCAAGATTATCTATGTGCTGAATAATTTTGATCCAATTTTGACCGTGAAAACCCTCTGAATTAAGAAAAGTATGTGTAGAAGTGAAAAAAACCAATGAAAACCAGAAGAAAACAAGCTAATTTCAGCAGAACTCCTCCTCCTGAGCTCTGATACCACTTGTAGGACCGGTTTCAGACCCGAACGAGTCGATCAGAGGTGTTCTCCTATGTTTCAGGTGCGGAATTACAAGAAACAAAGGTAGAAATAGCTTTAAAACACTGTTTGATTGATTGGATGACAATTACAGCTCAAATCTCACACCGGCAGCACTTCGGCGTAGTTGTCAAGAGTCTCATTAATGATTTCGCTCAAGAGGACCCTATATATAGGGTGATGGTTTCGCTTATGTGACAGACCACATAAGCGATACCCCATGTTAGTGATTTCGCTTATGTGTCATGTACACATAAGCGATACCCTCTTGTACACATGAGCGAAATCATCTCTATCTACCTATATAATTTTACATATTCTCGTACAACGTGCCCTGATCTATACAATGAAATCTAAGATTCGATACAAAACGAAGTCAACAGATGTAGTGCATCAACATCATCCGTAATCCTTGAGTACCTAAAACTGAAATGTTTACATAAAACATTTGTATTAGAATGCTTAGAAATAATGCTTGAACGAAATTACAATCGAAGTGAATTTCAATATTTACGATTATACAAAATCTTCAAATATTCAGGCTTTACCGTAACTTACGGTTCTACCGTAAGTTACGGTAATCGATTTTCAGCAAAGGTCCACCGTAAACCAGTAGGCTTCCAACGTAACCCTCCTGACCTCCACCGTAAGTTACGGTGACACCGTAACTTACGGTAGGTCCTGCACATATGAGTTTTGGCTTTTTGTTTGTTTCACCTACACACTTTCCTCGAATCCTTGTTCTAACAACCAGCATTTTAAATTCTTGTGTTTTAATATATCAATATTTCGTCGATAACAATGAACAAATAAATCATATTACGAAGCAAAATCCATGCTTTATTTGATTATTCGACCCGTTTGGCTCGTCTAAGGAATCCTCCCATATGACGACTACCAACAAGTTCCAACCAATTTTGACCAATCATTCAATATAGCGACATCACCGCTTTAATTCAAAACAACCCTTGTTCTAAAATTCAACTACGCATATTATAACCATCAACATTTACTTAATGTAACGGGTCAAGTTACATACCTTTAAAGCAAGCCCTTCAAACGTGCGTCCACACTGGTTTGCCCGCTAGATGCCCCGGCTTCCTTTCCTATAGAGTTCAATCACCATATGTTTAGAACTCTTTTTGTTTCACATACATAACGCACATTTTGTCATACATCATAATTATGCGTTTTAACTTAACAATTCAGTTTCAAGCCTTCTTTGAGGCATTTCAACAAACACTATAAGTGCAGAATTTTTATATCTTTCATATTCAAGTTCATAGCTTGCTAATTAGCTAACTTAACATCAATAAAGCCTTTATATTTTCGGGGTGTTACACCCGCGTAGACTCCCTTTGAGTCTTACGCGTCCCGCGTAAAAGTGCAAGCGACAGAAACTTTGGACAGCTGCATGTTGCAGCCTGTTCCACCTCTTTTGCATGGATTCTGAGCAATACCTGGGGCTTGTACATGGTTTTTACTTCCCTAGGGACACATGTGAATATCTGATAACAACATAGGGACAAATGGAATGATCTTAGAACATGCAATTTCCTATATAAGAAGCATGCCTTGTGTTCTTCATTTGCACATTTGGGTTTTTACTTCAAAACTCTTTCTCTGGAGCTTCCTGGTGTTCAAGAAAGTTTCCTTCAGCTCTAAACTCGTGCTAAGGACCCTAGTAAGTGTTCTTAGCTTCCTTAGTTAATGTTTTATTAGCTTAATGACCGAAAGTCAAAGTTAGCGTAATTAAGCTTTGAATTAGTGATAAATCACAAACGGTCCAGCCATTATTCGAATTGAAAGTGGCTATGTGTTGGTAACTATGTAGGTGTTAAACCCTTGAAAGGGCACCTTCAAATTATCAAGTTATCTCAGTCAATTATCGGGTCAAACTTATTAATAAAAAGTCAAACGGGTCAGTTTTTACAAATAAATTCATAACTGATAATACAGAGGTTATGGAACATGTTTTAACACTTAAATAACTTAATAAATAATATAAGAACATGTCTAGGCATGTTTAACCCGACAATTCTGAGTTTAGGTTTGGTTCGCAACCGAAAGTCGCAAAAACTAGATTTTTGCTTTGACTTTCAGTTCTGACCCGATTTAGCTTAGTTTAGATAAGCTTTAGGGTTCCTTTAGGACCATATTACATGTTATTATAACCCTCTGAGGTTATACAACTTGGTTCCATAGAAATCCTAGTTCATTGCATATTTCCGTTAAATGCTTAAAAGTTGACCATTATGCCCTTTTTATATTAAAACGAGATTTTTGAAAATGTGAGAGGACAAAAACCTTTATTACTGATATATTAGTGTGTCCTAAAAATTTGACATCCGAATCTGGTCTAAAATAAGAGTTATGCACAATATCGTAAAACAAAAGCTTTTTGTTAATTTAATGGCATTTTTGGCGTAAATCATATTTAAACTCAACTTTTGACACCAAACTTGCCACCTACTGTTAAGATATAATATTTAGGGATTTTTGGAAATTTTTGTTAAATTTTAAACTGATCATAACATAGGGTTCTTGCATAGGCTCGGTAATTAACGGTAATGCTCTTTTTGCTAATAAAATGAGTTTTACACATCCTTTACATATCAAACCTTTTTCTACTGGTTTCATATGTTAAATAAATTATTTTGAACAGTAGAGGCTGATCAAAATCTCATATTTCCTTAATCAACCCGAATATCGTCAAATACCGACTTTTATGCGATTTAGGTGCATAATATGGTTTAAACCCATATTTGGCACCTAAGGCTTGTTACCTACTGATATTATAAGAAATTTTTATACTTTAACAGTAAGTAAAAGTTTTGAACTCAGATTTCCAAATTTGACCCTTATAGCATATGTGAAATGACCAAAATACCCATACGGTGCATAGTTTGGCCATAAATGATAAATTTCACATATATATGATATCTTACTCATATAACTTATTAAAATAAATATTTTTACTGATTATTTTAGACCTGAACCTCAGATTGCTATTTAACCCTTTTTATAAACTTTAAAATGACCAAAATACCCTTACGATGCTTAAATTGATTTTAAATTCGTTTTGGGCATAATGGAAGGTATCCTAGTGATATCATAACATATTTTAAGCATATTAACTTATGGAACCTGTACATGATTCATTTGGTTACCCGTTATGCATATTCGCGTTCGGTACGGTTTATGTAACTAGTTTGCATAAATTAATCGAAACAAGTCAAACCTTATCATTTTTGCTTCAAAATCCAGAATGTGTTTAGTTTACCCATTTTATACAAGTCCTCATACTTGTTGGGTCTAAATCACATTCTAATTTGGTCTTCGCTTAATCTTGCGTTTTGAACCGTAAACATTTCTTTAAAACTAACCGGTCTAAGTTAAGACTTAAATAAGACCCGTTAGGAATCTAATAGGTTATTAAAACCTTCGTTCCAGATTTAGGAGCCTAGTAAAAGCTACATGTGCTTACTGATTGATATATGGCTGAGAACAAAAATTATATTTTAAGCTCAGGTAAATACTTTTAACTTATTTTCCCTTATACGGGCTTGGGATACGGTAAATTATTACCGCTTGGTCGGGTATTGAATCTTTAATCGATTATTGGTTAAATTATTGAGATAACCCGTTGTGTAATATTTATGTTACTTTCAAATCGGTTTGTATAATTACTTTTAGACTTCCGCTGTGCATTAAACTGTGATAAATTGACTATGATGATATCAACTACGTCACGATACTCCCCACCGGGCCCACCGGTAATACGTGGAAATATCGGGGTGTGACAGGTTGGTATCAGAGCCAACATTAAGGGAATTAAATACTAGCCTTTTGTGTTTAATCTCAATGACACAGTTTGCACATTCCTTGACTTCCGAGTCTAGTCAAATGACTTAGGACTAATCCTAATCTTATTATTTTCTTTTGTTGGTTTCTTTTGTTTGTTTTGGCAGGAACAAAGACAATGCCGCCACGTTTCCGAGTAAGAGGTGGACGAGGGAAGGCACCGATAACTGCTAGGAATGATCACGAGGCCGGTCCATCACACCGGCGTACTCATTCGGCGACCTTTAGCTCTAGTCCCCAAGAGGATTGGAGAACTTATCTGGAGCCAGAGAGACGTTCAGTCTCCCTCAGTTCCTCCCCGTCTTATCATCTCTCTTTTAGACCTCATCAAGATGAGGAGCACAGTGATTCGCACCATTCCTTCGTACCGCTGCAGCGGTCGAGTTCAAACCGGGCCTTCCAGGACCCGACCCCGTACTTCCAAAGCAGGTTCAATCCAATGAACCAGATTCAAGAACCAGAGGGTCCAAACCCTTTGGGGCCAGCTGGCTACTATCCTGAAATGCAGGACATGGAGATGGATGAAGATCCAGATCCAGATCCTGAGATGCTACCAACTGGGACGCCGACGCATCCCATCGAGATTTCCAGCGGATCATCATTTCATGGTTCGCCATACAGGGGCGCACACAGTTTTGCTGAAAGATGGGCCACATACCACTGGGAGTTCACTCCCGCATTCAACCAACCTCCACAACAGCAGCAGGATCCCTCAGAGGATTCGAGTTTCCAGGCGGTCACGCCACCGCCGCCGCCAGAGCATCAGCCGTCTCCAGAACCACCGAGGCGAAGAGTTACAGGTGCACGGATGTCCGTGCGTGGGGGATTTTATTTTAGCACCCCGCCCCCAACACTCCAGTGGCAGTCACTACCTACCACTGTATGAAGACCCGCAAATGGGTGGGCCTTCAAACCCAGCTTCAGAAGTTGACTCTGCTCCAGTCGCACCACCACCGCCCATGGGTTATGATAACCCAATCCCCTCCTACGCCGGTGCAGCGGCGTATAACCGGTTTGAGCATCAGGCATATTCGGCTTACAACTACTACAACGCCCCTGCTGTCGACCCGTACCTTGAAGCGGCCAACTACAATGCTCTCCACCCTGAAGGGCCCTACGCAGCTTCATACCAAACTGGGTACCCAGCATATGGGTATCAATACCCGCCACCTCCTCAACCGCCGCAGCAGCAGCCACCGCAGCCGCCACAGATCCAACCACCGCAGCAGCAGGAGATCCTCCAACGGTTGCACGAGGTGGAGCAACAGGTCCAGGAGGAGCGTAGGAGCCGCCGGGGTCTGCTTAAGGGTTTGGCAAACCTGATAAAGGGGAAGAAGAAGATGGATTATTGAAAATTCCTTATTTATTTGATTTGTAATTTTTAATTTCAATTAAGTCCCTATGTGGACATTCTATTTATGTACTTGGTCCCTGCGTGGACTTGTCTTTTTATTTATGTCCCTGCGTAGACAATGTTATTTCTTAAAAGTCCCGTTTAGGGCAATCATGTACTTCTTTTTAATTATGGGATGTTTTAAATTAAATTTCATTTGTCATTATATGTATGAATATATTAGAAATCAAAAATATCATTCCGTTTTAAAATTTTGATCTGCCAATAAAATATTAAAAGAAATCTTGAAGGTGTAACCTAGCCCATGTGTCATTTTAGACATGGTCCTGATGGTAAAGCCTTTTTAAGATTCAAATCCCTGTTAACATCTGAAAACATGTTAACACTCCTGACAAATGTGATTCAATAAAATCACACAAGTCATCCTTGTATTGGATTTTTCCGATTCCTTATTCTCACCAAATTTAAAATATCCATTAGCGATAAAGTGCCTGCGGGCCATATTCATTGTCTAATAAGACAAAAGACAGCTGTAGTCTATGACTCCCTGTCAAGAAAAGGTGAAGAACTATGTTCAAACCTTAATGCCTCGATCTTACAAAATCATGGCTTATAATTTTAAAACTGTCCTAGTGACTAGGCCTTTTGTGTCACTCTAATATCTTTAGTAATTTATAACTAGGGTTAAATTATAAAGAAAATCCTAAATAAATTAACCAATATGGTTTATAATTACTATGGTTAATGAACCGTCAAAATGATGATTCCATAATAACCTCTGAATAAAATATTGTCAATTGTTTTATAGCAATCAAGCCTCAGCATGTATGAATCTGAAGAGGTTAACAGTCATTCCAGAGACAGAAATGATAACACCCGAATGAATGTAACAGGTGCAGTTTTACAAGCAATGATAGATAATGCGGTCACTCGAGCCATTGATCGACAATTTAAAGAACCAAGTAATACACGCTCGAAGACTCTATCTGTGGCTCATAGTAAGCCCCCTTCTAAAACACACGAGTCAAAGAAGGACGATTCTCATCATTCATCAAATCACAAAAGTGTTCCATCCAAGCAGATTGTGCTTAACCAAGAACCACGTGTTAAGACTTGTTCTTACAAGTACTTTGTCTCTTGTAAACCAAGAGACTTCACAGGAGAAAAAGGAGCCATTGGCTGTATGATATGGCTTGATGAGATGGATACCGTTGTTGATATCAGTGGTTGTGCGGAACAAGACCTTGTGAAGTTTGTTTCGCAATCGTTTAAAGGAGAAGCGTTGGCATGGTGGAGATCGTTGGTTCAAGCCACAGGGAAAATCCCACTTTACAACATGCCTTGGGATCAGTTTGTTGCGTTGATCAAGGATAACTTCTGTCCTCAACATGAGGTGGAAAGGATCGAAGCCGACTTCTTGACCTTGGTCATGAAGAACTTGGACTGCCAAGCATATCTTACAAGTTTCAACACCATGTCCCGATTGGTTCCTTATTTAGTTACACCGGAACCGAAGCGCATAGCTCGTTTTATTGGGGATCTAGCTCCCGAAATCAAGGCAAATGTGAAAGCATCTAGACCTACCACCTTCAGGTCGGTGGTTGATCTGTCGTTATCTCTTACTCTCGATACAGTTAGGCAGAGGTCACTTAAGAATTCTGATGAAGGAAAGAGGAAACGTGAGGATGAGAACTCACGTCGTTCTGATAAGAAGCGCATGGGGAACTCTGAGCATTAGAAGGGTTCTGGATTCAAAAAGGATAACCAACAGTTAGGTGAGAAGCCTAAGTGCAAGGTCTGCAAGAAAAACCATTTTGGAAAATGCAGATTCGAGTCACAGTCGCAGCCAAGAATTTGTGGAATCTGCAAGTCTAAGGAACATAAGACCCTAGACTTCAAGAAAATGAAGGACGCAACTTGTTACAATTGTAACGAGAAGGGGCATATCAAGACCGATTGCCCCAAATATGCAAAGAAGCCTGAAGAGGCTAAGAAGACCAATGCTTGGGTCTTTCAAATGAATGCTCAGGAGGCCATTCGGAACGACAATGTGATAACAGGTACCTTTCTTATCAATGATGTTTATGCTAGAGTATTGTTTGATTCTGGTGCAGACAAGTCTTTTGTAGACAATAAATTTTGTAAATTGTTAAATCTGCCTGTTAAAACTCTAAGCATAAAATATGAAGTAGAATTGGCCGATGGAACTATAGAAACTGCCTCAACAGTTCTAGATGGATGTTTTATATCCATTAGGAATCACTCTTTTCCGTTATCCTTGCTTCCATTGAAATTGGCAGTATTCGACTTAGTGATAGGCATGGATTGGTTATCTCATAACCAAGCCCAAATTGTATGTGATAAGAAGCAAGTGGTTATCAAGACTCCTTATGGTGAACCATTAACAATTCAAGGAGATACTCAGTACGGACTACCCAAGCAAGTGTCTATGCTTAAGGCATCGATGTGTATGAAGAAAGGTTGTGTCATTTATATGGCACAGGTAACCATTGATGAACCAAAGCCCAAGATTGAAGACATTCACGTTATTTCTGAATATCCGGACGTTTTTTCCTGAAGAACTACTTGGTTTACCTCCAGATAGGCAAGTGGAGTTCAGAATCGATATCATTCCTGGAGCAGCAACAATTGCAAGAGCACCTTATCGATTAGCGCCAACCGAGATGAAAGAATTGAGAACAGAGTTGGGCGATTTGTTGGAAAAGAGTTTCATTCGACCTAGCTCGTCCCCTTGGGGAGCACCGATTCTGTTTGTGAAGAAATGTAAGGTTCGCTTTACCAACATAACCAAATGGCGACTAAAAGACCTTAGAGATTTAAAGTTTTGAATACGTCCATTCTTTCAACATTAGGAAGTAAAATATTAACGATGTTTATACGCAAATCTAACAAAAATTGGGCATGACTCGTCCATATGACGAGCATATCCCTGTTTTTAACCAACATCATTACAATAAAGTCTACGACCCGTTCAAAAGACACGACCGAAAAACCAAAACATCATGTTTAAAAAGGCTAACTACTAACAAGGTTATTCATAACAAAGTATTTTCAACCCAAAACTTTAAAACAAATAGCGGAAGCGCATAATGGTCATAGTTTGTGCGTGTGTCCGCTCCAAGCCGCCAAATCGCCTAAGTTGAGGATTTACCTACATCAACATATAAATAAATTTTGTTAGTTACATTAACTCGTGACTAATACTTCAACTGAACCGAACCATACTTTTACTTCATACATACGCTTTCTTTCCGATGAAGCGGAACAAAACATACCATCTCATAATTAAGATAAAACATACCATTCCTTAATCCGTCGAGAGGGACATTTGTAATCATACATAATCTTCCATCCGGAACGTTTATAACGAACCGAATACTTCCATTACATCATCATTTCGTTCATCTCCATGAATCCGTTATAATGGATTTAATTTCATACTTTACCTTTCATAATAACATACATTTCGTCGGTTTGTTCAAAACAAGCCGATTATACTACTATTCGTTCATAAACATTCATTCCCAATAACCCGTTTTCACGGGTTAGGCTCTCTACTTCATAATTACACTAATCATGGTCAAGTCTAACTTTTAAACAAAACATGGAACATTTAATGATTTATGACGGAGTACAACATACCTCGATCTTGTGCGTTATCCGTTTTCCTAGCACTTGAGCCTTCTTCCTTCACGCCTACATTAACATATTCGTTCTATCATTTAGTCCGTTCGAACATCATTTCCTCATTTATATAATTTATCATGTAGGAACATTATCACAATTCTTTCCGAATTTCACATAAATATTCTTTTAAGCATTTCATCGAGCACTTGGCGGGTTTCGCATTTGTGAAAGATTATGTAAAACTTTTAAAGCATGATTTCTCTAATCCTTCACATAACTTATTAACAATCAACCTAGTTCATAACGATATTTCATCCTACATCACACTTAGCTAAGATTTCAAGCATCCCACAAACATCATAGTTCAAGTCTTCACAAAATTGTATGAACTTTGATCATCCTATTCATAACACATTCTTATAAGGTGAGTTTATACAATTATCTTTCAATTGACCTAAAATCAAACATGATTTCTACTCTAGGGAGTAACCCTAACATCCAACTTACACAAATCATACCACAAACTCATGATTGGGTTGAAACCCTTTTTCTACAATTCACCAAATCAAGAAATTCGACTTACCACTTCACTAGGTATGCTTAGATGATCGAAAATTGGAGATATGCAACATATTATCTTTGAAATCCGTTGTCAATTGATTGAATTTAGCAAGAACAAGGGTTCCCCCTTGTTTTCCCTTGGTCTGTTCGAACCCAGCACACCCAGGGTGTGAGATTTTGGGTTTTTATTTTATTAATCCTTTCATTACATCAATTTTTACAATTGCCCCTTCTAGTTTGCTTATTTTATATAACTTACACACTACTCATTATATTACTAGTACCTATAACATTTTCCATTAAATAAATTAAATCTTTGATTTATTTAACTCATGTGTCTAATAAATCATTTTGGGGTGTCACAAGTCTACCCCCCTTAAAAGAGGTTTCGTCCCCGAAACCTGGGCACATAACAAATTCAAACATTTTCATACCAAAGAGAAAAGGGTAGTGCCTCCGCATTTCATCTTCCGCTTCCCATGTAAGTTCCGATCCTTTTCGGGGTTGCCATTGAACCAATACTTGTCTAACAGATTTGTTGCGAAGATTCTTTACCTTAACATCTTTAATGGCTATTGGTCTTTCGATATAATTTAACCCCTCGTCCAACTCGATGTTGTCAAGAGGTACTAACGCCGCTTCATCCGCAAGACATTTCCTCAATTGCGATACATGGAAGGTATTGTGAATCCCGTTTAGTGTAGGCGGTAATTCTAAACGATATGCTACCTTTCCGACTCGAGCCAAGATTTTAAACGGTCCAATATAACGAGGACCCAATTTACCCCGTTTACGAAAACGGATTATACCCTTCCATGGAGATACTTTCAGCAAAACATAATCTCCGACTTGAAACTCGATAGGACGCCTTCTCTTATCCGCATAAGCTTTTTGCCGATCCTGAGCTGCTTTCAGTCGAGTTCTAATCAATTCAATCTTTTCATTTGTCATTGCTATTAAATCACTTGGCGCAAGCTCCCTTTGCCCTACTTCGCCCCAACATACGGGAGTCCTACAGATGTGTGCAAAATGCAACATATAAATTACATCAATTGTGGCATAAAACTAACCCTTTTTTAGTACTAATGTTGGAAAAAGTGTGTTTTTGTCTTCCTTTTGTATTTTCAGGATTAAATGAGCTCAAATTTGTAACACCCCAAAACCTGAATGTTTATATTCGTTAAAATGTTATGATATGGTACATCAAGAAATAGATAACTAAGCTATTTAACCTACTTAGATGTATGGTTAAAATTATTAAAAGGTGGAATGTAGTAAAATGTTTAGCAAAGCAAACAAGGGAACAAACTTGAGGGACCAAAGATGAACAAGGGGGAAAGTTATGTTTTAATTAACAAAACACACACACAAACACACATAGTGTGTTCGTGAAAGAGCAGGAAGCTCCCATGGAGCCAAGAACCCTAACTTCATCTATTCCCTCAAATTGGAAGGCTAAACGAAGCTCAAATTCATAACCAAACACGGATTAATGATCACCTTCACAAGGGGATCGTAAGGTATGTCTTAGATTTTAGATTGGTGATGATGCACGAAATGGGTTATGTTGTAAATCACGAATTTGTATGAAATTGAGCATGAGTATGTGTTAGATTCATCATTTGGAACATGGATTATGCATGAATTAGGTTAATTGATGTTTAAGGGTGAAACCCATTAGTTATGGTAAGAATGATGATTTGAATCATCATCCATGTCTAATTCTTGTTGAATGTTGATGTATTTTTATTTGTATGATGAATTCTTGTTAGAGGAATTAAAAGAAATGTGATACTAGTATGTTTGATGTTCATGCATGTATGATCCATGTTGATTAGAAGGAGGAAATTGATTAATTATGTATGAGATTAGAAGGATATGCATGAACTAGTTGTACACTATGCTTAGGAGGTAGTACGCACATCAAAAGCATGAAGAAGCTATGAAGAACTTAAGATTTGATCACTTGTAAGTGATTAGAAAAAAATAGTCATGAAGTGGGTTTTGATGATATGATGAAAATGATAATATGTTCATATTATTGATGTTTGATTTTAAATACCACATGTTGATTAGTAGAAGGATTTGATGCACTATGTATGAATTTAGAAGATTGTGCATGAATTAGTTGTATATTATGCTTAAAAGGTGGTACGCACACCAAGTGAATGATAAAATGTATATAGTATCATCCGTATAGTCGATTATGTTGTTAAGGGTATATGTCGATAAGTCGATAGTCATGTATGGTTAATAGTTGACTTTTGAAAGTCAACTAAGTATAAGAAACATGAGTTGACTCGTTGTCGTAAATGTAGGTTGATGAGAAGTCGTATGGTACATGTAATAGCAATCCGTGTTAAATATAAATGACATGATGGGTTACATGAGTTAAATGTATACGGACATGATTATATGAGTCATGTTTGTTAGAAATGATTAATGAAAGTTAAGTGTGAAACATGTGATTGATACGATTGTTATCATGTACAAATGAGTATGCTAACAATAGCGTGATTTGGATGAAATGAGAGTATAGGAATCACGCCGAGACGGGCTCAAGCAAGAGGTGCTAACGGGTCAAGAAAGAGGCGAGAAATCGGATATGAGCACGGACGCATAAGGTAAGTGATTTCTGTAATCACTTCTTAGTACGATTAAGTAATATACTGTTTAAATTAATTAAACATGATGTTTGAGGTCATATATGTATTGAAGTCTTTCGTCGTAAATGAATGAATTAAAGTTGACCAAAATGCCCTTGATGGGTATTTTGGGCAAACGATATGAAAAGTGGTTTAGAAACAAGTTGTTCAATCAATGTAATGTTTTAGACAAGTATGGAAGCAAGAAGTATGGTCTTTGTAAGCCATAGACCTTAAAATGCGTAAATAACCACAACGGGTCAAAATAAGTTTTTGAGCGAAAATGGGTTAAAAGAATGCTAGACATCCGAGAAGTTAATCTTTCATGATAGGCGTCAATGAAATTATTAAGTTCATATGAGATTGAGGTCAATTGAATAGACTAGGTTGATAAATGCACGAACGGATCAAATAATTAGAAAATAATAATAAGCCGAATTCATGTAAGTTAAGAATTTCCTTAATCCGGATGTGGGATTTTAAGTTCATATGATAGAATATGAATTTACAAGCATGTAGGAAGAAACGGGAGGTTAAACGGGTAAACGGGTTGAAAGTTATGCGAGTTTTAGTTTATGCGAACGACGAAACAACACAGCAGGCAAATGAATAAACGAGGAGCCGTCGCCGACGCCCAGAAGGGCCGTCGCCGACGGCATGTGGGATTTGGATTTCGGCCGACGGCCTAGTTTCCTGTCTACGGGGCTTTGGGACGACGGAGGTGCGTCGCCGACGGCCAATATGGGCGTCGGCGACGATGCCCAGAGTTTATGTTTTCTGTTTTCTTCCATATGTGAACCCGGTCGATCCAGTTCGTGTCCCGGCGCTCCGTTAAGCTCCCGAATGGACCGAAATCAAGTTTCTGATGCAATTTTTGATAAAGGAAAGGTATGTATGAGTGTATGCTTGTATGTAAAGATGTAGAAGAGGTATGTACGTATGTATAAAAATATGTATGATCGTATGCATGTATGTAAAGATGTAGGAGAGGTATGTGCGTATGTAGCTGTGTATGTATGTATGTATAAAGGTATGTACGAGTGTATGCATGTATGTAAAGATGTAGGAAAGGTATGTACGTATGTAAATGTGTAGATACGTATGTAGATGTGTAGGTACGTATGTATAAAGATATGTATGAGAGTATGCACGTATGTAAAGATGTAAGAAAAGGTATGTACGTATGTAGTTGTGTAGGTATGTATGTGTAAAGACATGTGGGAGTGTATGCATGAATATAAAGTTGTAGGAAAGATATGTAGGTATGTAGATGTGAATGTATGTTTGTATGTAAGTACGTATGTAAGTATGATTTAGACACGTTGAGTGTTAACGTTTTTAATAATGTACCATGAGAATGGAAAGCAATGCAGGTACATTACTAAAGCCTCATCAGGATATGGATACGCAGATGAAATGCTTAAAGTTTGTTAAAGAACGTAATGGGAAGTGTACATGAATGAGTTTGTTTATATAACGTGTGCTAATGTTTCGAATGTATGTGGTGAATGCAGGTTGTGTGGATAACGGGCGATTATAACAAGGATTAGAGATCGAAGATCGAGTCACAAGATAGATTGTACGGGGACGTTGAATGTAAAATGTAGTAATCATAAGCTATGTTTTTAATTAGTAAGTAAGTGGATGACGGATTTATGATTAAAAGCTATGTTAAAGTTAAAGTTTAAATAAGTTGAGGTATTTATAAAGAAAGAAATTTTATGGTTCGTGTTTTCCGCTGCGACTTTTGTCATCTACGATTTAGGGTCTTACAAAATTAACAAAAGGTGAGTTTATCCGCATAAGCTTTTTGCCGATCCTGAGCTGCTTTCAGTCGAGCTCTAATCAATTCAATCTTTTCATTTGTCATTGCTATTAAATCACTTGGCGCAAGCTCCCTTTGCCCTACTTCGCCCCAACATACGGGTGTCCTACAGATGTGTGCAAAATGCAACATATAAATTACATCAATTGTGGCATAAAACTAACCCTTTTTTAGTACTAATGTTGGAAAAAGTGTGTTTTTCTCTTCCTTTTGTATTTTCAGGATTAAATGAGCTCAAATTAACAAAAGAAGCAAAAAGGCAGCTAAATCTAACATAAATACAAGAAAAGGAACAAACGTGGCATGCCCGACCTCCCCGACAGCATCTTCCCAAGCAAAACAAGAGAACAGAAGGCTGAACACGCCCCGTGCTCAGTGAACACGGGGGCGTGCCCAAGTGCCAGCATAAAAGACAAAGCTATAGAAGCTTCTATCGCCCACCACGGGGCCGTGCTCAGCGGACACGGGGCCGGGGTCAACTATAAGATTCGCAGAATCCAGGCAAATCTTGATAGTACAGATACGCTTCTGCACACGGGGGCGTGCCCAGCGGACACGGGGGCGTGTTCAACTAATGCAGACAAACTGCAATTAATGAAGACAGAGAAGAGGATGGACACGGGGCCGTGCCTACTGGACACGGGGCCATGCCCGAGCTATTGTTCAGGCTATAAATAGGGGTGTTTGGCTCATTTGCAAACCATCCCTTGGCACACCACCTCTCTCACACTTCACCCACCACCCACCACCATCACACCACCATCATCATCCATTGTCCATCATAGAGTGTGTGAGTCGTCTCGGGATTCAAGATTGATCGTAAGAGTTCTTGACAATCAAAGGCCATGTTTGCCTAAGTCTCTTACATCACTTGGTGAAGATAAGTGTCTAGTGTAATACTTTTTATTTTTAATCTTTTCGCACTTTTTACTTGGTTATGTATTAATGACTTTAATAACTAGTTTCTTATGTTGAAGGTGATTCTTCCTTATCGTTTGTCCGTGGTGTCTTGGCATTATTTTACTGTCTATATAAAATAAAAGATTTTCACCATTCATATCTCCACGGTCTATATGGAGGTATGTTGGCTACCTGGTCGGGGGTTAAGGGAACGGTTTGGTAAGAGTCTTGCCTTGTTCAGTGTATAGATCCTGCAAGGACCTGGGTCAAATTTAGTAGGACCTCCTTCAATACCCACCGGTATTGGATGGCGGGGGTCCAAACTCTTTGATCCCCTCATATGTAAGCTACTATTAATACTTTAACCCGGCTACTTAGGACTGTATCCCTGCTGACTCAGACTACTTAGCCGAGGGTAACGTCACCTTCAAAAGAGGGGCCTACCATAATATGCATTAATAACTTAATTAATTATCTTTCAATAATCCGACCCTTTAGGATTGTATCCTTGCTGACTCAAAATACTGGGTTCAGGGTAACGTCACCTTCAAAAGAGGGGCCTACTACAATAACTAAGATAATCTCTTAAAAAGTGCAAAAGTGCGGAAATAATCAAAGGTTACACTAAAAACGAGTCGGAGCCAAGTGATTTATCTTGTCTATCTGTTTTTATTTTTATTTTATTTTTCAGCATTTTAGTTAGTTTTTATTTTTCTTAGTTTAAAAAACCTTTTTTCTAACTTTTGATTTGATTAGACGTTGAGGATAAACCGGTACTAAAAGCTCTTGTGTCGTTGGACGACCTCGGTATCTTACCAACACTATACTACGCTCACGATGGGTGCACTTGCCCATATGTGTATTTGGTGTTAGTAAAATATCGTGTTTTATAAATTTAAAACTTGACTAACGTGTAAAAAGGGCTTAAAATATACTTAAACTTAATACACACTCGCACACATCACCTACATTTCCTCCCTTATAGCAATTCATAAGGAGCCATTTGAATGCCACTATGGTCATCCCAGCTTCCCCTAAAGTCCAAGGCACACGCTCTCAATATATCGACAAGTGTTTGAATGGTTCTTTCTGACTGTCCGTCAGTCTGAGGGTGATAGGCGATGCTAATGTGTAACGTCGTGCCCACACTCTCATGGAACTTCTGCCAGTAACGAGAGGTAAATCTAGTATCCTGATCTGAGACGATTGACACGGGCACCCCGTGTCGAGATACGATCTCATTCATATAAATTTCCGCCATTCTCTCAGAAGAATAAGCCTCTCGAATAGGTAGAAAATGGGCACTTTTTGTAAGTCGGTCCACGATTACTCATATAGTATCATGCCCCTTTTTCGTTCTAGGAAGCTTGGTCACCAAATCCATTGTTATTTCCTCCCATTTCCATACTGGAATTCCCAAAGATTGTAACTCCCCGTATGGTTTTTGATGTTATGCTTTCACTTGGGAGCATGTTAAGCATTTCGAGACATACTTAACAATATCGCGCTTCATACCCGGCCACCAATAATTGGTCTTCAAGTCCCGGTACATCTTGGTTGCCCCAGGATGAATTGAATACCGTGACTTATGAGCTTCCTCGAGTAGAGCGGTCTTGACCTCGCAAAACCGTGGTATCCAAATTTGACTGAATCTTGTTTTGAGTCCAATCGAATTTTCTTCCAATTTATCGGCTATACCTTTCATTCTTTCTTTCTTTGGGTCTTCCGCTCCAAGGGACTTTATTTGGGAATCTCGTATCATATCAAGTAAACGTGGTGTAACTATCATCTTCATAGATTTTACTTGAATGGGAGGTGGATACTCTTTTCGGCTTAACGCATCAGCCACCACGTTCGCCTTTCCCGGGTGATAAAGGATATCGCAATCGTAATCTTTGATAAGTTCTAACCATCTCCGCTGCCTCATATTTAAGTCTTTCTGCTCGAAGAAATATTTGAGGATTTTGTGATCCGAGTAAATTGTACATTTTGCACCGTAAAGATAGTGCCTCCAGATTTTTAAGGCGAAAACTACCGCCGCCAACTCTAAGTCGTGAGTTGGGTAGTTTCCTTCATGCGGTTTAAGTTGTCTTGATGCATACGCGATAACCTTCCCTTTTTTCATTAAAACACATCCCAAACCTTGATGTGAAGTATCCGAATAGACAACCAAATCTTCCGTTCCATCTGGGAGCGTTAAAACCGGAGAACTAGACAACTTTTCTTTTAACACTCGAAAGGCTTCTTCTTGATCTTTGCCCCACACAAACTTCTCTTTCTTCCTCGTCAACTTCGTTAAGGGTAACGCTATTCTTAAAAATTATTGTATAAACCTCCTATAATAGCCAGCAAGGCCTAGAAAGCTCCTTACTTCAGTTGGAGTTTTTGGGGAAACCCACTTCATTACCGCCTCAATCTTCGATGGATCAACCAGGACACCTTTCGAGTTTATTACGTGGCCGAGAAACTGTACCTCTCTGAGCCAAAAGGCGCATTTTGAGAATTTTGCGTAAAGTTTCTCCTTACGGAGAACTTCCAGTACTTCACGCAGGTGTCTCGCATGTTCAGTCTTGCTTCGCGAATAGACTAAAATATCATCTATGAACACGATCACAGATTTATCCAACATGGGTCGGCATACCCGGTTCATAAGATCCATAAACGTAGCCGGCGCGTTCGTCAATCCAAAGGACATGACTAAAAATTCATAGTGCCCATTTCGGGTTCTGAACGCGGTCTTTGGAATATCTTCTTCCCATACTCTAACTTGATGATACCCCGAACGCAGGTCTATCTTAGAGAACCAACTCGCCCCTTGTAATTGATCAAAAAGATCGTCAATTCTAGGTAAAGGGTAGCGGTTCTTCACGGTCAGCTTATTTAATTCTCTGTAATCGATGCACATGCGCATCGACCCATCTTTCTTCTTAACAAATAAAACAGGCGCTCCCCAAGGTGACACGCTTGGGCGTACGAAGCCCTTGTCGAGAAGATCTTGTAATTGTGTTATTAACTCCCGCATCTCGGTGGGGGCTAGCCTATACGGAGCCTTAGCTACCGGTTTTGCACCTGGGTTTAACTCAATTCGGAACTCTATTTCACACTCGGGAGGGAGTCCCGACAACTCTTCCAGAAATACGTTCGAAAACTCATTCACTATTTCAACATCTTCAAACTTTGAGAGATTTCATTGAGCGTCCACCAAGTAAGCTAAGTAGGCCCTGCTCCCGTTAATTACATACTTGACTGCTTGGGCAATAGTACAAAGTTTCGCTTCTATGTTTCCTTTTCCTTGGATTTTTAATTGGTTTCCACTCGGAGTTTGGACCGTTATAGTTTTATTTTCACAATTTATCTCCGCGTGGTTTCGGGACATCCAATCCATACCCACTATTACTTTAAATTCCCCCAAAATCATAGGTATAAGGTCGATGTCAAACTTTTCATCTTCTATAGTTAACTTACAACTTCTACAAATTTCGTGCAACAAATAATTTTTACTATCGGCTATTTCTACTTCTAAGGGTGCCGTCATTCTTTCAATTCTAAAAGAAGGGTGTTGCACTATTTCACTCGAAATAAACGACATAGTGGCTCTGGTATCAAACAATGCGTACACTGGCAAGGAATTTAACAAGAAGATACCTGAGACCACATTCGGGTGAGACTTAGCTTCTTCGGATGTGATTTGGAACATCCTTCCTTTTGCCCTAGAGCTATCCTCGTTCTTTCCTTCTTTCTTCGATCCTTGCTGAAGTTTAGGACACTCCGACTTAACATGCCCCTTTTGGGAACAGTTGAAACAAGTCTTCGGGTTGCTAGGGCACTTGTAGGATGTATGCCCTTTTTCACCACATTTGTAGCACCCCTTCTTACCCAAAAGGCATTCCCTAGTATGAATTTTTCCACAAGTCTTGCACGGAGATATACTACCCTTGGACTTATCTTTCTTTCCGTGGTCTTGAAACTTCGCCTTCTTGGACGGACTTGAATTGCCCCCTTTTCATTGGATCTCTTTTCACCTCGTTCTTCTTGCCTCTTAATCTCAAGCTCTCTATCCCGAGCACAATTAATGAGTTCATCCAGAGTTTCATATTTTGAGGGAGTGATAAATTCCCTAATTTCCGCCCTTAGCACACCGCAGTAACGATTGATCTTCATTCTTTCCATCTTCACGAAGTCTCCACAGAACTTCATCTTATCCAAGAAGGTGTTAGTTATTTCATTAATTGTCTCATTCTTCTGTAGGAGGTGTAAGAAACCCTCATGAATTTTATCAATGGCTGACTGAGGACAGTGGTATCTCATGAAAGGTTCTTTGAATTCCTGCCAAGTCATCATTTGAAGTTTGTTTTCACCTACTTCCTTGCTATACGCATCCCACCAATCTTTTGCCTGAAAGGCGAGTGACCAGTAGCGAACATCACTTGATCTTCCTTATCACACCGACTTCTTATAAATACCGCCTCTATGTTTGAAATACATCTTTGGCATGCTATCGGATCGATTTTTCCATCAAACGTTGCAGGATTGCAAGACATGAAATCCTTGTATGTACACCTTGGTTCCTTGCTTTTACTTTTAGATCCTTCAATAATCTCTTTCAACTCTTCGATCTTACTAGTCATCATAGCATCAACCACTCCCAAAACACGGCTTTCAACCTATTGAGCTAACTTAGGAAGGTTGGCGTGCATAAGCTTTTCCGCCGCTTCCATAACTTTCTCATCGAATGTTTCATGTTGTGAAATATCATCATCATTCCCATTTCTTGTGTCCGCCATCTACAAAAAGACGTTTACATCTATTATAATTCACAAGCCTTCAATATAACTCATACTTTCATCCTCGATTACTATATTCATAATCGTGCATTTCAATTTTTAACTTTCTAAGTTTCATCATTAGTTTCATTACTATCATTTCTTACGAATTCTTTTTCATTGTGATCACTAATTGTAATCATAGGTATCTTATTATATCTTATTAGGGTCCTACGCGTTTATCAAATAGTCCTTTAAAATATCACGGGAACCCAAACCGCGAAAAACAAAACAAGTCAGCGGAATTGTTTTCCGCTTGGCGTCGGCGACAACCCCATAGCCCGTCGGCGACGGGCCTCGGAAAAGGGCGTCGGCCACAAAACCCCGAATACAGGCAAATAGGGCGTCGGCCCAACAGGGTGGCGTCGGCGACAGCTAGAAGCCCGTCGGGGACGGCCTCCCGTTTGCTGAAAACGATGCAGACCTTGTTTTGGGCATTTTAATCATTTTTCGGGTTGGTTCCAGCCATACAGTTCCTGGAACTCCTATTTTCGCCCCCGTGTATCTGACTTAAATATTTATATCATAAACATCCCATAAATACATGTATCTACCACAAACTTAAATCTTTACCTCAACGCGATCTTGGAGCGAGCACACTTTTGGACGAGCCGTCAGTTTGAGTTCAAGCATTTCAACTTATGCTTGAATCCCTCAAAGCTCGGCTCTGATACCAACTTGTAAGGTTCGCTTTACCAACATAACCAAATGGCGACTAAAAGACCTTAGAGATTTAAAGTTTTGAATACGTCCATTCTTTCAACATTAGGAAGTAAAAATATTAACGATGTTTATATGCAAATATAACAAAAATTGGGCATGACTCGTCCATATGACGAGGATATCCCTGTTTTTAACCAACATCATTACAATAAAGTCTACGACCCGTTCAAAAGACACGACCGAAAAACCAAAACATCATGTTTAAAAAGGCTAACTACTAACAAGGTTATTCATAACAAAGTATTTTCAACCCAAAACTTTAAAACAAATAGCGGAAGCGCATAATGGTCATAGTTTGTGCATGTGTCCGCTGCAAGCCGCCAAATCGCCTAAGTTGAGGATTTACCTACATCATCATATAAATAAATTTTGTTAGTTACATTAACTCATGACTAATACTTCAACTGAACCGAACCATACTTTTACTTCATACATACGCTTTCTTTCCGATGAAACGGAACAAAACATACCATCTCATAATTGAGATAAAACATACCATTCCTTAATCCGTCGAGACGGACATTTGTAATCATACATAATCTTCCATCTGGAACGTTTATAACGAACCGAATACTTCCATTACATCATCATTTCGTTCATCTCCATGAATCCGTTATAATGGATTTAATTTCATACTTTACCTTTCATAATAACATACATTTCGTCGGTTTGTTCAAAACAAGCCGATTATACTACTATTCGTTCATAAACATTCATTCCCAATAACCTGTTTTCACGGGTTAGGCTATCTACTTCATAATTACACTAATCATGGTCAAGTCTAACTTTTAAACAAAACATGGAACATTTAATGATTTATAACAGAGTACAACATACCTCGATCTTGTGCGTTATCCGTTTTCCTAGCACTTGAGCCTTCTTCCTTCACGCCTACATTAACATATTCGTTCTATCATTTAGTCCGTTCGAACATCATTTCATCATTTATATAATTTATCATGTAGGAACATTATCACAATTCTTTCCGAATTTCACATAAATATTCTTTTAAGCATTTCATCGAGCACTTGGCGGGTTTCGCATTTGTGAAAGATTATGTAAAACTTTTAAAGCATGATTTCTCTAATCCTTCATATAACTTATTAACAATCAACCTAGTTCATAACGATATTTCATCTTACATCACACTTAGCTAAGATTTCAAGCATCCCACAAACATCATAGTTCAAGTCTTCACAAAATTGTATGAACTTTGATCATCCAATTCATAACACATTCTTATAAGGTGAGTTTATACAATTATCTTTCAATTGACCTAAAATCAAACATGATTTCTACTCTAGGGAGTAACCCTAACATCCAACTTACACAAATCATACCACAATCTCATGATTGGGTTGAAACCCTTTTTCTACAAATCAAGAAATTCGACTTACCACTTCACTATGTATGCTTAGATGATCGAAAATTGGAGACATGCAACTGATTATCTTTGAAATCCGTTGTCAATTGATTGAATTTAGCAAGAACAAGGGTTCCCCCTTGTTTTCCCTTGCTCTGTTCGAACCCAGCACACCCAGGGTGTGAGATTTTGGGTTTTTATTTTATTAATCCTTTCATTACATCAATTTTTACAATTGCCCCTTCTAGTTTCCTTATTTTATATAATTTACACACTACTCATTATATTACTAGTACTTATAACATTTTCCATTAAATAAATTAAATCTTTGATTTATTTAACTTATGTGTCTAATAAATCATTTTGGGGTGTCACAAGAAAAAGGACGGCTCAATGCGTTTATGCATTGATTATCGTGTGTTAAACAAGGTCACAATCAAGAATAGGTATTCGTTACCAGGATCGATGATTTATTCGATCAGCTTCAAGGAGCAAGTTACTTTTCAAATATCAATCTAAGGTCAGGTTATCACCAGTTGAAGGTCAAAGACGAGGACGTTCACAAGACCGCATTCAGAACACGCTATGGCCACTATGAGTTCTTAGTGATGCCTTTCGGGCTCACTAATGCACCTGCATCATTCATGGATCTCATGAATCGCGTTTGCAAGCCATATTTAGATAAGTTTGTCATTGTCTTCATTGATGACATTCTTATTTACTCAAAGAGTCAAGCCGATCATGAAAAACATCTCCGGTGCATCCTTAAACTCCTGCAGCAAGAGAAGCTCTACGCCAAGTTTTCCAAATGTGAGTTTTGGCTTTGTGAAGTCCAATTTCTTGGACATATGGTAAGTGAGCGTGGCTCCAGGTGGATCCCGCTAAGATTGAAGTGATTATGAACTTGCAAGCGCCCAAGACACCTACTGAAATTCGCAGCTTCTTGGGTCTAGCAGGATACTATAGACGTTTCATTGAAAACTTTTCAAGGATTGCCGCACCTCTGACATCGTTAACTCGCAAGAATGTCAAGTTTGACTGGGGTCCCAAACAGCAAGAATCCTTTGATATTCTAAAGCAGAAATTAAGCAATGCTCCTGTGTTGACATTGCCATAAGGGATTGAAGAATTTGTGGTATATTGCGACGCATCGCACACAGGTATGGGATGTGTGCTTATGCAGAAGGGCAAGGTTATTGCATATGCTTCACGTCAATTAAAGGTGCATGAAAAGAACTACACCACCCATGATTTGGAATTGGGTGCCATTGTATTTGCACTAAAGCTATGGAGGCACTATCTGTACGGAACCAAGTGTGTGATCTATTCTGATCACAAGAGCCTTCAACATCTGTTTAACCAGAAGGATCTTAACATGAGACAGCGTCGATGGATGGAGACACTAAATGACTATGATTGTGAAATCCGATATCATCCAGGCAAAGCGAATGTAGTCGCTGATGCTTTGAGCAGGAAGGAAAGGGTTAAGCCCATTAGAATAAACGCCAAAAACATTGAATTAAAGAACAGCTTGAATGAGAGGTTGTTAGCTGCTTAAAAGGAAGCTGTATTAGAAGCTAACTATCCGAATGAGAAGTTAGGCGTAACTGCTGAACAATTATCCTATGGCAAGGATGGAATCCTTAGGATGAATGGTCGAATCTGGGTTCCAATCCATGGAGGGCTTAGAGATGTGATTCTTCAAGAAGCTCATAGCTCGAAATATTCAGTTCATCCTGGCAGTGATAAGATGTACCAGGATTTAAAGGCAAATTATTGGTGTATAGGTTTGAAGAAATCTATAGCCACTTATGTGGCTAAATGTCTGACATGCGTTCAAGTTAAAGCAGAACATCAAAAGCCATCAGGTTTGCTACAACAGCCTGAACTTCCCACATGTAAATGAGAAATGGTAACCATGGATTTTATCACTAAGTTACCAAAGACAAAGCACGGAAATGATACTATTTGGGTTATAATCGATAGATTGACCAAGTCAGCCCACTTTTTGCCGATTAAGGAAACTCACAGCTCTGATAAGTTAGCTCAGTTGTACGTGGATGAGATAGTATCTCTTCACGGAGTGCCAGTGTCTATTATCTCTGATAGGGATACAAGATACACATCGCATTTTTGGAAAAAGCTTTCAGCAATCTTTAGGCACTCGATTAAATTTCAGCACCGCTTATCATCCTCAGACAGATGGCCAAAGCGAGCGTACGATTCAAACACTCGAGGATATGCTAAGGGCTTGTGTTATTGATTTAGGTGGAAGTTGGGATGACCATCTTCCTTTGATCGAATTTTCGTACAATAATAGTTATCATTCGAGCATTCAAGCAGCACCTTTTGAGGCTTTGTGTGGAAGAAAGTGTAGAACGTCAGTTTGTTGGGCGGAAGTTGGAGAAACCCAACTGTCAGGACCTGATATAGTCCTCGAGACGACGGACAAGATTGTTCAGAACCGTGATCGTCTCAAAGCTGCTAGGGATAGGCAGAAAAGCTACGCCGATAAAAGGCGTAAACCTCTGAAATTCGAGGTAGGTGATAAGGTGTTACTCAAAGTGTCACCCTGGAAAGGAGTGATGCGTTTTGGCAAAAAGGGCAAGTTGAGCCCAAGATACATAGGACCATTCGAGATCATCGAATGTGTCAGAACTGTAGCTTACAAGTTAAATCTGCCAGAAAAGCTTAGTGGAATTCATAATGTATTCCACATCTGCAACCTAAAGAAATGTCTAGACGATGAGTCGCTAGCAATGTCGCATAAGGACGTGCAGATATATGAGAGCTTGAAGTTCGTTGAAAAACCTTTGTTGATCGGGGATCGACAGGTTAAGAAGCTTCGAAGAAAGCATGTTCCGATCGTGAAGGTAAAATGGGATGCTCGTAGAGGCTAAGAATATACATGGGAGGTTGAATCCACAATGAAACAGAAGTACCCTCATTTATTTCAGTAAATCTCGAGGTCGAGATTTCTTTTAAGGGGGTGAGGATGTAACACCTTGCAAAATCATGTCCAATATAATAAAGACACGTTTCATGGACTTTAAACGTGTAATGGATTGATCTGGAGGGACTAAAATTGCCAAACAATGTAATTATGTAAGTGAAAGGATCCAAAGTGTCAACATGCCAATCTTACGCCTCTGATTGACCCCACACGACGTTCGTATTCTTTAAAGAATAAATTGTCGGACATAGAAAGTCGTTTATGCTTAAATTAAGGATTTTACGAAGCATAGGGGTTAAAAGTGTCAACATGTTAAATGTTACCTCTGAGTGACCTTTTAACGAACCCGAGGCTTCGTAATATTCAAATATACTCCCAAGGATAAGTGATATCAATTTCACATGGTTTCGAGATCGTTATGTAAGCTTTCAAGACTTTGGGTGAAAAGTGTCAATGTGACGAAACTTATTTTTAGGTGATCTTTTAACGAAATCGGGTCTAACGAAGTTTGATTATACTCCCATGAACCTCTACAAACTAACTACAAGGGCCTTATATGCAAAAAATGAAGTTAAATAAAGTTACAAAGGACCAGGGACTGAAACTGTCAAAGCAGAAACAATTTTCACCTGAACAGACGGTTGTCGCGGCCCGCGTAGACTCCCTTTGACTCTTACACGGCCCACGTAAAAGTGCTAGCGAGAGAAACTTTGGACAGCTGCATGTTGCAGCCTGTTCCATCGCCTTTGCATGGATTCTGAGCAATACCTGGGACTTGTACATGGTTTTTACTGCCCTAGGGACACCTGTGAACATCTGATAACAACATAGGGACAAATGCAATGATCCTAGAACATGCAATTTCCTATATAAGAAGCACGCCTTGTGTTCTTCATTTGCACATTTGGGTTTTTACTTCAAACCTCTTTCTCTAGAGCTTCCTGGTGTTCAAGAAAGTTTCCTTCAGTTCTAAACTCGTGCTAAGGACCCTTGTAAGTGTTCTTAGCTTCCTTAGTTAATGTTTTATTAGCTTAATGACCGAAAGTCAAAGTTAGCGTAATTAAGCTTTGACTTAGTGATAAATCACAAACGGTCCAGCCATTATTCGAATTGAAAGTGGCTATGTGTTGGTAATTATGTAGGTGATAAACCCTTAAAAGGGCACCTTCAAATTATCACGTTATCTCAGTCAATTGTCGGGTCAAACTTATTAATAAAAAGTTAAACGGGTCAGTTTTTACAAATAAATTCATAACTGATAATACAGAGGTTATGGAACATGTTTTAACACTTAAATAACTTGGTAAATAATATAAGAACATGTCTAGGCATGTTCAACCAGACAATTCTGAGTTTAAGCTCGGTTCGCAACCGAAAGTCGCAAAACTAGACTTTTTCTTTGACTTTCAGTTCTGACCCGATTTAGCTTAGTTTAGATAAGCCTTAGGGTTCCTTTAGGACCATATTACATGTTAGTATAACCCTCTGAGGTTATACAACTTGGTTCCATAGAAATCCTAGTTCATTGCATATTTCCGTTAAATGCTTAAAAGTTGACCATTATGCCCTTTTTATATTAAAACGAGATTTTTGAAAATGTGAGAGGACAAAAACCTTTATTACTGATATATTAGTATGTCCTAAAAATTTGACATCCGAATATGGTCTAAAATAAGAGTTATGCACAATATCGTAAAACAAAAGCTTTTTGTTAATTTAATGACATTTTTGACATAAATCATATTTAAACTCAACTTTTGACACCAAACTTGCCACCTACTGTTAAGATATAATATTTAGGGATTTTTGTTAATTTTTGTTAAATTTTAAACTGATCATAACATATGGTTCTTGCATAGGCTCGGTAATTGACGATAATGCCCTTTTTGCTAATAAAATGAGTTTTATACATCCTTTACATATCAAACCTTTTTCTACTGATTTCATATGTTAAAAAAATTATTTTAAACAGTAGAGGCTGATCAAAATCTCAGATTTCCTTAATCAACCCGAATATCGTCAAATACCGACTTTTATGCGATTTAGGTGCATAATATGGTTTAAAACCATATTTGGAACATAAGGCTTGTTACCTACTGATACTATAAGAAAATTTTTATACTTTAACAGTAAGTAAAAGTTTTGAACTCAGATTTCCAAATTTGACCCTTATAGCATATGTGAAATGACCAAAATGCCCCTACGGTGCATAGTTTGGCCATAAATGATAAATTTCACATATATATGATATCTTACTCATATAACTTATTAAAATAAATATTTTTACTGATTATTTTAGACCTGAACCTCAGATTGCTATTTAACCCTTTTTATAAACTTTAAAATGACCAAAATACCCTTACGGGGGCTTAAATTGATTTTAAATTCGTTTTGGGCATAATAGAAGGTATCCTATTGATATCATAACATATTTTAAGCATATTAACTTATGGAACCTGTACATAACTCATTTGGTTACCCGTTATGCATATTCGCGTTTGGTACGGTTTATGTAACTAGTTTGCATAAATTATTCGAAACGGGTCAAAACTTATCATTTTTGCTTCAAAATCTAGAATGTGTTTATTTTACCCATTTTATAAAAGTCCTCATACTTGTTGGGTCTAAATCATATTCTAATCCGGTCTTCGCTTAATCTTGCATTTTGAACCGTAAACTTTTCTTTAAAACTAACCAGTCTAAGTTAAGACTTAAATAAGACCCGTTAGGAATCTAATAAGTTATTAAAACCTTCGTTCCAGATTTAGGAGCCCAGTAAAAGCTACCTGTGCTTACTGATTGATATACGGCTGAGAACAAAAATTATATTTTAAGCTCAGGTAAATACTTTTAACTTATTTTCCCTTATACGGGCTTGGGATACGGTAATTTATTACCGCTTGGTCGGGTATTGAATATTTAATTGATTATTGGTTAAATTATTGAGATAACCCGTTGTGTAATATTTATGTTACTTTCTAATCGGTTTGTATAATGTAACACCCTTATTATTATTTAACGATTTTTGCATAATTTACGAAGATAAACGGGTAATTAGAATTTCAAATACATTGAAATTACGGGTTTCATTAAACTTTCTTACAGAATTAAAACTATACAACATAACATAATTTAATTCATCGTTTTAGAATAACGACGAAACAACTTGCGGAAGCTTCATTTAACGCGTGTTCGGTTCTTGCTCGACGCTTGATCTTCATCCGGGACTCTCGACAATCATCTGTATTCAAAACCAACTCAAAAGTTAGTTCTGATAACTAAATATATATGGGTTGAATCATAGAATTAAAGAAAATCAGGAAAATCCCATTATAAATCCCTTGATCCTAGAAGCAAGGATTCAATTCTGGCCTCCACCGTAACTTACGGTGTCACCGTAAGTTACGGTGGCCCCTGGTATAACATGCCCCTACCGTAAATCAGTAGGCAGCTGCCGTAAAGCTTTCAGCTCCACCGTAACTTACGATGGGCACCGTAAGTTACGGTGGCCCCTGTATCAGAACTCCCATTTTGCCGTTTTTGACACGAAAACTTTCGTATCTTTCAATCCGCTTGTCCGTTTGACCTACCGTTTCTTCCTACGTAATTGTAATTTGATTCTCCACCTTATGGAGTTAAAATCCAACATCCGGATTAACAAAATTTAAGACTTTTAAGTCTTCGGCTTATTACCCTTTTTACCAAATTTTGACCCGTTCGCGATTTTATCAAACAAACATGTTTACCTGATCTATAAACTCATGAAAATCATAATTTCAATATCTCCTATCAAATTAATCATAAATCATGGGTTTCTTACTTAGTTAGAACCCGTTTACGCTCAAGTGTTTATTTTGACCCATTAAGGGTATTTAAGCACTTTAAAGCTTAAACTCGCTTTCATTCATTTCTAGCATCATATTCCTACATTTCTTATCAAGTAATCTTCCACCACAAATATACATGTGGTGGATTAAATGTGGATATCTATATGTTCCTAGTTTTACCCCTCGGATTATTGTTTTACGTCAAAGACTCATATAAAGTCATTCGACCCAAGAATTTACATCTTTCACTATCTTTTCTTATTCTAAGCATTTATTTAATCATAAAACTTGTTTCCGAACCTCTTGCAAGGGTCGTTTGTTCGAAGTAGCTTACAAGGGCAATTTGGTCAATTTTTATCCTTTCTTTAATACAAAGGAACTTTTAAATACTTGTTTGACCCAAAAGTCCGACCTTTTAACTATAATCTTGTTTATAAACCCATGTGTTTCTAAACACCATAATCATAACTCAATTTATTCAGTTTACCTAAAAGATAACCGAATAACTATATTTTAACCTTGTCTAACTCTTATAGAATCTCAAGTTCTACATAATGAGTTGAATCATTATACATACCTGGTTCGGATCAATGTATTGACCCGTTTCGATACCTTGACTTAGTAGCCGCTAAGCAATAGCGATGTGCGTATCCATTTGATATTTATTCCTATAAACATGCAACTCGACAAACCATTAGTCGATGTTGTCAAAGGGTGATAATTTCACCTTTTGACCCGTTTATTTACCAAGTGATCTTCGTCACTTCAACTAAATGCAAATATCATGTATTATGCTAATTTAAAGTCTACTAGCAAAAATACGAAATTAAGCAATACGTAACGGAATCGTGGTTACGTACCTTTTAAGCATCATTTTCAAACGCGTATATCCACCGGCTTGTCCACTTGACGATCCGGATTCCTCGCCTAAAGAGTTCAATTCACAATCCGTTTAGAACCCTTTTTATAAGTCTTAACGCACAATTTGCCATATCATCCTAATTATGCGTTTTAACTTTAAAATTCAAGTTCAAGTCTTCTTTGAGGCATTTATACAAACACCTTAAGGGCAGAATTTTAAATAATTCATAACAAGCTCATAACTTGTTATATAACCCGAATTTTCATCAATAAAACTATCTAACACAAATATTTGCCTTTAAAATTCTGAAATAACTTTACATATGTCAATTTACACTAGAACAACCCCAAATTTCCTAGTATTTATCAAGTTCTACATAACCCACTAATCACCTACAATGGTGACCATGGATTTCACTAGAATTTAGCATAATTTCAACATGTACTTGTCTAGGGTTTACTCCTAGACATTTTAATGTTCCTAATTCATCTACAAATCACACATGCATCATCAGATTTCAGGTTCTCTAAATTCATGAGAATTTCAAGTAGAGGATTTTTGTCAAATTCTACATACCTTATGATCTCCTTGCAATGGGGATCATTAATCTTAGCTCGGATTTCGTTTTTGATCAGATTTGAACCCTCAATTGATGAGATTTGTGGAAGCTTGGGTTTTGAAGAACCCTGGTCGCCTTCCTCTTGCCTGGTTCGACCTCCACCCACGCCCCTAAGTGGGTTTTGAGTTTTAATTTTGTTTTAATAATATTAGTTTCAATTTACACCCTTTAGGCCCCTCAACTTTAGTTTGGTTTATAACTTGATATTTTGTTCTTTCATTTAATTACAAGACTTGTACTAGGCTATTTATTTCCTAGTTACTTTAACTTGTTCATAACTCGTTTTATTTTAAGTCCCGTTAAATCTCGGGCCTTTTACTTTGCTTTCTCAAAGTATTTCTCATTCTTTTAATAAATATTAGATTTATTTATTTAAATCCTAAAATTTACCGGGTAAGTTTTACCACTAACTGTATTTTACCCGTCCTGTAGTATTAACGTGGTTTGATTACCAAACCCGTTTTCGGGGTGTTACATATAATTACTTTTAGACTTCCGCTGTGCATTAAACTGTGATAAATTGACTATGATGATATCGACTACGTCACGATACTCCCCACCGGCCCCACCGATAATACGTGGAAATATCGTGGTTGTGACACCGACACTTCACACCCCGTCACCCGGGTATACTACGCTGCCATCTCTGGCCTTTGTGTGTTTACCGTTTCCTAAATCCCCTCATACTACTTATGTTTGTTAAAACGTTGCTTTTGACTAAAAACTAAATTTTTAGTTTACGTTTTCTCTGTCTTCCGTCTTTTTCTCATGTATAGGAATGTTACTTCCAAGGATTTGTTCCTTTCCATTATCATTTAATCCGGAGAATTATAACTAGTTCTCATGCTTAACCCAAATAACCCGTAGGTTCTCTCACTTAGTCTCGTAGGCGATTCCTTTAGATTTCCACCTTTTTAAGGTGAGACCCCCGATAATTCGTTTCTTTCTATTTCTGACCCAAGGGTCTTTTGGCCCCATAGACCTTAACACTACCTTTAATCCGTAGGTTATGATGATCTCGTAGATCATCTTTTAGTCGTGTCTTTATTCAATGTACATATATGGTGTCAAGGCACCCCTTGTTATTATTTTTTTTTTAATTTAATTTTATTTTATTAGTTTTTTTTGGAATTATTTAATTTCACTTTCAGATTTCAGTCGACCTTGACCGCGGTCTAAGGCTTCATTCGTTTAGTTTCGGACTAATCTTCTGACCTTATGACTCCTTACGTCATTTACACGTCGGTTTGTTCTACACTTACCGCTTCTCGGTTCGTACTTATAATTCTTTACGACCCATTACCTGGGTTCTTTTATCTTAATATTTTTAGCTTTCCGGTTTCACCGGTTTGCGTTTTCCTTACTATATATTAAACGTTATTCCTTAATTAACTCATCTGACTCAACTTGGGTGAATTTCATCGCTTATGAGTATCAAACTTCATTCTTTATCCGACCCGTCCAACTTTGAAATGGTTGAACGTAATTATCAAAATTTATGTTTGCGAAAATCTTGTCATCTTTTAGTCATAACTCCTAATCCGAGTCTTTTGACTTTTAATTTACGTTCTCGTATCTTGATTTACGCACACTTCTGAATCCCTACCCATCAATCGGGTATTTTACCGAAGTCACTATTATTGCAACCCTTCCGGTATGCATTAAAATTTCGTTTTAATTTATTTGGTCGTCTTAGCGAATTTCATTGCTTTTATACGACCAAGTCTTTTATTCTTTATTTTACCCCCTTAACTTGTCTGTGTGAATTTAATCACTTATGACAGTCAAACTTTATCCCCAATGCCTTAGCATTCACATTAGTTGGTTTGTATTTTCATTTACTTTAATCTTTGTCCCTTCTCTCGGGCTGGTTATTCTAACGTAATACGCTTCCGTCATCCGACTTGCGTTTACGTTTACTATCAAACGTCTTACTTATTTGATTCATTTGGGTACCATTTTAATTCGTCCCATTCACCGCTTCCTTACTACATCGGACGTAAATGTGTCCACTACAAGAAGTTCATGGTATCATATGTCACTACTTACTTGGCCAGAGTAAGCGATCAACACATGATACACATGACATTTTTATAGTTTTCACATCACGCCCTATGTAAGTAATGCCTCAATTTATGCTTCCATATCAAGATTAACTTCATAAAGCCTTATTAACACCCAATTCAAGATCATAATTCTAGTACTCCTCATTATTCTTAAAAACCCATTAAACACCTATGTAGTGATTATGAGTTTTATCAACATAAACACAAATTCATTAGTTTATTAACTAGGGCCTATTTCTAATCATGCATTCATCCTATTTTCACCCAAATAACTAGGGGTGTTCAAGATCGGATAATCCGGTTTTCGGATATCCGAAAATCGGATATCCGAAATTTCGGATAGTGAAATATTGACATCCGAACCCGAATCCGAAATTTCGGATATCCGAAATTTCGGATTCGGGTTCGGATATCCGAATATCCAATTTTTTATTTAATTTTTATTTTTTTATTATTTTTTAATATTTGGAACCAGATTTTTCGGATAGTTTCGGATATCTGAATATAAATTTCGGATATTTCGGATATTTTTTCGGATACTTCGGATATTTCGGATATTTTTTCGGATATTTTTCGGATACTTCGGATATTTTTGGATATTCGGATATCCGAAAAAAATAAAAATTAAATTTTCGGATAATCCGATTATCCGAAAATTCTCAAAATCACTATCCGAATCCGAATTTTCGGATATCCGAAAATTCGGATATTTCGGATACGGGTTTTCGGATATTTCGGATTCGGTTTCAGATTCGGAATTTTTTGAACACCCCTACAAATAACCATGATTCAAGCTCAAATTTCGAATTTCAAATGTTTATCAAGAATTTGAGATGGAACAAAATAGTGAAATTTGACATACCTTATGATCAATTTACTGAGGTGATCACTAATCCGTGCTTGAATTTCGATGTGGGTGTGATTTGCCCTTCCAATTGCTTGAATTTAGGCTAGTTAGGGTTGAACATGAGAGCTCCCTGGCTCTTCTGGAAGTCTCGACCAGAACACACACTTAGGGTGTGTGTTTTGGTGTTAGTGTTTTATTTAATTAAAATATTTTTCCTTTTTGCCTCTTTTAGTCCCTCTAGTTCCATAGCTTGTAAAAAAAGGTTATCTATTTCTTGTTTCTTTTATTGTTTTAACAACACTTAACCAACTAGGTTGATATTCCTAGTTACTTAATGGGTTCGGGGAAGTCATAACCCGTTTTATTATTAAGTCCCGTTTACTCGGGCCTTTTATATACTTTGTTTTTCTCAAAGTATTTAACATTCTTTTAATTAATACTATGTTTATTTATTTCAATTCTATTATTTACCGGGTAAACCTTTACCACTAACGGTATTTTACCCGCTCTTTAGTATTAATAAGGTTTAATTACCAAACCCGTTTTCGGGGTGTTACGTATTGTACATATATTTTTCATACAGATGTGTACAAATGGAGAAAGAAAACATTTAAATTTCACTATTATATCTTTTTATTTATGTTTTAATCTATAAAACAAAAAAAAATTAATGGTCCAGATTGGTTCAATCTTATTACAAAAACCACTAGGTTTACTTTTAAGCCCTACCCTATATGTGTGTATATATATATATATAGAGAGAGAGAGAGAGAGAAAAGATAAAATGAGAACAACATTAAGTTGTGAGAACCATGATAACTAAGTGTTCCAAATGGTTTTCAAAAAAAAATCTCAAAAATCTTAAAAAAAGAAAATCACTTGTTTCAGCAAAAAGAAAATGTCGCATTCAAAAATTTACATCAAGTGTAAAAAAAATTTCATCGCCGTAACAAATTTACATCAGGCGTAAACAAAACTTATATCGGGCGTAACTACCAACTCGACAATGTTTTTTTGTTTTTTTCACCGGTGTATTTATAATATTTTTTTCTACGTCTGTGCAAAAAATTGTGGCCCAACTCGCACAGAAATTAAGAGTTCTCATGGCTCTCACAACTCGTGATGGTTCTTAATTGAACCGAAGCCTATATATATATATAGGGGAAGGTTCAAATGAAAACCACTAGTTATTGTGAAAACTCGAAAACTAATTAAAAAGGCCAAAAAAACATACAAATTTTTTTTTTTTTTTTTTTTTTGCAAACCAATTTTCGCAGGTTTTTCTATATAAAAAAAATTTTTCAAAAAAAAAAAAGATTTTTTGTGTAGTGCACATGTGTAATACTACATATGTGTATGCGTACTACAAAATTTTTTTTTTTTTTGAAAAAAAGTTTTTTTTTATATATAAAAACCAGCGATTTTTATAAAAAAAATTGAAAAAAAAAAATTTTGTGTGTTTTTTAGGCTTTTTTTAGTTAGTTTTCGAGTTTTCACAATAAAAGTGGTTTTCATTTGAACCATCCCCTATATATATATGTTGAGAGAGGGGGGATGACACGATGGCCATCCTGATTCTAGATGGTTTTGTTCGATACCACACACCATGGGACGGTGTTTCACTCGGACCCAAACTCCACGTCATCCTCATCACGTCCTCAATGTGTTCCAACCACCCTAAATCGACTAAACGTCAAATGTTGAAGGGATGTAAAACCAAAGCGTGAATAAATAAATCAGCATATTGGTGTAGTAAGTCTGAACATATTAGTGTAATTTTCTGGTGTTTTATAAACTTTTGTCTTTTGACGTCGTAAAGGTTCAATTCGTGGATGACAAAAAAAAGATAGTTCCGTAGTATATTTAAAAAGTGTTGTCAGATGTCGTCCTTAAAAAAACCTAAAGATTATCAGTATTTGACTCAGTTTTAAGACACATGTTCATTCACTTTTAGCTTACTAGTCTTTTTTTTTCCAAACGGCCTACAAGGAGACGATGATGAAGACAGGGACGGGCCTAGGGGGTGGTGTGCTAGGGTGACGTCGGCCCTTGCCGACGACCCTAGACTGTCCCCATCCCCGTATGGCCTAAGGGGCCTAGTTATGCGCTTTACACGGAGTGGGCGAGTGCTTTTCATGGTTGCAAACACGAGTGCCCCACACATGTGCTCCTCTACGTATAATGGTGGTACTTTCTGCTTTAATACTTGCACACCAACTTATTATTGTCAGAGACGCACGTCTTACCACATAAAATTTGACTAGACTTCTTGTTCCCAAATCGCTTCTTTAGTCTTAAAACAAGTTGGCTATAAACACTAAATTAGACATGTATTTTTATGTTTTAAATTTATTTTATAATTAAATTCTAGTAATTTAATCGGTTGCCTAGGTCGAATTTTACAACATTGATAGTAACATAATGGTACTTATTTTTATGGTTTTCAGCTGATATAAAATATATGTTGATATCTTTCTATGCATATCGCACTATACCAATACCGTAATGTCAGGAGGTTTAGCATACTTTGTCTTAACCGGGTCCGCGCTAAAGAGCCCACTCACACAATAGATCCCTAATTTAAACCCCTCAATAAGAAACCTCTATCACCCAATGTCAACAAACAATTGTTTGCCGATTTTAGCAATTATTTGCTTCTGACATAACATGTCATCAATAAGTTCGGACACGCTTTTTTATTTCGATTTGCGACAAATTTCACAATTAAATTGCTGGTATACGAATTTATAAGAAAGGTGGATTATACACTTTTTTCATGTTATTCATTTCTTTGTAAAAATATTTTAAATAAATAAAATCTAATATAAATACTTCTTATATCATGCCATTTGGTAGTTGGTACATATTTTTGTAAGTGGTGAGTTTGGTATACCTTTGCTGAAAAAATATGTGCAGAGAACCTCATGATCCCGATGGAGAGATGGAAAGATTGATTTGATTTCCATATTCAGTCTCACCCTTTCCCTTTTGATAGACAGTGACTTTCCCATTTTAATAGTCACGATAAAACTTTATATAAATTCACAAACAAATTAATTATTTAAATTCGTTGCCAAAGTTATGGTATTTAATTAAGGGTACTTAGAAGTATTTTAACTTTTGTAATTTGTACTTCGTAAATACAAATGTGTATTTTAGATACATAAAAGCTAATTGATTTGCTCATTTTTTTAATATTCTAATCGTTTAGCAACATATTTATAGATAATGTAACTATTCCATGACTTAGGGTGGGCAGGGTGTTATGCGGCAAACCCATCTAGGGTTCAAAGCCGTTAGGCAACACTGCCGCCACCCCTGCGGTTTGCCATGAGAGTTGGGATTTGGGGTAAACCTTTGCGGTTGAGACTTTAAGGCCTGAGGAGGTGAGGTCCATCTTTTAGGGTGTGTGATTGATGGGTGAAGTAAAAAGGTGAGGTCCATATTAAGGTACTTATGGATACTTGGGGATGGAAATGACATGGCAACAACTCATTGGAGGGTGCTAAGGTAATACCCTAGAGTGCTTCATCCACTAATACTTATGTAGGTTCTATATATAAACGAAATTGTTTTTTCTGTGTGTTTCAGCATATATAATAAAAAAACTTCATTTCAACCGCATTTAGGGTTGTTCACGAGTCAACTCGAACCGAGCCGACATTTGCTCGTGCTTGGCTCGTTAACAAACCAAACCGAGAGGAGATGTTCATTAGAAAACCGAGCCACAAATCAAATGAGCATTTTCCGAGCAATAAGTATTCCAAGTGAGGGCGAGCGAACTTCGAACGATTTCACAACTGTGTCGCCCGATTAAAATTTGCGGAGAGAGATAGTGACGATATTGGGTCTCAAGTTTTTATGTCTTTAAAAAGAGGCACATTTCATGGCATAATATTTTTCTTATGAAAAACAATGTTGTGGCCGATGAGACGATGATTATATTGCATGAACAATAACGTTGAGAGCAGGAGACGATTGCCTTAGGGTAACAAAAGGATAAATGTACAAGCGAAATCGAGTGTGAATCTATGATGATTAAGCTACTAATTAAATTTGCCTTTGGCAACATAAGTAAAAGTTAGAAGTGTCATTGATCAAACTCCAATTATGGATTATTATCAACAAATAGGCCAGAGTCTAGATTATTAGAATCCATTTTTTTTTCGCAATTATCTTCAACAGCTTTTGGTTTCAATTCTTAATTGAGATATACGTTAAACCACACACCCCTTTTGTTGTATTATTCTCTCAATCTAGGTAAAATTAGTTTTAAGTATTTTTTTTTGTTGATTTTTTACTGTTGTGGTAATATACGTATGCATATTAGTAATAGCTATGCATACACAGTTTCTATAAATTAAGTAGTCTTCTTTTGTTTTGGTAAACCATAGAAGAGGTATTCACAATTACTTAATGAGATGCATGCTAGTCAATTCAGGAGACATGTTGAGGCTAAGTTAACTGTGAAGATGACTAAGCAGACCCGCTTGTCTAAGCAATTATCGTATATACGAGCACCAATCATGATTGTCACACCCCCCACCTCTATTGTATTAACATGCATGTTTTAATTTACATATTTTGAAAATATATATTTTATTACAAGAATTTGTAAATATTTTCTATTTGATTTTATTATTAAAATATCATATTAGCGATGACAGTGAAATAAAATATATATAGGGAAAGTACTAAAATAGTCAAAAGAAATTTGGGCAACGTGTGTCTAAAACCGAAGTAATAGCTGCCTCCCTAAAACTTTACCCGCGGTTAAATAATTATGAAAACTTCACAAATGTATCTCAGAGATGTATGGATATATATGTTGTTACTAGCCCGAGTTAAGAAAGAGGGTTCATTGGCAAGATCAAATCATAGGACAGACTCACAATGTCGACTGTCGACAACTTTTTCTTCGAATACAAAAGGCTAATCCGTACACATTCTTGTATTCAAACACCTCCACCCACCGACCCCAAAATAAGTTCCAAATTTTAACTCCATAAAAACCTATGACCACCACTGCCGTAATAAATAAAAAAACCTACACTTTTCTTCTCTCTCTCACTGTATCTATCACCATTCACATTCATCATTTATATATATAATACTAGAGAGAGAGAGAGAGTTGGTAACAAGCTTCTGTGGGAGTGTAGAGATGGAGGTGGAGGTGGAGGAGATGAGCAGGAGCAGGAGAGACAACAAGAAGAACGACTGTAATGGCAGTGAAGGGCACGTGCAAGAAGCGTGCAACAAAACATTTGGAGCCAAGTGTAGCCATATTGCGAAGAAACAAAGGGCTAAATTTTATATAGTAAGGCGTTGTATAGCCATGCTTGTATGTTGGCGTGACAAGGAAAAATAACTCCTTTTTTCACTCCAGTCAGGCTAAGAAGATATTATATGCATATTTCTGTATCTTCCTCTTTCTTTATTGATTTAATTAGAAAATGTTTCATATGTCCCACCATCTTCTCTAACCAATCACAGATTTACAACAAGAACAGAAAACTTTAAATTTCATCGAAATTTAACATCTGTTTGAAGTTTTTCTGTTCTTTGGGTTTGTAAAACTGCTAGCTTTTAGGGTTTATCCTTCTTTCCCAATAGAGAGTGGATATCGTACACTCAAGTATCTTCAATGGATTTCCACTTTAACTTAAAATATGTCGTAGAATAGCTCCTGAGGGGTTTTCTCGTATTTATTGAGTTTTCTACTGAATTGGTGTATAAACATTATGAATGGGTTCTGAGTTTGTTTCTCATAAGGGGGGTTTTCCCATATTTGTTGGTTTCCTTCTGAATTTGTGTATAGACATTATGCCTAGTAGAGATGGATATGATCAGGTGGTTCCGCTGGTGGCACGATGATACTCCAGTAGTCCGTCAGTGATCCAAATTTGCCATTAAATAAATTTAGGGTTTTCTACACTAAATTAGATTATAATTATTTATTAATTTAAAGTGACAAAGAATATAATTTTGGAATAAGAGAATATATGATTCTCTTTTGTTATAAACTAGTTGGATGCCCCGCCCGCGTTGCGGGGCGCTAAGCCGAATATTTCTTAGTTTAATAACATGTACGCATGTATTTTAGTTACTTGTGCATACTACTCATAAGACGATCTCAAAAAAATTACATCGACTCAACCAATTAAACCAAAAGACTGCCATAGTTTTGCTAAAAAAAAGATGGCAAACCTGAGTTGGGGGCAAAATAGTAAATTGTCATAAACAATGAGCGAGTGTCAGACACCTGCTTGACAAAAAAGTTAAATTGAGTCAACCAAGTAAAATAAAAACTACTATAGTTTTGAAAAGAAAAAACTAAAACGATGGCAAGAATGCAGATTTTAACTGGGGGCAAAATCATAAGATTTTAAAAGAGGGCAAACTCATAATTTTAAACTTAGGGCAAATTCGTAATTTTTAGCTGGGGCAAAACCAGAATTGTGTTTTGAAATGGGGCAAAATCGTAGTTTTGAACTAAGGGCAAATTCGTATTTTTTAGCTAGGGACAAAAACATAAATTTATTTTAAACTGAGAGCAAAAACGTAATTTTGAACTGTAGGCGAAATCGTAATTTTTAAAAGGGGGCAATTATAATTATATTATATTATACTAACATTAAAAAAATAATAGGGCAGCCGCCCATTTTCCACCAATTGGGTGGCAGAACTATTGCCGTCTAGAGTTATGCACCGCTCGCGTTGCGTGGCGCTAAACCAAAAATTTATTAGTTTAATGACATGTACGCATTTATTTCGGTTAGTTATACCTGCTACTTATAACACGATATAAAAAAGATGCATCGAGTTAACCAAATAAAGAAAAACACTATCATAGTTATGATAAAAAAAAATAACTAAAACGATGGCAAGCGTGTAATTTAGAGTTGGGGGCAAAACAATAACTTGTCAGGACCAATTAGCGAGTGCTAGGCAGCTGTTTGGCACAAATAAAAACTAAATTGAGTAAACCAACTAAAATAAAACACTACTATAGTTTTGCCCAAAAAAACTATGGCAACATTGCAATTTTTAGCTTGGGTAAAATCGTAATTTTAAAATGGAGGTAAAATAATATTTTGAACTGAGTGCAAAACCATTTTTTTATTTTGAATCGGGGGCAAAGGCGTAATATTTTTACTGAGGGCAAAATCGTTATTTTTAGCTGTCAAAATCGTAAATTTAAGCTTAGGGCAAAGCATAAATTTAATTTCTAACTGGTGGCAAGATCGTAAATTTAAATAAGGGATAAAATCGTAATTTGACAGGACCTATAAATAACTATTTTATGCAAAAGAGAAAAAAAACATAAAGCTGGCCGACACTTTTGACCAACCATTTGATTTCACTATTAGCACATCATCACACTTGTGTTTGTATGTATTGAAAATTTTTATTTTATATTTCTTTTGGAGTATATTATAGGGTTTCCAAGAATGTCTTGGAATTTGTTTGTGCCATTTGTCTTACGTTTTGTTATTATAAAATTAAAATTATATCATGATTTTGATGTCTGTATTGAGCTGTGAAAGATAGAATAATTTGGTTTTGTGATTATAATTTTATTTTATTATTGTTGGCTGTTGCTCACTCTTTATTAAACAAATAATTTTGGGGGTAATAGAACTAATGAGTCCCCTTATTTTTTAAGAATGATTAATGACCAGTGAGATTTTATAGTTGACATTGTAAAATTCTTACTGATTAATTATCTACTACTAGATGGATTTGGGGATATATAGATGTATTCAAGGGAGTCAACCTTTCAACTATATACTTTTTTTAACGTTTCACAAAGCCCGGTCACCTAGGTACACCCATAGGCAAAATGCAGCCACCCACGTCCCACGCCTATGATCATAGGTAGCGCTGGTGAACCGACAATCACCAAATCCAGGAGAAACCCATCGCCAAATGCCCATTATGGTAAAACTTCTTGCTCGCACATGATATTTTATCACGAACGAGACTTCAACAATGATCTTCTTTAGAGAAGGTCATCCGGATACCGCTAGAGCAATGTCACTTTGGTTACTCAACTATATACTAATTAGATATTCTTTTAGATGGATTTTTTTTAAAAGGAAATCAGATATACATATTTATTTTAAATCATTGCAGAAGGTTTTTATTTTTTAATATTTATGATTTTTTCTAAGGAGTTCAATAATCGATTCACAAAATACATATGCAACAGTGGATATGATTAAATAGGATTCTCTTTTGTTGATTAAAAATAAATAAACGTTTTGATAGTTAAAATAAGAGAGATGTGTGATTTTGTAACGTGTTTCTTTGGAGTTTTCAGCTTCTAGCTTGCCCATTTCTTTTTAATAGAATTTCCGTCGTTAAAAAATAGGGTTGTTATAAATATAATTTTTAGTGACTCACTTTTTTTTTTCGATTGATGATACAAGTTAATTTTCTAGTGGCATTTCATTAAAAGATACAGATAAGTAGCTAGAGGTTAGTGTAAGTGAGACCTTAGATTGTAATTCCACACAATCCATAATTAGGCCTCTTTTGTATTTTTTGTATCGACTAATTAAATAATAAGTCCATAAGTTATGGTTTAACTAAAAAAATGAGTCACGTTACAACCACGTAGGCGGAGAGGTTTTAACCAACCCACTATTCACAAGCTTGTTATCATTTAACTAAAAAATATAAATAAAGAAAAATGGTGATTGGTTAAAAGTCACATAGGGTTCATCTCTTTTCTCTAACGTTCGTTAGGGGGTGGCGCCGGCCACCATGTTTGGCTCCCTCCTTTACTTTGCCCGTGATGGTGTTGAGGGGAGCTACATGCCCATGTGGATCAGGACGTTAGCCACAACTATGATCTAATAACTAATTATTTTTCCTTTAATTTTTTTATCAACCCAGAAGTTCTTTTCTATTCTATATTTTGCATACGTTTCATTAACTAAGGTCTACAGAGCAATGCTGCCCTAAAGAGTAGGGATGAGCAAAATGGACCCGGTACCGGTACCGAACCGGTACCGAATTTACCGAACCGGGTACCTTTTAGGTACCGATTCGGTACCGACTTTTGACATTTTCGGTACCGGTTCAGTACCGGTCCGGTACGGTACCGGTATTTACCGGTTTTTACCCTCAAATACCGGTACCGTACCCGTACCGAACCGAACCGGTACCGAACCGTACCGTACCGTACCGGGTATATTCGGTACCGGTACCCACTTTTGAGGATTTTCGGTACCGGTACTTTCGGTTCCGGTACCGGTCGGTACCAAGCTCATCCCTACTAAAGAGCTAAAAAAAGGTTTTAGATTTAGTTTCTTCAAAAATAATTGGATCTTTGTGTAGAAAGACTTACGTGACTCCTTTTTTTAAGTCTAAAATTTTAGAATATTTAATAATATCTTTGCCGTATGACGCATGTAGACAACTCCACGTATTAATCAACTAAACGCATGCTACTGTGTATATACACAGGTGACGGGGTATGCTTATGACAAATGAATTCTGCTAAAGTTTGAATTCGAAAAGGCAAGAAATTAAGGAATCTATTAGACCATGGGGTATGGGGTCGTCCCCTTCCTGTCCCGGGTCGTCCCCAACGTCGCACACCGCCCCCTGGGGTCGTTGCGACACTCCCGACTTCTCCCAGCCGTTGGAGACGAGGCAAACAAGTGGGCCCCCCTTAATTAATGCCGTTGACTAACGGCTATTTAAAAAAAATTATTGTAAAACCTATAAATATCCATTCATTTAACCATTTTTATACAAAAATTCACCCATACTCTCCAAACAACCCCCTTTACACTCTCAAAATAATATTCTCTTAAAAATACACAATGTCATCTTCCACTGAATCGGGTTCGACGGACACTAGAGAAGCCGTAAAATATTTTATAAACACAGTGGTAGCCGCGACACAACTAATTCTGGAAGAAGAGGAGGAGGAGGAGGTTTCGTCACAACCACGAAACAGGAACCCGGCCATCGATCGAAACCGAGAAAGTTAGTTATATTTTTATTCTTATATTTTATAGCGTTACATTATTTTTATAAGTTATATATGCGTTACTATATATGACTTGCCACATCGTGTAGGTGCTCATGAAAGATTAGTCACCAGTTACTTTGCCGACGAACCGTTGTACTCGGAGAGTATTTTTAGACGCCGTTTCCGAATGAGTCGTAGACTGTTCTTATGAATAGCCGACGATTTAGCCTCTCATGACCTTTTTTTTACGTTGCGATACGATGCTAGAGGCAAAAGGGGCTTCACCACCTTATAGAAATGCATTGCGGCGATTCGTCAACTAGCTTATGGGACAGCAGCCGATGCTTGGGACGAATACTTAAAGATGTCCGAAAGAACTGCTAGAGAATGTGTATACAAGTTTTGCAAATTTGTGGTGAAGCTCTATAGCAAAAAATATTTGCGAAAATCGAGTTACAATGACGTACAACAATTGTATCAACACCACAAAGCAACGCACGGTTTTCCAGGCATGCTCGGGAGCATTGATTGCATGCATTGGCCATGGCGGAATTTGTCACAACCCCCGATCCCTGTTCCCCGGGAACGGGTGGACGTGATCACAGATTTTGGTGGTATCATGTTTATTTAGTCTCGTAGCGGAATTTACATCAGGACCGTAGTTAGGAAATGATTATCAGAGTAAAACCACCATGCATGGGCAAAACCCAAGTTTCTTATTACAATACATTTATAGGGACAAACCCTATTTTATTTAATTTAAAACATTGTTTCTTAGATAACTTTTATAGCCACTTATTTTCCAAGCCGTTAGTGCTCTCGAGCTGGCTTTATCCCAGTTGGCTTTCACATTGTGTTACCTGAAACATGTTTTAAAAATATTTTGTCAGCGGAAAATACTGGTGAGTGAATCCCAGTTTAATCAAGAAACATTTTATCAATTAACACAGTATTGAGGGCGATCACATTGTTTATTTCTACACAATTACTCAATCAGTACTGTCAATCCTTGACTTGTGGGTCATATTACGCATTGGCTAACTCGTTGTCCAATGGTAACGTACTGTCGTCCCGACTTATTACTCGCAAGTAATAATTTTGTATACAAAACCCCAAATACCGGCAGTAATTGAAGAACTACAAAGACTCACATACTGCTTAACTGCATTGTAAAGCATTTAAGGTTTTGTAAAAACTGTTAACAAAAAGAAGATTACTCACATTGCTGTCTTAGGCTTTTCGTAAGGGTTTCCTGGGTATAATCTATAATTTATACAAATGTACATTGGTTAGTACCATAACCCTTTGAAATTATTAATAATACCCTCCCCGAGACGGCATTCCAACAACTACGTCGGGCAGAACCACGACAGTTGTTACGGAACCCTAAATCAATCGGGCAGCGTAACTATTATGAAACCGGGGTTATAATACTTACAACGGAGCAGAACTTCGCTAATTAGGGGTATAATACCCAAAATATTATGCTTATAACTTCAGAATTCGAGATTGAGAATGAAATGTGAGCGACGGAAATCGAAAACTGATGTCTGCTATTTATAGTTGTGTAATCTGGTCTCCACGCGGCCCGCTTACGATAAGGCTAACCCTCAGGCGGCCCGCGTCCACCTATAGCTTTGACCAGTCAGCTAGTAGACTTGACACGATTGCGACACGTGTCAGCACCGGATGCATCCGCGTATCATGAGTCCGCGCGGCCCGCTTTAATGTAAGCTTAAGTTGAAGCGGCCCGCCTCAACTTAACTTTTCAGATTTTAAATTTTATTTTATATATATAACCTAACTAGGGCTCGGTTTTCACATACGGGTATAATATAGAACATATTGAGACATTTTATAGTATATTTAGAGAGTCGGAATATTATAAGGGTTGTGGTTTTTCCGAGGGTTGTTACATTCTCCCCACCTTGTTTAGAGCTCGTCCTCGAGATCTACTGAAATAAATGCGGATATTTCCTTTTCATTTCTAACTCAAGCTCCCAAGTGTATTCAGGTCCTCTTTTGGAATCCCACTTCACTTTGACTAGAACTAGTCTTTTGTGCTTGAGATTCTTGACTTTCCTATCTTCAATTTGTAGTGGTCTCTCTACAAACTTGAGTTGTTCATTTATCTCTATATCCTTAAGAGGCACTATCAATGATTCATCAGCTAAACACTTTTTAAGATTAGATACATGAAACACATCATGTATTCCTGCCATTTCCTCTGGCAGTTGTAGCTGATAAGCTACAGGTCCTATTCTTCTGATAATCTTAAAAGGTCCAACATACCTGGGACTTAGCTTTCCTCTTTTGATGAATCTTACCACTCCTTTCCAAGGAGAGACTTTCAACAATACTTTATCTCCTACCTGAAATTCCAATGGCTTGCATCGGTTATCAGCATAACTCTTTTGTCGATCACGTGCAGCTTTCAGTCGTTCCTTGACTTGAATAATCTTGTCAGTTGTTTCCTGCACTATTTCAGGTCCAGATAGTTGCTGTTCCCCAATTTCTGCCCAACAGACTGGGGTTCGACACTTTCTTCCATAAAGTGCTTCAAATGGTGCAGCATTGATACTTGTGTGATAACTATTATTATAAGAAAATTCTATTAAAGGTAAGTGTTCATCTCAATTACCTCCAAAATCAATTACACAAGCTCTAAGCATATCTTCCATTGTCTGGATTGTTCTTTCACTTTGTCAATCTGTTTGTGGATGATAAGCCGTACTCAGCTTTAACTTGGTTCCCATTGCCTTTTGGAAACTTGACCAAAAACGAGAGGTAAATCTACTATCTCTATCAGAAACAATTGATAAAGGAATGCCATGTAAATAAACAATTTCATTTACATACAATCTAGCTAATTGTTCCATGTTAATTGTTTCCTTCATTGGTAGAAAATGAGCTGACTTAGTTAGTCTATCTACAATCACCCAGATTGTATTATTTCCTTTCCTAGTTTTGGGTAATTTAGTAACAAAATCCATTGTTATTAATTCTCATTTCCAAACTGGCATTTCTAATTGCTGTAACAAACCTGAGGGTTTCTGATGTTCAGCTTTAACTTGTGAACAAGTTAAACATTTAGAAACATAGGTTGCTATGTCCTTTTTCATTCCTATCCACCAGAAATTTTTTCTTAAATCCTGGTACATTTTATCACTTCTTGGATGCATTGTATACTTAGATTTATGGGCTTCTTCTAATATACGATTACGTAGATTTCCTAATTTAGGTATCCACATTCTCTTTTCATGGAATCTCCATATCCCATCTATTCCTTGTTTTAATTCTTTTAACATACCTTTTAATTTTTCAGAATCATCCTTGATTACTGATTCTTGTGCTTCTCTTATTTGATCATTTAAATCTACTTGCAGATTTAATTTAAGAGAACGTACCATTTTTGGCTTTTCATGAAACTTTCGGCTTAAAGCATCTGCCACTATATTTGCTTTTCCTTCATGATACTGGATATCACAATCATAGTCACTAAGAAATTCCATCCAACGTCTTTGTCTCATATTCAACTCTTTCTGCCCGAAAACATACCTTAAACTTTTATGATCAGTGAATATGGTAAACTTACTACCATAAAGGTAATGTCTCCAAATCTTAAGAGCAAAAATTATAGCTCCTAATTCTAAATCATGGGTTGAATAATTTTCTTCATGATTCTTAAGATGTCTAGATGCATAAGCTATAACCTTCTGTCGTTGCATCAATACACATCCATAACCTAATCTAGAAGCATCACAATAGACTACAAAGTCTTCAGTTCCTTCTGGTAATGCTAATATAGGTGTATGGGTTAATCTTTGCTTAAGAATTCTAAAGGCTTCTTCTTGTTTTATTCCCCATTCAAACTTAATAGCTTTACAAGTTAACTTAGTTAAGGGAATGGCTATTCTAGAAAAATCTTTAATAAATCTTCTATAATAACCGGCCAATCCTAAGAAACTTCTAACCTCAGTTGGTGATTCAGGGGTTTTCCATTTCGTAATTGCTTCAATCTTTGTTGGATCTACATGAATTCCTTCATGATTGACTAAGTGTCCAAGGAATTGTACCTGTTCTAACCAAAATTCACATTTTGAAAACTTAGCATAAAGTTTTTCCTTTCTTAACAAACTTAAAAGTACGTGCAAATGTCTTGCATGATCTTCTTTATTCTTAGAATAAATTAGAATATCATCTATGAATACAATTACGAATTTATCCAAATATGGCTTACATATTCGGTTCATCATGTCCATAAATGCAGCTGGGGCATTGGTTAAACCAAATGGCATGATAGTAAATTCATAATGGCCATACCTTGTTCTAAATGCGGTCTTAGGAATGTCCTCTTCCTGTACCTTTAATTGATGATATCCTGACCTTAAATCGATCTTAGAGAAAAATCGAGCTCCTTGCAATCGATCAAACAAATCATCGATTCTTGGTAATGGGTACCGATTCTTAATCGTGACCTTGTTTAATTCACGGTAATCAATGCACATACGCATTGATCCGTCCTTCTTTTTAACAAACAATATCGGCGCTCCCCATGGTGATGAACTTGGTTGTATAAATCCTTTTTCTAACAATTCATCTAGTTGTTTCTTCAATTCTTGCGTTTCTGCAGGAGCCAAACGGTAAGGTGCTTTGGCAATTGGTGATGTTCCTGGTATTAAGTGAATTCTGAATTCAACTTCTCTATCTGGAGGTAGTCCTGGTAATTCTTCCGGAAATACATCAGAAAACTGAGATACTACTGGAATATCTTTTAGTTCTTTTCCTTTAGTGTTAGTAATTATAGAAATCAAATACACTATAGAACCTTTTCTAATACAACTTGCAGTTTTCATCACAGATATGAATTTTGTGGATCTAAAGGGCTTATCTCCTTTAATTGTGATCATTTTACCTTTTGGGGAATTTACTTGGATTAACTTTTGATCACATAAAATACTAGCTTTATTGGCTATTAACCAATTCATTCCTAGAACAACATCAAATCCTACCAGATTCATGGGATACAGGTTTGCTATAAATTTCTGATTTAAAATTTCTATGCTTGCTCCCTGCAAGATTTCAGAAATTCTAACAGTTTCTCCGTTAGCTGTCTCTACTACACATTCTTGTGGTAGTTTAGTTAATGACTGATTTAGAAATTTGCAAAACGATGTATTAAAAAAACTTTGGTTTGCACCAGAGTCAAATAATACTTTAGCAAAGACATCATTAACTAAAAACGTACCAGCTATGACATCTGGAATCATTCTGGCTTCATCTGCAGTCAAAACAAATGCTCTAGCATTTTTAGTATTCTTGTTGTCTGTGGCTGGAGCTAATTTTGGGCAGTTTGGCTTGATGTGACCTTGTTCTCCACAATTGTAGCATATCCTGTTGTTTTTCTTCCTGCAATCTTCTTTCTTGTGTCCAGATATTTTGCAAAAGTTACAGTACCCAGAGCATCTTCCTGAATGCTTTCTTTTACAATTCCTACAGTAAGATGCAGAGGTAGAACCTACATTTCTTCCACGGTTAGAATTTCCAGAACGAAATTCTTGAGTCAGTTTCTGGGTTAGGTTTCTCCTTTGATCCTCTTCTCGGGTACGGACTAATTCGTCAGTCAAGGTATTGGCTAGTTCTACAGCTTCTTCTATGGTTTGAGGTCTAGCTGCCTTGACTACATGTCTTATTTCCCCAATTAATCCCCAAATATAACGGGAGATTAATACTGGTTCTGGTGAAGCAAGAGTTGGCACTATCCTAGCATATTCGAAAAATAGCTTTGTGTACCCTTTGCTATCTACACCAGTCATCCTAAGGTTTAGGAATTTGTTTGCTATCTGTTCTTTTTCATTGGGTGGGCAGAATTTCCTTTCTACTTTGTTTTTAAATTCTTCCCATTCCATATTATAGGTTTGATCACTTCCTCTTGTCTGGAGGATAGTGTTCCACCATTCCAGTGCTGCATTCTTAAACAGATTAGAAGCAAACAATATCTTATCTTCTTCAGCACACTTACTTATCCTTAAGACTGCCTCCGTCTTTTCTATCCAGCGTAAGGTTGCAATGGCCCCTTCATTGCCCGAGAATTCCATTGGTTTACAAGACCAGAATTCTTTATAAGAACAACCGTTAGGCACGGTTCTTCTTCTTTTAGGAATAGACATTTGAAGTACAGGTCCATTGTTCACGCTGTTTTCTGGTTCAAGTGGTCGCTTACTGCTATGCCTACTTTTATTATCAGCATTCTTAACAGTTTGAAGTATAAATGGCATTGCATCTATAATTCCTTGTGCTACTATATGTTGGATAGCACTATTATCCATCTGGTTCCCATTGTTGTTATTCAGATTCTCATTATCATTCTGAATATTATCATTAATCACGTTAATGTTACTCTGGTTATCGTTATTCAGATTTCCTTGATTTCCTTCATCGGCCATCTGAATTTTAAACATTTATCCCATATTAATATCACAAAATAGTAAGTAATATAATTGATCACATGACACACAATCTAACCAAAAACGTAGATCATTGCCACTTACTCTTTTCATATACTTATGCGTCTATTACACACTAGTACAGAAATAAAGATTACAATACCAACAGAAATAAAATAGTAATATGCATCCATACACACATATTTTATTTTATTTTATTATATTATTATTACTACCACTTCCTCCATTCTAACATTCAAGGATATGGATTTATCCAAAAATCCATATTGCGCTCATCGTATTTCCATACGAGACGCTCTCCCACCTGACGCATCCTTTCACTGCTTTCTAAAATTTCCTCCCCGAAAGTCCTAAGTTCTTGAACGTTTTCTGCACTCATTGGGGGTGCAGGTTCTCGGACTGGGTTTGGAATCTGGGGTGCATTTTCCTGAAATGGGTAAGGATCCTCTAATATCTCCCTAATATAATCATCTTGATAATAGGGATCTAAAGGGTCCATACCTGGGTAAGCTTCTATGTTCTGTATGGGTGGATAATCCTGGATAGGGTAACGTTGCACAAAGTCTCTATTGTCGTCCCACCAGGGGTCATAATTCGGGTCTAGGGGATTTGGTGCAGGCACTCTAGGGATTTCTTCTGGGTTAAAGTTGTACATCTCTTCTTGATTTTCCTGATTTTCTATTTCCATGGGTTGTTCTGGGTTTTGTGGTTGTGGGGCTACTAATTGTTCCAGACTTGGGTCAGCAGCAGTCGTAGCTAAGATATGGAAATTAGCTAGGCTTCTATTAAGTATTTCTTGAGTTTGGGCATCTGTTTCTCTCTTAATAGCTGCTAAAGCCCTTTGCTGTTGCAATTTCCTCATTCTTTTCCTACGAGCAAAAGCTTCTTTACTGAACCATCCTCGTTTCTTAGTAGGAAATGGTTCTTCAGATTTAGCTCTAAAAGCAAATATTCCGTCTTCCTGATCAGTAACATACCCTGAGAGGGCAGGCTGTGATGATGTACCTTCACTCTTAGGTGAATCAGCTAACTGACGATTCACGTCTGATGGCCCATGATCACTCATACTGAAAACTAACAGATAGTCAAATAACACATAACACATAATTACAGTTATGCATATATTTCCTTATTTTATTTCCTAACATTAATTCAAAATTTTAAGTGTCAGCAGAACACTTCTTTGGCTCAGACCAGTGGCTAGGCTCTGATACCACCTTCTGTCACAACCCCCGATCCCTGTTCCCCGGGAACGGGCGGACGTGATCACAGATTTTGGTGGTATCAGGTTTATTTAGTCTCGCAGCGGAATTTACATCAGGACCGTAGTTAGGAAATGATTATCAGAGTAAAACCACCATGCATGGGCAAAACCCAAGTTTCTTATTACAATACATTTATAGGGACAAACCCTATTTTATTTAATTTAAAACATTGTTTCTTAGATAACTTTTATAGCCACTTATTTTCCAAGCCGTTAGTGCTCTCGAGCTGGCTTTATCCCAGTTGGCTTTCACATTGTGTTACCTGAAACATGTTTTAAAAATATTTTGTCAGCGGAAAATACTGGTGAGTGAATCCCAGTTTAATCAAGAAACATTTTATCAATTAACACAGTATTGAGGGCGATCACATTGTTTATTTCTACACAATTACTCAATCAGTACTGTCAATCCTTGACTTGTGGGTCATATTACGCATTGGCTAACTCGTTGTCCAATGGTAACGTACTGTCGTCCCGACTTATTACTCGCAAGTAATAATTTTGTATACAAAACCCCAAATACCGGTAGTAATTGAAGAACTACAAAGACTCACATACTGCTTAACTGCATTGTAAAGCATTTAAGGTTTTGTAAAAACTGTTAACAAAAAGAAGATTACTCACATTGCTGTCTTAGGCTTTTCGTAAGGGTTTCCTGGGTATAATCTATAATTTATACAAATGTACATTGGTTAGTACCATAACCCTTTGAAATTATTAATAATACCCTCCCCGAGACGACATTCCAACAACTACGTCGGGCAGAACCACGACAGTTGTTACGGAACCCTAAATCAATCGGGCAGCGTAACTATTATGAAACCGGGGTTATAATACTTACAACGGAGCAGAACTTCGCTAATTATGGGTATAATACCCAAAATATTATGCTTATAACTTCAGAATTCGAGATTGAGAATGAAATGTGAGCGACGGAAATCGAAAACTGATGTCTGCTATTTATAGTTGTGTAATCTGGTCTCCACGCGGCCCGCTTACGATAAGGCTAACCCTCAGGCGGCCCGCATCCACCTATAGCTTTGACCAGTCAGCTAGTAGACTTGACACGATTGCGACACGTGTCAGCACCGGATGCATCCGCGTATCATGAGTCCGCGCGGCCCGCTTTAATGTAAGCTTAAGTTGAAGCGGCCCGCCTCAACTTAACTTTTCAGATTTTAAATTTTATTTTATATATATAACCTAACTAGGGCTCGGTTTTCACATACGGGTATAATATAGAACATATTGAGACATTTTATAGTATATTTAGAGAGTCGGAATATTATAAGGGTTGTGGTTTTTCCGAGGGTTGTTACAGAATTGTCCTACTGCTTGGCGAGGAATGTATGCGCGAGGCGATCAAGGACATCCAACAATAATTCTAGAAGCTGTTGCGTCTCAAGACCTATGGATTTGGCATGCTTTCTTTGGGATTCCTGCTTCGAATAACGACGCCAACGTTCTTCAAAATTCCGAGGTTTTTGACAATGTTATAAAAGGGATCGGTCCTGATACGAGGTTTACGGTTTCGGGAGTGGAGTACAGACGCGGGTATTATCTTGCCGATGGAATATACCCACAGTACTCTACAATTATTAAAACTGTTAGGCATCCGCCAGATGAAAAAAGAAAGAAATTTGCCAAGTTTCAAGAAGCGGCGAGAAAAGATATTGAACGGTGTTTTGGTGTTCTTCAACAAAGATGACATATTATTGAAAACCCAGCACGCGCTTTTACACCAAAAACGTTGTGATACTGTATGTATGCTTGTATTTTGTTGCATAACAAGACCATCGAAGACGGACATGCAAATTGTGAGTATGACGAGAATGCGGTGGAGCAGAATAATGTTCCGGTTAGCGAAGAACAACAAGATTTAAACAGGTTCTCGTTACATCACGATTTCACACATGCCAATCTTCAATCAGACATGATCAAACACATTTGGAATCTCGAAGAAAACAACGAGTAGTTTTTTATTTATTTGTGTTGTATTTTCTTTTTAAATGTAACTCTAGGTTTTTTTTAAATGTAACTTTGGGTTTTTTTTAAATGTAACTTTAGTTTTTTTTTTTTTAATGTAAGTTTAGGTTTTTTTTTAATGTAGCTTTAGGATTTTATTTAAATGTAATTTTTTTTTATTTTTATTTACTTTGTTTTAATTATTTAACTAAATAAAAATAATAATAAAAAAAGGGGAAGGATTATCCTCCACACCCTTGGGTAGTCCTCAAAGGGATGGTCCTGCACCCTTAGTGAGGTGGCACCTATGTTGCGGTAGTCTCTTTGGGGACTAACCAAACCACACCTTATGGTCTTATCTGGAAATGATTTCTATTGTCTACACTTCCATCAATCCTGTATTGAATTAAAAATGAAAAAAGTTAAAATTGTTGTAAAACAACGACCTACTAGCCTAATAGCAAACCATAAGAGAAAGAGATGTAGGGAGAAAGAGACTGATATTTTATTGATAGATATATCTAATACAAGAGATACAATGTAGTATATATAGGAGGAGAAAACTTGGAGAAGAAGTCGGTCTATTTTAGGAGTTGATAACCATAATAATATAATAATATATTTACAACACTCCCCCTTGGTTATCAACTTAATACGCTTTGAGATGCTACCTCGTTAAAAACCTTGCTTTGGAAAACCCAGTGGGACAAAACCTCAGCTAAGGGAAAAAGAGTGCGCGCGTATTTTCTTCTCCTGATACTTCTGGATGAGATATGTTGCCTCATTAAAAACCTTACTAAGAAAACCCAAATGGGACAAAACTTAGTAAGGGAAAAAGAGTGCAACTTGAATAAATCTCCCCCTCATTATAATATGCATCCTTTAAGTGACGTGTGTCTATCTTCCTTGAAAGTTGCTCAAAACTTTTGTAGAATGACTTGTCGTTTGATGCCTTGAAGTGCAATCCTTTATGTTGAATGATGTTGCAAAATCTTCTTGTGAGACTTCTAATGCTTCCTCTTGCGAACAAATACCATAAGATCCACAACTATGTTGTGTTACATTCTTTACATCTACAAGACTAACAAAACTTGTTTTCATGGGTTAGTAAAATCTAGGCACATATCATTCTTACCTTTAGGGTATCGACATATCTTCTTTACCATTCGAATGTCTCCTCACTGGACATGTGCTATATCATGTTTATAAATTCAAATAAAGATATATATAATCATGCATAGCTAGGAAGAAATATCAATGCACAATTTCACTTTAGCCATGGTACTTTTGGAATGAGAATCCTTACTTTGGTAGGAGATGATGATAGTCATTTCTTAAAAAAAATTGTCTGAACAACCTTTAACATACTTTAAAGTTCAGTTTTATCCATACTAAAATGTCCCAGCATCTTCTGGATGTAGTTTGATCAATGGATAAAAATATGATCACAAATATACTCGAACTGTAGGTTGAATAGTAACTAGACTGAGCCAGGGTCATTCAAAATTCCCCCTCAAAAAGCTCGACAGTTTCTCTCGATGGTGCCTAGACATCATCACTGTAAACTGCGATTATAGTGAACTTTTAGGAGAGGACTTTTGATAAAGATGGATGATATTATCAAACTCATATTGCTCTTTTATCAGAATATCTCATGAGTTGTACAATACTCAACCCAACTATTTTATCCATACTATCTTTTTAAGTTTAAAAAGATACATTCATGAGGTTTGAAATCAATGTTTCACGCATTTCCAATCATTCACTTACTTCTTTCCACTTTGAAAAAACAATGTATGTGCATACACTCTTTAGGAGTTCTGTTACATAAACCTCCTTATTGATTTCTATATCATATTCAAGGATGTCTTGAACACTTGCTTCATTTGTATAATGAGTTAATTACTGTTTTCGTCCCTGTGGTTTGTCAAAAATCACTATTTCCGTCCATTAGTTTAAAAATTGCGATTTCAGTCCCTGTGGTTTCACTTTCGTAACCATTTAAGTCCCTGTGATTTCACTTTCGTACCCATTTCAATCCATTTATTCTGTAAGTACAGGGACTGAAATGGTTACGAGGTGGACTGAAATGGTTACGAAAGTGAAACCACATGGACTGAAATCGCAATTTTTAAACTAATGGACTGAAATAGTGATTTTTGACAAACCACAGGGACGAAAACAGTAATTAACTCTTTGTATAATACATATTGTATCATGCTTATACACTGTATATTGAGATACCATAATCATCAAGTACAGGTATTCTATGTATGTTTATTGGTGCACAAGAATTACATCCAGAAGATGTTTCCACTTAACCTTATAAGCACTTAAATGCTTTAGAATACTCATCAGGAGTTCCAATTATATTCAACGTATTCAAATATGAATCTATATACAATAATCATATCGTTCTCGAGAACTTATTTTACATTTATTTAATAAATTAAATCCTTGAGGGACTTTCATGTAAACTTTTAGTATCCAGTGATTCATAACTTTCATAAGACATATATCAATTCTCTCTTTATATTACCAGACTAATTAAATATTGGAAAGCCAATGCATCCACCACCGGAGAATACGTCTCATCATATCAGTTATAGGTCTTTGCGAAAATACTTGTGCCACCAATTTTCCTTATATTACTTGATTTGATTTTCAATTCATAATTCTCATAAAAGACCTGTTTGTTTCCAACATGATTTACAACTTCAGTTGCATGGATTGTTGGTTCGAAAGCTTTCCATTTCATTAGAGAATTCAACTCTGCTTTATTCACGTCTTTTCTCTTTTGGCCAATCATTTCTCATAGGCAGATCTTAAATTTTGATCCTCATCATTTTATCATTTCAAACGCTATTTTATATACAAAAGTATAACGACGTCGATTTCAATTTGATTCCATATATATATTTAGTATTTAGACATGATATAAATTAACGAGATCTCTTTAATTTCAGGTACCTGAGGTTCTTCTTGAACCATCATGTCTACTGTCTCTTCAGGAGATCTTATTACTATAACCTCGACTTGACCATCTTAATTACTTGCTCCAATTTTCGAGGAATTTTATTATTGGAATCAACTAGTCTACCACGCTTCAGTCGTGCAATAGACTCATTACACACATGTGGTTGTCCGTCTAGGACACTCATCTTAACTGGAGCATTAGCAGTTGGTATATGTGACATAGTCACCTTTTTAAGGTTAGTGAATGCGTCTGGTAATATATTCGCTAATCTTTGTAATTGAGTTATCATTTGAACTTCTGGTTCACACTTTTAGTTTTGAGGATCAATGATAATTCATACCAACTCATTTATTTTCCAACTGCTTTTTATCTCACCCTAATATTGGGAATGTTAATCCATTGAGACGGATATCAATTAATTGAGCCGTAAATAAATATCTCGTGAAAGGCTCTATTCGTTACCATATATTCCCATACACCTTTTAAAGTCCCATCTTTGTGCGTAGTGGTGGATCAGTTTCAATATATACCGCACAAACAAATCTTAGAAGGGACATCTTTGGTTCCTGACCAAAAACCAACTATAATGGGGAGAAACTATTACAACATGTTGGCTTGATGTGAATTAATGTTATTTCATGTAAAATTACATGCATTCATATATAAACATGAACTTGCTCTCATGATTATTGGCTTTGCTATCAACCGTAGGCGTTCAATGATCGTCTTAACAAAAGCAATTCGTGTATGAACATAATCTACAAGAATTTCACGGGTAGACAAAATAATATGTTTTCGTGGTATTGACAAAGAACATTATACGTTTATGATGATTATAACGAAATTCTCTGAAAGAAATTATTATGGAATTCTCAGGTTCATAGAGTAAATAAAATAAACAACGTACTATTATTGATATAAATAAAATGAAAAGATAAATAAATAATTAAATTACGTTTCTGTAGTTCGAGATATCAATAGGTAGCCTATTACTCTAATACTTCTGCTTTTTGTAGCTTTGTAACTAGTAACATCGCATTCATTGTTGACCAATTGAAAAAAACAATAATCATCTAACCAAATTTATTTCACTTGAATCATATCATACCATCCAAAAACTTTAAAATACTACTTAGTATAAAAACTCAAAGTTTATTTGTAAACTTGTTAATCACTATCTATGATTAATTAAGATGATGTTATTAGATATTGTTTGTCACAGGTTTGGTTTGTGAATTTAATGTTTACATAGTTTGATACTAAACAACAAAAGATCCAAATATGTTAAATCTTCGCGCAAAAGTTTAGTGCTTTACTTGTGGCGTCGTCACGCCTTCAAAATTATAAAAAAAAAGATGATAAAACAAATTTATTACTTTTTAAAATTACTAAAATAGTGTGACGGTTTCAATTTAGATTTGATTATAACATGAAAAAAACGTTCTTTTGACTTTTTGATCATAATTATGGTACTGAACTCAAAACAAAGATGATAACGGCTTATTTTTTTAAAATTTGTGAGGACATATACTAATAGTCCTATATAAATTATGAGATAAGATTATTGGTTTACTGTTTAATGATATAATCTTTGATTTTAAAATAAATAACATGTGGCTATGGAAGCATCTGGTAAAATTACTTAGCATATCAACTGACATATTAAATGCACACATTAATCATAAGTATATATAAATAAAATAAATATACCCATATACCCGGAGATGACCCACATAATCCGTTAATCTAAAAGAGTTGTAAACGTATTGACATGTTTAACTTTTGAAATTCTAAAAGTTGATCCTTTATATGATGTCTAAAAGTTATGTCAACCATCCTGTTGTTGGTTCCATAAAATGTCCTGGCCATACTTAGTATGGATGAAGCCATTCAAAGAGATATTCTGACCCCTTGGGGTTCCAATGGCATACGATTTGAAAAACATCATAAACGCCAAAATGTTAATACAATAAAACCATTAAAACGCCATATAATTATTGAATTTGGTTACCGTCAAAAAATCTTAAACCCCAAAAATAAATCAATATTGTGAAAAGCGGAAGATAAAATAACAAAAAATACCATACGCCCTAATCTCGTACCTATATATATAGGGTCAGGATTTAGAGAAAACGGGTGATAGTGTGAGAACGGTGAGAACGATTATGGACCGTCAGATCAAAACAATCTATGAACTAGATGGCGCGGTGGCGTTTTCGTAAATAACATAAACTTTTTAAAGTGGGTGCGCTTCCATAAGGGCAAAAAAGTAAATTTTTATCTACAAAACACATCAAAATGTGACCGAAACATATATACTTCCCAGGGAAACCTCCCCAAAAACCAACGTAAAACGCAAAAACCCTAGAAAACTCGAAACAACAAAAACTATGGCGTCGAAAGATCAAACCAGATCCAGAGGCAAAAAACATAGTGAGTTAACTTCGATTTACATTGTGCTAGTTTATGCTGCTTTTGGCGTTCTAATTTTAACAATAAATTTGCAGTTTCTACAAGTGTGGAAGGGGAAGGGTCATCTGCTCCAAAACGCCAAAAACCCAACGAGCAACGAAAGAAGACAACAAGAGGATATGGTATAGAATGTTACTTTTCGTGATGTAAATACACTTTGATACTTTGTTGCCATGATTTGTATCGTTTGTTTAACAATGTATGAGAACAGAATTTTACATATATGTCATTGTCTTATTGAAAAAACATATACCATTCGTGTGTTACTAAATGCCAAAACATGTATCGCTTGATAGCTAGAGGCAACTAAACAAACATATTATCATACGAAAAATGAGCATAACTAACAACGTTTTCAATTCCATACTTTACTTTACCCTCAACAACAAATTCATCAAATCTTTTAGTAATAGAAACATTTCTAGAAGATCTTCTAATATTTTGAGTACCCTTAGATGGGTTGATCTCAACATTTGATCCTAAAGTGTCATCTGCCCCACCATTGTTACCCTGACCACTACTGCTCACCTGATCCAGTTGTTGAACATGATCAACACTAGAATCAGGGGCTGATGTAGATGGTGACAATGGCTGCTGATCATCACTAACAGGATCATGAGCACCATTTGTACCCACTTAATCCTTGGGTATGTTAGGAACTTCAGATGAAAGATTTTCAAAAAAAAAAAAATTTAATATGAGTTAGTTTTTTTCACAAATAGTTTCTTGATTATCAAATGACTTAAGCTTAAAAGGGTACACATTCTCATAAAACTTTACATCTCTAGAAAAAAAAAATTATCATTTTAATATCCAAACTTCACAGTTTATACCCCTTTTTTTACATTTGAATAACCAAGAAAAACACATTTGTCTGCATGGAATGCAAACTTATCAGATTCAGTTAGAATAGTACTAAAATACAAACATACAAAGTTCCTTAAATGTGACAAAGAGGGTCTAAATCCAAACATCATTTCAAAAGGACTCCTACCATTCAACACATAAGAGGGTAACCTATTAATTAGATACATAGCATTTGGAATACAGTCAGACCAAAATCTCAAAGGCAAACCACCCTGAAACATCAGAGCCTTAGCTGTGTTTAAAAGATGCCTATGTTTCCTCTCCACCACACCATTCTGTTGTGGTGTTTGAGAACAAGAAGTTTGATGTAAAATACCTTTAGATTTACAAAATATATTCATTTGATTATTCACAAATTCAGTCCTATTATCACTCCTAAAAATCTTAATTTTCTTCTTAAACTGAGTGAAAACAAGTCCATAAAAAATCTTCTAAGTTTTCAAACACTTCAGTTTTCTTTGATAAAAAATAACACCATACAGTTCTTGAATAAGCATCCACAACTGTTAGAAAATATTAAAACCTTCATAACCTGTGACTTTGTATGGACCCCACAAATCCAAATGTACTAAATCACCAACAGATTTAGTTTTGTGTTCACTCAATGGAAATGGGACTCTAACTTGTTTTGCCCTATGACATACCTCGCAGGGACCATAATCAATAGAAGTTATGTTAAGATTTTGTTTTAACATAGCTAAGACCTGATCAGAAGGGTGTCCTAGCCTACTATGCCAAGTAAATGACTTCACAAAACTATTAAAACAAGCATTAACAGTATTACCATTACATCCTATAAAATACAACCCACTATCTTGACTACCATTCACCGGGACTCTCTTTGAACTGGAATCCTGTAATACACAACTGTCCTCATTAAAGATAACAGAGACATGATTATCCTTAGCTAACTTATACACAGACAACAGGTTCACACAATAGTCAGGAACATAAAAGATACCTTTCAGCATTATATCATCAGTCAATTTTAGATTACCAATTTTCAATACTTTAACACTTGTCCCATTAGGATGACCAACAATAATACTAAACTCAGACACATCAACAACATTTATTAAGTTCTTATTAGTTTTAACCATTTGTTGACTAGCACCTGAGTCAACAATCCGCCCATGACTATTACTAAACCTGACAGAACTTGAACAACTAACAAAATTAGAAACATTGAAACACTCACCTCCCATACTAGGATTCTGAGAATCAGACCCACTTTTTTCATCAACTAAACTCAATAACTTGGTAATCTGCTCAGAAGTAAAAGGTAGACCAGACACACTAGTAGAAGCAGATGACCCAACAACATTATTAGATTTATTATTATTATAGTAAAGTTGGTTTTGTTAGACTGATTATTATTATTAACTATTCTTTTAAATCCAGGGGGATAACCAACAATCTCAAAGCACTTATAATAGTATGTCCTAACATATTGCAATGAGTTTACTCCAGATTAGGGTTAGAACCTCTAGTTAAGGCACTCGAATCACTAGGGTGCAAGTATAAAGAGTCACCTATATCAAGTTTGCTAATAAGGGTCTGTGAAGTACTACGAGTATCACCCATGACTATAACACACAATAGATATTAAACCAAATAACAATAACCAACAAATACAACAACACAACAATACAGATCAACTATTAACAAAAACCCTAAATGCAAGACTGTGTCAGGGACCATATTCTAGGTTCGTCACTCTATAGGTGCCTGGACAAGCCTTTACACAGTTGTAGACACAAGAAACAATACCCAACCAACGAACAATCAAACAAAAAACCAGAGATACAACATAGAGAAATACAACAACTAGCACATAGACTCAATCAAGTGCCGGTCTGACTAACCCGATAACAATAATGTTTAAGACTCACAATGCAATGAACAAAAAGAAAAGTAAAAGAGAGAGAGGAAAGATCTCACAACTGCGTTTAACTCCTTCTAAGCAGATCTGAATCTGTAACCTTCTAGGGTTACAAACCACAGATCAGAAAGCTAACCACAACCTGGTTAGTTTGCCCTGAAATCTTCTAAGGATTTCAGATACCAACACAGGATGTAATACCACCAGAAGATAAGAGATCTTCCACCAAAACCTCCAAACCTTAACTAGGGTTTCACCGCACCAGATCTGCACCGACACGCTTCCCAAGATCAAGATCTAAACTGTTCTTCGAGCATAGAAGAACACAAACCCCAAACAATAAGAATCAAACCCTAAAACTCACAGCGGAACAACCAAGATCAGAAATCAAGAGCCAATATAGCTCTAATACCATGTAAAATGATATGAAAATCAACACAGAACAACAAGAAGCGACAAAACGGTGACAAAACTTTTATTAATTACCCAAACCAGAAGAACACCCCCGAAACCCTAGATCTTACAATAAGTAAGATCTTAGAACAATACGAATTCAGATGATCAACTGATAACAATCAGTTGATCTAGAACAACTAAAACTACAAGATCTCACAAGAGATCTAACAGATCACACAGGATAACAACAATGAGTAAACCCTAATCGTACAAAAGAAAGAGAATAGAACAATTTGGAGGTGTTAATCAGCGAATGAAGGCTTTCACTCGCTTATATACTCAGGTCAAAAGATACTTCCACTTTAGCCCATCATCTATTTCAGCTTTCACACTTTAGTCCTCAGAACTTTCCAATGCAACCTTTCACTTTATGATTTGTACACTTAACACCCTCATCAACATAACAATATAACTGAATATGTAATAACTTTATAACACAATACCAATGTTGCAACATGAATTAATCAAACGTTGCAAGTATTATTTTAACAATGAAGATAAGGAGTTATAAATTGGGAGTTGTTATACTCAATAAGGAGCATGCTAACTTGGATATAAATTTTATTTGGATAAATTACTTTTTGAGTCTCTGTGTTTTATGGGTTTTAACTAGTTGAGTCTAAAAACAAAAAGTTTAACGACCTGAGTCCCTATAAGCATTTTCTTTAACCATTTGAGTCCCATTTTCTAACACAGTTGGAATTTTGTTGTTAAGTTTTGTTAAATGACCAAATTACCCCTATAATTCAAAAATAAAAAAACTAATTTATTTAGATTTTTCTCTCTCTCTCTTACACATCTCTCTCCCGTTATCTTTATCTCTCTAAAAACCAAACAAATCTGCAACTTTCTCTATCTCTCTCTAAACACCTCCACCATCCCACCATCTACAGGATCATCATCGGTTTCTTTGTATGCCATAAATGTCTGATGATGATATCAAGAAGAAAATGCGAAAAGTTTGTCTGATGTTAATGTGGTTGACGATGGTGGCCAGGACTGTGCTGATCGGGATAGTTCATCTAAGACCGCGGAGGCTGACCAACATAAAGACTCGACTAAATAAAGCGGTGGTCTGAAGGATTCTTCGTCGAAAGAAAATCGAAAAGGATCTGCGGCTCTTAGGGTTTGTCAAAAGCGGTATGTTATCATGAATTAAATTAGGGTTAGGGTTTTAAGTGTCGCATTGGATTTGGGGTGATGAGATATTTATGTCGTCATGAAGAAATGTATGTCTCCATAAGGGTATTAGTATGAAGAATCTGCAAATTAGGGGTTCCACCACGGTATGTTATCATGAATCCATTTGGTGAAGAAATTTATGTTTGGGTTAAAAAAATGGAGATGTTTGGACATTTATGATATCTTTATTTAAAGTGAAATCATAAGGGTATCAGGGAGGATGGAACTTCAATGTCAGTTGATGCTGCTGCTGGGGATGCAAAAGCAGAGGAGTGTACCAGATTCAGTTGGCTTTGGAGTTGAGTGCACGGGAGGATCCTTAAGCCGTGCAGATAGAAGCGATTAAGCAGATCAGTCTAGGGTCTTGAGAGGATGGTGGTTTTGGTGGTTGTTCAGAGGTGGCGCCAGTTGAATGGGGGTGTTGGGGTTTCAATGGGATGGTGGTGTTGGCGGTAGTGGGATGGTGGTAGGGATGAGATTTTTTACCGAAATACCGGTACCGTACCGGTACCATACCGGTACCGTACCGATGCCGTACCGTACCGATCATAAACGGTACCGGTATCGGTAATAGATTTTTCAAAATTCGGTATCGGTAAAAAGCGGTATCGGTACCGGTATTTTTCGGTAAATACCGGTATTAATACCGAATTTAATAATTATCGGTAAAAAGCATGGAATCCGTTGAAGTAAGTAAATATTTTAATGGTTTGGTTATAAATTATCAATATATATTTTTGTATTTTTAGATTTTTAATATCTTCGTGTTTGGTTGTGTAAGGAGACAACACTATTGTTGAAAAAAATCCCTTTTGTCGAACTTGATGGTGACTCGAAATTGGGTAAAAGTCGAACCCATGGATGTTTAATATATTTACCTTTTTTTACATTCCTCTATATATTATTCTAGTTCAGTTAATAATGGATGGATGAGTTGCACATGATATTTTTTTAGGTAAAACAATGGATGACACCAAAGCGGTACTAATGTGGTAAAGTACCGAAATACCGGTACCGATACCGGTACCGTACCGGTACCGAATCTATAAATACGGTACGGTAATCGGTATCCACATTTCCTCAATTTCGGTAACGGTATTTACGATATCGGTACCGGTACGGTACCGGTATCATACCGATCTCATCCCTAGATGGTGGTGGTGGAGGAGATAAAGATAAGGAGGGAAAGATGTGTAAGAGAGAGAGAGAGAAAAAAATCTAAATAAATTAGTTTTTTTTTATTTTTTAATCATAGGGGTAATTTGGTTATTTAACAAAACTTAACAACAAAATTCTAACTGTGTTAGAAAATTGGACTCAAATGGTTAAAGAAAATGCTTATAGGGACTCAGGTCGTTAAACTTTTTGTTTTATGACTCAACTAGTTAAAACCTATAAAACACAGGGACTCAAATATTCAAATGTTATCATAATGACTAAATTGAAGGTTTCTATTTGCTTTGCTTTTCAAGATTTCATTAATTTCAGTTAGTTGATTTGTTTTATCAACTGTAAGTTAAAGGTTTCTATACTTTGCTTTTCAAGATTTCATAAATATTTGAATTGTTTCATAAGGAAAAGATGCATTGTTCTCAGGCTACAGGGTGTGGTTGGAGCCCCTTGGGGCTTTATCAGTCTAACTAGGATCCATGTCAGCGCCATGTCAACGCCACGTAGGATCCACCTCAGCCATGAAGCCCCCTTTAATTTGCATGGTGTGGATGAAGCCCCATATTAAAAAAAAAAACAAAAAATTTGATTGGTGCAAACACATGTGGTCCCCACCTGATCCTTTGAACCTTGGCGTTACCATGCTGGCGAGCCATCTATGGCGCCCCCAGTTAACTTGCGGGGTGTGGGTGGATAGCGCCCCGGGGCGCTATAGTGTCCTAGCTGGCGGGGGTGGCGCCCCCACACCCTCCAGCCTCATTATATGATGTTTGTGTAGAACCCAAAGTTAAAAGTGTGGCTAAATGTAAGACACAATATAATAATTATTTTTTTTACTTTTTTATCTGGATCGTTATTTGGTATTAGTATTTTTTTTTTTTTTGCTATCAATTCAGTTAGTAAGAACTTACAAACATAATATGTGTATTGGTGACTGGTGGGGATCCCAGTCCTTTCAAGTGCAAATGATAGCTGGGTGGTTTGGAGGTTGGACGGGTAAAGTGATTTTTCAGGTCAGACGATTTAGTGCATTTGAAAGACAAGAAACGACTTGGTGTTTAACCAAACTCAAGTTTCTTTACAAAAGATAATGACGGACATAAAAGCCCTCAGCTTTTTGTGGGTCAAAGCCCGAGCGAAGCAAGTGGATTTGGTTTGGGAAACATGGGCTGGCTTTAGTTTGGAAGAATAACTGGTAGTATGTGCAATGTATGTATTGTTTGGTGACCTTTTGGTATAAATTTGGTCATAGCTCGCTTCCTACTGGTTGTGAACTTTTTGAAATAAAATTGAATATTGATTGGCCGTTAAAAAAGATTTCTCGGTCAATTATAGGTGAAATTCATATAGATGTTTTATTAGCATTTTGGTTAGATGTACATAAAGTATTAACAGAATTGTGTGTTTTTAATTTGGCTCCAATTTTGTATATATTGAACAAGTAGTTGTATTGAATCAGTTAAGAGGGTTTTTTTTTATTGTGGCTCAAATTGACTAACAAATACTCAAATGGTTCATTCCATTTAGCCCTTGAACTCAGTAACTCATATACATTAATATTTAGTAAGTGAAGAATAGAGAAAATATTACTGTTTATCTGTATATTTAGGGGATACTGTTCACCTTTATTAATTTTTAATAGTTTTTGAAAGTGGTTGTGAGTGAAGAAGCGAGAAAATGTAATGATAAAGGTATAAAATGTATTATTTAATTGAAAGGACAAAATTATAAAGTGTAACGATATTTATTTATATGGTTTTTAACCAATGTAATTAACTCTAAGGGCAATACTTGATTGGATAAAATTAAGGCTTGTCCAAAAAACTCGTGGCTTGGAGGTGGCTCGGAAAAAGCTTATTCGATAAGGCTCGGTTTGATGTGATGAGCCAGATTGGCCCAGTTTGGCTCGTTCGTTAGCGCGACTCGAATTATTTTACTTTTAATATACTTTATTTTTATATACATACACTAGATTATAAAATTTGGTTGTTATTTGTGAGTATTTAGGTGTGCAATTGGATATCTATGGCATTTTTTTTTGGGGGGGGGGGGGGGGGGGGGGGGGTGATTAGATTGGTAATGAAATTATATTGCATCTCGTTGAAATTTGAAACACATCTTGTATTTTGTTGAACTTGATTTTGACTTGTAATGTATTAGGTTGAACGTTTTTTGGATATGTTCTTTTCAGCTTGATTTTATGTTCGAGTTGAGCTGAACCAGCTCGATTTATAATCGAGCCAGACATATATTTTACTTTGGTCTTTATATTAAGTATATTGCAATCAACTAATGAATTCAAAAGGAGTGTTTCCCCCAATTCTATAACAATGTCTCTCCCTGTGTGATCAACACTTTCGTGGACCCATTTCTGTATCAACTCTCACTCATTAACCAAAAAGACAACATATCATTAGTTGCAACCATTCTATACACTTTAATTATCACTTCAAATCAACAAGTTATTGAAGGCTTCCAAGGCCATAATCCAGAAAACCAAGCAGAATCTCCAAGTTTGACATCAATGGATGTTGTTTTACCTTCATTTTCACGAGTCCTTTTAATCTCGCTTTCTTCAATCGCGGCGAATGGGACATGAACATTAATAGGTGATCCAAGATCCGCTGTTTCTGACTCAACCGCTACAAGCCGGTTAACCATTTCCAAAACCTCACTCATCTTTGGCCTTGATTTTGGGTTTCTAGACAAACACTTGTTTGCAATCAATGACAACTTCAGTGCAGATTTCAACGGGTACTTTCCTTCGAGTCTAGTATCAACTATGAGTGGAAAGTTTTTAACATCTAGGAAAGGTCTCACCCATTCTAGAAGCTTCTGCTCCTCTGTGGGTCGGTTTCTATCAAATGGGCGCCTACCCGTTATGAGCTCATAAAGAAACACCCCATAACTCCATACATCATTCTTGGTACTTAGACGACCGGTCTGTATGTATTCTGGAGCCGAATATCCCATTGTTCCTACTACCTGATCACATTATTTCTTAGAAATTATTTACAAACTTTAAGTAGAAAACTGATGTTATAATAATCTATCATAATTCATAATGTGAGGTTACCGCTGTTGTGACATGTGTATATCCTTCTTTAGGACCTAACCGAGCTAATCCAAAATCCGAAAGCTTAGCGTTCCATTGATCGTCTAGAAGAATATTTGAAGATTTGAAATCTCTAAATATAATCTACCAAAAATGCATCAATAGTGACAAAACTAATCAGGGATCATGTACAGGAAATGGAAATGTATAGTTTTTGTAAAAGTATTGAGAAAATATATTATAATGTGAATATATACAAGAAGTAAAACCAATTTATCTAGATGAATTAACTATATACAATAACAGTTTCTAACTGCATAAAAGTAATACCTGGAAGTCCAGTCCTTCATGTAAGTATGCCAAGCCACGAGCAGCGTCTTGAGCGACTTTTAACCTCATTGTCCACGAGAGCGTTTTTGGGGATTTACTAGATAAATAGTATTCTACACTTTTATTAGGCATATACTCATATACTAAAAGCCGTTCGATTTCTTTGCCATGATCTTCTGCACAATATCCAACTAGTTTAACAAGATTCGGATGCTCAACGATCCCAAGAACATTCACCTCTGTCACCCATTCCTTATGCCCCTGTTCCATCACACAACCAAGCTTATAAATTTATGACCAGCAGGAATTAAAAAAGTGTCAAAACCAAGATATCTTGATGAATTAAATTTGCATTAAAAAATCAATAAAATTTGCCTGAAATCCTCTTTTGCCAAGCTGCTTGACAGCCACATTGAGGTCTTTGCTAGGATCGCGAGGATTTTTAATGGTGCCAGTGTATACAGACCCGAACCCGCCCTCTCCAAGCTTTACAGAAAGACTAAAGTTTTTGGTAGCCGACTTGAGCTCGAAAAATTTGAACTCTTTAAGATTACTTGGCATTCTGGAGAAACTAGGATAATATTTGGACATTTTTAATTTAGTTGCTGGATCATGGAAACTTTGGTCACTTGACTCCGATCCAGATGCAGTACGATCTGTAAATCCAGAGCCCAAGGACCGGATTGTGCTTTGTGTTGGACTTATTGGCGGTTCATCCTTGCCGTCACAGTAAGAGAACTGAAAGCACATCATAGTGTCTCAAAGGGTCCTGTATCGCCTGCAAAACCACAATAGTGATCGCTACAGCTAGCGATATGTATTTAGTAAAATATGTTAGTTATGTTTACTGTAATTGTTTCTACCATAATTATAGTATATGCTGTATCCCTGTGTATATAATTAATATTAATAATACATAACAACTTAAGGAGTTTTTCATATATTTCTATAGTTACCATCATGACTCACTCCCATTTGTTTTCTCAAATCTTTTATTCATCTAACTAAAACACTCAGTTATCCAATGATGATTTGAAAATTTTAAATTTTTTTTCACCCAACAAATTATTTTCTTAATTAACTGAAATCATATAAGTAACAACTGATTTTCTATTAAATAAACTGGATTATACATAAGCAAACTTAAACATATCTGTTAATAACAAACAGCATATAATCAAGAATTAACATCATCCTTCATCACATAATAAAAAATACTATACACATAGTAAAGAAATCATAAAAAAAAAAAAAAAACAGTTATTAAACTGGAAAACAAAGCATAACAAAGTTTTGAAATACAAGTGAATAAACTAAAACATAGAACATGAGGAGTTAGTTACCTTAACCACCAGCTGGCGATCACAAGAGATTAAAACTGAATTATCCAAGAAGAAAAAGAGCAATTGAATAGAGAAACAGGATGCAAACTGGAGAGGATGGAAGTTTTGACTTTTGACCAAACCGATGAAGAATGCATAAATAATAACAAAATAAAATATAAAAAACCAGCGGCTGAAAGTGACATTAAAAATATACTATTTTAATAATATGGATAAAAAGACAGGCATTGGATTCGATTAGTGTTTTATTAATTTATATAGACTCGTTTTTTTTTTCCTATGGAAAACTCTAGATTTAATTTTTTCTAATTCAACTGCTACAAAGACATTCTTGTCTCATTAGCATTTCTTTACTATATTATTATAGTTTAATTTTGTTTATTAATTGTATAAGTTGGTATTGTATGTAAAAAGAAACATATATATACAAGCATCAATATTGAAAACGTCAGGTCAACTCAAGACTTAAACTGGTTTGAGTTAAATACGAGCGGAATGCTAGGTGTGCTTGTAACACAAATATTATATTACAAACGGAACAAGCTCAATTGGTTCGTATTATATATTAGAAGTTCGAGATGATGTTTGTTTGTCTAAACTAGCTAGTTAGACCACTCAACTTAATGTTCAGCTTTAGTAGTTATTGGGTGCTACTATACACACCCCCCTCTATTACTTTCTACACCCCCCTCCTCTCACATACTTATAGGTGGGGCCTGCGTGGGACCGACTGTTTTCCTCTCACAAGGGAGGTGTAGAAAGTAATAGAGGGGGGTGCGTATAGAATTAGCCTAGTTATTCCCTCTATATTAATTTGCATTTTTATGATGTGAGTATAATATACTGTTCAATTTTGTACACTTTTCTTAGCACATGGTACAAGTTGTTGGTCTTCTCTTGCAGCTTAAGTTGTTCTTTCATTCTCTCTTTCTTTACGCTAACAGCTGATGTAGACAAAGAAAAAACGTCAAGACTGACAGATCCGCCGGAGACGGAGCACAAGGTCAACACACAGATGCACGACAACAAAATCACCATTGTCGGCAACCCACCTAATGCGGGTTAGACGACCACCAGGTCATTCCCCATACCATCAAGGATCTCCCACACTTATGTGAGTGTCACGGGCGGAGTGAACGCGAATGGGGTTGGACGACCGGCAGCCAGGAAGAAGGCGGTGCTAGCGGTGGTGAACCTGAGGTTCTGCAGTGGACCAGTGGTTGTTGGCGACAACCGAACCAAGTATAGAGTCTAGACGCATCTATAATCATAGATCGAGATGATAACATAACGGTTGATTTAAGAAAGATTTTTGTCTTTCGCATTTGCCGTTTGCCGTTTGTTTTACGATGGTGACGGTGAGCCGGTAACAAGTTTGGAAGGATACGAGTCTTTTATGTTACAGTTGTAAAGATGAGAAAGTTAAATGACTTTTAATTTTTTTTTAGTATTTCAAAACCCACAGAACATAATTATGTGAAATGGGTTTTTTTTTTTTAATTTGTTTTAGTTTACTTACTATTTTGTTATATATATACGCATATAAACAATTTTTCACTTCTAAAATTTGTTTTTATTTACTTAGTTTGACACATGATTTACCATGACTATAGTAAATACTTTACATGATTTACCATGACTATATTGAAAGTGGTAATAAAAAAAAATATAATGAGGTGAAATAGGTTAACGTATTACAAAAAAAATAAAATTAACACTGCCTTTAATTAAGTTTATTTTATTGCTTAATTATATATTCTAATTAATTATATTTTACACGTTTTTTTATCTTTTGTTTATATGAATATATCATTGCTACGTGGTTTTACCGGTATCGTCCAAACTGACACCGACTGAATTACATAATCAAAAAACCGTTTCGTGATATTACCTTTATTCACGATTTTACGCCCCCGCCGCAACGCGGGGTCCCAATTCTAGTTCTAATTTAGGTTTCGAATTTTTTCATGGAAAATTTACAAGTCTTGTCCTTTATCTTAATACCACTTATCACGCGGTGTTCTTTTTAACGAATTTTGACAGTTTTGCCCTTTACAAGGAATTTTGTTGCACGTTTTGTCCTTTAGGCTTAACTCAGTTAGGTTTTCTTGTTAAATCTTGTCACCCAAGGGTATTTTAGTCTTTTTACCCATTTATTTCAAGAGTCAACCCTAAAATATTTTGTTTTATTCTTTTAAATAATATTAAATAAATGGGTAAAAAGACTAAAATACCATTAGGTGACAAGATTTAACAAGAAAATCTAACTGGGTTAAGCCTAAAGGACAAAACGTGCAACAAAATTCTTTGTAAAGGGCAAAACTTTTCAAAATTCGTTAAAAAATGATACCGCCTGATAAGTGGTATTAAGATAAAAACAAAACTTGTAATTTTTCCTTTTTTCATTTGTCTAAATTGAATAATTGAGGAGTTCAATTAACGGGTTGATTTTCTAAAACAACAAGATACACGTCACTAAATCATGAACCTAAGGTTGCTTGTAAAATTCCCAAAAATTGATACACAAACGTTTTTTAAGAGTTAAACCTTTATTGGTTATCAAGGTTGATGGATTAACATCAGCTAAATATAAACTTGGTCATTGTTGCCTTACAAATAACAAAAGATCCTTAACAAGAGATAGTTTCTTCAAAAAACCAAACCAAACCTAAATCGTACTATAAACTGATGAAACAACCAAATCCCTGGGTCATTATAGACATATTATAAATATATAAATTTACAAAATTTGATTCACAATAAATAGTGTACTTTTCATTTCACAATAAATAGTGTACTGTTATTTTGGTCCCTGATGTTTGGTCAATTTTGTTATTTTAATAAAAAAACTTAAACCTTTTAAATATGGGTCCCTGTGGTTTCATTTTTATTGCCATTTTGGTCCAAAAATCAAATTACCTCTTATTTGGCTATTAAACTCTAGTTATTTTGTCTTTTTCTTCAGGGGCAAAATTGTCCATCTCAATTTATTATAACATATTAATAATTAAATTAATTATATTTAGCAGATTATCTTCCCCAATCATAACTTCATCTTCAGCAGATTATCTTGCCCAAATAGTCTTCATCTTAAATCCCTACCCTCGTAACTTCATCTTCCCCCAAAATCGCCCACTGCGATCATCTTGCCAAGACAATCATCTTGGCCATACACCGGCGGCAACACCGTCATTCATGGCCACACACCGGCGGCGACACTGTCACCACTCTCACAACTGGTTCCGCTTCCTTATTCCAGCGATTTCTGCAATCTCCGGCTCGATTCTCATCGTTTACGCTCTCATTTATCTGCTCGCACCGTCTCCAGTTCATCACCACCACCTGCTACGGAGGATCAAGAGAGAGAAAACACCCACACACTTCTTTTCTCATCAAAGATACATACACACACTATACCTATACATCTACAGAGAGAAAGATTGTGTGAGAAACAGACCCATAAACCCAAACCTGGAACCCTCTTCTTTCTCTCTCTAAAAATCCGATCTTGAAAATACCCAATTTGTCTTTAGGGGTTTCTTTTGTATAATGGAGATGTCACAGTCCGATCCGGTGACTGAACAAACAAGGCTCGAAAGTCAGTACACTTCGCATTTTTACATTTCAATTTCAGTTTCAATTTGATCATTTCAATTATCAATTTGGGGTTTTTGTTTCTTGATTGGTGAATGCAGAGCCTGTGTGGCAGTTAGAGTTGGAGGGTGGGTTGGAATCATACCCTGAAAGACCTGATGCGGCTGATTGTGTTGTTGATTGGGATGTGTTTTTGTTGGTTGTGGATCTGTAATTTGTTGTTGATTGTGTTGAATTGGGATGTGGGAATTAAGGATGTTTTTGTGAGTTCTTTGAAGGATCTGTAGCAGAAAAAGTTGAGTTGGGGGGTGGGTTGGAATCACATATTGGGCCGGATAATCGGAAAAAAAGAAATCGGCGGGCGGTGGACCACCATCATCTTTTCTGCTCGTGTTCATCACCGGTGCAGGTGTGTGGGGGATGATAAGTTGGGTTTGGAGAAGATGATGGTTGGGTTGGGGGATGATAAGTTTGCTGAGTTTCTTTTATAAGGTAAAGAATTAATTAATTTAATTATTTTAATTAATAATTTGTTAAAATAATACTTGTAATGACCAAATTACCCCTGAGAAAAAGGATAAAACATTAAGATTTAATTTAAGGAATTTGAGCTGATTTCACTTTTGGACCAAAATGGCAACAAAACTGAAACCCCAGGAACCCAGATACAAAAGGTTTGAGATTTGGACTAAAGTGGCAAAACTGCCCAAACCTCAGAGACCAAAATGGCAGTTTACTCAACTACAAAAGTTTTGCACTTTAAATTTTTGCCACAAATGTTTTTTATATTGATTACCAATTTTTTATACTAAAAAATTGGCCACAAAGATTTTAACTTTAAACTTCTGAATAAACTTACCCTATAGTCCCCTCAACTTTTACTACAACGTTTTTTTCTTTTTGAGTATATAGAGTAAATTGCCATTTTGGTCCCTGTGGTTTGGGTACTTTTGCCATTTTAGTCCAAATCTCAAACTTTTTACATCTGGGTACCTGTGGTTTGCATTTTGTTGCCATTTTAGTCCAAAATCCAAAAACCCTCTATTTTGACTATTGAAAACTGATTATTTTGTCCTTTAGTGCAGGGGCATTTTGGTCATTTTTTAAATTTCATTTTTTTTTTGCAATAAAACCCAGATCAAACATCATCATCATCAAAACTTAGAACAAACATCATTTTTTGTAATAAAACCCAGATCAAACATCATCTTGGACGGAGAAATTAATCCCAGATCTCCCATTTCTCTCTCTCTATAGCACCACCACCGCCACCTCCTCCCTCCCTCTCTCTCTCTCTCTTCTCTCTCTCTTCTCTCTCTCTATAGCACCACCACCAATTGTCTGCAACACCCCCAATTGTCTGCAACACAAATCATCTAACAAAAATACAAAATCTCCAACTCCAATCTCACACTCAACTGTACATTAACCCCATAATCCACCCTCCACTGTCTCGATTTCTACCTGCAGCACAAGATCATCTTCATACACACAAATAAAACCCATAACACTCCCCCCACACCCCCACCCGTGTCTTAGATCAACCAAAGAGAGAAAGAATTCGAAGCGGAGAGGAGCCGGTGGTGCACAGTGACGCCGGGATACGGCGCCGCCGCTCACGGCGGCGTTAGTGATGGAATTTTGTGGTTTTCACCTCTGATTTAGTGCAAGATGGTTCTGGTGGAGGTCCGAACAGCAACAGCGACGGTGGGTTTGACGGTGAAGGTGATTTTGGACGATGATGATTGATGATTTAGCGCCGCCGCTCTCTAAACTATCTCACACTCTCTAAGAACAATCTCAGATCCACACATCTTTCTTCCCCAAATCTCAGATCCGTCATCGGAGTTCCTTTCTCTCTCCTCTCTCTCTGATCTCCTGAACAGACGTGTGTGTAGGCCTGAAATCGGAGTGTCGGCCGTCATTGTAAATTGGTGCTATAGAGAGAGAGAAGAGAGAGAGAGGGAGGAGGTGGCGGTGGTGGTGGTGCTATAGAGAGAGAGAAGAGAGAGAGAGAGAGAGCTGATTATTTTAGGGATGATGATGATGATTTATTTGGGTTTTATTACAACAAATGAAATTTAAAAAATGACCAAAATGCCCCCGCACTAAAGGACAAAATAATCAGTTTTCAACAGTCAAAATAGAGGGTTTTTGGATTTTGAACTAAAATGACAACAAAATGCAAACCACAGGGACCCAGATGTAAAAAGTTTGAGATTTGAACTAAAATGGTAAAAGTGACCAAACCACATGGACCAAAATGGCAGTTTACTCTTTTTTTTTTAATTTTTGAACAACTCCGATTTAAAGCCCCCCAACCCCTCTTCAATTACCATTATTACCATTACCATTTTTTTTTTTTGAACGGCATTACCATTACCATATTGTATCGTAGTTTTAGTATTAGAAGAAAAAATCGCATCGATTTGCAAGCCCATGATGATCTTTGCACTATTTTGGGCCACATATCGTAGTTTTGAGTTACACATTTCCAGGCATTATATTAACAAATGAATATTTTTGTTTATTATAATATCATAATCATAATTAACTTTAGGAATACTTTCTATTTCGCTTATAACTTTTAAGATACAATGTTTTATAAACTTTCGAGTATAGCAGTGTGACATGCTTATTTTTATCTATAAAAAGTTATTAGATTACTTTAAATCAAGTTGTTAGTACTAATGTGCAAGTGATTTGTCACTTAGTTTACTTTTTAGTGTTTTTTATAACTTACATCGTTTACCTTTTTCGTTATTTTAGTAATATAATATAATGTTTATAGAATTTTGAGTATACGATTGTGTCTTGCTTATTTTTATCTACATTTGGATCAGGGCCGGCCCTGAGAATTCGTGTACCCTGTTCGAGCTCAAAAAAATGTGCCCTTAGGACTTAACGAAATTGGGTATTTGGCTCACTAAAGGTCTAAACCATAAGAATAGTTTTGTAAGGGGGCCTATTTTGGTATTTGTATGGATGTACCCAATTAGAAAAATATTTTACATACACATATCGGATTTTTTTCATAAAAAACGTGCCCCTCGAAATATCGGACCCTGGCCGGTGGTCCTCCCCGCCCACCCCCAGGGCCGGCCATGATTTGGATAAAAGTTTTATTCAAACGAGTCCGATGCGTGTTTTTTTCTTTACAATGAGGAACCGAACCGATATTGTCTGGAGTCTGAACAACTATAACTATACCATGTTTGTATTATCGTTTCCTTGACGTGTCGATATAAAATTCGTTGAATATGAAATACGCGTAACAGAGTTTTTTTATACTGTAAAATATAGTGAGTGCCAATACGGTAGTGGCACCATGACAAATCGAACTGATACCGAACGGATATACATAGAAACCGAAATTCGCTTTTATGGTTTTCAATCGATATAAATCATATCTCTTTCCGTTGCTATATCGAGTGTTGTATCGTACCAAGCCAAACCAATACCGATCAAAAACCCGTTACGGAGTACGACTAATCCAACAAATTTTAGTTAAACTTGTAAACTATCCCACTTATTTATTTTCTTTATTTATTACACCAAAATAACAAATGTTACGATAACCATACTCCTAAACTACATCAAATTAATTATAGAGTAAATTACGTTTTTGGCCCCTGTGGTTATATCAGTTTTACTATATTGGCCCAAAATAAGAATTTTTAACAGTTTTGCCCCCATGGTCCCTATATCTAACTGTTTTGGCCCCTAAATCTAACCAACGCCTAACTCAGGTTACTTTATTGGTCACATGCTTATCACATGATGTCTATTTTGGTAATTTTACCTCCCCCTTTAATATCTCTATAAATAAAACCCTAAACCCCTATTTTTTTTTTCACTTCATCTTCTTCAGTAAATCATCTTCTTCTTCGACAGTTCCTTCAAAACCCTAATTTCATATCTGACAAAGATGGTGATATGCAGATGTGGGTTGCCTTCTGTCATTCGAACCTCCCATACTCAAGCGAATCCTGGAAGACGATTCCATTGTTGCACGATTAGGGTAATTTTTCAATTTTTTTTTCTTATCATTTCCATCCTACCAGATGTGAATGTTGTTAAGAAGACGACTATACTGGGTATTTCAGGGTAGTCGAGGCTGTGGTTTTGTTGCTTGGGCTGACCCCCCTCCCCCCACATGTCCAAACTGTTCAGAAGTGTCAGCAGAGTTAGAGAGGATGATACGAATTAACGAAGATGCACGAAAGACCATTGCTGAAAATAAGAGATTGAAAGTAGTAATTTTGTTGAGTTGGATGCTGTTTGTTATATATGTGTTGACCCAGTAATTAGAATCTTGTAATTTACTATTTTGGATGTGTAATGTACTTATGTAATGTTTTGGAATGCAATGTAATGTTGTTTGGCTGTTTCGGATGCAATGTAATGTTGTTTGAGTGTTTTGGATGCGATGTAATGCAGTTACAAAACTATTGGACCCAAATGACCAAAATTATTCAGCTGCACTTAAACAACTTGCAGCTGCAGTTACATCATTTGACCAAAAATATATTGTAGCTGAATTAAATACCAACCACCAAATACTGTGACCAAACAACCATATTTAATAGATCAAACAACCATAGTTAATAGACCAAACATCCATAAGTTGTTAATACATCTAACCATCCAAAAAGTACCAGTATTTAAAACATCTAAAACATCCAAAAGGTAATAACACAAAATGACAGACCCAACAAAAGTAACCTTAACCTAAAACTTAAACTTGTGATGCAGAATCTTCAAACCCAGCAAACTTCAAACCTCCCTTCTCCTTGCATCCTCTCATGTTGTGCCCCTTCTGTTTGCAAACCTTACATGTGACAGACCCACCTTTCCTAGTAAGCTTCCCCTGTTTTTCAATGCTTTGAGAAATCACCTCAGCAGTCTTCTGTTTCTTCTCATAAATTTCTTCAGCACTCTTCTTCCTAGCCTTTTTAGGTCTGCCCACTTGGTTATGGTGTTTTGGTGGTAGTAATGTAGTAGGGCAGTTTGTTGGTTCCCACATTTCCCTACCATTGATTGGAACAATGGTGAACTGGTAGACCTTTTTCTAGTTATCTAACCAATAAACCTCATCCACCCATGCTTCCGGAATATCAACTTCTATACCATACCTAACCATATCCCAATTTACAGCCACTGCATGCTTGCATGGCATGCCTGTAAGTTCCCACCTCCTACAAGTGCATGACTTTGTGTTCATGTCAACTACACATTGATTATGACCCTCACCACTGACTTCATACCTGTTCTGTCCAGCATACACAACATTTAACTGAGAAGCATCTTTCTTGATTTGGTTGAAGGTAATAGTGGCACCTGGGGTCAAAGGACCATCACATTTGTCCAACATCCTGCTGACCACACCTATTCTCCTCATCATGTACTCTCGGATGTATTCCAAACAAGTAATAATGGGCTTGTCTCTGCCTCTCACAAGTTGTTTATTGAAACACTCACACAAGTTGTTAAGGAGAACATCACATTTGGCCCTCCCTACATTACATATAACCAACTGTTATTACATAACCAACTGTTAACACATAACCAACTGTTAATACATATAACCAACTGTTAATATATAACCAACTGTTAAGAGATATAAACTGTTACCACTGAAATGGGATCTGGTCCAATGCTTTGGTGGGATTTGCTGCAGCCAGTTGTATAATCCCACATCCTTCTCTTTGATCTCATCCATGTACTTATTGAAGAAGGGTACTGTTGTAGCACTTGCACACTTCCATAACATGTCTTTGTAAAGGTCCCCTCTCCATTGGGACTTCATGTTTTCATGAATATGACGAAGACAATACCTATGCTCTGCTACAGGAAACAGCCTATTGATTGCAGGTATCAGACCCTAAAAACAATTGCAAGTTAGATAACAATTTACTCATTAAACAAATTATAATCACACATAAGAACATTTATTAGTACCTTCTGTCTATCACTAATAAAGGTGAAGTTGGAATTAGCATGAATATCAAGATCATCACCCAAATATTCAAGGAACCAAAGCCATGAATTTGTATTTTCTGATTCAACTACTGCATATGCTACAGGATAGATTCCATTATTGGCATCAACACCAACAGCTGTTAGGATCTGTCCTGGATAAGGACCCTTCATAAAGCAGCCATCCAAACCCAAAATCTCCCTACCACCTTGTTTAAATCCTTGTTTCACTCCTTCAAAGCATATGTAGATCCTTCTAAATTGCCTTGTTTCACTATTTGAATTGGGCTCACTTTCAACCTCAAGCTTCACTGTTGAACCAGGGTTTGTTCTCAGCAACTCTTGAGCATAATCTCTTAGAAGCAAGTACTGAGCAGTGTAGTCACCTTGAAGTTTTTCAACAGCCATAACCTTTGCCCTAAAAATTTTCTGGAAAGACACCTGCACCTGGTTCTTCTTTTCTATCTGGTCTTGTAGTGACTTTAAGGGTATACTAGGGTTTGACTCAATTGTTGGTAGAATCTCTTTGGCAATAGAGCTTACAGTATACAGCCTCACCTTCCTGGTTTGAAGACATTTATGTTCATGGTGATAAGTCTTTACCAACCATGTTTGCTCACTTTTTTTCCTTGAAATGTGTAGTGCCCAAGGACAGGTAGGTTTTTCCCTTTTATTGGTAGAAGTGGACCCACCAACATGTGAATTGTTGTCCTCTATTGCAGCTGAAGATTCCTTACCCTTTTTCTGTTTTTTCTTTGCCCTTCCAAAGTTAACTTTCTTCGCTTTTGACCCTCCACAAACAAACACTGGATTTACACCTAAACACACCACCCTAAACCTGTAACTTTCATTCCTCCTGATAACCAGTTGTCTTCTACTTCTCAGAGCATGCAACTTGACCATATTCTTAATGTCCTCTTTCTTTGAAAATGTTTGACCTACAAAGAAAGGTTGTTCTTCAAGACACTTGCCCTTGGTTTCTTTCTTTCTTTTTCTATTCTGCTTAATAGCTAGATTTAGAGCATTTCCACCCTCATCTTCACTACCACTTTCAAAATCATCTAAATCAAAATCAACATCAAAATCCTCATCTGCAAACTGGTCTTTACCAACATTGTAATTGAATGAATCCATGTTAACTGGTATTTCCACAACAATGTTATCAACATCCTCTATCCTATCATCTTCCTCAGCAGTTGCATGATCATCCATCATGTTGGTATCAACATAAGCTGATGAATGATCATCAGTCCTACAGGTTTCATCATGCCTATTGGTTTCATCATGCATACTGCTTTCTTCATGCCTACTAGTTTCTTCATGCCTACTGGTATCAGCATTAACAGTTGAAGTCTCAAAGTGTGGAAAATACTCTAGGCATAGTTGTCTTCTTCTAGGGTGTGATGGCTTAGACATAGATGGTTGTGGATCCTCACTTTCTAACTCCTCAATGACCACACTAGATGACTTAACTGGAGATGTAAAATGGTACTCAACCCCCAACCTAGACGACCATTGTTCAGTAAACACATCTATAACTTTAAACTTAGCAACATGCTCAATCAGCGAAAGCACATCTTGATCATTGCCTAATGGTCTTAAACCATCACTAATCTGTGTTTCTGGAACTAAGAAATGATAAAACATTATTTGTTCCTTCGGATAACCTATTTCAGTAATCATGTGATTTAGCTCAATCACAGAAAATGCATCAGAATCCACCATATCAACATGGTCAATCGTTCCATCAACATACCTTTTAACGGGGGAATTCACAAAGACACCACCATGGTTGATTCTTAGAGTGAATATATTAGGAGAATCCCCTGTAATGAAGAAATTACCATTCAACAATCAGTGATAAAGTTTAAGATTTTAAGAACATTACTGGGATAGTCTTAAAGCAATGATTTTTTGAGGTTAGAAACACATACCGTACACTTCGTAAGGATCAAACTTCTCCTTTTTCTCACGAACCCACCAGAGAGTTAAAACCATTGTCGTACTGCTTGATCGTCGTCCTTATTGAGCTGGATTAATCACTGGAATTTCAATGGAGGTTTGGGGGTTTCTTGGAGAAGGTGATACGAATTTAAGGGTTTTGGTGTTAATGAGCTTAAATAATACTAATAATAGAAGCTTATGTGTCAGTATGGGGATTTGTAAAGGGGGAGGTAAAATTACCAAAATAGACATCATGTGATAAGCATGTGACCAATAAAGTAACCTGAGTTAGGGGTTGGTTAGATTTAGGGGCCAAAACAGTTAGATATAGGGACCATGGGGGCAAAACTGTTAAAAATTCTTATTTTGGGCCAATATGGTAAAACTGATATAACCACAGGGGCCAAAAACGTAATTTACTCTTAATTATAAATCTATCCTATGCCGAAAATTGAACCCAACTCTTCTAGTATTTTTCGTTTTAGTCCCTCAACTAGTAAATCTATCCTATGCCGAAAATTGAACCTAACTCTTCTAGTACTTTTCGTTTTAGTCCCTCAACTAGATGTTAAGGTCTTCAAATGTGATTACGTACTTTGCATTACATGGCATTAATTACGTCACCATTATTATTATTATTTTTTGTTTTATTTTCTACACACGCATAACTAACGGCAAAATTACGGCATCACGTGTTTTCTTATATAAATATGTAAAAGCTTTAAAACATGGGGTGGAGATATAATAGGAAGTTAATTTGGCTAGGAAGGATAGGAAGTGATCTTGACCATCCATTAAGTTAATCAAGGGCTAAGATTAAATCAGGGAGATTGAAAGTAAGAAAAGAGGTGCGTGACTTTTTTCAGGGGCATTCTAGTCAAGTAAGCCAATAGTTTATCTCTCCTCCAATTCCCCCCATTTTTTAAACGTTAATAACTCTTTCATACGACATTATTTTTTTATAAAAATTGCACCAAAAAAACGAGCGTTTTTTTATCTTTAAAACGAGTATACTATTGCTATATTTTCAAAAAAAAAAATTCAAAACTCAGTTGCGTAAAACGCAATAGAAAAACCCCCAGTTACGTAAAACGCAATGAAAAAAAAACCCTAAAAAATGACATTTTTTTAAAATGCAATGCACCAAAAACACAAAGAAATGACTTATTTGTAAAACGCAATGGCCAGAAAACACAAAGAAATGTTTTATTTCTAAAACGCAATAGCCTAAAAACTCAAAAGAAAATGTACTTTATAAAACGCAATGGACTAAAAACCCATAAAAATGAGTTTTACCTAACGTTTGTGTTTTACGGAAGCTCTTGAATGAATTGCGTTTTGCTGTTAAAGAGAGCTATAGGGAATTTTGAATATGCAGAATGTGATTACGATCTCTCCATATTTGCAGACTCACCAAACTTTCCAGATACAAGAATACTAGGTTATGTTTTTAAGGTGATTTGAGATTTGAACCATGGCAACTTTGTCACCCAATTGTTTCTTCATCCAATCACAGTTATATCTTCATTCTTGCTCGTTCTTGAATAGCCAGAAAGGACTGAAAACACATAAAAAGTGTTTTACCTAAAACGCAATGCACAAAAAACACAAAGAAATGTCTTATTTGTAAAACGCAATGGCCAGAAATCACTTAAAATGACTCATTCTAAAACGCAATGGACTGAAAACACTTCAAAAATGTGTTTTACCTAAAACGCAATGACTAAAAACACTTAAAAATATGTTTTTTCTAAAACGCAATAGCCAGAAAGGACTTAAAAATGACTCATTCTAAAACGCAATGGACTGAAAACACCTAAAAATGTGTTTTACCTAAAACGCAATGACTAAAAACACTTAAAAATATGTTTTTTTCTAAAACGCAATAGCCAGAAAGGACTGAAACTGTCTGGGACTGTGAAAACACTCTTATTTCTAAAACGCAATGGACATATAAAACTGTCTGGGAACTGTCTGGGACTGTGAACTGTCTGAATTGTCTACGAATTATTGTCTTCGAAATGAGCCAATTTCTGGAAAATTAATTTTTCTGATGCGTTTTTTAGTACAGCAATTTAATCAGGAAACTGTCTGGGACTGTGAAAACACTCTTATTTCTAAAACGCAGCTCAACCCCAGCCAGGGGCTCTGCCCCTTGGACCCCGCCAGGGGCTGCCGCCCCTGGGACCCCGCTACCGGGGGCTGCCGCCCCCGGACCCCCGCCATGATCGTAAAACGCAATAAGTAAATAAAAAACCCAGATCGTAAAAATGAAATTAAAGAATTTCTTACATGGATCGAAGTGGTTTCTTCAACAATTGATGAATTTTGAATGATTGAAACACTTATCAACGCTTGAATCGAACGAATCGAGTGATTATCTCCAAAATCACCGAAAAAAACGAGATTTTTTATGAAATTAAACTGGGTTTTCTTCAAAAAAAGCTGAAGAACACGTTGATCGGGTTCTGAATCATTGATTTGTGATGAAAATCGCACTATAATGTAGTGATTATTGAGATAGAAAGTGAAGAAATAGTTGAAGATGGTGGGTTTTGAAAATGATGGGTTTTTGAATTTACTGGGTTTTGAAAAAGGAAGAAGAAGGAGTTGGATTGACTAAAATACCCTTTCTCTTTATTTTAAAATTTGCCACATGTCATAATCCTATGGCTTCCTATCCTTCCTAGTGAAAATTAACTTCCTATTTGATCTTTACCCTTAAAACATGATATAAAAATATATATGTAAAAGCTTTAAAACATGATATACGTACAAGAGTTTCAACTTTCGTGGGCGGATTTCCTTTCATCTCAATTTCTCAATCACGCAATTTGTTTTGGATAGTTTCAAATGAAGCGGTTGGTCTTATTTTGAATTCAAAATATGTTCTTTTGCTATGTATTAAAATGAAAAAAGAAAAATAAAAACAAAACATTTAAATGATTTTTTTTGGTTTGTTTAACTTATTTATATATATTTAGAGTTAAATGTCTGGTTGGTCTTTGTGGTTTGTAGATATTGCAGATTTGGTTCTGAGGCTTTAATACTTACACACTTGATCCCGATGGTTGCAATTTTTACATTCGGGTGATCCTTATCACTAACTTATGTCAGATATTTCAGTTAAGTATGTGTTAAACGACTAGATTGCCTTTAACAAAAAAACAAAAACACTTCGAAAATATTAAAAAAAAAGCAATAGGGTCTACCCCTCATCTTCTTCCTCATTTCACCACCCACCACCATCACCTCCACCTTCAGCCCATCATCACCACAACCACCACCACCTCTATCGTCACCTTCAACCCACCGCCTCCACCTTTGCCATAAACCCACCACCGTCACCTTCAACCCACCACCTCTGTCGTCACCTTTAACCCACCTCCTCCACCTCCACTGTAAACCCACCATTTTTTTAAAGTTACCATCGTTATTGGTTAGTCGCGAGTGCAATAGCGCGCAACCACCGATAGAAAGTGGTGGGCCATATGGATTTGACCGTTGTCAAATGGTAACTTTAAAAAAAATTAAATAATTTAATTTCATATCCGTAGACACATACGCTCTTATTATATTTCACTCTCAACCTCTCAATGCTCTTAAACTATTTATACTCTCAACTTCTTTATACTCTCACAATCTCTTTATTTTCAATGGTACATCATTGGATGGAGACTGAGGATATCGTGTTAGTCACGAATTGGGTGGATACAGTCGATTTAGGATTGTCCTCAGATTCGCCTCAATGTTGGAGTAGGGTTACGTCCACATTCTATGAACATGTGGGTGAGAATTTTCGTGGAAGAAATCAAATATTAGTAAGGTTTATGCATCTACGAATTAAATGTACACATTTTGAGAGATGCTACGTCATTACGTTGAACTGAGGATGAAGCGCTTGCTGTGGCACATACTGAGTTCGAAGCACAATACGTAAGGTCGTTTGATCACGTTGCGGCTTGGAGGATTTTGAGAAACCGGCTTAGGGGCTCTTTGACAACTTCTAAATGGGTAAATACTGAACCAGTAAGAGGTCTTAACCATTAAGTGTTGAACCAGTAAAGGTCTGAACCATTAAGAGCCAGTATAATGCTTAACCGTTCAAAGGCAAATGTTTGACCAATTCAGATTAGAGGTCTTAATCATTTAGTGTCAGTATAATGCTTAACCATTTAGAGACGAATGTCTGAGCCATTTAGACATCTGCTCGCGAAACAAACAGTCTGAACCATTAAATGTTGAACTAGTAAAAGGTCTGAACCATTAAGAGCTAAACAAACAGTCCCTTAGATAACTTTGTCGTACCTTTATTATATGCATTTATTATATGTACACCACTATAAAAGCATGCATGGTGTTCTTTGCAGTAGATTATGTGATGGTTTTTAATTGATTCTTCGATAATATATATAGTTATTCTTTTTATAAAACTAATTAAGTTTATAAGGTTATCTTTATGATTTAGTAAATTAAATATTACGAAGCAAAGCGTTATCGATTGAATTTCATCACGAGGAAAAATTGTCGCAAGCCACGAAGCACGCACTTGCGTTTAACTCTAGTTTATTTGATAGTTGAATTTGGACTTTTGTTGTGGTCAAAATAAAACTTCAATGGGTCAAAGCAGAGGTGGCAAAATGCAGTGGCAAAGTTTGAAAATTTTCATCGGGGGTCAAAAACGTACATATCAAAAAAATTCTATACGAAACATACATACATAATTTGACTCGTAATGAGGTGAATCCCGATCCCTATACTAATAAATAACACAAAGAAAATATTCAAGAATTTAGAGATCAAACCCTAATTGTAACTAAAATCAATCCTTCACAAATCTGCTTGCATGATTTTCAACTCAGAAAACTGATCAGAGATAACTTTTTTTTTAAATTGTTATTCAAATCTGATATCTTTCTGTCTATGGGTTTTTTTTTAAATTTGATGTTGAATTTCAACTAAAAGTTAGGGATTTTTGTGTGTACAAAGACCTTTTATGATCAGGATTTGTACAACAATACCTGAAATCGATGTGAGACACTGGAATCGAGAGAGAAGATGATACAATAACGGTGTAGGTCTTCGATTTGAATGGTGTAGGCGTGAGTTTTTTATGGGAGGAAGACAACCAGATGTGAGGAATAGTAGAAGAGGACCAGAACAAAAATTGACCTATAAAAACCCACTCCTTCTTTTGATTCAGCCCATTCTGACCCGCAATGCCCTTTTTATATCCTGGCCCATGCAGAATATTTGCTCACTCAAATCAACCCATGACATTATAATAAGAGAGCCCAAAGTTAGGCGTATGGGCCATAATGGCCAGGTCTAGGTCAAAGTAGGGGCATAATCCACTTAATTCGTGTTGACTGATTAATTATGCGACAAAATAATGTCTAACCACAAAGCGGATTCAAGTCCAAACGGATCATGGATTCATGGGTCTAGGGGCGGACCTAGAGTGATAGAAGGGGTAACCTTCGTTGCCCCTTGACGATCCGGTGACGCTGCGACGGTAGTGTAAATTTTGGAAAAATTTGACCTTTTTTTATTTCGTCACCCCTTTTTATTGAAACGTTACCCCTATGTCAAGGTTTGTCAAAGACGTGAAGTAAATCAACCATCACGGTCAGAGATTATGTCAAGGGGTATGCCATGACGACATATAACCTCATCGGTATAGATTCGAGCAAGTTTCTCCACTTTATAATTTTCACGAATAGGAAGAAAGTGGGCTGATTTGGTCAAACGATCAACAATCACCCAGATACTATCATGACCAGAAGGTGTTCGAGGTATCTTAGTAATAAAGTCCATAGCGATGCTATCCTATTTCCAAACTGGAATTTCGGGTTGTTCCAATAGTCCTGAAGGACGTTAATGTTCAGCCTTAACTTTCGTACAAGTAAGACAATTAGAAACATACACAGCAATGTCCCTCTTCATGCCAGGTCACCAATAAGTTGCACGCAAATCATGGTACATCTTGTCAGCACCGGGTTAATAGAGTAATGGGATTTGTGAGCCTTATTCATAATGAGCTCACGGAGGTTATCGCGATCCGGTATCCAAATGCGATTGAGGTAGTATTGGAGTCCATTAGGTTTAGTTTCAAGCTGTTCAATCTTAGCGCCTTGGATTTCCACTTCTAGACTTCCTTCATTTGCTGACGAATATTGAGCGTCACGAATACACGCATGGAGGTCATTAGAGATACGAATAGCATTCACATGAGTTTTACGACTAAGTGCATCGGCCACTACATTCGCCTTGCCAAGATGATAGCGAATTTCGCAGTCGTAGTCGTTAAGCAATTCCACCCAACGTCTCTGTCGCATGTTCAGTTCTTTTTGGTTAAAGATATGTTGAAGGCTCCTATGGTCAGTGAAAACCACACACTTAGTACCATACAGGTAGTGTCGCCATATCTTTAATGCAAACACAACTGCACCAAGCTCCAGATCATGAGTAGTATAGTTTTTCTCATGCACTTTGAGTTGACGAGAGGCATAAGCAATAACCTTGTCTCGCTGCATGAGCACACAACCCAAGACACGGTTTGAGGCATCGCAATATACCACGAAATCATCATTCCCATCAGGGAGAGTAAGAACAGGGGCATTACATAAAAGAGTCTTAAGAGTTTGAAAAGATTCCTCTTGCTCGAGATCCCAAGCAAACGATCTCTCTTTCTGAGTCAAAGAAGTGAGAGGGACATCGATCTTAGAGAAATCCGAAATGAATCGGTGGTAATAGCCCGCCAATCCTAAGAAGGAATGAATCTCCCATGCAGATTTAGGCGTACTCTAATTCTTCACAGCTTCGATTTTAGACGGATCAACATGAATACCTTGCTTACTAACGACGTGACCAAGAAATTGTACTTCATTAATCCAGAACTCACACTTTGAAAATTTAGCATACAAACGTTCACCGCGTAAGAGTTCAAGCATCAAGCGTAGATGTCGAGCATGATCCGCTTTAGTTTTAGAATAAATGAGGATATCATAAATAAAGACTATCACAAAACGATCCAAATAGAATTTACAAACACGATTCATGAGGTCCATGAACACAGCTGGTGCGTTGGTCAAGCCAAAAGGCATGACCACGAACTCGTAGTGTCCATAACGAGTACGAAATGCGGTTTTGGGTACATCATCTTCGAGAACTCGAAGCTGATGATAACTAGAACAAGGATCGATTTTCGAGAAACATAACGCGCCTTGTAGTTGGTCAAATAAATCATCGATATGGGGAAGGGGATAACGATTCTTAATGGTAAGCTTATTAAGTTCGCGGTAGTCGATACACATACGGAACGAACCATCTTTCTTCTTGACGAATAGCACAGGAGCACCCCACGGAGAGGTACTTGGACGAATGAATCCCTTGTCGAGTAGTTCTTGTAGTTGGCTAAATAATTCTTGCATCTCGGAAGGTGCAAGACGATAGGGAGCCTTGGCGACAGGAGTCGCACCAGGTACGAGATCAATACGAAAATCAACAGATCTAGGAGGAGGAAGACCAGGAAGATCTTCAGGAAAGACATCAGGGAATTCGCACACTACTGGAACGTCGCTTATGTTCTCCCATTTGCCCTTTTGTTCCACCATGTGGGCCAAGAAGGCAAAGTTCTGTTTACGTAAGCACCTGGTTTCCTGAGTGCATGACATTAGCCTTAGTCCTTTCGAAGGTCGGTATCCATAGACGTTCAAAATATCACCGGACGGGAGAGGTAAACGAACAAACTTCTCGTGACAAGCAATCTCGGCATGATTCTTTCGCAACCAGTCCATACCGATAATGACATCAAAGCTACCCAATTGCATAGGTATTAGATCAATAGTAAACACGTGGTCGTTAAGAATCAAGGAACAACCACAAAGAATAGAATCGACTAGAATGGACTTTCCATCGGCAATCTCTACCGAAAACGACTTAGGTAACACAGAGCGTGCACAATTCAACAAAGATTCGAATTCCACGGACACAAAACTTCTATCAGCACCAGTATCAAATAGAATCGAAGCATAAAGGTTATTCACAAGAAACGTACCATTAACGACATCATTGTCATTACGAGCCTGATTAGCATTAAGATTGAACGCCCGTCCATGAGCGGCTGGCTGTTGATCTTGGTTCAGCTGAGGACACTGGTTACGAAGATGAGTAGTATCTCCACATTTGTAGCATGCAGGAACAGCGTTGACTGGCTTAGGATTCTGCGGAGGAGCTGGGAGAGCTGGAAGGGCTGATTGAGCTGAGGCTTGCTGAGCTTGTTGAGCTGGGTTAACTTGACGACAGTAAGGAGTCGTGTGACCATAGCTATTGCAGTTGGTACACAAACGACATGCATAAGCAACAGGATGATGAAAATTACAAGTGGTACACTTGGGGTAAGACCCAGAGTACTGCTTCTTTACTTCAGGTGTAGCAGGGTTCTGAGCAGTAGCAGCAGGAGTAGGCTTAGTAGCAGGATTCGCAGCAGGAACAATAGCATTGCATCCTGAACCCTGTGACTTTCGCCTCTTGTTCTTGCCGCCACTTGGCTGCTGAGTAACTTGATGTGCAGACTTGGAGGAAGCAGGGTTAGCAAACTGCTTTTCACGAACGCGGTTGTTGTTAGACTAGCTGCAAGATGGTAGACTTCCTCAATATTTCCAAGTTGAGTTGCTTCAATAGAATCACGCATAGCAGGAGGTAGACCATTGATGTACTTGATTATCATGCGTTTAGGGGTAGAAACAAAGTGAGGAACAATCAAGCTGAGCTGCTTGAACGGGTAGTATAAGCCAGATTATCATTGTTCATGAGGAGGGCAAAATTCAAGCATCATTAATTCTCGCACCTCAGCCCATGGGAGAGCATAGGCTTCTTCATTTGATCGGATGTTTCTCTCATTTGTCCACCAATCTAACGCTCTGCCTTGAAACATTCCCGTTGCACTCCTAGTCTTTAGATGTTCCGGGCACTCGATGTTAATGAAAGTGACCTCGATGCTGTCAAACCACTCGAGCATAACAGTCACCCCATCACTGCCCGTGAAAGACTTAGGGTTGCAAGAGACAAAATGCTTATAGCTAAACTTGGTAGACTTTTCTTTCTCCGTCTTAGAGTCAACAGAACAGGGCGGAGTGTTCGATCCTTGGATCTCAGAGACGATCTTTGGCACGACTCGAGCGATCTGGTCGGCCATGAAGGACATCATCTTTTTCTGAGACTTTTCCCTGGATCTCTTGAGAGTGTCGGAGAGCTTTCGAGAAGACATCCTAAAGATCCAACAAGTGTATCATATAAGTCTAGATTAATATAGATTCACACATGATAGACTAAGACTCAAGATTCATATAGATACTGCAACCCACGACCTTTGCATGGCACATTGTACGAAGTTTGGCGACATGTTAGAAACGCTTATATATAGGAAGTACCAGCGGCGTATCCACCACGCTTCGGGCATAATCGTTTCGACCTCGTACTCGGTGTCATGTTACGTGTCGCAAAACACACTCATTATCATTATCATAGATTCACAAAGATTTCAATAGATAGGTTTCAAATAGTCTTCAATAGATCCAATAGACTTCAGTAGACTTCAATAGACTTTAATAGGTTTAATAGACTTCAATAGATTTTCATAGTTTTCCATAGATTTTGATAGATTAGTGTTAACAATCCACAACCAACGAAATCCCGCATGACACGTGCTACGAAAGTTCGGCAACATGACGGAAGCACTTATATATAGGAATTACCAGCAGCGTATCCACCATGCTTCAATCATGCCACGTCCGTCTCGTCATCGGTGTCATGCTTCGTTAACCACAACATTAGAATTTATCACAAGATCTCCACGTAGTTTGACCAAATAGTTTCAACAACATAGATTAACCCAAATAGATTTCCCAACTTTAACCCGAGCCTACAAAACTACGAACTTCACTTAGCACGTGGTACGAAGGTTCGGTAACATGCCAGAAACACTTATATATAGGAAGTACCAGTGGCGTATCCACCATGCTTCGGACATCCCACTTCCGCCTCGTCTTCGGCGCTAGGATACGTTTCGTATCTTGTTTCTCAAAACAACACATACATAGATTACACATAGATTTCACTAGAGTACACACTAGATTACACATAGATTACACAAGTAGTTCCTCATAGCTTTCGATTTCAACCATCTCATCACCGGTCTGCAGGACACTAAGTTTCGCATGGCACTTAGTACGAAAGTTGGTAACATGTCGGAAACACTTATATATAGGAAGTATCAGCGGCGTATCCACCATGCTTCAGACACGTCACTTCTCCCTCGTGTTTCCATGCCATGTTACATTTAGTGTCTTACAATCACAACAATACATAGATTCATCAGATAGTTTCACATAGTGTCATAGTCGACCAAGATTCCCCACATAGATTATCATGATGATATAAAGCTTCATAAATTTAGTTGATCCTGAGATTAGAGTTAATGTTTTAGCTTGCGGACGTACGTGCGACTTGTGTAAAAAGTCTCAAAATAAACGAAGAATCAAGATAAACGAAGAATCAAGTTTAAAACCTCATATAAAAGTCGAGATAACATAAAAGACATACTCATAAAATATAGAGCGTTCCAGGTAGAGGAACGGTGACTAACCAAAGTGACTCAAGCCCCTTTCGAATTGGGGTAACATGTCTTGACTTACTAGGACAAATACGTCAACGACCGATCGCGCGACTTGACTGATAGTGAATTTCTTTTATGTGTTTAACTTTAGTTATATTATGTGGAGTAAGTGTCAATAATCGCAGAAATCGACGTATGTTATTCGCTATTTAATCAATTTACAAATGTGAACTATAGGAAGTAACAATGTGATAAAGTTAACTAAAACGATACTCGAACTATATTAATCGAATCGACATCGAATGGTAATCGCACTCGCAACTCGAAATACGCAGTTAGGTTATTGTTCTACGTGTGTGTGTGCCTTATGTGTTACTTGTGCATGTTTATTTATGTTATGTGTGGTAATCAATCGAAACGCAATCGAAACTCAGTCGCATTCGAACTCAATCGCAATCGAAACTGTATGGTAATTGGTAGAAAAGAGATAGTGCGAGATATTAGTAGTTGGGATTAAACGTAATTTGAATAGGAAACTCAATCGCATCGCTCACTTGAATCGCATCGCAACACGCTACACACGAATCGAAACAGCAAAGCTCGTCGCGCCGAGCACTCGAACCAGGTACCAGCCGACCGAACAACCACCCGGCCGGACTGCCACCCGAGCGAGGTGCCATCCAACCGAGGAGCCACTTGGCCGGGCTGCCACCCGGGTGAGATGCCATCCGACCGACCAGCCCTTTCCATTTTGGGAATCCCATAAATACCCCTTGTCACTTTCATTCTTTCTACTTTTGGAAACTGGCGTCCGACCAGCACGCTAACCTTGCTTTTTCTCAAATTTCTCGCAATCCCGGTAAGATCTTGTCCTAAATCTTGTACTTCCTTAATATACACGCACTCCTACACCTTTCTATCTTTTGAATCTTAACTTTTAACCGTGAAATCACCAAGATTCAAGGTGTTCTAGGATGACGTCATCATGTGTTCTTGAAGAACTTCATGTTTTGGCCTCAATCCACCAAGAACAACTTAGATCTAACCGATTTCCACAATAAACAAACAAAGATCTTTCATATATCTAAACATATTCACGATGAAAAGGATTGAGAGAAGGTTTTCCAACTTTCTTTCAACTCTTTTACACTCAATGCACTCAAAACCGATAGAATCGGAGCTCGTGCCGACTTACTACTCATTCATGTGGTTGGGATGGCTCAAGATTCGTATCTTATCAACGAGGTTAACGATTTCGGGTTAAACTTGGAACATCGTCTCGAACCGTCCACTGATTGGGTTTGGGTGATTCCTGCCCGGTCAGGAGCACCAAGTATGGACGAGGTTTTCTATTGCTTAACACGTTATCAAAGTATCTCGATAAAATGACAAACCATCAAAACAACCAAGTGTAAGACGAACAGGTCGACCAGGACGGAGTGCCGTCCGATCGGACTGTTGTCCGAACGGACAGCCACTAATACGACCGGCCACCCGTATGACTTGCACCTTGGTCCCACACTTAACTATTTTTGCCAACATTTGAAGTCTGAATGTTGAACGAATTGTTGTCCGATCGGACTACCATCCGATCGAACTGCCAACCGAATCATGAGACATTTAAACTTCCACACTTAAACAATTTTCAACATGTTCAATGCACCAAGGATGCCACCCGACCGAACGACCGTCCGATCGAGTGATACCCTGTTGTGAACTTGTTCTCACTGAAGTGCCCAACCGAACAGGTTGCCTTCCGATCGAACGACCGTCCGATCGACCAACCTAAAAGGTAGAGATACTTCAATGTTTTCAAAATGCTACAACTAAAACTTCAAAAGTCAAGCTATCATACACAAACACATCCTATCCAAAGGAAGAAACAATCCACTCGAACAGTCATCCGACCGGATAACCGTCCGAACGGACTACCACCCGCACGGCTGGCCATCCGACTCACTTGTACCTTGCATCGTTTTACGCGTCACTTATCGTTATGCTATCATTCTGATCAGGCTAACCCTACTCTCTAGCGCTCCCTTCAATCCATCAATCGCTGTGAGTATACTCGATCCCTTTTTGCTTTATGCACTTTTGGGTGTTACAAACGTTACGAATATTGAAATTACATCGAACACACTACTCAATACTTTTTAAGCGCTAACCATTCATGCATGTTATACGTGGCTTAATGAATGCTTGTTTGTTATGTTTACACATGGAATGTTGTCTACCTGCCTTAGCAACGATAGTACTATAGTTTGGACTCAGCACCCGTTCACTCGGGGGTTGTTAAGGACAATTATTTGCATGGATTACAGTGGTGATCATGTATAACGAACTGCCTTGGGCAGTCAACCCGCAGTCATTGGTATCGATAGATCTATGTCGATAACTAACGTGCTTCATTTCACTATGCGTACGTGCTGGTTATGCGTAAACGATTTCGAACTCTATTATGCTATTATCAAACTTGTATGCTCACCTTTACACTATGTGTATTGACTGTTACTTTAACGTATGTGACAGGTGCTTAAGTTGTCTATATGCTTAGCTTGTTGTGAACTTGAGGCCAGGAAAGGTCTAGGATGCTCTCTGTGCTGTGATGAAATCGAAGCTAGGAAAAGAGGTTCTAGAAACCAATAAATAAACTATCTATGTATAAATCTGAGTGGTCGGAACAGAACTACTTGACTAGATTTTGTCTGTAATAATTTGTTTGCCTTTTAAGACATGGTATGGGACATGTTACTTTAAATTAATTGGTAATGATAATTGTTATGGAAACTTCTAGACAATCTGTTTCGCTCAGTGCCATACCCCGATGTTTCCGCCATCAGTTGGGGTGTGACAAACCAAAGTGATTCAAACCCCTTTCGAATTCTGGTAACGTGTCTTGACTTACTTGGACAAATACGTCATCGATGTTAGGCCTACGATATTCGTCCTTTTGGTCATTTCACGCACCCAATTGAATGGAAATTTCGAGACTTTGGCGAGACATAAATAAAACATCAAGGAGTAGGACTAGTTATCAAGATCTGAGTTTCACTTCTAACTTGACAACATCGTACCCTAATAGCGTTGGTACTTATCCGCAGACAAGACCTACTAGAATAGTATGGAGGTTTTCCATCAAGGTTCGGATGTCACTCCTGACTTGAGGGCAAACCTCATGCAAAATATAAACACTGGTTAATAGTGGTTTCGAAGTATCAAGTGTATATTGTGTCAGCCTTAAGAAAGGCATGTAAGTTTAGCAGGAAAATGTGCTACTAGGAAGCAGATGCGGTAGAATGCATAAGTCTTAAATAACATATAAGAATCAAGATTCCTAGAACTATAGACTAGGTCAAGTATTCCATCTTATCATAATTTCCTATAGTTATGGCTCTGATACCAATCTGTCACACCCCAACCGATGGCGGAAACATCGGGGTGCGAGCACTAAGCGTTCAGATTGCTCACGAGATTTCCATAACACTAGTAATTTCGATATAGGTTAAATAAGTTTCATGCAACAATTTGTCTAAAACATCAACATAATCATGAATATCAAATACGATCACAAAACCATTGTTTCAAATTCTAGAATTAAACTAGGCGAGTTTCTAAGAATCAATCCTAGCTTGTTTTCCACAATTCCAGCATCTATCAGCCTGCAACATGTATTAAAATAGAGTCAATACAAAAATGTACCGGCGAGTATACAAGTTTGAATAATAGCATAATAGATTAAAACAACTCATATCCATATGTAGTGACACATAAATAGTTTCAGCCATGCTAGTGTTCGCAGTCCAACAAGTGATAGCCCAAGTATCCCGATGCTTTGTTGTTTTCCCAAGTCTCAAGGAAAACTAGAATCCTCCTAACAATACCCCCGAGAATAATGGGGAGGTGCATCTCCTATAGCGTTACTATTGTTAAGGCGAAACTACACACCCTGGATTAAACGTTCACATAGCACAAATAGAATACAAGAATCATAAGTTTCACACACACGTAGGATAGAGTTTAGTTTGCAAAAGTATCAAGTATCGTAGTTTAGTAGAATACATGCTACATCCCAAAGTTTAAAGCAAAAAGGGATCGAGTATACTCACAGTGATTGCGTAACAGATCAACTGTTATTAGATCAAAGTGAGCTCTTCAGGTTTAGCCTGATTAGATTACAACGGATAAGTGTCAGACAGAACAACGAGATTGCACAAAGTGTCGGATTAGTCATCTTGATCGGATGGCTATTCGATCGGGATTAGTCATCTCGATCGGATGGCTGTTCCATCGGATGTCTATCCGATCGGACTGCCATTCGATTGGGATTTCAAATGTTATGAGGGAACGGATGGCTATCCGATCGGGTTGCCACTCGATTCAAAGTTGACAAAATGGTGTGGGGAACGGATGGCTATCCGATCGGGTTGCCACTCGATTCAAATTTCAAGATTCAAAGTCCCAAAGGTTCTAAGTACTGAAAAGTTCCAAGATCCATTGTTGCCTCGATCGGATGACTGTTCGATCGGATGGCTATCCGATCGAGCTGCCACTCGACGATCATGACTTCAAAGTTCAAGTGTTTAAAGTTAAGGGGTAGGTGTTACTTGATCGGGTGGCTGTTCGATCGGATGGCAATCCGATCGGATTGCCACTCGATCGGGTTAGCCTTGTCCCGTTCTCAAATCTGTAAAAACTCTAAGTTTCTGGTCAAACAGCAACGATATGGTACGTATCGAGACAACGGTAAGCACATTAGTGTGTAGCCGATCTAGTCAGGTGGGAACCACCCCAGTCCGTCCAGTCGTCTGCCCGTGATGGTGCTTATGTCAGAATCCGTACTCCGGTCGTCTCCTCCGGCAATAATCCCTTTCCAAACCAACTCCAGACTAATACTCAAGTCTACAGTCCGTTTAGATCCGGATCTCACCGTTTTATTGTAAAAGTTCAAGAAAAGATGAAGATAAACATAGGTTTTAGTTTGAAGGGTTTAGATCTAGCTAGATTTAGTGTAAAACGCATGAAATTTCTTAGATCTGAGCTAGATCTTGGCTAAAATGACACCACACAACAGTTTGGTACAAACCACCATGATGACATCACCTTCAAGAGCTCAAATCTTAGAGATTTCACGGTGGAAAGTGAGATTTCAAAGGAGAATCTCGTAGAGAATGATGTGTAGATCAAAGATGTACAAGAATCTAGTGTAAAACGTACCGAAATCGCCGAGAGATTGAAGAAAAGTGGAGTGCGTGCGTCTGGTCGAGTGAGGCTGTCACATCAGTGAAAATGGTGATGTGACAGGCCTATTTATAGTGTGAGAAGGTGTGAAGGCGGTGTACACTCGGATCGGATGGCGGTTCGATCAAGTGGCCATCTGATCGGATTGCCACTCGGTCAATCCCATCTTTTTCGTTTCACCGTCTTTGATTCGACTTGCAAGTTAGATTAAGCGTTGCGTATTATTGGGTAATAGTATAACTAGATTATAGCAATAGCACAAAGATTTTAAGTTTCATAGTTTCCGCCAGTGACAAGATGATGCGTGTGAAGTGTGTATATAAGTTTAAGTATATTTTAAGCCCTTTTACACTTTCTTTAGCCAAGTTTTAAATTTATAAAACACGATATTTACTAACACTAAACACACATATGGGAAAGTGCACCCATCGTGAGCGTAGTATAGTGTTGGTAAGATACCGAGGTCGTCCAAGGACACAAGAGCTTTTAGTACCGGTTTATCCTTAACGTCTAATCAAATCAAAAAGTTTAGAAAAAAAAGTTTTAAACTAAGAAAAATAAAAACTAACTAAAATGCTGAAAATAAAATAAAAATAAAACAGATAGACAAGATGAATCACGTGGCTCTGACTCGTGTTTAGTGTAACCTTTGATTATTTCCGAATTTTTGCACTTTTTAAGAGATTATCTTAGTTATTGTAGTAGGCCCCTCTTTTGAAGGCGACGTTACCCTCAACCCAGTAGTTTGAGTCGGCAAGGATACAATCCTAAAGGGTTGGATTATTGAAAGATAATTAATTAAGTTATTAATGAATATTATGGTAGGCCCCTCTTTTGAAGGTGACGTTACCCTCGGCTAAGTAGTCTGAGTCAGCAGGGATACAGCCCTAAGTAACCGGATTAAAGTATTAATAGTAGCTTACATACGAGGGGATCAAAGAGTTTGGACCCCCGCCATCCAATACCGTTAAGTATTGAAGGAGGCCCTACTAAATTTGACCCAGGTCCTTGCAGGATCTATACACTGAACAAGGCAAGACTTTTACCAAACCGTTCCCTTAACCCCCGACCAGGTAGCCAACATACCTCCATATAGACCGTGGAGATATGAATGGTGAAAATATTTTATTTTATATAGACAGTAAAATAATGCCAAGACACCACGAACAAACGATAAGGAAAAATCACCTTCAACATAAGAAACTAGTTATTAAAGTCATTAATACATAACCAAGTAAAAAGTGCGAAAAGGTTAAAAATAAAAAGTATTACACTAGACACTTTGTCTTCACCAAGTGATGTAAGAGACTTAGGCAAACATGGCCTTTATTGTCAAGAACTCTTACGATCAATCTTGGATCCCGAGACGACTCACACACTCTATGATGGACAATGGATTATGGTGGTGGATGATGGTGTTATGGTGGTGGTGGTGGGTGGTGGGTGAAGTGTGAAGTGTGAGAGAGGTGGTGTGCCAAGGGATGGTTTGAGCTTGAGCCAAGCACTCCTATTTATAGGCTGAACAGAAGCTCGGGCACGGCCCCATGTCCACATCCTTCGCTGTCTTCATTAATTGCTCTTGTCTGTATTAGTTGACCACGGCCCCGTGTCCGCTGGGCACGACCCCGTGTGCAGAAGCATATCTGTACTATCAAGATTTTCCTGGATTCTGCGAATCTTATAGTTGACCACGGCCCCGTGTCCGCTGAGCACAGCCCCGTGGTGGGCGATGGAAGCTTCTACAACTTTGTCTTTTATGCTGACACTTGGGCACGCCCCCGTGCTCATTGAGCACGGGGCGTGTTCAGCCTTCTGTTCTCTTGTTTTGCTTGGGAAGATGCTGTCGTGGGGTCGGGCATGTAACGTTTGTTCCTTTTCTTGTATTTATGTTAGATTTAGCTGCATTTTTGCTTCTTTTGTTAATTTGAGCTCATTTAATCCTGAAAATACAAAAGGAAGACAAAAGCACACTTTTTCCAACATTAGTACTAAAAAAAGGTTAGTTTTATGCCACACTTGATGTAATTTATATGTTGCATTTTGCACACATCAAATATCCCCACACTTGAATCTTTTCTTGTCCTCAAGCAAAACTCTTTATAACGTGGCTTTACACTCCCAAATGGAATGGGTAGAAGAAAAGGTTTTTGGGCTTGTCATAGAGTGTCGGGATTTCCAAGATTCTTTATTTAGTTTTATTTTTATTTATTTACAATCCTATTCGTCATGATTTATTTAAAACTTTTCATTGGATAAATTACTTATTAGGGCATAACATGCCTCTTTAAAATTCCATTTATATACAAGTTCACATACCTCACGGGGGATCACTCAACACTCGGCCGAAGATGTATTTTAGGGAATCACTCGAGAGCGGCATGGAACTTACTCCTACCATAGGTTTGCCAAGCAATCAATCCTCCTCCTTTTTAACTATATACCTTTGTAAATATTAATGGGACTTTTGGGTGAAGGGTTAGGCTTGGGTTAAAGGTATGTGGTTGAGTGGTTAGTGAAAGGGTGAAAGGTGTAACAAGCGTCGGTTTTCGTAAGACTTTCTATTTTTTATTTTTTTTTGCAACTTTTTATTTGGATGAAGCCTTTATTCAAACAAAGTTATTTTTGATAAACTTGTTTGTTTATTTCTCTTTTGCTTCATCATCAACAATTTTTTTTAAGGTTATACAAAAAACCGGGCTTGTTACTAAAATAAAAGGTTAAAAATAAAAAGGGTTTTGGTGGGTGAAAGGGTGTTTGGTTTTGGTTATGAAATGAAAAGGTTTAGGCTCAAATGGGCTAACTATGGGGATTTTGGGTAGGTGGTAAAAAAAAATAATGGTGTAGAAATAAAAAGGGTTAGTCCTAATGCCTCCATCATTTACTTACTCGGGTTTAAGTTTGTAAGGACCGGGAATGCATTGTCGTGGAAAGTTCTAGAGTCGTAAGAACCAAGCGGCTATTCACACAAGAAACGAAAAATGAGCATTTAGTTTAATGATATGTATTTGTATGCTCAATAAAGGCTCAAAACTCACTTTTGTGGGAATGGGATTTTTATGTGATCAAGTATATATAATCAAATTTTAACTAAGCTTGTCATGCCGTTTCATAATTTTCTTATGTTGGTTCTTTTTATCACGACGCTATCGGTTGTAAATTTGTAAAAATATAACCTTTTTAGAATTTGAATTTCCCGAGTTAAACCTAGACAATAGAGTTTTGTGTAAGGCTTGTAGTTAGGACTTGCAAGATTCAAGATTTTAGCATCCCCCCACACTTAAATTACACATTGTCCTCAATGTGTCCCAAAAATAAGTTTTTAGGTTGATTGAATGTGTAAAAAGGTGTGAAAAAGCAAAAATTTGTGTTGCTGGACGCTGGACATGGCCCCGTGTCTGATGGACACGACCCCGTGTTCAGGTGCCAGTAACGAAAACTTACAGAAGGTGGACACGGGGGCGTGTCCAATGGGCACGACTCCGTGTCTGTCGTAAATCTGCAGATTTAGACAAACAACAGGTCTGGGGTAGTGGGCACGGGGGCGTGTCGGCTGGACACGACCCCGTGTAGACAATCTGCAAGGTTGAAACACAGGTTTCTGGTTCTGGTTTTCCTGTCCCGGCTTTAGTAGCACTAAGCTTTAGTGCTCTAAGCCTCGTATGTACCTGTTTTAGCAATAAACACTACACCAAAACATAGCAAACATCCTAAATTACCAACGTTCAACATCCCATCCATCACAAAGTTAGAAAGAAAAACAAATGCAAAAAAAATAAAAAGAGTTAAAGGAAAGTAAATTGTTCGACACATGGCACGCATGCCGGAAATTGTTCAAGATAAAAAGGGGTTAACCTGTGGGATCACCAACCAACCATTTCTGCCTCTGCTCCTCCCGCCTAGTCCATGTCCTCGTCTTCATCATCATCATCTCCACCGTGCCCCGCAATGTACTCCCGGATATTCCCAATATCATCTTGGATATCGGATATGTTTCTCTCGATTGCTCCAACCCGGTTGTACGTGTTGCTCGCCATATTATAGGTGTTCCTGGTGCACATGAGGTTTTCCTGCAATAAATCATGTAAACTTTGGAAGTTAGGAAAACCGCCTCCTGAGGAGGATTGGCCCGGATCACCGTGGGGCTGGTACTGGTACTGATGATGTTGTGGAGCGTGAAGGACAAGTGCCTCTTGCGGGTTCCATGCATGCCCCTGCATCCTTTGGAAGCTAACCGTCCCGTCTTCAGCCTCATAAATTAGGTTCATTGAGAGGCAAATGTGTATGTCTACCCTCCCCGACCATGGGCTCCCTTCGAATGACCTAGGTATGTTGGTGAAGTGCTTGAAGAGACGGTATACCCATCCTCCAAAGAAGATAGGGGTTGGTGAAGTAGCAAGTCGGTTCAAATGCATGTTTCGGAGCAAGAGGAACGGAACATCAAGGTGTCTGCGGTTATGGATGCAGTGGAGGACAACCAAATCTCTCAATCCAACAACGCCACCGCTATCATGCCTTTGGCTAAGAGAGTAGCCGAGGAGCCTATGGATGTATCGGCAGAGCGGGTCCCTCAACTTAGTGCTCTTAGTACTGCTCGGATTGTAGTGCCCTTCACCAATCTGAGCCCACGCGGCTTGGCGATCGTTCTCATCGATCTCTCGCATCCCTCCGGTATTCTCCTCGTTACCCGCATCTTCCTTTGCATACAGCCCAACAATCGACCCAAATTATGCCATTGAAATCGAGTACCTAGTTCCACCACATCGGAATGCTACCCCATCATTGTCAAATGGGTCGCACCTTGAATTGAACGTGAAGGTGCTATAAAATTACAAAGTGCACTCGTGGACGGAACGAAGTCGAGTTGTTAAGGAGACTCTTAGTGGGCCGGTTACAAGGTTGTTGAAGCGGTCAAGTTGGTTCACCAATGCTAACAAATCCATGCATGCTTGTCTTGGATATTCTTCCGGTCTTGTTTGAAGTACTTCGTATCTAGCCCTTGCATCGAGCTCATTTGCGTTAAACCTCGTGAACTTCCTTGCCATCTGAAAGAATACACCAAAAGTTAGCACGAAATAGTAGAATTTTCGGACAAAACTGCAAACAGCGTGCTGGACACGACCCCGTGTTCAGCGGACACGGCCCCGTGTCCAGGCGTCTGTTACACCAAAATTCCATTTTTCATCCCGGTTTCGAAAACTTGAAAATTTTTGGTCCATTAGGTGCGGTTTCCCCCGAAAATGAAACCCCAAGTGCCGTTTTTCCCAAAACAACTCGTTTACCCATTCAATTTTATCTTTTTTCGGTTTAAAAACAAGGGTTTAGGGTTTTTGTGAGAAATCGGGCGAATCTATGAACAATACAAGTGGATTTACTTCCTAAAACATTAATCTAACTAAATGCTAACAGATTTAGGCAAAAATTTTAAGTTCAATCCGGATGGAGTTCATGAACCCTAGATTTTCCCCAAAATTTTGAAGTTTTAACTACATGCAAGTGCTAAATCTAACTACTAATGATGACAGAATCATACCTTGATGTTGTTAGAACTAGAGGAGACGTTGAAAATCTGCGGAAAATCGCCTTGAACCAGAGCGTTTTTGGGGAAACGGGGCGTGTGGAATGGTGTAACTGTTATGAAAAAAAGGGATATATCCCGACAGTAGCGCGGACACGGCCACGTGTCCAGCGGACACGGCCTCGTGCCGAGCAAAGTTTTGAAATTTTTTTTGTGCTCGTGTGAATGCCCTGTTTCCCAAAAATTTTGGTTAGAAGACTTACCGATTTAGATGTCGTCCCAATTGTTCGTAACTTACCAGGTATGATGTTGATGCTTTCATTCGTCGACCGTCTGAAGCGAGAGCTCCTCCTCATCATCCTCAATGAATCCTTGATAGAGTTTCAGCCGTTGGCCATTGACTTTGAATGGGATTCCATTCCGAGATTTAATTTCTACTGCACCGTGTGGGAAAATATGGGTGATGGAAAAAGGTCCTGACCACCTAGACTTTAATTTACCAGGAAACAATCGAAGTCGTGAATTAAACAAAAGAACTTGATCTCCCACTCGAAATTCATTAGGTTTAATATGTTTGTCATGCAAGTTTTTCATTGTTTCCTTATAAATTTCAGAGTTTGAGTATGCATAATTCCTAAGATCGTCTAATTCATTTAATTGACAAAATCGATTTTTACCAGCAAAATCTAAATCTAAGTTTACATTTTTAAATGCCCAGTAGGCTTTGTGTGCAATTTCTACTGGCAAGTGACAACTTTTTCCATAGACTAGCTTATATGGGGTTGTACCTATTGTTGTTTTATAAGCAGTTCGAAAAGCCCATAAAGCATCATCTAATTTATCTGCCCATTCCTTTTTATTTAACCCTACGGTTTTTTCAAGTATTCGTTTTAAACCTCTATTAGTCACTTCGGCCTGTCCGTTAGTTTGAGGGTGATATGCTGTTGAGACCCGGTGATAGACCCCATATCTTGTTAAAAAAAATTCAAGTTGATGGTTGCAAAAATGTGTACCTCTATCACTTATTAATGCTTTAGGTGTGCCAAAACGAGAGAATAGTGTTTTCAGAAATCTTACCACTACTCTTCCATCATTTGTTGGAAGTGCCTCGGCCTCGGCCCATTTAGACAAGTAATCTACTGCCACAAATATATATTTGTTTCCTTTTGACTGTAGGAAAGGTCCCATAAAGTCGAGTCCCCACACATCAAAAATTTCACAAACAAGAATGCCATTTTGTGGCATTTCGTTTTTGGAAGAAATATTACCTGTTCTTTGGTAAGCATCGCAAGTCTTGACAAGACTTTGGGCATCTTTGTAAATGGTTGGCCAATAAAATCCTGAATCAAATACCTTTCGTACGGTACTCGCGGCACCATGATGTCCTCCGTATGGACCTTCGTGACAATGGCGGATAATTCTTCATGCTTCGCTACCATGTACGCATTGTCAGATGAGTTGGTCGGCACACATTTTGAAAAGATATGGATCTTCCCAAAAATAATGTTTCACACTGGCAAAGAATTTTTTTTCTTTGATGATGTGGCCAACCTTTTGCGACTATACTGCTAGCTAGGTAGTTAGCATAGTCGGCGTACCATGGTTCTTCCTTGTATTCCACCATTTCTAGGGACTCCGTTGGAAATTTTTCGTTGATTTGCTCGTCCCTGGTTGCCTCCAAAGCTGGGTCTTCTAAGCGCGAAAGATGATCTGCCGCGGTATTTTCTGCTCCTCTTTTGTCTTTGATTTCAATATCAAATTCTTGGAGGAGTAGAATCCACCGAATCAAACGTGGTTTTGTGTTCTGCTTTTTGAAGAGATATCGAATGGCTGCATGATCTGTATAGACTATAGTTTTAGAAAGAAAAAGATAAGAACGAAATTTATCAAAAGCAAATACCACAGCTAGTAATTCTTTTTCAGTTGTTGTGTAATTTTCTTGTGCATTTTTACTAGCATAATAAATTGGGTGGAAATGCTTTTCTTTTCTTTGTCCCAAGACAGCTCCAACTGAAAAGTCACTTGCGTCACACATGATTTCGAAAGGAAATTTCCAATCAGGTGCTATCATGATAGGTGCATTGACTAGCATTTATTTTAGGGTTAGGAATGCTTGATTGCAATCCTTGTCAAAGATGAAGGGGGCATCTTTTTCAAGTAATTTTGTTAGAGGCCTTGAGATTTTAGAAAAGTCTTTGATAAACCGCCTATAAAATCTGGCATGTCCTAGGAAACTCCTGATAGCTCTAACGGAGGATGGGGGTGGTAGTCGAGAAATGGTGTCTATTTTGGCTCGATCCACCTCCATTCCTTCGCTTGAGATTTTGTGACCGAGTACTATTCCCTCCATTACCATGAAATGGCATTTTTCCCAGTTAAGGGCGAGGTTAGTTTCCTCACATCGGGATAGCATTCGTTCAAGGTTATCGAGGCATTGGTCGTATGTATCCCCAAAGATAGAAAAGTCATCCATGAAGACTTCCATTGTCTTTTCTATCATGTCGTGGAAGATGGCTACCATGCAACGTTGGAATATTGCGGGGGCATTACATAGACCAAACGGCATGCGTCGATAAGCAAAAGTTCCATATGGACATGTGAAGGTTGTCTTTTCTTGGTCTTCGGGTGCTATCGGGATTTGAAAGTAACCTGAAAAACCATCCAAGAAACAATAAAATTTATGACCGGGTAATCTTTCTAACATTTGATCAATGAAGGGCAAAGGAAAGTGATCTTTCCTTGTTGCTTCATGTAATCATCTATAATCTATACATACTCTCCATCCTGTGACGGTTCTCGTTGGTATTAATTCATTATTTTCGTTAGTTATTACCGTCATACCTCCTTTCTTTGGAACTACTTGGACGGGACTTACCCAAGGACTATCGGAGATAGGGTAAATAAGTCTGGCGTCAAGCAATTTGATGACTTCGTTTTTAACCACTTCTTGAACATTTGGATTTACTCGAAGTTGTGGTTATATTACCGATTTGTACTCATCATTCATTAAAATTTTGTGCGTGCACATGGAAGGACTTATTTCTTTAATGTCTACCAGTTTCCAAGCGATCGCACTTTTGTGTTTTTTCAAAAGGTTAATTAATTTTTCTTTTTCTAAACTATCTAATTTAGATGAAATAATTACAGGTAATTTACCATCTTTGTCTAGAAAAGCATATTCCAAACCTTTTGGAAGTTCTTTGAGCTCAAGAGGTGGGTCTTTAGGAGACTCCTTATTTGGTTGCTCATTTTGATCAAGAACTTTAAAAGTTTGTTCTATGGCGACCTCTTCTTCAACAAAGTGGTCAAACTTTTCACTTGTATCGGGTGGTTCATCCCCATCTTCAATTAGGGGGTCATTATTGCCGAATGGATATTTCATTGACCGCTCAAGATCGACACTCTTTTTAAATGCCCCTAATTGAAGAGGTAGATTGTTGTACTTCCGGTTTTTCAAAGCTTCGTGAGTTTTTACAAATGGTCGTCCCAACACTAGAGGAGAGTCATCGAGGATGACAAAGTTGGTGGGGACTACCATTTGATTTGTTTGAACCAAGACATCCTCAACTACACCGATTGATTTTATTACCTTCCGATTGGATAAGAAAATGGGTATTTGAAGTGGAGAAAAATCACTAATACTTAATTTTTCGAAAATGTAATTAGGCATTATGTTAACACAAAGATCTTTATCGATTGTGACATTACTAATAAATGAATTTTGAAAGAAACGTGGAACCGGTGTAATGTTAATTTCAAATGGGTCTTCTTTTATTAGCGAGGTTTGATCATTAGTTAACTTAACACTTACCGTTTCGTCAATTTTAGTGTTAGTGTTTAATTCTTTTAAAACTTAGCATGAGTTGGAACTAAACAATGATTTTCAAAAGAAGGTGACAAGAGATTAATTTTTTCAAAATTAGACTCTTCTTGAATTTTAACATTGTCGGACTCACCTTTTTCGTTGTTTAACTCATGTGTCGGTTTTTCACTTATTTGTTCTTCCATTTTCACACTTTCAGTTATCTCTTCTTTATTTAATTGTTCTCTTGCGCGGGACTCCTCTTCCCTTGCGCGAGATTCTTTTATATAGCGATCGATAACTCTAAGGTGTTCTAATATCCTATCGGTCACTTCGGTTATAGAAAAAGGATCGGGATTTTCAGAGCTTGAATCCGGTTGTTCGATCCTTTGTTCCTCATAATACCCATATGAAGTAGATGGTTCACACCATTGTTCTTCATTGTAAGCATATGATGGATAAGGGTCATAATTTTGTTCTTCATAATACTCATATGAGGTGGGTTGTTCACGCCATGGTTCCTCATAATAAGCATATGAAGGTGGTGGCTCATATCTTGGTTCCTCAAAGTATGAGTAAGAAGGCTCATACCTTGGTTCATCAAAATATGAGTATGAGGGAGGAGGTTCATACCTTTGGTCTTCATAGGATGTGTATGAAGTTGATGGCTCGTACCTGGGTTCCTCATAGTAGGTGTATGAAGTGGACGGTTGATATAAGTTACAATATTGAACCGAGTGCGGGTCACCACAATTAGTGCAATAGTTACTCCTATAATCATCCTCCTCATAGGTGTAGTTGTAACCTCCTGAGTATTGATCCATAAGAATCACTCAGCAGACCACAACCAAGTCTCGAGATCAGAAAACAAAAATAAAAACGGAAACAGAGGCGGGACACGGCCCCGTGTTCAGTGGACACGGCCCCGTGTTCAGTGGACACGGCCCCGTGTTCAGTGGACATGGCCCCGTGTACAGAATCTGTATCTGGGCGTTTTAATTAAAGTTACTGATTTCGTTGAGCACGGGGGCGTGTTCAGTGAGCACGACCCCGTGTTCAAGCCACTGTATCTGGGTGTTTTATGAAAAATATGCAGCACGGCCCCGTGTTCAGCGAGCACGGCCCGTGTTCAGGTTACTGTAAATGCAAAACTAAACTAAAATGCAGAAAAATGTGCGCGCGTTTTGAAAAAGTTTTGAAAAACTGATTAGGCCGTCGATTTTACGCTTTCTTAAAATCCTTGTGTCCCCGGCAACGGCGCCAAAAACTTGATGCGTGTGAAGTGTGTATATAAGTTTAAGTATATTTTATGCCCTTTTACACTTTCTTTAGCCAAGTTTTAAATTTATAAAACACGATATTTACTAACACTAAACACACATATGGGCAAGTGCACCCATCGTGAGCGTAGTATAGTGTTGGTAAGATACCGAGGTCGTCCAAGGACACAAGAGTTTTTAGTACCAGTTTATCCTCAACGTCTAATCAAATCAAAAAGTTTAGAAAAAAAAAGTTTTAAACTAAGAAAAATAAAAACTAACTAAAATGCTGAAAATAAAATAAAAATAAAACAGATAGACAAGATGAATCACTTGGCTCCAACTCGTGTTTAGTGTAACCTTTGATTATTTCCGCACTTTTGCACTTTTTAAGAGATTATCTTAGTTATTGTAGTAGGCCCCTCTTTGGAAGGCGACGTTACCCTCAACCCAGTAGTTTGAGTCAGCAAGGATACAATCCTAAAGGGTCGGATTATTGAAAGATAATTAATTAAGTTATTAATGCATATTATGGTAGGCCCCTCTTTTGAAGGTGACGTTACCCTCGGCTAAGTAGTCTGAGTCAGCAGGGATACAGTCCTAAGTAGCCGGATTAAAGTATTAATAGTAGCTTACATATGAGGGGATCAAAGAGTTTGGACCCCCACCATCCAATACCGTTAAGTATTGAAGGAGGTCCTACTAAATTTGACCCAGGTCCTTGCAGGATCTATACACTGAACAAGGCAAGACTTTTACCAAACTGTTCCCTTAACCCCCGACCAGGTAGCCAACATACCTCCATATAGACCGTGGAGGTATGAATGGTGAAAATCTTTTATTTTATATAGACAGTAAAATAATGCCAAGACACCACGGACAAACGATAAGGAAAAATCACCTTCAACATAAGAAACTAGTTATTAAAGTCATTAATACAAAACCAAGTAAAAACTGCGAAAAGATTAAAAATAAAAAGTATTACACTAGACACTTTGTCTTCACCAAGTGATGTAAGAGACTTAAGCAAACATGGCCTTGATTGTCAAGAACTCTTACGATCAATCTTGGATCTCGAGACGACTCACACACTCTATGATGGACAATGGATTATGGTGGTGGATGATGGTGTTATGGTGGTGGTGGGTGGTGGGTGAAGTGTGAGAGAGGTGGTGTGCCAAGGGATGGTTTGAGCTTGAGCCAAGCACTCCTATTTATAGGCTGAACAGAAGCTCGGGCATGGCCCCGTGTCCAGTGGGCACGACCCCGTGTCCACATCCTTCTCTGTCTTCATTAATTGCTCTTGTCTGTATTAGTTGATCACGACCCCGTGTCCGCTGGGCACGACCCCGTGTGCAGAAGCATATCTGTACTATCAAGATTTGCCTGGATTCTGCGAATCTTATAGTTGACCACGGCCCCGTGTCCGCTGAGCACGGCCCCGTGGTGGGCGATGGAAGCTTCTACAACTTTGTCTTTTATGCTGACACTTGGGCACGCCCCCGTGCTCATTGAGCACGGGGCGTGTTCAGCCTTCTGTTCTCTTGTTTTGCTTGGGAAGATGCTGTCGTGGGGTCGGGCATGTCACGTTTGTTCCTTTTCTTGTATTTATGTTAGATTTAGCTGTCTTTTTGCTTCTTTTGTTAATTTGAGCTCATTTAATCCTGAAAATCCAAAAGGAAGACAAAAGCACAATTTTTCCAATATTAGTACTAAAAAAGGGTTAGTTTTATGCCACAATTGATGTAATTTATATGTTGCATTTTGCACACATCACAAGACTCCAGTCCCTCGTTCAACCAAGTCTCAAGTTTCACGAGCCTTAAGAGTCAAGCACCAAAGTATCAAGAATTAGACGTTCCAAGTATCTAGAATTAGGCATTCCAAGTATTTAGATTTAGACATTCCAAGTATCTAGAATTATGCATTCCAAGTATTTAGTATATAGCATAGAATTCACCAAGTACCAAAAGTATTAATGACTACATAGTTCAGGGACTAAAATTGACAATAACTAAAAGTCTAGGGACGCAGGTATTACATGCCCGGAGGGGAAACTTCGTGTGTTGTTGCTTGGTGATAATGAATCCGATGGACTCGAGGGGCTGCATTTTCAGTTGGAGCATATGGACGACTTCCACTCTGATGGGTTTATTCCTTTGGCTATGGGATCTTCTATCAAGCCTTGAGGACAAGTCTTGTGTTATGGGGGGGATTATTGATAGAGATCTTATTATAGTTGTTACTTAATAGTCTTTGGTAATTGTGGGAGGGGGTAAGTGTAATTTCTATTTCTATAAATAACGACCAATAGTCATTTTTGGAGAGGAGGAAAAGATACTGGATAGATTGTTATGCTCATTGCATTAGCATGAGAAAGGCATAGCCCTGGACCACTTCGGTGGTTAATTATCTTTGTATTATCTTCTTCGATCATTCTATATAGTTGCATATTTGCTTTCATCACTTCTATAATATCAAATTCAGTATCTATCAATATCGCTTTGTCGTTTGTTGCACGTTAATTCAAAACTTGGTATTGATTTTTGGTTATAGTTTTATAGGATTTATAGATCTTGCCTCTAGCTCATCACTGGTAAAATATATAAATGGTAACAAATGACTGCTAACAATTACACACATCAGTGGACAGTGGAAACAAGTTCCAACAGTATGAAACAAGGTACACAACCTGCAAATATATACATACTAATTAAATGAAACAACGTTACATGCAGTAATTAATTGCATCTTATGAAAAGAACTAACACATTATTTAACAGACTTAAGCATAGTAAAACATAGTCAGGTTCAACAGAAATATATAACGACCGCTCATATACTTTAAGCACAGATAATTAAGATTCACATTTAATTAGCATCTCCGTTATTAGCATCACCACCAGCATCATCGCCTCCACTAGCACCACCTTGTGAATTATAGTTTTGTCTTGGGATGTTGTGGTGGTTGTCTATGTAGCCATCAGGATAGACCACAGTTTCTTTATGTGCTCTTCCTTGAACAACCAAACTAGAACACAGCAACAACATGGTTACAAATATAAGCACCACCGGCTTCATTATTCGTGTACCTGCCAATGAGAAAAACAAAAACTTTATCAATTATTCATGAAATGGAATCGTAGTAGTACGTATGAAAAGGAAGGAAGTAGCACCTTGTGATCTCTTTAGAGGTGTATGAACTTGGAAAGTGGAAACTACGAAGGTGGCTTTTATAAGGTCAGATTTGAGGTATAGCTAGTGGTGGCCTGACTGATTGATGGTGGTAAAATCTTTAATCATGTTTCTTTTGTCGAGAAATAAAGGTGCAATAAGCAAGCAAGTGGCATGCAGTCGCTTATTATTACAGTTTTTAGTGCATATTGATAGAAACCATTTTCTTCTGTTGACATTTCTTTTCTAAACAAGATTACGACAGTAGATAACGATAAATTTGTGTGTGCTTGTATAGAATATAAACATATGCTATTATTTTTCTGCTAGCAATGGTGTCACTTTAAAAACTAGATTTTAGAGTTAAAAAACAGTGTTTCAAGACAGTTTTATGATGCATGCATGCTCATAAACTATCATGTGCATTGGATGTTTTTTTTATGACTATGAGTGTGGTTAAAATGATTGCTAAAAGCCTAGAACAGTATATGATATTATGATATATGTTTTAAATTTATTATAACGATGTAATACAATTTAAATCACGGTGTAGGTATCAATAAGTGGTCACATATTTTCCTTTTCTTAAAAAAGTATTATCACAAGAGTAAAATATATGTGCAAAGGTCAATCATTCTTTGTCGATATTATCGACCAGAAGCAATAACAATAGGGAAAATCCACTTTGTAAGTGGGATTAAGACTCACAAAGTCAATCGAGCATTATTGGGTTTATGTTTTCATTGCTTCGTGATATCATGGCCTATTGTGACCTAAAAAACTTCACTAGATTGGAGATTGTTTATTTTTGTTTGATTTCGAGAAATATTAGATACGTACGATTATACAGACATACGTAGCTAAGACATCGCTTGATATGGATAACGTTGAAAAGATGGCCGGAGCTGGCTTAGGTTACAAACATGTTTTGGCGATCGAAGATAATGTACACTTTTCACCATCTATTTGAATCTTTTTGGATATATGTATAAAAAAATTTCATTAAAAGAACCTTATATATAAGTTATAATGCCATATAGATAAAAAAAAAATATAGATTATATAGACACACGATGGTAACAAACAAAATCTCAGCTTGTATACCTACCTAATTTTTAGAGTCAATTGCCCGGATAATCTATGTGGTTTCACGTTTTTTCATGTTTAGTCCCCATCTTTTGAAAATAGCTGGAATGCTCCATATGGTTTGTTATTTTGTTACTCGGATAGTCCCCTGAGTAGATGCAATTAATTTGGAAATAGCAGGTATGCTCCCTAGGGTTTAGGGGTTATGATTTAGGGTTTAAGGTTGAGATACTAGTTAGGGTTCGACGAGCCGGTTCCAACGCCGCTAGTCCAATCAGAGTTCGTTTGAGTCGGTTCCCCACTATTCCCCACTTTTTTAGTGTTCCCTAATAAACCTCACACTAATGCCATATAGATCAAAAACATAGATTATACAGACACACGATGGTAACAAACAAAATCTCAGCTTGTATTTTCATGTTTCCTTTCCATGATGGGAGATACTAATGTTTATGTTCAATTTATAACAAAACTACAAACACAATAGTAAAATTATTAGGGTTATTGGATTTTAATAATCATAAGTTTCACCTGTTGCTGATAATAATCTCAACTTTAAAAATTCGCTCCAACGATCCCAACTTGTAAGGATTTTGCCCTTATTGATCTTTTCTAACATAGATGCACTTAAATCAATTAAGAAGTATACTAGTGCACTTGAATCTATTGAGCAGTCCAAATTTTTATATGTTAGAAAATGAACAATGGGGATCAATCTTTTACAAGTTGGGATCGTTGTAGGAAATCTTTAAAATTGAGATTATGATCGACCAACAGATGAAACTTATAATTATTAAAATCCAATAACCTAAATTATTAATATGAAAACAAAGTGCCCCATAAGACCAGACTTTTTTTAGAACCCCACTGATGTAGACGTGACACTCACGAACGTAGAACCCAAGGGACTCGACATTACGTAGCCAAGTTCATGGATGTTTGTAAGGGATGGATCTGTGTGGACAAACTATGAGGGGTGACTAGTGAAGGCCCATCAATTTTATTTCTTTACAGCAATAGTTATAGATCCTGAGAGAGAAGAATACAGTGGGTGATGATGTGGGCCGGGCCTGTCATTATTTCTTGCACCACGAAACGTCCAAGTAAATTTAAACCTATTTAGAGCTAGAGGTGTTCAAAATAACCGGTTAATTAACCGTAACCGGTTATTAACCGAAACCGTAACCGGTTAATAACCGATTTAGGAATAACCGGTTAGTGGTTATTTTTAACCGTAGGTTAGTAACCGGTTACAAGTTTTTAGTATAATAACCGGTTATTAACCGGTTTTTTTAAACCGGTTTTTTAACCGATAGACCGGTTAACCGAAAAAATAACCGAAAAATTCAAAAAAAAGGCAAAAAAACCGGTTTTTAACCGAAAATAACCGGTTAATTAACCGGACCGGTTAAAGTAATTAACCGGACCAGTTAATAAAATAATCGGTTAAAGTAATAACCGGTTAAAGCATTAACCGGTTAAGGTCAAAAAGTCAAATTAACCGGTATAACCGGTTAACCGGTCCGGTTATTAAAATTAACCGGTTTGTGCACCTCTATTTAGAGCTCAAATTCATAATAAATAAATTCTTAATCCTCAATCTATATAATTACATTAAAAATCGCTATTTTTTCTAAATCTTTTTCAATTAAATAACATTTTTTATACCTTCGTATAATTCCATTGTGAATGCTCTTACACTAGGTCGCGAACCAAAACATACCATGTTTTTATATTTTTATTTTCTTTGTTTAAATCAATTAAAAAAAAGTTAATAAATACTAATACAAAAATAAAATCGTTTAAATTTGACCCTATGGGTCATTCGCGTCTATGTATCTTATATTCAATTTAATTGCTTCATTGGTGCATATAGTAATTAATTAACATAAAATGTAAATCAGAATGTATCTACAATTCACTGATCATGTATTAACTAATAGAAATTTTTTATATGTTAGTAGGTTAGTAAGTGATTATCCAAATAAATAATTCACAAATTGGATGAAAACTACAAGAATTGAAGAACTTGGGACTTGTAAACAAAAAGTTCTCTTTCTGGATGAAATTGACAAAAGAAACTAAATCACAGAGACGAAAATCGGAAAATGGTAGTTTACAGTAAAGTTTAGCTAAAGACAAAACTCAGGGCTGTCTCCGAAAATCTTCGAAAATATGTAGGCCCTGTGCGAAGATAAAATACGGGCCCCTAAAATATCATCATCATCATACTCAGTATATCCCACCAATAGCAAAGCTAAGGTAGGTTCTGAGGAGAGTAAGATGTAGACAGCCTTACCTCTACCAGTAGGAATAGAGAGGCTGCTTCCGGTGAGACCCCCGGCTCGGTAGTAGTTTTGCATCAATCCTTGGACATAAGGCACATAACACTCAGCAATTGGGACAAAAACCGATTAGCGCATGTACCCTTTGTCTTTCGGATATCAACGCCACCACATGATGCATGATTAACCGTCCCTCGCTTTTTAACGTTATTTTCACGAAATTAGTAAAATAACGTTAAAATTAGTGCACTTTCACTTTTGTCCCCCAATGGCCCACACATATATACATTATATGCGCATACCGCAAGCGGGGCGTAACTTTAAAAAGAATATACAAAAAAGTTTTAAATATACAAAAAAGAATATACAAACTGCATGAATTAAACTTCTTAAAAAGAATATACATATAAACTTCTTAAAAAGAATATACAAAAAAGTTTTAAATATATGAAAATGAATTAAAAATTTGTGGAATCACCTCCATGTTGCGACGAGCTGCTTTTTTACGTGGAAACGTAGATAAAAAACACATCACACGCGCATTTGGACAACGAAACATAGAAAGAAAACACGTTGTAAGGGTAAATTAAGAAAATGTGGAATAGTTACGTCGTAACTTTAAAAATCGTTATTTACGATCATGTAATAAAACCATCGTAGCCTATCCAATTTATTTAGAAAATACACAGAGTTGAAAGAGGAAATGGAACACACAAAACTAATTGTAGATTGAATAATATTTTAAGATCTTAACATAAATAAGCATTTTTAAAATAGATTTGAGAAATAACTACGATTCTCATTTTGATTTAATGTAACAGAAAATTAATCAATTAATGTCATTTGCATTTAATGCATAGGTAACAAACATAAAGAAAAAAATCGACTAAAATGAAGCTATCAAGATTAGAATCCAAGACCTACTTGCTGCAAGGCTATGATTCAAAAATACGTGGGTTAGCTCCTAAAAAGGGTAATTGCCAATAAACTCTCCCCCTCCACCCCCCCCCCCCCCCCCCCCCCCCGGTTTTCTGATCGCTGGAAGGCTCGACGAAGAGGAAAATACGTGGGTTAGAGTGCAAGGTCGCTGTCTCCGTTCGGCTGACCTTAATCACTAACTTGTGTACTGGAATCTTCCATTCGCTTTCTGGGTTCGAGTTTCACCTTGGTTTTCTTGTTGCTTGGATTCAAGTAGCCGGAAGCTCGACGAAGTGGAAGAGTTTGGGATAGGATCTGAGGTTCAACGTGATTAACATATCGGTTGTGAGTCCATCGTAACCTCTCACCCTATCTTGAGTGTCTTTCAGTTCCATTCGCTGTCTGGGTCTTGAATCTGTGGATTCTCCGATAGAGGAAGATGGCCCGTGGGAAGATCCCCACATTATTCGGAAGAAGGATAAGTCTAACCACCATGAGAAGAAGGCAGTTGAAAACATTACAAAATTCTTTGTGACCAACCTGCCCGAGGGATGCACCCCGTGGGAAGTATCGGAGTTCGTCAAGGTCTTCGGAGAAGTCACTAGAGTCTATATTGCTAGGAAGTTGGATAAGTTCGGTAATCGTTTCGGTTTCATTAAGTTCAAGGACATTCGAGACGTTAAGGAATTGGAGAGAGCGTTAAATGGAACAAAGATGGGGAATTCTAAACTCAAAGTGAATGTTTCCAGATTTGCATCTGAGAATGTGGGTTTCCAGGGCATTCACGAGGTGAAGGGTCACAAGCCGGTAAATCATCAAGCTGGAAATCCTTCCAGAAATCAGTTCGTTAATCAGGCCTGTGTCTGTAATGGTGGAGGAAAGTTGTTTAGAGATCTTTTTTCGAATGGAGAAGGATCTAAGACAGGAGCTGGTGAGGTGAAATCTCTTGTGGAAAAGGTGGTAGATATTCCGAAAGAAACAATGGCTTTCAAGGAGCTTAGTGGGAAAGCTCTGGTTGGCAGATGCGCTAACATTAAGATGCTCAACAACATAAAATCGGTGCTTATGGAGGCTGGAATCCAGAACTTCAGTCTTAGCTACTTGGGAGGTATGTCTGTGTTGGTGAAATTTTCCAATGAGGAGGATAGTAACAGCCTAGTTGGATCCTTCGATCGGTGGAAGAATTGGTTTTCAACATTGGATTGTTGGATGGGACAATCTTTGCCTTATGAAAGGATTGCTTGGATAAAAAATTTTGGTGTTCCGATTCACCTGGCAGTCGATGAGGTTTACGATTCAATTGCCGGGAGATTTGGGAAGGTGATCCATGCGTCGCAAAGATCTTCGGAGGATTCCGATTTATCGGTTAACTGTATCGGGGTCTTGATAGGTGATGGCATCAGGATCGCAGAACAGACTACCATCAAATGGAAGGATAGAATGTATAAGGTTTGGGTGGAGGAGGGGTTGGCGGATTGGATCCCGGAGTGTCTTGAATCGGAGGAGCCGTCAGAGGAGGAAGATTTTTCGTCTCAGTTCATAGTCGCCGAGAAGGATGGTATTCCGGCAAGTCATAGGGAAGAATCAAAGGAGGGAAGAAAAGGCATCAGTTCGTCTTCTGAGGTGCATGGGTCCCTACGTGTGCATGATAGGTCGGAAGAGAAAGAAGATCTAGGGGATGGCGTTATCGGTTCGGTTCCTATTATTGGGGAAAAGGAAAATGATGATGTTTTACCTTTTCCTCCTATTTCCAAGGATAATCACGTGACTTTAGTTAAAGAAAAAGGGATCCTTATTGGTAGTGGGCCTGCCTCAAACAATGTGGAAGGGGTTTACTATTTTAATTCGGTTGATAAGGACAGGCCCATAAAAAAACAGGTCAGAATTAAGCCCAGGCCAGGTTACCCGAGACGGAAAGGAATCCAAAGCCCAATTTCTAGTGAGAGACCTCGTAAGAGACCCAGGGACATTGGTGAGTTTAGTTACGATCTAAATGTTCAGGTTGAAGAGCCCCCTTCTGAGCCCACACAGATCGAGGATCTTTCCAATAGCGAGGGGTTTTTGGCGGAGGAGGTTCCGGTGGAGATCCGTTCGTCTCCGATTGTGTATCCAGACACAGGTGACGGATCTGGGGCCGGCGTAAATGAAGGTAATGAAGAGGATCGGATCCAGGCGACAGAAAGTTTGAGAAAGGAGGTGGAGGCCACGATCAATATTGGGAAGATTGTTGGAGTTTGTTTGAATAATCATGAAATCCTCATCAGTGAGGTAGTGGGAGGAGAAGGAATTAATGGAGTTCATCAATGAATATTTTGTCGTTCAACATCAGGGGTATTAGAGGAGGAGGAAAGGCTTCTTGGGTGAAAGAGCTTCGGAGAAAGAACAATATTGGTCTTATTGCTTTGCAGGAAACGCTGACTGATTCGGTATCGAAGGACATTCTGGATAAATATTGGGGAAATAGAAATTTCGAGTTTCCTTGTGTTAACTCAGCTGGTCATTTGGGAGGCTTAATTTGGATGTGGAATCCAAAAGTTGTGAAGATTGATTCTACTCTCAAGAACAGACATTTTTTGTTGATAAGAGGTTGAGTTATTGGTAGTGGTACCCCCATAAACCTTGTGAACATTTATGCTCCTCAGAGCACGATTGCTAAAAGAAGCATGTGGGCTGAGATCTCTAGTTTCATTTACCCGGCAGCTGGAGATTGGGTTCTTGCGGGAGACTTCAACGCGGTGCGAAACGTTGAGGAAAGAAAATTTCCAAATTCAAACCGGTGTGTGCTAATAATTTTAATGACTTTATTTTCAGTAATGGTTTGTTGGAATATCCTATGCAAGGGAGGAGGTTTACTTGTGTCAGAGATAACGGCAAAAAACTAAGCAAGTTAGACAGGTTTCTGGTGTGCCCTGAATTTTTCAATAGGTGGTCTTCCGCGTGCGTTAGAGTTATTCAATGTTACAAATCTGACTACTGTTCGATTTTACTAGAGTTGGTGGACTTGAACTTCGGGCCTCGCCCTTTCAGGATTTTCAACTCCTGGATTGGTAAGGAGGGTTTTGAGGAGGCGGTTCGGGCCCCCTTGGATGGTTTCGTGCCATTTGAACCTCCCAATTTTTGTTTATCGCAGAAATTCACCGTTATAAGATCTTCTGTTAAAGCGTGGAGAGATGAATTTTTATCAAAGGAACGGGAAAGCGAAAATGTGGCTCTAGCTGAGTTGGAGGCGCTGGTAACGGAATTAGAAAATAGAGACCTGAATGAAGACGAAGAATGGATCATGGCTGAAAATAAGAGAGTTATTAAAGAAGCGGAGGATAGAATGACCTCGGATCTCTTGCAAAGATCCCGTGTGAATTGGGCTACGGGGGGCGATGAAAATTCTATGTTTTTCCACGCTCTTGTCAACAATAGAAAGTCGGTGAATTCTATCCACGGTCTCAACATAAATGGAGAATGGTGTACCAAACCTTCAATTATTAAGAAGGAAATATTCGCTTTTTTCCGTGACCGGTTCAAAGGAGGTACATCTATTTGGCCCGACTTGATGGACATTGGTTTTGATAAAATCTCGAAAACAGATAGCAACATGTTGGTGGAAGCCTTTTTGGTCTCGGAGATTAAAGAAGCGGTGGCTCAATGTGGGGACGATCGGGCGCCAGGGCCGGATGGTATGAACTTCAAGTTTATTAAGCACTTTTGGGACTTATTTGAAGATGACTTCATTCGGATTTTCGCAAGGTTTCACAATATCGGAACAATTAGTTTGGGGTGTGGTTCGTCTTTTATAGCTCTTGTCACGAACCCGACCCCACCCTGGACGGAATCGGGAGCCGCGAACCAGTTCAGTGGTACCGGTGGTTATTTAGAAAAGTAGTGCAGCGGAAATTTCATCAGGACCGTGAGTTAGGAAAAATTAGGAAAAATTATCAGAGTTTAGAAAACACCGGATTTTATTTATTAAATAGATGGGATAAAACCATGTTTTGAAAGGTAGCTTTAATATGGGATAAACCCGAATACATAAAACAACTTTTCTTAATTTAATTTAATTGATAAATTAAGCCGCTTTTATAAGCCTTTTGGTGCCGTATCCAACTCTTATTCCGATCTACTGTAATTACTTGAAACGCGTTTTAAAAAGATTTGGTCAGCAGAAAATACTGGTGAGTTCATTCAGCTTGTACAAAAAGACACGTTGTTATAGATTACAGCATAAGAGCGATTACAATGGCTACTATCTTATTTTTATCTGGCGCCGTGTCACACCGTGGTGACGATGGTCATACCACTATTGGGTCCTTTCACCCAAGTAGTGATGATTATCACTGTTAGGTTGATGAACCTAACCGTGAGAAATTAGTAATGTGCACAATACCCCACTTGCCAGTGATTCAAGATAACCAAGACTTAATCCCTGTAATTATAACTTTTGAAAATAATTTGGGTATTGTAAAACTTGGTTGATAAAAGAGAATGACTCACATTATAAGCATGCAATATTGATTTAACAAGCTTCTCGATTCTACTCCTTCTGATAATTAAGCATATACTTTATTATTCTGAACCTTCTGATGATTAAACAACTTGTTTGATTGTAAGTATATAGTTGGGAGTATTCTGATAGTTAAACATATAGCTTAACAGAATGGAATACGTATTTGTGTAAAACCATATCAAACCTAACGATGGTCACGAGATCAAAACCTTAACAAAATTCACAAAGTATAGTCTTATTCAGACAGCACTTTGGCATTCGTTTAACGAAATTCACAAAGTACAGCACTTTGGCATTCGTTAGTTGGTTCCCGAATCGATCGGACAGAACATCGCCTCGGTGATTATTGGTTAGAACACCGACGTATAGAGAGAAGAATAGAAGGAATGAGCAAAGAAAAATGAAATCCTAGGCTCTTATTTATAGGTAGGAATTATGAAATTTCCAGGAAGTTTCCTATATACTTTCCTAGGAAGTTACCTATACATTTTCTAGGAAGCTTCCTGCCCCTATATATATCCTTTTGCACCTTCCTTGCACCTTCCTCATATATATCTATTTAAGTTACTTAGTTAACTAATCTTGATTAATTAATCTTGCTTAACGGATTAATTAATCTTACTTAACTTAATTAATCTTTCTTAATTAATTAATTACTTAATGATGGGTGTCGAGTGTTATATATATTAGGTGTATATTTTAAGCCCCTTTAACACTTTTTAGTCAAGTTTTAAATTTATAAAACACGCTATTTACTAACACTAGACACACATATGGGCAAGTGCACCCATCGTGAGCGTAGTATAGTGTTGGTAAGATACCGAGGTCGTCCAAGGACACAAGAGCTTTTAGTACCGGTTTATCCTCAACGTCTAATCAAATCAAAAAGTTTAGAAAAATGTTTTAAACTAAGAAAAATAAAAACTAACTAAAATGCTGAAAATAAAAATAAAAATAAAAACAGATAGACAAGATGAATCACTTGGTTCCGACTCGTGTATAGTGTAACCTTTGATTATTTTCGCACTTTTGCACTTATTTAAGAGATTATCTTAGTTATTGTAGTAGGCCCCCCTTTTGAAGGTGACGTTACCCTCAACCTAGTAGTTTGAGTCAGCAAGGATACAATCCTAAAGGGTCGGATTATTGAAAGATAATAAATTAAGTTATTAATGCAAATTATGGTAGGCCCCTCTTTTGGAGGTGACGTTACCCTCGACTAAGTAGTCTGAGTCAGCAGGGATACAATCCTAAATAGCCGGGATATAGTATTAATAGTAGTTAACTTATGAGGGGATCAAAGAGTTTGGACCCCCGCCATCCAATACCGTTAAGTATTGAAGGAGGTCCTACTAAATTTGACCCAGGTCCATTGCAGGACCTCTAAACGCTGAACAATGGCAAGACTCTTACCAAACCGTTCCTTTAACCCCCGACCAGGTAGCCAACATACCTCCATATAGACCGTGGAGATATGAATGGTGAAAATCTTTTATTTTATATAGACAGTAAAATAATGTCAAGACACCACGGACAAACGATAAGGAAGAATCACCTTCAACATAAGAAACTAGTTATTAAAGTCATTAATACAAAACCAAATAAAAAGTGCGAAAAGATTAGAAATAAAAAGTATTACACTAGACACTTGTCTTCACCAAGTGATGTAAGAGACTTAGGCAAACATGGCCTTGATTGTCAAGAACTCTTATGATCAATCTTGGATCCCGAGACGACTCACACACTCTATGATGGACAATGGATGATGGTGGTGGATGATGGTGTTATGGTGGTGGTGGGTGAAGTGTGAGAGAGGTGGTGTGCCAAGGGATGGTTTGAGCTTGAGTCAAGCACTCCTATTTATAGGCTGAACTAAAGCTCGGGCACGGCCCCGTGTCCAGTGGGCATGGCCCCGTGTCCACATCCTTCTCTTTCTTCATTTAATGCAGCTTGTCTTATTAGTTGACCACGCCCCCGTGTCCGCTGAGCACGACCCCGTGGTGCAGAAGAATCTTTGTACTATGAAGATTTGCCTGGATTGTGTGAATCTTATAGTTGACCACGGCCCCGTGTCCGCTGAACACGGCCCCGTGGTGGGCAATAGAAGCTTCTACCACTTTGTCTTTTCTGTTAACACTTGGGCACGCCCCCGTGCTGGCTGAGCACGGGGCATGTTCAGTCTTCTGTCTTCTTGTTTTGCTTGGGAAGATGCTGTCGTGGGGTCGGGCATGTCACGTCTTATTCCTTTTCTTGTATTTATGTTAGATATTGATGTCTTTTTGCTTCTTTTGTTAATTTGAGCTCATTTAATCCTGAAAATACAAAAGGAAGACAAAAGCACACTTTTTCCAACATTACTACTAAAAAAGGGTTAGTTTCATGCCACAATTGATGTAATTTATATGTTGCATTTTGCACACATCACTTAACTAATTAATTTATCTTAACTCTTATAATTTGCTTAGTCGATTACTTAACTTAATTAGCAGATTAATTAATCTACTCAGCTAGCTTAACTGCTAAGTTTCCTTAACAACTAAGTGTACATAATTAGTAAGTTTAATAAGTTTATTTAACTACTAAGTTTACTTAACTATTAAGTTTACTTAGTTATTAAGTTTACTTAGTTGCTAAGTATTCTAGCAACTCCCTGATTACGAGTTCTAATTTCTAGATACAATGGAACTCGTATTAGCGTATTAACTTAATTCAACTTTAACGATAATCATGAGATCGAAACCCTCACAATGAATGACAAAGTATAGCCAAATATTGGCAGCACTTAAACATCCATTGGATCGGTTTTAATCGATCGGATAAAGTATCGTACCAGTGATTAGAGTTATTACCCTAATACGGCCAGAGTTTCGGGACTTAGAAGTTCTGACATTAGAATGACAGAACAAGAGAAAGAAAAGAATTGAACGATTTGAAATGAAACTATCGTCCTCTATTTATAGGCTGAAACTGGGGCGCGTCGCGGCCCGCGTAAACTCGAAGGAACACCTACGCGGCCCGCGTAGGCGTCTGGTCGATGCGTGTCATGCTACGTGGCCTTCATGCTTATCCGGTGATTTTCGATCTGTCGCGGCCCGCGTAGACTACCCTTATGTCTTACGCGGCCCGCGTGAAATCCAAATTTCTTAATTTCTTGGTTTTTCATGAACATTAGGGTTTCAGGGGTCCGGGTTTTCACTTACGGATAGGGCTGTTCATGAGCCGAGCCGAGCCGAGCCAGGCCAAGCTCGGGCTCGGCTCGTTTATAAACCGAGCTGGCTCGGCTCGGCTCGGATTTGAAACCGAGCTGAAAATCTAAGCTCGGGCTCGGCTTGGTTTTAAACCGAGCTAGCTCGGCTCGGCTTGGTTTGGCTCGATTTTATAAAAAAAAAACTAATATATACCTCTTAAAATTTAATAGCCTAAAATATTATTCAATAATTGAAAAGAATATATTCAAAATAAGTTCAACCTAATACAATTCAAACCAAAATCAAGTTTAACAACGCAAAATAAGTTTTAATTTCAATAAAATACAATATTAGTTCATTAGTATGGTAATCAATCTTCAAATATGCCATAAATATCAAATTACAAACCTATATACATGTAAATAATAATCAGTTTTTTTGTAATATATTATAATGTATATAAAATTAAAACTTATTATAAGTAAAATAATTCGAGCTAAACCGAGCCGAGCTACAAAGCAAGCCGAACCGAGCCAGCTCGGCTCATTACGAGCCGAGCCGAGCTAGGCTCACTTTCTAACCGAGCCGAGCCAACTCGGCTCACTTTTAAACCGAGCCAAATCGAGCGAGCTTTTTCCGAGCTAAATCCGAGCGAGCTCCGAGCCGCGAGCTTTTTGAACAGCCCTACTTACGGAGCGTTTTAGGACATTTTTGGGCGAGTCGTTACATCCTCCCCACCTTGTTTTAAATCTCGTCCTCGAGATTTGGGCTATGATATCTCTTTTAGAGTTATGTCAAGTTTTAGTCAATAAGAACAGTTTTAAGATATGTTCAAATGAATACGTGTTTTACAATAAATAGGGTTCAATGGTTTAACTGAATTAGTTCAAGAAGTCGATGTCAAATGAATGAGATGAAATGATATAGTTTCCAAGGTGATTAGGTTTAAGTCAAAAAGATATATGATCAATAGATGTGAATGTTTACAAGTTGTGAATGATTTTTTTTAGAAACAATAGAATTCACTGTCAACAGAAAACTTACTTTGATTGTCAACTGAGGAAGTCTCAGAATCAACAAGCTCGAATGAAATAGAAGTACGAAAATGATTTGTCAACTATTGAATTATGATATGAGAAAAATCAATGGGTTGACATTTATCGAATTACAAGGATACACCGATATACAACAGAGTTTAGTGTATCATTGTCTTAACACATAGTTGTATTAAGACCACTTTCAAGGATGAGTCAAGCGAAAGGTATATATAGTTAGCTCAAGCTACAAGTCTATACCGACGCTACAAGGTGTCGTAGTGATCGAAATAATAATAGCGGTGACTGGACGAGTTCACCGTGTTTTATATCAAATGAAGTAAGTCCGAATATTTGTTTCAAACAAATCTAGTAGGATTTTCGATTGGAATTGAAACAATTGAATAATGTTTTTCGATTGAAGATGATAAAGCAATAAATATCACGAAAGGCTCGATTGATGTTGTAAAAACTATTAAGAGATACACTGAAATATGACATGAATTTGTGTATCATTATCTTAGCACACGATTGTGTTAAGATTGCTTTTATAGGATAAACCAACAAAGCGGATTTAATATAAATAAATAAATAATTAAATCCGTATATGATGTGTGCAAACGAGATTAGCGCAAGCTTCAATTTTGTGAAAACGTCACCACAAGGTGATTGTGATCAAAGAAACGATTTGATGAAGTCGAAGACCAAACAAGCCTGTTATGGTTCAAAGTAATTGAAGGGCTTGTTGGGATTAATTCGAATATGATGACCTTAATCTATCATACGGGACCTTGAATTGAATACGTATTGCGAGCAAGTTCAAACAATGGAACTTGGTTTAAACACAACGAGTTCATGTATCCATAAGAAAGTTCTGACATGGTTACAACAAAAACCATGTATACCATTCAAAATAAAATCGAGTTTTTTCAAGAAATTCGTCGATTCGATATCAAAGAGTCATCGTTTTGCAAAAAAACGCGGTTTACAATGCAAAGATCAAGTATAGCGGAATGATATGTGAGTTTTAATAAAACAACAAATTGGAATGAAGCCCTCCTATGGTCTTCATAATTCAAACTAACCACATGCGCAACAAACAGTGCATGTGTAACGTGTGGATTTACCAAGAAATGAAACAACCAAATATTCGTGATTATGGAAAGAAATCCTCATGATGACCATTAGGAGAGTAGAAATGCAAAAGTCTATTTACTATGTGCAGTGGTCTGAATTTTAACAAAAGGAATTTAAGAACTTTATTTGGAATTTTGTGTGATAACCGTTGTTAAGTGACATTACCAGGGAATGTCGAATAAAATGAAATAGGGGGATTGTAAAGGTATGTGACTTCTTTTGCAGTGTCAAGAATTGGATTAGACTATGCACCGATTGTTGTGAAATCTTGTTCTATCGTACCTCAGCAAGATTCATGTCGTTTGTAGGATCACGTGGCCAAGTGCTGCTTTTTGATTAGTAGTTCTTCCACTGACGAGATTCACATTGGTGTCGTCATGCCCAATTATATTTACCAAAGGTCTTGCCTTGAAAGTCGTGTGTGATATACTTCGACGTCTGTGGACGTATAATTTAAGTTTCATGTGTTTTCTTGTGCACTAGCACAACTTTACATGCTTCTTACTTGCGTTAATAGTCTATGGTAACGCATTGGAAATTCTTATACTTTTGATGGCATCCCAACTTAAAGGGTTTCCATAGTTTATATTGTCGCACGAGTTACGAGGTAGATGATCAAACGAAATAATGTTTGATATCAAAATTATAGATATATGCAAGAGATTCCTGATAAAGAAATCTAGAATTATTATTGACAGTTATGTTCGTGATTTATTTTAAATTGTCAATCGTTATGGCTTTTGGAATTCCTTATAGATATACATATCTATATAATCATACATACCATTCATAAGGTCAATGTATTTAACAGATTCATATTTCCAAAAACAAGTCAGATATCAGGTTATGATACTATTTAGGGAAATCTTGTCACTTGTTTGACATATTATATACCCCGTCTTATCCGGTTCTCGCCGGAGAGGTAACCCCATTATATCCGGACAAGCTGGAGAGTCTGCTACACCATACCCAGTCTTGTCGGAGAAGAAATTTGTATTTCCCATAAATAGTATTTTTTTTTCAAGATTTTAAAAGTGCCTCTTTTATTAAAGCTTTCATCCAGAATCAAGGAAATTTGTATTCCCATAACATATCTTATTCTAGACCAAGTAGTATCAATAAACAAGAATTATCAGCAATTAAGTGTTATTGCTTATTTATCGTACTTTGCAATGTTCTAATCATTATTCTTATGGCATACCAATATCTATCACATTATACTTATACAAGTAATTAGCTCATCTTGAAGCCCATATTAAAGCATCTTTCCTAAGTTCAAGTCTAAATACTATCATGAGTGCTACCAGAAAATATCAAGTTCCTAACTCTATGTTTAAACTTAGGTATTTTATTACAACACCTAATTGCTTAAACAAGTGGCTCTGATACCACTTCTGTCATGAACCCCGACCCCACCCTGGACGGAATCGAGAGCCGCGAACCAGTTCAGTGGTACCGGTGGTTATTTAGAAAAGTAGTGCAACGGAAATTTCATCAGGACCGTGAGTTAGGAAAAATTATCAGAGTTTAGAAAACACCGGATTTTATTTATTAAATAGATTGGATAAAACCATGTTTTGAAAGGTAGTTTTAATATGGGATAAACCCGAATACATAAAACATTTTTTCTTAATTTAATTTAATTGATAAATTAAGCCACTTTTATAAGCCTTTTGGTGCCGTATCCAACTCTTATTCCGATCTACTGTAATTACCTGAAACGCGTTTTAAAAAGATTTGGTCAGCAGGAAATACTGGTGAGTTCATTCAGTTTGTACAAAAAGACACGTTGTTATATATTACAGCATAAGAGCGATTACAATGGCTACTATCTTATTTTTATCTGGCGCCGTGTCACACCCTGGTGACGATGGTCATACCACTATTGGGTCCTTTCACCCAAGTAGTGATGATTATCACTGTTAGGTTGATGAACCTAACCGTGAGAAATTAGTAATGTGCACAATACCCCACTTGCCAGTGATTCAAGATAACCAAGACTTAATCCCTGTAATTATAACTTTTGAAAATAATTTGGGTATTGTAAAACATGGTTGATAAAAGAGAATGACTCACATTATAAGCATGCAATATTGATTTAACAAGCTTCTCGATTCTACTCCTTCTGATAATTAAGCATATACTTTATTATTCTGAACCTTCTGATGATTAAACAGCTTGTTTGATTGTAAGTGTATAGTTGGGAGTATTCTGATAGTTAAACATATAGTTTAACAGAATGGAATACGTATTTGTGTAAAACCATATCAAACCTAACGATGGTCACGAGTTCAGAACCTTAACAAAATTCACAAAGTATAGTCTTATTCAGACAGCACTTTGGCATTCGTTTAACGAAATTCACAAAGTACAACACTTTGGCATTCGTTAGTTGGTTCCCAAATCGATCGGACAGAACATCGCCTCGGTGATTATTGGTTAGAACACCGACGTATAGAGAGAAGAATAGAAGGAATGAGCAAAGAAAAATGAAATCCTAGGCTCTTATTTTTAGGTAGGAATTATGAAATTTCCAGGAAGTTTCCTATATACTTTCCTAGGAAGTTACCTATACATTTTCTAGGAAGCTTCCTGCCCCTATATATATCCTTTTGCACCTTCCTTGCACCTTCCTCATATATATCTATTTAAGTTACTTAGTTAACTAATCTTGATTAATTAATCTTGCTTAACGGATTAATTAATCTTACTTAACTTAATTGATCTTAATTAATCTTTCTTAATTAATTAATTACTTAACTAATTAAATTATCTTAACTCTTATAATTTGCTTACTCGATTACTTAACTTAATTAGCAGATTAATTAATCTACTCAGCTAGCTTAACTGCTAAGTTTCCTTAACATCTAAGTGTACATAATTAGTAAGTGTAATAAGTTTATTTAACTACTAAGTTTACTTAACTATTAAGTTTACTTAGTTATTAAGTATACTTAGTTGCTAAGTATTCTAGCAGCTCCCTGATTACGAGTTCTAATTTCTAGATACAATGGAACTCGTATTAGTGTATTAACTTAATTCAACTTTAACGATAATCACGAGATCGAAACCCTCACAACGAATGACAAAGTATAGCCAAATATTGGCATCACTTAAACATCCATTGGATCGGTTTTAATCGATCGGATAAAGTATCGTACCAGTGATTAGAGTTATTGCCCTAATACGGCCAGAGTTTCGGGACTTAGAAGTTCTGACATTAGAATGACAGAACAAGAGAACAAGAGAAAGAAAAGAATTGAACGATTTGAAATGAAACTATCGTCCTCTATTTATAGGCTGAAACTGGGGCGCGTCGCGGCCCGCGTAAACTCGAAGGAACACCTACGCGGCCCGCGTAGGCGTCTGGTCGACGCGTGTCATGCTACGTGGCCTTCATGCTTATCCGGTGATTTTCGATCTGTCGCGGCCCGCGTAGACTACCCTTATGTCTTACGCGGCCCGCGTGAAATCCAAATTTCTTAATTTCTTGGTTTTTCATGAACATTAGGGTTTCAGGGGTCCGGGTTTTCACTTACGGAGCGTTTTAGGACATTTTTGGGCGAGTCGTTACAGCTCTCATTCCCAAGGTTAAGGATCCAGTGTCTCTTGGTAATTTTAGTGCTATTAATTTGGTTGGAGTCATTAGCAAAGTAATTTCGAAAGTTATAGCTAACCGGATGAGAAAAGTGTTGGATGGAGTGATTTCCGATTCCCAATCGGCTTTCTTATCCGGTAGATACATCCTCGATGGGCCGCTCATCATAAACGGACTTTTTACGTGGATCAAAAAGGTGAAAAGAGAGCTTTCTTCTTCAAAATTGACTTCGAAAAGGCGTACGATAATGTAAGATGGACGTTTGTGGTTAATATCCTTCTTCAAATGGGTTTCCCGAGTGTTTGGTGCAAATGGATTATGGGTATTCTTAAGTCGGCTAGATCGTCTATCCTTGTGAACGGGGCCCCGACATTCCAATTTAGGTGTGAAAAAGGCATGAGACAAGGAGATCCTTTATCTCCTTTCCTTTTCCTAGTTGTGATGGAAGGTCTTTCGCGTATGATAACTCGGGCTAAGGAGGCGGGAGTTATCAATGGCATCCGTGTGACAACCCAAGATTTCAAGGTCTTCCTTTACGCATTACTTGTTTACAATTTTGTTTTCATATTTTGCCTTGTGTTTGCAACTTGTGCATAATTAGTGAATGATTAAGGAATTATTAGGTGTGGTTAATTTAATGGAAACTTATGAACTAAGGTTATAGACTTAACACACCCCTCGTCACAAACCCAACGAAATTCGTGTCTTTCGTCATCCAGATGTTTCGCCACCTTATTGTTCGACGAAAGTTGCTTCATGGTTCCACTGCCCGATGAAAGATGATCTTCCGTCAAGGTATTTCGTCACCGAGTGTGGGATTTTGGCCCATGTTCCCTTGAAGCCCAAACCATATATGTAAATACATATAGAGGGGCACGTATTCTCTTTCTAACGGTTGCAAACCCTAGACCCTTGTGGAGTAGGCGACGACAGCAAGACCACTCGAAGAACAACACTCCAATGCGTTTTCTCCAATGCGTTTTCTCCAATGCGTTTTCTATAATCTTGTGGTTAGTATAATCTTATTTGTCTTAATCCTGATTGATTGTTTCTGATTATTGTGCGGACCTGTGTAAATGGTGATGTGTGAATTGTGGCTTGGATAATGTGAATTCGTATGGTCTAGAGTTGAACTTATTTCGGTTTCTATGATTACTCTCGGTTGTATGCGGTTGATGTGGGTTAGGATAATGACCTTGATGATTCTGTGAAATAGTAATAATGCCTAGATTTGTGTAACACCCCGAAAATTTACGTCCTATAAGGTGTTGACACGTGTCATAGGTTTGAACGTGTGAAGGAATGTTCTTGAAGGACTAAAGTTGACAAACAGTGAAACTGTGTAATTATAAGGGTTCAAAGTGTCAACAATGAATAAATAGACTTTGCAATAACCCCACATGATGTTTATAACCTTAAACGAATAGATCATGGATCATACGAAGCGAATTGTGAAAGAAAGTGAGAGATTACAAACAACAGGGGTTAAATGTGCCAACATGTTTAAGTTATACCTCTGAGTGACCTTTTGACAAACCCGAAGCTTTGTAACGATTAATTATGCTCACTAGAATGTACCACCAAAATTTCATGAAGTTTCGATATCGTATGAGCAAGTTGTGACAAAATTCGTGTACGAGGGTTATAAGTGTCAACGTTGAAATTTAGGGCTTTTCGGGTGATCACGAAGTTACCCGAGGACTTAACAAAGTGGGTATAAGTCTTAAAGCCCCATATGTTAAATAACAAAGCTTCATATGCAAGATTGGGATGTGAAAGTGATGTTTCGGGGGACCAGGGACTAAATTGCAAATTATTGAAGGCTGATTGTAGGCTTGCGCATCGTAGGGTAGATGTTGCTGCGCACCGTATGAAGGGTAGCGCACCGCTACAATCAAAGCGTAACGGTGCGCTAGCGTCGACCAGTTGCGAAAATTGCAACAGACAGCTGCCTGTTCTGTTATAACCGACTTATAATACAAGATATCGATTCTATGGGCGGCCTATGTTGGTTTTTAGCTTGTAGGACACTTGTTGGACATCTGATTATCACCCTAGACCTTTGTGGCATCAAATTATGAAAGATCAAAAGTCCTTTATAAGTCAAAGTTGCAACATACATGCACATATCATCTTCTGGACATTTTCAAGAACTCAAGACCTGATCCAAGCTTTCCAAAACATCCATAAGACTTGTGTAAGTACCCTTGATCTTCTCTAGTTCATTCCTACTTAGTTTATGGCCGAGAAATCAAACCGTCGTAACTACGGTTTGACTTTTCGATAATAAATAATCGGTCCAGAGTTTAGTCGAATCAAAGGTTGTTATAAGTTGGTATTTATATGGTTGATAAACCCCTAAAAGGGCACTCACTAATTCGGATCATAACTAGGTCGTTTATCGAGTCAAACCTCTCCCGAAAAAGTCAACAGAATTGTTATGTTTGGTTTAATGCATGATTTGCGATGTAAATGGCGTATAGCCTATTTTATCATTCTTACCAACTGAAAATAAGTATAAAAACTTGTATACGCTTGTTTGATTCGACAACTTTATGTTTAGAACCGATTCGGAGCCGAGATACGCAAAGGTTTGACTTTTGCTTTGACCTCAGTTCTGACCCGATTCTTATAGGTTTAGACATGCCTTAAAGTTCCATTAGGACCTAGTTACATGTTAGTATAATCCTCTGCGTTTATACTAACCGAATCCGTAACTACCCGACGTTTCCGTTAAATGCCTAATAATGACCATAATGCCCTTATGTCCGTATAACGAGATTTTTGGAAATATGAAAGTGTGATAATCTTTATTACTGATTATTAAGCATGTCTGTAAATTTTCATGTCAATCGGATGTCTGGATTATGAGATATGCTTAATGACGTAATTATTGGCACTTTTATTAATTAAACGACGCCATTAGCGTAAAACCTATCTAAGCCCAAATTTTTGGCACCAAATCTTTTACTTACTGAAGTAATATAATATTTTGGGATTTTTGAAGATTTTTAATTATTTTTAAACTGATCCTAAGATAGGATTAGCGCCTTAATTCGGTTAATACCGAAAATGCCCTTTTCGGCCATAAAATGAGTTTTACACGTCCGAATGGCGCCAATCCAATTGCTACTGATTTTAAATAATAATTATAGTATTTTGAGCCTATTAAACTGACCTGGAAACTCAGAATTCTATTTTAAACCGTACGTCGCTTAAAACGGCGTTATACGCGTAGTTTATGTTTAAAAACGTTTTGACACATAAGACTTAACATCAAATGTTATAACCTGTTTAAATAAACCATTTTACTGATGTAACCAGACCTGGTTCACAGAAAACTAATTAAATCCTTTTATAATCTTTAAAATGACCAAAATACCCCTACGGGGCTTATTAAGAGATTAAACTCGTTAGGGGCGTCATGGGTGATATCCTACTGATATCACAACTTATTTAAGGCATGTTAACTTAGGAAACCTGTTTAGGACTATTACGGATACCCGTTACGCTTCATGCGCGTTCGGTTCGGTTTATGTAACTAGTTTACATAAATTAGCCGAAACGGGTCAAACTTTATCGGTTTTGTCTCAAAATCCAGAATGTGTATCATATACCCATATTAAGCAAGTCTTCAAACTTGTCGGGTCTAAATCACATTCTATCCGGTCTTCGCTTAATCGTGCGTACGAACCGTATCTTTAAAACTAATTGGTCTAAGCGTAAGCTTAACTAAAGACCCGTTAGGATTCTAATAGGTTGTTATAAACCTTCGTTCCAGAATAGGAGAACCAGTAAAAGATACTTGCACTCGCTGATTTTGAACTATACTTACTCAGGTAAATACTTTTAACTTATTTTACCTATACGGGCTTGGGGTACGGTATATAAAATACCGCTTGGTCCAGCATTGAATCTTTAATCGAATAGAGGTTAAATCATTGATATGCTCTGTTTTGAAATGTTTTGTTTGCTTAAAGCCTTTGGGGGGTTAATGACCATGTCCCGGATATCCCTGGCATCATCTTACGAGATGGCCACGACCTTAGCACTCAGGTGTAGGCGTACACCTGTCAGTGTCTCATTATATAAAGTGGTGTGTCTATTGATCTTTAATCCAGTTTAAGGACCGGACTACTGAACGCATAAGAAACATGTAATTCGTTTACAAGTTTATATATTTACATAATTATCCCAAGTTATAAAATATTATTTGTGCCTTGTGCCTTAAATGCTTTTTCTTAAACTCTTTTCAAAATGAGTCGGTTGATTGTATTTACCAGTGTAAACTGACGTATTTTCTTAAAAAGGTTAAGTGCAGGTACTACGCGAAATAGGCTGGCTTGTCTCCTAGCATCCACATTAAGTCTCGCCAGCTTGGATGTCATAAACTGTTGAACAATTGTTTCCTGTTTAAATTTGATCTACCTGTGGATTTATATTCGACTTTTTGTGATACTTAATATTACAATATCGTTGGTTGAATTAAATCTATACTTTGCTTCCGCTGTGCATTTAAATATTGTGTTGTTTGACTATTATGTTGCCAACCACGTCACGATACTCCCCTACCGGGCCCACCGGTGACACGTGGAAATTCGGGGTGTGACAGGTTGGTATCAGAGCCAACACTGAGTGAATTAAACACTAACCTTTTGTGTTTAATCTCAGTTACACAATTGCACATTCCTAAATCTTCGAGTCTAGACAAAGAACTTAGGAATAATCCAAATTGTCAAATTTTTATTTAATTAAATTTTTGTCCTTTATTTTTCCTTGTTATTATCTTGTGTATTTTAACAGGTACATTAATGCCGCCAAGAATTAGACGAGGTAGTCGAGGAAAGGAGCCAGCTAGTGCCCCTAACGACCATGAGGCAGGGCCTTCATTTCGACGAACTTCTTCTACAAGGAATGATGAAACGAGGGAACTATGGAGGACCTATGAAGACGATGCCAGACGATCTTTTTCGCACGCCTCAACGCCTCCATATCATGACTCCTATGGGCCTCAGTCAGAGAACGAACCCCACAACCCGCAACATTTCTTCGGCGACCCTACTCCTGTATTTCAGGGTCAGTTTAACCCAGCAGAGTACCTACCCGAAAACGTGGGCTTTAACCCACTAGGGCCGGAGGATCACTTTTCTGGTGATCAAGATATGGACGAGGACACAGATCCTGTCGAAGCTTCAACCGGATCCCGGAACCATCCTTTTTCAATCTCTGATGGTTCATCTTACCACGGACCACCTTACGAAGGTCCGGATAGTCACATGGCACGGTTCGAACGGTGTGAGTGGTATTATACCCCATCTGAACACTCATCGTCTCACCACACACCATCTCACCATACACCGTCTCACCATACACCGTCTCACCATACACCGTCTCATTCAGCATCTCATCAGCAACAGCAGCAACAAGATCCCTCTGGGGATCCACGTTATGAGGCAGTCACGCCGCCGCCTCCACCGCCGCCAGTGCATCTAGAGCCTCCAGAACCGCCGAGACGTAGGAGGACTGGCCCGCGGATGTCAGTACGACCAGTGGGAGTTCATATCACCACTCCTCAACACTCTAGCGGTAGCCATTACCCGCCTACTCATGGAGTCCCACAGATGGAAGGACCTTCTGTTCCAGTTTCAGAGGTGAACTCGGCACCTATTGTACCGCCATCACCGGGTTTTGGCCACCCAATCCCTGCTTATACTGCTCCGGCAGCCTACAACCCATATGGACCACCAGCATACCATGGCTATAACTATGCTGATGACCCTTACAACATAGCAGCAAGCTACCAAGCCCATATTAATCCTGAAGGACCCTACGGACCTCCTTGGGGAATGGGATACCCAACTCAGGGGTATCAGGCACCTGTTCAGCCGCCACCACATTACCAGCCACCACGGGCTCCTCCACCTGATCAGGAGGAACTCCGCCGAAGACTGGCCAAAGTGGAGCGAGACTTCCAGAAGGAACGTAAGAAGAATGAGGGATTTATGAGTGGTTTGGCAAACTTGCTTAAGGGGAAGAAGAAAAGGGATCGTTAAATCCCCATATATATATATTGTTGTATTCCTTGTTTAAATCAAGTCCCTACGTGGACATTTATTTATGTGAGTATGTAGTCCCTGCGTGGACATCTATCTTTGTACTTAGTCCCTACGTGGACTTGTCTCTAGTAGTCCCTGCGTGGACATTTACTTTTGTAGACCGTCCCTGTGAGGGCATGTATTATATGTATAGCTCCTGCGCGGGCATCTGTTTCTGTGAAAAGTCCCGTTTAAGGCAAAAATGTACTACTTTTAGTGTAATGGAATGTAAGTTTATAAATTTCATCTTTGCTATGTTATGCATAATTAAAAGATACATGAAATAAATAAATCAAAATTCATTCTTTTTAAAAGTCTATCTGCCTATGTTATTTTGTAAGGATCTTAAAAGTATAACCTAGCCTGTATGTCATTTTAGGACCGGGCCCAGATGGTAAAACTATTTAAAAAGATTCAAATCTCTGTTAACATCTGAAAACATGTTAACACTCCTGGCAGACATGATTAGCTAAAAAACACACGTGTTATTATTATAGATGGATCTTTTCAAAGATTCTAAACCCAACTAAATGATCTCTGAATCATGGGTTAAATCATTAATAAATATGATAAGTTCTTTTACCATCCATTGGTAATGGAATGCCTACGGGCCCTTCTCATTTTTCATATGAGACAAAAGACAGTATTAGTCTATGACCCTGTCTGATAAAGGTAATAAACTTTGTTCAAACCTTCATGCTTTGATTCTCTGAAATCCTAGCTTATAATCTATATTGTCCCTGTGACTAGGCCTTATGTGCTAATAAATACTGTTATCATTTTATAATTAGGATAAATTATATTAGAAATCCTAAATTTATGTGAGTAATAAATTAACCAGATAAGGTCTATGTTTACCACGGTTAATAAAATTGCCATAAAAGACAATTCCATAATAAACTCACCAATAAATTATTGCCAATGTGTTACAGTTAAAGATACATGGCAGACTCAAACGAGGTCAACAGTCACCCAGGGATAGTGAATGATAATGCCCATGTAAACGTAGCAGGTGCAGAGTTGCAAGCTATGATAGACAATGCAGTTAATAGAGCTATGGATAGACAGCACCATGGATCAAGTGGTACCCATACGAGGACCCATTCTGCATCACACACTAGAACACCCTCCAGAACCCACACTGCCCACAACAGTAATACTCACCACTCCTCCAATCAAAGGAGTAATCCATCCCAAAGAGTCGTGCAGAACCAAGAACCTCGTAATAGGGGTTGCACATATAAGTACTTTGTCTCGTGCAAACCTAGAGACTTCAATGGGGAAAAAGGAGCTGTTGATTGCATGACGTGGATGGATGAAATGGATACTGTGGTGGATATTAGTGGTTGTCATAATAGAGACATAGTGAAGTTTGTCTCGCAGTCTTTCAAAGGAGAAGCCTTAGCCTGGTGGAGATCTTTGATCCAAGCCACAGGGAAAGTCCCGTTATACAACATGACTTGGGAACAGTTCATGGCACTAATCAAAGAAAATTTCTGCCCTCAACATGAGGTTGAGAGAATTGAATCTGATTTCCTGGCACTGGTCATGAAAAACCTGGACTGTCAGGCCTACCTTACTACTTTCAATACTTTGTCAAGGTTGGTCCCTTACTTGGTAACTCCAAAGCCTAAACGTATAGCTCGTTTTATCGGGGGTTTGGAACCGGAGATTAAAGCAAGTGTAAAAGCTTCCAGACCAACCACTTTTCGGTCAGTAACGGACATATCGTTATCTCTGACCTCAGATGCTGTCAGACTGAGGTCACTGAGGAAAACTGATACGGAGAAAAGAAAGCGTGAGGATGACAACTCACGACGATCAGATAAGAAGCAGAAGGGAAACAATGACTCTAAGAAGGGGTCAGGATTCAAGAAAGATGGCCAGCAATCGGGTGAAAAACCCAGATGTAAAATTTGCAGAAAGTACCATTTTGGAAAGTGCAGACTTGACTCAAAATCCCAATACCAGCCAAGGCCATGTGGGATTTGCAAGTCTACGGAACATAAGACCCTGGAGTGCAAGAAAATAAAGGATGCAACGTGTTATAGTTGTAATGAAAAGGGGCATATCAAGTCCAACTGCCCAAAATTTGCAAAGAAGAATGAAGAGGGGAAGAAGACCAATGCTAGGGTCTTCAGAATGGATGCTAAGGAAGCCATTAAGGACGACAACGTGATAACAGGTACCTTTCTCGTAAATGATGTTTATGCGAGAGTGTTATTTGATTCAGGCGCTGATAAGTCGTTTGTAGATAATAAGTTCTGTGAACTGTTGAAACTACCTGTTAGAACTTTAAGTGTGAATTATGAGGTGGAACTAGCAGATGGCACTTTAGAAACCGCTTCAACCTTATTAGATGGATGTTTCATATCCATTAAGAATCACTCTTTTCCTTTGTCCCTACTTCCTTTAAAACTAGCCGGTTTCGACATAGTTTTGGGTATGGACTGGTTATCTCATAACCAGGCCCAGATTATTTGCAATAAGAAGCAAGTGAGGATCAAGACTTCGTCTGGTGAATCACTTACTATCCAGGGAGATACCCAGTATGGGCTGCCCGAGAAGATGTCTATACTCAAAGACTCAAAGTGTTTGAAGAAGGGCTGTGTCATCTACATGGCACAGGTGATTATTGATGAACCAAAACCCAAGATTGGAGAGATCCCAGTCATTTCTGAATACCCCGAAGTATTTCCTGAAGAACTACCTGGTTTGCCACCCGATAGGCAAGTGGAATTCAGAATTGACATTATTCCTGGATCAGCACCAGTTGCAAGGGCGCCTTATAGATTAGCACCAACAGAGATGAAGGAATTGAGAGCGCAGCTAGATGATTTGCTAGCCAAAGGTTTCATCAAACCTAGTTCGTCTCCGTGGGGAGCACCAGTTTTATTTGTCAAAAAGAAGGATGGATCGATGCGTCTGTGCATCGACTACCGCGAGCTTAATAAGGTTACCATCAAGAATAGGTATCCTTTGCCCAGAATCGACGATCTGTTCGATCAACTTCAAGGGGCGAGTTTCTTCTCAAAGATTGACTTAAGGTCAGGCTACCATCAATTGAAGGTTAGGGATGAAGACGTACACAAAACAGCATTTAGGACTCGTTATGGCCATTACGAGTTCCTAGTGATGCCTTTCGGGCTCACTAATGCACCGGCCGCATTCATGGATCTCATGAATTGCGTTTGCAAGCCGCACCTAGATAAATTCGTCATCGTTTTTATCGATGATATTCTCATCTACTCAAAGAACCAAGCTGACCATGAGAAACATCTTCACTGCATACTGGAACTACTTCATAAAGAGAAGCTCTACGCCAAGTTCTCAAAGTGTGAATTCTGGCTCCGAGCAGTCCAATTTCTTGGACATGTTGTTAGTGAGCGTGGTATCCAAGTAGATCCCGCTAAAGTTGAATCTGTCATGAATTGGCATGAGCCAAAGACGCCTACAGAAATTCGTAGCTTCCTAGGTTTGGCAGGATACTATAGGCGATTCATAGAAAACTTTTCAAGGATTGCTGCACCCCTGACTTCGCTGACACGTAAGAAGATTAAGTTTGACTGGGGTCCTAAGCAGCAGGAATCCTTCGATATTCTGAAACAAAAGTTGAGCAATGCTCCGGTACTAACATTGCCTGATGGAATAGAGGAGTTTGTAGTTTATTGTGATGCATCACACACTGGGATGGGATGTGTGCTCATGCAGAAAGGCAAAGTCATTGCCTATGCTTCACGACAGTTAAAGGTGCACGAAAAGAATTACACCACCCACGACTTGGAGTTGGGTGCCGTTGTATTCGCACTAAAACTGTGGAGGCACTACTTATATGGAATCAAATGTGTGATCTATTCTGATCACAAGAGCCTTCAACATCTGTTCAACCAGAAGGACTTGAACATGAGGCAACGCCGTTGGATGGAAACTCTTAATGATTACGATTGTGAAATAAGATACCATCCCGGCAAGGCGAATGTAGTCGCCGATGCCTTGAGTCGGAAGGAGAGGGTGAAACCCATCCGAATCAATGCCAAGAGCATGGAAATAAAGAACAGTTTGATGGAAAGGTTGTTAGCTGCACAAAAGGAAGCTGTGTTGGAAGCTAACTATCCTAACGAAAAGCTCGGAGTAACTGAGGAGCAGTTATCTCTTAGTAAGGATGGAATTCTTAGATTGAATGAAAGAATATGGGTTCCAATTTATGGAGGACTCCGAGATGTTATCCTCCAGGAAGCCCATAGCTCTAAATATTCTGTTCATCCTGGAGCTGATAAAATGTACCATGATCTTAGAGCAAATTATTGGTGGATAGGCTTGAAGAAGTCTGTAGCTACCTATGTAGCTAAATGCTTGACGTGTGCGCAAGTCAAGGCAGAACATCAAAAACCGTCAGGTTTACTACAACAACCTGAACTTCCTACTTGGAAGTGGGAAATGGTAACTATGGATTTTATCACCAAGTTACCCAAGACAAGGAAAGGAAATGACACCATCTGGGTGATAGTTGACCGACTGACTAAGTCAGCACATTTCCTACCTATTAAGGAGACCTACAGCTCCGATATGTTAGCCCAACTGTACGTTGATAAGATTGTAGCCTTACATGGCATACCTGTAGCTATTATCTCTGACCGAGATACTAGGTACACGTCTCATTTTTGGAAAAGTTTCCAACAATCTTTGGGCACACGTTTAAATTTTAGTACGGCTTACCATCCACAGACAGACGGTCAGAGTGAGCGTACTATTCAAACGTTGGAAGACATGCTACGAGCATGTGCGATCGATTTGGGAGGTAGCTGGGATAAGAACCTGCCATTGATCGAATTCTCCTACAACAATAGCTACCATACCAGCATAAAGGCTGCCCCTTTTGAGGCATTATATGGCAGAAAGTGTAGATCGCCTGTTTGTTGGGCGGAAGTTGGAGAAGTTCAGTTATCAGGACCACAGATTGTGTTCGAAACGACGGACAAGATTGTCCAGATTCGTAACAATCTCCAAGCTGCCCGGAATAGGCAGAAGATTTACGCCGATCCAAATCGTAAGGATTTTCACTTCGAAGTAGGTGAAAAAGTCCTACTTAAAGTGTCACCCTGGAAGGGAGTGATGCGATTCGGTAAGAAAGGTAAGCTGAGCCCGAGATATATAGGACCTTTCGAGGTTATCGAACGTGTCGGGTCAGTTTCCTACAAGTTAAACTTACCTGAAGAGCTCAGTAGTATACACAATGTGTTCCACATCTGCAATCTGAAGAAATGTTTCGCTCACGAATCCGTGGTTATACCCTATACAGATGTGCATATCGACGAGAGCTTGAAATTTGTGGAAAAACCTTTGTCGATCGAAGATCGACAGGTAAGGAAGCTTCGAAGGAAGCATATACCTTTTGTAAAGGTCAAATGGGATGCCCGAAGAGGTCCCGAATTCACGTGGGAGGTTGAATCCACGATGAAAGAAAAGTACCCTTACTTGTTTCAGTAAATCTCGGGTCGAGATTTCTTTTAAGGGGGTGAGGATGTAACACCCCGAAAAATTACGTCCTATAAGGTGTTGACACGTGTCATAGGTTTGAACGTGTGAAGGAATGTTCTTGAAGGACTAAAGTTGACAAACAGTGAAACTGTGTAATTATAAGGGTTCAAAGTGTCAACAATGAATAAATAGACTTTGCAATAACCCCACATGATGTTTATAACCTTAAACGAATAGATCATGGATCATACGAAGCGAATTGTGAAAGAAAGTGAGAGATTACAAACAACAGGGGTTAAATGTGCCAACATGTTTAAGTTATACCTCTGAGTGACCTTTTGACAAACCCGAAGCTTTGTAACGATTAATTATGCTCACTAGAATGTACCACCAAAATTTCATGAAGTTTCGATATCGTATGAGCAAGTTGTGACAAAATTCGTGTACGAGGGTTATAAGTGTCAACGTTGAAATTTAGGGCTTTTCGGGTGATCACGAAGTTACCCGAGGACTTAACAAAGTGGGTATAAGTCTTAAAGCCCCATATGTTAAATAACAAAGCTTCATATGCAAGATTGGGATGTGAAAGTGATGTTTCGGGGGACCAGGGACTAAATTGCAAATTATTGAAGGCTGATTGTAGGCTTGCGCATCGTAGGGTAGATGTTGCTGCGCACCGTATGAAGGGTAGCGCACCGCTACAATCAAAGCGTAACGGTGCGCTAGCGTCGACCAGTTGCGAAAATTGCAACAGACAGCTGCCTGTTCTGTTATAACCGACTTATAATACAAGATATCGATTCTATGGGCGGCCTATGTTGGTTTTTAGCTTGTAGGACACTTGTTGGACATCTGATTATCACCCTAGACCTTTGTGGCATCAAATTATGAAAGATCAAAAGTCCTTTATAAGTCAAAGTTGCAACATACATGCACATATCATCTTCTGGACATTTTCAAGAACTCAAGACCTGATCCAAGCTTTCCAAAACATCCATAAGACTTGTGTAAGTACCCTTGATCTTCTCTAGTTCATTCCTACTTAGTTTATGGCCGAGAAATCAAACCGTCGTAACTACGGTTTGACTTTTCGATAATAAATAATCGGTCCAGAGTTTAGTCGAATCAAAGGTTGTTATAAGTTGGTATTTATATGGTTGATAAACCCCTAAAAGGGCACTCACTAATTCGGATCATAACTAGGTCGTTTATCGAGTCAAACCTCTCCCGAAAAAGTCAACAGAATTGTTATGTTTGGTTTAATGCATGATTTGCGATGTAAATGGCGTATAGCCTATTTTATCATTCTTACCAACTGAAAATAAGTATAAAAACTTGTATACGCTTGTTTGATTCGACAACTTTATGTTTAGAACCGATTCGGAGCCGAGATACGCAAAGGTTTGACTTTTGCTTTGACCTCAGTTCTGACCCGATTCTTATAGGTTTAGACATGCCTTAAAGTTCCATTAGGACCTAGTTACATGTTAGTATAATCCTCTGCGTTTATACTAACCGAATCCGTAACTACCCGACGTTTCCGTTAAATGCCTAATAATGACCATAATGCCCTTATGTCCGTATAACGAGATTTTTGGAAATATGAAAGTGTGATAATCTTTATTACTGATTATTAAGCATGTCTGTAAATTTTCATGTCAATCGGATGTCTGGATTATGAGATATGCTTAATGACGTAATTATTGGCACTTTTATTAATTAAACGACGCCATTAGCGTAAAACCTATCTAAGCCCAAATTTTTGGCACCAAATCTTTTACTTACTGAAGTAATATAATATTTTGGGATTTTTGAAGATTTTTAATTATTTTTAAACTGATCCTAAGATAGGATTAGCGCCTTAATTCGGTTAATACCGAAAATGCCCTTTTCGGCCATAAAATGAGTTTTACACGTCCGAATGGCGCCAATCCAATTGCTACTGATTTTAAATAATAATTATAGTATTTTGAGCCTATTAAACTGACCTGGAAACTCAGAATTCTATTTTAAACCGTACGTCGCTTAAAACGGCGTTATACGCGTATTATACGCGTAGTTTATGTTTAAAAACGTTTTGACACATAAGACTTAACATCAAATGTTATAACCTGTTTAAATAAACCATTTTACTGATGTAACCAGACCTGGTTCACAGAAAACTAATTAAATCCTTTTATAATCTTTAAAATGACCAAAATACCCCTACGGGGCTTATTAAGAGATTAAACTCGTTAGGGGCGTCATGGGTGATATCCTACTGATATCACAACTTATTTAAGGCATGTTAACTTAGGAAACCTATTTAGGACTATTACGGATACCCGTTACGCTTCATGCGCGTTCGGTTCGGTTTATGTAACTAGTTTACATAAATTAGCCGAAACGGGTCAAACTTTATCGGTTTTGTCTCAAAATCCAGAATGTGTATCATATACCCATATTAAGCAAGTCTTCAAACTTGTCGGGTCTAAATCACATTCTATCCGGTCTTCGCTTAATCGTGCGTACGAACCGTATCTTTAAAACTAATTGGTCTAAGCGTAAGCTTAACTAAAGACCCGTTAGGATTCTAATAGGTTGTTATAAACCTTCGTTCCAGAATAGGAGAACCAGTAAAAGATACTTGCACTCGCTGATTTTGAACTATACTTACTCAGGTAAATACTTTTAACTTATTTTACCTATACGGGCTTGGGGTACGGTATATAAAATACCGCTTGGTCCAGCATTGAATCTTTAATCGAATAGAGGTTAAATCATTGATATGCTCTGTTTTGAAATGTTTTGTTTGCTTAAAGCCTTTGGGGGGTTAATGACCATGTCCCGGATATCCCTGGCATCATCTTACGAGATGGCCACGACCTTAGCACTCAGGTGTAGGCGTACACCTGTCAGTGTCTCATTATATAAAGTGGTGTGTCTATTGATCTTTAATCCAGTTTAAGGACCGGACTACTGAACGCATAAGAAACATGTAATTCGTTTACAAGTTTATATATTTACATAATTATCCCAAGTTATAAAATATTATTTGTGCCTTGTGCCTTAAATGCTTTTTCTTAAACTCTTTTCAAAATGAGTCGGTTGATTGTATTTACCAGTGTAAACTGACGTATTTTCTTAAAAAGGTTAAGTGCAGGTACTACGCGAAATAGGCTGGCTTGTCTCCTAGCATCCACATTAAGTCTCGCCAGCTTGGATGTCATAAACTGTTGAACAATTGTTTCCTGTTTAAATTTGATCTACCTGTGGATTTATATTCGACTTTTTGTGATACTTAATATTACAATATCGTTGGTTGAATTAAATCTATACTTTGCTTCCGCTGTGCATTTAAATATTGTGTTGTTTGACTATTATGTTGCCAACCACGTCACGATACTCCCCTACCGGGCCCACCGGTGACACGTGGAAATTCGGGGTGTGACAATTTGTTTATGCGAAACTCGGATCCGAATGATAGTCTTGGTGCACTTGTATGATTGTTACGATAATAAGATCATATGAATAGGATGAATGTCAGATTTGTTTAGTTGTTGAATGTGATGATTTGATCCGATGTGAATGATTGGCGGTGATGACTTTTATTAAGATGATTAGGGTTATTTGGTTCTCGTGAAAGGTGAGACTGTAACTGATTCGATTTGTTGCAACCATCTGATGGGGGGACGACGAAACATACACCTCGACGAAAGATGGTGGTTCTTCGTCGGACCCTATCTCGACGAAACGTGGTATTTCGTCACAATCTAGTCTCGATGAAACATTGGTATTTCGTCACATGTGGTTGTTCGCCGAGATTGATCACATGTGATTTGATGTTTCGTCCCTTCTGTTTATGTTATTAGCATGTGTCGTGATTTTCTGTTTAAGGCATTATAGTAACGTAAACTGGTTGTGAGGGTCTTGACCCTACTGGAAGGGGTACTCAATCCATCTGTTAAATATTATCCCGATAACTGAGTACCTGATATGCAATTTGAGATGATCAAGCGATAGATGCAACCTGTGTGTGGTAAGTGACTTGTTTGATCATGTAACTGATGATTGATTTTAAAACTGAAGTTGTTGGTAACCATTGTTGGAAACATGAACTTGTGTTATAAACGTGCATGAGATCCAAATGCTTGCTATGTTGTGTGACAATGGTACTACGTGTGACTCGATGAATACGTGAATTGGATAAGTGTTTACGAAACTGACTAATCTTGGTAACCACGGTAGGGTATGGTTGACTAACTTGGAACAGGTAATGTAACGTAACATACCGGGCAATCTAAGGTGAGTTCACTGCTCTTTTTCCAAGCATGCGTCCCGGTGAGGGACATCTGGTAAACGTTCCGGGGAGGAATGTTGGGTTATTGGGATGTTGGTTAATACACTCATATCTATCACTCAAGTCCCTTATATCGATTGTTGCCGGGGAGGCAACGAGGTATTATTTAATAGCGCTATTTAGGTTTGGCACCCTCACACCGCACCGGGGAGGTCGGGAGTGAACTAATGACCCCAATCTTGACCATTGCTTTGATAGAGGCTTTGGGGAACAGGGCAAATAATTTGGAGCCATCGGCGGTAATCGAGTTATTAACAACATCAAATCATTGAAATGTTTTATACTTATATCTGGTAACTAAACGTGTTAACAAACTTTGAACTCACCAGAGTTGTCTGACACACTTGTTTGCATGCTGGCAGGTCTATAAGGTTATAGCATTGGAACTTGTTGTATGGGATGCTGGAGTGGTCGTGAGTCGACTTGCATGGAATCATGAGACACGTCTAAAGGCTTTTATACACTTGAGTTATGAAACTCTTAACTAATGTAGTATGCTTCCGCTGAAATGTAAACAATGTTTTGTAACGAATGTTTTAATAAATGAAAGTTTTATTTGATTTAATATTATGAGTTCAATGTGATTGGTGGCTGGATCCTGGTACGTCACACGCCTCGCAGGGTTTCCCACACATGGTATTTTGGGGGTGTGACAATCCGCACTCCTAATAACGACCCGGTTTTGTCTCACATTCTCTATGCGGATGACGCCATTGTGTTGGGGGAGTGGTCTAAAGAAGAAATGGGAAATGTTATGAGGATTCCCCGTTGTTTCTATCTTTGTTCGGGTTTGAAGATAAATGTTAACAAGTCGAATCTTTATGGAGTTGGTGTTAGTTTGGAGGAAACCGGAACTTTGGCCAATGAGTTTGGTTGTATTCCGGACGTTCTCCCCTTTAAATATCTCGGCTTGAAAGTCGGTGCCAATATGAACCGGGTTATTAATTGGCAACCAGTGTACGAGACGTTTAGGAGCCGCCTTGCTAAATGGAAGTCGCACCTTTTGTCTATAAGAGGTAGAGTTGTCATTATTAAGTCGGTTTTGGAAAGCTTGCCGACATATTACTTTTCTTTATATAAAGCTCCCAAAAAGGTTGTGTCGGATTTGGAATCGATGATTAAAAGTTTTCTTTGGGGCGGATCGGTGGACCAAAGAAAGACGCATTGGGTTAATTGGGATCAGGTGGCCCGGCATAAAAAAGGAGGTTTGGGTCTTTGCAAGTTAAAAGAGGTTAACATTTCTCTTTTAACGAAATGGGGATGGCGATATAAGACGGAAAATAACAATTTATGGAAGAAAGTGATCGACTCTCTTCATGCTAGTAGGGTGGGGTGGGAATCTATTAATTTAAAAAAAAAACTTTGAGCGGTACGTGGAGCAACATTGCTAAGGTTTTTATCAAATCTAAGGTGGGAGGGGTTCCGTTACGAATTTTTCTTAAAGGAGAGATTAGAAACGGCGAAGACATCTCGTTTTGGCTGGATCCTTGGATCATCAACGAGCCTCTTAAGCTAAGATTCCCGGAGCTCTTTTCATTGGAGGCGTACAAAAAATGTAAAGTTGCAGACAGATTATCGGTGCTTGGAGACGGGTCGAATTTTAACTGGGCTTAGCGGACATCGCTGCTCTCGGCGGAGCATCTGGACAGCGTGCAACAGCTGTCTTCGTTGCTTTCTGAGGTGCGGTTATCGGCTGGAAAGGACATTTGGTCCTGGCAGGTTGGTTCGGATGGGGTTTTCACTGTTAAATTGGCTAAACGTCTTCTGTTTAGTGATAATTCAGCTGGTTCTTGGTTCGTCATGGACTGGTGTCGGTGGGTCCCGATTAAATGTAACATATATGTGTGGAGGATGGAGATGAATAAGCTTCCGACAGGTGAAGCGTTGAGAAAAAGGAACATCGCCATAGAAGATATTACTTGTCCGTTGTGCAACTCGGAAGAAGAAACGGTGGATCATGTTTTCATCGCGTGTAGGGTGGCTGCCATCATTTGGAACGGGATTAGCTCGTGGTGCAAGATCCCAAATATCTATGCTTTCCCGATCAAGGATTTGTTGTTTTTTCATTCTAATTTAAGAGTTTCGGAAAGAAAAAAGGTTGCGGTGCAAGGTATTATCATGCTTGTTTGCTGGAGTTTGTGGCGCGCGAGAAACAATTTGAAGTTTTCTAATTCTCCTGTCAAAATCTATAGAATTATGAGCGAAGTCAAGGCGTTGGATATTTTTTGTTTTCTTGTAGATCTAAATTCAAAGGGGTAGATTGGAAGGATTGGGTTTCTTTTGTAAATATGTAAGTTTCTTTTTTCGTTCGTTTTGTCGGCCTGGTTTGGGTCGGCGGTTTTGTTAATGAAGTATACGTTTCAAAAAAAAAAAGACCTACTTGCTAATAAAGTGACATGGTGACCACCAGACCATGGGTCTTATCTTGTCATTTTCCAATTCAGTACATATATATTTTAAAAGTTCTACCGTGTAACTTTATTGAAAAAGATGTTTTTTGGCCCTCCTGAAGGGTTTGGACCCTGAGTCGTAGCCCACCCCGCACCTCCTTTGGGCCGCCCCTGGCAAAACCAAACAAACCTTGAAACACTTTAAAAGTCACACATAAAATATGTGTAACTAGTTTCATCGTTCATAATCGTTTTGTATTTCAAGAAATTACGTTGTTAATATTTTGTAATCATGCAGGATAAAGATTGGTTGCCACAAATTTAAAAAGAGAAAAAATTCATATGTTAACAAGTAAACCCGAGTCGACCCGTTTCACATATATATTAATTAACGGTTGATTTTCTATCTTATATGCGTACAAAAAGTTTTTAAAAATGATATATGACCTGTCTATTTGGATTATTACCATAATACCACTGCGTAGAGGGGATGAATCATTTGCTGGATTTCAATTATTTTTCATCTTTTTCTTGTGCACGTATAAGAGATCTTATCCGTAATAATGAAAATTTTATTCATCATATTCAATAGGAAAAAGAAGACGAATCATATACTGTTCAACTTTACATTCCGGTCATCTCAAAATTTCCATGAAATAAAATTCGTTCCATTACAACGATGAAACTCGAATTTCATTAAATTCCATTGATATATTATGTTAACTAGTGAAATTCCCCGCACTACGCGGCGGGAAATTCGAACGTTATCTATTTGTTTTGTTTTGTAACGGGATAAGCACGATACCCATTCAGTTTGTTACTTACCGGTGTTTTACCCGTAAATACCGGTACCACACCGGTTGTTTATAAAATTTACAAATTTAGAAGCAGAGAAACAACGTAAAAGCGAAAAAGAAAGAAGGAATTAATCACGGAAAATATTATTAAGAATAATAGATACTCAAACTTTTATTTAACAGCAAGTAATAAAAAAATTTCTTTCCCATGAAGGGCTTCGAACCCGAGACACTTACTATATTTGAAAGTTCATACAAGCAACTGAATTGCGAAAGTTTTTCTTAATAGTTTCGCGCAATAATAACTATAATATATACATAAAGCGTAAAAGGAGAAAAAAAAAAAGAAACAGCAAAGCAAAGAAAAACGATGACAAAAAGGTAAATTTAAATTGAGGGCAAAATCTTAATTTGACTGGAAGGAGAAAAACAAAACTAATTGTAAAACTGTAAATTTAAACAGGGCAAAATTGTAATTTGACTGGGAAAGCAAACAAAACCGATGACAAAAATGTAAATTTAAATTGAGGGCAAAATCATAATTTACCTTTAAGGAAGAAAACAAAACTAACAGCAAAACTGTAAATTTAAACGGGGCAAAATCGTAAATTTGAACCGACGTCAAAATTGTAATTTTTCTCTGGGGGCAAAAGCATAATTTTATTTTGAGCTGGAGGTGAAAATGTAATTTTAAACTGATGGCAAAATCATAATTTTAAAGCGGGGCAAAATCGTAATTTGACTGGGAAAGCAAACAAAACCGATGACAAAAATGTACATTTAAATTGAGGGCAAAATCGTAACTTATCTGAGAGGAAGAAAACAAAACTAATGGCGAAACTGTAAATTTAAACGGGGCGAAATCGTAAATTTAAACCGAGGGCAAAAGTGTAATTTTTCACTGAGGGCAAAAGCATAATTTTATTTTATTTTGAACCGGAGATAAAAGTGTAATTTTAAACTGATGGCAAAATCGTTATTTTAAAGCGGGACAAAATCGTAAATTGGTTTGGCCCCAATTTCACAACTAAGAACATATTTGTAATTTCGACATTTAAAATAATATATATCAACTGTTCATCAGACTTCCAAAATGTTATAGAGTTAATAAAACGAACAACATCAAAATTAGTTTAATGAATAAAATGCACGGATAGTCCCTATGGTTTGGTGAAATTTCACCTTTAGTCCCTAACTTTTCAGAATTACACTCTTAGTCCCTGTGGTTTGACAAGTTGTTTATCGGATAGTCCCTAAAGCGGACGAAGGTTACTCGGATAGTCACTATGGTTTGACAAGTTGTTACTCGGATAGTCCTTGTCATTTCACACCCACTAACCAGAAAAACTAACCTCCATCCGCTTTGGGGACTATCCGAGTAACAACTTGTCAAACCATAGGGACTAAGAGTGTAATTTTGAAAGGTTGGGGACTAAAGGTGAAATTTCACCAAACCACATGGACTATCCGTGCATTTTACTCTCTATTAATTAATAAAACGTCAATTAAAAATCAATAATATATGTGTTTTACTATGATAATTATAATTTTACCATATCCTAAATGTTAAAACAATATGTGATTAAAATAAATCATAATAATAAAACTAATTAATTCTATCAATTAATAAAACGTATGTTAAAAAATAATAATACATGTGTTTTACTATTATAAAATACAAAAAAACATGAAAAATTATAATCATAAATAATAATAGTTTTACTATTCATCCCCTCGTGGCCCAGTGGGTATTCCCACTTGGGTTAAGTCGGCCGGCCCTCCTTGGAGGTCACCGGTTCGACTCCCACTCGTGGCCTTAGGGGGGGGGGACGTCCCAATGATGGATCGTATCCTACCGAGGCATGGTGCGGTCCTGAGGGCAACCCGGTTTTACCCAGCTGTTACCCCAGCGAGTCTCTCGTGTGGGGGCAGTATGGTTTCCGGGCGGAAGTCAGCTTACGCGGGGGCCGGGGCCCAATCGAACATCGCGTCCTCAGATGCGGGGCTGACGGGGGATTGTCTTCGACATGAACCCGGTGACCACTGGTCAAGTACATAGAAAGTCACCTTCCAAAAAAAAAAAAAATAGTTTTACTATTCATGGCAAGTTAGAAATAATATGTATAATAATAATATGTATAATGAAGTTAGAAAGACTATACTTTAAAATTAAAATAATAAAAAACTTATGATGTGATGAAACAGCCACGCTCTCAAAGGGCAAGGTGGGCGACCGTTCGTTCAGGGTAGGGATGAGCTCGGTACCGACCGGTACTAGAATCGTAAGTACCGGTATCGAAAATCGCCAAAAGTAGGTACCGGTACCGAATATACCCGGTACGGTTCGGTACCAGTACCGGTACGCTACCGGTATTTGAGGGTAAAAACCGGTAAATACCGGTACCGAACCAGTAACGAAAATGTCAAAAGTCGGTACCGAATCGGTACCGAAAATGTACCTGGTTCGGTAAATTCGGTACCGGTGCCGGTTCGGGTACCTTTTGCTCATCCCTAGTTCAGGGTCACTCTCGAGAGGAGTCCAAAATTTTTTAAACTTCTGTTGTATATTTTATATATGCATTATTAGTATTATTATTTTAAACAGAAAACCTATAACATTTAAAACCTGATAATATTTACAACCCAATATGATTTTTGATCTCATTAAACTATTTAGTTTTGTCCCATTTAACCCAACAAACTCTATATAACCCGGTTGAGACGCAAAATTTAAACCAATTTTTTTTTCATTGTTCATTTTTATGTAATGATTGGTCAAATATTTAATTAAATTATATAATAATTTACATCGCGATAGTTGGTAAACGGGCAACAAGATGCGCCGCTATCCCTTTTTTAATAGCAAAACTAAGCCAATTAAACAACAAAATCCTTTTTTGGCAGTAGTGACAAAGTTGAAAGAGCAAAGACCGATCAATGATTGCGTTCTCGGGGACCATTTTACGGGCTCGCTTTTTCTAAACTAACAGGGCTCTCGAATTCTCAAAAACATGTGTGTAACACGAAGACAGGATCCAAAGCATAAAGAAATAGATTAGGAAGACTTCCGACTAACACCATTCGTAATTTGACGAAACGAACTTAGTTAAATCATGAAAGGCCCAGCCACCATGTATTAAAAAGTAAATGATACTTAATTAGGCTCCTGAAAGGCCCAGCCACTATGATCAATCATTTTCGTGGGCTCACATCATTTAAGGGTCCCCATACCCTGACTGACTCACTTTACAGGCTACACATCAGCCCAACCATGAACCATGAACCTATAATTTAAACTAGTCATTTTCCTCCGCGCTATGTGTTGCAAACCCCCGATCCCTTATCTGTCCCGGGAACGGGCGGACGCGAACTCAGAGTTTGGTGGTATCACTTATTTAAATCTTGCAGCGGAAATTATATCAGGACCGTAGTTAGGAAATGTTTATCAGAGTAAACCACCATATTTAATATTAATACTCACATGGGCAAAACCCAAGTTTCTTATTACAATACATTTATAGGGATAACCCCTATTTTATTGAATTTAAAACATCGTCTTTTAGGTAACTTTTATAGCCACCTTTTTACTAAGCCTTCAGTGCTCTCCAGATGGCTTTTTACTAATTGGCTGTCACATTGGGTTACCTGAAACGCGTTTTAAAAACATTTTTCAGTGGGAAATACTGGTGAGTGAATCCCAGTTTAATCAAGAAACATTTTATCAATTAAAACAATATTGAGAGCGATCACATTGTTTATGTCTACACAATTACTCATTCAGTACTGTCAATCCTGACTTGTGGGTCATATTACACATTGGCTAACTCGTCGTCCAATGGTAACGTACTGTCATCCCCGACTTACTATACGTGTTAGGGGAGGATTTTCTAACAATTAGTGATCCTTATTCTTTATCCTAATTAGTGATCCTTACTTCTGTGACAGGTGGTGATCCTCAGAAGGGCTTTAGGATCAGGATCATGGATCACTTCAAGGATCCTCATACTGACGATTGTTTACTTATGTTTTATAACATCTCGCAGGTATAACAAGCTTGACCAAGTCCTAGCGACATTCTTGGAGAATATTCCCGAAGTATTCTGCACGTGCTAGATCAAAACTAGACGTTATGGAGAACGTGGAGGCTTGGCCCGAAAGTCGGAGAGTTTGTTAGCTAGATATTTTTCTTATTTTAAAGGGAGTAACGAGCTAAGTGAGAGAGTTAGTGACACTTAGTCATTTTTTGGCAGTTACACACACTCATACAAGCGCTCATACAAGCTCTCGTTCAAACATTCAGCGATTTCATACACTTTTTACACACTTCACCGTAGTGATCCTTGTACCTAGCTCGTTACTATCCGAAGTTGTAAACATTTAACCATTTATTTTAGCTTGGTGATCGGTAGTTTCCATCACCCGGGGTTTTTTGTGCCGGAGATCAACTCTTGATCAAGGGCTTTTTCCCCGTATAAATCTTTGTGTTGTTTGTGCACTTTACATTGAAGTGATCCTCATCACTGTTATACATTTTAAGCATCATTCCCCTAAACAAAGAGTTTGGTTGCAGTATCCTCATCAGATTTTCTGACCAAAACAGTTTGGCGCCCACCGTGGGGCAATTGGTGCTTCGTCCTTAAGAAAATACGCATTTCTGTGCTTAATTCGGCTCACTACAACCAAGCAGATGGCTTCCTCATCGAAGAATGCTTCAAACTTGATGCCCTCATTCACTTCCTCACAAGGCGTTCCTCCTTTGCCTCCACCACCTTCTGGATCCCAGAAGAATACAGAGAATGCTGCGAAGAAACCGACTCCCATTTTCTCAAAACCACCTACTTCTTCTGTTTCAACTAATCCTACTACTAATGATCTCTATGCCTTGATTTTGCAGATGAGGAATCACGCACAAGAGCAGGATAAGACCAACGAAAGGATCCTCCGGGAGATTGATGAAATTAAGAAACAGAAGAAAACGGCAGAGGATCATTCTCCACTGATGCCCAGATCTTTGAATTTTGACACTCCGGTGGTTACTTCTCAGCCGTCAGTGGTTCCAAACATTCAATATGCGGGTGGACCAAAAGGAGTGCACTACGGAACAACAGCTATGACCCAGGCACTAGGTTCATATTTCCAGCCAGCAGGATCCTATCCCCAGCATATGGGATCCCTCACGAGTACAGGAGGATATTCAGGAATGCAGCAGTTTCAAGGATCCTCCTTCGTTCCAGGATCATCCCAGGTTCAAGGATCCTCCTTCGTTCCAGGATCATCCCAGGTTCAAGGATCCTTCTTCGTTCCAGGATCATCCCAGGTTCAAGGATCCTCCTTCGTTCCAGGATCATCCCAGGTTCAAGGATCCTTCTTCGTTCCAGGATCATCCCAGGTTCAAGGATCCTCCTTCGTTCCAGGATCATCCCAGGTCCAAGGATCCTCCTTTGTTCCAGGATCATCCCAGTTTCAGGGATCCTTCCAGATGCCAGGATCCTTGAGGAGTTTGCAAACAGGAAGTTCAGATGTCCATCAAGGAGATTTTATTCCAATGCAGACCAATGCCTCTGCTGGTCCCTCGATCATTCCAGAGTCTCAACAATATGGATTAACCTCCATACTTCCTAACTTGAATCCAATGAGAGGTAACACTTTTAATAATTCTCATACTACTAACCATGGTCTTATGCAGGATCCAGGTATCAATCATGCCATGGCCAGAGAATTGCAAAAGCTAAAGGATATGATCTCGAGTGTTCCGGGAGTAGTCAAACCTATTCCAGAGATTGCAGATGGGAGCCACAAGATATCTCGCTTTGCACCACCAATCTGTGATGCTGAGATACCCAAGAGGTTCCATGTGCCTACAATGAAACTGTATGATGGTTCGACGGATCCTGAAGGACACATAGCACAATACAGGGAGAGGATGGAGATCAATCCAATCCCAGAAAAGTTAAAGGAAGCATGCCTATGCAAAGGATTCGGATCCACTCTTACTGGATCAGCTCTCAAATGGCTGCTAAGTCTTCCTCCCTATTCTATTACCTCATTTGCAAACCTAGTTAACTTATTTAATACTCAGTTTTCCTGTAGTAGAAAATTTGAACGATTAACTAGTGATTTATATAGGATAACCCAGGGTCATAATGAATCATTAAGGGATTACATTACCAAATTTAGTAAAGAATCCTTAGACATTCCCAACTTAGATATAGCCACGGCTGTTGAGGCCTTCAAGATGGGACTGCTTAGGGATTCGTTATTTTATGATGATCTTGTTATGACACCATGCAGGAACCTAGATGAGGTAAGAACCCGGGCCCTCAGGTTCATTCGGCTAGAGGATGACAAGAGGATTCAGGAGAGGATAACAGGATCCTCAAAGCAGGATAAGCAAGGATCCTCATTCAGAAACAACAAGTTCAGATCCTACAACAAATCTGATAATCAGAACGTGCATTCTATTGATCAAGAAGAGGATGATGAGGATTATCCTCCAATTTCTGAATATTGTTTTAGTGTTGATAACAATGAACTAATCCTTGCCATGCAGAACCTAGGTGATAAAGCTAGATGGCCAAGAAAGAATGACAGGCCAGCTGCAACTAAGGATAAATCAAAGTGGTGTGCATATCATGAAGATTTTGGGCACCTCACAGAAGAATGCATTGCATTAAGAAAGGAAATTGGATACTTGTTGAGCAAAGGGCATCTAAAAGAGTTGTTGGGAAGAAAAAAGTCAAGGACTCAGGATCCTGAAAGGATCCCTGAGAAGGCTCCAGCCCCTCCAGCAGACGCACAAGTGATAAACTTTATTTCTGGGGGATCCGACATTTGTGGCACATCCTTCTCAGCAGCTAAGAGGCATGCAAAGGAAACTAAAATGGACAATGGAGAAAGACCAGTTCGAACATCGAGTGTCTCCGAAGGAAAAGTCATAACCTTTGATGAAGAGGATCGTATTGATATCCAGGATCCTCATCACGATGGTTTAGTTATTACTCTTTTTATATCTAACTATTTTGTCCGCATGATCCTAATAGACGGAGGAAGTTCAGTGAACATTATCCAGCTTGATGTTCTAAAGAAGATGGGTATCCCTGAATCAGAGATCATACCAACATCCTCCGTGCTCGTGGGATTTAGTGGCGAAACCAAGAACACCCTGGGGGACATTAAACTCCCAATATATATTGAAGGCTTACACTCTTATCAAAAGTTTTGTGTTATTGACTGTTTATCTTGTTGTAATGTTATCCTTGGCAGGCCCTGGATACACGATATGAAAGCAGTCCCATCTACTTACCATCAATGTGTGAAGCTCCCTAGTCCTTGGGGAATAGTAAAGATTGATAGCGATCAGCAGGAAGCTAAGAACTGCTACACTTCATCGATGAAACCAGCTTCGAAGTCAAGCGAGCAATAGCAATCAAGGTATCCTCCAAGGAGTGTCTTGGAGGCCAGAGAGCAGGATGTGGTAGAAATCCTCATGGATCCTGATGATCCTGAATCCAAAATCTATATCGGGTCAGGGATCCTTGGCGAAATGAAAGAAGACCTCATATCCTTCCTGAAAAGGAGAAAGACTACCTTTGCATGGAAACACGAAGACATGACCGGTATATCCAAGGATGTTATCACTCACAAGCTCGGCATCGATAGATCCTTCAAACCAATCCATCAAAGGAGAAGGAAGTTTGCACCAGAAAGGAATGCCATTATCCAGGAAGAAGTAGAGAAATTGCTCCGGGCAGGTATTGTTTTGGTCAAAAATCACACAAGGATAATGCAACCAAATCTGATTTTGTGAGGAATGATGCTTGGTTAATTGTATGAACAACAAGTATATGAAATCAACGATGAACACCGAGATTTATACGAGGAAAAAGCCCTTGATCTTTAGAAGATCTCCGGCATAAAAAACCTCGGGTGATGGAAACTACCGATCACCAACTATATTGCAAAAACAGCAGTGATCCTTGTACAACTTCGGAAGAAAACAAGCTCAATACAATGAATTTCTAGTGAAAGTGTGTGTTTTTTGCTAAGTGTTTGCAGAGAATTCGAGTGTTGTGTGGTGTGTACGACTTGTGCCTTCATTGAGCTCGTTTTCCCCTTAAAATGATAAGAAAAATCAAGTAACTAACTTCCCGATAAAGGTGGAAGTCACCCCATGACCACCACTAACGGTTATTTCTTCAATATGCACGTGCCTAAAAGCATATTCCACGAGATTCCAGCAAAGGAGTGGTCCACTACGTCCATTACCTGCATTTACACATTAAAAACGTGCAAAACATAAAGGATCCTGATCCTCAGACTCGTGATCCTCAGACGCGTGATCCTCAGACTCTGGATCCTCAGACTCTGGATCCTCAGACTCTCTGCATCAGCCATTAAGCATCCGTGATCCATGCCTAGTCTCAGGATAGATGATCCTTAGCATAAAATTCATGCCCTAACAATTGCCCCCAATATGGCAGTTGTGATAAGGATTCACAGCTGTCATATTTCCGTCAGAAGCGGACTAGCCGTTGCTGCTGGTAACTAGTTGTTACACTGCCTGTCGTCACTGATAAGACCTGCTATAATCATCATTGCAGAATATAGAGTTAGAGATAACTCCTCAAGTGCCTTTACGGATCAGAAGATCCTTCCGTTCGTGGAGAATGAATCCTTCTACACAGTTTGCTATTAACCTTCCTGCACTTTAATTCCTGCATAGACACTTTAACTGTTAGATAACCTTATCTGGCCTGGGTGGACGGTCCACGATTTTGCTGGTGAAATCCAGGCCAGATGATTTTGATACATAATGAATAGGTAATAACATTAAACTTTTTTAGCTACATCTATAGTTGTTTCTTCCCTTTTTATTTTTCATGTATGCTTTCTATTTTCAAAAATATCATCACCAAACAACTGGAAAGTTATTGAAAATCTGATGATAATGTAAAACTTTTAACAGAAAACTTGAAGTGTTCGAACAAATGTGGATCAATGATCCCTAACCAAAAAGGATAAGAGACAACTTACAGCTTAGAAAAAGTTAGAATATAACATACCAGAGAATCCAAGTTAGGATTCTATATCCTTGTAAATTATTGCTGAATAAGCAAACTATGAAAAGTAAAGCTTCTAGGATCAAGGATCCTTATCGTCAGAACTTGTATAACTTTAGACAGTAGTTTCTAGGGTGAAGAATCATGGATCCTTGAACAATAGGCAGGATAATGGGTGGTGGATGGATCCTCTGTTTGGGGGATGAAGCCACTCGTTATCCTTCCGTCTTTTATTTTCTGCACTACAAAGACCCGTAAACAATGGACACCCTTTGCCAACCCATGTGGACGGGCCACGTTTTGCTGGTAGAAATGTGGGTCGGCAATTTTGACAACCTTAAAAGGTTTAATGTTTTGTGAATAAAATAACTTTAACTTTTTGGCTATCTCCCGTGTTACTATCCTTATGTATCCTTTAGTTTTCAATTGTTGTGATATACATTTGTTTGAATAAGAAAAGTTAAACAAATTAAGTTTAAGAATTTTAGGATATGATCCAGGATCAAATATCCTATAGTTGAAAAGTTCCGAAAAGTAGTATATTTTAAGGATCATAAGTTCAGTTGTCAAAGTATAAGGGCTATTCAAATGAATAATGAATAAAATCAAAATAGTTAAGGATCATACCTGAGAATCCAAGTTAGGATCCTAACCTTTATCATTATAAACAGAATAACCATAAGACAAACCTTAATGGAAGGTAAGGATCAAGGATCCTTGGTCGTTTGTCTCCCAAAAACCTGAAATAGGATACAACTTGGGACTAAGCCAATATAAGATAAGAGTTAGTAACTGGGGACAAGCCCAACAAACTGGGGACAAGCCCAAATAAACTGGGGACAAGCCCAAATAAACGGATGTAAACTGGGGTCAAGCCCATATAAACGGATGTAAACTGGAGTATGGCCCTAACTGGCGACTATCCAAACTTAGTGACATGAAGATGCCAAAACCTTAGCTAACGTGAAAACGTTAGAAACCTTAGCTAACGTGAAAACGTTAGAAACCTTATGAACGGATGTATGGTCGTCTACCATTATACGTAGGATCCTAAGCATAGCCAGAACAATGGAATTATCAGCCCCTAGAACGAGTACTGGTCCCAAAGCCTTGAACTATACCAGGATCATCATGCGCTACAGGCGAAACTGGGGACAGGCCCAAACTGGGGACAAGCCCGAAACTTTGGAGGGTTGGCCAACCACTTTGATCTTCTGTAAAATGATAACAACTCTGCAAAAGCTTAAACTTTGTGAAAATAGATGTTAACTGATTAACATCTTTAACTTATGATAAGTAATAAGTATAAAATGAATGAAAATGAAAGTAATGTGTTACCAAATGTAGAATCATATATCCTTTGAGGATCCTGGATCCTTAATCAGAATACCGGTATCGCTGAGGATCCCTGATCCTTCTTACTTAAAGTATTTTTTGAGATGAACAGCATTCCAAGCTCTTGGTAGGAGATCATCATCCATTGTTAACAAGTGATATGCCCCCTTTCCTGATTCAGCTTCAATTAGATAGGGGTCTTCCCACTTTGGTGCTAGCTTGCCATTAGAAGGATTTGTAGTGTTCTGGAATGCTTTTCTTAGCACAAAATCACCAACTTGAAATCTTCTAATCCTGACATTCTTGTTGTATGCTCCAACCATTCTTTGTTGATAACTGGCCATTTCCTTTTTTCTGACTTTGAGTAAAAGCTTCTTCTTAGGATGCAGATGTTATGTTGGTTGGTATAGAATATTACTGTGTCTTTGACAAGCATCACATTTCTTTGTGTATTCCACAGCATACATCTTCATGATAGGCCTATAGTATGTTGTTCTAAGGATCCTTGAGAATAGTGCTCTGCCCCCAGTGTAGTTTCCACAGTCTCCTTGACTTTGAAAGCTTTAGCATTTTGTCCTGTAGGGATCTCTCCATGTTGTATATATCTTAGGATTGGAAGGATCCAAGATCCTGAATTCGACTGTGCAGGATCACCAGGTATGATTGCAGAATCCTCCACTATCTCCATGGCTACGTGATCCTCAATTGCAGGAGTTAAAACATGGGTGATGAGTATTTTTCACATCTTCTGGCATCTTTAGGAATGATCCAAGGATAGTTAAAGCGTCTGCTTCTGCATTCTCTTCTCTGGATACCTGTGTTAGACTGAAAAAAACAAAAGAATCTGCCAATTTCTTGACTATTTCTAAGTACTCGATTAGTATTTCTCCTTTAATAGCATAAGAACCATTAAAGTAGTTAGTAATTAATAGGGAATCTACGAATACTTGAAGATACCTGATCCTCATATTGTTAGCTAATTGCAAACCTGCTATCAAGGCCTCCTACTCTGCCTCATGATTAGTGGTTTGGAATTCACATGCAATGGATTGGGGTATAATGTCCCCCTGTGGCGATTTTAGTAGTGTGCCTTGTCAAGTTCCTTTAACATTTGAAGCTCCATCCGTGAAGAGTGTCCAAGGATCCTTTGTCTTCTCAAGTTGTTGAACTTCTAATTCAGCTTTCCTTTGTAGATCACTACTGAAATCAGCCACAAAGTCAGCTAAGGCTTGGGACTTGATGGCAGTCTTGGGTTCATACTCAATGCTTGACTATCCACTTTGCCATTCTACCTGCCATTTCAGTTTTTCTGGGAACATTCTTAATAGGAAAGTTAGCTTTCATAATAATAGTGTGAGTTTCTAAATAATGTCTATGTTTAGCAGAAGCCATAATTAAATCAAGAATTAATTTCTCTAAATGAGAATACCTGGTCTCAGCATCAAGTAGAATTTTACTTACATAGTATACCGGATGTTGAGAGCCTTCATGATCCTTAACTAGGATCACATTTACTGCTTTAACTGAAATAGCTAAGTATAAGGATAACGATTCTCCATTTTCTGGTTTCATCAGGGCTGGTGCTGAGGATAGATAATCCTTAAGAACCTTGAGTGCAGCTTCATGCTTATCAGTCCACTCAAACTTGCCTTGAGCAATTTGTCTACCTCTTCTTGGACAATGACATTCCTTTCAAGTGTAAACTTTCTCCTTTTTTGGGGTATTGGCTTGAAAGACCTGTCATATCTTCATGTTTCCAAGCAAAGGTAGATTTTCTTCTTTCCAAGAAGGATACTAAATCCTGCTCAATACTGTCTAGGATCCCAGATTCTATAAAAATTTTGGATTCAGGATCCTCTGAGTTCAACATAATATCCTTGACATCTGGCTCTCTTGCCTCCATGACGTCTCGCTCCTTGGAGGCTGGCTTCATTGAAGAAGTGTAACAGTTCTTTGCCTCCTGCTGATCAATTTCTATCTTCACCATATCTCATAGAGTTGGGAGCTTGACACATGGATGATATGTTGAGGGGGGCTGCCTTCATATCGTGTATCTATGGCCTACCACAGATAACATTACGGCAAGATAAGCAGTCAATAACATAGAATTTTTAAACAGAATTCACTCCCTATATATATAAATTGGAAGTTTGATGTCCCCCAATGTAATCTTTATCTCTCCACTGAATCCCACAAGGACAGATGATCTTTGGACAATATCAGATTCAAGGATGTCCATTCTATTGAGGACATCCAACTGGATTATGTTCACTGAGCTTTTCCCATCAATGAGAATCCTGCGAACAAAATGGTTAGATATAAATAATGTAATAACTACACCGTCGTGATGAGGATCCTGAATGTCCGCACAGTTATCCTCATCATATGATATCACTTTCTGCTGGGTAAGGATGGATGTCCGAACAGGTCTGCCCTCATTCTCCATCTTTGTTTCCTTTGCACGTCTCTTAGCTGCTGAGAACCTCCGAAGATGAAATAGATGATGTGAGCATCGGATGGTGGAAGAGGAACTTTTTCAGGAACTTTCTCAGGATACTTGATCCTTGACTTTTTCCTTCCAAGCAATTCCTTCAAGTTTCCTTTGCTCAAAAGATAACCTATCTCCTTCCTTAATGCTATGCACTCATCTGTGAGATGACCAGAATCCCCATAGTAAGCACACCATTTTGATTCGTCTTTGGTGGTAGGCGGTTTGTCATTCTTCCTTGGCCACCTAACCTTGTCACCTAAACTCTGCATAGAAAGGATTAGTTCATTATTATCAGCAGAAAAACAATATTCAGAAATAGGAGGATAATCCTGATCATCTTCATCTTGTTCCACAACATGCACACTCTGGTTGCCATGCTTGGAGTGTTGCTTGGATCAGTTATCCTTGAGATAGGATCCTTATTTGTCTTGCTTTGAGGATCCTGACAACCTCTCGTGGATCCTTTTGTCATCCTCTAAACGGATGAACCTAAGGGCCCTGTTTCTTTTTTCATCTAAGTTCCTGCAAGGGGTCATGACAAGATCATCATAGAACATTGAATCCCTAAGCAAACCCATTTTAAAGGCTTCTAGAGCTGTAGCAATATCTAAGTTAGGGATTTCTAAGGATTCTTTACTAAATCTAGTGATGTAATCTCTAAGTGATTCATTTTGACCTTGTGTTACCCTATATAGATCACTAGTTAATCGTTCAAATTTTCTACTACATGAAAATTGGCTATTAAACAAATTAACTAGATTAGCAAATGAAGTAATAGAGTAAGGAGGAAGACTTAGCAGCCATTTTAATGTTGATCCGGTAAGTGTGGATCCAAAGCCCTTGTACAAGCAACCGGATTTGGTGTCTGAAACCTCTTCGGTATCTCTCCTGAATGATTCAAGTTTGGAATTCCAGATGTGAATCCATGTTGGCGGGATTCTGGCATAACCGAGGGACCAGAGGAAGCAATGGTCTGCATTGGTATGAAGTCTCCTAGATAAACATCTGAACTTCTGGGTTGCACACTCCTTAAGTATCCTAGATCCTGGAAGATGTTGGATCCTTGAAGTGCTGTGAATGGGGGTCTTGGAGGATAATCCATGGATCCGGAAACCTGAGATGAGGATCCTTGAACCTGGAAGGAGGATCCTTGAACCTGAGAGGATCCTTGAACCTGAGAGGGTCCTTGAAACTGGGAGGATCCTTGAACCTGCGAGGATCCTTGAACCTGAGAGGATCCTTGAACCTGAGAGGATCCTTGAACCTGAGAGGATCCTTGAACCTGAGAGGATCCTTGAATCTAAGAGGATCCTTGAACCTGCGAGGATCCTCGAACCTGAGAGGATCCTTGAATCTGTGAGGATCCTTGAACCTGAGAGGATCCTTAAACCTGCGAGGATCCTTGAACCTGTGAGGATCCTTGAACCTAAGAGGATCCTTGAACCTGCGAGGATCCTCGAACCTGAGAGGATCCTTGAATCTGCGAGGATCCTTGAACCTGAGAGGATCCTTAAACCTGCGAGGATCCTTGAACCTGCGAGGATCCTTGAACCTGAGAGGATCCTTGAATCGGCTGCGTCCCCATGCATCCTCCTAAACTGGTGAAGAATCCCTGATGCTGAAATGAGGATCCTGAAGGCTGGAAAGAGGATCCTCGAGCCTGAGACATTATCGATGATCCAGAACGTATTCCTATTGATGCACCCTGGTATTGGACATCTGGAGCTGCAAAGTGCTGGGAAGTTATGACTGGAGTGTCGAAATTCAGTGACCTCGACATCAAAGGGGAGTGATCCTCTGCTGATTTTATCAATTTCACGAAGGATCCTGCCATTGGTTTTGACCTGCTGCTGCATGTGATCCTTCATCTGCACAATCAAAGCATAAAAATCACTGTTAGTAAGTGTAGAGCAAGAAACAACAGTTGGTTTTGTGAAAACGGGGGTTGTCTTCTTCGGAGAATTCTCAGCATTCTTCTAGAATGCAAGGGGGAGATAATCCAAAGGTGGAATGCCTTGTGAAAAAGTGACCGCCGACATAGAACTTGGAGTAGTTTTCCCTGAGAAGCCATGCGGTTGAAGGTAATGAACCGAAATGAATGAAATGAACAAAATTTCTCAGAATTGAAGCACCAATTGCCCCACGGTGGGCGCCAAACTGTTTTGGTCAAAAATCACACAAGGATAATGCAACCAAATCTGATTTTGTGAGGAATGATGCTTGGTTAATTGTATGAACAACAAGTATATGAAATCAACGATGAACACCGAGATTTATACGAGGAAAAAGCCCTTGATCTTTAGAAGATCTCCGGCATAAAAAACCTCGGGTGATGGAAACTACCGATCACCAACTATATTGCAAAAACAGCAGTGATCCTTGTACAACTTCGGAAGAAAACAAGCTCAATACAATGAATTTCTAGTGAAAGTGTGTGTTTTTTGCTAAGTGTTTGCAGAGAATTCGAGTGTTGTGTGGTGTGTACGACTTGTGCCTTCATTGAGCTCGTTTTCCCCTTAAAATGATAAGAAAAATCAAGTAACTAACTTCCCGATAAAGGTGGAAGTCACCCCATGACCACCACTAACGGTTATTTCTTCAATATGCACGTGCCTAAAAGCATATTCCACGAGATTCCAGCAAAGGAGTGGTCCACTACGTCCATTACCTGCATTTACACATTAAAAACGTGCAAAACATAAAGGATCCTGATCCTCAGACTCGTGATCCTCAGACGCGTGATCCTCAGACTCTGGATCCTCAGACTCTGGATCCTCAGACTCTCTGCATCAGCCATTAAGCATCCGTGATCCATGCCTAGTCTCAGGATAGATGATCCTTAGCATAAAATTCATGCCCTAACAGGTATGATTAGAGAGGTCAAGTATCCAAGATGGTTGGCCAATGTGGTTGTTGTTCAAAAGAAAAACGGAAAGTGGAGGGTATGTGTCGATTTTACCGACTTAAATAAGGCATGTCCCAAGGATCCTTTCCCTTTACCCCACATTGACTCCATGGTGGATGCAACTGCGGGTCATGAACTGTTAACTTTTATGGATGCTTCATCTGGATTTCAACAAATCCAAATGGAACCATCCGACCAAGAGGATACGGCCTTCATGACTCCAACTGGTATATATTGCTATATTGCTATGCCGTTCGGATTGAGAAATGCAGGTGCAACGTACCAAAGGCTGGTGAATATGATGTTCAAGGATCAGATTGGACAAACTATGGAGGTTTACATAGATGATATGGTGGTAAAATCCTTAAAAGCTGAGGATCACCTAAGAGACTTGGAGGAAGCATTCGATATCCTTGACAAATATAACATGAAGCTTAATCCTTCAAAATGTCATTTTGGTGTTAAAGCAGGTAAATTCTTAGGATACATGGTGACTAAGAGAGGCATCGAAGCTAGCCCGGAACAAATCAAAGCAATAGTGAACATCAAATCTCCGGCCAATGCTAAGGATGTTCAAAGGTTAACAGGAAGGATAGCAGCCTTGAACAGATTCATATCCAAGTCCTCCGAGAAGTGTAAAGAATTCTATGATATCCTAAGGAAGAACAAGAAATTTGAGTGGACAGAGAAGCATGAAAATGCTTTAAAAGCCCTCAAAGATTACCTATCCTCGGCCCCGGCTTTAATGAAACCAGAAAAAGGTGAAGTGTTATCCTTGTATCTCGCAGTATCCTCAAAAGCAGTAAGTGCGGTCCTTGTTAAGGATCATCAAGGTACACAACATCCTGTTTATTATGTAAGTAAAAGTTTACTTGATGCCGAATCCAGGTACTCACACCTTGAAAAGCTTATCCTTGCATTAATAATGGCATCTACCAAGTTAAGACATTATTTTGAAACTCATGTTATCATTGTTAAAACTAATTTTCCAATTAAGAATGTCCTCAGGAAACCAGAGATGTCGGGAAGAATGGCTAAGTGGGCAGTGAAATTGAGTGCATATGATATAAGATATGAGCCTAGAACAGCCATCAAATCCCAAGCATTAGCTGACTTTGTGGCTGATTTCAGTAGTGATTTACAAGAAGAAGCTGAGCTGGAAGTCCAGCAGCTAGAAGAGACCAAGGATCCTTGGATACTTTATACTGATGGATCCTCAAATGTCAAAGGCACAGGGCTCGGAATACTACTAAAATCGCCACAGGGGGACATAATACCCCATTCTATAGCTTGTGAGTTCCAAACCACCAATAATGAGGCTGAATATGAAGCCTTAATTGCTGGTTTGCAAATTGCAAAACATATGGGGATCAGGTATCTTGAGGTATACGTAGACTCTTTGTTGATTACAAACCACTTTAATGGATCATATGCTGTTAAAGGTGGAAAGCTAACCAAATATTTGGAGATAGTCAAAAGTTTGGCACTCTCTTTTGTTTCCTTTAGTTTGTCACAGGTACCAAGGGAAGAAAATACGGAAGCTGATGCATTGGCTAATTTAGGATCATCTTTGAAGATCCCACAGGATATCAGGATTCCCATTATCCATATCCTGACCCCGGCTATCGAGGATCACCAGACTATGGAGATAGGAGATGATTTTGCAGTTGTCCCTAGTGAGGATACTCAATCCTATTCAGGATCTGGATCATGGATCTCACCAATTATGAGATACTTACAACATGGAGAGATTCCTACAGGAGAAAACCCTAGGGCTTTCAAATCTAAGGTATCTCAATTCACAATTATGAATAATATGTTGTATAGGCGATCTCTTGCAGGACCATACTTGAGATGCATTGAGGATCCTGAAGTTCAAGAAGTTTTAAAAGACTTCCATGAAGGAGATTGTGGAAACCACACTGGGGGCAGGGCGTTATTCTCAAGGATCCTGAGGACAGGATATTACTGGCTAACCATGGAAGGTGATTTGCTACCAAGAGCTTGGAATGCTGTCCACTTGAAGAAATATTTCATATAAGCAGGATCCTTATGACATAGGTGATCCTTAGGAAAGGGATATCCTTAAGGGATCCTCAAAGTACCGATGATCCTTACTTAGGTAATATCCTAAAATTAAGCTATTTCATTTTATTATTTTCTCTTATAAGGATAAGGATCATGTATCCTTTATCCATCTCTCACGTGAGTTTAAGTTTTGAAAGTTCAGGTATCTTTAGCACAACGTTGGTTATCCACAGAAGCAATCCGTCTTTGGGTTTAACCCCAGTTATTTGGGCTTGTCCCCAGATTCCGCCTGTAGCGCACGATGATCCTAGTGTAGTTCAAGGCTTTGGGACCAGTACTCGTTCTAGGGGCTGATAATTCCATTGTTCTGGCTATGCTTAGGATCCTTCGTATAATGGTAGACGTACCATACATCCGTTCATAAGGTTTCTAACGTTTTCACGTTAGCTAAGGTTTCTAACGTTTTCACGTTAGCTAAGGTTTTGGCATCTTCATGTCACTAAGTTTGGATAGTCGCCAGTTAGGGCCATACTCCAGTTTACATACGATCCTTGGGCTTGTCCCCAGTTATCCTTGGGCTTGTCCCCAGTTATCCTTGGGCTTGTCCCCAGTTATCCTTGGGCTTGTCCCCAGTTGCTAACTCTTTTCTTATATCGGCTTAGTCCCAAGTTATGCTCTATTTCAGGTCCTTGAAGATAGGCAGCTAGGGATCCTTGATCCTTATTTCACTCTAAGGTTTATCTTACAGTTATCCTTATTATGGTTAGGATTCTAACTTGGATCCTCAGGTATGATCCTTAACTTTTTTGGTTTTATTCATTATTCATTTGAATAACCCCTATACTTGACAACCGAACTTGTGTTTCTTAAACTATACCATTTTTTAAAACTTATCGGTTATGGAATATGTGATCCTTGTTCATATCTTAAATTTTTTTTGGATATCTTTTCTAGTTTTTCAAGGCTTGATAAGTATAAACAAATTGAACATTATAACAGTTGGAAAATAACATACTAAAAAGGATAACAACACAAGATAAGCGACAAAAGGTTAAGTTTTTATTTATTAACATAAGACTAACCCTTTAAAGGTTGTCAAAATTACCTACCCGAGCATCTACCAGCAAAACGTGGCCCGTCCGCTGGGGTAGGTAAAGGGTGTCCATGATAATGAGTTCAAAGATAGTGCAGGAATATAAAGGCGGCATGATCACAATGGCTTCATCCCCCAAACAGAGGATCCCTCCACCAATTGCTATCCTGCCTATTATCCAAAGGATCATACATGATCCTTAATCCTAAAAACCTATTGTTCAGTACAGACCATCAAACTAAAAAATGGGCTCCGGCTACGTCTAGAAATGTCCTTCATCGCCCATTCATGCAGCTCACACCTTGGCTGCATCACCACCAGCATCATCACCACCAGCCTGATCCTTCCCACTGCCACTTGCCTCAATTGCCAGGACATCAGCTGCCTCCTCCTCATCATCCTCAAGATCAGCCAACCTTGCCTTCCAGCCTTCAACATCCCAGCTGTCTTTGTCAAAAGCAGGGTCTTGAGCTTCCTGGGCCATCTTCAACTTAGTCTGATACATTGTGATGGCAGCAGAGAGCTTGGCATTTTCGATGAGGTCATGCTTTTCATAATCAAAGTTAACCAGCACCTTGGCCATTTCCTGCTTGGTATCCTGGAGTTCCTTCCGAGCATCAGCAAGTGCAAGATCTTTGAGCACGGCAACCTGTTGGAGATCAGCTATTTTCTTGTCCAGCTCCTCAACATTGCCCACGTAATCCTCGATCTCAGCAAATTTCTGCAGAAAGAAGATAAGGCAGTTCAAGGTCAAGTGATCCTCATAAGAGCAGGATACCTAGGCAAAGTTAAGGATCCTTACTTCATTGAAGTATTCAAGGAATTGGTGGCGGATCAGTGGCAGCCCTTGAAGATCCTCAGCATCAGAAGTTTTCCTCTTCTTAACACCCTTTCCTTTAGTGGGTGCCCTTGGAATGGAGATGCTAGGACTGGTAGTGGACCTCTTCTTCCTGGGTCGTACGAGATCAAGGTCAGCTGTGTTGAATTGGGAAACAGGCTTGACAGGTTTTCCAGCGCCTACACATTCAAAGCAAGATGAGTATCCTTATCCTATTTCAATTTATCTATTTATTTTTATATTTAAACTATGCAAAAGACAGGATACTTACTCGACATGGTAATGGAACCTGAGGATACTTCTTGTGAGTCTTGGGTGTCTATCTTGAATGTCCTTGTTTCAGGATCAAGCTTCCAAAAAGCAGCGAGCCTATCCTTGGTTTCAGGTGATGTGCGGATATGTGAGACAGAGATAGCTGCATAACATAAGACAGAAAGGGGTCAGTAATCCTTATACGGAAACAAGAATGCCTGGTGATCCTTCTTATGATCCTCCAGCCTACCATGGGTGGACCATGCCTTAGGGAGATCTTGACCGTTTAGAATGGAATCCCTCTTGACAAAGAAAAAGCGACGTTTCCAGTCTTTGTCATTCTTGGTGACTTTCAGAAGAGGATGATCTGCACCGGGTTTTCGCTTAAGCAAATAACGATGGGAAATAAAGTATTAAGATCATACAGTTCCGCCAACTCTGACATGCCCAAAGCAATGCCTTCCTGTTCGATGATCCTCTCTAGGGTATACAAGACCCTCCAAATCATCGGCATGGCTTGGATATAAGAGATGCCGGTAAGGGAAAAGAAGGATTGTGTAAACTCTGGGAAAGGATAGGTGTATCCTATGGTGAATGGAGTGGCTGGAATTGCAACCCATGTTTCTGAAACATAGTCGCTAAGGGTAGAAGGATCAAAGGGTTTGAAAAAGGCATTCGCCGGAAAACAGCAACGGATTTTGTCTATCTGTACGTCGTTAAAACAACACTTTTCATTCGATGAGTCCTTGATGATTTTCTGACTTTTCAAAGGGCTATCCTTCTTGTGATCTTTGCCCGGAGAACTTCGGAGCAACATCTTTGATGGAAAGATAAAAACAGAGCAAGAGAGGGAAGAGGATAGAGAAAGAGAATACCTGAACGTCTTCGGAATGTGGATTATAAAGGGAGTTTCTCTGAAAATTTGAATGCATTTGATCCTATCTATATCTCTATTTATAATCATGATCTTGCAGGTTGTCACTTCCGTGACATCATCATCGCAACGGCTAGTTCAAAATTAACGGCTATATATCCGTTAGTTTGTTACGGATAAGATCAAGAAAACATAACTCGCTAATTTTACAATTTCACTCCTTATATTTTGGGGGCAATTGTTAGGGGAGGATTTTCTAACAATTAGTGATCCTTATTCTTTATCCTAATTAGTGATCCTTACTTCTGTGACAGGTGGTGATCCTCAGAAGGGCTTTAGGATCAGGATCATGGATCACTTCAAGGATCCTCATACTGACGATTGTTTACTTATGTTTTATAACATCTCGCAGGTATAACAAGCTTGACCAAGTCCTAGCGACATTCTTGGAGAATATTCCCGAAGTATTCTGCACGTGCTAGATCAAAACTAGACGTTATGGAGAACGTGGAGGCTTGGCCCGAAAGTCGGAGAGTTTGTTAGCTAGATATTTTTCTTATTTTAAAGGGAGTAACGAGCTAAGTGAGAGAGTTAGTGACACTTAGTCATTTTTTGGCAGTTACACACACTCATACAAGCGCTCATACAAGCTCTCGTTCAAACACTCAGCGATTTCATACACTTTTTACACACTTCACCGTAGTGATCCTTGTACCTAGCTCGTTACTATCCGAAGTTGTAAACATTTAACCATTTATTTTAGCTTGGTGATCGGTAGTTTCCATCACCCGGGGTTTTTTGTGCCGGAGATCAACTCTTGATCAAGGGCTTTTTCCCCGTATAAATCTTTGTGTTGTTTGTGCACTTTACATTGAAGTGATCCTCATCACTGTTATACATTTTAAGCATCATTCCCCTAAACAAAGAGTTTGGTTGCAGTATCCTCATCAGATTTTCTGACCAAAACAATACGCAATAGTAAATTTTGTATACAAAACCCCAACATACCGGCAGTAATTGAAGAACTACAAAGACTCAATCACTGCTTAATTACATTATTAAGCATTTAAGGTTTTGTAAAACATTCCAAAAAGGTTAACAAAAAGAGGATAAACTCACATTGCTATCTTAGACTTCGCGTAAGGGTTTCCTGGATATAATCTATAATTTATACAAATGTACATTGGTTAGTATCATAACCCTTTAAAAATATTAATGATACCCTCCCTGAGACGGCATTCCAACAACTACGTCGGGCAGAACCACGGTAATTGTTACGGAACCCTAAATCAATCGGGCAGCGTATCTGTTACGAAACTGGGGTTATAATACTTACAACGGAGCAGAACCTTGCTAATTAGGGGGTATTATACTTGAAAATTATGCCTATTATCAGAGATTTCGAGATTGAGAAACAGAAATGAACGAGTTGAAATGAAATCCCGAGGCCTTCTTATATAGGGCTGAAATCTGGTCCTCAAGTGGCCCGCGTAAAGAACAGACAGGGCTTACGCGGCCCGCGTAGTAGCCCGGGTAGGGTTTATGTGATCCGGGTCATCGCCTAGCTTCGCCACGATGTCGACACGTGTCAGCCTCTGGTGTTGCCGTGTTATCGATCTCTCGCGGCCCGCGTTAACTTAAACGGGGTCTTACGCGGCCCGCTTGAACTAAAGAAATCAACGATATCAGGTTTCAACCCTGATACCGCCCGCGTAAAAGCTTGGGGTGGGTCTACGCGGCCCGCTTGAACTAAAGAAATCAACGATATCAGGTTTCAACCCTGATACCGCCCGCGTAAAAGCTTGGGGTGGGTCTACGCGGCCCGCCTCAACTTAATTTTTATTGTTTTTAATTTATTTTATATGTTATAACATAATTCGGGCTTGGTTTTCACATACGGGGTATATTTAAAGACATATAAGGATATTTTAAGATATAATAGGGTGTCGGAAATATTATGAGAGTGTCGGTTTTACCGAGGGTTGTTACATTCTCCCCACCTTGTTTTAGAGCTCGTCCTCGAGATCTATTGAAACAGATGCGGATATTTCCTTTGCATTTCAGATTCAAGTTCCCATGTATACTCAGGTCCTCTTTTGGAATCCCACTTCACTTTGACTAGAACTAGTCTCTTATGCTTGAGATTCTTGACTTTCCTGTCTTCAATTTGTAGAGGTCTTTCTACAAACTTGAGTTGTTCATTTACCTCTATATCCTTAAGAGGTACTATCAGGGATTCATCAGCTAAACACTTTTTGAGATTAGATACATGAAACACGTCATGTATACCTGCCATTTCCTCTGGCAGTTGTAGCTGATAGGCTACAGGGCTTATTCTTCTAATAATTTCAAAAGGTCCAATATACCTGGGACTTAGCTTTCCTCTTTTGATGAATCTTACTATTCATTTTCAAGGAGAGACTTTTAATAATACTTTATCTCCTACTTGAAACTCTAATTGCTTGCGTCGGTTATCGGCATAACTCTTTTGTCGATCACGTGCTGCTTTTAGTCGTTCCTTGACTTGAATAATCTTGTCAGTTGTTTCTTGCACTATCTCAGGTCCAGATAGTTGCTTTTCCCCAATTTCTGCCCAACAGACTGGGGTTCGACACTTTCGTCCATAAAGTACTTCGAATGGTGCAGCATTGATACTTGTGTGATAACTATTATTATAAGAAAATTCTATTAAAGGTAAGTGATCATCCCAATTACCTCCAAAATCAATTACACAAGCTCTAAGCATGTCTTCCATTGTCTGAATTGTCCTTTCACTTTGTCTATCCGTTTGAGGGTGATAAGCTGTGCTCAATTTTAACTTAGTTCCCATTGCCTTTTGGAAACTTGACCAAAAATGAGAGGTAAATCGACTATCCCTATCAGAAATAATTGATAAAGGAATGCCATGTAAAGAAACAATTTCATTTACATATAATTTAGCTAATTGTTCCATACTGAAAGTTTCTTTCATTGGTAGGAAATGAGCTGACTTGGTTAGCCTATCTACAATCACCCAGATTGTATCATTTCATTTCCTTGTTTTGGGTATTTTAGTAACAAAATCCATTGTTATCAATTCTCATTTCCACACTGGCATTTCTAATTGTTGCAATAAACCTGAGGGCTTCTGGTGTTCAGCCTTAACTTGTGAACATGTTAAACATTTAGAAATATAGGCTGCTATGTCTTTCTTCATTCCTATCCACCAGAATTTTTTCCTTAAATCCTGGTACATTTTATCACTTCCTGGATGCATCGTATATTTAGACTTATGGGCATCTTCTAAAATACTATGACGTAGATTTCCTAATTTAGGTATCCACATTCTCTTTTCATGGAATCTCCAAATTCCATCTGTTCCTTGTTTTAATTCTTTCAGCATACCTTTTAATTTTTCAGAATCATCCTTGATTACTGATTCTTGTGTTTCTCTTATTTGATCATTTAAATCTACTTGCAGATTTAATTTAAGAGAACGTACCCTTTTTGGTTTTTCATGATACTTTCGGCTTAAAGCATCTGCCACTACATTTGCTTTTCCTTCATGATACTGAATATCACAATCATAGTCACTAAACATCTCCATCCAGCGTCTTTGTCTCATATTCAATTCCTTTTGCTTGAAGATATACCTTAAACTCTTATGATCAGTGAATATGGTAAACTTACTACCAAAAAGGTAATGTCTCCAAATCTTAAGAGCAAAAATTATGGCTCCTAATTCTAAATCATGAGTTGAATAATTCTCTTCATGATTCTTAAGTTGTCTCGATGCGTAAGCTATAACCTTTTATCGTTGCATTAATACACATCCATAGCCTAATTTAGAAGCATCACAGTAGACTACAAAGTCTTCAGTTCCTTCTGGTAATGCTAATATGGGTGTATGAGTTAATCTTTGCTTAAGAATTCTAAATGCTTCTTCTTGTTTTAATCCCCATTCAAACTTAACAGATTTACAGGTTATCTTAGTTAAGGGAATGGCTATTCTAGAAAAATCTTGAATAAATCTTCTATAATAACCGGCCAATCCTAAGAAACTTCTAACCTCGGTTGGTGACTCAGGGGTTTTCCATTTAGTAATTGCCTCGATCTTTGTGGGATCCACATGAATTCCTTCATGGTTAACTAAATGTCCAAAAAATTGTACCTGTTCTAACCAAAATTCGCACTTAGAAAATTTAGCATAAAGCTTTTCCTTTCTTAGTAAACTTAAAAGTGCGTGCAAATGCTTTGCATGGTCTTCCTTATTCTTAGAATAAATGAGAATATCATCTATGAAAACAATTATGAATTTATCCAAATATGGCTTACATATTCGGTTCATCATGTCCATAAATGCAGCTGGGGCATTGGTTAAACCGAATGGCATGACAGTAAATTCATAATGACCATACCTCGTTCTGAATGCGGTCTTAGGAATGCCCTCTTCCTGTACCTTTAATTGATGATATCCTGACCTTAAATCGATTTTAGAGAAAAATCGAGCTCCTTGCAGTTGATCAAACAGATCATCGATTCTCGGTAATGGGTACCGATTCTTAATCGTGACTTTGTTTAATTCACGGTAGTCAATGCACATACGCATTGATCCGTCCTTCTTTTTAACAAACAATATCGGCGCTCCCCATTGCGACGAACTTGGTTGTATAAATCATTTCTCTAACAATTCATCTAATTGTTTCTTCAATTCTTGCATTTCTGCAGGTGCCAAACGATAAGGTGCTTTGGCAATCGGTGATGTTCCTGGTATTAAATGGATTCTGAATTCAACTTCTCTATCTGGAGGTAATCCTGGCAATTCTTCTGGAAATATATCTGAAAACCGAGATACTACTGGAATATCTTTTAAATCCTTTCCTTTAGTGTTAGTGATTATAGAAATCAAATACACTAATGATCTTTTTCTTATATAACTTGCAGTTTTCATCACAGAGATAAATTTTGTGGATCTAGATGGTTTATCTCCTTTAATTGTGATCGTTTTACCTTTTGGTGAATTTACTTGAATTGACTTTTGATCACATAAAATACTGGCTTTATTGGCTAATAACCAATCCATTCCTAATACAACATCAAATCCTGCCAGATTCATGGGATAAAGGTTTGTTATAAATTTATGATTTGAAATTTCTATTCTTGCTCCCTGCAAGATTCCAGAAATCCTAACGGTTTCTCCATTAGCTGTTTCTACTAAACATTCTTGTGGTAGTTTAGTTAATGAATGATTTAGATATTTGCAAAATGATGTATTAATAAAACTTTGGTTTGCACCAGAGTCAAATAATACTTTAGCAAAAATATCATTAACTAAAAGCGTACCAGCTATGACATCTGGAATCATCTTAGCTTCATCTGCAGTCAGAACAAATGCTCTAGCATTTTGAGTATTCTTGTTGTTTGTGGCTGGAGCTAATTTTGGGCAATTAAGCTTGATATGACATTGTTCTCCGCAGTTGTAACATACCCTGTTGTTAGCCTTCTTCCTGCAATTTTCTTCCTTGTGTCCCGATATTTTGCAAAAGTTACAGTATACGGAGCATCTTCCTGAATGTTTTCTTTTGCAATTTTTACAATAAGGTGCAGAGGTAGAACCTATATTTTTCCCACAATTAAAATTTCCAGAACGAAATTCTTGTGCGAGCTTCTGGGTTAGGTTCCTTCTTTGATCCTCTTCTCGGGTACGGACTAATTCATCTGTCAAGGTGTTTGCTAGTTCTACAGCTTCTTCTATGGTTTGAGGTCTAGCTGTGTAACACCTCGAAAATTCACGTCCTATAATGTGTTGACACGTGTCATATGTTTGAACGTGTGAAATAATGTTCTAGAAGGACTAAAGTTGACAATCATGAAAAGTATGTAAATATACGAGTTCTAAATGTCAACAGTGAATAAATGTATTGCACATTAGCCCCACATGATGCTCATACCTTCAAACGAATAAATCATAGATCATACGAAGCTAAAAGTGAGAGGTTACAAACTACAGGGGTTAAATGTGTCAACATGTTTAAGTTATACCTCTGGGTGACCTTTTAGCAAACCCGAAGCTTTGTAACTGTTAATTATGCTCACTAGAATGCACGATTAAAATCTCATAAAGTTTCGTTATCGTATGAGAAAGTTATGATCAAATTCGTGTACGAGGGGTTAAAGCGTTAACGGTGAAAGTTATGACTCTTCGGGTTAACCGGGAGTGTCCAGGGACTTGGCAAGGTGAGTATAAGTCATAAAGCCCTTATATATAAATAATAAGGGGTCAAAATGCAAGAATTAAGCTTAGTTGACCTTTCGGAGTACCAAGAGCCAGGGATGCAAACTGAAAAATGGAAGAATAGCCCTTGAGGTGGGCTAGCGCACCGCTACAATGGGAGTGTAACGGTGCGCTAGCAGTCACCCAGCACCAGAAAACAGGCAGCAGCCTGTATTTCGCGATTGTGACCTATTTCACCGGTTTTTCTCACAAGTGGACGACCCTTAGACTTCCCTAGGCTCTAGTAACAAGTGTTGGATGATTGTGGTTGATCCTAGACTTTGTTGTCAACACTTTATGGTGCCTTAGTTCACTATATAAAGCTCATTAGTTGCAACAAACATTCCCACACCTTCTCCTGCATTGTGGGATCATTTCTGGAGCTATCAAGCAGCCTTAAGTGATCATATACGTGCATAGGACTTCAGTAAGTATTCTTGTCCTTCTCTAATTGAGTTTAGCTTGTTTAATTAACTAAAAGTCAAACCGTCGTAATTACGGTTTGACTTCGAGATTAGTCATTAATGGCTCAGTCATATCTCGAATTAAAAGTAGTTATAGGTTGGTATTTATGTGGGTAATAAAACCCCAAAAGGGTTTCCCCTGATCACCATCCTAACCAGGTTAAATGTCGGGTCAAACTTTTAATTAAAAAGTCAACATAATGCTTAAAAATGTCATTTATGCATAATTAGCTATCTAGAACATATATAACCTGTTTGATCATTGTTATAACTTAGCAATTAGTGCAAGAACATGTCTAAACATGTTCAACCCGACTATTTCCTGTGTAGACCCGGTTCGGAACCGAAAGTCGCAAAGCTTTGACTTTTGCTTTGACTTCAGTTCTGACCCGTTTAGGTATGTTCTAGAAATACCTTAGAGCTTCATTTGGACCAGGTTACATGCCGGTATAACCCTCTGTGATTATACACCTCGGTTCATTAGTTATCCGATTAATACGCATGACTCCGTTAATTGCTCATATGTTGACCATTATGCCCTTATTACCTTAAAACGTGATTTATAAAAATGTAAAAGTGTAAAAACCCTAGTTACTGATATATAAACTTGTATGCAAAGTTTGACATCAGTTTGACTTGTAGATTAAGAGTTATGCTCATTGTCGCTAATTTAAAGCTTTATGTTAATAAAACGGCGTAACTTGCGTATAGCCTAGTTAAGCCTACTTTTTGGTATCAAACTTAATACCCACTGATGTAATATATTATTTTGGGATTTTTAAAGATTTTTAATCAATTTTAGGCTGAGCATAACTAGTAGTCGCAGGCTTAATCCAGTAATTGTCGGTTTTGCCCTAACGGGCCATAAAATGAGTTTTACTTATCTAAACGACTCCAAACCTTTTGCTACTGATCACATATGATAAATAAATTATTTTAAGCCCTCTGGAAATATAAAAATATCAGATTTAAGTATCAAACCCGGAGATGGCCTTTAATCGCCTTATTTAGCGTTTTTAACGCATAGTATGTTTTAAAATCATATTGAACATACCCGGGTTGATACCTACTGATATATGAGGCAAATTATGATATTTTAACAGTAAGCAAAGGTTGATTAACTCAGACTTCGTTTTTGAGCTTTTCGGCTTATGTGAAATTACCAAAATACCCCTACGGGGCATAGTTTGGTTAAAGATGATAAATTTCACATATATACTTTAGCCTACTGTTATAACTCATAAAATTGAGTATGTTTGCTGTTTACATCAGACCTGTAACTCAGTTAAACATTTAAACTCGTTTACAACCTTTAAAATGACCAAACTACCCCTACGGGGCATAGTTTGTGTTTAAATTCGTTTCGGGCATAATGAAAGACATCTTACTGATGTCACAACATATTTAAGGCATAATTAACTTAGGAAACCTGTAGATGGCTCTTATGAATACCCGTCACGCTTATTACGCGTTCGGTTCGGTTTATGTAACAAGTTTACATAAATTAACCAAAACGGGTCAAACCTTATCGGTTTTATCTCAAAATCCAGAATGTGTTTAGTTTACCCATATTATACAAGTCTCCAAACTTGTCGGGTCTAAATCACATTCTATTACGGTCTTCGCTTAATAGTGCGTACGAACCGTATCCTCCTATAAGACTGACCGGTCTAAGCTTAGGCTTAATTAAAGACCCGTTAGCATTCTAATTAATTATTTATACCATCATTCCAGACTAGAGCATTTCCGGTAAATTGTACCTACGCTTACTTAAGTGACTACGGCTGAGTTATTAGATTCTTGCTATTTAAGACAGGAGCTAGCTCAGGTAAATACTCTTAACTTATTTTCCCTATACGGGCTTGGAATACGGTATAACGATACCGCTTGGTCGGGTATTGAATGTTTAATCGGATTGTGATTAAATTATTGAGGTAACCCGGTTTAATCTGTATTGTTTGAAATAAAAGCCTTTAGGGGTTAATGACCATGTCCCGGATATCCTTGACATCATTGTATTATAAAATGGCCACGTCTTAGGTACGGGGTGTAGGCATACACCTGACAGTTACTAAGTAATAACGGTATCTCACTCTCTTGTGGGCTTATACTTGTGGCGTGTCTGTTAATCTTGACTCGGTTTCTACATCGGGCCCTGAACGTACAACGAACATGTAAATTTGTATACAAGGTTATAAATATAATTGTTCCAAGTATAAAAGATTAATTTTGCCTCTGTGCATTTTAATCAAAGTGTCAATATATTTTGTGCCAAGTGCATTCAAATCAATTTACAAACTCTTTTCAAAATGAGTCGGTTGAGTGTATTTACCAGTGAAAACTGACGTATTTTCCAAAAGGGTTAAGTGACAGGTACTGAACGTAATTAGCTGGAAGCTCAGGGCGCTAATAAGGAAATCTTGCAAGTTCTAGGCGTCTAAAGTCTGTTGAACAAATGATATGTTTTAAGATCCGCCTGGGGATCCTTTACTTTCCGTTGTCATATTGAATATTACTTTATATTCGGAAATGCAATAATATTTATCTTTTGCTTCCGTTGTGCATTTACATATTGTGTTGTTTGACTATGATGTTATCAACTACGTCACGATACTCCCCACCGGGCCCACCGGTGACACGTGGAAAGTCGGGTTGTGACAGGTTGGTATCAGAGCCAACATTGAGTGAATTAAACACTAGCCTTTTGTGTTTAATCTCAATGACACAGTAGCACATTCTATGACCTTCTGAGTCTAGACTTAACATAGGAATATTCTCAATCCTAATCTGGAAATTTTTGCTTCCAAATTTTTATATATACGTCGCCAAGCGAAGAAGCTGTAATAGAAATTCTCCACATCTGGAGCCTTGAAATGCTGAGCTTCGTACCGCGACCAGGATGAAACGTGCAACCAAGGAGAAAGCATTCAGGAATTGAATGAAGAGGAAACTCCTTTGCTGAAGATCGTTTCCTCAATAGTCCTTATAAGGACATATTTATCTTTTCAGTCCCTTCGAGGACAACATTATTCCTTTCAAGTCCCGCTTAGGGCAACTCTATACTTTTATTTTTATGTAGTGGAATGCTAAGTTTAAACTTTCATTCTAAACATGAAATATGAAATAAATGAAAAAATAACATTCTTTTTATAAGGTCTACCGTTATAATAAAATGGCAAAATCTAAAAAGGACAAGACCTAGCTTCGGGTCATATTAAGACCGGCCAAGATGGCAGTTCCTCAATTTAGATTCAGATCCTTATTAACATTCCTGTTGCAAGACCTACCATTACAATAAAATGGCAAAATCTAAAAGGACAAGACCTAGCTTCGGGTCATATTAAGACCGGCCAAGATGGCAGTTCCTCAATGTAGATTCAGATCCCTATTAACAGTTCAATTTAGAAATTGTTCTGCGTTAAATATTAATAAGAATCTTAAAGGTGAAACCTAGCCTTCGGGTCATCTTAAGGCCGGGCCATGATGGTAAGACCTGTTTAAAAGATTCAAATCCCTGTTAACATCTGTAAATATGTTAACACTCCTGACAGATGTGATTCAATGGAAATCACACACGTAATTAAGGATTCTTCAAAAGATTCCTAACCCAGTTTAATGATCTCTGAATCCTGGGTTTACATCCTCAATTAAAATGATCATATTTTAACCAAACGTGGTAATAAAATGCCTACGGGCCTTGCTCATTTATACATGAGCCAAAATACAGTGGTAGCTATGACTCCCTGTCAGAAAAAGGTAATGAACCAGGTTCAAACCTCAAGGCTTTGATTCTCTGAAATCCTAGCTTATAATTTAAAAGTGTCCATGTGACTAGGCCATTGTGCTATTATAAAAACCTTAATGCCTCGATTCTCTGAAATCATGGCTTATGAATTAAACTTATCTACGCGACTAGGCCATTTGTGCCACTATTAACTTATAAATTAGGATTTATGATAAAAATCCTGAATAAAATAAATATCCTTCCTCCCCTGCCAGTATGCATTTTAAAAAGAATCTTAAAGGTGAAACCTAGCCTACGCGGCCAATATGGTGAAACCTATTCAAGGGATTCAGATCCTTGTTAACACCTAGGAACGTGTTAGCACTCCTGACAAATGTGATTCGATAAAATCACAACAGTCATCCCTATGTTGGAAATCTTTAAATTCCTAATTTGCCTTATGATCTAGAAATCATGGCTTATATCATCTTATAAGATGATCATGTTATAAACATCCGTGAGTGATGAAGTGCCTACGGGCTAAATTTGTTGTCCGATAAGACAACGACAGCGGTGGTCTTTGACCCTGTCTAAAGATGCTGGAATACGTTCAAGCATAATAGTCGGTAGGGTCCGTACGCTCTCGACTAATATCATCTGAAAAGATGATCATACCATAAATATCCCTTCGGAGGGAAATGCCTACGGGCTATAATAAATTGTCCATAAGAGACACAAACATTATGATCCTTATGATCCCCTATTCAAAATGGTGGGATTATACCCAAACCTAATAGTCAATATGATCGATGTGATCATGACTAATATCATTAGATACGATAATTATATATAGACATCCATTAGTGATGTTAATTGGTTTACCTTTCTGTCAAGTGAATCGCCTTTCAAGACGATGACAGTTATAGTCTATGACTCCCATCCTCGAAGATAATTCTTCCATAAGAATCTGGAGTACTCTTCCCCAGAAAGAGTACGACAATATATAAAATTCTATTTTATTATTTCACATTGTTTTCTATCACCTGCGAATGCCAAACTATGTTTGATAGAAGGTGCCATATGAGGATTGGTGTATCCTAGGGTGTCCCATAGATTGCTTCCATGCCTGATCAGCATGGAGGTTTAATGCATGGAACCACTGAGATATCCCAATGGTTATATTGTACTAAAGTCGACTAGTAGTATTCAAAGAAGATATCCAGAATGGAATTGTCCAAGTAAATGTTCCCGATTAAGGAATTCGTGGACTTATAACATAAATGTGTCGCTTATTTGACACAAGCAATGATGAATGAACTGGAGCCTAAGATATGGAAAATCTCAGTAGCCTCCTTGTATCTTGATTATCTTCTCATAAGTTTTCCCTGCTTACCTCCTAGAAGGCAGGTAGAATTAAGATTAGCATCCTGCTGTGGGCTGGAGTATTTCAAAAACTCCGTATTGATAAGGGAATAACCGAAACCCTGACTAAGTAAATTCTAAGATATAGATTCATATATCCAAACTCGATATTCTAAGAGTTTGATATGGTTGGGTAAGAAAGACGGTTCATTTTGCTTATGCATTGTTACCGCGACCCTACTTAGGCAACGATTAAGAATTTGCCATCAGCTGCCCATAATAGTCGAATTGTTCGACTAACGGCAAGGATTAGCTATTCCCTAAGATTTGTTAAGCAGTGGTTGAAATAACCATCTCACCTTAAGATAAACTTTTCTATAAAAGTTGATAAATAAGTATCAAGGCTGCCCATTTGGAGACCTTGTATAAATGGAATATTAAACAATCTATTGATTAGGACAATAGATTGGTAAGTCCAATTATCTGGATCTGGAAGTTGCATTGGAAACAACGAACAAGATCATACAAATTCCTAACCATCTGTAAGTTGCCATTATTGGGCAGAGAATACTTCCTTATTTCGGTAAATCTCGGGCCGAGATTTATTTTAAGGGGGTGAGGATGTAACACCTCGAAAATTCACGTCCTATAATGTGTTGACACGTGTCATATGTTTGAACGTGTGAAATAATGTTCTAGAAGGACTAAAGTTGACAATCATGGAAAGTATGTAAATATACGAGTTCTAAATGTCAACAGTGAATAAATGTATTACACATTAGCCCCACATGATGCTCATACCTTCAAACGAATAAATCATAGATCATACGAAGCTAAAAGTGAGAGGTTACAAACTACAGGGGTTAAATGTGTCAACATGTTTAAGTTATACCTCTGGGTGACCTTTTAGCAAACCCGAAGCTTTGTAACGGTTAATTATGCTCACTAGAATGCACGATTAAAATCTCATAAAGTTTCGTTATCGTATGAGAAAGTTATGATCAAATTCGTGTACGAGGGGTTAAAGCGTTAACGGTGAAAGTTATGACTCTTCGGGTTAACCGGAAGTGTCCAGGGACTTGGCAAGGTGAGTATAAGTCATAAAGCCCTTATATATAAATAATAAGGGGTCAAAATGCAAGAATTAAGTTTAGTTGACCTTTCGGAGTACCAAGAGCCAGGGATGCAAACTGAAAAATGGAAGAATAGCCCTTGAGGTGGGCTAGCGCACCGCTACAATGGGAGTGTAACGGTGCGCTAGCAGTCACCCAGCACCAGAAAACAGGCAGCAGCCTGTATTTCGCGATTGTGACCTATTTCACCGGTTTTTCTCACAAGTGGACGACCCTTAGACTTCCCTAGGCTCTAGTAACAAGTGTTGGATGATTGTGGTTGATCCTAGACTTTGTTGTCAACACTTTATGGTGCCTTAGTTCACTATATAAAGCTCATTAGTTGCAACAAACATTCCCACACCTTCTCCTGCATTGTGGGATCATTTCTGGAGCTATCAAGCAGCCTTAAGTGATCATATACGTGCATAGGACTTCAGTAAGTATTCTTGTCCTTCTCTAATTGAGTTTAGCTTGTTTAATTAGCTAAAAGTCAAACCGTCGTAATTACGGTTTGACTTCGAGATTAGTCATTAATGGCTCAGTCATATCTCGAATTAAAAGTAGTTATAGGTTGGTATTTATGTGGGTAATAAAACCCCAAAAGGGTTTCCCCTGATCACCATCCTAACCAGGTTAAATGTCGGGTCAAACTTTTAATTAAAAAGTCAACATAATGCTTAAAAATGTCATTTATGCATAATTAGCTATCTAGAACATATATAACCTGTTTGATCATTGTTATAACTTAGCAATTAGTGCAAGAACATGTCTAAACATGTTCAACCCGACTATTTCCTGTGTAGACCCGGTTCGGAACCGAAAGTCGCAAAGCTTTGACTTCAGTTCTGACCCGTTTAGGTATGTTCTAGAAATACCTTAGAGCTTCATTTGGACCAGGTTACATGCCGGTATAACCCTCTGTGATTATACACCTCGGTTCATTAGTTATCCGATTAATACGCATGACTCCGTTAATTGCTCATATGTTGACCATTATGCCCTTATTACCTTAAAACGTGATTTATAAAAATGTAAAAGTGTAAAAACCCTAGTTACTGATATATAAACTTGTATGCAAAGTTTGACATCAGTTTGACTTGTAGATTAAGAGTTATGCTCATTGTCGCTAATTTAAAGCTTTATGTTAATAAAACGGCGTAACTAGCGTATAGCCTAGTTAAGCCTACTTTTTGGTATCAAACTTAATACCCACTGATGTAATATATTATTTTGGGATTTTTAAAGATTTTTAATCAATTTTAGGCTGAGCATAACTAGTAGTCGCAGGCTTAATCCAGTAATTGTCGGTTTTGCCCTTACGGGCCATAAAATGAGTTTTACTTATCTAAACGACTCCAAACCTTTTGCTACTGATCACATATGATAAATAAATTATTTTAAGCCCTCTGGAAATATAAAAATATCAGTTTTAAGTATCAAACCCGGAGATGGCCTTTAATCGCCTTATTTAGCGTTTTTAACGCATAGTATGTTTTAAAATCATATTGAACATACCCGGGTTGATACCTACTGATATATGAGGCAAATTATGAGATTTTAACAGTAAGAAAAGGTTGATTAACTCAGACTTCGTTTTTGAGCTTTTCGGCTTATGTGAAATTACCAAAATACCCCTACGGGGCATAGTTTGGTTAAAGATGATAAATTTCACATATATGCTTTAGCCTACTGTTATAACTCATCAAATTGAGTATGTTTGCTGTTTACATCAGACCTGTAACTCAGTTAAACATTTAAACTCGTTTACAACCTTTAAAATGACCAAACTACCCCTACGGGGCATAGTTTGTGTTTAAATTCGTTTCGGGCATAATGAAAGACATATTACTGATGTCACAACATATTTAAGGCATAATTAACTTAGGAAACCTGTAGATGGCTCTTATGAATACCTGTCACGCTTATTACGCGTTCGGTTCGGTTTATGTAACAACTTTACATAAATTAACCAAAACGGGTCAAACCTTATCGGTTTTATCTCAAAATCCAGAATGTGTTTAGTTTACCCATATTATACAAGTCTCCAAACTTGTCGGGTCTAAATCACATTCTATTACGGTCTTCGCTTAATAGTGCGTACGAACCGTATCCTCCTATAAGACTGACCGGTCTAAGCTTAGGCTTAATTAAAGACCCGTTAGCATTCTAATTAATTATTTATACCATCATTCCAGACTAGAGGATTTCCGGTAAATTGTACCTACGCTTACTTAAGTGACTACGGCTGAGTTATTAGATTCTTGCTATTTAAGACAGGAGCTAGCTCAGGTAAATACTCTTAACTTATTTTCCCTATACGGGCTTGGAATACGGTATAACGATACCGCTTGGTCGGGTATTGAATGTTTAATCGGGTTGTGATTAAATTATTGAGGTAACTCGGTTTAATCTGTATTGTTTGAAATAAAAGCCTTTAGGGGTTAATGACCATGTCCCGGATATCCTTGACATCATTGTATTATAAAATGGCCACGTCTTAGGTACGGGGTGTAGGCATACACCTGACAGTTACTAAGTAATAATGGTATCTCACTCTCTTGTGGGCTTATACTTGTGGCGTGTCTGTTAATCTTGACTCGGTTTCTACATCGGGCCCTGAACGTACAACGAACATGTAAATCTGTATACAAGGTTATAAATATAATTGTTCCAAGTATAAAAGATTAATTTTGCCTCTGTGCATTTTAATCAAAGTGTCAATATATTTTGTGCCAAGTGCATTCAAATCAATTTACAAACTCTTTTCAAAATGAGTCGGTTGAGTGTATTTACCAGTGAAAACTGACGTATTTTCCAAAAGGGTTAAGTGACAGGTACTGAACGTAATTAGCTGGAAGCTCAGGGCGCTAATAAGGAAATCTTGCAAGTTCTAGGCGTCTAAAGTCTGTTGAACAAATGATATGTTTTAAGATCCGCCTGGGGATCCTTTACTTTCCGTTGTAATATTGAATATTACTTTATATTCGGAAATGTAATAATATTTATCTTTTGCTTCCGCTGTGCATTTACATATTGTGTTGTTTGACTATGATGTTATCAACTACGTCACGATACTCCCCACCGGTGACACGTGGAAAGTCGGGGTGTGACAAGCTGCCTTGACTACGTGAGATTAGCACTATTCTAATTAATCCCCAAATATAACGGGAGATTAACACTGGTTCTGGTGAAGCAAGAGTTGGCACTATTCTAGCATATTCAAAGAATATTTTAGTGTATCCCTTACTATCCACACCAGTCATCCTAAGGTTTAGGAATTTGTTTGCTATCTGTTCCTTTTCATTGGGTGGGCAGAATTTCCTTTCTACATTGTTCTTAAATTCTTCTCATTCCATATTGTAGGTTCTATCACTTCCTCTTTATTGGAGGATAGTGTTCCACCATTCTAGCGCTGAATTCTTAAACAGATTAGAAGCAAACAATATTTTATCTTCTTCAGCACACTTGCTTATTCTTAAGACTGCCTCAGTCTTCTCTATCCAGCGTAGAGCTGCAATGGCCCCTTCGTTGCCCGAGAATTCCATTGGTTTACAAGACCAGAATTCTTTATAAGAACAACCGTAAGACACGATTCTTCTTCTTTTGGGAATAAGCATTTGAAGTACAGGTCCATTGTTCACGCTGTTTTCTGGTTCGACTGGTCGCTTACTGCTATGTTTACTTTTATTATTCGCTTCTTGAATAGTTTGAATAATAAATGGCATTGCATCTATGATTCCTTGTGCCACTATGTGTTGAACAACACTATTATCCATTTGGTTTCCATTGTTATTGATGCTCGGATTCTCATTAACCACGTTAATGTTACTCTGGTTATCATTATTCAGATTTCCTTGATTTCCTTCATCGGCCATCTGAATTTTAAACATTTATCCCATATTAATATTACAAGATAATAGATAATATTGTAATTCACATGACACGCAATCTAGCCAAAAACGTCGATCATTGCGACTGGTACTCTATTTTCATATACTATGCGTCTATTACACACTAGTACTGAAATAAAGATTACATTACCAACAGAAAGAAAATTACACTAATAGTACTATGCATTCGTACACACATAATTTTATTTTATTATTATTACTATTACCGTTTCTACCATCACATTCACGGGTATGGATTTATCCAAAAATCCATATTGCGCTCATCGTATTTCCATACGAGACGCTCTCCCACCTGACGCATTCTCTCACTGCTTTCTAAAATTTCCTCCCCGAAAGTCCTAAGTTCTTGCACGTTTTCTGCACTCATTGGGGGTGCAGGTTCTCGGACTGGGTTTGGAATCTGGGGTGCGGGTTCCTGATATGGGGGTGAAAGTTCCTGAAATTGGTAAGGATCCTCTAAGATCTCCCTAATGTAGTTATCATGGTAATAAGGATCTAAAGGGTCCATACCTGGATAGGCTCCTATGGGTGTGTCTTCATGGATAGGGTAACGTTGCACAAAGTCCCTATTATCGTCCCACCAGGGGTCGTAATATGGGTCTAGGGGGTTTGGTGCAGGTATCCTAGGGATTTCTTCTGGGTTAAAGTCATGCATCTCCACTTGATTGTCAAGATTTTCTATCTCCATGGATTGGTCTGGGTTTTGTAGTTGCGGGGCTACTAGTTGTTCCAGACTTGGGTCAGCAGCAGTTGTAGCTAGGATATGGAAATTGGCTAGGCTTCTATTAAGCATGTCCTGTGTATGGGCATCTGTCTCTCGCTTAGCGGCTGCTAAAACTCTTTGCTGTTGCAACTTTCGCATTCTTTTCCTACGTGCAAAGGCTTCCTTACTGAACCATCCTCGTTTCTTATGAGGGAATGGCTCTTCTGACTGAGCTTTAAAAGCAAACACTCCTTCTTCCTGATCAGCAGAATACCCAGAAAGGGCAGGCTGTGAAGAAGTACCTTCACTCTTAGGTGAATCAGACAACTGACGATTTATGTCTGAGGGTCCTTGATCACTCATACTGTAAACTAACAAATAGTCAAATAACACCTAACAAATAATTACAGTTATGCACGAAATTCCGTAATTTATTTCCTAACACAAAATTTAGAATTTAAGTGTCAGCAGAACACTTCTTTGGCTCAGACCAGTGGCTAGGCTCTGATACCACCTTCTGTCGCAACCCCCGATCCCTTATATGTCCCGGGAACGGGCGGACGCGAACTCAGAGTTTGGTGGTATCAGTTATTTAAATCTTGCAGCGGAAATTACATCAGGACCGTAGTTAGGAAATGTTTATCAGAGTAAACCACCATATTTAATATTAATACTCACATGGGCAAAACCCAAGTTTCTTATTACAATACATTTATAGGGATAAACCCTATTTTATTGAATTTAAAACATCGTCTTTTAGGTAACTTTTATAGCCACATTTTTACTAAGCCTTCAGTGCACTCCAGCTGGCTTTTTACTAATTGGCTGTCACATTGGGTTACCTGAAACGCGTTTTAAAAACATTTGTCAGTGGGAAATACTGGTGAGTGAATCCCAATTTAATCAAGAAACATTTTATCAATTAAAACAGTATTGAGAGCGATAACATTGTTTATGTCTACACAATTACTCATTCAGTACTGTCAATCCTGACTTGTGGGTCATATTACACATTGGCTAACTCGTCGTCCAATGGTAACGTACTGTCATCCCCGACTTACTATACGCAATAGTAAATTTTGTATACAAAACCCCAACATACCGGCAGTAATTGAAGAACTACAAAGACTCAATCACTGCTTAATTACATTATTAAGCATTTAAGGTTTTGTAAAACATTCCTAAAAGGTTAACAAAAAGAGGATAAACTCACATTAATATCTTAGACTTCGGTTAAGGGTTTCCTGGATATAATCTATAATTTATACAAATGTACATTGGTTAGTATCATAACCCTTTGAAAATATTAATGATACCCTCCCCGAGACGGCATTCCAACAACTACGTCGGGCAGAACCACGACAATTGTTACGGAACCCTAAATTAATCGGGCAACGTATCTGTTACGAAACTGGGGTTATAATACTTACAACGGAGCAGAACCTTGCTAATTAGGGGGTATTATACTTGAAAATTATGCCTATTATCAGAGATTTCGAGATTGAGAAACAGAAATGAACGAGTTGAAATGAAATCCCGAGGCCTTCTTATATAGGGCTGAAATCTGGTCCTCACGCGGCCCGCGTAAAGAACAGACAGGGCTTACGCGGCCCGCGTAGTAGCCCGGGTAGGGTTTAGGTGATCCGGGTCATCGCCTAGCTTCGCCACGATGTCGACACGTGTCAGCCTCTGGTGTTGCCGTGTTATCGATCTCTCGCGGCCCGCGTTAACTTAAACGGGGTCTTACGCGGCCCGCTTGAACTAAAGAAATCAACGATATCAGGTTTCAACCCTGATACCGCCCGCGTAAAAGCTTGGGGTGGGTCTACGCGGCCCGCCTCAACTTAATTTTTATTGTTTTTAATTTATTTTATATGTTATAACATAATTCGGGCTTGGTTTTCACATACGGGGTATATTTAAAGACATATAAGGACATTTTAAGATATATTAGGGTGTCGGAAATATTATTAGAGTGTCGGTTTTACCGAGGGTTGTTACACTATGCGGCGGGAACTCAGTAGGTATCGGTTGCGACACTCGCTATATATAGCAACTGAAAGATAAAACTAAAAAAATAAAGCCGTGATATGCCCAAAAGGAAATCAACATGTGTTTTACATCAATCGAAAACCTTAAAAACGAATACCGGTTCCTATACTACCAGTATAGGTACCGATGTTGTTCGGTCGAAATCGTTTTGGTTCATCACGTATCGATACTCGTATAGTTTACGAAACAAAAAAAAATATGTTTTCTTTTTAATATTGTTACCGGCACTCGTATAGTTTACGATACAAAAAAAAATATACATTGTTTTGAATACCAAAAAATAAATTAGTATTCAAGGTCGTTTTTTCGATTTGGTACGATAGCGGCACGGTATTCATTTCAATAAAATTTATATCGCAATGTTGGATAAAAAATAAACATACTGCAGAGTTAGATTTTAAAAAGGTTAACGTATGGAGTTTATTAAAAATATCAATCTAAATGATTAATAACATATTATACATTTTTTAGATCAAAAATTAAAATGAATATTTAAATGTTTTAATCACTATTCATGGTGAGGGGCGGACCCATATAGAACGGGTCGGGTCCCCGGACCCCAATGTTTTTTAAAAATTTAGTAGATCTAATATATTAAATTTTATAAGTACCCCATAAATACAATTAGGTGGACACCATAGAACAAAAAGCAAAGCTAGTCTAGTGGTAAACCATCTTCTTTACCAACAAGAGGTCATGTGTTCAATCCTTGTATAGCCCTTTTTTCAATTTTTTTAAAATCTAATTTAAACCTCGCTCTGACCCGACACGAAAATTTAAACGTTTTATTATGAAAATTTTGAATGCCAAAAAAACGGACCCCATTAGAAAAAAATCTTGAGTCCGTCTCATGGTCACTTCAAATTGATAGGTATAATATAATAAGGGTCAAAGTATCGGACCCATAAATTGGGAATCGAATAGGTGACAATAAGATTAAGGGGCATGGGTTAAAGGTTCATGGATAAAGTGCGATTGGTGGTTTTCATTGGTTTAAAGATATTGTAAAAAAATACATGTTAGATAGAGAGAGACCCTTTTAATCATTTCAGATGCTTGTTCGTACATGTTCGTATCAATGTATATATAAATGCCATCACACCAAAATCTAACTTCACAAATATAAACAAACCACCAGTCGAAGTTGCACATTAACTTAATTCATACCTATATTTTTCTAGCTTCCTACCATCACCACAATCTCTCTCTCCCTCTATCTATAAATATACATACATACATACATATTCATAAATATATACATATATGTATAAAGATGAGAATAGGAAAGATTGTGAAAGCATGGGTAAAGAGGTGTAGAAAGATGAACAATGGAGAGTGTAACAAGTGTTGGCAATGGGCATCATCTTTCATGCATCAAGGAAACAAGGAAGCTTGTAATATTCCAAGTGATGTGCCAAAGGGACATTTGGTGGTATATGTAGGTGAAAACCAGAGGAGGTTTGTGATCAAGGTGAAGTTACTAAAACACCCTTTATTCGGTGCCTTGCTGGATGAAGCTCGAGACGAATGCGAGTTTAGTGCTGACTCCAGATTCTGCATACCCTGTGATGAGGACATTTTTCTTGTTGTAGTTCAGCGCGCCATGACCCAACGGGATCCGAGAATCATGTTATGTTTTTGAGGTATTGGATTATGTAATTTGGTGTAAAGAGAGCTGTCAGTCCATCAATCTTAACCTAAAAAAAGTTTGAATTTTATAGCACATGATATCTTCAAAATGCAAATGCATATTAAGCCACTCATGCATGCTGGTTAATTCAAAATGCTGATGACAACTTCTAAGCAAAAATATATGCATTTTTTAAAGATTCCCAATATAAAGATCTTAAGGTAACATATCACTTTTTATATTTAGATTTCTATTATCAAATCCAACAAATCCGATAATATATGTTAGGATCATATTGATGAATGTTGTCAAGTCATACGAAAAATCAATAGTATCATATTCACAACGAGCATGTAGTACTAGTATTATACAAGTTTCGTTTAATTGAAAGAATTAAAACACAACGATTTGATTAGTTTGAGTTAAAAGATCTAACCAAAATTGCAATAAATTAAGAAACAAGAAAAGAGAAACACAAAAATACGAGACAAGAAACTAACAAATAGTAATCACATACAGGTTCAACTTTGATGGCACTATGTGTAATTTAACTTAATCACTACACTAGTAAGCAACATAGACATGTAAGAGGTTTGAACCATTAAGAGGTCTGAACTATTAAGTGTTGAACCAGTAAGTGGTCTGAACCATTAAGAGCTAGTATAATGCTTAATCGTTCAGAGGCAAATGTCTGACCAATTCAGATTAGAGGTCTTAACCATTCAGACTCTGTATAATACGTAACCATTCAGAGGCAAATAGTTGAACCATTCAGACATCTGCTCGTGAAACAAACACTCTGAACCATTAAGTGCTGAACCAGCAAGAGGTAAACAAACAACCCATAGCCTTGTTTTACATTTTTGAACGATGGACAACTAACGGATGCTTTAATCAAAGAACAGATCCTTTAAACGACCTTAAACCGAACAAGTACCAACGTATCATGGGGTCATAACTACTTAACTGGTTATCAACTCAATATCTGACGTTGACAATCAAAGTCACCTTATTCTATAATGAGTTAAACTAAATAGCAGAAATGATACAACAACGTGATCAAAATAGTTTGTCTTTCAACATATTAACACATAAATACACTAAAATCATTCACTAGTAAAATTAACAAAAACACATTCATTCTACCAAAGTTCACAAGTTAAATTAAACCATTTGCATAATTAAACCCTAAACCCAGTTTTCATCACCGGAAAATTAATCAGTTAATTATATTATAGTATCGAAGAAATCTAATACTTTCATTCTTCGTTAAAATTTTTGTGCAAAAAGCCAAAAACAATCAGCAAACTATCGTTATAAACACCAATGAGGGATTAAAGAAATTAGCCGTTAAAAAAACTGTCGTTATAAACATTCCTTTGTTGCCTCGATCGTTGTGCCATAAACAACCAAATTTTGCTTTCTTGTAGCCGACACCACCAGTTTACTGTCTCGTTATCCCCCTTCAAACTGTTCACGTAGGCCTTTTAGTTCCTTTACCTGGGCTATTTTCTGTAATGGGCTGAACCGTATCTCTCTTAAATTCTTCGTGGCCTGTTTGCTAATTTTCTTTTATAATCAGTGGCCCAATCTCACAAACCGTACACTCGGGGAGTACCTACCTCTTGAGAAGGGCTAACCCAGTGTCCATTGACACTCCGACGGTAGTGTAAATTTTAAAAAAGTTTGACGTTTTTTCGATTTTATTACCGCTTTTTCTTAAAACGTTGCCCCTATAAAGTTTTTCTAGATCCGCCACTGCATACACTACAATTCTATCACGAGGGGAAAAGTGCCAGACACTTCCCCATTGGTTCAGCTAAATTACGATTTTGCTCCGTTTAAATTTCCAGTTTTGCCATTCGTTTTGTTTTTTTCTTCTTCTAGCAAAGTTACGATTTTGCCCTGTGTTCAAATTTATAGTTTTTTCATTGTTTTTTTTTCTCTGTCAAATTACGATTTTGCCCCCAATGAAAAATTCGTTTTAGTAAAAAAAAAAATTTGTTGACAAAACTATGGTAGTGTTTTGTTTTAATTGTTTGGCTCGATGTAATTTTTATTTGTGCCAAGCGGTAGTTTTTCCACAGTTTTAGTTTTTTAGCAAAAGTATGGTAGTGTTTTGTTTTGATTGGTTAACTTGATGTAATTTTTTTAGATTGTGTTATGAGTAGTATGTAAAAGTAACCGAAACACAGACGTACATGTTATAAGAGAAAAATATTCGTATTAGTGCCCTGCAACGCGGGCGGGGCAACTACTAGTATTAATACAAATTAAAGATTTAATTTTTAATTCTTAAGTTCGAGTTAGATGATAATATTAAAACGTCAACTTCATGTGAATTAAAATTAGGAGTTAATTACGTTTTTCGTCCCTGTGGTTTGTCAAAAATCACTATTTTAATCCATTAGTTTAAAAATTGTCAAAACAGTCCTTGTGATTTCACTTTCGTAACTATTACAGTCCACCCACACTTACATCATTCAGTTATTCTGTTAGTTTACTTGAAATGACCATAATGCTAGCATTATTAAAATTAAATCTAAAATAAATAAAAAGTTAGTTACGTTTTTCGTCCTTGTGGTTTGTTAAAAATAATCATTACAGTCCATTAGTTCTAAAAATTGCCAAAACAGTACCAGTATTCTTCACTTTACTTTTAACCCTCCTCGTTTCTTAAGATCCGGCCACCTAATTTTCCCCATCACAATCGACGTCATTCGGAGAACTTAAGGCCTACCTGAAAAACTTGAGGGGTGGTGGAGGTGGTGGTCATCGTTCAGGTATGTGTGTCTGGTGGTGGGAGATGTTGAAGATGGATGAAGTGGAGAGGGTGTGGAGTCGAAGCAGGTGATCTTCCAGCTGGATTTGAGAAAACAGGGAGAGTAAAGAGTAGAGTAAAGGATATTAGACTGGAATGTATGGGGAGAATCATCTCCATGGGGATGGGCTGCCACGTAGGACGCCACATCCCCATCCTTCAGAGGATGGCTCTAGAAGCAAAATCAGGGGGCGGAGGATGAGCCTACCCCACTTAATATTTTTTTGTATTTTCTTATCCAATTTATAAAAACAACTTTAATTATAAAAAAAGGCTAGATTTAAAAAAAACACACAAACATAAATAACATAATCGAGAAAAAAATTACACTACCTAAAATTTATAAAAAAAGACTAGATTTAAAAAAACACACAAACATAAATACTACTCGCTATCCTCTTCGTCACCATCCCCGCCGTTTGTGTTGTTCCATATATGTTCTACCAAATCGGCTTGAAGGTTTGCATGCGTGAAATCATTGGTTAGCGGGAACGAGTTTAAATCCTGTTACCGGGACAGTATTCCCGATAGATGCATTCTCATTATACTCACAAATTGCCCGACCTTCGTCTTCAATAATCATGTTATGGAGCAAAATGCAAGCGTACATACAAAGGCGCAACCTCTTCGATGTGAACGCACGTGCCGGTTGTTGAATGATTTGCCATTTTCTTTGTAAAACACCAAAACAACGTTCGATGTCATTTCTTCCCGCTTGGCAAACTTTTTTCTTTGTTCGTCCTACGGGTATGGAATAGTTTTGATAATTGTAGAGTTAGACGGATATATTCCGTTAGCAAGATAATAACCGCGCCTATATTCAACCCCAGAAATAAATAAACTAGTGTCCGGATCGGTTCCATTTACGACGTCGCTGAAGATCGCAGATTGGTATAGCACGTTAAGGTCGTTAAGTGAACCGGGAAGACCAAAGAAAGCATGTCAGATCCACAAATCTTGTGATGCCACGACCTCTAGTATTAATGTTGGATGGTCGTGATCGCCTCGCGTATATTGGCCTCGCCAAGCACTTGGGCAGTTATGCCGCACCCAATGCATACAATCAATGGTACCGAGCATTTCCAGAAACCCATGTCGTGCTTCATGAGCTTGGTACAACTGTTGAACATCATACGCGTTTGGTTTCCCCAAATATATTTTGCTATACAGTTTCACCACATTTTCACAAAACCGATCCAAACATTCCTGCGTAGTTCTTTCCGACATCTGTAAGTACTCGTCCAAAGCGTCGGCCACTGTCCCGTACGCCAGTTGGTGAATGCCCGTAGTACACTTTTGTAACGTGTGAACCCTCGTGTGCCACGAGCATCGTATCATATCGTAATGTGAAAAACGGGTCGAACCTCGCCAAATCATCAGCAATCCGTGTGAATAACCGACGACTCATTCGGAACTTACGTCTGAAAATCTCGGCATTGTAAAGGGGTGCATCAATCGTTCACCAATTTCTCGTGCGCTCTTGTCGTAAAAAAATATAAATATGAGGAAAGAAAGAAGAAAGATAAAAAAAAATTATTAATGATAAATCTTCGCAGTCTCTGTTAATCCGTTGTTGCCTGGTTTGTATTTCAGACGAGACCTCTTCATCTTCCTCCTCCATAATAATCTTCGCCGCCCTTAGCACAGCGTTTGCGTAAAACATCTCCCCTTCCTCCGAAGACGAGGACCACCAAGAATTAGATTGCGTTGTGGGTGAAAAGATATATATATATTTTTTTTTATAAAAGATGGGTATAAAAATGAGAGTGTTTTGGGTTGAAAGTAGGAAGAAAATGATGAAAGAGGGGTATTTTTATAGAAAATTGGGTTTTTTTTTTTTTAATTTTAAATTTAAAATGGGGATAATATAGTCGTTGTAACGACTATGTTTTTGAAATGTGGGCCGTCGAGTTCGTCTAGGAGAAGCCGCTGAAGACACGGACGGGCCAGGGGGCGGTGTTCCGGGGAGGCATCGTGCCTCGCCGGCCCTTGGTCGTGCCCCATACCTTCCAGTCTTAGATAGATAAAATTGTTAACCGCCATTGTTTGTGAGTTGAAGGTGAAAGTTGTAAAAGTATTGATACTGTTTTGGCAATTTTTAGAACTAATGGACTTTAATAGTTACTAGTGATAATACCCGCGAATTTCGCGGTGTTGAGAAATGGTACGTTTTTTTATTTTTAGAAAAAAAAATTACGTTTATACTGATTATAAAGAAACTGTACACATGGACTTATCATAGAAATCCGAAGTTCACGATGAAAATACAACCAATGTACTATAGATATAAAATAACCAAAAAAGATAAGTAAACAAAGGAAATACGTTTTTCTGTTTTGAAATATAAATTGAAAGTCTATTACTCTAATACTTCTGCTTGTTGAAGCTTCGTAACCAATAACCACGAATTCGTTTTTGACCAATTGAATAAACAATCATCACCTAACGAAATATGTTCGACTTGAATTATATCATGCCATCCAACTAAACAAAATATATGCAAAAAAAATTATTAGTAATATATTGAAATATAGTGCTAATTTCCGTGAACTTCACGGAACAAAACAAATAATATTGACGGAAACAACACTAAGAATTCGGTTACGACTTATGGTTAACGTAAAGAATGAAATCAAATGTCATAATGCATTTAATTACCTACATCAACTATCATAGTTGACTTATAAGGAAAATATATATGTAAACAAAGCAGATATATGGTCTTATGAAATTTATTTTAAAAGAGTAGCAAAATAGTACAACACATAAAGCAAGCAACAAACATTATCCCTGCACAAAAGCTAGTGCATCAAAAAGCAATACACTGTGAGAAAAGAAACAAAATATAAGAATATCAACAAAGCATAAGTTACAACTAATAAAACACGTTTTGGAGGATTATATTCTGTAACTGGTTTGTATCTTTGCTAGTTGTTCTTTTATTAAATATCACCATTCGCAAAAAAAATTCCGACTAATGCATCTCTAAGATTATATCAAATCCTCTCTTACATATCACTCCCTAAGTTCAAAGGCGTTGTTTGATCTTAACTTCACCTTTCTTGATCACTCGGTCTTCAACATTAAATCCTTGATGACCCTTTTCCCGAAAAGCAGTTCATCAACATATATCACATACCTTTTGTTTTATTCCTAACAAAACAATCTGGCCATTAGATATGCTCAACAATTAATTTTGAACCCCAACAGGATATAATACAAAGCATATAATGTATTAAATTTCCTTCATGAAACTAAACACACCAAATAATACCTCCGTATGATAAGAAAAATAACCATTTAGCAAGTTTCAATCAGTTTCTCATTTCCATTCCATCTCTGGCCACTTAGCATTACACGTGAACGTTATGAAGTATTGTGGATTAACATGAACACGACAAATGGCTAACGCATCTCGATAATGTTTATACATATACCGAGGTCCTCCGGTAAATGAGGAAGGCAAAATGGTGCGTTTACCGATATCATGACCAATCATGTCACCACGCGTTATCGCATCATGAATCCCCCCCAAATATTCACCCCTAAACAGATCTTGATGCGACTGTATGTACTCTAATCTGTTTTGCTCGATACACACATACGCGTTAACCAAAAATTGTTGGAAAAGACGTCCATCTCTAAGCAAATGAGTATGTGTATTGAATCGATCATGAAGGTGATAACTGTAAAACATACCCGTAGTTAATCGTCTGTCGCTACGACTTTCGTCACCGGCTAAAGGCAGTGAAGGAGACCAACCATGTTCACCAAACAAAAACAATAGGGGGTACTGTAAGGACATATATATTGAGAATGCAGTTTACTAACCCTTTGAGGTATGCCATCCTTCATACGAATAACTATATCGTAATCTGATGATCTGTCATCAGATTGAGACACAATACCCCCTGTAGTTCCTACAACTGGTGTATAATAACGTATCTCGGAGACGTTATACAAAATTTGGAACGTTAGACAAACAACAAATGTCACGAGCGGTACGAAACAATTTAACTAATGCATTAATTTCATCAATTGCACGCATCAAGAGAAGCACAACTTCCTCATCCAGAGAAGACGAACCATGGTCACCAAAACATCCAAGCCTATTTTGAAGCTCGTATTCAGTATCATAGATACACATTTGAAGAAAGCATGTACGACAGTTAGATGGTGGACAAAAAGAACCGATGTGATGACAAATTTGACCGCTTATTTTGAACACATAAGGGTCAGGTGTAAGATTAACAGACTCATATACGGTGGCCCCAAAGGATGTCATCGCAAACATTGAGTTATATGCACGAATGTTTTTATGAAACTCATATGATTCAAAAAGCTCCTTTATGCAATCTGGAGGATCTGATGGCCTTGGAAGAACTACACAACCATTTTTACAACAACCCGTATACCTAATGCCACGGCTAACCGAGAAAGATTTTAAACGTTCGTCAAACTAAAAAAGTGCCCCGCAAAACTCACAGACAAAACGACAATCGCCAACATCAATGTACAAAGAAAAGAATATAGAAAACTGTGAATGATGCTCAATGCTCGTAGAAATAGACGAACTACAAATGCTAGAAGTTTGTACAACCGCATTAACACAAGATAGGGGATTAGGATAAGCATCAACTGGACATTTATTTTTTTCAAGAAGGGACAAACGTTTAGACGATAATGATTCTAAAAAATTGGTGTTATTCCCCGGTGAGGAACCCGAGCTTGCACATTAACCTAAAGTAGAGTAGGCAGGACGGCCTCTTTTTCTACACGGATCACTTTGAAGAAGACTCATGTGGTCAAATATAAAGTAAAATAAAGCCTATAATCCTTGAAAAAAAACCTACGCCATACCATCTACAGACTACATGAACCATGAAACTAACAATCACTAATAATGACAAACCTAATCCAAACTATAAAGCTACAACACAAAAAAAAGACTAACTAAACACTAAGCTCCAAAAAAAAAAGTTAAAAACATACCTGGAGGAAATAAAGTGCGCAAAAGACCAAACCGAAACTGCATATGTAAAAACCATAATTGAGGAGATGAATAATAAAAACACAATATTAGTTCATGTCATACCAAGATATGTAAGTTGATGGTTATAATATAGGATCCAACAATTCTCAAAATGGTATTAAAAAAAACACAATGAAATGCTATTGAAGTTGAATTTCTTTCATACCTTCCCCATCATCGGTTTTGCTCTATGATTAGTAGCCTTTTACTTCTGTTCCTAAACAAAACAACTCACATAGTTTAAATTAGTTACTACAGTTCAAGTCACAATTGACTGTAAATGAAATTCAACTTCAAAACACAATACATGAAATAATACATATAAAATGGGAAGAAATTGATCAAACACCTGATAGGCAGCCCCTTTGTCAGACAATTCTGACTCGTTTAAGAGCAGCTTAGACCCTGAATTTGAAATAAACACAAAATCACCTTCAACTTCAAAACACTATATATGAAATAATACATATAAAACGGGAAGCAATTAATCAAACACCTGGTTGGCAGCCACTTTCTGAGATAATTTTGACCTGTTATGTGACCCGAGAATTCGCCATGACTGGATTCGTAGCCCCATCTCTGTATGCAAACTAATGAGGAGACAACAAAATCGAATATAACAAATCAAAATTTAGACCTCACTTTGTATTTTGTTGTACTGTTGAGATTTGAGGTTGCTATCCTCAGTTGCTTTGGTTCCGATTCAAGCCTAGACTTTTGATCTCAAACCCTAACCCGACCTGGTTAAGGGCATTTTGGACATTTTTTAAAGCCGGTAACGTGATTTGCAAGTAAGTTGCGTTATATGCTTTTAGAAACGGTTCGTTTCCAACTGCAACATACCTGAAATGTCAAATTGTGTGAAGAAATTCACATTTTGTTTTCACTTGATAAAAAACCCTGTGCTTCCAACAACTGGCAGAGAAGCAAAGGAAAAGACTTCCTGAAAGCACTAATAAATTTATTTCATTACTAAAGCAAACCCAACACAAAAGTAACATGATTAAAATCAAGAGGACATATCAAGCATGCAATAACATATCCTAAAACTTTGATTTTATTTAGAAAACGCAACTTCATTTTGGTTTTGGTTGGCCTTTATGATATAGATTTTGTGAGTATCGTAAATCAAATAAAAATTACCTCGATTATCACAATCTGAACATAAGCACTCGGTTTTTGCAGCGACCGCACATGATCCTCTTGATGTGATGTCTTCTTAAACATCTTTGTTTGCTTGTTCAATCTAATCTTCTTCATGACATACCTATTATAAAAACACACATGTTATTCAATTTAAAAAATTAAAATCAGTTTAAATTAAATGATAATCATCCACCTACCCAATTGAACACCCTTCTTATTTTAAATTAAATCAAAATCGTGCAACTCACAACTAAAAAAAACAAAACAAAAGTGAATTTCTGATTTTCAAGAACTGCATATGTGTGAATACTATTGCCAAAACTGAACTTGCAGTTGGAGCCCTAAACCCATAAGCATACCTTCAATCAAGTAAGAAAGATCAAGATGATTAACAAAATGTTTGTTTCTCTACAATTACGAAAGAAAGAAAGAATAATATAATCAAAATCTTGTAGTTCATCTACCCCACTTCCTTATCAATGGACTTATGGACATCTAAATTTATTAACAGAAACCCAACTAATCAAATAAAATAAAAAAAAATATAAAAGAACATCGTAATAAAAAAACGTTGGAACCACCATTCCCACCGGCAGTTAAATCACTAATTCTACAAACGAATTATTTGTACCTGTTGGAGCCCTAGTCACAAACGAAAATCATCGCCCGGGTTTTTGTTAACGAATTAGATAAAGCTGCGACCTTTCGAATTGGCAGTGGTTGTTTCACCGACGTCGAGTGTATCGATGAAATCCTACATAAACAATATCAAATTCAGTCACAAATGAACATCAAAATCAAATTCTAAATCTAATAACAAATTAATAGAAGACTTTGATGAAACACCATAATATCATAAATCAAACAATATAAACACAAAAATCAAGAATCTCGAATAAAGCTAAAGCCTTAAATCGAAAATCTAGCTAAAACTGAAAACAGACAAAACCCTAAAAATCTAAATCATTCATGTAAGATAATATTATTACGTTTAACAATTGTTATTTAAATATTTAATTGATCAATCTTAAGTGGATCTGCTTCAAGAAGGCGCGCATCGGCTGGAATAATATCTCCCAATTTGACACTAATCACATCGTCGGGTACTAAAATAGTCGCGCCTTGTTCATCCCATTTCCCATCCCTTATGACCTTAGTTTTGGGAGCAATACCCGCCATTAAAGCCGCTGCAGTGTTACCTGCGTTGTTTTCCTCGATGAAACTAATGGCGGAGAAAAACAATTAAATGATAATGATTTCAGATATATAATTTAAACAATTAAATATCTAACCTATAAATAATTTATTAAAATTTACTAAATCTTAAGATTTCAATCATGTTTACTTTGAAATATAAATTTCTAATTTGTTCTTTATTATTTGTTATTTGTAGTTGTTAAATCTTTATTATTTTTTTATTTCACCAAACATCCAACATATAAAATCTTCACATAAACTAATGGTTTTAACAACTTTATTTATTCAACCCATGTAAACTCTAAAACGAAGATCTAATCGGCTCGCAGTGAGTTTATTTGGATCCGTATGATACCATTACTTATATTCAAATTATTTTCGATTTGAGAAAGAGAGATACCCCTCCATTGGCAAAGACGATAGCCATGACTGCAGCGGCTTCCATGACCCATGATAATATATTCCACATGAACCCTAAGAGCTTGAGAAGCTTACTTTCCTGTTTAAACAATATCAATAGAATTTGAGCTTCAATGTAAAAAAATAATCATATTATTATAAAACTAAAAATAATCAATAGTTTTGTATCTACATGCTTCTCTTCTAGCTTGTTAGGGCCAAAAGCAGCAAGCCTCCTGTTCCTTTCTTCAGTCGTCAATCCCGCTTTTGTACATTTCAACATTTCGAATACCTCATCGGCTGGAACAGTCTCATGTAATAATAAAAACATAATTTAAGATAACAAAATCAATCAATTGATCCTCAGGAAAACAAAACATAAACAAACAATTCTCCAAAACTCTGTATTCAAAATCCATAGTGTTATAGTGAAATCATGAAAATAGTCTATTAATCAAAACAAAACTTAAGATAACCAAGTTAAATGATCATCATGCAAAACATATGAAATAGCAATATAAAACCGCAACTCGCCTAGATTGAAACATGAAATTGTCAATCAATCATAACTAATTGAATAGTCTTCTTTAGTAATCAACAACATATCGATAGAAACGCACCAGTGTTTCGAACGATGAAGAATCAAACAATCTGGTTGAAATGGGGTTTGGGATTGGAACAATAATTTAAAACTAAGTATAAATACTAATGGCTTAAAAAAGCAAAATCATATCACAGTCCTACAATGTATAAATACTAATGACTTAAAAATAAAAATAAAATAAAAAAACATACCTAGAAGACGAATCGTGATTGAGAATTCAAAAACTGCAAATAAATCAAAAGTTAGTAAATGCTTACAACGTATTTAGAGTTTCATAAGAACATGCAATACTAAGATAATCAAATATAAATATACTGGATAACTGTAATTCTTTAGTAGGTCCCCTAATTCAATTAAAAGCAATTAAAAGTCTTATAACTAAAAAAACATCAAATGAGCTGAATCAAAACTCATAAACATTAGAAATCGTGAAATAAGTGGCCTATGAAGCTTCCACTTTACTTAGCAAACTACAGTTCATTGAAGTGAAAGCATTGAGGCCAAAATAAAAAGATATAAAAACAATTGACTTTATGATTCAAAATACAACAAAAATACAAATTCCCTGTACATAATTGCTAGTCATTTTAAAAGATGAAAAAGTGCAGTTAATAAAAACCAATAAAAGTTCCAATCACTAACCAAATCACTATAAGATTTTAAGACCAAAATAACAACAAAAGAATGAAAAAGTATCAACCACGATTGGAGGAATTGGGCATTTTTTATATAAAAAAAAAAAACTCATATTCGATAAACTTGATTAACACACTTTACCAATAATCGTAACAATGGTTCTTGAGAGGCTCGTCTCCGAAAATCGTCTCCGAGTTCCAAATCAAACGTAACAATGAGTCTTGTGAGGCTCCTCTTCAGTGACGATGAAGTCAAATCCGTCATCATAATCATCAAACTGCCATGAATCGAATGGAATCAAAAGGTAGAAAATTGAATCGAAAGAAAGAAAAATTAGCAGTGAAGGATTGCTCACCTGATCTAAGAATTTAGTCCATAGAAAGGAAAAAAACCCTAAGATCTTCGATTATTCAGTGATAAGAACAAACAAATCAAAGATTCAAAGTTACAGTAATAGAAAAATAAAATTCATACCGTAGTTTTTCGAATAAGAACCCTAAGATCTTCGATTATTAAGATATATTTGCCTGCGGAAATAGAAGGAAACAAAGGAAAAAAAAACCCTAAGAATTCCAAAGCGTATGAGAGAAGAACAATAGATGGGAAACTGATCGGATTGTGGGTTAATATATGGAACGAAAAAAACGGACCCGGATAGAAGAAATGGATCCCGAGTCGGGTTTCACATCAGGGGATTTAGAGGATTAGAAAATGGCGGGAAAATGAGAAATAGAGGCTCTAGATGGGGGACATGTGTCCCCTAGGTATGGCTTTTATTAGATTGTAAAGATTTTAACAAACCACAAAGATGAAAAACGTAACTAACTCTTTATTTATTTTAATTTTAATAACAGAGGCATTATAGTCATTTCAAATAAACTAACAAAATAACTAGATAGCGTTAGTGAGTGTGGACTGTAATAGTTACGAAAGTGAAACCACAGAGACTGGTTTGACAATTTTTAAAATAATGGACTGAAATAGTAATTTTTGATAAATCACAAAGACGAAAAACATAATTAACTCTAAAATTAGCTTTGAGAAGGTTGTGACAATTAAGTTATATCGAAATGGTTTTGAGTTTGATCAAATTATCAATCTCTTAATATCATATTTTAGTAAAAGTGTATTGCTTTAAGCTAATTTTCTTCATAACCTACTAGTGGGAAACTCGCGCGTTGCCGCGGAGTCGACAATATGGGGCGTGAACATATCACCAACTTTCCATCAACACTTACCATCTACAATACCCTTAACATAGATTTTTTAAGTAAGCAATATAGTCTATCAATGATATTATATAGTTATACTATGAGAGATGTGAATGTATTATTGTTTATGTGAATGTTCATCGCTTTAGCTTATATTGTTTACTTAAAAAGATTAGGCCATAAAGAGCCTGTACTTACTTACCACTTCCAATAATTGAGTTGTTTAAAAACATATGCCAAATTTGTTCTATGTTCTAGTAGGTAATTTATATGCTAAATAAGCATAAAACAATACACGAAAGAAACAATTATAACTTCACATTACATTTCTTGATCGTTGTAGCAGTTGGCTTCCCATTTGACCACACTATCACCACAAAATTTAAATGTGTTTTTCCGATCTTTAAACAAAACACACTTGCCATATGCACCACAAATCCTCTATATTTATTTTAGTCAAGTACTATAACACAATCACACATTGTAGTCAACAAAGCTTTCAACCATCATTGCACCATATCATCCCTATTAACCCAACCCGTAATTTGGATTAAAAAAAAAAAACTAATAAATTTTAAAGCTCAAACAATTTCCAAAAAACAATGCAAGGTTCAAACGGTCCCTTACATCTACAGATAACTCTAAATAAAAACCACCAAAAGAAACTTACACAACAAGAAATCAAAATAGTATTGCTATCCTATCAGTGGTGCATGGTATTAATAGTAAAGCACATTTTTGGTACAATGATAATACATCTTTGAAGGGTACTTGTTTACACCAAACATTTCAACATGCAAGTTCCACAAAATGGCCAATCTTGTGCTGAAGAAAATCGTCGCATATGTGCTGCTAACTACATAAATGGAAAAGGTGGTTGGATGTCAAATTGTAAGAGGACTTTATTGCCACATTGGGCTGACCCGTATTGACAATTTCGATAACTTTCCATTTTAGAACAAAATAGACCTTTGTAAAGCTAATAAGCCACTGCGTTTTTCTATATTCAAGGTTTAAAAAACGGAATCCTATATCAAGGCGTTTTCACTTCGCCTCACGAGGCGTAAGCCTCAAGACGAACCGAGGCGTAAGCTCGAGGCGGAAATTAAAAATAAAATTAAAAATTATATATCTTATACATGGCCATCTGTTGTGTTTCTTCCCGTTTCGCCTCGAAGCGTGCCTCAAAACAGACGCCTCGAACGTTTTTTTAAACCATGCCCATATTAGCTGGTTTCATTTTCAGGCTTATTTGACCAATTAAAGAATAAAATGTCAGCAATTACCTCATATCATACTCAAAAGGTTATAATATTCACGTAAACGCCTTGCAAAACCGACAATATCAGAACAAAAAAAAAATAAAAAATAAAAAGACAAAAGTAACCCTTTTTGGTTCAGGTTCATAGCTTTATGCATACAACCAGGAAACTTTTGATCAGGTTACCTTGAATCAAAATTTGAAAATTGTTAGTTTTAATCAAAACTTACAGATGTTTAGTGATTTTCTTTTGTTAAGGGTGACCCGTTTACTAAAAAAAGAGCTTTGCCCTTTACTTAAATTGATAATTTTGACCCATTCTTTGAAATAATAATTTTGACTCGTTTACTAATTGTTCCTGTACCACAGAAGAAAAAAACAGATTTCAGTTTTTATTTTTTTCAAAATCATAAATTTTCTATTATAAAAGATTATTAGAAACTTGTACCAATTTCTTGATGAAGAATGAATTACCGTGCAGACCCAAGTCTCTCTCTTTTTGGTCCCCAAACCCTCTGCTATGATGGTGATTTAGATAAGATAGTTGTCTTTTTGGTTTACCTGCATGTCCACAACCTGAAATCACAAACAATAAACCAACTATGAGATAATAATTATGATGGCTTCCAACTATCGACATTGATCATCTCAATTCAATCCAAAACATGTCTACGAAGTGAAAGACATTATTTCCTTTAAAATATAGTAACATACCTGATGAATATTCCCCTCAAACCCATGATATGAAGTTCTAACTCAATAAACTCATGATAAACATAAGAATTCAATCAATAGCAGTGAACTACCAAATTGGATGCAATATTAAGCCAATTCAGTAAAATGCAATTTTAGTGAACAGTAGCAATTTTGCAAGCTAGATTCCAGTTCTAACTTGAAGAACTTGTGTTGGTTAAACAAAACTCAAAGCTAAACCTTTAAACTCTGATGGAAAGCCAATTCATTGCAGCCCTTCATCCTTTTTTCGATTATGAGAAAACCAAGACCTCTCAAAGGAAGAAAAACAGACATGTAACATAGAGCGTTAACTTCCATTCTGATGTGGTTCGAATTGTCCCTTCAAGCTCTTTAGATGACCTTAAGCCTAGCAGGCTCGGCGGCTGCATTTGTTGCCGCCACGACTACTTCAGCTACAACCCTTGTTGCATTGGCTAGAGCCATTGAGTGTCATTTAGCATCTTCCAAATGTATTTGGGTCGCTCGCATCCTCATCCTTGTTCCATGCAGCATTACAAACGCACACGCTATATAAATAACGGGTCAGTTTGGGTTAACCTATTGCTCATCGGTCATACGGCTAAACTTAAAAAAGCTTAGCAAATATGGACTTTTTAAAGTGAATAATCTAAAGTAATTGTTATTTCTATTTATTTTAATCTTTCTTTGCTAGATTAACCAAACGCATTCTAACCCATGAAAAATTATCCGCTTTAAATCGTTAACCGACTTAACCCAGCAGACCCATTAACATGCTTACTGATTTACACATCATCAATAACTATAAATAAATGCCACACATGGACAGGGGTTAGCTTTGTAAAGGGTTCAAGGCTAGTAATAAAGGGTATATAAGTTTTAAAATCCTGAAACATAAGTTGAGGAGTCATCGTTTGAATGCGTTTTGGACATTAGACCAATGCTGTCAACAAAAACTTATAGCCATGAATCTGATTTATAAACTATAGCCCAACACTCAACCAAACAGAAAAAGAACAGCCACCCGAAACAGGTCCAAATCGTAACCTGAACATCAAAAACTTGATATTAATGACTCAGTCTAGTCTAGCACATTCTAGACATTAATCATATTTGACCCATTAGGAAAAGCAAGGTAAAGTTCTATTAAACACCTGGTTCTAGACATTAATCATATTTGACACATTCTAGACATTAATAACACACCTGGTTGTTTTTTCTAACCAATTGTTTTCTCTGTTGAGTCCGTTCTATGAGATCTGTTTTCAAAGCCAAAGCACCAGCCTCCAAGTTTGCTGAAGTGTATTTGGTGCACTGGCCATAGTTCCAAAAGTGATTTCACTCCATCGTCTTGCTCGAACATTTTACATGAAAAAAGATACTGGTTCAAATTAATATAGAAAAAGCATTTAAAGCAAACAAATCATAGATCTGCCCTACATAAGCCACACAGTATCATAACACATCTAAATTGAATATAACCAGCACCCTGGTCCTGCCACCCTGAATATAACCAAACTAAAGATCACATTCCATCAACTCAAAAACAACATAAATATCCTTAAACTCTAATCTAGAAGGAAGAAGAATGATATGTGTGCTTTGTATAACACGTATTCGAAAGTAAAACATATACACAAATATAGAGATTCACCTGAAGTATACCTTCACAACAGATGCTCAAGTTGCAAATTTCTTTTCAAACTTATTTGAAGCGTCACTCAGCTTTAAATTCCTGAAGGTTTTCATAACAAACTCGATTTTATTTGCCGAATTCGTTTGAATTATTTATAAGCGTAATAAATTTTGTTACAGCCACAAAAATCACACCAAGTCAGGTTAACCACATGAACAATATCATTAGCAAAAGAGGGAAGGCAATTTCCAAAATCATACAGTAAACATTTATGCACTTAATCCAACATATTTGGGTCAGATCCAAACAGACCCGTTTCTCAGTCACAAATTCTTACTGACCCTAACTTTTTAATAGCAAATGAAATCCGGAAATCACAGACAGAGTAGCAATTGACAGAAAAAGACGACCTAATTCGCACCTGACATAGGGGGATTCCGGATAACCTGGTAACAGGGCACTGAAGTAGCAAAGAAGTACAGAATTGAAGCATGGATTTGATGTTAAATATTGCTGGATGAGGAGAGAAGTGAATCATCATCTTCAATTTCACGGTCCACCTTTCCATCCTTCAATCTTCTGCTCTTGCCTTGATGGTTCCGTTTCAATCACCGGATGACTATTAGGTTTCTTGAGGGCAGTTGAGGAAAGGTTTTTTTGTGCGTGTTTATAAAGTGGGACCTAAATTACTGTTATACCCTTTTAGGTGTCTTAAAATGTGTACTCTTTACAATTTTACCCTTATAAAATAGGCTTTCATTAGTTGTACACATTGCTTCAAAAGTTGGACGCCATGTAAAATTACATTTGTGTACGTCACTTCTCCTTTTTATAATAGTATAGATAAAAATAAATTAAACCAAAGTAGTATACCTTGAAATCATATCGGTGCATTTATCGAATATTATTACTAATTATCCTTATTATTATATTAAAAATCAAACGAATTGAACAGTAAACTTTTTATTAAATCAAACGAATTGAACAGTAAACTTTTTATTAAATCAAACGAATTGAATAGTAAACTTTTTATTGAATTAAAAATGAAATAAGATATCAAATTTATCAAAGCGGGTATATATCAAAGCGGGTGTATTTCCGGTACCGAATCGGTATCGACTTTTGATATTTTCGGTATCGGTTCGGCACCAGTATTCAGCGGTTTTTACCCTCAACTACCGGTACCGACCGGCACCGGTACCAAATCGGTATCGACTTATGACATTTTCGGTATCGGTTCGGCACCGTATTCAGCGGTTTTTACCCTCAACTACCGGTACCGTACCGGTACCAACCGGCACCGGTACCGAATCGGTATCGACTTTTGACATTTTCGGTATTGGTTCGGCGCCAGTATTCAGCGGTTTTTACCCTCAAATACCGGCACCGTACCTGTACCGACCGGCACCGAACCGTACCGTACCAGGTATATTCGGTACCGGTACCCCCTTTTGGGGATTTTCGGTAACAGTATTTTCGATACCGGTTGATACCGAGCTCATCAAATCCTGTAGCAACGCAAGTAATTACACCGATTTAGATTATTTGTCATACACAATCCAATGAATAGTAACATCATCAAGGGGATGAGCAAATGGTATCGGGTACCCGTACTGGTATCAAATTTACCAAATTGGGTATATTTTCGGTAGTGAATCAGTATCGACTTTTGACATTTTCGGTATCGGTTCGGCACTGGTATTCATCGGTTTTTAACCTCAAATACCGGTACCGTACCAGTACCGACCGGGACCGAACCGTACCGTAACAGGTATAATCGGTACCGGTACCCACTTTTTGGGATTTTTGGTAACGGTATTTTCGGTAACGGTTCGTACCGAGCTCATCAAATCCTGTAGTAACGCAAGTAATTGCACCGTGTAGATTACTTTTCAAACACACTGTAAGTAAACTGTATTTTGTTTGATTGAGGTTTTATATACACAACAACTTATTTTGTTTTTTTTTTTGTCTTTTCCTATAATGAATGAATTGTAGCATGTAAAATTAACTTGAATATTTAGATTATTGTTGAGCAAATCGTATCAAATCCTGTAATCAAACCGGTATCGTATCGGTACCAAATTTACTATACCAATCATTTTCGGTACCAATTTGGTACCCACCTTTTGGCGTTTTCAGAATCGTTACTTTCGGTTCGACACCGGTCTAGCACCATACCTGTATTTACTGATTTTTAACTTCAAATACCATACCATACCATATCGTACCGAACATTTTCGGTGCAGGTACCTAATTTCGATGATTTTCAGGATCGGTACTGTACTCTCGGTGCCGTTACTGGTACCGAGTTCATCCATATTTTAACATGTTAGCACCGTAATAACTAAACTGAAAACAACTGAATTTCCAACATGTAGAACATGTGGGATCCTATTATTATATATTAGTTTATTTAAAATCGCTTTTTTGAGGGGACAAAGTGACTATCGTTACCACGTCATTGTTATTTATGTTTTGATTTTCGATATTTGCTTGCCGTTGCCGACACGCTTTTTGCATACATTAGGTCCCGCCGCAACGCGCGGGCGGAAAATAAACTAGTTCCCAAAAAACATGGCTCACATGTATTTTGAAAATTTCTGGCTCACAAAATAACAAAGAAGCTTCTATAATAGATAAATTACGATCTCATTATACTACATATACATTTGTAAGTTTGAGGGAATAGTGTCAGGCGGCTATACATTTGTAAGTGTGGGGGGGGGGGGGGGGGGGATAGTGCCAGGCAGCTGCCTGGCACTCCCCCGTTGGACCAACACGTTTATTGTTTTATATCCATTTTAAAATTATGTTTTAGCTCACAGCTCAAAATAAAATTACGCTTTTTGTCCCCATCTCAAAATTACGACCTTGCCCTCAATTCAAAATTACGACTTTGCCTGGCACTCTCCCATTGGACCAACCAGTTTATTATTTTATATTCATTCTAAAATCACGTTTTTGTCCCTCTTTAGAATTACGGTTTTGTCCCCAGCTCAAAATAAAATTACGCTTTTGTCCCTAGCTCAAAATTACGATTTTTCTCTCCATTCAAAATAAAATTGTGGTTTTGCCCTCAGCTCAGAATGACCTTTTTCGCCCCCAGTTCAAAATAAAATTTTGGTTTTGCCCACAGATAAAAATTACGATTTTGCCATCTGTTCAAAAATGTGATTTTTCCCCGTTTAAAAAATTGTGATTTCGCCCTCATTTCAAAATTACGTTTTTTCCCAGTTCAAAATAAAATTATATTTTTGCCCTCAATTCAAAATTATGATTTTGCTCTCGGTTCAAAATAAAATTGTGCTTTTGCCTTCAGCTTAAAATTTCGCCTGTGCCCTTAGTTCAAATTTATAAATTTATATTATGTTGTTACGCCAAGTTCAAAATTATGAATTTGCCCCTGTGAAAATTTACAATTTTGCCCCTGGGTCAAATCTACAGTACTACCATTACTTTAGCTTTAGGCAAATTACGATTTTACCCCAGTAAAAAAATACAACTTTTCCTCAGTTAAAAAGTACAATATTGCCATTGTTTTAGTTTTTTTTTTTATCAAAACTATAAAAATGTTTTGTTTTAATTGGTTTACTCGATTTAATTGTTTTTCGTGTCAATGAGCTAACTAACACTCGCTCATTATTCGGCCATCGCCCCGCAACGCGGGCGGGGCAACACCTAGTTTGTATGAATAATAAATTTTCTACAGTCTACAACAACATTTGAAAAATTATAATTATGATGATTAATATGAGTATACATTTCTTGAAGCATTATGTACATAGTTTGTCATACAACTTAAAAATTCATGTAATTTCATAGTAGTGTCAAGGTCGGCATTGGGTACTCTACTCTCCTATTAATTGTACCATGACAAAATGATCACCACACACTTGTATAATTATAAGCGGTCGATGGTGAAGAAACCCTCACGGACCTCACCAAAGCAGATAGTGATTGCTCAAGCAATGAGCTATGACACCAAATACGTTAGCATCTCATTTCACGTGAGAGTCAATGTGCAAATTTATAACCATAAATAAACATCATAATAAAATTCTTTCTTGACGAGTTACGTAATGTGTAAATCTATAAACATCGTGGCTAAAATTCTTTGTTGACTCACTAATAGAAAATGCACTTTGAATCTTGAAATTCTAAGAGGAGTGGGGGTGGTCTGGTCACTAGTGATAGAATTCTATCACTCACAAGCACCCAATCAAGTTCCGCCATGTCATCAACCATTTTTCCATCACTCACAACCTTTTTTGGTGGCAATGGTTATCACTCACCACCACACCCAACAATTTCCCCCCAACCAACAATTACCCTCACAAAAAAAACCATCACGGACGTGAAGAAAATAACGAAATTTGAATTCGTGGACTTTATCACGCGTGGACTTTTAGGTGGCGGTGGACTTCCACGCGTTGAATATGTGTATCACGGTGCTATAACACACCGCCCCTCCTCCTCTAATGGAAGCATATACTTAAAGCACACATAGCATATAAATTTCTTCTTTTAACCTTATTAAATCAGGTTGTGTCTATTGTTTGTGGCTAGAATAAAAAATAATTACTAAATTAACCAACAAAATTTCAAAACTAACTATTTTATTCCCTCAAAATAACCTTTGACCAAATTACTCTGCGCCAATATGACGCTTATACTTGCTCGACGTTCGATCGCAAATGCTCGGATCGAAAGACACTCATTCGAATTTGGCTCGGCTGAAAAAAGGCGATTAGTTCATTTCGGTTCGGTTTGTAAACGAATCGAGTACGAGCAAAGATCGATCGATTCGATTCGGCTCGTGAATAGGCGTAAATGCAACTAGGCAAGGGGCATAGGATCTACATATTTTTGCGCTATTGTGGCGCAAGGTCTGACAAAATGTAATAAATGCTAACGTGTTATTGGATGAATATTTTGGTAATATAAAAAGGTCAATTAATATGTTGCTAATTCCCTTGGTCGAAAAAACCTTGTAGTGAAACAATTAATATGTTGTTAATTCCGTTGGTCGAAAAAACCTTGTAGTGAAACGTCAAAATAAAGTAAAGGGTTATTGCATTTTAATAATTCTAAGTTTCACCTGCTGGCCAATAATAACCCTAGCTTTAAAGATTCCCAACGATCTCAATTTGTAAGAATTTAGCACTCATTGATCTTTTTCAAACATATGTGCACTTAAATCATTTAAGGAGTCTGCATGTGCACTTGAATCTATTTTAGCTAGGATGCCAAATTCTTACAAGTTGGGATCGTTAGAGAGAATTTTTAAAGTTGAGATTATTATCAGCAAACAAGTGAAACTTATGATTATTAAAATCTAATAACCCTAAAGTAAAATGAAAGTTAAAATTGAATAACACGAGGAAAATTCGATTATATGCTAGATGAAGTTAAAAATAATAATAATAAATAAAATTCACATGTAAAGTCGCTATTTCATATAACTACTTCCCAGTTTTTTATTTATTAAACATTTAAAGTCGTCGTTCAAATAACTACTTCTCATTTCCTTGTTATTAAACATTTAAAGTCCTTGTATCGGATATCAAAGAACCCATGCATGTAAAATGAAGAAGTCACCCTATCTGCAAAGCTATACAATAACTTATTTCACGACTTACCAATGTGGGGTTAGCTCACTTGATAGAGACATATATCTCTTAGAGATGAGGTTCTAGATTCAAACATGCATAAAGAAGATTAATTTAAGATTATTGAAATAATAGAGTACGAGCAATCTTTTGCCATTCAAAAATAATTATTGCACAACATGATACTTTCCTAATTTGGTTAGGATATATGAATTAATATGTCCCTTATTTGGGTTACTTCCAATTAACATTGAATATACATAATTTGAAAACATAACCATAAATAATTAAATATACATCAAAATAAAATCTTTGTTGACTCACTAATAGAAAGGCACAAATTTGCATCTTGAATTTCCAACCAAAGCATACAATATAATGAACCAAAAAAGCAAGTATTAAACACATATAACATATTACAAACTTATCAATGGGTCTAAGAGATTGGAAGAGGAACACCATTCCAACCCTCTACACACTCTAGTAACGGATCAATAATTTGGCCTTTGCACAATGCAGTAAACACCTTATCAAACTCCTCACCCGGTGAAGTCACCTTTTCACCGGTCAAGAACCCGGTCCCAAGCTCCTCCCTAACAAACTTGTACAATGGATATGATCTACAAGCTTTGATCCTGTTTGGGATAGCCAATGTACCATCTTCATATGCCAGTCTTACACCCTCCACTTCTTTAGGCAAAACCACCTTCAATTCGTCTTCGAAAGCACTAATCTTTTGGAAGATTGAAGTGCTTGTGTTCTTCTCGCTTTCGCCATTGCTTAAAGCATGGTCGACAAGCACTTGTCGAAGCTTTTGCATCAACGGATAAGTGGCGCTGCAAGCGTCGTCAATGTACGAGAAAACATACTCTCTGTCGACAACTCGAAGCAAGTCCTTTTCGCAGAATCTTGACGGGTGGAGCTCGCCGTTAACGCCAGTGGTTAACACCTTTTTGGCTACTAAGCTCACAGTGTTTTTTACTGTGGACTTCATGTTCTCTTCTAGATGCCTCAAGTCAATAGACTGGCATAAAGCAACCAAGTAAGTGGATGACATGAGCTTTAATATTTCAACAGCTTCAGCTGTTTTTCTAGCTGAAATCAATCCCAAAGAGTTCACATCTTGGTTATGTTGCTCCGCGCTTTGGACATGGTTTGTCACCGGGTTAGCAAGAAACTGAAGCTCAGAACAATATGAAGCCATCGCGATCTCTCCCCCTTTGAACCCGTAATCCAAGCTAGGGTTCCGTCCACCCGAAAGATTCGAAGGCAACCCGTTGTTGTAAAAATCGTTTACAAGCTCGGAGAATTGGGCAAACATGAGCTTTCCAATAGAAGCAATAGCCAAACGAGTGTTGTCCATAGAAACTCCAATGGGAGTTCCTTGGAAGTTTCCACCATGTAAAGCCTTGTTACGAGAAACATCAATCAAAGGGTTATCGTTAACCGAGTTAATCTCTCTCTCGATCATCTTAGTCGATGATCGGATGACCTCTATGTGTGGTCCGAGCCATTGAGGCGAGGTTCGTAGCGCGTATCGGTCTTGTTTCGGTTTCTGCAAAGGATCCATTTCATGAACCTTTTGTGCAGCTTTAACATAGTCACTTCCATCTAAAATGTACTCCATAATGGCTGCAGCCTCTATCTGGCCCGGATGGTGCTTAAGTTTGTGCGTCAAGTGGTCCGTAAACTCGGGTTTCCCTTGCATAACCTCCGCGAAAATCGCGGACAACACTTCGGACAACAATGCAAGCACATTGGCTTCAAAAAGAACCATGGAAGCCATACCAGATCCTACCGCGGTACCGTTAACAAGTGCTAGACCTTCTTTTGGCTGTAGCTCGAAGAACCCACCTTCGACGCCTGCCAAGGTGAACGCCTTTTCGGCGTTGAGGAGTTCTCCTTCGGGGCCGACAGCTTTGGAGTTGGGGCGGCCGGTGAGGAGACCCGCGATGTAGGAGAGTGGGACGAGGTCGCCCGAGGCGGTGATGGTGCCGCGGAGGGGTAGACAAGGGGTGATGTTGGTGTTGAGGAACTTGGTGATGGCTTCCAGGATTTCGAACCGGATGCCGGAGTAACCTTGTAGGAGGGTGTTGATTCTTACTAGCATGGCTGCTCTTGTTGCTGAATGTGGAAGTGTGTGGTTTGATTCTGTGCCATTGCCGAAGATTCCAGCGTTCAAAAATCTGAAATGTTGCATAGTTACTTGGTTAAGAAAACAATATCAGGCATGATAAGTTGCAATTTGAACATTAGTTGTAGTAATAAGTGAATTACAATATATCATGATAAGTTTAACTTTTTAGTTTTTACTGCCATTGATATATTAACTTTTTATCTTTTGACAACTTGGATTATGTATTTATGTAAATGTTTAGTTAAAGTGTCGCTTTTGTTTGGCAACCAAATTTTGTTGGTGATCATGGACTTATTATCTTACTAGTTTTCTGACTTTTCTCTGACATCTATTTATTTGTTATTTTAAGTAATGACTATTGCTATTTTTTAAAAAAATATAGTATATACTTTAAGTGGTAATTTTCTTTTCTAAGAGAAAATCATAATAGTATATACTTTAAGTGGTAATTTTCTTTTCTAAGGGAAAATCATAAATAAAAATGTCTATTGGCAAAGGCAAAGTTTTTAAACACTTTGAGAGAAGGAGATATTGGGTTCAAGTCCCACAGACAACAGGGAATAAAAAAAATTTGCCGTTCAAAAAAAAAAAAAATTCCCGTTAATTAATGTTACACAACAGATTTCAATCATGGCATGTGCCAGATGGAAATTTGTTGTATCAAGCCAAAATCTACAGCCCCATGTTAAATCTATGTTGCCCCGCAAATAGGGTAGGGTGTGCTATATGAAAGCTTCTTTTTTTGAACGGTGAATTTCATATATAAAATTAACACACTTTTCAAATCAGAGAGCCTCTTTAGAGAATATTTTAACTAATAACAAGAAAGACATATTTTTGCAAAAGAAAAAAAAAGTCAAGTTTGAATTATCAAATTCATCCGCCAAAATGATCATTTGGTAATTCTCCCTTATTCTTAAAGATTAAAATAGCAATTTTATATGTGTGCATAGTATCAAACACTGGATTTATGTTATAATTCAAAGGGAAAATTGTTACAAACTTATAACCTCTCTTAACAACAACAACAATACTAATAATAAGTTGCATTAATAATAAGTTTACCTAATGAGTTCCTTCTGAAGAGCCCCACCATTCTTAGTCCTCCGGTGAGAAGTAGCTCCAAAACCAGTAGTAACACCATAACTATCAGTCCCTTTATTCATACTCTCCATAACCCAATCACTACTCGCCTTCACCCCGGCTCTAGCCGACTCCGAAAGCTCAACTTTCACAACAGAACTATCAGCAGCAGCCGCGATCCCAGCCACCTGAGACACAGTCAACGTCTCACCCCCTAGCTTCACCACAGGCTTCCTAAACTCAGCCACCATTCTCTTCACCTCATCAAGGTGGCTCCCGGTCAACGCCTCGGCTGCCACGCCCCAGTTCAACGGATCATTGTTAATACAAAACTCAGTTGCATGTCCGTTCGCCATTTCAAACTAACCGGTTAATTAGATAGCGTGTGAGTTGTCGTTAAAATAATTTTAAGAAAAAAGTAGCACACGTGGGAATTGAAATGACTATTGTACGTGTGAATATGTAGGTGTTATGTGAATATATAGGTGAAGTAGTGAAGAGTTTGAATGGTTGTGAAGTGTGTTGGGTGGAGGGTAGCTGAGGGTTGTGGTATATATAGAGGGAATGTGGTGTGTAAAAGGATATATAAGTAGGTAAGCACCAAGTTGTGGTGGGTTGGGTGAGGATTAATCATAACCCTTTGTTACATGTGATTGTTAATCAACGGTTGAGATTATGATAATCGAGTAGGGGGCCACAATCAAAGCAAAGAAAAGTAGTTGGGTTTGGCTTGCAATTCAATGGCTGCAAATATAAAAAAGAGTGGGAGTTGGTGTGGGTGGTGTGTTTTATGTTTAAACCTTTTTTACATTGACTAATGGGCTGTGATACAAAGTAGATATTATAAGACGGTTGGTAAGACTTTATATGTATTATAATATAAGGGTAAGGTTCATTTATAACTCATATATAAGACTTTGCAAGGTTTATTTGAGAAGAAATTTAATTTAAGAAGAAAAAGAAGAAATGGCATATTAGTAAAATGTTATTTCATTTATAATTTATATAATTAATTTTTCTCTCTTTAATTAATTAGTCAACTAATTATTAATTATCCTACATATAATCTACAAAACCTACACATATCAAAATTTTCCTACATATACCCTACACATTATAGAATTTTATCCTACACAGTCGAAATTTATCCTACGCACCTCGAAATATATCCTACACAACTCGTGCTTTATCCTACACAACTAGTAATTTATTCTACACTTTAAATTAAGTTGTTTTTTTTTTAATTTGAAAAAAGTATATATTTTGAAAAGGAGTTACAAATTAAATTTAGCTAGTTATTAAATAGGAAGAATACACATTAATGATTTAGTAAGTTTACCAATATACCCTTATATTAAAATTAAATACAAATATTAAATGAAATAAAATAAAATGAAGCATTCTTATTGGTTGAAACTTTTTCTTTTTTCTTCTTACAAAAAAATTCTTCTCATTTGAACCTTTCACTATAATATAAAGGACTGAAACATATAAAAACCTGAATAATGTTGTAAACAAGGAATTTAATTTAATTTGTTGGGTTGTCTATTAGAGAACTATGTGATTTAAGGTAATTTGGATGCTCAACCTACTACAAAATAAAAGTAATATTTACAAAATACAAACCAAATATGATTTATAGTTAGGGTTTTAAGAGTACAGGGACCGGATTGTTGAGTGTTTTAGGTTTGAGGGTTAGCGAGTGTTTTGGTAGATTTCCTCAACAATTGTGTGTATTGTGGCACTAAGACCATGTGTAATAGGCATTATAAGGGCATGAAAATGTTTGATAATGCCCTCAACACCACCCCCTTGGGCATTATAAGGGCATGAAGAGGGTGTGGCATTTCTATAATAATGCCCAAAGAGAAGAAAAATAATGGAAAGTAATAAATGAAATGGGCATTAACCATTACACCTTTTTTAAAAGGGCATTATGATGATGATGTGGTGAAAAATGCCCCTTAGTGGGCATTAACCATTACCTATGGTCTAAGAGGTGTCTTGCCGTATCACATGTTTTGTTGGATGGTAAGTTTGGTTAATGATATGCCTCGTTAGGTAATGTTAAAATATCTTTTGTCGTAAGAACATGCCTACCGGGTCTAGTGTGTTGGAGGTATTTATTGTATGTTATTATTATTATGTGTTTCCCTAACCTTTGAAGTTTGTGATGTAGCTTAATCTAGATCAACACTGGTATATTCATGCTTCTCAAAGCTCATTGACCTCTTGTGGTCCGGGAAAATAATGCGTTGGAATTATTTGGTATATACTTAAGATGAGGATAATACATACAATATCAATAATATAGAAACAATATGCCTCTTTTTAATAATTATTGAGAGATCATCATCATACTCAGTATATCCCACCAATAGCAAAGCTAAGGTAGGGTCTGAGGAGGGTGAGATGTAGACAGCCTTACCTCTACCCCGTAGGAATAGAGAGGCTGCTTCCAATGAGACCCCCGGCTCGAAATTATTGAGAGATGTAAAATTGATTTATGGAAGATATTTGTATAGGGTGTACCTATTGGCACACCAATGTGTCAGTCTTTTGTTTGGTTGACTGGACCAAAACGCGGTCAAAGCTCGGCGTTTTGGTCCGGTCAGACACCTGTCAGTCTTTGTCTGGTTGACCGGACCAAAACGCGACGCTTTGGCCACAGCTCGACACTGCATGGTGTGCATTGTATAGTAAGGATAAAGGGACATGGAAAAGATGATGCTTTTCTAGTCAAAGTCAATAGTTCACAGCAATGGTGGCTAGCTGCCATCCGACGACGACTTGATATAAATTTCCTAGTGACTTCATTTCAATTTCTGCACGTTGAAAAGTCTCATATATAATAACATTTTAAGGAAAAAGCTGCAATTCTAGTTTTAAAAAAACCATATTGGACATCTATCATATATAACTAGGTTTATGCCCCGCGCGCGCGTTGCGGCACGCTACGTAGCGTTTGTTCAAGATCGCATTCTTGGCTTTCTTCATCTAAAGTGGATCGAGCCAAACCAAAATGAAAAATTTGCAGCCTGTTCCAATGAAGATTCACAGTTCACCTCTTCATCACCGAGCTCTTCTTTGTACATTTCAACCATTAGTTTTCAAAGGCGTGCATAAGCGTTCGTTATAAACCAGTCTGCAATCTGATACGCATATTAAATATGATTTATAAGACGATAAACATAAATCTTTAAAGAATATATACAACTTGATTATCAACATACCTGCCTTCTAGCGAGACCCGTTTGTCTTGCTAGCATGATCTTCGCGGAATCTTTCGGGTAACTAAAGATAACAATAGTAAAATTTGTTAATGTAAGTTAATAAAAGTTCAATAATTAACATAATGTTCCATGTGATGATGTTTAGATTTAACATTACTAAAGGTTTAAAGCAATATCATGAACGTCAAATAAAGACTTATTGTTTAACCATACTAAAGCCCAAAAACCGAAAAAATCAATATTTGAATAGTCATCAATAGCAACAACGCATGATACTCCGGACGACACATTCATCATATATAAACATTCATCAACATGCATAACGGTTATGATTTTTGAAGACAGTATAGATGCAGGCATTTCAAATAGCTGGAATAAGCTACCCCAAAATGATACATGCAAAAAAAAGGTCTTTCAAATCGCCGAAAATATGAAGTGACACCACGTCCACACACTTTACCTTTTTCTCATCGGAAATGGGGAGATGACCGGAACACACCCGGTTCACCAATGTGGTTGTCTACTACTCGATCAACAAAAATCTTGTGCATCTTTGCATCATATGTTTGTAGCTCAAAGTATGTGACCTTCAGTGTGCGACTTGCATAAGCTGTTTGTACGTTGTGCATTAGTGGGGTGCACATGTAGGGGTGTGAGAACAATCAAATCATCCAAACAGTGTTCCTTTCAATTTTTATCCGATCAAAGCACAAAACAAACATTTTTAACATTACTTCTGTGAATTCTAATATCATGTTTAACATACAATGCAGATCAAGAACACCTTATAACAATTACCAAGCAAATCTTTAGCATTTAGAACACTTATATCCAACGAATTTATTAATCATTTTGCAAAACCATTCACGTACAAACCATCTAAGGAATTTACCAACTGACTTAGAATTATTTTCATCGTCTAGTGTCAACAGAGCACATGAATACCCTAATTATTAATTCAACATTTTACACATTCAAATTAATATTACGACCATGATTCCTATTAAAGCCTTATTCTCTAAACAAATTTGTGAACATATGTTCAAACAACTTTGTTGCACAGAATCCTAATTTACACTTTGATTTTTATTCATACCAACAGAGCATTAACATCTTATTTATACACACTCAGCTATAGCCTATAACCAGAGATGCAGCTGTTTTTAATACTTTACACAACCCCTCCCCAATTAAACTTTCACAGTCAATGCCATATACAAAATTTCAACAAATTAACAAATCGACAAACAGTGTGCATTTTCATAATGGAAAACGACATCCACTGTCAAAGTTCTACGGCGACCGCCGCCATCGTCGATTTCTGCCGCTGGAGGTGCCGGCACTGCCACCATTCACCTCTGCCGAGAACGGCGCTGCTGGTGTCGGGAAACAGGGAAGTCCACGGGGATGGCCGGCTCCCCATTACCTCTGATGTCTCTCTCTCTCTCTCGAGTCGCTGATTTACCGGTTTCCGAGGTGCGTGTGGGTGGCATAGGGAGACGGGGATTTGAGGTGTGTGCTGTTGATCAGTTCTGTTTAAACATAATGGAAAACATGTAATAACATACCTTTGATTGCATCAGTAGAGAATCCAGTCAGAGACGCAGCCACGGAGTTCGACATAGTTGTCAGTGTGATCTGGTTCCTCCTTAGGGTGTAAGGTGATGATGGTGATGAAACCGAAATTAGGGTTTGTTTCGGTTGAGGAAGAGAGGACGAAATTGATGATGTTAATGAGGGTTTGTAATTTTGTGAAGTGTCTAACCCCTTAACTCTCTAATAAGCCCCTTATTTATACACCCAAGAGGAAACCTAATTAGTTAATAAGGGTAATATGGTCCATCAACAATTACCAACTAATTATTAATAGGTTATTAATATATTTTGATCTATATTATATAAATGATAATGATGGCTACAAGATTAAATATAAATAAATAAATATTTAATCTTACATTCTCCCACTTAGCCGAATAATCATTTATCATGAGTACTAGGTTATCACCCGGGATTGCTTCCCGGGCTCGAGAAAATTACTAATATTCTTATTATTTATGATTAATACATACTTAAAATGGTAAAAATGTATTGGCATATCAATGTGTTTGCTATAATTAGAGTTTAAATATTTGAAGCATCTTTGTTTTGGGTGTTCTTGAAAAAATATTTCAAGCTCTAGTACTAACATTCAAAGAAGTGCCAACATCTTTACCTAAGAGAACAATTTTGATTGTTGAAACATTTGGCAACCAATTTTGTAACTCACTGTTAACAAAAAGTTAAAACTTACAATTAAAAAAAATATAGTTCATCAAAACACAATGAAATTCAACAAAATAATAAACCTTCTAGTCCAGAAAAAGGTACTCGCAACAATGGTAAAATGTAGACAATAATTGCTTTGAAACTCCATCAAATAAGCAATTGATGCTATAACCTGTAAAAAAAACCAAAAACTTATTGATTGATTAATGTAGCATAAAATGGAATTTTGTAACTAATAAAGTTGTATTATCACAATAATAAGATTGATGCAAACATTTGACATCATAATTAATACTGGAGCATGAGCTTAAATATTTGAAGCAGTTGGTTAGCCAATGGAACAGCAACAACTCTTTTTCAGAGCTTCAACCATCATAAATCCTGCAACCACCTACAATATGTGTAAAGTGTGACACGATGCGTATGACAACTTAACTGACCCATGTTGAACAAAGTTTTTGTCGATATACTGGAGCATGAGCTAAGAACCCTAAAATCCTTAAAATGAACAACAAAAGAAAGAAAGTAATCAGATGTTTACATCTCAGCCGACGAAATTGAAAAACAGGTCGGTTGACTAACACGACCTGTTTAAAAGACCCGAACCCAACACGAAAAAAAAAGTTTGGGTTGACTAACACGACCCGTTTAGAAGACGCATAGGGTTCGGGTTGACCCCTATTAAAAACAGGTCGGTTTCGGGTTGAGTCGTATAAAAACGGGTTGACCCGTTAACCTTTTTAACTATTTAGGGAAAAAAAGAAAAAACTTTTATATCTTTTTTTGTTTTTTCCGTTTCTATTTTATATGGTTAGTCAATATAATGTTAGTTTTGGCACACTATTATTTATTTATAACACTCACATTCACAATTAGAAATGTTATCAACCTGTATGACTCATTACAGGTTAAACGGGTCGTGTTCGTGTTGACAAGAATTTATATGCGTGCAGGTTAGGGTCGAAATCTTTAACACGAATAATAATATGGGTCAGGTTCGGGTTGCACATTTCAACCCGCCAACCCATCAACCTAACACGATTGACACCCCTAATAAAACCTACCTGATGTGTCCTCTCTCTGCCCACTGACATATGCCCAGTTGACTTTAATAGGTTGACCAAACCTGAAAAAAAACGTTGATAAGAAGTGGTGACATAACATAGGAGAGGAGCAAAAAGCTCTGGTAAAATTGTAAAAACACTTACAAATGCCTCCCATTTAGAGATAATATAGCAAGTGCAGCGGATCTACGATCAAAGTAGTGAATGAATCCATAAGACGACTGCACATATGATAAATAAAAAGATATATAACTGTGTAATAACTCAACATATGGCACGGTGCCATCTTTGAAATAGATAATGCGCAAAGATGATCAAAACTTTTCACTTTTCAATCTAGTTTTAGACATATGGATACCTTCTCTTTTCTTATGAGTGTTCAGCCTTCAACAGGACCAGTACTTGCAAAAACCTCTTGAAGAAGTGGTTCTGTCACTTGTATATGAATGCTCCCCACGTAACTGCAATTTCTCAAAAATAAAAGAATTAGAAGTTTTCACAAAAATAAAAGAATTAGAAGTTTTCAAAAGAAAACAATTCTAGCTAAAAAATACTACCTAGTTTCCCATACACATAAAACATATAGTCATCCTACATTTGACACATTGCATATCACAACTATAAACCTCAGTACTGTGTGTGTGTTGGAAGAGGAGAAAATCAAATTTAAAGATAATAGCAAATTAAAAAAAAACACATACTTGGTTACCAGGGACATATGAAAAGAAAAAAAAAGAAGTGAAAAATCATCGGTAAACCACTCACACACTGCGGCATGTGTTTGGATCAAACGCAGGAGGCAGATTTCCGCTTGGGATTGGCTCAATCTGCAAAAAAAAGTGAAAAAAGGGAAAAAAACAGCAAGCTAAGAGTAAAAAAAAAGCTAAACCCCCCAACTAACTAAACAATGGGTAAAAGGGCCAAGTCGAAGAGTATTGAATAGTAAACTACACACCAGCCACCAAAGAAGCACACCAACAAAACAAAGAAACGTCCACACGGTTCCCCTAAGTATAAGTAAATCAATGCAAGACGACAAAACTAACTTTAGATCAAAGAAGTTGCTGCATCGTTGCACTCACTATAAGTTCTGACTCCCTCAATTCCTTACAAAATTTCACAAGTTTTTATTGTTCTGAAACAGCATTTTGATTTAATATGCACTCATTGTGAGTTTGTGACTAAGTATTAAATAAAAGAATCCACTAAGACACAACAAAAATAAAACGGTTTTGTTGTCTAAGACTTCTCTAAACATCTGATAATAGCAATGCAATTATAAAAACCTCACAAGGGTAATTCTTCAATAGAAAGAACCAATCCAAATGCTTAGGAGCCAAGAGTAAACTAAAAACCTTGCCCTTGCCATATTGGAATGATCAAAAAAGAATTTTGGGAAGGAAGGAATCCCAGGGTAGATACTTATATGGTGAACAAAATAGAACTTGCATATTAACCAACCATATGCCTTATGTGCAAAAAGAATGCCTAGGACCTGACAAAGAAACGCTCATCACACCAGCAGGCAGCAGCTACCAGCATTCGAGTTGTTTATAAGATATAATTAATCAATAGAACAATAGAATAACTTAAGAACAATAGAATAACTTGGCTACCATGGCCAATTCACGCACATAACCACCATATTCATAACTTCAAACCCTAATTAACATACTGATAGATATTTTTAAATGATTATTGAATAAGAATAACACTTTAAGAGATGATCAACAACTTTAATCAGATCAGAACCAGCAAAAACTCCTCTCCTCTCTAGTAACATCTCACTTTTTCTTAAACCTCACTTTTTCTTAAACCTAATTATAAGCACAATTTGATTCTGAAAAATAAACACCCAAAAGTCGAACCGATCAATTAACAATCCCAAATAGCCCTGAATCAGTTCTCGTATTTACATGTAAATGACAAACCATATGTTTTGATTCGGTGCAAGGGTATAGGTCTTGACTCCTGATGGAAAAAAAACAAACATGAATGAAGGATGGGAATAAGAAACTGTTAACTTGAAGTGGTGATAATCAATTATACAAGAAGAATGAACTTAAAACCCTATTATTAGAAGACGCGAATGAGTAGGATTACATATTAGGCATAGCAAAATAATGAAAAAAAATACTCAACATAAACTTACCGAGATCACATAAGATTGAATTCCTAATCAACACATAATTGATCGATGAGTAAACAATGAGGGAGGTCCAACGCAGAGAGTGGGGAAGATTGAAGACGGAGAGGTGAAATGGCGGCTGTGGAGGTGATTAGGGTTAGATGGAGAGAACGAAGGATGAACTGATAATAGGAGCCTATATAATCGGGTTATAACATTGGGTGGGTATGCTAAAATGAGGATCCGCGAGCGATGTAAAGATCCGTCCCATTTTCCCGCCAAAATGAAGGCTGAGAAGCTCTAATAACATGACACCTCAGCCCAAATTTTTTCATTTATTATATATAATAGATTAGATAAGTCTGATCAGAAGTTAATACTCATTTTAGCCTTAAACAAGTACTATAGCAGAGAAATACAGCCGTTGAATCATTATGCGACTCAGGACCCCCATTAGTCATACTATAGCCTTAATTTAAAACCTAACAGTTATGATCAAAATATGTAAGCCCTTTAACGTTTGATTTGTATTTATAGTTGTCTATATGTCATTACACCGGCAGAACATATGTAAGAGACATACAAAATCAAACTGATGAGGAAAATTGATAGTTAGTCATTCATAGTACGATATGCAGTTGTACATGGTCATCAATTAAAACCCTTCTCCTTTATGTGCACTCTTAATGAGACTTATGGGTAATAGACCTTAAGTTATAGGATCCTTAAGCATATCATGAATGCATTCGATACAAAGATTTAGTTTCCTCAATTCGTTCATAAACGAATAATTAATTGTGTATCGAAATTTAATGCAGCACCTCTCGAACTGTTACTGTTCAAGGAGACATGGTAGCTGACTTTATCACAATAAGTCTTCAAAATATTAATTATATGGAGTTAATAAACTTATGAGTCCACTGATAAATTTCCAACAACATTTAGTAACTATTGCTTTGTGATCAACAATATATTATGTCGTTATAACTTATGTTGTTATCAGTTTATTATGACTCCTCCATGAAATAGGTTTTGTCTGCTGACATAAAGATATACCCGAAATTACATTTTGTCATCTTTGAATATCTCAAAGTTAGAGTAATAAACCGGTTTGAGTTCTCACTTCTTCTTTAAATTATAGTCTCTCGTTTATTTTAAAGATATTGTAATACTCTATTAAATGCTTCACATTAATCTAGACATATCTAGTGTGTTGCAATGTGAGTAATATCTAAACGAGTATAGACTTAAACTTACATAAGGCTTCTAATTAATGAAGCGTAAGAAATAATCTCATTTATCCTATTATCCTCTAAAGGAGAGCAGTATTGTTTGTTACATATGTAAGGACCAATTTAATGTTAAACTTATGGAACAGAAATAATGTTCCATTTGGTCTATCTCAACATGTTATGATATCTATTATGTAAGAGATATCTTTGAGATCTATTATATCAAAGTTTGTGTTAACAATGCTTTGACTTATGTAACATCTACTTGTCAAAAGAATACCATCTATATAGACAAGTTTATCTTAGTTACTCCCACTCATCTTGAGGTAGGTACATTATTCCACTTGGTTGTTGATGAAAATAATTGCGTTAAGATTTCATCACATTATGATGTTTGCATTAAACCATACATGTATTTTATTGGCTTATAGACAAACTGTTCTTTTAACCTTAAGTTTAGAACTTTCAGGTTGTTTTATGAACATGTAAATATGTCAGCCAGTTGTTAGGGAAAAATGTTTTAATGTTCATCTAATGTAGCTTTAAACTATTATAAGCTACTAGAACAGTGATGATCCTAAAAGAAATCTTTTGTTAGATATGTAATAAAGATTCTTTAATAATTTATCTCTTCCTGAGTACAACCTTTGACAATCAATCATGCTTCTTTGTGTCTTAACGTTTATATCAAGATTTGGTTTAGTTATGAACACTCTTAGGTTATTCAATCAAATCCCAAACGTTATGCGAACACATAAAATCAGTTTTACTAGAAAACTATTTTATTCAGTTCAGAAGATTGATTGACACTAATGGCTTAATTAGAAGAGATAGGATCAGTAAACTTTTCCAAAATCCATTTCAACTTCAATTAGGGAGGTTATGTAATCATCAAAGTCAATAGGTTTTTAAACCTAGATGACCTCCTTAGTTGATTATTGGGTTTGTTAGAAGTTTTTGTTAGAAGTTTCAGTTTTATGGATTAGCTCTTGCTTAGGTTGCTATCATTTTAAGAATTCTAAGTTTGTAAGAGAGTTGGTGCAGTATGGTGTACAAGAGGTGTAAACGGAGTTAAATTTGGAGTGAAATTTAATGACACTCTTCCCCCCGCCTCTTGTATTCCTTGCAAGTCATTATAAGGACTTTGACTGCTCCCACTGACCTTAGAAAACTTTAGGAACTCAGCATGCTTAGGGTCAATATTTAACGACCAAACAAATTCTAATAGAGAAAACATATTAATGAACATATTAATGACGTTAGTCATTTTAGTTTCTCTTGTTGAGGATAATGTTAATTTAGATAAGAAATCTAAGTGTGCCCACAATTAAGCAACAATGAAACTTTTGTAAGAGTAGCTGTAGATTTTAAGGAGACAAGTTATGATAGAACAGTGTCAAGATGGAGCAGTGTCTTGTACAAGAGGTGTAAATTGAAGTAATATAAAGTTTTCACTCCCCCACCTCTTGCAACTATTGTAAGTTAATATTAAGACACTTAATGCTCCCACTGATCTTTAATATCTCTAGAAAAGCTACAAGAGAAGTTTTAATGAGGTACGTGACGTGGGAACCTATCATATATATATGTTAGACTTTACTTGATTTCCTTAATGTCCAGATGTCATAAAACTTAGGGACATATTTAATAGAAATCATGTTAAGCACATATATGAGTAGATTTCTTTAAGACCATGGGCCATATGAGACTAATGTAGATACAAGCAGATAGTCTTTAATTGATAAATGAATTATGTCTGAATATTCCATTTGGAATAAGTTCCACGAATGTCAATGAATGACTTATGATGGACCCATACTTATTCCTTAAGCCAAGTAATATTTAGGGCTACAACGTCATGATTTAAAATCACTTAGAATGAGATTAGATAAGAAATCATCCTCATTAACCAAGTCATGATTTCTCATGAATTTTGGTTATAATGGATGAAATTTGTAAGTCTCATTTTCCTTTTGTCAAATTTTTCATTTGCATGATGACAAAAGTTGTGAAAGTGTAAGATATCATCTAGTTTCATCTTAGTAATGTTTCAATCCAGATATTTAGAACAAATAAAATGAGAGTTCAAGATAAGTGTGACTTTATGTTGACTATGCAAACCTCACAACCTTCATAACATTGCTCAATTATGATACTATATTCTGATTAATACTCAGAATATATGTACGGTATCGAAAAAACGTTGTTAGAAGACTGCTTATTATTGTTCTTATAGCCTTAACATTTAATTTTGTCACTAATTCTCATGTTAGTTATTTGTTAACTTCTGGTAAGGAAACGTTTTAAAAAAAAAAACTAGAGTCAACTAATCATGTATTAATAGGAATATTACAATTAGTAGACTTAAATATCTTTAATAAGTGACTATCTAATTAATTCATCCAACTGTTCTTTAGAATAATGGATAGTCTCGTTGCTTATGTCTAGTCTAATGACATAATGATGCAGTGAGATTTTCCCTTGAAGAACCTTAGAGGTAGAATTAACAGTTGTAATTTGTCTATGGACCTGAGAACAATCCTCTTTTAAGGTTTAAGTGGTTGTAAGGTAAGTAACAACTTATTTTCCAGCTTCAAACATTTATTTCTTTGTACATATGTTGCTTATCAACACACTCATTATACTTTGGTATGTTTGAGTGTTATAGTTGATTTATAAGACATCAAATTGTACAAGTGAAAATCTTAATATGTAATGTACTGGAAAATGTACTTATTTCCATGCGTAAGCCCTTAACTTAATGGGTCATGGTATTGTACATTATTATGTATTCACATATACCACTTAACTTTATAGTTTAGAATTTTAAAAGAAGGCATGCATCTTAGGAGTTCTAGTGATTATTCCATATATATAAGAGATTAGCCTTAGGAAAGACTTAATCTGAAATAACTTTAGTGATAGCATTATGTTAGAGAGTTCTTGATTATCATAAGAGACATCATGTTCGATTTGTCCTAATCATCATGCTCTAATTTTCTTCTTTATAATCTTTATCAGAAGAGAGCAATAGGATTATTGTGTCTTAAGAAATAATCAAGGATTTAATTTAAGAGCTAATTCTAATAGAAACTTTAAATAAAGCAAACATTTTAGGTTTAGGAATTAAAGTGGATGAGATATATGTAGAAGTAAATTATAGTGAGTAAAAATTATGGGTACTAAAAATAAGACAGACGAAATGATCATAAAATTAATTAAGGATCATTAATATAAGGATCATGATGTGAAGAGATTGTGATATGTCTATTACTAACATCAAAATAATAGACTTAGTAAAATTCTACTTAAACAAAGACAAATCAGCTTTGGCCAGAAGTGTAATCATTTAAGTATGTGTGCAAAGTAATCGTGACAAATCAGCTTTGGCCAGAAATGAGACAATCACTTTAGTTATGCACTTGTCAAGCATGCTAAACATAAATGAATTAAATCATCTTTGGCCAGAATTAAGACATTTCACATTTGTAATGCATACTTAACATAGCTTTTTTATAATACTTGAACAATAAATAGATGTATTAAATCAGCTTTGGCCAGAATTAATACATCAGAAGCTCATTCAAGTTAAGCTAGTTTGGTTTTGTAAAACATTGTTTGATCCTTATTAATTAATTAAGTATAAACAAAACCAAGTATTTAATAGCAAACCACCTGTTAGCGCGGATCGAACAGCTTAAATAATGAGGTCTCGAGTTGGGTCTCGAGTCAGGTCCCGAGTCAGTATGTTTTATGAGATCTCGACTCCATAATGAGATCTCTAGTCGCAACCATAGTCTCGACTGCCTTTAGTCGAAAACGCAGTGATCTCGAGTCGAGACTGTGGTCTCGAGTTGTGAAGTTTTAAGCCCTTATGATCTCGAGTCGAGACTTTGTAGTCTCGAGTCGAGACCTGATGGTCTCGAGTTGTAGACTTCTGATCTCGAGTTGTAAGTTTCTGATGACCTTTATGATTTCGAGTCGAGACCTTATGGTCTCGAGTCGAGACCTTGTGGTCTCTAGTCGAGATCCGATGGTCTCTGGTCCTCTGTTAACAGCTGCTGATTGTGATAAAACTGAAACTCGATTTTTAAGGGATTGTGGGATAGTGTTTCTATTTTATTTCTGATCTATACTTATCTAAAGATTTCGAAAATAATAACTGATTATCCTCTAACAGTTTTCGAAATTTTAATTAAGATCAAAACAGAAAAACACCCACTAATCCAAATTAGATTCCAAAATAATGGAATTTTCGAGTTTTTTATTTAGAACAGTTGATGAACCCTAAGAAAAATTAAAACATAATCTGGGATCCGAAATCTAAATTTTAAGACTTTTGTTAACAGATTTCGGATATTATTATCCCCTTTATGGTTTCGAGTCAAAATATTAAGCATATTATTCCGAAAACAGTGATTTCGGTACCAAGGACCCGAAAACAGCCGAAACTTTTGAAGGCTTTAAAACTTTCTGTTTTCCAGATTATGATCCCAGAATTATGGATACGAAAAACAGAACTGATTTATCAACATATGCTCTGATACCACATGTTGATCAGTTCTGTTTAAACATAATGGAAAACATGTAATAACATACCTTTGATTGCATCAGTAGAGAATCCAGTCAGAGACGCAGCCACGGAGTTCGACATAGTTGTCAGTGTGATCTGGTTCCTCCTTAGGGTGTAAGGTGATGATGGTGATGAAACCGAAATTAGGGTTTGTTTCGGTTGAGGGAGAGAGGACGAAATTGATGATATTAATGAGGGTTTGTAATTTTGTGAAGTGTCTAACCCCTTAACTCTCTAATAAGCCCCTTATTTATACACCCAAGAGGAAACCTAATTAGTTAATAAGGGTAATATGGTCCATCAACAATTACAAACTAATTATTAATAGGTTATTAATATATTTTGATCTATATTATATAAATGATAATGATGGCTACAAGATTAAATATAAATAAATAAATATTTAATCTTACATGTGCGTGGCCGGAGATCCGGCGATCACGATTAAACATAAGTTGCATATTCATCGGTTTAACAAAAATCAACAGATCAGACATCATTGACTGCGAATCTAACTGAAAAGTAACATGCAAGGGAAAGAAACTTACCGGATCTTCGCCATAACCCTAGCCTTTGCTGCCGGCACCTGGTTCTTCGTCACAGCTACCATCGGAACCCTAGGGGTTCGTCGGAGTTTTAAGTTTTTTAGATAGAGAACGAAAACGTTGATGTTGATGGTTTTGTTGTTGTGTTGTGGCGGTGACTGAAGAGGGAAACCAAAGCAGAGGCGATGAGAGGAGAAGTAGAAGGATCTGGAAGAAAGGATTGGAAGAAAGACCACGTTTTTACAAAGCAGATAAGGAGAAAACACAGTAGAAATGGATGGCAGTATTGTAGTTAAGTGGGCTTTTTAGGACATGCATATAAGACAAGGAGAAATTGTCGGTGGCAGCAGCCACCGACTTTGTACTTTAAGACTATAGGGAAATAACATTTTAAAGGAAAAGGCTGCAATTCTAGTTTAAAAAATCTATTTGATGGAGCATCTTGATTTGGGTTAAATCTCTTTCCCTAAGTCTATGCGTAATGGGGCGGTATGCCCGGCGCCATGACCGGAAAACGCCCAGGAACACCAAAACACCGGGCGCCATGTTTCAGAAACAAGGGGCAGCGCTATAATTTTCGCGACGGTATGGGAAGGGTGGTAAAAGATTGGACCAATCACATTTCAGCAACCTTTTTTATATTAATTAATAAAACTGAAAATTATTAAATAGGTAATGATGGGTAGGGGCTTTATGACTACGGGATCTAGTGATATAACGCCCCATAAAGCCCCCGTGTGACGTGGCACGACACGTGTCGCATAACGCCCCACAAGGGGCTTTATGACTACGGATGGCCTAACGATCTTTCTATTCAACAAATGTTGGGGCTAGCGATTTTTGGGATTGAACCCTATCAGAGGAACAGATAATAAAAGCCAAAACTGGTTCACAACAGTGGATTCATCATAAGCAGTAATTTACACTAGGCTTTCCCCTTGAAAGTATTTATAACATCTGATGTCCTCTATCAACTGACCATATACAACAGCTGCTGACCTACAACTGCTGATCAAGTCAAAGACTGATGAAGACTAAAGCCCTGCTGTTCAATCTACTGCCTTGAGTCAAGCACTACTGGGTTATATCAAGTGCTGAGGGTTCACATCAGTGGAAAGTTTCAACAGTTGTTAAGTTTGTCTTTATGAAATGTATTGTAATAACAGTTGTTAGCATAACAGTACTTGTATAGGTCAGATGTTAGAGGTTGTTAGGTTGTTAGATGTCGCTTTCAAGGTGACGTCAGTTTAGATGCTTCAGTGGTTTGATTTGCCTATAAATGGAACAGTACCCTGTACTGTTACATTTGATTGACTGAGTGAGTTCTTCTCCTCCAATCCTTTCATCTTGTGCAATCAACCAGGGAGCATCAGGCTGAGGGGGAGTTTTGTTGTAAGCATGCATTGTAATCTTTTGATTTGATTTGTAATCTTTCGACTAATGGAATGCATGTGTTTATCTAAACTATTTTTCTCTTTGATTGTGTTTACAAAGTTTGTGTTCATTTCCACTGCATAAATCATTGAATCATGTTCATTCATTATTCAAATTATACAAACAAGCACAATCATGAGAGCCTCCAATCCTAACAATTGGTATCAGAGCTTGGACAGTCAAATTCGATCTAACAATCAATTTGACATAACAGTTCAGCTCAAAATTCATTGATGCTAAGGTTGATCGTATTTTGTTGAAAAACAGAGTAACGAGTAATCACGTTCAAAATTGCTATTAAAAAACTCTGTAAAACAACCAAGATGTCATAAGACACACAAACTTCACATAACAAGTGATGTCATACATAAAACACCTATAGCTTTCAGATCTGAAAATATGTCTGATAACTATGGTATAATTATTTTCTTTACAAAATTGATTTCAATTGTTATTATGAAGTTTTGTGCTGTATTCGTCATGCTTGCCGCTAAAGTATGTACCTCAGGTCGACAAAAACCTATGTTCGTAAAAACATTAGTGTTTGTGTTAACATAAAAAGATGGAAATTAAAACTTTAGTTATTAGATCTTATGTGTTGAAAAACAAGTTGGGAATTATGTTAAAAAGGACCAAATCAACTTTGTTAAAAACACATTAAGAAAATCAGTGCTAAAATAGTCCAAATCATATGTAATGTGAGATTTGACATAAGCATGTACAAATATAATCAGATCTCTCAAAACATTGCTGCAAAATGATTCTGGAATAAGTATTCCTTCAATAAAACCTCCAAGTGAGTATTTCAATACTTATGAATAGGAAGGGTAAAAAGGGAAGAAGAAAATTCACAAAAACTCAAAAAGTGTGTTTATCTCAAAACTTTTGAAGTCAAAGGAAAAGAGCATAAATGTAAAACACTTAAGAGTCCAAAATTGGGTGAACAATGGTCATCAAGCAACTATGTGCATTCAGTGATTCAGGAAAATTCAGGTAACAATAGTATCACCAGTGATTAAACTTACAAGAGGACTAGATAAGTTTTTCAGAGCCATCACATGGTAACAAAGTCTATAACAGGACTTTCAAAACTTATGTGATCATGTCTCCTCATTTTTTGCAATCAATTAACAATGAACTGGTCTTACAATGTATTTCAAACCACTGACCATTTTCATAAAACTTGAGAGTGATGTGATTATGAGTTTTATTGTAAAATATACCAGATCCTTTTTTATGCTGTTTTCAGACAACCTTTAATTATTTTTCTTGAAAAGGTTTTTCTCAAATAAAACAGGATATATTATTCTTTATTTTTTTAAGAATGATATATTTTGAACTTTTACTTGTTTTTTATAGCAAAAGTTTCAAATACCTGTCAGGATATAGAACCCTTATTTTTTGTGATATTATCCTTGAAAATAGGTCAAAAGGAAATGGTACAAGTGTCAAGGTCATGTCCAACTCAAGTTTGTTTTAACACAGATCAGAGATTGATTGCTAACAGACCTTAAAATACTTGGTACTCATGTTCTAATTTAAATATTATGACATAAAATGAGTTGCCGTAGTAAAAAGGTTTACATCATCTGGGGTACTAAACCACTGTCAGGAATTTATAAAAGCTTCAAAACCTATAATAGACATGTGGCAAAACCTTGAATGCAAATTTCTGTAAAACAGGTGACATATTAAACTTGACAATTTGCATCTAAAATGTGTTTTGTTGAGGATAACAATCTTGCAGATTTTTCATAATCACCATCAACAGATGTTGAAAATGATGTTGTGGTTTGACAAGACAAAATCATTTCTTTCATCAGAGCAGCAAATGTTCAAAACAGTTGACAAAAGCTTATCCACTGTTGCACTAACAGTTGCCGACATAATAGCCCTCAAATCCCTACCATTACCTTACTCCTAATCACTGTTCTGTTCAAACATCTATTTCCTAAATACTATCCACTGCTGAAAGTCAACCCCTGTTCTTTCATTCTCTTGGAAACCACTTTTGTTCAAAATCAGTGTTTTATCCACTGATAAAGCTATCCACTGATAGTTAAAATCATCCACTGTCTTCACTTGGATCATTGCAACCACTGATATTTGCTTCATCAGTGGTTCCCTAAACAACTGTCCTCCATTATTCATCTTTCCATCCGAGGTTGGCACGCGGTCAGTTATTAGCCATCAGATCTTTGTAAACCGTTGCCACGTCAGCATTCACTTTTTCCCTTATAAAACCCTGATCAAAACCCCCAAACAGGGTTTTACACTGTCGAATTGAATTCCAAAATTATTCTCTTAAAGCAGTTTCCAATCTTCCGTCTCAAATCATTCTTCGTTCTTCTTCATCAAAATGACAAAATCAAAATCATCCTCATCTTCCAAAAAGGTCGCTCAAAAGGCCGCTGAACCCATTGAAATACCATACAAAGCACCTCACAACTACTTGGGTTTACTCACAAAACCCACCACCACCAAAACCTTCGATTCCATCATTGACACTCTTGCAGCTTCAAAGTACAAAACTTTGTTGACTGTTGATGCTCCTATTTACGAACAAACCCAGAGAGTATTCTGGAAAAATGCCATACTTGAGTATTAAGGTGAAACAGTTATAGCCATTAATTCTTCCATAAAGGGCAAAAAGATCCAAATCACTCCACAATCAATTTCAGAAGTCTTTGCACTCGATGATCAGGAAGGTAAAACTTCTTTTCCCAAAAATGAGTTAAAAACTGATTTTCTGGAGAGATGGTATGGTGCGGAAATGAAAAGGGACACCTTACAAAATGGCTTCTTCCCTTCTGCACCAAGGTTTTTATTCCATACCCTTTTGATGTGTGTTTCAAATAAAACAAATGCTTTTAATGAAATACCATTAAAGATCCAAAACCTGGGCTTCGCTATTTTACATAATGAAAATTTTAACTATTCCCAGGAGATCTTTGATGATTTAGTAAAAAATGTTGACAGCAAAGCAATTCTACTTTTTCCAAGGTTCTTAAGTTACTATCTTAAACAAAAATTTGGAAAGGAAAATGAAAATTTGCTCATCCAAGGTGAATCTTTTCAAATACATAGTTTAACATCTGAAACATTTACCAGAATGTTAACACCTGCAAAAACACAAGCAGAGGTACCTGAGCAGACTTTAGCAACTACCACTGCTCCTCAGGTATCTGCTGCTGAGCCCACTGCTCCAGGTGATCATGACAGCACACCCACTGCTAGGAAACCCACACCTGCCATCACCAAAAAGCCTAAAAAGAAACATCCAAAAAGCCCCCCAAACCCACTAAAAAGGCAACTCTGGAAGATGAGATCCCAGAGCCACTGCCAGTGACAACACAAACGTCACCAAAAACCACTGCTGCTACTTCCTCACAGCAGATAGAAGAAAGATCTCCACCCTTGCCTCAAACTCCTCATGCATCCTCACAAAAGGATCAGGTTGTAAGCACAGGGACCCTACATTATGAAGCTCTGGAGCCAATTGGATCCATCTTCCTCAGTCCTGATCCCAAGGACTTATCTCTTTCAACACCCATATCTTCACCCCTCACATTACCACAATCCATAATACCCTTGTTGCATGCAGTTGCTATAGCTCAAACACAAACCAGTTCCTCTCAATCACCTATCACTGAGAGTGCACTCCCACAAGTGACTGGGTCTGATGCTTATACCTCTGCTATCCCAGCAACATTTGAGGAGGTTACACTGCAGGAGTTACAAGTAATTCCTGACAATAGTTCAAGTGGAGCAGCAACTACAAGTGTTGGATCAACAGATCTACATTTGGCCAGTTGTTTCATCAATCAGACTCCCTTGAAGGCAATTTCTTCTATAGCACCTCTGGTAACCACTAGTGAGTTTATATTAACCACTGGTACCTTCAAAAGTTCATCAAGTGTTGAAAAAAGAAGACCCCGGAACCAAGAACAAGGGGCATCAATGAATGATTTTGGGATTCATTTCCTAAGTCACACATTGATACAACTGTTAGGCCCTAAAGTGTGAGACTGACGCATCAAATTAACACAACGGGTTATGGTTACGAACTGGGCCTTACCGAGTTAGTTTATATTAGGTTGTGGACCTTTATAGGTCACTTGGGCCAAGCTTTAGGCCATGTGGGCCAAGCAGGCCCAAGGGGAGCCCATGTAGGGACTTGGGCTTGAGTTAGTATATAAACAAGTTTTCTACTTGTTTTAGGGTTTGAACCTTTGGATCATCATTGTTACATTTTCTCTAGAGAGAGAGGCGATTTAGTGTAGGAACTTGTACCAGACGGTTTTGCTAGTTGATAGTAATTGAATCGTGTGCAAGTTTCAAAGTGATTCGGTATCGTGTTCTTCTTATTATTCAGTTTTCCGTTTTGATTCTTGAATCACCAATTGATTGGATTCCGCACAATCAATTGGTTGTTTGATATCATTGAAAGATCCGTTTCACGGGACTTACAAGTGGTATCAGAGCCATTAGAACCTGTTTCTAGGCTCGGTGTGATATCAAGGATTCAAGATTTTCGCCATTTTTGAGTTGTTGTTCTTCGTGTTCTTGGCGTTCGTCGTAGTGTTCATCGATATTTCATCTAAAATCACTATATTTTGGTGTTTTTGATTTTTAAAAAAATGTTAAAAGATTAGAGGAAATCTTTTTATTTTTCTTGAAAATATCCTGTTTTTTTAAATTCCCAGAGTTTCGGTGGAAAGTTATTGATTTGATTGAAACTTTCCATATTTTTATAAAATACAACTTGAATGTTTTGAGTTATCCTTTGTCTTGTTCTCATCTGGTTTCGAGTCCCTCACTGACAAAGGTTCCCATCACGTGCAAAGGAATCTTCGCAGGTCTCGAGTTGTTCGGTTCCAAGTCGCAACCGTCTCATCTTCATCAAGCATTGAGTCGCAACCATTTTCCTTACAACATCAACATCATCAGTCGCAATCAGAAGTAAGGTCTCGGCTCATCCTGTTTAGTTTCGACTCGCAACCTCGATTACGAGTCGCAACCACCGTTTCGACTCGTTCGACTCGCAACCATCATTCCGAGTCGCAACCGAGATACCGGTTCATCACGTTTTGTTTTCGAGTCGCAATCATCAGCTGGTCTCGAGTCATTTGTTCCTGTGTCGCAACCGCGGTTTCGAGTCATCTTCTCCATCACCGTGAAACCTGCAACTCCTCCAACCTCACCTTCTTCAATCATCTCGTCTCCAATCTTCATCCTCTCCGTTCAAACTCCGATCACCGGTCACCGTTTATTACATCTCTTTGCCTCCGATCACCGGAACCTGCAACATTAACCCACCTCCGGTCATCGCTACGTCTTCGGTTTTGGTCACCCCTGTCGTTCACCATTAACCGCACACCGATTCCGCACTCCGAATCCGACAACCTCCGCCATAAACCTGCAACTTCATCACCTCCACCGTTTTTCCTCGAGCCCCGACGTTATCTGCCATATCATCTGTCTTCAGTATCCTCCGACACCGTCATCAATCATCACCATCTCCAGTGAGGTGTTGACGGCAGATAATTAAATTAGGGTTACGGGGTTTTTGTTTTTGAACGAAGAAGAAGACGTACAGTAACATTTTGTTTTTTAGGTTTAATAAATATATTAATTATAATAATCTAATCATTTTGTCATCATTACACAATCATTAATTATAATAATAATAACTATATACTTTTCTAATTAAATAAAAAGTAAAAGTTAAAAAATATACTTTCTAATTAAATTTAAAAAAAAAAAAAAAGGGGGTTTGTTTTGGTTTGTGATAACGGTTTTGACAGGGTTTCGAGGTGCAGTTCAGAAAGCGGGTTCACGGGTTGGAGTTAGCAAGTACACAGGTTCTCGCTTTAAGCTTGTGTTGAGGAAATTGTTAAAAACACACATTTTTGGGATCACTTCTTAAAAATGTCTTCTAAGAGAGAGGTGCTTGAGCAGGAATTCCAAGGATTTAGATACTTTTCTGGTGAATCTATAGAAGCATTGATTGGTCGGTTTGCTGAACTGCTCTCAAAAATGGAGAAGGCAGAGATGGTGGTGTCTACTCACATGAGCAATAGAAAGCTTCTGAATGCTATAAAAGAGATTCCAGATCAGGCAAACTGTAGTTGGTTTACAAATGTTAATCAGATAATAGTGACAACCGATTGTTACAGAATGAAGCCGGATGAGCTGATCTCAATCATCAAATCATATGACAATGCTGGCAAACAGTCTACTCAAGGCAACACATCTGCTGCAGTTTGCTCATCCACACAAAATTCAGCATTTATGTTTAACAAACCCCTGGCTCAAGAAATTACTCGTGATCGTGAAGAGATACTTTCTGTCTTTTGCACTCCTGAGTGTAGAGAAAGAAATGAGGCATATCGGTTACACAACGCTGAGTTGATTCAAGAATACAACGACATAAAAAATAAAAATTTTACTTTATCAAAGAATGAAAAGCTTTATAAAGATAAAATTGAAGCTCAGCGAAAAGACATCATCAAACTTAAGGATGATGTAAGTGTAAAAACAGCCCATTTCTTGGAGGCACAGGAGAAGGTATGCATTTTGATCAAAGAACTGGAAGATATCAGAGAAAGATATCAAATTAACGAACTTAACATTAAAAAGTATGATTCTTCCAGCAAATTGGTCAAAAACTTGTGTGATCAACAACTCGCATACAAGGAAAATAAAGGGCGTGGTTTGGGTTTCAATCAAGTTCCTCCTCCATATAATGACAACTACACATATTTACCCATGACTGAGGAGGAATTGATGAATGAGGACAAGATGGCTTACGGTCCTAAAACTGATAAGTCATCAATCAACAGCAGACCTTTTGATAAACGAGCGAGTCCTTCGGTAAATTTTGTTTCAAAGGGTACTTTTGATCCTAATGCTTCGTCTTCCCCTGCAGATGAAGTAGTTGAAGTAAAAGTTGAAAATGTAGTTAGGGATGAACAAGCATCAGAGTCTGGTTCTTATGAATATTTAATAAATGAACTTAATCAAGACTCTATTTCGTCGTGCGATATTTTTAACTCGGTTTTTCGCTCTGTGATTAATTTCAGGCCTGACGGTTTGGGCGAAAACGTTGATGCTTGTGAAACAAAGACTGAAACGACAAATGAAACAAATGAGCCAGTTGAACCATCTGATTCCAAATGTGAATCATCTGAAGCAACTGATTCTGAGAAATTGGAATCAGTTGATTCTAGTGGATTCAGCTCAAAGGCGTCATGTGCAGAACCTTCTTGTGCTGAAATTTTGTCTAATGTTTCAGCTGAAGTTTTTGCTGAAGTTTCTGGTGTTACATCTGATAAACCAGAAGTCTCGGATCCTATCAAAGCTGATGAAGTGAAAACTGATGTGAACAAGGCTCCAAGTACGCAAGCTGAACAATCTGAGCCTTCTGTTAGTGATGAAAAGGTTCAGATCAAGCAACAAGAGCCGAAGCAAGCAAGTAAAGGACGTGGAAAGAAGAGGCCTAAACATCAAAGACAAGCAGGCACTCCACAGTCCTCAAAGGGCAGCAATAGTCCTCAAAAGGCCCGTGATGTGAAAAATGTCTTTGTTAAGCCAGTCTGTAATGGCAAATGTGAGAAATATGCATTTGACTGTGCTAACAAGGGTTTCAGAAAGACTGGTGAGATTTCTGAACAAGACTTGCAGTCTAAGGAAAACAAGAAGAATCAAAGGAAATCTCCACCACAGAAGGCTCCTGCAAATGACAAGTATAGGCATCCAAATTCATCGTCGTCTGCAGGAAATGTGCAACAAAAACAAGCACAGAAAGGACCAGTTCATCCTTCGGGGCCTACAAGAGCAAATCCAACTGATCAGAATGCTTTCTATATGAAGAGACAAACATGCTTCAATTGCGGCATTGCTGGTCACATTGCTCGGAACTGCATAAACCGTCCCTATGTACCCTACTATATGCAAAATCAGAGGGTTACACCAAAGGATAACAATCATTTCAAGACAATGAAGGTATCTTCACCTAAGGCAATGAAGAATGTGAATCCCAAGGTTAAACCTTCTGATGGGGATTGGAACGCTGCTAAAAACAAACGCAAGGCTGTTCAAGAACAAAAACGTTTTTCTAAAACAAACAAGCCTGAATCAGCTAAAGTTGCTCAACCGAAGGCAACGAATATGTTTGTTAAACCGAAACAGATTTGGAAACCTAAATCCAAAGCAGCAACGTCTCCAATCCTTGAAATGAAAGGGGACTTATGTTTGAAAGAAGTGTCTTACTTTGATGCTTCAGGAAATCCCAGGACCACGATGGCCTGGGTACCCATGTCTTACTAATCTCCTTACCTTTCAGGAACAACCAAGGAGGAGCTGTTGACAATCTCTGGAATGTTGATAGCGGTTGTTCCAGAGATAAAAACGGGTAACATTTCACTGTTGCAAAAAGTTCAATTTTTTTTTTTACAGATGATATGTTTCCTTTGGAGGAGATTAAAGAAGTAAGATAGATCAGCAAAAGGTACCGTTTAAATTCAGTACTTTGATTTGAATTTGATTAAGTCTTCAATCTGATGACAGAATGGTTAAAAAAAAAATCTTTTCTCTTTCTTAGTTCATTACTTTGTATATAAATTTTCCTTTCTCGTGTAAATGGTAAATTTGCGCAAAAATACAAGATTTATGCACAAATTTAGGGGGGGAGAGGAACATATAGATAGACATATAGATAGATATAGAGTTTAGGAGGAGAAAAATCAGAAAATACAAAATGAGTTTGATGTAAATATGTATTGTTTTAGGGGGAGAAAATGAGAAAAATACAAAAACATTTGAAAAATGAAAAAGCCAAAAAGAAAAATTGCATGATATGGGAAGTGAAATAAATGTTCGTGTTAAAGGGTTTTGACTAACACATGTAAGGTGCCATAGCTGAAAAGACTAGGATCTACTGCGATATGTCGATAGGCTTGACGCTCAACATGATAAAAGATACTATGTGATATAAACATAACGAACTATGTACCATGTGGGTAACATACCAACGGCGTATGATTTTATGGTCTTAGATCTTGCATTGATAGATAGCCAACATCTGAGGTTTCGGGTCTTTATATTGTTGAATCATCCGGGGATATCTTGGCTGTTCTTCTGTTCAGAACTAAAATTGTACATGACCCCAGGAAAGAAAGTCACTTGGAATTAGCTCATTTCTATTTGAATGTCTGTATGTTGTCCCGATACACACAATTTTGGTCTGACTCTGAAATCTTCTCTGAAAAAGTCGTGTATCTCCTCTGCTGCATCCAGATATATGCTGACCTGGAGGTGCTAGGCAACGACAGCTTCTGCTGCATCCAGATACATGCTGACCTAGCTGTACGTTGTCGCTTTGTAGATCAATTAAACACCCGAAAGAGGCCCTCTAGTGCCCAAAAGAAACCCTATAAACCTATGTCAAATTGAGAAAAACTCATTTGATCCTGTATATTATACCATCTCTACTTAAGATCTATTCTGTTCTCTTCTCAACCTAGTCCCAGTTAAGATTTCAGAGATCTGGATTGGACTTGTGAAATATGTGGTAGGGAAGCTACTTGCATGATAGAGTGTGCTGTTATAATTCCAGGATTTGATTAGTATTTGTTTGGGTGTTCATTGTTAAGAAATCAAAACATGATAAAACAGATTATATGCAGACCTAGACACAGTCAAGATATCTTAAAGGATGACATCAGTATACTCACCTGCTACGATGAATAGTTGTGCTTACCTTGATCGCGGGGGTATGCCTTGGAATGGGTCACACGGGTATAATAGTATAATATTACCTAAAGCATATCACGAAGTTGAAAAATTGAAAGTTGAGCGTTAAAGTTTAAGTGGACAAACATATTGGCAATCGCATAGACCAGTTTGATTAGGCTCGTACTGAAAAGTGTTCCTTAGTCTGCCTGAGAACGAATTTTGATCCCATTGCAATTGTAATTGTATATTATGGTAGTTGTTTATATTTTGAGTTTTTATTTGTTTTTGGTTCTTAAAAATTAAAAAAAAAAAACAAAAAATAGTGTCTTGTTTTTTCTTAAAATTAAAAAATATAACCGTTCTTGAAGATTTGACTGATCATCAAAAGTTAAAAGAATTTAAATTGTGAAATTTCATGTACCTAGTGTTCATGTGGTACTCTCCCTGTTGCATAAGAAATGTTTGCTTATGAGTTTGTGAGTATGTGCAGAACGTGATTTCAATCAAGAACAGGGGTTGTTGAAGACTGAGATGCTGTTAGCTGTTGACGAAGCATGGAGCAGCACAACAACAAGATGTACCTGAGTCAGAAGAATCCGATACGCAACGCCGTCTGACAGTGAAAGTACATTTGAAGAAGTACCATGAACCTGCTTGAAAGACAAAGATTGAAGAAGAAAAGAGCTGCTGAGAATCCTCCTCTCACATTTTTTTTTGACAAGATTTTCAAGCAAATGCTGATCGAGATCCTGATATGAAGCTAACCACAAAAGCTGAAGAAAGAGACCCAGTGCTGAGAGTTCAGAAGTCAAGAACTTCCACAACATCTGCAGCATTATGACAACCATAGACTTAGTTGAAGACGTTGCTGAATTCATGTTATGAAGACAATTTGATGGCATCAGTCTAGGGGGAGATTGTTAGGCCCTAAAGTGTGAGACGGACGCATCAAATTAACACAACGGGTTATGGTTACGAACTGGGCCTTACCGAGTTAGTTTATATTAGGTTGTGGACCTTTATAGGTCACTTGGGCCAAGCTTTAGGCCATGTGGGCCAAGCAGGCCCAAGGGGAGCCCATGTAGGGACTTGGGCTTGAGTTAGTATATAAACAAGTTTTCTACTTGTTTTAGGGTTTGAACCTTTGGATCATCATTGTTACATTTTCTCTAGAGAGAGAGGCGATTTAGTGTAGGAACTTGTACCAGACGGTTTTGCTAGTTGATAGTAATTGAATCGTGTGCAAGTTTCAAAGTGATTCGGTATCGTGTTCTTCTTATTATTCAGTTTTCCGTTTTGATTCTTGAATCACCAATTGATTGGATTCCGCACAATCAATTGGTTGTTTGATATCATTGAAAGATCCGTTTCACGGGACTTACAACAACCACTGCTGGTGGGGATTCAGATGATCCCATTAACTTGGGTGATGATTTAAAATATCAGGAATTGACGGGTAGAATTGACAACCTTGAGACATCTGTTGCTGAAATAAAAGATATGATGCAACAGTTGTTGAAGGCTCAAAAGGTCTCAACCACTGTTGTTCTAATTCAAGCACCTGCTCCACCACAAGCACCTGCTGCAAATGAGTTATGGAATTTATTCCAACCCCTGCTCCAACAACAAAGACAAATGGCTGATCAGCAGCATGCAATACATGTTCAAGAGCTGGGAAACATGATGGAGTCAAGGTTTAGAAATACACAAGCAGACATCAAGGCTATGAAGGCCCACATCCTGAACACCACTGGCAAAGCTCCTCCCACCGTTCTCTTCATTGATAAACTTCTTCCAGATAATGCCAAAAAGGGGGAGAAAATTAAGCAGTGGAAGAAGAAGGGAATTGAAGATGGTCTTTATATTGAACCGGAAAAGGAAAACATGACTAAAAACATTCTGTTGCCAGATGGTAGCAAGAAAATTGATGTTACCACAAATGCACTTGCAGAGGCAAAAGCAAGTGTTAAAAGAGATAGAGAGGCTAAGGATAAAGCCAGGTGGGAACAGGAGAAAAGAGCTTACATGGAGTTGAATGCACAGGGTACTTCTGAGCCAAAGGATGATGAAAATCCTAAGGATGAAAAGAAGAAACCCACTAGACAAGTGAGGTAACCCAAATCCACACCATCCAGACCCACAAAGCATGCCTCCAAACCACCTCCCAAAGGCTCCAAACCTCAAACCACCAAATCTCAAACTTCCACCCAAACAGTTGTTGTAACACCTGTTGTATCAACAACTGATACCTCAGTAGTTTCAACAACTGCCAGCCAAACACCTGCCATCTCTTCAACACACACCACTGCCCTACCACCAGAACCTAAAATCACTTCACCACCCACCAAATCACCACCTGCTGAAAAGCAGAAGACATCTACTGACACATCAGTAGTTGTAATGACAACAGAGGTTGAAACACCAGTTGTTTCAACAGCTGTTTTCCAGCCATCTACCACTGCCCTCACCATTTCAACAATCACCATACAACCCATTGTCACATCACAACCAAAACCCCCTTCACCCAAAAAGCTTTACACAAGGAAAAGGAAATATCATGAGGGTAATGATGACATACCCGCACCCATTCCTTTATCCTCCACACCCTACAATGTTGTCAAGCCACAACCATCCACTCCACCAACTCTTATCAAACCAATAAACCCTACTAACCTTGTATCCACTGCTGCAAGTTATCCACTGGAATTGGAAGCTGTAAAGGATGAGATGAGACAATTCTATACAGTGGATGATCCTTCACAAAGAAAATTTCCTTCTCTCATAGGCTTCAGGAATCCAGCAAATATGGATGAGTATCTAAAACTTAAAGCCAGGCAAGCTGATATAAGGGCTAGACTTGAATGTAAAGATCAAGGTGATAAAGCCATTTCTGAAAAAAATGGAATTTCTGCTCACTAAGGTCAAACAAATGGAAGATTATGCCAGAGACCTAAGCAAAGACATGTCAAATCTGCCACCTGGAGCCGTCCTACAAAAGGAAATGAGAAAGGATTATCTTGCATTCATCATGAAAGAAAAGTTTTATCCAGCCAAAGAAGAATAATTCAGTGAATGGCCACTCATTGCACTAAAGCATGAGGTAAACAGAATCAGGATGATCAAGAATGATCCAGGTCAGAAAAGGACAGCTCCAAACTGGAGCAAATACAAAAAGGCCATTGATAAACTTACCTCAGAATACAAGAGGAAGAAACAAGAGCTGGTGGATGCAAAGGTTGGACCTGCCAAAGCCATAGCAAAATGGATAAGGCAATACACAAATGAGGCTTATGAAAGGTTAAAGAAAAGAAGGATGACAGATCCTAGTTTACCACAGAAGCCTGAACACAAAAAGCCAGAACAGCAGATCAATGCTCCTGAACCACTGTTCACATCAGCAGATGTCTCAGTCATTGAGATAGATCAAAGAAAAAGACAAGAGCAGATTGAAAAAGAAACTACAGAAGATATAGCTGCAGCAAATGAAATCATAAACAAGGCTTTCAAACAAATGTCAGCTGAAAACTCTGAACTAGCAAAAGCTCAGGGTACTGCTCAACAAATTTTCACAAGGCCAACATCACCAAACTCCTCATCAGTAAATAAACCTCTCCCAAGAAACCCATTAGGTTCAAAAATACTAAAATGGATGTCTGATCAAAAGACCCATGTATTGACACTGTTCAGATCCAATGGAGAAGTAAAGCACATATCAAGGGAACAAGCTCTGGGCTTGAGTGTTGAAGATCTACACGATCTCCTTGAGCTTATACTTTGTAGGGATGAGGAGGATACAAGTTCCATGGATTTTGAGTTGCAATTTAAAGGACAAGTTAGGGAACTTCTGATGAGACAATAAAGATCCATAATAATGAAGAGTTTTGGCATTATCTGTTCCAGGGGGAGATTGTTGGGATTGAAACCTATCAGAGGAACAGATAATAAAAGCCAAAACTGGTTCACAACAGTGGATTCATCATAAGCAGTAGTTTACACCAGGCTTTCCCCTTGAAAGTATTTAAAACATCTGATGTCCTCTATCAACTAACCATATATAACAGTTGTTGACCTACAACTGCTGACCAAGTCAAAGACTGATGAAGACTAAATCCCTGCTGTTCAATCTACTGCCTTGAGTCAAGCACTGCTAGGTTATATCAAGTGCTGTTGGGTTCACATCAGTGGAAGGTTTCAACAGTTGTTAAGTTTGTCTTTATGAAATGTATTGTAATAACAGTTGTTAGCATAACAGTACTTGTATAGGTCAGATGTTAGAGGTTGTTAGATGTCGCTTTCATGGTGACGTCAGCTTAGATGCTTCAGTGGTTTGATTTGCCTATAAATGGAACAGTACCCTGTACTGTTACATTTGATTGATTGACTGAGTGAGTTCTTCTCCTCCAATCCTTTTATCTTGTGCAATCAACCAGGGAGCATCAGGCTGAGGGGGAGTTTTGTTGTAAGCATGCATTGTAATCTTTTGATTTGATTTGTAATATTTCGACTAATGGAATGCATGTGTTTATCTAAACTATTTTTCTCTTTGATTGTGTTTACAAAGTTTGTGTTCATTTCCGCTGCATAAATTATTGAATCATGTTCATTCATTATTCAAATTATACAAACAAGCACAATCATGAGAGCCCCCGATCCTAACAGCGATCAACATGAAATATTCTAAGGATTCGAAGAAGATGATTGGTTGGGTTCATTTGGTCCACGTGTGGGAAATATGAAAGGCAAAGAATGAGATGACTTTCAACAACAATCACTTGCATTTCAGTAGAACTGTGGACGCTATAAAGGAGAATGCTTTTTATTGGATTTTTAGTAGATTATATGTAAACCTTAATTGGGTTAAATGGCCTGAGTTTAATATTCGGGATGTAATTTTGTAACTTTGGGGTTCCAGTTTCTTGCTAACCCTTTTTTCTATATTTTATACATACTTTCACTGTTTCAAAAAAAAAATCTAAATTTAAAATTAAATTGTAAAGAAAACTATCAAACTAGGCACTGTTGGCCATCACCATTTTGGTGGGGTGGTAGAAGCTTTGTGTCTTTTAGGGAGAGAGCAGGCTTCAATTCCTGACATGGGGTAAAATTTAGTGTAATTTAAGAGTAGTGTTATGTAATATTTGCCGTTCAAAAAAAAAACTAGGCACTGTTGACTAAGGGCTTATCGAAATAGGCATTCTTTTTAATAGTTTCAAAATTATTTCAAACAATCAGAAACGGACACCTGAGTATCAGCCGTGATTTAGCCGGTCGCTATGGGACTTTTTTAGAGTTAGCCAGTGGATAGAAGGCTTAGCCGGCATTTATCTGGCGACTAAATTGATTGTATTGGAAAAGACAAAACATGTCTAATTTGTAAAAGTCAAAGTCAAAAATGTCTATTTTGGTAATTTTCCCTAAATTATAATCGACATTCAAGTGTTGGGTCACACTTAGAGCATCTGTAATGGTTAATGCCCCTTAAGGGGCATTTTTCGCCACATCAGCATTATATCGCTTCATGAAATGGTTAAGCCCTCTTAATGCCCCTTTCATTCATGGCTTTCCATGTTCTTCCTTCTCATTGGGCATTATTCTAAAAATGCCCCTCCCTCTTCATGTCCCTATAATGCATATGAGGGATGATGTGGGGCGTTATCAAACCATTTTACGCCTTTCTAATGTCCATTATGCGTGACGTTATACGTGCTATGTTTTAATCGGTTTTAATCTTGAATTTGGGGTCAAATGCCTTGGTTGTTTTAGTATGAACAAATATATATGGTTTTGTATTGAACTAGGAGAGACACCCACGCTACGCAGTGGGGTGTCTGGTAAAAAATGTGGTGAGCGCCTTTGTTCACCAAACCGAAACATATATAACATTACGATAAATAAAGAAGCTACATATTTTGTTTAGTTTCTAATAAAAAAATGTCTTAGTTTGAGTACAATTTCGTTTTTTATTAAAAATTTATATCTGAACGCTAAGAAAAAAACTGACCATGTATTTTTTTTCTAAAAAGATAACGAAAGCAAGTTCAAGAAAAATAAAATTACTAAAAAAGAAATGAGTTAAATATGTATATAGTTTGTAGTATAAGGGTCGATATTCATAAAACGAATATCGCTCCCGATAACTCGATAGTAAAAAAATTATATTATTTCGAATATAACTCTATTTTTTTTCAAAATACTTGTATCGAAACATTGAGAAAAACAAATTGATTACAACCACATATTTAGGTTTTTTTAAGTTCACATAAGTTATTAAATAATTACTAAACTTGAATGAGTTATCGACATGTATTAGACATGTATTGTTTATGGTGTAAGAAGTGAATTATTTAAACTATTTATTATTTCCAAAGTTTCCATAATATATATTATTTTTGTAATATGAAGTTTTTTTTATTATCAATAATAACTTTAAAATTATTTTAAATAAATACAAGGTTAAAACAGTACTAAATTTATATGTTGTGTTGGTATAATTTTGCTTATCTAGTAAATAAAAAGAAAGTCAAAGTTATGTTAGACGTTAAATAATGGGAAAATAGATTAAAAAAAGCAAATGGAAAGGGTTTAAGGAGAGCCGAATTTAGCCTGCATAGTAACCATCATGTTTACTTTGCACAGAACAACCAAACTTATTATTAGCTTTCTCCCATTTATTAATTTATATATAAAAAATAGCATGCAATTAAAAAACCATTAGTGGATGCCACATATTCTTATTAATTAATAAATAGAGGTTACTGTACAACCTCTTTGAAAATGTTAGATATATAATATATGTTGTTTGTTAGAAAATAAAAATAAAAGAAATTTGTAAACACGTTATTCTATTTTGAGTAAATTACTGTTGTGGCCCCTGTGGTTTAGTCATATGGATTCGTTAAATACTTTTATATTTATGCATACGTTATACTTGATTCGTGTTCCTGGATGATTCTTTTGTATGATAAACATGTCATTAACTTCGTACGAGCCTCCATTTAACATGTATAGCGCTATAGGAGTAACGCACCGCCCGTAGACTTGTGGTCATGTTAAATTTAATACTTGCGGTAATCAGAGGATTGACTTGAATAATCGCATGCCAGTTTATACGTTAATCTTAATAACTAAAGTTTGCCATGCGGATTCGTTAAATACTTTTATACTTATACTATGTATTAAACTTCTATACTCGCCAATACTTTGTATTGAACCATGTATTTTTAAAACATATTGCAGGTTGATGACGTTGAGATGATGAAACATAGTAGGGATTCCTTAGATACACAATTAGAATCATTAGATTAGGTTGATGTATCAATTTTGAACAATGTTGTATTTGCTTATTGTCTTGTTGTTGTATTTGAACAATTGTTGTAATTTGATTTCGATGTATTGTAACTTGACATTTTGGAATGAAATGAAATCAGTTTTGTTATAATTATTGTCACAAATTAGTGTTATGAAGTCTCAAGCAATCTCGTTCGTCTCACTCTGATGTTTTCGCTATCGGTTGGGGTGTGACATGAAGATAGAAGTGTGGGATGATGCCAGGTGTTTGAGGTGTTCTAGGATCATCACAGGTGGGTACTGAGGTGTCAAGACTGAGTAGAAGTGGCAAAGGTGCGAGATAGGTGGCAACATGGCAGAATTTCTTGGGCAACAAACATTCTGCCATCTGCAGGTCCCTTACTGACCGTAAGGGATCAAGTCTTAATGGTCCACAAGGACCTTTGGCGCACACAGATTTGAATCCCATGTGGTCCGTAAGCACATATGGCTTACGGTTCGTATCCGTCTTTTAGCAACATTATTAACACATCCTTACGGTCCGTAAGCACTAAAGGCTTACGGTCCGTAAGAGTCACTCAGAGGCCAATAAAATGACATGTTGACATTAGTGGTCCCTCCAGAACATTCTTCCATAATTTTTACTGTTAGACCCTAATTCGTACATGATAAAAGTCGCAGCGGAAAAATACGAACCATAAAATTTCTTTTCATTATAAGTACCTTGACTTACTTAAAATTGCATTTTAACACTACTTTTTCACATGAAGCCATAAATTGACTCATTTACCATTAAAAACATAACATGGGTTTTCTATATTACATACACCAACTTTCCCGTACAATCTGTCTTGTGACTCAGTCCTCGATCTCTATTCCTTGATGATCCTCGTGACTCATACTACCTGCGCTCACCACATAAAATTCATAACATTAGTACGCATTATAAACATGCAAGATTTATTCATGTTTACTTTTCGTTCCGTTAACTCTTTACATCCCAGCTTTCCATCTAATCATACAATCCGTGGTGAGACTCCTTTGTTATTCCTGCATTACACTTCATTCACCAGGAACGCTAATATTATCGTTAGTACTCAATTTCATTGGATACATGCGTACCTACTTTCATACATACTTATACATATTCATACGTTCACACATAACCAATTACATACATACATACCCACATGTAAACACATCTACATCATTACATACGTATCTACATACACACATGCCTACATTATTACGTACACTCATAACATTATACATATATACATACATACATCCCTACTTGCAACATACCTAACTCACACATGCCTACTCACATACATACCTTCATATATATGCGTATACTTGCTCACATACTTATAAACATACATACGTCGATGCATACATGCTTACATACATTTCTAAATACGTGTATAGAGACATACAAACATACATTCAATCATACAAACAACTTATAATCATACATACATCATCAAACAACAACATATAACAATTTTATCAATCCTGTCGTAGGCTACAGTCTACAGACCGTAGCTTACAATCCATTAATAATCAACAAAACAGCCCCTCCAGTACCGTAGCCTACATCTGAGCCGTAGGTTACGCTGCAGCCCAGCTACAGAATAATCAACAAAACAGCCACTTCAGTACCGTAGCCTACGGCTGAGCCGTAGGTTACGCTACTGCGCAGTTATAGATTTTCCGGTTTAATCCTTTTTTTACGAAAACGGCCGTAACTTTCAAACCGTTTATCCGTTTTACCTCCCGTTTCTTCCTACATGATCATAAATTAACATTCTATCATGTGAACTTGAAATTTAACATCCGGGTTAAGGAAATTCTTAACTTATACGTTTTCGGCTTATTATTGTTTTACGAAAACGGCCGTAACTTTCAAACCGTTTTTCCGTTTTACTTGATTCTTTTTCCTACGGGATCGTAATTTAATTCCCCATCACATGGGATTAACATCCATCATCCGGTTTAACAAAACTTTAGACTTTTAAGCTTTCGGCTTATTACCTTTTTACAAAGTTTTGAACCGTTCATGCATTTATCAAAATAATCTGATTATTTGACCTCGATTCCTCATAAACCTTATAATTTCAACGTTGTTTATCGTAAAGGATTAAATTCTTGGATGCCTTGCATCCTCTTAACACATTTTCGCTCAAAAGCTTATTTTGACCCGTTATGGGTATTTATGCATTAAATGGTCTATGACATACAAAACCATACCCTTCGCTTTTAAACTTGACCAAAACATTACTCTAATCGAATAGCTTGTTTCCAAATGACTTTTAAGGTCGTTTGCCCAATATACCTATCAAGGGCGTTTTGGTCAACTTTACGCTATCCTTAACAACAAAAGATTTCCTTGCATAAGTAACCGATCCTACTACTTAACTACAAATATTATTCACACATAACTTGCTCGGATCAAAACTAAGATCCGTTTAATACTTCATCGATATCATACAATTCATTTCTATTTGACTTCAATTACCCTATTTAATTAAATTGCATATAACTTTACATAAACAACTAAGAAGTGATTACGGAATCACTTACCTCATGCATCCGTGTTCATATTCGTTTCCTCGCCACTTCTTGACCCATTATCCATCCATGCTTGATTCCGTCTCGACATGATTCCTATACTTCCATGTCATCGAAATCACATTCTTATTAGCATATTCATTTGTACATGTTGACGATCATATCATTAGTCGTTTCTAACAAGCATAACCCATATAGTCATATCCATATCCGTTTGCCCTCATGTAGTTCATCATGTCATTACATATAACGTGTATTGATGTAACATGTAACGTACGACTTCCTAATATCTTACCTTCACAACAAGAAGTTAAATTATGCTTCTTGTTCGTAGTTGACTTCCAGAAAGTCAACAATTCATCTTATTTAACTTTCGACTTATCATTTTATACCCGTATCATCATGATAGACTATACGGGCGACACTATATACATTTTATCATACTATTGGTGTGCGTACCACCTTTTAAGCATAACACACAACTAATTCATGCACAATCTTCTAATTTCATACATAGTGCATCAAATCCTTCTACTAATCAACATGTGGTATTTAAAATCAAACATCAATAATATGAACATATTATCATTTTCATCATATCATCAAAACCCACTTCATGACTATTTTTCTAATCACTTACAAGTGATCTAATCTTAAGTTCTTCATAGTTTCTTCATGCTTTTGATATATGTACTACCTTGTAAGCATAGTGTACAACTAGTTCATGCATATCATTCTAATCTCATACACAATTCATCAATTTCTTCCTTCTAGTCAACACAAATCATACATGCATAACCATCAAACCTACAATTATCACATTTCTTCCAATCCTTCTAACAAGAATCCATCATACATAACATGATACATAAATTTTTGAACAAGAATTAGACCTAGATGAGATATCCATGCTATCATCTTCACCCCAACAATTGGGTTTCACCTTTAAACATCAAATTAAGCTAAATCATGCATAATTCATGTTCTATATGGTGATTCTAACACCTATACATGAACAATTTCATACCAATTCACGGATTAAGACATAACCCACTTCATACAACTTCATAAATCTAAATTTTGAGACATACCTCATGATCCCCTTGAGTAGGTGATCCTTAATTCATGTTCGGTTGTGAATTTGAGCTTCATTTGACTCCTCAATTTGATGATTATGTTAGAACTAGGGTTTGGTTCATGGGGAGTTCCCCCTGATCGTTCTAGAACACACGAAATGTGTGTGTGCTTGTGTGGGTGTGTTTGTTACTTAAAACATAACTTTCCCCCTTGTTCATCTTTGGTCCCTCAAGTTTGTTCCCTTGTTTGCTTTGTTAAACATTTTATTACATTCCATCTTTTAATAGTTTTAACCATACATCTAAGTAGGTTAATTAGCCTAGTTGTTTATTTCTTGAGGTACCATATCACAGCATTTTAACGAATATAAATATTCGGGTTTTGGGGTGTTACATTTACACATTTGGTCCCTCTCGCCAAACAACGTGGCATAATTGAGAGTTAATCAGACACGTGTTACCATATCATTCGACACAAATTTCCTAGGTGTTACAGTTCTGTATCTTGATATGAAAATGATACAAATTAGACATACCTGATGTTTTGGTCAAAAATCACACAAGGATAATGTAACCAAATCTGATTTTTGTGAGGTTGGATGCTTGGTTAAATGAACAAATGTATGAACAATAATTGAAAGAAAATGGCAATGAACACAAGGATTTATACGAGGAAAAAACCCTTGATCAATGTATGATCTCCGGCATAAAAAACCTCGGATAGTGAAAACAATCACTATCAACTATATTGAACAAAAAATGTTACAACTTCGAAAGTATTGAGCTTGTTACAATGAATTCTAGTGTGTGCGTATTCGAGAGAGAGTAGCAGAAGTGTTGTTCGCTAATCAGAGTGTAAGTGCTTTCTAAATTAGCTCAATACCCCTATTAATCTTAGCCAAAATATCCTTAACTAACTATCCAAAATTTTAGCCATCTACCCACAATCACCACCAATGGTCTTCAGCTCATGCACGTGCCAAAAAAAGAGAGCATATTCCCCTTGAATCTCGGTTGGAATAAGTCTGCTACGAAATGCACCTGCAAAACAAAGCCAAAGGGTAATGGAAACAATTGTTAGTTTAAGAATACCAGTGAGGATCCTTGATCCTTAGCCTTCCTGCACCATTTCCTAAGGATCCTTGATCCAGGCTAAACTGAGGATACGTGATCCATAAGCACTAAAATTCTATCCCTAACACCTGGTAAGATTTTTGTTGAGTAATTAGCTACAAATTAATTGTCGGATTTCGGATTCTTCACTAGAGAGAGAGCAGACATTTTTTTTCAAGAAGAAGCTGAGTATCGATGTTGAGTATGTGTTTTTTGGATATCCATTTCGGTATTCGAATTTGAACACCCTAAGACTCAAAGGTTACAAAAAGAGCGCTTAGGGCAGTGGCGGAACTAGCACATTAAATCAGTTCTGCCATTGCCCTAAGCGCTCTTTTTACCACTTACCAAGTCAGAGATTTCCTTCCGATTTCCGCAGCAAAACTGCAGGGCAGGGGCGGAACGACCGGTACTAGTGTTATCGCAACAACAAACAGTAAGATTGTGCATTCTTTATAGAACCAGTGTTATTGACAGCAGCAAAATAGGAGACCAGTGCGTAAAGGATGGCCAGCGACGTTTGGTTTTCTTCCAGAACCTGAGCGATAGTCAGAAAGAATGCCACCATACGTATTTTGTGTTTTTTTTTTGCTAATATAATCACTTGGGCTTATCTAATCAATTGGATCATTGTTTCAATCGGGCTCCCTTATTTTATAAGTTTGGGTTGGTTAGGGGTATCATTTGTATAAATCGGAAAAAAAATACACTACGCATACGGACTTCAGCCGTAGCCCGTGCTACGGCTCACAGGCTACGGCTCACATAACACTGGTTCCACCCCTGGCTTAGGAACTAGGGACATTAATTTTGATTTTGAACTCACATGGTTAACACCCTTAAACGCAAAGATTCAAAAAGTAACTTTCTCTATTTTTGTTGATTGTGACCGATTATGTGTGATTAAATGCAATAGAAAGTTGCAAAAAGTGGTCAAGTCATTTCCACATTGTTGCCATGCAAATTCATGGTTATTTTCCATTATATTTCCTTCCGTTATCTAAGAGAGAAAAAACTTCAAAAAACCATTGACTTAAGTTATAGGCTAATTAATCATGTAAGCGAATATGATGAGTAAATTGGATAAAAACCTATATCACTGTATACATGTGATGAAACGTGAGATTTAAAGATTAATTTGAAGAAGTTCTTAAATTCTGATTAAAATATTAATTAATGAGCATTTTATTGATCACCAATAGTTTTCCTATAGACAAATACTTCAAAATATATATGTGTGTATGTGTTATTTACTATAATTTTTTTAATCTTTTCGTAATATATTCACGGGGTAAAGTTATTATACGAACACTTCTAAAAATAAAAATTATACAAAGTCGTAGTGGGTCGTAAAATATAACACAATGTCGAGTATATATAACAACGAAGAAAAAAGACACAATGACGTAAATATAGAAAAAAAAACACAATGATAAATAAAAAGACACAATGATGTAAATAAAAAAGTGTAAAATCTACAAGCTAAACATTTAAAAACAAAAATCTAAAATCTTACATCGGAGTTCGTTTGTTACCCTTCTTACGACTTTTTATTTGTAAAAGAATTTATATTTAATTCTAACTTGTATCTCAAGAGTTGTTATTGAATTACGGTATCTTATATTATGGTTACACCTCATTTTATGTATGAGGAACGTGTGGATCCGTAAAGCAAGACCACATAATTGGATCTTATGAATTAAAAATTATTTATTTAGAATTTTGTGGCATACAATACTATGTCAAGATAACCTTGTTATTTGCTCTCTGCCAAAATCATGAAAAGAATGACAAAATTCAGCCAAAAATAACAATAAATAGGGCTGTGTATGAGCTGAGCCGAGCCGAGTCGAGCTAGGGCAAGTTCGGGCTCGGCTCGATTATAAATTGAGCTGGCTCGGCTCGGATTTGAAATCGAGCTGAAAATCTAAGTCCGGGTTCGGCTTGGTTTTTAATCGAGCTGGCTCGACTCGGCTTGGTTTGGCTCGATTTTAAAAATAAAAATTAATACATAGCTCTCAAAATTCAGTATTCTAAAATATTATTCAATCCTTCAAAAGAACATATTCAAAATAAGTTCAACCTAATACATTACAAGCCAAAAGCACGTTCAACAACGCAAAATAAGTTTTATATTTCAAGTAAATACAATATTTGTTTATTAGCACGGCAATCAACCTTTAAATATGTCATAGATATCAAACAAAAGCCTAAATACATGTAAATAATATTTTGTAATATATTATATGTATATAAAAATAAAATATATTATAAGTAAAATAATTCAAGCTAAGCCGAGCTACCAAGCGAGCCAAACCGAGCCAATTTGGCTTGTCACGAGCCGAGTCGAGCTAGGTTGACTTTCTAACCGAGCCGAGCCGGCTCGGCTCACTTTCAAACTGAGCCATATCAAACGAGCTTTTTCCGAGCTAAATCCGAGCGAACTCCAAACCACGAGCTTTGCACAGCCCTAACAATAAATAATCAAAACTAGATTTTTTGTATCGCGCGTTGCGGCGAAACCGAGCAAATAATAATGTAAAACAAATGTGATTTGAAAATAAAGCATGTTGTTTAGAAAGTCAAACCATTAGAACGATTTAGTTTATTATCGTACCGTTTTATGATACCAAATAAATGTTTTATTTTGAGTATGACCTCATTTTAACAAAACTTAAAACAGAATGTCAGGGAAAGAAATTAAATACAACTACCTACTTAAGTTTTAAAAAAAAGTTATAACCATAACTTATTAAAGAAGTATCAAATTAATCGATAAATTAATATATGTTAAAAAAAGAAAAAAAAAACACTATTAAAAAAAGGTAAAGAAAATAGATGTTTAAGATATAGAAAAATATGTTATTAAAATTAAATATAATAATAAACTATTATAATATATTAATGAACAAAAAACTATATATTATTATAAAAATGAAGTCACTATTCATCGTCTCTTGAAATAAATGTATATATAATGTATATGTAATCTTCTATACATATAATAAAAGAAACCTCTTTGAGGACACGTGTCAATCAACGAGGCTATCAAATTTTGAGTTTTTTAAAAATATTATTTAAGTGTGATAATATTTTTGTTCAATATTTGAATAATTCATGATTGTTTGTTACCTAATGATTTAAAGATAATTTAATCCATTAAAATTTTTAAATCTTCCATTCAAATTTTATCTAACATTTGTGTTGGGTTTTGAATTATTTATTCAATATTAGGATAAAGGATTCAACTGACAAACGATTGGATCGACACTTTATTTGAAGAAATCTTCATTGGAAATGAATTTTATTTTATTTCTAATTTTAATATCCTTCTTTTTGTTTAATTTATTCTACCGTATATTATGTTGATTTACTTACTCTTTATTAATTTCTCAATGGCGAATGTTATAATAACTTTATTTCTAAATTATACCAAACAGATCATAATCTATCCATGCTATTATGTTGATTCACTCTCTTTATTAATTTTTTCAATGGCAAATGTTACTTTTTGTGTTTACGTATAGTGCATTCATAAGTTCTCATATCTTTTAAAAAACTTAAACATATTAAGTATAGGTACTTGGTGTCTTTATAGATAGATATATTTTTCATATAACTAAGTTTTTTCATTAGCCATTTTGGAACAGAATGCTTCCCTATAACGAAATCGTTTGTTTTTTATGCTATAACTTTTTCTTATTATCACAAAAACCAAACTTTGTATTAATATGCTATCATTAGTTTTTTATGATACAATTTTTTTTATTTGGTACATAAAATTAGGTTTATTCAACCCGTGTAATACATATGGTTTTAAAAAAAAACTTTTTTATTATTTACTATACAAAATTACATTTATTTAACCCATGTATTACACATGATTTTTAAAGATATAACTTTTTTTATTATTTGGTATATAAATTACATTTGTTAAATCCATACAATACACGAGTTTTTTAAGGATATATTATTTTTATTATTTAGTATATAAAATTACATTTAGTAAACCCGTGTAATACACGGGGTTCTAACCTAGTATATATATAATGTATATATAATAGATGATTTAAGGGCCACGTTGTGACTAGATTTCTTTCACTATACAATTATATATATATTATATTATATATATATATATTATATTATATATATATATATATATATATATTATTGTTGAAAGACGATAAATAGTAATTTTTAAATTTACAATAATATATAGTTATTTTTAATGTTTTATTATTTTAATATTATAATATTTTATTATTATATTTACTTTAAACACATTTACTTTTTATTTTTCATAATTCTTTTTTACTTTTTTTTAAATGATATTACCTTTATCAATTAATTTAATATTTCTTTAATAACTTTCGTTCATTATTAAAAAAAAGAGTAAACTTACGTTTTGCTCTCTGTGGTTTGGTCATTTTAACAGTCCTATAGTTTTAATTTAATATTTCTTTAACAACTTTCGTTCATTATTAACAAAAAGAGTAAACTTCCGTTTTGCTCCCTATGGTTTGGTCATTTTAACGGTTTTGCTCCAATAGTTAAAAAATAGCCATTTTCCTCCCTGATCTTTCGAGTTTGTCGCCAGTTTGCTCCCTAATCTTTCGAGTTTGTCGCTAGTTTCCTCCCTGACGGAGTTAGAGGCTGGGAGCAAAATGAAGATAAGTTAGAAAAATCAGGGAGGAAAATGGCTATTTTTAAACTATTGGAGCAAAACCGTTAAAATGACCAAACCACATGGAGCAAAACGGAAGTTTACTCTAAAAAAAAAACTTAAGTATGTAGTTGTGTTTATTTCCCCCCTGAAGATTCCGATATAAGTATTGTTAAAATGAAGTTGTATTCAAACGAGAGCATTTATTTGGTATCGTTTTACGGTACGATGATAAACTAACCTAATTCTGTTGTTTGGCTTTTGAAACAACATGCTTCATTTTATTGATATCGTTTTACGGTATGATGATAAACTAAACCAATTATCGTTTATTTAACATTATCATTTGATTTGTTACGCGGTAAAGCGCGACACAAATAAAAGCTAGTTGTTATTGTTTGTTCGAATATGTAGTTAGTCCATGTCAATAAAAAAATATTATAATTTAAAAGAGACATTCAACAAGATAATCAGACAAAATCTAAACCGTTAGAATGAGAAAATATCTTGGAGAGAAAGATTCCGGCCATGTCATGATCGAAATATACAATATAGAAACTAGTTTATTTGCACCGCGATTCGCGGCGGCATTTTAGCTGATATCAATTTGGTTTCTTCTCGTGTCAGTACGATACAGACATTCGGTATAGCAATCAGCACACATTTTACATCGATCGAAAACAAAAAAGTGAATAGGGTACCGGTATCGATGTTGTTTGGATGATATAGGTTCAGTTGGTCACAGTATCGGTATTGTTTCGCTGACGGAGTTGTATAAATGAAATATTATCGAAACCAAAAACCATAAAAAAGAATACGGGTACCGCTACAGATGTTGTTTGGTTCGGCTCGGTACAGTGCAGTACAGTGGTGATATGGTGTCAGTTTATCGAAACTAAAAATCATAAAAGTAAATATCGGTACCAATACTGATGTTGTTTGGTCAATTTTATGTTCAGTACGGTAGCACACGGTATCCGTTTTCAATAAGATTGACCAAAATCCATAACAATGAATATCGGTACTGATGTTATTCAGTCGGTTTTCCGCTCGGCATGGTAGCGGCGCAACATCCATTTTCAATAAGATTTATATAGGAATATTGAAAAAAAATCAAACATAGTTGCGTCTTTGGATCATTTTAAAAAATTAACATACGCAAGTTATTAGCAAAAATGTCATATTAAATAAAAAGTAAAATACTATTAACAAAACTAAAACAAATACCTAAAAAATTATTTACTATTCATGGTCCTTCGTGTCGCTACCAAACCAAATCGGAATCGACTGAAAATTTTCTATATCGATACCGGTTTTATTTTTATTGTTTTTGTTTTCGATAAACTAACACCGTATTTTTATGGTTTCCTGTTTGATAACGAATACTTTAATCATATAATAAAAGTTATATAAAAATATGTTTAAATCAAATTATATAATAAAACAATATAATATGACGTTAGAAAAAATCAATACTAAAAAAATTGAATCACTGTTCATCAGTTGTTTCTGTTAATAGATATAAATATAATGCTCAATTCAGAAGGTGCACAATTGATTTTCCGTTAATTTGGAAAAGGTTTTGTGAGAGCAAATGATACTTTTCTCAAAGTACTTTTTTTACAACCTAGGCCACAGGGGCACTCCGTGATATAACGAGTGATAGAAACTTCAATGCGTGGAACATCACAAAATCCCACCCCCACCTCCAAGTATAACGCGTTATATAATAACGAAACCCGATTTCGTTATTTTTACAACGCCGTGATGGTTTTTTTTGTGAGTGTAATTGTTGGTTGGGGGGAAATTGTTGGGTGTGGTGGTGAGTGATGACCACCCCCACTAAAAATGTTGTGAGTGATGGAAAAATGGTTGCTGACATGGCGGAACATGATAGGATACTGTGAGTGATGAAATTTTATCAATAGTGACCACCCCCCCTCCCCTTATAACGTGTCAAAACATTTTCTCCTAAACATAAGACTGGTGGGATGTGGGCGTGGTAAAGCGGCTTTGTTGGCCCTTTAATACTGGGTACATCACCCCGGGTTGGCGTTTTGGTGGGCATTGCCCGCTTGGCGTGGGGTGCTGGCCTGGGTGACGTGTCTGGCAATAATTGGCTGGGTGTTGATGATCGTTTGGCTAGCCGTTACGCATAGTCATTGGCCAATGGTTATTTAAAAAAAAGATCTTTCAATTTTTTCCTATAAAAACCTTTTAATTTCTTACTTATTTTTACCATCCAAAAATTGAAAAACCACTATCAAACTCCAAAAAAATACATATAAAATGCCTTCTTCAAGTTCAAGCGATTCGTATAAGAAATTTGTTTTGTCATCATTATCGGACGATGGGGCGGAATTATTATTACCAACCGTGTCGATGGTGGTGAAAGCTATTGTTGACGATGCAAATGAAGAGACTTCCCAACCCAAACGGAGGAAGTAAATTGTTCGTGAACGCAGAACAACAAAAGATTTGTTGGTAAGTGATTATTTCTCACCCGAACCAACGTATTACCTTACTAAATGTTGTTTTTTGGTAATGGAATGTATTTTTTAATTGTAATTATTTAATATAAATGAAATGTGTTTCAAATTACTTTACTAAATTCTATGACTCATATAAAAAAAATTAAGTGCCACATGGCACCTCAACGTCGGCCTCGCCACACCCCTTCAACACCCCATTTTTTTGTGTGAACTAGTGAAGCTCACACATGCCACATATCAAAGAATATCCCCAACCTAAACCCCTCCACACCTCATAGTCTAAAATAACCACTACTTCTCACAAGTTATATATTTTTTTCATCATGGCTAAGAGAGAAGTGTGACTAATGCTATCAGGGGCGGACCTACCTCTTTGGTAGGGGTAACCCCCGCTACCCTTTGTTCGGAAAAAATAGTGTAAATTTTGGAAAAATTTGACGTTTTTTCGATTTCGTTACGGCTTATTTATAACACGTTACCCCTTGGTCGGAATCCTAGATCCGCCACTGAATGCTATTATTTTAACAGCTTGGTGGATCATTTGAAGAAATTAAAATGAAGTGGTGTTTAGTAGTCAAGATAGCAAGCAATACGGTTTAACGGATTCGATTATTTCTATACATTTTTTTTGTGGTATTTTAGTCATAGTCATACGTGTAAAGTTAGTTAAACCGAGTAAGTAAATTAAAAATCCACTTGTGTACTTGTAATTGTTTATTTGTTCTGAATTAGTTATTTGCTATCCGGGTGGCTGATTTTTTTCGAAAAGTCTGTCTTAAAAAAGTATTGACATAAATCCATTTACACAATATATTTATGTGCTTTTGTTAATATGATATTTGGTTATATTATAGAAAAGTACTACTGTCATGTTAAGTGAACAAATTTGGAAAAAGATATGGATTGAAAATGTTTGATATTAAGGCTGGAGGGTGTGGTCACGTCACGTCAGGTCCACCTAGGCGTCACCGAACACCGGCACCACCGAACACCGGCACCACTATCGAATACCACCGATCATCACTGACAAGAATAAAAAGAAAATGTAGAAAGAAACACTAAAAAATAACCGAAAGAAAATCAACCAAAAAGTTGTATGGTAATGATGTTCGTATGAAACCCATGGTTAGAGATGAGCAAATGGTACTACGTGCCGATACCGAATTTCCCAAACCGAAAGATCTTAAGTACCAATTCGGTACCGACTTTGGCGTTCCTGGTACGGGTTCGCAGTTGGTTTTTACCGTCATATACTGGTACCGTAACCGGTATTTTCAGTACCTGTACCGATTCGGTATCGGTTGGCACTGAGCTGATCCCTACCCTTGAAAGTAAAAAAAATCATTAAAAGTTAAAGAAAAACAACAATAAAAAGTTGTACGATACCATTGTTGTTCGTACGCTTTCGGTGATTAGGGATGAGCAAATGGTACCAGGTAGCAATACCAAATTTCCTGAAGGAAAAGATATTCAATATCAACTCGGTATCGACTTTTGGCGTTTTCTGTACCAGGCTGGTGTTGGTTTTTACCTTCATGTATCAATAACGAACAGGATCGTACCGGTGTTTTCGATACTAGTACCGGTTCGATACCGGTTGACAACAAACTTATCCCAATCCGTGATACAAAAAAATAATTAAAGTTAAAAAAAAATATGAAAACGTACTCAACTTAACAAGTACCAGTTGACACCAAACCTATCTCAACCCGTGATACTAAAAAAATCATTAAAGCTAAAAAAATTAATAAAAGTTTATTAAAGTTAAAAAATAAAGAAAATAATTATTATTGTAATATTAAAATAATAAAAATATAAAAAAATTACATATAATATTATAATATTAAAATTACTATTCAAGCTAAAAATATGAAAATATATTTATATTTATATACTATTAATTTACAACAAGTTTGTGCATATATGAGTTGTACTTGTTGCTTTAGTGGTTTTTTGTTCTAAATCAATTTGTTCAAAAATTTACATAATATAAATATAAATATAAATTTACAACAAGTTGAGACATTAGGTGTTGTACCCCATGTTTTGGGGGATTTTAAAAAATGATGTTTCACTTTAAACCCAAAACTACTTAATTTTGTAGTTTTAACCCAAAAGTTTTTAGTTTTTTCAATTTAACCTCACAACCTTTTTACTTTCAACTTTGATTTCCTATGTTTTTCATATTTTGCAAAATTTTTAGTTTTACGTTTAGATCTAAATTTTGCGACTTAACATGGCACAATATGTGTGTGTGGTTCAACGATTTTACGTTTTGTTATACGCTTCGTTCTAAATTTTGCGAGTTAACATGGGGCAACGTACGTGTGTGGTTCAGTTTACGTCGTCTATTTTTTTCCCGTTTAATAAGTTCGTCACAACGCGCGAGTCCTAAATCGAGTTAGTTATTATTTTCTATGTTTTATATGTCGGTCTAATTTTTCCACTTCAATGTTGGTGGTCGTTGGCTATAGTGTGGCATTGGTGCTATTTGTCACGTTTTTACGCCCCTGCCGCAACGCGGGGAGCTTAACACAATAGCCAATAAGTTATTTATATGGATACAAGTCATGTAACGTAGTAATTATGATACCATTAATTGTATTGAACTTATTTAGTGAATTACTTATTTGTATAAGATAGTAATACAAACGTAACCGACAAAAACATTTTTAACACATTGTAAATGTGAATCTGATCAACAGCATGCCAATGTCGTTGGCCGCGACGCAACGCGCGTGGATAAATCTTCTAGTTAAAGTTAAAAAGTAAGAAAAATAATTATTATAATATTAAAATAATAAAAATATAAAAAGTTGTATATAATATTAAAGTTACAATTCATTAGATTATATATATAATACATAAGGGGACCGCTAGAATGAGAACCACCTCGAGTTATGAGAACCGCGGGAACCACACCGTACGGGGCGAGGTGGACCAATTTTTTTTTTCAAAAACGTAGATTAGTGTATCACAAACACATTCGTAAAAAAAATTAAAAAAATGCCGTGGGTGTAGTTTTTTACACCACAAGTTTGTGGTGTAAAAAACTACACCCACGGCATTTTTTTTTTAATTTTTTTTTTACGAATGTGTTTATAATACATGCATCTACGTTTTTGAAAAAAAATTTTGGTCCACATCGCCCCGGATCAAGTGGTTCTCATTCTAGCGGTCCCCTAATACATAATATATAAATATATAATATTCATTAGACTGTATCATATATATAAATATATAATACAATTATATAATAGTATAATTTACATCATAACTGTGCATATGGTGATTGTACTATATGCACAGTGGTTTCAGACCCGGACCGGCCGGTCGAACCGGAAACCGAAGGTTAAGCCAGTCCGGGTCATGGTATCGCGCCGGAAATGAATTGAACCGGAGTTGAACCGGCGATCCAGCGGTAGGTCCGGGAAACCGGTCGGTCGGACTGGTTTTTTGAAGGGTTGGACCGGTTTTTATATATTTTTCAGATTTAACCCTATTAATTTTTATAATATTTACGATACCTTCCGGTTCTTAAGTTCGGTCCGACCGGTCGGACCATTAAACCAGTAAGAAGACCAGTTCGACGCCCGATCCAGTTATGAAAACATTGTCTATAGGGGTGTTCAAAACTATCCGTATCTGTAAAATCCGATCCGAATTATCCGATATCCGAATCCAAAATTTCGAATTCGGATAGTGATTTTAAAAATTTTCGGATATTTCGGATATCCGGTTTTAAACACCCCTATCTATGCATGACATATGTTTTGTGCTATTGTATGTTGTATGTTAAGTAATATTGTTTGTACTTTGCTATTTTGAAGCCACGTGACACTTTTATGTCTACATCCACAACTTTACCTTTGTCACACCCCAACCGATGGCGGAAACATCAGAGTGAGACAAAATAGATTGCAAGAGACTTCATAACACTATTGGTGACAATTATTTAAATAATAAATTTTCATTTCATTTCTAAAGAGTCAATTATAAGGATTTGAAACAATACAACATAAATAACGAAAGACGATACAATAAGAATACAAGTTTAAAGTGTGTATCTAAGCATCCTACTAGATTCCATGTATCACCAACATCATCGCTAAACCTGCAACATGTTCTAAAAGTGTAGTTCAATACAAAAAGTATTGGCGAGCATACAAGTTTGGTGCGTAGTATATAAGTTTAAAAAATGATAAGGAACAAGCCATATGGCAAACCTAGTTATCAAGATTAACGTATAAACTGGCATGCGATTTACAAGTCAACCCTCTGTTTACGCAAGTATGAATGAAAATTTAACATGGCCACTAGTATACGGGCGGTGCGTTACTCCTATAGCGCTATACATGTTAAATGGCGGCTCGTACGAAGCTAATGACAAGTTCATCACATAAGTATGGTCCAGAGAACACAAATCAAGCATAACAAATAGTAAGCATGTATTGGATTGTTTGTTTGTACATGTGCATAAGAATATGTATAGTAAGTGTGTTTTGTATATAATAACATGTTACACCCAAAAGTATGAAAACGGTAAAATGGGTCAAGTATACTCACAAAATTGCTAAGTCTTCCGATTATCCAAGTATTGACGAGTTAGTGAGAATAGGAGAATGAGTGCGTTCGGTGTTGAAGGTTATGGGGGGGGGGGTGTTTAGATTCGAATTTAGGAATTTAAAGTAGTAAAAGTATGTATACATGAAAGTAATATCCAAGTTCTAAGAGTTTGTTTATAACACCATTATTGGTGGTTTCATGGGTCCCAAATTGCCCATTGGAATCATAACAAGAACTCTAGAATATTTGGTATAATAGCTTAGGTTTATGATGGTTAATCATGGTTTGATTAACACCACAAACTCAGCCATGTTTTTATATAATAATATTTAGTTTATATAGTAATAATATATCCTAAAACTAAGTCCAATCAAGCATGGTCATATAGCATCATGTATGTCAACATGGAGGTTAAGAAAACCTCATTATAAGATTCACCACTACACACATCATCTTGAAGATGGTGGGAGGGTCATGAATGACAATAATGTAAATCTAATCAAGTCATAAAAGTGTTCAAATGAAGGAGTGGAACTTAGTTTGGAATGCCAAAGCCTCCATTTGTTCACACTTCACAACTCACAAGTTTATCATATAGAAGATGATGACTTGTGCTTATTTTCATCATTTGTTATCAAGTTTAAACAGAAAATAAGTGAGTGTTTGAACTCATAACTTTGATGGTAATAACCTTAATACAAACCCACAATCATAGACTTGATTGGGAGCTTGATGGGAACAAGATTCCATCAAGTTATCATCATAAAAATGGACATACAAAGAAATAAAAATGAGCAGAATTTTATATGTACTTTGGACCTCAAAAATGATGAGGTTTCACCTTAGTTTGCCCAAGCAAACTTGTGAAAAACTTCCTAGAGGTTATCCAAATGTTAAGAAAAAAGAAACAAGAAGAAAATACTTGGGAAAGTGAGCAAGAACTCACTTTGAAACCCTTAAACTTTCTGCTCAAAGCTGGAAATTTTTGAGTGATTTAGAGTGTATTTGAGAGTGCTTTGTGGAGTTGAAAAGTGGAATAGAGTGGGGGAAAGGATGTATTTATAATGGGGATTAGGGTTAGTGTTAAGAGGGTAATTAATATAAGTTGGTGAGAGTTGAACAATAAGAAGCGAAAATAATCAGCCAATGGCTGCACGAACCATTCTTGACCATGAGTCTTGGCCACATTCAACTAATATCCTTTATTTAATTGGGCATTTAAGTCCATGTTTCATATTAATTTCAACTAGGATGTATCCCGCCGCGTTGCGGCGGCCGAAGTAAGCTTTATTATGATGACGATTCGTTAGGTTACATTATGTCCTTAATGAAATTCAAAATCAATCGGCCTGTAGATATTTGTTTTTTTGTCGGCTGACTTACTCGAGACGTAAGAGAGGTCAATGGGTTGACTTGGTTTAACAGAAAATAAAAGACTTGTTTGTGTACATATCTTGCACCAGTTTACCAAATGGCAAATATGAAAACACCTACCACTAATTTGTAATTGACATGTGTATGCAATCAACAAACATTTAAGATTCAAGCTGCTGCTTGCCTTCACGCCTCTGTTCCGTGACTTGCCCCTGCTGAGCTGGTATGTGGTTGCGCCCCACAATTCATGGCCCTGACAATATGAAAAGGAAAGTATTTGTAAACTGTTATAGATAATTAAAGCAGTATTACTAATTAAGCAAAAAAGCTTTAAATATTAACTTACTAACAACCTTCAAATGAAGTGTTACATCCGTCGAATGACGAAGATGCTTTGCTGGGTTAGTTTCTTCTTTAATTACACAAGCTACTTTCAGCTCACTTACTTGCTTCCCCTGTCTATCCCCGCGAGATGAGCCGAACGTGAAAGATCTCTTCCACAGGTAAACAATCTTCTTTATTTTGGGAAATCATCGATTCAGCCCTATTGCTTCCTGGGATCTATATATAGTAATCAGAAGATAAATAGAGACTGGTATTTTAAATGATTAATTAGATGTGGAAATAAAGAAAATGATTAAAAAAATGATGATATGAATTACCTTTGCAACTGCCACCCATTGATCGTCACGTCACGCCACGCCAATTGTGTCCTAGTATTCGCTTTACGGGTCCTAACTATAATACCTGACACTGTAACCAGGCGCAATAGGTCTAACAAACCTTCTAGATAACCTTTACACACCTTCATAACTATGATGATGGCACCTTCTTGTTCTATGACGTCTACTTTGCCTTAAATCGATACCTAACCTGACTGGGTTAACAAATAACAAACCGCAAATCTGAATACACTGACCACTAATCTGTAACTAAGACAGGTATACGCAGTCAATAAACATTAAAGATCCGTACCTTAATAGCATAACTTTTGGCCCTTATAGTTAACTGCTAAAAGATCTAAGGTGCGCTCCGACCTCGTGAGAACATCAATGAACAAAAACTTTATAAAATTTAACACCATAATTAAGTTTCATAACCACCGTATACTACAAAGAAATGCCTCCTTCACTTTTCAGTATTATTATTACTGTTAGTTTTGTTCCCATATATTAGCCCTGTTTGATACACAATCAAACATTAAATTCAGTTAATAACTTAACTCTATCCATGCAAAATTAACAGCAGTAATCAAATCATCCATTTCATAACCAAATCCGAATCAAAAGCAGTTTTAAATACATAAATCACTTAATTGTTATCAAATCCACTTAATTAGGGATGAGCATTTTTTAGCAAACCGGCATAGTTGTCAATAGGAGCGACAAGCTACCTATATGCTACATAGCGAAACAGAAAAATACATGTTATCGAGCAACGGAGATGAGGAAATTACGGAAAGATACATGTTGTAAGACCAAACCTGAGGCATCGAGTAGTGGAGATGAAAAATTAAAATAAAAATAAAAACGTTTTTATTTATCGCTATATACCATACAGCGACATATGACTTATATGCTTAGTAGCACGCTATTGACAACTATGTGAACCGGTACCGTACCGACCAAACAAAATGGGTACCGTATTCATCTTTAGGATTTTCAGTTAATAACCATACTCTATCTATACAAAATCAACAACACCAACTGAATCATCCATTTCACAAACAAATCCGGATTAAAAGCAGCTTTTGATACCGAAATCAGTTAAATGTCATCAAATGGACTCAATTTTAATATTCTTCAGGTAAAATATGCAGATGATCATCAAAATTAGGGCAAATCAAACCTGAAGATCCGGAACCGGTTTCACTTTCTCAACATACCGATACCGATCAGACGTTACCGCAATCGCAGCTCTCTCCTGCAACAAAAACAAAATAATCAAACAAACAATCAATCTCACAACATTCCGAACAATATTAGAGTTAAAAAACGGTACTTCTTGTTCTCGTTTGAGCTCTTGTGACGGTTTGATCCACAAAAAGTATGCTAGGGTTCTAGCAACCACCCAGGATGCGAGGTTGGTTCCACCGCGAAGACCGCCCATTGCATTTCCGACGGCGGAACGGATATTACCTAATGATTTCTTCCAACCGGTAGCCATTGTTGTTAGAGTGAATTGCAAGTTTTGTCCTTTATCTTTAGGCCATTTTGCAAGTTTTGTCCTTTATGTTTAAAGTTGACGAGTTTTGTCCTTTATGTTTGAAATCAAACACGTTTTACCCTTTGGGCCTTAAAAATCAAGCACGTTTTGTCCTTTATGTTTAAAAATCAAGCACGTTTTGTCCTTTATGTTTAAAGAATCAAGCACGTTTTGTCCTTAAAAATCAGGCACGTTTTGCCCCAAAGGGCAAAACGTGCTTGATTTTCAAACATAAAGGACAAAACTCGTCAACTTTAAACATAAAGGACAAAACTTGCAAAATGGCCTAAAGATAAAGGACAAAACTTGCAATTCACTCTTGTTGTTAGGGTTTTGAGAGGTGGTTGATCTAGGGTTTCTGTTTAAGAGTGGAAGAATGAACATTCAGATTATTGTCTTGTGAAGGTAGCCGACTTCTTGCAGGATTTTTTTAGTTGTTTCAATCTTAGGTTATTTTATTGATAAACTTCAATTTTGTTCACATCGATGACAAAAGTCGGCAAAAATCCAATTAAATCATTACCTTAACCTGGTTTGGAATCAGCCGGTCGATGAACAAAACTCAGCAAAAATCCAATTAAATCATTACCCTAACCTGGTTTGGAATCAGCCGGCCGCTTTAATCAACGATGATCAGCAGTAGCAGATGGAAGACGATCGGTAGTGACGGCGATGCCAATCAGTGTTCATCATCAGCAGATGGAAGAGCGTCGGTAGTGGTGGTGGTGGCCTGGTGGGTAACCTGCTCTGGAGGGTAGGGAGAGAACGAATGGTAGGATAACAAACGCATGGTTAATGGAATTGTATGAATATTGAAATTACGAAAGTACCCCGAATACTGTAGCAAACCTATGTTATCATTTGATATATATAATAATTGTTTAATTAAAATAGAATTGATGTAACAATATCTAAAAGAACATGAAAAAGGTGGCTGGGATCTTCGGTCGTTCATGCTTTAACGTTTTTTTTACAAACTTAAGTTTAGCATATTATAATGTATGTTAGGTAATATTAATGCATTATTAAGTAATCTATTAAGCATAATGTATATATATTAATAGTTAATCCATATATAAAGCATGAAATTAAGTGATAAGTTTTAATAATAAAATAAAAGTATAGGTTATGTATTGTGAACATATAATCAAGTCTTTGCACGTATAGGATGTCTAGAATCACGTATTGATTGTAAGTTACGCATGTGTTTACAAGGGTACGAGTATGTATCAAATATATAAGGATTTAAATGTTTAAGTATAAAAGAAATAAATGAAGTATAATTCGTATGAAATAAATAGATTTTATTACTATCGAAGTTACGAATTACAAAAACGGAATCGAAATATGAATACGATACGGATGTAAGTTTTAAAAAATAGGTACATGAATAATCTTTCTATTTAAATTAAGTTTAAAAAAAAGAACGAGGCGTTACAACCTTTACTTTTTTTTCTCCTTAACAGTGTAAGAGTACTCATTATCAAAGATTCAAAGATTTCAAAGATTCACTCAAATCACTGAATCGTCAATTCAAGTTTATCACTCACCATGAAATTATTTATTATTTAAGGGGTGCCTTATTCCCACATACCCTATATCTTATTTTCACATCCCCTATTGTATACGGGCCGTATACAATTATACGGCTCGTATAGAATGTTTTTGAATAGGAAAATGCGCAGAGAATGTTTTTTTTGGTTTTATTATATACGGCCCGTATACAGTTATACGAGTCGTATACATGTGTATACGATTTGTAAAACGTATACGGCTCAATTGATTTATTTTTGTGGGTTTTTGATGTTAGGACATGTATACGGGCCGTATAACTATATACGGGCCGTATATATTGGATTTTTTCAAGTATCACGTTTTATTCCCATAAAAACACAATCATTCTAGGGTTTCTAAAACTCTTCATCACCTTTAACAATGTCGATAAACGTTGATCGGAACATGCCGCTTAAATCGGAGCACAGGTAGAGTAACGTTACCGATCAGTCCGTTGATGAAAACCTTAGCGATCGCAGAGATCTTCGTGTTGGTTATTTATCGATTCCGAGTAACTAGTAGAAGAACCTACCACAAACAAGTTCTCCACAGTTTGTTATTCAGATCTCTGTTCGGTCATCTTTCCAAACTACAACACACGATACTTTTAATAAGCTGTCATAGTTGTCAAATTCGATTTCAACAAATCTTTTCATTTTCCTTCAATTTCTAAAACATTCTCTGTTACATGAAGACGTGTCAGGTTCTTCTACTAGTGGTATTTTACTGAAGTATTGAAGATTGAGGCGGGCATTGTTTAAATCTGAATATAACTAGATGTTACGTGTATCAGCGTTGTTTATCACCCTGTGTGAGCATTGGAAACCCGACAAACAGTCTTGAAAACTGTGACATTTTATCTATCTATGTGTGTCACATCCATCCTGTTATTGCAATCGATATGATTAATTTTTTCAGATTTTTTTCTAATTAGCGTTGTTAACTACCAAAAGAATGCATACACAAATAGTTCTAGTAGACGAAGCAAAGAGACCGTTGTGTATCTGAATCAGGTTCTCAAACAAACACTACCAAAGATGGGTTGGTGAAAAATACCGGATCTGTTATCTCGGTTGTTCAGTACTCTCCTATATCAACTTGAACGGTTGAACAGTTGATGGTTACAACGATCCAATAAACGAAGAAACCAAACGTAGACGGAGATGATAGGCCTGGTAACCGCAAGAGAAATCAATTGTCTCAAACACTACTAAACATCTGCTTTCTGAATCTGAATCTGAATGTTAACTTTTTAGTTGCTGACAAACACATTGGTATTTTCTCAAAATGTGCAAACTTGAAGAATCTCACATTAAAGATCTCTACACAAACTCTTCTACATCTTTTAACCAGTTGTCCATCACTTAAGACCTTGAAAGATTTGTTGAAATCGAAGCATTCACGAACCATGATGGACTCAGACTCATGTTCAAGTAAGTGTCTAAAAATCTAAAAATTCAGGTTTACCTTGTAAATTTCTCAAAACAAACTCTCGTTTCTTCATCTTCATCTTCATTTGTTGAGAAACCATTATCTTGTCTTTCAGAAGAGTTTGTATTGAACCAAGAATACTACAAACATTCTATACCTTGCAACTTATACAAGGATCGTTCTAAGAGATTAAAGAGAATGGCGAGTTATTTTTCAGTTATTTCTGTTGAATCACAAATTCCATTGTTTAAACCAGAATCAGGTTCTCAATACAAGGATCGTTCTAAGAGATTAAAGAGAATACACCATTTTTTTACCATTTTTTACCATAGTATACGAGCCGTATCAGAATATACGGCCCGTATACAACCATCGTATACATTGTATACGATCGGTAAATTTGTTTTTTACCGAGCGTATATGGCCGTATAAACGGTATACGGCCCGTATACATATGGTAAAAATGGTAAAATAAGGTCTTTCTTTCCTTTTTTTAGTTGCTTCTCTTGTTAAGTTTCTGAACCAACCGAAATCCACAAATTCCAACAGTTTCTTCGTGGATTCCGTCCGTTTTCCAAACTCGGTCATTCCTTGTGATACATGAACGTTGTATTCTTGTCTTTCAGAAGAGTGCTGTAATAGAGAAATCATCCTATTTCTTTTATCAACCGAAAGCAAGGACAGATAATACTTCATTTGTCGAGAAACCATACTGTCAAGAAACTAACATCTTTTAATACTTCATTGCGTCGAGAAACCATGAATTTGTGTATCTAAATCAGGTTCTCTGCCTTAGATCGGTCATTCCTTGTGATACATGAACGTTGTATTCTTGTCTTTCAAGACAAGGATCGTTGGAAGGATTGTAGTAGCAGGACATTGGTACCACTGTGAAAATTGCATCAGGAGGGGAGAGAGTCTGATACAATAAGGATGTTGGGAATTAAACGCATGTACGTGACAAAATAAGGATGTTCGCATAAACATATATTCGTTTCATAACCTCCTCCTATAAATCAACCACAACCGACAAAGAGCCTGTATTAAAAGCCATCCTATGTCTTTTACCAACCGAAGAGGCAGCAGAAGACGTGTCGGGTTCTTCCAACATTCACGAACCACAATGGACTCAGACTCATACTACTCACCCTCTCCTGAGGAAAAGTTTTCCCGACGACTCAACAAAATCCTGATAGAGAAAAAACATCAACAACCATTTTTTCTTTTCCTTCAATTTCGAGAATATTCTCCCCTGTGTATGTGCTTGTGCTGTAGAAACCGGTGATGAAAAGTTTCAACCAAAGGGAAATCCATGAAACGAAAGGGATTTCGAGCAGTTGGTATTGAACCAACAAAATCCGAATACTGAAAAACCGACATTCCTTCAAACATTCTAAACCCTACCTGGAAACAAACCAACAAAAGTCTGCTGGCAAGAATCTTTTTTCACATGGTATTGAACCAAGAATATGATACCTTCGAGATACTTCGTGTTAGTTTGATTTGAATTTTGAAAGTTGGATGTCCGTTATCTCAACCGAACGTTAATTGCTATTGTTTTAAATAACAACAGATAATGAACGGATTGTTGGTGGATAACGCAAACAAGTTCTCCACAGTTTGTTATTCAGATCTCTATTCGGTCATCTTTCCAAACTACAACACACAATAAGTTTAAACTTTATAGTGTGTGATTTGACCAGGAAATGATTGGAGGTGAAGGTTCAGTGCACGAAAAGTTTCTTACGAAATGTACGTGACAAAACAAATATGTTGGGAATTAAACGCATGTCCGTAATCCCGCGTTGATAGCTTCCGTTTTATTCAGACTCCTTACAACTCTCATCAAATGCATCACCCTTCCTTTTATTCTATAAATATTAAATAAAGAATAACACCATGCCCGTAATCCCGCGTTGATAGCTTCTGTTTTATTACAGTCATACGACACGTTTTCTTGTTCTTCAATCTTTATTACTTGTTGATGTTTTATTTTGAGCACCTCACCACTCTAAAATATTTTAAAAATCAAAATTTCGTTCCATACGGGCCGTATACTGTTATACGGCCCGTATACACGTTCGTATACATTGTATACGACCAGGCAAAGTTATTTACACATGGTGTATACGGGCCGTATACTGTTATACGGCCCGTATAGAATAAAACAACTTGACAAAGTCTGTGCCAGCAGACTTTGTCAGTTGTTTTTATTCTATACGGGCCGTATAACAGTATACGGCTCGTATACACCATGTGTAAATAAGTTTTCCCATGTGTTAATATTAGGACCCTTATTTAATATAGTACCATGCTTGTAACTATTGGTCTACCTGTGTTCCACTTTTAGTAGTCACTATGAAATTTACATATTATAAATTTCTAACATGTTTATGCATTGAATGTTGTACACTATGTTTAGAGATGTTTTCAAAAAAAAAAATTACACTTTAATCCAAAACTATTTAATTTTTCACTTTTAATCCAAAAGTTTTCATCATTTGAATTTAATCTCACAATTTTCTTTTATTTTTAACTTTGGTCCCGTATACTTATCATATTTCGTAAAAATTTTGTTTTACGTTTCGTTCTAAATTTTACGAGTTAATATGGTGTAACTTGTGTGTGTGGTTCAACGTTATTATGTTTCGTTTAACACTTCGTTCTAAATTTGAGTTAACACGATGCAACGTACGTGTATAGCTCAACGATTTTACGTCGTTTTTCCCGTTTAACATAACAGGTTCGCTGCAACGGTGGTGTAACATTAGTACTATTTGAAACAGTTTTACACCCCACCGGTGGGGCTTAATACTAGTTATTAATTATTTAATATAAGTACCATGCTTGTAACTATTGATTTATCTGGGTCACACTTATAAATTTATTTGGGTCTACTTTGGGCCACAATCTCATTTCACTAGAGCTTATATATACTTTTTCCACAAAATAATAATTATTTTTTTTTCATAAAATCGTAAATTCAATGTAAAATCATTAAAACTAGGTGAAAGCCCCCGCCACGATGCGACCGGGGCTTAGAAATTAAGATGCAATTGCGGTCGGGGGCTTAGAAATTAAGATGCAACATATACGTCTAAAGCATAAACGCTAGGTTCAAACCATTCAAAAGGTTTTTGTGTAAACGAACTCCATAATTGACGACATTTCGAATATAGATAGACTATGTATATGAAATATAACAAATGGAAATATAGGTAAAAATACAGGCCATATGCGCAGAAATAGGTGAAGAACTTCACCATCATGTTCGCTTTCTTAGCATCCTTCATCAAAAATCCAAATCACATCGAAATATTCTCCAACTTATTTGAAAAACATAAAAGATCAAAAAGTTATGATAACTGAATAGACTAATGCAACAATAAAGTGACCAAGATTTTATTACTCCAAGACATAACTTTAGTTACCCCTTCTGTCTATAAGACCGCCATGGTTACAAAGTGGTTGCTAGTGGAGAACCTCACACTTGCCGTCCTTCAATTATGCCATTCCAAGATACAATCTGGACTTAACTCATCACAACCTCTAAAACACCTGGATATATATCGACTCCAAACATCCACACATAAGTAAAAGTCTTGCCCATATTAGAAGCTGGCATTTTTGGTCCGTTACCCGACCGACCTTTTGGTGCAATTTTTCTGTTAGACGACCATGGTTGCAACTTGCAATAGAAGTTGCAAGTGGAGAAACTCGCATCTGCCGTGTTTGGATTATGCCGCATCAAAAGACGTTTTGCACTTAACTCATCACAGCCTCTTGACACCTGGATGAATATCCCAAGCACATAGTATAAGTTTATAAATAAGAAGCAAGTTACCAGCCATTTTATAATTCACATTGAAACTAAATGTGAGTGGATTCCTTTGATAAAAGCAACAAAAAAGAGTAATAATTTTAGCTTTAGATTAATGTGCCAACAGTCCACCACATCAAGGTATGCTCTTTGTTTTTTTATTAAGTAGAATGAATGGTTGAAGCTATCGATTCAAAAGACATTTGACATGTTTAGCTTTTGATTCTTTAGAATGAGTGGCTAAAGGTACTGATTCAAAAGCCCTTTGTTATGTCTAACTAATAAGGTAATAAGACATATAAGTACAAACTTTTTGTAGCATTTTGTAACTACTAGAAAGCAATCAAACCTGATGGTTTTGAATAACAATTGTAATGTACTGATTTATTTAAAATTCTTAACAATTTATAATTATTTACACAACTTCACATTTAAGTTTATAAAATTTGATATTTGGTTATTTGTTGTTTTCAGTTTTAGCATAATAATCGTTCAACCAGCCTTATTAAACGGGCACTATCTATTGGGTATGTCTCAGTATCTAAATTTTTGGTTGCATCTTTAAGTTAAAAATGTTGTTTGGTCAATGTCCTCTGCTTATAGGCTCCAGCCTAAGATATGCCCCTTTTATATCGGGGTCCTTTCTGCCCCGTTGTCCCATGTCTAGCTGGTCTAACTAAGAGTCGCATAACCCTTGAATCACCTCCTAATCATAATGTTTTTGTTAGATCAAGGTGTCAATTCAGATTTCAGATCTGTTTACCTATTTCCGTGTTTTGTTTTCACTACATAATCAAGTAAATGTTCACAAAAAAAACTTACCGCAGTCACATTGACGTAGTAATTGACATGATCAAATGCAAGTGATACTGGGGCTGAAATGAAAGCACCATTCCTTTCCTTTTAGCTGCCATTTTTGTACCTAAAATCAATAAATTTCCTTATAAACATAACATGTAAGGTTTTCATTCTTCAAACAGAACATGAACTGAACGTTGATCTTTTACAGCTAATTCAGGGTGTTTAAGTTGTTCATCTTCATTTGGAACCACGGTTCTTGAACTTTCACAAGCTGTGCATTTCACGTCGAAAATAACATTAGATCAGAACAAGAAGTTCAATTAACTAATGTCTAATTCAATACGCAACCATAAACTTACGATTCAAATACGTGAAAGCCAAAATGAAGAAGATTGTAAAGATCACTAAATATGCCCAGAAACAGTGGATGAAAAGGTCTCAATCTGCATATCTTTGGAACCTGTATCTCACACTTCTCCGACATCTACTGTTCTAGTAGCCTGAGATAAATTTCGATGCCAGTTCATGTAGTACCTATGAAAACCAAGGAAACCACCATCCTTAACTACCAGATACTTAAAATATCAAGAATAGACAAGCTCTACTGAACTATATATCAAACATATAGCAATCAAATCATGATAAATAATATGACAAAGACATAGATGTACAAACCAAAACTCCTACAGAATGAACACATATCTCAAGTTCCGTTAATTCCCAAAGCACAATCAATTAAACCTAACAAAAAAAGAGAGCTTCAAATGTTAAGTACTAAATGTAACCCAAAATTCTTCTACTGGCATTTCAACAAACAGTTGGTAGGCAAGCTTTAAAAACACCAAATCACAATCAACTATAATGCAATATGACAAACAAAAGAAAGCAAGCAGAGGGCACACTATAGAATTCAGTTGATAATTCTATTTTTCAATTGAAATCAACATTTCAGATACCTTACAAAACCCCAAATCACTATCAACTAAACCTAAAAAATTCCAATAGAACAAAGCCACGAAAGCACACAGAAGAATTCTATTTCTTTGATTTCAGACTCTAATTTAAAATGGTAGCAAGGAAAAGCAAGCGTACCTTATCTCCAGTCAAGCTCGAAAAAAATTGTTGGCACTTCCGGCAACAACAATGGCATGGAAAAGATGTTGACAGAGAGAATAGAAATGGTTTTGGAAGAAGAAGACATGATGTGATGTTTTGGGGAAGAAGGAGAGATGTTGCAAGTGTTTGGCACGTGTACGAAGCAGAATCACATATCTAATTTTTTTTTTGAAAAGCACCCAAAGCTAAGGGTACAACTACCCTAAGCCTAAAATTGTTGCTTATTTATAGTTTTGAATAAACAAGTTACGAATAAAATGAATAAAAGAAGATCAACCAAATTAACTTTTCATAAGCATTCACTTTTTTCCAACAAAGATGAGTGACGTCTTTTGACTCATGGACATCATTAAAATCTATTATTGTCTCTTTTCAGAGCCCCGTTTAAAGTTATTGACACGTTAAAACTTAGAAGGTATCAAGAGAAGATTCATATAGGGTTACAATGGGTCGAATAACAAAATTAGGTGGATAGCTTGGAATCGAGTCATGAGAGCTATATCCAAATGGGGCCTCGGTCTTGGGAGTATTAAGGAGATGAATATGGTTCTAATTGCTAAATGGTGGAGTAGGTATAAGGATGATAATAGCCGGTTGTAGGCTAAGGTTGTGGAAGTGATTCATGTCGGGGCGAGGTGTAAAAAAGCCATTTCATTCAAGTCAAACTTTACTGGTGTTGGAAGAATATTATGTCAAATTAGGGAGACTTCCAGAAGATCAGTTTAGAGATGATTAATACGTTGAGGTGTGAGTTGGGGTCCGGTAATAAGAATCAGTTTTGGCTCGATATGTGGCATTGATGTGTGCAAAATGCAACATATAAATTACATCAATTGTGGCATAAAACTAACCCTTTTTTAGTACTAATGTTGGAAAAAGTGTGCTTTTGTCTTCCTTTTGTATTTTCAGGATTAAATGAGCTCAAGTTAACAAAAGAAGTAAAAAGACAACAAAATCTAACATAAATACAAGAAAAGGAACAAACGTGACATGCCCGACCCCACGACAGCATCTTCCCAAGCAAAACAAGAAGACAGAAGACTGAACACGCCCCGTGCTCAGCCAGCACGGGGGCGTGCCCAAGTGTCAGCAGAAAAGACAAAGTGGTAGAAGCTTCTATTGCCCACCATGGGGCCGTGCTCAGCGGGTACGGGGCCGTGGTCAACTATAAGATTCGTAGAATCCAGACAAATCTTCATAGTACAGATATGCTTCTGCACACGGGGTCGTGCTCAGCGGACACGGGGGCGTGGTCAACTAATATAGACAAGCTGCAATAAATGAAGAAAGAGAAGGATGTGGACACGGGGCCGTGCCCGAGCTTCTGTTCAGCCTATAAATAGGAGTGCTTGGCTCAAGCTCAAACCATCCCTTGGCACACCACCTCTCTCACACTTCACACTTCACCCACCACCCACCACCACCATAACACCATCATCCACCACCATCATCCATTGTCCATCGTAGAGTGTGTGAGTCGTCTCGGGATCCAAGATTGATCGTAAGAGTTCTTGACAATCAAGGCCATGTTTGCCTAAGTCTCTTACATCACTTGGTGAAGACAAAGTGTCTAGTGTAATACTTTTTATTTTTAATATTTTCGCACTTTTTTTTTGGTTTTGTATTAATGACTTTAATAACTAGTTTCTTATGTTGAAGGTGATTTTTCCTTATCGTTTGTCCGTGGTGTCTTGGCATTATTTTACTGTCTATATAAAATAAAAGATTTTCATCATTCATATCTCCACGGTCTATATGGAGGTATGTTGGCTACCTGGTCGGGGGTTAAGGGAACGGTTTGGTAAAAGTCTTGCCTTGTTCAGTGTATAGATCCTGCAAGGACCTGGGTCAAATTTAGTAGGACCTCCTTCAATACTTAACGGTATTGGATGGCGGGGGTCCAAACTCTTTGATCCCCTCATATGTAAGCTACTATTAATACTATAACCCGGCTATTTAGGACTGTATCCCTGCTGACTCAAACTACTTAGCCGAGGGTAACGTCACCTTCAAAAGAGGGGCCTACCATAATTTGCATTAATAACTTAATTAATTATCTTTCAATAATCCGACCCTTTAGGATTCTATCCTTGCTGAATCAAACTACTGGGTTGAGGGTAACGTCACCTTCAATAACTAAGATAATCTCTTAAAAAGTGCAAAAGTGCGGAAATAATCAAAGGTTACACTATACACGAGTCGGAACCAAGTGATTCATCTTGTTTATCTGTTTTTTTTTTGTTTTTTTTTTCAGCATTTTAGTTAGTTTTTATTTTTTTTAGTTTAAAACATTTTTCTAACTTTTTGATTTGATTAGACGTTGAGGATAAACCGGTACTAAAAGCTCTTGTGTCCTTGGACGACCTCGGTATCTTACCAACACTATACTACGCTCACGATGGGTGCACTTGCCCATATGTGTGTTTAGTGTTAGTAAATATCGTGTTTTATAAATTTAAAACTTGGCAAAAAAAAGTTTAAAAGGGCTTAAAATATACTTAAACTTATATATACACTTCACACGCATCAAGTTTTTGGCGCCGTTGCCGGGAACACAAGGATTTTAAGAAAGTTAGGAATCAACGGCCTAATCGTTTTTTTTATTTTTCATTTTTTTTATTTTTCTTAGTTTTTCAGTTTCTGCAGAGCTCAGCACGGGCCGTGCCTGGTCGGACACGGGCCATGCCCAGCGTTATCACTGGCAGTTTTTATTTTCCAAGTTACAGAGAGCTGAGCACGGGGTCGTGTCGGTGCAACACGGGGCCGTGTCCAACTCCCAGTAACAGGGATCCGGAAAACAATCACTGTACCTCCGACCACGGGCCGTGTTCACTGAGCACGGGGCCGTGGTGAACCTTCTGACCAACGTTCTTTTCTGTTTTTATTGCAGGATTTGGAACCCAGGCGCCACATTTGAACTTCCTACGTAGTGCATAAGCTCCAGTTCTAGTAGAGACAAAAAAGAACCTCTAGAAGAACCCGAACGCTTTCTCATAAAAAAGACTTAAAGCTAAAAATCAAGAGAAAGTTTCGGGGGACCCACTTCCAATGGCGGACTAATGTACCCTCATGGATTACCTACGGCCCACCGTAGGTAATCTCGGCGCCGCTATCAATGCACCGAATGTCGAAGCCAATAATTTCGAACTTCGACCACATTTGATACAGATGCTTGAAAACTCCGCAATCTTCCATGGGCTTGCGGACGAGGATCCCCATCTACATATTACTAATTTCTTAGAAATATGTGATACCTTTCGGATCAATGGAGCATCAAATGACGCCAACCGCCTTCGAATGTTTCCATTTTCGCTAAAAGACCGAGCTAAGGCTTGGCTTAACACCCTCCCAGTTGGCTCGGTAAACACCTGGGATGAACTAGCCCAAAATTTCTATATAAGTATTTCCCTCCTGCTAAAACGGCTAAATTAATGACTGAAATTAATACATACTCACAAGAGGATGGGGAATCCTTATATGAAACTTGGGAAAGGTTCAAGGAGCTACTAAGAAAGTGTCCTCATCACGGTCTAGCAGTGTGGCAACAAGTATCCACTTTCTACAATGGGTTGTTGCCACACACAAGACAAACACTTGATTCTAGCTCCGGGGGACTTCTAGGTAATCATCACCCAAATGAAATATATAATCAAATTGAGGAAATTACGCAAACCAATTTTCAGTGGCACACTCCTCGAGGCAATAAATCTATTGCCCCGGGCGCCCATAAGGTTGATGAAAGCACTTCTTTACAAGCCCAAATCGAGGCCCTTTCTTCAAAAATAAAAAAAATAGAAATGGCAAAAACGGCCTCGGTTATGGCTTGTGAAGGGTGTGGTGGACCACATGAAAATTGGAGTTGTATGAAAGAAGTAGATGATCAAACGGAAACGGTAAACTACATTGATAATAGACCTAGGCCGTCGGGTCCACCAACGGGTACCTACAACCAAGGATGGCGCGTAACCACCCTAACCTTGGTTGGAGAGATCCCGGCAACAGTAGTAACCAACAAAACCAACTAACTAACTTTCAACAACCACAAAATTTTTCTCAACAACAAGGTGGAAGAGAAAGGCTTGAAGATACTGTATCTCGCCTCATCTCCGAAACCGAAAAGAAAAACTCGGACCGGTTTCAACAATTGGAATTGAATTTTAGAAATCAACAAGCTAGCATTCAAAACATTGAAAAACAATTAAATCAAGTAGCTCAAAATTTCTCCGAGAGACCACAAGGCGCGTTACCAAGCAATATCGAAACCAACCCAAAGGCGCAAGTACATCTCATCACATTGAGAAACCGAACCGTGGGTCCCGAGGATGCCCCATTACCACCGGTTGAAAGAAGTCAGCTCAGCCAAAGCACGACTTCACCCGCGCCCCAACCAGAAAAGGCTTCTCCACCAAATCAAGAGCCCACCAAGACTCCTCCGGTTCCATACCCCGGTCGGTTAAATCGTCAAAAGACCGATGAGCAATTCGCAAAGTTTGAAAATTTACTAAAACAATTGCATGTTAATATCCCTTTTATTGAGGTCCTAACCCAAATGCCTAAATATGCAAAATTTATGAGGGACTTCCTCACTCACAAAAGGAAAATTGAATCATTGCAATTAGTTAACTTAGGCGAAGAATGCTCTGCCTTAGTACTCAACAAACTCCCACAAAAGAAAATTGATCCCGGAAGCTTCACGATTCCTTGCTCGATCGGGGAATCCCCCATTCGTAATGCATTAGCCAATCTTGGGGCTAGCATTAACCTCATGCCCACATCGATGTTCAAACGACTCGGCCTAGGAACAACGAGCCCTACAAAGATGAGCATACAACTCGCCGACAGATCCGTCAAATTTCCACAAGGTGTCGTTGAAAATCTATTGGTCAAAGTTGACAATTTCGTTTTCCTGACCGATTTTGTCATCCTAGACATGGAGGAAGACACCGATGTCCCTCTCATCCTCGGGAGACCATTTCTAGCCACCGCCCAAGCAGTGGTTGATATGAATGACGAAACACTAACATTGAAGTTTGGGGACAAGGAAGTGAAGTTTGAATGTGGAAAGAGAGTAGAGGACGAAGACCCGGTCAACTACATGAAGGTCATAGACTCAAGCTTGGATGACGCTCTCCGACGGTGTAGCATGGGATGTAAAACATCCCACTTGGGTAACATTTGACCAGGCTTTGGGTCTAGCCAAGGACCCTTATAAACGTGGCGCACCACGGAGGCATTCCGCGGAACTATCCTTAGTTTAGTTTAGATTAATCTTTATGTTTTCTAGTTAGTTTTAATTTTCAGGAATAAAACACACTCAATATGACAAATGATGCAAGGGAAACTTGAACCAGCACCCCATGCAGGAAAACAGAGCCATCCGACAATTTTCTTCGTTAACAGTAAGTTCGGCACGGGCCGTGTCCGCCCAACACGGCCCCGTGCTGCACAGTCTGCAGAAATACCCAGTTCAGGTAAATAGGACACGGGCCGTGCTCACCCAACACGCCCCCGTGTCCAGGCTTCTGTTTCTCTTGATTTAATTTTGTTACTGACACTTGAACACAGGGCCGTGCCCGGACACCACGGGGCCGTGTTCAGCGCCCAGTAACACAATTTTTTTTCTTTTTAACCCTTTTTACACATTCAATCAACCTAAAAACTTATTTTTGGGACACATTAAGGACAATGTGTAATTTAAGTGTGGGGGGATGCTAAACCTTGAATCTTGCAAGTCCTAAATACAAGCCTTACACAAAACTCTATTGGAACCGCTAATCACCCCAAATTTTTTCAAAAAAAATTTCATTTTTTTTACTTGTCTAGGTTTAACTTGGGAATTTCAAATTCTAAAAAAGGTTATATTTTTACAAATTTACATCCGATAGCGTCGTGATAAAAAGAACCAACATAAGAAAATTATGAAAAGGCATGGCAAACTTAGTTAAAATTTGATTATATATACTTGATCACATAAAAACCCATTCCCACAAAAGTGAGTTTTGAGCCTTTATTGAGCATACAAATACATATCTTTAAATTAAATGCTCATTTTTCGTTTCTTGTGTGAATAGCCGCTTGGTTCTTACGACTCTAGAACTTGCCATGATGATACATTCCCGGTCCTTACTAACTTAAACCCGAGTAAGTAAATGATGGAGGCATTAGGACTAACCTTTTTTATTTCTACACCGTTATTTTTCTTTTTTTTATCCACCTACCCAAAATCCCCCTGGTTAGCCCCTTTGAGCCTAAACCTTTTCATTTCATAACCCAAACCAAATACCCTTTCACCCACCAAAACCTTTTTCATTTTTAACCCTTTGTTTTAGTAACTAGCTCGGTTTTTCGTATGACTTTTCAAAAATATATATATATATACTTAGTGTTGTTGATGAAGCAAAAGAAAAAATAAACAAACAAGTTAATCAAAAATAACTTTGTTTGAATAATAGCTTCATCAAAATAAAAATTACAAAAATAAAAAGTCTTACGAAAACCGACGCTTGTTACGCTTTTCGCCCTTTCACTAACCACTAACCCAACCACCTACCTTTAACCCAAGCCTAACCATTCACCCAAAAAGTCCTCTTGATATTTACAAAGGTATATAGTTAAAAGGAGGAGGATTGATTGCTTAGCAAGCTTATGGTAGGAGTAAGTTCAATGCCGCTCTCGAGTGATCCACTAAAATACATTTTCGGCCGAGTGTTGAGTGATCCCCCGTGAGGTATGTGAACTTGTATATAAATAGAATTTTAAAGAGGCATGTTATGCCCTAATAAGTAATTTATCTTATGAAAAGTTTTAAATAAATCATGACGAATAGGATTGTAAATAAATAAAAATAAAACTTAATAAAGAATCTTGGAAATCCCGACACTCTATGACAAGCCCAAAAAAAACTTTCTCTTCTACCCATTCCATTTGGGAGTGTAAAGCCACATTATAAAGAGTTTTGCTTGAGGACAAGCAAAGATTCAAGTGTGGGGGTATTTGATGTGTGCAAAATGCAACATATAAATTACATCAATTGTGGCATAAAACTAACCCTTTTTAGTACTAATGTTGGAAAAAGTGTGTTTTTGTCTTCCTTTTGTATTTTCAGGATTAAATGAGCTCAAATTAACAAAAGAAGCAAAAAGACAGCAAAATCTAACATAAATACAAGAAAATGAACAAACGTGACATGCCCGACCCCACGACAACATCTTCCCAAGCAAAACAAGAAGACAGAAGACTGAACACGCCCCGTGCTCAGCCAGCACGGGGGCGTGCCCAAGTGTCAGCAGAAAAGACAAAGTGGTAGAAGCTTCTATTGCCCACCACGGGGCCGTGCTCAGCGGGCACGGGGCCGTGGTCAACTATAAGATTCGCAGAATCCAGACAAATCTTCATAGTACAGATATGCTTCTGCACAGGGGGTCGTGCTCAGCGGACACGGGGGCGTGGTCAACTAATACAGACAAGCTGCAATAAATGAAGAAAGAGAAGGATGTGGACATGGGGCCGTGCCCACTGAACACGGGGTCGTGCCCGAGCTTCTGTTCAGCCTATAAATAGGAGTGCTTGGCTCAAGCTCAAACCATCCCTTGGCACACCACCTCTCTCACACTTCACCCACCACCCACCACCACCATAACACCATCATCCGCCACCATCATCCATTGTCCATCGTAGAGTGTGTCAGTCGTCTAGGGATCCAAGATTGATCGTAAGAGTTCTTGACAATCAAGGCCATGTTTGCCTAAGTCTCTTACATCACTTGGTGAAGACAAAGTGTCTAGTGTAATACTTTTTATTTTTAATCTTTTCGCACTTTTTACTTGGTTTTGTATTAATGACTTTAATAACTAGTTTCTTATGTTGAAGGTGATTTTTCCGTATCGTTTGTCCGTGGTGTCTTGGCATTATTTTACTGTCTATATAAAATAAAAGATTTTCACCATTCATATCTCCACGGTCTATATGGAGGTATGTTGGCTACCTGGTCGGGGGTTAAGGGAACGGTTTGGTAAAAGTCTTGCCTTGTTCAGTGTATAGATCTTGCAAGGACTTGGGTCAAATTTAGTAGGACCTCCTTCAATCCTTAACGGTATTGGATGGCGGGGGTCCAAACTCTTTGATCCCCTCATATGTAAGCTACTATTAATACTATAACCAGGCTATTTAGGACTGTATCACTGCTGACTCAGAATACTTAGCCGAGGGTAACGTCACCTTCAAAAGAGGGGCCTACCATAATTTGCATTAATAACTTAATTAATTATCTTTCAATAATCCGACCCTTTAGGATTGTATCATTGCTGACTCAAACTACTGGGTTGAGTGTAACGTCGCCTTCAAAAGAGGGGCCTACTACAATAACTAAGATAATCTCTTAAAAAGTGCAAAAGTGCGGAAATAATCAAAGGTTACACTATACACGAGTCGGAACCAAGTGAATATCTTGTCTGTCTGTTTTTTTTATTTTTATTTTTATTTTCAGCATTTTAGTTAGTTTTTATTTTTTTTAGTTTAAAACCTTTTTCTAACTTTTTGATTTGATTAGACGTTGAGGATAAACCGGTACTAAAAGCTCTTGTGTCCTTGGACAACCTCGGTATCTTACCAACACTATACTACGCTCACGATGGGTGCACTTGCCCATATGTGTGTTTAGTGTTAGTAAATACCGTGTATAAATTTAAAACTTGGCAAAAAAAAGTGTAAAAGGGCTTAAAATATACTTAAACTTATATATACACTTCACACGCATCAGGTATACAAGGGTGAAAATTTACAATGGTTGTCAAACCAAAAAAGAGCTAAAGTCACAAATTGCTATGATGAGTTAGGTTCCTAGAATTTAGAATTTATTGGTGTTGAAGTTGGAAATCTTCGGTTGAGCAGTGCCCAACTCGATCCGAGACCAACTTAAGTTGCTTTTGGAATTTGTCTCTCAATGTTTCTTTTAAACATACTTCTGATCACTGAAAATGGGTGCAAATGGTTCGATCACAACCCAAATTAGTTGGAGTATAGAAGAGGCCATGGTTTCGTTAGCCCCTATGGTTCATTATAGATTTTTATAGATGGAACGTTTGGGCCCCTCCTAAGACCTGACTTTTTTTGTGTGGAGAGCCGAAGAAGATTGGATAGCTAGCTACCATGCACGCCTTGAGTAAAAGGGGATTGCCTCTACTCCCTAAGGTTTGCTCCTTATGGAATATTAACAACGAGAACCACACAGATCATCTTTTGCTCTCATGCCATTATGCTAGGGCGGTTTGGTGGTGTGTTTGTGTTTGGATCATAGTCATCAAAGGCCTAGGCGCATAGGCCTCACCTGGGATCTAGGCGCAAGGCGTCAAAAAAGTACGATGTTTGCAAACTATTTAGCACGATATTACAACCTATGCTCCCGCAACGCGGGGGTTAAACACTAGTTATATAACATTTAATATCATCTATTTATTCCCAAAGTTCTAAAATATTATTGAATTAGTGTAGAAAAGTAGAAATCTGGTTGGAATCTTGCCGGCAACTCTCCGGAATCTAGGATTCTCATCGGAATCTATGCTTGAACTATCACCTGGATAATTAAAACGCAATTGCCTCGCCTCGAAAATGGGCCTAGATGCAAGAAGTGGTTGCTTTTAACAACTATGGTTTGGATGGGCTTCCCCATTCCAGAGTTGAACTCCTCAATCAAAGCCCTGTTGGAGAATGTTGAGCATTGGAAAAAGTCGAACAAGATGAAGAAGGTTTGCCATTTGAATTTAATCTCCACCTTTTGGAACCTTTAGTTGGTCATTAAAAAGATGTTTGAAGGAAGGTCGATGCCTATTCACAAATTATGTTGATTTGGGCGAAATAAATGTAACGCCCCAAAAAATCGAATGTTTATATTCACCATATGTTCCTATATGATATATCATGAAATAAATAACTAGGCTATGTAACCTAGTTAAGTGTATGGCAAAAACTATTAACGAAGGAAAGTTGTGCCAATTATGTTTTAGTATCAAACAAGAGGGACTAAAGGTGAAGATTTTGGGATGGAGTTCTAATTAAAAAGAAAACAAAAGGTAGAATTTTCTGTGTGTATGTGTGTGTTACGTGATATGTAGAAAAAGAGGGAAGAACACCCTCTAAAACCTAACCACAAATTCAGCAAATTATTGGAGCAATTGACGGTTGATCTAGTGCATGAACATCAATCTTTGATCACCTCTACTTGCTAAGCATAAGGTATGCTACAATTTATGATTTGGTGATTATTGATGAAATGGGTTGTGTTCAATCCGTGAGTTTATGTGAAATGAGAATGATAATGAATTAAAATCATCTCATGAAACATGAATCATGCTCGAATTTCGGATTACTTTGATGTTTTAATGAAAACCCACTTGTGGAAGTAATGTTATGAAGATGATGATGTTGCATGTGCTAAATTGAGTATAGTTTTGATATGTATGAAGCTTGATGTTGTAGATTATTGTTAAATGAATATGATTAGAATGAAAGTTATGTGAAATTAGTTGAATATGATGAATGAAAGCAAGGAATAGGTAATAAAGTATGAATGGGTTGTACATTGTGCTTAGATAGTAGTACGCACGCCAAGTGTTTGATGAAATGTCTAGGTGAAGTTAGAATGTGAGATTATATGAAAGAACTTGATAAATATGAATGAAAATGATGTAATTAATAGTAAACTAACATGAATAATGTTGGAGTTATGTTATACTAGTTACCTTGGATGACATTGCCAATTGTAGAATCACAAAGCATTAGCATGTGAAAGTATGTGTATGTGTATATAATTAGGTGATCATGTAATTGTATATGTCGTACAATACAAGTATGAAATGCGTAGGACGTTAATACAATGGTCAACCATGTTAAGATGAATACATGTTCATAAATCAAAAGCGTGTAAGTAAGACAGCTGACTTTCTAAAAAGTCAACAATGTATGAATATCATGGAATGACCCTTAGACAAGATTGTTAGAGTAGAGAGTCAATGTGTTATGTGCTAGATGATTTATGTGTTATGCATGATGATAGTTGAGTTGTGTGGATTCGAAACGAGATGACTATTAGTATATGTCTTATTTATACATCATTTGACTAACGAAAGTCGATTATTGTATGAATGGAAAGAAAATGAATGTTTGTATGTATGCTCAGATAAGCTAACAATGTTGTGAACGTAATGATATGTAAGGACGAAAATCTTGTCAATTGACTCAAGCATGGATGGCTATCGGGTCAAGAGGAAGCAAGGAGGCAAGCATGAACATGGATGCTAAAGGTAAGTGATTTCCGGAATCATTTCTTATTTTATAAATGAAGTTTGGTATGTTGTATATAGGGAACCATGTAAGAAGTTACGGGTAAGGGTAAGTACCAAGGTAAGTTCATATGAACTTCGTCTATCCTTAATGTAAATTAAGAAGATAGTCTCATCACGTTAATGGAATGTTCATGATGTTAATGGAATGTTTATCATGTTACTGAAATGTTCATCATGTTACGTAAATGTTGATCATGTTACTGAAATGTTCATCATGTTACTGAAATGTTCAGCATGTTACTGAAATGTTCATCATGTTACGGAAATGTTCATCATGTTACTGAAATGTTCATCATGTTACTGAAATGTTCATCATGTTACTGAAATGTTTATCATGTTAACGAAATGTTCATCATATTAACGAAATGTTCATCACGTTAATGGAATGTTCATCATGTTAATGGAACGTTCATCGTGTTAATGGAACTTTCATCATGTTTGTGGAATGTTCATCATGTTTGTTGGAAGGTAGTCGGTTATGTTTATTTGTAACTGCATCGATTTTTATTGATATGTTTGTAGGTAAGGCTCAACTTTAGATGCTTGCAACATTCAAAGTTTGATATTTGAATACAAATAAGTGAATGTGACTTGTATGCATGTATGTAGATATGGAAATGTAGCGCGTGTAAGTAGTGTTAACTTGTATGTACGCACATATGAATGGGATACGTATGAATGTGTATATGCGTGTTGTAATCTAATTATTGTAGATCACTGGTATACGTATATGTGAAGATGTGGGCTTTCAACATGTTTGAGATTACGTATTCCTAACCATGTTACTCTTGAGAATGAAATGAAGTGTAGGTATGGGAACGCCAGACTCTCGAGGAATTGATGTCGGACTCGAGTAAATAAAATTGAGAGGATGGTTCAATGGAATACCTTACATAATTAGAATGTGATATAGCCTTTTAAGTATATGTTTTAAATTATATATGATGTCCTCATGCACTAACGTGTTTGTTATATATGGTGACCTCAGGTTAGTCAGATATTCATGATAAACAAGTGAACGAGGGTCGAGTTGAAGATCATGGATTGTACGGGAAAGCGGTCACGTTGTTTGTAACTATTTGTTAACATAGTTACATTAAATAAATGATCAATGATGTATTTATGTTAAAAGGGTTGACCTAAACGGTATTCAAGTGTGTTTGAGCAGTTAAAAGAAAGAAATTTTACTGTTCATTTTCCGCTGCGTCGTTTTGGGTCAAAGCGTGATAAGGGTCTTACAATAAATCAAATAACCACGATAATATCATTAAGTTTTCACTAAATCCTAAAATTACTATGTAAGAAATTTTGTTCCTACAAATAACTGAAAAAATCAAGGACATGTTTCAACATGTGATAAGATGATCAAAACCTAATAGCCTGGGTGTTATGGTCTCCTCGAGCTCCTTGGTAGAGCTGATGTGAAGTGTCAGGGGGCAAGGAACGCTACGTTGTGGTCTCCCTCTCTCTCCTCTTTGTTTAATTTTAAAATAATGAAAAAGGGTGAGTATCGTGGATGGGTACAACATAGGTGAGGGAATAAAAAGGAGATGGTGATGTGACGTTAAGGTGTTGGTTAGAGATCTGTATAGAGCTAAGCCTAAGAATTAAAGAAAAAACATATTTTGTGCCCAATGGGTCATCATCAAATGTAAATTTTGTCACCCATGCCATATGTTCGCAGTTGGTTAGCTTAGAGTAGTCATAAATTGTGCCTAATGGTTCACCAATATAGGTAAATTATTTGAGCTCGTATAAATGGTCCCCAATCATTCATAATCCGACATAAGTTGTGTCAAACATGTTATTCTCTTATTCGTTAACATAACTAGTTGTTGCCCCGCACGCGTTGCGGGGCGATGGCCGAATAATGAGCAAGTGTTAGGCAGCTCATTTACACGAAAAACAATTAAATCGAGTCAACCAATTAAAACAAAACACTTTTATAGTTTTGATAAAAAAAAAACTAAAACAATGTCAATATTGTAATTTTCAACCGAAGGAAAGTTGTATTTTTTTTTACTGGGGTAAAATCGTAATTTGCCAAAAGCTAAAGTGATACTAGTACTGTAAATTTGAACCAGGGGCAAAATTGTAAATTTACACAGGGGCAAATTCATAATTTTGAACTTGGGGTAACAGCGTAACATAAATTTAAACTAAGGGCACAATCGTAATTTTAAGCTGAAGGCAAAAATCACAATTTTATTTTGAACCGAGGGCAAAATTGTAATTTTGAGTTGGGGGCAAAAACATAATTTTATTTTGAACTGGGAAAAAAATGTAATTTTAAACTGAGTGCGAAATCATAATTTTTTAAACGTGAAAAATCACATTTTTGAACTGAGGGAAAAATCGTAATTTTTATCTGGGGGCAAAAACAAAATTTTATTTTGAACTTGGGCGAAAAGGTAAGTTTGAGCTGAGGGCAAAACCACAATTTTATTTTGAGTCGAGGGAAAAATCGTAATTTTTAGCAGAGGACAAAAGCGTAATTTTATTTTGAGCTGGGGGCATACACGTAATTTTAAAGAGGGGCAAAACCGTAATTTTAAAATGGATAAAAAATAATAATCTGGTTGGTCCAATTGGGGAGTGCCAGGCGAAATCGTAATTTTGAGTTAAGGGCAAAATCGTAATTTTGAGATGGAGACAAAAGCGTAACTTTATTTTTAGCTGGGAACAAAACGGTAATTTTAAACAGGAACAAAAACGTAATTTAAAATGGATAAAAAATAATAAACTGTTTGGTCCAATAAGGGAATGGCAGGCAACAGTATTCCCCATTTAATATTAAATGTATGTATAGGAAATAAGCGTAAGTTGTGTCCAATGAGCCAAAAGATGTCACAACTCACATGTCATGTTTTCATTGATATAAAAAAGTCAATAATATTTATGAAAAAAAAAGGAATTTAATCAATGTTATTGATTGATTCATTTCCCTAGTTGGTCCTTACAAAAACAACGTATTAAAAAAAACACCAACCATAAATACAATATAATTCCATTATGAATTCAAAACATTTACCCATCAGACTGTGTAAACTAAAATAAAAAAAACGTATAAAAATCCATTAGTACGTATAAACAACATAAGACTTAAAGATGTAACAACTTTATGATGACAACTTTTACGAATGATTCATGTTACAAACGTTATTTATTATTTATTGTTGGGGGACTGAAGCTGAACAGCATGTGGCGGTGCAGGAGGTCCATAGTATTGAGGAATTGTGGCTTCTGAACGACCACGAGATTTTCCAAAAAGATAACACCCAATAGCCGCGATCAACAACAGTAGTATCATAGGTAACGATATCACGATGATATACCCCATCACCTCACCTCACCTCTTTAATTTCTTCTTCCAAAGATCTATCGGAAATGAATTATTAGCTAATATTAATACAGCAATCCTAAACTTCACAAAGATATACTAAACGAGTAAAATCAATATTTGGTGTTTGGATCACATCACAATTTCGCTTCTATATCAAGTAATCAATCAAAGAGTGTGCAGGCAGGAAAAACAGGAGTTAGGGACAAAGAAAGTGAAACTAACCAATTGATTCACACAAAACACACCTTGGATTAATAGAATATATGAAAATTAATGAAGTCGTACCTTAACGAGCACCGGAACTTAGAGAGCCAGATCGATCAAGAGAGAGAGAGAGAGGGTGGAGGAGTTGTCAAGTAAAGATGCTTGTGAACTGGACCTGCGGTGTTAACCGGTTTCTTTTTCCTCAAAATGTTCTTAGCTTTCGTATTTCATAAGTAAACGGACTCCAATATGTTGGGCTTTATTTTATTGGGCTACAAACTTACTAGACTAAATGATTAAGTGAATTAAGGGGCTCATTGGCAGATTCTAGTGGTGCACAAAAAACCCGAATCCGGACCCGGTCCCGGAAAAAAAACCCGGAATCGGGTATTATAAAACTCGGGGCACAAAAAACCCGAATCCGGACCCGGTCCCGGAAAAAAAACCCGGAATCGGGTATTATAAAACTCGGGTTTTTTATACCCGACCCTACCCTACCAGGTATTCATATCTGATCTAAAACCCGAACCCGGAACCGGGTTTTTAGGGACCGGGTATTCATATCTGATCTAAAACCCGAACCCGGAACCGGGTTTTTTTTTAAACCTGGTTTATACCCGATTTTTCGTAGTACCCGGTTTTATAAATACCCGGAACCGGTTTTATAAATACCCGGTTATGGGTTTTATAAGACTTCTAGTTCTTATGATTTAACAAAATTATGTATGCAACTTAATGTAATCTTGTTTAATTATTGGGTTTCTAAGAATCATGTATGCACTTTGATGTAAGCTTGTTTAAAAATGTCATTAAAGTTGAATAAGCTAAACCATCCACTAAAACATATAAAGAAGCATTTAATACACAGTCGGGTTTTTTTAATACCCGGTGTGGGTTTTTTGCCAACCCGATGTATACTCGAACCCGGAAATAGGGTATTATAATACTCGGGTTTTATAAAACCCGACCCGGGCCCTACCCGGACCCGGGTATATAGGGTATACATTTTTTGTAGAAAAACCAGACCCGGACCCGACCCGGTTTAAAAAAAAAAAACGATTTTATACAACCCGATCCTACCCGAACCCGGTTCCATACCCGGAACTGGTTTTTAAAAAAACCCGATTTGTGCACCACTAGCAGATTCCATTAAGAGGCTAAGAGTGGTTTATAGAAATAACACATTTTAATGATTCAGTGATAAGATGATGTTAAACGGTTAGTTGACCTCTTAATTATTAAGTGATAAGATGATGTTAAACGGTTAGGAGACATATTCACCCTTTGCCCTAATAAATTTCCTCTTTCAGCCAGCCACCACTATTCACCCTTGCCCTAATAAACTTCCTCTTTCAGCCACCACCAACCACCACTACTCATGACAAACACCGCCAACTACCGCCATCACCATTCGCCACCACACACTACCACACTAACGCAATGGCAAAACAAGACACAAAGTTGTATGTATGTAATAATTTCATGTTGCTTGTTTATAGAGTATAATCATAATGTCCTTTCGTATTTAACAGGCCAACCTTTTGTTCTAAATAATCTAAAAATACAAAAACTGGGCCTAAGCCGAAACATGACACTTACATTTGGATTTTGGACCGTTAAGGCCCTTGTTTTTTTTTCTTTTCTTTTCGTAACCCTTGTTTTTTTTTCTTTTAGCTATAAGATTATGATTGCAGAATTTGTATACTGGAGACTGTAGAGGTAAAGATTTTGCATAATCTTGTTTCCAATTCTGTTTATAATCCTTACTGTTTATCCCACTGAACTCCGCCAGTACCCGAATAAATAACACAAAACAAAGACAACCTTCGAGTCGCCAACGAAAAAAATTTACAGATCACATAGCGAAGACGACGTCTACGGAGATGATCCATCTCGAAAAGAGGACAAAAGTCGTCGTTTTGTTTCTCTTTTCGACTCCTGCAAATGCAAACCAAAACTCAAGTCAGTTACAGTCCATAAGAGACTGGCTTGTTCAATCCATCAGCTGGCTTGTTCGCCAATCGGCGTTTGTAGCGCTTCAGAACCGATGCCAGGTTCTCTTTTCCTTTAGGGAACGCCACGTCACCAGCCGCAGTACCTGTTCGACCTTTTCTACAAGAGATTGCAATCTCCACATCCTTCACTATGTCCAACAAACTGGCTGCAGTCGTGCATTTCCCTTTGCTTTGTTTTGCAGGTGGCGGTAGACTGGTGGCGGATATAGGCGGAGACGCCCTTCGCTGTTGGTATGAAGTCGGAAGTTGAAGACAGAAACACGGGTTCATTGCAGCTCGTGGTTTAGAGAACGCTAACTCAATTATCCCCTAAACAAAAACACAACAAGAACTCAACCAATATTGATTATTGACTACAAAATAAATCATGTCTTAAAAACTATATTACCTGAAGACGATTAAGAACGTACGTATATTTCCCCCAAAGCTCCGGCCGGCTTTCCATGAGTGAAAGCTCGAGAACCCGGTGTATGCACCACACACCGAAGCTTGTTACGAGATCAGCCCGCCATACACAACCTTCCCCGCAATTGGGAATAGAGGTCACGAGATCGATTTTCATACCCGGGTCACCAGCATGAGCTGACCCGTTCATCTCCTCGCTCTCGACTTCATAAAGAAACCGCTCCCTAGCGGCTACACGATCCACGAGGTCCTCATCGAGACCGCTGTTCTGCTGAAACAACCAATCTGACCCTTCAAGCTTCAACAGCTTCACGATACAAAGTCTCAACGATTTCAAAATATTTGCTTCTAAATCAACAGCAGATCCAGTGTCCTGCGTGTTTATGCTCAGCCTACTGTTGTTGGCCTTTTCGGCAACACCGTATTGGTCGAAAGGTTGTCTAGACCAGATGGACCATGTGTCTGACCCGGAACTTAACTGGTATGGACTCACATGGCCCGAAGGAGTCCTGGGTCCATACGACGGGCCCGGATACATAGACAGCCCGTGCATCTTCCGGTCAAGAGTTCCGCTTCCACTCCGGTGAGGAAGCGAGAGCCCTGAAATATCAGGCATGCTGTAATATTTCTTCTCGTTGACGGTACTATGCATAGTTTCAGTCGGTTGATTCAAATAACTTCTTTCAGGTTGCATCGAGCTGTTCCTAGACACCACGGGATCCGGAAAGCCCGGTGGCTTAGCCGGGCTGGTCCCATTTTGCAGACCCTTTGTCAAAGAATATGGAACATTGTAGTTCGCTGAACCAAGTGACGGTGATTTAGGCTCTATTTGGTTCATATAAGACTTGATCTGATATCCATGAACCGTAGCCGGCTGATCATCGTATCCACTAGAAACTTGTGGGATTCTTAGACCACCGGAAGATGACTGAAGCCGCAAGCTATGGTAGCGTTTTTCACCGGCATCCATCGCATTGAGGTTTGACCGTTGTGCGTATGCGTCTAGTAGTTGCATTTGTGTTGACAACAACGACGATGGGCTACGGGCTTGCACACTCTGCTGCCTCGTAGAGTCGAATAAACTTTTGTTGTCCACCTTTAACACCTTCGGTTTTGAGTTCGGATTCATATTCACCTTAGAATCTATTCCTAGTAACTTATCGAGTTTTCTCGCTTTCGCTTCTTGCGTTGGTTCCCCGTGAAAATCAAACAACTGGCCCCAAAACTCATCGAGAACAGCAGCTAACTGACGCCTTGCAGCACGCCCCAATCCAGCTAACTTTGACCAACTTCCCGTACCACTTCCTACATCGTCGTGTTTCAAACCTAGACTCTTAAACGATGGCGGACCATCGGGTCTGACCAAATGGTTCGTTTCCGGCACTACTTTGACCACTTCTTCAGGATGCCAAACGTCTTTCTCTTTCATGTGCGAATTCCCGTCGATTCTCAACGTCTTTTCGATCGACTCAGGTTCTTCCTTCTTCAAGTCTTCACCTGCTGAAACCGTTACGGGTGATTCCTCTGGTGCCGATGAATTTACATTTACAGTTTCGGATGAATTTTCTTCAATGGTAGTCAAACGAACCCCTTTATCTGATTCCACAGTTTCCATGTCCAAATCGAAACTCGCTGCGACTGACGTTACTTTCTTTTCTCTGGATTCTTCAACTCTATCATATTCCGTTAACGATTCTTGCACAACATCTGATCTCAAACTTGCGGATTTCAAAGGGGTTACAACAAGCCAAAGAATCAGAAAGAACGAAACGCATGCAGTCACGAGAAGTATAGTATACGGGCTACCGCCAACGTTCCATCTGATGTTACTTGCCCAATCACTGTTCCCAAACACCATTTCAATAACAAATATAACTGCTAGACCAAACATCCCGATAAACGTGATCAACACCAAAAACTCGACAAAGCTTGAAACTTTGTTGGCGCCCATTACTGATCTTGATGTTGCAATCCGGAAAAGAAGGATAACAGAAGACGGAAGCAAAAAGGCGATCATGATTTGTGTAAAGATTAGTAGTTGGTATGTACCCTCGGCCCCAGAATGCCATGAACACAAGAGTGCAGGAATAATGGCGATTGATCGGATTGTGGAGTGATGAAACCAGCCCGGGATGTTGACTTTGAAGAAGTTATGAAGGATGGGTTGACCACTAAATTTCCAGGTCAATGAAGTGGTGTGATTAGAAAGCAGGAGAAGCAACATTAAAGCGAACGGTCCGGTCAGATTCCTAAATACCTGCGTAAAAATCATGAGTTTGATTAAGACGGTTACTCGAAAAGGATAGTTTTGGAATGTAGATTCGTTTATAGCACCAAACCTGATCCATTAGCCACAATGCATCTTGAAAAGTAAGCAAATCAAGGCCAGTACTATAGAAAACATTTGCAGCCGAGTTCATCAGAACGTAATTTACAACGAAAATGCCACTGAAAACACCAGAAATGGCAAAAAGATGATCGAGACACACGACTTCCTTTGAAACCGGTCCCGGCCCCTGCATTTGCTGTAAACGAAACAAAAACTTACTTAATCATAAGAGTCAAGTAAAGAAGAACATGAACAAATTCAATGAAATCTGCAAGTATCGTGTACCTGCACGAAAGATGAATGGAGATAGAAATTATGAGGCATAATGCTTGCACCGAGAAGACTGATCAATGCGAAAACACTTTCACCGCTGAATTGTATTAGCGTACCACCACTAACTGCGAGTGATGTATCGGGTTGACTCACTAGCACACCAAACAGATACGAAAGCAAAGCAAAGCTTGCCAAACACACACACATGAACTTTGCTTTACCAGTCTCCTGAAATAACGAGTAAATTGACACTGAATTAGTTGTTATTGTTGTTTCATATATAAAGAATTAAGAAAATAAGATAACGGGCTTACCAACAAACCGGAGAAAAGAGGGAATAGAAAAACATCCAAAGAAGTAAACAAGACACAAGTGAACAAGCTTATGCCGAACATCAGGTGAAGCGCATGTGCGGTGCCCAAAATCTATCACAATAAGTGCATTTATATGTCAACATTAATCAAGAATAATGACGGAACCATGAAAAGAAGCGTAGATTACCATAGAAAGATCCAGCGCAATCATGGATAGTTCGGCTTGAATCCCTAAAAAGATACACGTGATCGGGTAGTACTCTGAGCTGCATATCTACACAAATAGAAAGAAAGATTACGTCTTTATTAAGCCCAATAATCCGAAAGTTTATATTGCGTAAATAGATGAAATAACTACCTGAGCAAGATCTCGTCCGGTGACTACAGTGATACAAGCTGAAAGGTATTGACAGAGGACAGCAGCCAAACTAAAAACAAACATCAGTATCATAAGATCGTAACCAAAACGGGCCCCACCTTCGACTGCTGCAACCCATTTTCCGGGATCAACATACGTGACTGCAACAAAAAGTACTGGTACAACAGCATGAAACAATCGGTGTGACACGTTTAATCGGGATTTAGCAATTAAGGCCTCAGATTCCATTTCACAAACTTTAGTAACAAAAAGATCGAATTTTTCAGTTGCTCATTCCCACTGGTAAACGGATCAAGATTCACTAACAGCACTGTTGAGTAGAATATTTAATGTATCCAACAACACCTAATTTGGAACAAGAAAATTCATAGCAGAAGGTGCTGTCCTGATTGTTTGTCACATGAAAACCGTTAATGATGTTAGATTTTGACACTAGTTGTCACAATCAAAACCACTTTCTTAATGTTTTTGAACTATTTACATTTGCCCTTCACACGAGCATTCTGTGATTTGCCGGATTGATCAAGATCGATTTGGCACTGCACCAATATCCCTGAATTCACAAAAAAACACAAAACAACATCATTAAACAAATAAACAATTCCAGACCATGTCATCAAACCAAAAATCTTCACAAAATTAGGCGCAACTCGGTACTTGATTTAAAGAATTATTTGTAAACAACATATTTTTTATAAACAGTTAAATTAAACAAGAAACAAAAACACTAACATAAAAACAAGATTTCCAAGTAATCAAGCCTTTGAAAATCATGCTGGAAATTTATATACAAATTATTCAGACATACTCATGGGCTTGTATAGTTGCATCCCTCTTGAACTTATATACAAAAAATCACTAAAACATTCAGATATTCCTACATAAATGAATCAATGAAGGTTCTATACAAAGCATAAAAGAAAGAATAAAACCTTTAGAAGCAGCCCAGATCTCCATCACCATCATAAAACACAAAAATCCCAAATTTAATTCTTGAAAACCCCACAAAACTAAAGCATGGGATCTGATTGGATTGCATATATATGTATATAGAGATATCTATCTACTCATACAATAAAAGTCAAGCAAACTAACGTCATGAAGAAGAATAAAAGTCAAGCAGGAAGTATTAAGTACGTATTAGATAGGGTTTAAATGTTGCTGTTATCATAAAAATGCCATCTTTCTTGCTTTCTTGATGTTACCTTTATGGGTTCCGATGAAAGCTAAGAAAAAATCAAGAATATGTCATGTGCTCAGAGCAGAGCAGAGCAGAGCAGATCAGATCAGATTTGGGGTTTTAAAGATTGTTTACAGAGGGAGAGAGAGGGTGGTATAGATACAAGTGCGTGTATGTATATAGAAGATGAGAAAGAAAGGAGGCAACTGAATCTATGAGAAAGAAAGAGAAGTGGCAATGAATTTCTTCAACTTGCAGTTTAAAAAGAGTAGCTTTTTAGGGCACGAGTATATCGAATTCAGCGAAATAAATAAATAGTTTGTACTAATAACTTATATGTTTTTGTTTTTGTTTATGTAGCATGATAATATAAGTTTTCTTTTCTATATATCGTGGCCCAGTGGGTATTCCCACTTGGGTTAAGTCGGCCGGCCCTCCTTGGAGGTCACCGGTTCGACTCCCACTTGTGGCCTTAGGGGGGACACCCGTGCGCAATGATGGTGAAAAACCTACCGAGGAGGGTTTGATCCTGAGCGTCACTCCGGTTTTCATCCGGTTGTTACTCTAGCGAGGCAACTCGTGTAGAGGCAGTACGGTTTCCGGGGGAAAGCCTTCGACCCAAGATTGGTCAACCCAGCGCTGGCCTTGCTATCTGGGCCCTTAATCTTGGCGAGGGTCCGCGATTTGCGGATGTGACAATGGTCACCATTAAGAAGTTCATCTTTCAAAAAAAAAAAAATTGCATTTGTCTATTTTAATACAACTAGCATGTAGCAGTCTACCTTACGGATGTAAATTCTTGAAACTTAAGTTTTGACCACTAGTTCATCTACATTTATATTTATTTATAGAGTTAATTGTCATTTTAGTCTTTCTGGTTGTGGTGTGAGTCATTTTATGAATTTAGTCTAAATGTTTTATTTTTCGTCTGTGTGTCTAAAAATATTTTATTGTTGCCATTTTAGTCTACTGGGTTAACTTCATCTATTATTTCTGTTAACGAGGGTCATTTTATATGGCCGAATTGTCCTTCTAGTTCACAGAATTACATATGAAATGATCGAATTGCCCTTCTCGTTAACAGAAAAAATAGATGAAGTTAACCCAGTGGACTAAAATGGTTACGGTGAAATTTTTTTAACCCACAGGCGAAAAATGAAACCTTTGGACTAAACTGTCAAAATTGCTCAAACCACAGGGACTAAAATGACAATTAACTCTTATATATATATTTATATTTTATATACAGGGTAAACAGCCAAAATGGTCCATTGGGTTTGGTCACTTTTGTCACTTTAGTCCAAAACTCACATATTTTGAATATGGGTCCCTGTGGTTTAAATTTTATTGTCATTTTCATCCAAAAACAAAATATAGTCAGATTTTTCAGTTAACATCCAGTGTTTTTGTCCTTTTCCTCCTTTTTAATGATTAACAAAATGGTTAGATTTTTTTAATTTGTTATAACAAAACGTTAAAAGACCATTTTGCCCTTCATTAAAAAGGATGAAAAGGACAAAAAGCTAAATGTTAACCGAAAAAAATCTGACCAGATTTTGATTTTGGATGAAAATGGCAACAAAATTGAAACCATAAGGACCCAGATTCAAAAGGTTTGAGTTTTGGACTAAAGTGGCAAAAGTGACCAAACCTCAGTGACCATTCACATTAAGAGTCTGAATGGTTAAGACTCTTAACAAAACTGTAAATTTAAACAGGGCAAAATTGTAATTTGGTTAGACCAATAGGTAAGTGTCAGGCAAATGTCCGACCAATTCAGATTAGACGTCTTAACCATTCAGACTCTATATAATGCTTAACCATTCAGAGGCAAATGTCTGAACCATTCAGACATCTGCTCATGAAACAAACAGTTCAAATCATTAAGTGCTGAACAAGTAAGAGGTCTAAACCATTAAAAGTCTCATTAAGATGTAAACAGACAGCCCCTTAGTTTAAAAGGGGGCTAAGAGTATTTTGGTCATTTCATTATAAATTGACAAAAATTGGATAAAGTTAGTGGACTAAACCTAAACTGATATAAAAACCAAACTATTGGATTAAAAAAAAAAAATCTTTTGAACTGAAATAGATATTTTGAGAAAACCACAATGACTAACTCTACTATTTTCTATTTCGTTGGTTATATTTGAAGTATATCATGGAACGTTTTAGTAAGTTTGCAAACACTTAATAAAAACGGAGAAAAGAAAATATTGATTTAATTTTTTTTAAATGGCAGATAAAGAAGAAATAATTGAGAACTATAGACAATGACAATGGACAGAATGATTGGTTTAAGATTATTGTTCTTTAACCTCAATTACATGTTGGTAGGTTTGTATTAATTGTAGTCACTTCTATAGTTCTATGGATTGCATTGGTATGGTGGTATAGTATGGTCGAATGTACTAAGCGACAAGTTATATAAATTGAGTTATTATTTGCTATAAAATTAGTTGAAAAATACATTTTCTTATTAACTTAGTATACAACAAGCTAAGATACATTGAAAACTATGAATACGAATATAAGATGAATTTGACGTCGATCATTAAAGTAAAGTGGAGTGTTGAAACGGAATGTGAAATGAGGAAATGTGTAGAAGTTGTATTACATAGGTGATGAACATTAAAAGAACCAAGATGTTTGGCAATCTCATTTCATTGGGTTTTACTTCCGCTTGTATGCATGTAGTGGGGATGCAAACTTCGGTCCAAATGACCCTGGAAGTCGAGTTTTGCCCCGACTCATGAGTTGTGGTTCAGCAGACCGCTTAGTTTGAATGTGTGACTAAACGATTGCTATTTGTAAATGTTTGATTTCAATTAAAATTCGTTTTGATCAGCAACTTTAGGTTTAACTATAAAAACGAACTTCTTGAACTGTTTTTAGATTAGAGAGAGAGAATGATGAGATGTCCGAATATGAAGGGGAAAAACATTCGATCGAACAAAGAGAAGAACTCTCTGCTTGCTTGGTTTAGTTTCACAAAATTAAAAATGATCGGCTTTTTTGTTGTGGTTAGTGAACACTATGTCATTTTATTCCACATGAGATTACACGCATTAAGAACAAATAGTATTCCTGAACTAGTGCGTTTATAACTAATACTCTTAACTATTTTTTTTAACTATTTTTTTTTAAGAACAAATAGTATGACTAACACTCTTAACTATTTTTTTTTTAAACGGCAAAGTTTGCTACTATTGTATTACACCAATAATCATAAATTATTCTCTTTTGCCCAGATTTGAAACTAGGATCTCTCCTACCAAGTAGGCTAGCCCCAATCATGGCACTCTTAACTATTAATTAATGTGGATAAGACTAAGCGGTATGGGGGCCGGCTTAGGCCCGGCGAGACCCGGCGCCGGTCCCCCACACTGCCCCCCTTGCCCCATCCCGGCTTGACCGGCTACCCACGCTCGGAGAGGACGGGCCACATTTGAATTTTATATCCGTTGTTAAACGGATACTTTAATAAAAAAAAAATTACCTTTTCAAATTTAAATATATACCATCTTTCTCATCCATTTTATACCATTCTTCTCCCATTTCTTCCATTCTTCTCCAACTCTCTCATCCTTTTTTATAAAAAACAATCTCATTTTTTATACAATCATGAATCCCTTCAACCCAAACAACCCCAACCCGAACAATCCCAACCCGAACAATCCTAACTTTTTTTCGAGTCCCGCTTACACTCCGGCTATGGATCATTCGTGGGGGAATCCACAATTTACGTTTTCGGGTTTCCAACAATCACCTAACGCCTTCTCCCAAATGTCCCAACTTCAACAAATGCAACAATACCAAGCACTCCAACAAATCATGCAACGCAACTCGGTTCAACTTGATCAATTCCAATCGCAACCGCCAACTTCCCAACCGCAACCCTCGGTGGAGCTTGACGATGATGATGATGAAGTCGTCCCCGAATCGCCACCTAAAGAACTCAAGCTAAAAAAAACACGGGGAAGGGGAAGGCGGTTGAAACCGAACCCGACACCGCAAAAAAAACGGTTCGAGAGCAAAGCCGAGACAGTGGACAAAAGTAGAGGAGGAGGCGCTAGCAATTGCGTATGTTAAGGCCTCAACTTGCCCGATTGTCGGTATGAACCAAAGTTAAAAAATTTAAATTTAAATTTAAAAATATTTATTTTTTAGTTTTACTAATGCAATTTTTTTTTAATTTTAGGGAACAATCAAACGGGTTCTAGTTTTTTGAAGGCATGTACGGATAGATTTAATAACCTTATGGGGGATGGCCCCTACCGTGATCTCGAATCCGTATCGGCCAAGTGGCGGAAAATGAACAAGTGCGTGAATGATTTTATCGGGATTTATAACCCACTTTACATCAATCGTCCTAGTGGGAGTAGCGACGAGGACGTTCTTAACCTTGCGACCGCTAAATGGGAAGCAAAAAATCCGCCTTTCCCGCACATCCGAGCATGGAACATTTTAAAGAAATAACCTAAATGGGCGCCGGTTCCAAATGAGGTCGGAACCGCCAAACGGACTAAAACTTCCGAGTCCGGAAGTTATAGTGCGGGAGGCTCCACCGCTCGTTGTCAAATCGACATAAACGACGAACCGGAATATCACGAGATCGAACGTCCCGGCGGAAGGGACAAAGCAAAAAAAGAGGCGGCCGGAAAGCGCAAAGGGGCCGGCTCGAGTGGAGGGGGCGGCTCGGGTGGAGGTGGCGGCTCGAAGGCGTCTTCGAAAATGGACGAGTTGATTTCCGAATTCCGTTCGTTTAAAGACTTTGCGGCCGAAAAATATAGTCACAAGAAAAACGTGTCGGCCGACTATGCTCGAGCGGAGGATTTTAGGATAATGAGGTTGGATCTCGACTCGGTTCCGGAGGATGAACGAGAGGTGTATCGGAAGATGAAGGAAGAGGTGAAGAAAAAATGGACGTCGTAGGTTTTTTATTTTTATTTTTTAGGAAATGTAATTTTTTTTTTATTTTTTGGAAATGTTTTTTTATTTTTAGGAAATGTAATTTTTTTTATGTTATTAAATGAATTTATTTATGTTGTTTTATGTTGTATTTTTTAATTTTTATAAAGTTTGTATTAAGTTAATAAAAAAAACTTAGAAAATTATAAAATAATAAGGTGGGGTAGCCCCATCCTCCACCCCCTCAAAAGTGAAGGAGGCCCATCCCCCACGAGCCGGTGATGTGGCGCCTACGTGGCGGCCCATCCTCGTGGGGATGGGCCTCACCATACCCTTTAGTCTAAAAGATAAGACCATGCGTAGTGGTAAGGGTGAATAATGCCCTCACCCTTTGGCGTTTTCCGTCATGTGGTAGTATAGTCAGCGAGGGACATTATTGGGCGTTTTTTTAAAATGGGTGTAGTGGGGATGTGGGTATTATGTTAAAAGGGTGTAGAGAATTAAATAAAAATAAAAAAAACCCACAAAAAAGCTATTGGCCAAAAAAAGGAAGATTAAATGTGATTGGTCATTCAAAATTGCTCCAGGCGTGATTTGAAAAATGCCAAAAAATCAAAATTGACCAAACACGCCCAGGGGTTGGTTCCCCGGCGTGTTTAGGCGTGATTGAGCCAAAAAAAAAACCCTTGAGCACCCACTACGCATGGTCTAATAGTATTTAAATATGATTTAAGCGAATTGTATTAATCACGTGTCCTCAAGACACAAGTTTATTCATTGTAATTTGATTTCCGTAATTTATATCCTATATATTATTATCATATGTTTGTTCAAACGATATCGTCATGGCCGGCCCTGGGGGTGGGCGGGGAGGACCACCGGCCAGGGTCCGATATTTCGAGGGGCACGTTTTATATGAAAAAAAAACCCGCTATGTATATGTAAAATATTTTTTTTAATAGGATACACCCATACAAACACCAACATAGGCCCCATTACAAAACTATTCTTATGGTTTAGATTAGTTATTAACCCCTTTGGCATTAGGTTTAGACCTTTAGTGAGCCCAATACCCAATTTTGTTAAGGCCTATGACACATTTTTTCGAGCTCGAACAGGGTACACGAATTCTTAGGGCCGACCCTGTATATCGTGTAGTTTCTACAACATAAAGAGATTATATTATTTATTTATTTATTTTATATTTTTCTTTGTATAAAACAATGGAAGTTGTAAATTTTAATTGATATTCTGTCTGTAAAAAATAACCAGTTTAGTTTTAAAGTAACTTATTTGATTATTGCCTCTACTCATTAGTGCTCTCGTTTTTACGTTCTTCTCCATGGGATAAAGCAACATTTTATTCATTTATGTATTGTTTACGTAAAAATGTTTTAAAGGCAATAATTAGTCTAGGATACTTTTTTAAGGGTGTCCGGGGCACTTAGCGGGGAGGCGTGCGGTGAGTGAAGTCCCCGAGCGGGAACACCGCCGCCATCAAATCGGGGAGTGTAAGCGGGGTGGGGGAGCGGTGTGTGTTCACCGCACAAGAATTCATGTTTTAAACGTTGGGCAACGGTCGGATTTAATAAAAAAAAAATTCAATTTTAACCAATATAAATAACCAACTTAAATCTAATTTTTTACCACACAAATTCTCAGTCTTACTCTAAAAATCTTTCAAATACAACACAAAGCCAAACCGAGCAATGGAGAACCAACCCCGCGAAGCCAAGAAAAAGTCCGTCGGCTCTAACACTAAGGGACGCGGCTCGCAACCGTCTCGTGGTGGTTCGAGCGGTGCAAGTGCACAACTACAACCACCTTTCGGATATACTTCACAACCCCCGTTTTTTTACCAACAACCTTCACACCCCTCCTTTTACAACACCCAACCACAACCCCCTTTCGGCTATTTTCAAAATTTGTTATCAATGGATCCTCAATCCCCCGCCTTCGACCCGTATGGTTTTCGTTCCCCACAAGTTCCATCTCCACGAGAAAATGTTGAACGTCCTCTACCTATTAACGAGGACGACGACGAAGTAGTGCCCGAAACTCAAAATTTGGGCGACTATGAAGATGGCACCGGCGACGATGAATACAATGTGAATGAACACGCCGACAACGAAGTAGATGACGCTCGGGGTAAAAAGGCAAAAATGGAGCGCCAATCTTGGACAAAATACCAAGAAGAGGCGTTGGCGAAGGCGTGGGTACATTGCTCTACCAACAAAAAGAAGGGCAATCAAAAAACCCGCGATGGTTTTTGGCGTAGGATTTTAGATCATTATAACGCCACCGTTGGCGGAAGTAACTGGACCGTGCATCAAGTATGGTCTAAATGGAACCCGATGATGACGAAAATAAACTTTTTCAACGGCCTATACCAACAAGCGGTAAAAATTATATTTTTTAACGTTGTATATTTTTTTTTTAAATTATATTTTTTAACGTTGTAAAAATTATATTTTTTAACGTTGTATATTTTTTAACACTTGTTATTTTATAATATGTAGGATCGCACAAGAGAAAGCGGGTGTAGCGATCTCAAAGTTAGGGCTGGCAATTAGGTACCTGTTAAGACACGATTAGACCTGTTTGACTGAAAAATACACCCTTTGACTTTTTAAATTTTTAAAATAATTAAAATTACAATGTTAGGATCTATCATTTATTCATCTTTGTACAGAAAACATAAAACTGTTTTATAAACATGAGGTAGAAAGTAGTTAAACGAGTCGTAATCATGTTTGAAACTTATGTTGTGCGCGCCGTCAGAAACCTGTTAAACCTGTTAAGACACGATATGCCAGCCTTGCTCAAAGTGATGAAAATCGCTTTAAAGGATTTTCAAGATAGATATCCGAGCGGTTTTCAACATGTCGAGGCACGGGAGGTTGTTCGAAAACACGACAAATGGGCCCAAGTCCCATTGTTGGGTGAGGAAGGGGAAGGTTCGGCACAAAAAAGAAAGCCCGTTGACGTGGACCCTTCCATACCCGATATGAACGAAGACCCCTCGCCACAAAGAACACAACGGCGAGACAAGCGTCAAGCGACATCGTCCGAGGGCTCGGCCGAGTTGGCGGCACAATTCAAAGAGTACACCGCCATGAAAGAAGCGAAGCACGCGATTGAATTGGAGGCGATTGAATTGAGGAAGAAAAGAGAGTCGGAGGCTCGCGATCTCATAACGGAACAACGCGAGACGATGAGAAACTACACGCACGATCGAGATATGAAAACATTCCTCAAGCCGCACGACGATGCTCCGCCGGAAATGTTGCCGTTCATCCTCGCCCGAAAGCGCGAGATCGCTAACAAGTACGGGTGGCCGTGCAATTTCTAAAATTTTTATGTAGTATTGCGATGTAATTTTTATTTTATTAAATGAAATGTAGTTTTTTATTTTATGAAATTATGTTTTACTTTTTATAAAAATATTTTCTTAATTAAAAAAATAAAAAAACAAGTCCCCCAAGAGAGGAGTGCCGCCATCAAATTGAGGGTGTGAGAGGAGTTAAGAGGGGAGTTGACATGGCGCGTGCTGATTGGCCGTGAGTAAGAGAGGTCACTCCCCTGAGAGAGGAGTGCCCCTCTCACCCTAATAATATTAAAAGCACCAAAAAGTATAAAGTCATGTGGTTTAAAACCGTTTATAGGTTAAATATCTTTAATAACTTGTTACATATATTACCAAAAGGGTTCCTTTATCAAAGGCTCGGATATTTCATAATGGTAATTAAATTATTCACAAGTCACAACTACATATAATCGAATATCCACTTGTTTCGTATATGCCAAAAAATTTCTCCTGTTTTCAGTCAAATTTGGTATGATTATCCCATGAAATGTAAACAAAGTACAAAAAAATATATGAGCAGCCCCTCCTTTTCTATCGTTAAACTTCAACGTTTCATATAAGTGACATAATAATTATAAAAGTATTCTGTTTTTAATAATATTATTATTAAAATAGTTTAACACTCTAAATTATAACAATCAGGGGTCTCCCCCGTCCATAAGATAGAGGTAACGCTTGCTTACAAGTAGGGGTGTTCAAAAATATCCGTATCCGAATCCGAAATATCCGAAAATTCAGATATCCGAAATTTCAAATATCCGAAATATCCGAAAATTTAATTTTTATTTTTTATCGGATATCCGAATATCCGAAACTATCCGGAATATCCGGTTCGGAATATTAAAAAAATTAATAAAAAATAAAAATTAAATAACTAATGGATATTCGGATATCCGATTCACTATCCGATCGGATATCCAAAAATTCGGATACGGATTCGGATATCCGGTTTTGAACACCCCTACCTACAAGTACTTGTCACCTTTCCCAAACTCTATCCATAGTTTGGCTACGAATGAGATTATATTGAGTATATGATTTATTGGTTTATTAATATATCCTAAATTATAACAATCGCTAATGATTTAGGCAACAATACTTCTATCTCAATGATAATATCATCTTAATCAATGGATCTTACTTGAAGGATCTCCCCTTTCTCTCCTCCCTCTCATATGCTTTTGAATGCTCGTTTAGTGGCAGGTGGTGGTGGAAGTAGGCTGATTGGAGAAGAAGATGAGGGTTATATAAGTAATTTCACCCAAAAACTAACAGAAAAACTAATGACCGTTAGGTCCAGATACGCACAGTATTAAGAGTTGAAATGTTAGTACATAAGGTGTTAAGCGTGAACTAAAAGTGTTCTAGACACTAGAGGGCCTCTTTTGATGGCACGTTGGCATCTTTTTGGACTTATATCGTCTCTTTTGGTGTTTTGAACAACAAACAATTAGATATCCACTTCGTTGAATATAAGCTGATGTGTTAAGAATCTTCAGATATTTGTTTTCATAAAATAGAGAAGAGGGTTAAATGAGAGTTGAGAGATGAAGTTTATTTTCTATATAAGTTTAGAATTTTTTTTTAGTTTTAAATAAAAGCATGAAAAGACATAAATGCCCTCACTTGGGGTCCATGCGACATTTTTTAACGTTTAAAATTAACTGGGTTAGTGTTAAAGGACCTAAGGTGTAATGAGTATTGCAAATAAAGGATTGTAACTGTAATTATTGAAGTTAAAAGTTACCCATTACAATGTAATACAAACATTGCAAATAAAGGATTGAACTGTAATTATTGAAATTAAAAGTTATTCATTACAATGTAATACAAACATAAAGGATGAAAAGTGTAATTTACCCTTTTTTTTAGTAAACTGCCATTTTGGTCCCTGTGGTTTGATCACTTTTGCCATTTCAGTCCAAATCTCAAACTTTTTAAATCTGGGTCCCTATGGTTTCACTTTTATTGCCGTTTTAGTCCAAAATCCAAAAAACCCCTATTTTGACTGTTGAAAGCTGTTTGTTTTGTCCTTTTGTTCAGGGGCATTTTGGTCAATTTAATTTTATTTTAACATATACAAAATCCCAAACACCACTAAATCTCTGCACTTAGCCTCTCTCTAAACACCCCCTTTCTCTCTCTCTTCTCTCTCTCTAGTTCTTCAATTTCTTTTCTACTGTTTCAATCAAACTCAGAACTGATTTACAACTTAAAGTTAATCAAATTTCTTATTCTATATGTAACATTAGTTCTGAAGTTGAAAAAAAAGATGAAAATAACATATCTTGATATGAAGATGTTGATGAGCACATCGCAGATCTGAAAACAAATCATATGATTTGTTGTATCAAATCTGAAAATAACGATTGACTTGTTGAACGCACACTCTGAGCACATACAATGTATGTTTCAGATCTGAGATAAGGTCGACTAGATATTGTTGTGTAAAAGAATCGTTTTTCTGTTGTGAATTCAGAAAACGAAGAAGATTTTTTTTTATTTGTTGCTGCAGATTGATGTTGTTTACGGCTGAATCTGATTAAGTTGCAGGTTGTAAATCTGTGGTGTTGATGAATCTAAGATTGAAGTTTGTGTGTTCAACATAAATCAAAGTTGAATCAAAACTGTAGGTTTGTTGTGTATTGCATCGAAGAAGAAGAGTGAATTTTGTTAAAGTACGACTGCTGTTCTTTCAGTTGTAGAGAAATAGGGTTTCAAATTTTTTTTCGACGGTTGCAGGTTTGCTGTGTGAAAAGAAATTGAAGAAGAGAGATGGCAGCTGAATAGGAATATTGTGGGGTGTTAGATTGTGGGGTGTTAGATTGAGGGGGGTGGGGGCTTGGGTTGACATCCGGTTACAGAGAGAAGATGAAGAAGATGAAGAAGATGAATTAGGGATTAAGGTTTGGTGTGGGGAGAATTTGGGGAAGATGAACTTATTATTATTATGAGGGTAAATGGACCATTTTACCCCTGAAGAAAAAGACAAAATAACCAAATTTTATTAGCCAAATAACATGTGATTTAATTTTGGACAAAAATGGCAATAAAAGTAAAACCACAGGGACCCAGATTAAAAAAGTTTGAGTTTTGGACTGAAATGGCAAAAGTGATCAAACCACATGGACCAAAATGACAGTTTACCTTTTTTTTTTTTTTTTTTTTTAACTCTCTAATATGATACAATAAGCAACAAATATTGTATATTTTTAAAGAGAGCTATAAGCTATTTATGTATCTAGACCATTGCACGTGGGGAGGTGAGAAAAAAGGTAGAAAGCTCATATTGGATTACGAGAACGACGTCGTCTGCGAAATGGTTTATACATCACATTTTTGGCTCTCCAACAAAGAAATGGCTTTTGCAGTTTTGCTTTCTCCTTTGTTTGTTCCCTTTTGCAGTTTTGCTTTCTTTTTCGATGATACATACATACGAGCATCCGTACGTACCATTTGGATTCATACATCACATTTTTGGCTCTCCAACAAAGAAATGGCTTTTTGTATAATATTTAAACTTATTACATAAGAAGCATCTTCTATATATTAAAAATATATAATATATGATATTTTCCTTTTTAGAATCACAAGAAAACAATATTTTCCAAAAAAATGTTGATTCAAATCTATTATTTAAATTAATAGCTAGTTTAAGATACGAGTAAGATTCGATTGTCACAAAATTTTCATTTGTCTTTGCTAGAATGCCTTTATGATTTTTAATTCTTAACCACAATTAAACGTATTCAATATAGAATAATTTTAAATAAAGAAATGTGAAAATTGTATTAAAAAATTACTTATAATATTTATAGAGTTAAATGTCATTTTAGTTCCTGTGGTTTGAGCCATTTTAACAGTGAGTCCAAAGATTTCATTTTCGCATGTGAGTCAAAAAAGTTCCATCGTTACAATTTTAGTCCACTGGGTTAACTTCATCTTTTTTTTCTGTTAACGAGAAGGGCAAATTGGTCATTTTATATGGCCGAATTGCCCTTCTAGTTAACAGAATTACATATAAAATGACCGAATTGCTCTTCTCGTTAACAAAAATAATGGATGAAGTTAACCCAGTAAACTAAAATGCCAACGGTGAAATGTTTTTGGACCCATATACGAAAAATGAAACATTTAAATTAAACCGAGAAAATAGTCTAAATCACGGGGACTAAAATAGCATTTAACTCATTTTTATAACAATAAATAGCGTGAAGCTCGTTACATGTCACCGAAGTGAAAACAAACATAATTAATATGGGATGGATATACATGAGAATGGAATGTGGACCCTTCATCCATCTAAAGTTGATCTCATTTCTGATGAAACAGTCTAGTGACGGGGTGGAGACCACAAAACAAATAGACTACACATAGTTATTGAATGCGTTACTTAATTTTGTTTTAAATTTGACAAACATCGCATGAAATAATGAAATGCATCCATTGTATGTTATTACTAAAAAAGGATATTAATATATTACGTGTCACATAATTAGGTGTAGATATTTTGTGATGACATCTAAATAATATCATATTATTTTGAATCTGGATTTTAAATTGATCAATTAAATTCAATGAGTCTGGATTTTAATCAACGTTATAAGTTTAAATCATTTGTTTTTTTTTTAATTTAAAAGTTTAAAGTGTTTTATATACACACCCACATATTATTAACAACCAAAAGGTTTTGCAAGATTTCATAATATCAACACATGACATCTCGGTTTTTCTTCTATTTTACGCATTTACTTTTATTTAAATAATGTGTAAAATCATATAATGTTTTATTTTAAAAGTATCATTAGTGAACTTAAAATCATAAGTTGTTATTCTTTTAACACCGTTTACAAAATTGATCAACATGTGTACGAACTAAAATATGCTTTAAAAAAACTCACTCAATTCCTTTTGTTATCTAGCTTGTTTAGGCCTTTTTTGACCACCTAAAAATATGATATTACTAAAACCATTTCTTTAAGGGGCTGTTTGGTAGCCTCTGAATGGTTATTAAGAGGCTACATCTTAATGGAACCATTAAGAATTTTACCAAAGAGAAGGTAGAAGAATGTGACATGTGATGATTTACCATTCAGAGGTTACCCCTTATTCATTCAGAGGTTTTAAACCATTAAGATATAGCATCTGAATGGTCATTAAGAGGCTACCAAACAGCCCCTAAGTTTACCAATCAATATATATTCAAGCATATTCGTATATTTACTATTTAAGTTTACCAAATTAGTAATTTATAGTATTTTCTACGCTTATCATAAATATTAACTTACCGTTTTGATCTCATCCTAATCAATTAAGCAAATTTGATACGTCAAAAAAAAAAAAAAAAGGCTAGTAGCTCAAATATAAAATTACTGAAAAATTATTTTTCAACTGATTAGTATGAGATGGAAGAGACGACTTTATCCGGAAAACATGAAAACTCATATGCTAGCTAAATATAATACTACTATCCATGTAACATGTTGAATGCTTTAGCTAATATAAATATATAATGATAGATTAATCAAACTATAACATGCAATGTTCAATGTATTTTTAATACCGTAAAATATATTTAAAAACAATATATGGAGATCTTGAAGATATTATTCTCATACCAAGATTTTAACAGTGATAAACAACTAACGTACATTGAGAACATAAAAATGTATTAAATATGTGTAACAGTTACAAATACCGTTATTTGTTTTTTTATTGCTTCATATTGTGGGAGCTTTTAAGATTTAGGGATAGATGCTGAATTGAATACTGGATGATTCGTCATGTAGGCGTCACGTAGATTAGGTGTGAGAATGGAGCAAAAAGTATGAAGGTAAGGAAATAGGGGACGAGCCTAAAATATATGCATATGTTGCATGTATTTATGTGTGTGTGAGGGGTTTTTGTCCTCTAGTGGGACGTCTTCATCGTCATGTTGAAGCTGTTTGGGACGCCGATGGAGGGGGGGGGGGGGGGGGGGCAAATGGATGGAGGTGCGGCGCCGGTGAAGGGCGGTCCAAGGTTGATTCCCACACTGTACAGCCTTAGTTCCTAATGAAATATTAGTATTTATTTATATTTATTAAGCCTTGACTTTTACTTTCGAGTTCTTAATTTTATTACTGAAATACAAATTTGATGTTACACATTTATAAAACTAGTATGGTGCCCGTGCGATGCGGCGGGGGTGACACTTTGAGTTGCGGCACTCGTTTCTGATAGTTTTCTTATTCGTATAATATTTATGATAAAACTATTGTGGTGGATATATGTCATAAGTGTTACACATATGTAAATTTTTGTTTTTTTTTTCTAAATTAATAATCAAAAGAAAAAAAAACAAAAGACAAGTTGTTATAATTGTAAAGTATGTTTATTTTATTGGTTAAATTATAAAGTATAATTTTATTCTTTAAAGTTCATAACTTTTTTTAAATATCCACATAGTACTCATCCAATAAACTTTAAGTTTAAAATTTTCGTTTTTATAAAAATAAAAAATAGTATTTAACTCGTAAGTACGTTTTAGACCTTTAACTTAAATTGTTAAATTTCATTTTTTTTTACAGATATAAAAAAATGTATATTTTATAAAATTTCAAGAACTGTTTTATAAAAAAAATATGTTAAGAGTTTATATCATACTAAGTTCAGATTTCTAGTTCCTAACTAATATTATCTATATGAGTCTACTTTTAACTTATAATCCCTAAAAATATGCAACACAATCTACTATGTATCTAATCAAGTTGGTAAAAAATTCTTTTGAAATTGACTAATATTATCTATAAGACTATAACAATATAGTTGAACTTATAATTACTAAAAATTTGCAACACAATTTAGTATTTATCTAGTAAAGATTGTAAATTTCTGGAGTATTTACTTATATTACTTGTTATAAAAAGGGTTTCTAAAAGAATTATTGTTTTATAAAAAAAATGTTTTGTTTATAAATAAAGTAAAAAAAATTGTTTTACACATGTGAAGTTTCGTTTTTTAATAGAAATAATAATCAAATGACAAAAAATAAAAGATAAGTTGTTATAGTTGTAAAGTAAGTTTATTTTGTTGGTTAAATGATAAAGTTTATAATTTTATTCTTTAAAGTTCATAATTTTTTTAAATATCCACATGTTACTCATCCAATAAACTTTAAGCTTAAAAAATTAAAATAAAAAATAATAGTTAACTCGTAAGTACGTTTTACACCTTTAACTTTAATTGTTAAATTTCGTTTTTATATATATAAAAATTTATATTTTTATAAAATTTTAAAAACAGATTTTATAAAAAAAATAGGATGTTAAGAGTTTATATCTTTATATCATAGTAAGTTCAGTTTTTAGTTTAGCTTTAAAGTTTATTACTTTATTATTTTTTTAATTAAGAAATACAAAGTATTAGATTAATATCCAAGAATAACTGCAATATTTTATAATTTCAGCTAGACTATATCTAACTGCAATATTTATTTAATGCAACTTTAGGATATTAACTTATATAAATTCAGTTGACCTGTAAATTTATGATACTAACTTTATTTTAAACTTTATTAATATGCTCAATAACTGCATTATATTAGCACAAAAAATAAAGTTCAGATATAAAATAAACTTTATTCATACGTCTAGATCAAACATAACAATTGAAAATGAAAAAAAGAACATAAAAACACTTGATAGATTTCATATTAGACTGCATGAAATATGTTCCACTTCTAAATTGACACTCGATGTATTTTTAATCTGGTTTTCTGGTTTGTGCTTGAATCGACAATATCTTCTAATTCCTATTCTTTGTTATGGTCATCAAAATCGTCTAAATTAATAACCTCACTCCATTTCCATTCAGAGAGTCTTTTAGATCTATTCCTTTGAGTCTCAAACTTCTGATCCTTAAAAAGGACAAAAACTGAATACAAAAGTTAAAAAAAGATTAAATAAACCTTAAAATTACCTCTTCACTAAATTCACGTTGAAGATTAGACTTGTATGGACTAAACATTGCACCATAAGAAATAATATCAACACTTTTATCACCATCATCATCATGCAATAAAACACACATATAATAGCATAACGAATATGTTAATATGAAAGATATATGCACAAATAATACTTAAAAACCAGCAAAATCAATACCTTAGAAGCTTGTTCGACAACTGGGTTGTTTAAATTGGCATGTTCATCATACAACTGAATCTGGAAAATCAAATAAGTTAACATTAACATAAAAGTAAATAAAAGAAAACAATTATTCACTGCTGCAATATAATAGAACTTACCTTAGAATTTTCAATCTCGCGTGTGTCACACCCCAACCGATGGCGGAATCATCGGGGCGCGACACTAGGCGAATCAGATTGCTCAAGAGAATCCATAACAACTAATAGCGACAATATTTATTACATTTGTCATCCCATACTAACAAACAATACAATCACATAAGTTATCACAGATTTTCTGTTCTCTTGAACAATACAAATCCGACAACCTAGATTTTAGGTGAGTTTCTAGACTTCCTAGCTTGATTTGATGCAGACTGCAATTTAAACCTGCAACATACGTTAAAACAACGTCAATACAAAAGTATTGGCGAGTATACAAGTTTTTATAGTAGCGAAAAATAGATAAAAAGTGCTGCGAATTACCACATACATAAACGAGATACACCAAACATACGTGCAAAACAGATACTACCAGCTAAATAACTCGAGCTGCGATTGCGATTGCTATTCATCCTAACTAGACCCCGTCGGGTGCTATAGTACTATACTAGTTAAGGCGGGACCTCGCGAGTAAAAGTCCTAGCACATATGTAACTAGCATCACGTGTAAATATGCAATTCAGTCATTCGCAAGTGATGAATAGTTTAAGCATTTGATTAGATTGATTTGATAAGACGTATGTTACACCCAAAACGCGATAAAAAGGGTTCGAGTATACTTACAGCGATGGGAATGGATTGAAGGGAACGCTAGAGCAATTAGCCTGAACAGTTAGTGATAACATAAGCGAAGAGCGGTGCGTAAAACGGTGAAAGGTGACCAAGTGTCGAATGGTAATCCAATCGGATGGTCATTCGATCGGATGTCAATCCGTTCGGATGGTCATCCAATCGGATGGCCACTCGGTCGGATTGACATTCGTTTGGTAAGGGTGTGATTGTGTATGATGGCTTTGAAGTTTTCGTTGTAGCATTTTGAAAATAGAGAAGTATCTCTACCCTTCAGTTCGATCGGATAGCGATCCGATTGGCAGGACACTTAGTGAGAACAAGTTCACAGCAGGACGGTTACTCGATCGGATGGCAATCCGATCGGATAGCAATCCATTGGAAACCATTGTTCTTTGAAAAATTGAAAAATGTTTAAGTGTTGAAAGTTCAAGTGCAGTTCGATCGGATTGCGGTTCGATCAGATGGCAATCCAATAGGATCATGTTGAAAATTGTTAAGTGTTAAATCCTCAAGTGCAATCCGATCGGGTTGCAGTTTGATCGGATGGCAATCCGATCGGACGGCAATCCCTCCCACGAATCCAATCGTTTGAACTTGATTATTTTGAATTGTTGGGATTGAACCCTACCAGAGGAATAGTTGATTAAAGCCAAAACTGGATCAGGGCGGTGGATCCATCATAAGCACTGCTGTATACAAGTCTCTCCCCTTGAAAGTGATTCTAACAACTGATGACCTCTATCAACTGTCCGTATACAAGTGCTGATCTACAAACAACTACTGAATCATATATAAAGACTGATGAAGACTAATGCCCTGTTAATCAATCTACTGTTATGGGTCAAGCACTGCCAATAATACAAAGTACTGCTGGAGTCACAATAGTGGAAGGAGATAGCAGTAGTTTAGTCTTTTCTTTGTAATGTATTGTTATCAGTAGTTTGCTAGGCAGTGTTTGTATTAGATCAGTAGTTAGAGTTTGTTAGGAGGTTAGATGTCGCTTTCATGGTGACGTCAGCCAAGATGCTTTAGTGGTTTGCTCGTGCCTATAAATAGAACAGTACCCTGTACTATTCTATTGGCTCTTTCACCACTTGTCTCTTGTACGAACAATTCACTGTGAGCTCAGGCTGAGGGGGAGTTTGTATTTCATGCATGCAAAGTTGTAATCAGTGATTGAAATAAATTTAATCATTCGGTTCAATGTTTAAACATGTGTGTTGAAAGCATTTCTCCTATTTGATTGTGTGTAAAGTTTATTTCCATTTATTTCCGCTGCAATTACTTGTTCATCTTCATTAATTTCTAAACAAAAACACAATAAAAAAGAAACTCATATCCTAACAATTGGTATCAGAGCTAGGACAGTCAAATTTGATCTAACAATAATTTTGACAAAAAAGTTCAGCTCAAAATCGTTGATACTTATTATTGTTCATTTCGTTGAAAACAGAGCAAGGATTAATCACGAACAAAGTTGATTAATCAATGTCTGTAAAACAACCAAGATGACATCACAATCACAAGATGCTAACAATAGCATCGGTTCACTCTTCAAACCACCCATGCTAAAGCGAAATGAGTACTTCATCTGGGAGAGAAGGATGGGTCACATCCTTGCTCAACAGAATACCGGATGTTGGAAGTCGGTTATCTTTGGACCCCATGTTCCAATGGTGCCGAGTGCTGAGGATTCAAAGAAGTTAGAACCTAAAAAACCTGAAAACTATACTGGAACTGATTTTCAAAAGTTTGAACTGGATGCCAAGGCATTTAGCATTGTTGCATCTGCTTTGCCTAATGAAATCTATGCTGGACTGTTACACTATAACAGTGCCAAGGAATTATGGGATGCACTTAAGGAACAATTTGGGGGGACGGAAGAAGTTATTGAAAATAACAGGGAAATTCTGAATCAGCAGTATGAAACATTTTGTCATGTTAAGGGTGAAACATTAACCCAACAGTTTGAGAGATTCAATTATCTCATTAGTGAGCTAAGACTTGTTGATGTTAAATTTTCACATTCAACACAAAACAGCAGGTTCCTTAGATCACTACCTGAAAAATGGGATACAATTGCATTTGTGACCAGAAACTCTGTTGAGTTCAAAGATCTGACACTGACCCAACTTCATGGTAGACTCCTGACATATGAAAGGGAGTTAAACCAGAAAAAGAAGTTGCAAGAGTCTGGCAAAGTTGCAGATGACTACACATTTGGCAACACAGCTCTTTTTGGTCAGGAAGAGACTGGCAGCAGTAAGGATCAGAGTTATGATCATTTTATTGACATAACTGCTGGTGCAAACTTCAACTCTGATCCTCACTCATCCAACTTTGCTTTCACAGCAAATGGAGAAAGCCAGATCTCTGATAATCTGTGTTTTGAACTCAACGATTTACTGCACTTTGATCCCACTGACTTAGAAGAAATGGACATTTTGCATCAATTGGCTTTGCTTAGTGTAAGAACAAGCAAATTCTATAAAAGGACAGGGAGAAAATTCCAAGGGTTACATGGGAATTTAAAAGTGGGGTTGGATAAGTAAAAAATCAAGTGTTATAAGTGCAAGAGGCTAGGTCATTTTGCTAGGGAATGTAGGAGTCAAACCAGTGGTCCAATTATTACTCATCCCAGCTCAAAACCTAGACCACAAACCAAAGCACTGTGCACTATGCCCAATATACCCCTGCAGCCCATGTTAACACTGCTCACTATGCTGCAACCCCTGTTCCTGTGCATTATGTTCAAACCATTGTTCCACAAATTCAGTATGTTCAAGCCCCTGTCCCTCAGGCTCAAGTGCAACCAGTTGCACCTCAACAAGCTGCTCCAGCAGTGGTTCAACCAGATCAGCAAAGCTTTTTCACCCAAGGCTTTGTTGACTGGAGCAGTATGCCTGATGAGCTTGGTGATGAAAATTTTGCACTCTATGATTCTAATGATGCTCCTAATGATGAATTTTGTTTTATGGCATTAGAGTCAATACCAGAAGGGCTGGAAGCTGAAGGAGAACAGCTAAGTACTGAAACAGTGGATGAAGTGGCAGAAGCAGTGGTTACTGTAGTTACTGGTGAAATACTGCTGGGAGAAAATTCAGAAACCCTGATTGAACCACTGTTTGACCCTTGGTCCAAAGAAGACAAAGAAGAAAAAGAAGAGAAGAGAAGAAAGAAGGTGAGAAAGAAGAGAGAGCTGATGAAGAAAGTGCTCATCAATGTGATTGTGCCATGATGGCTGCAGCTAAGGTATCATCTCAGGTTCTTGCAAATCTGTGTTCAGACAAATGCATCATAGCATTTGCTAACATTAAAGAGGTGAATGAAAACCTTAGGGATAGAGTGTTAAATGATGAAGTAAAATTTGAAAAGTCTTTAAAAGAACTTAAAATTAAATTGGCTAAAAAAGATAAAGAAATCTGCAGTCTAAAAGAAAAGCATAGCATTACCAAAAACCAACTCCAAACTATGATAGAAAAATATCAAGTTTATAAAAAGGAGTTGGAGGCCACCCAAATCACTTGTGAAAAATGGGTGGAATCCTGTAAAGGCTATGAGATAATGCTTGAGAAACAGCTTGAAAGCAATGTTAAATTTGACATTGGATTTAGAAAACATGATGAAGTTGAAAACAATGCTGCAAATCAAGCTGGTTCAGTTGAAATCATTCCAACAAACAAGAATGGCCAAGAAGTTAAGATAACTGACAACCTTGGTAACAAAATCACTCTGGAAAGATCTGTGGGGTCCTCAACTTTTGAGGAACTTGAGAGGTATCAATTTAAACCCACATGGTCTGATGAGTGTGACATTCTTGAAAACTTTAAGCCCATGGACTTCACAACCACTGATGGTGTAAAAGCTCCTAGAGCAAAGGTCATTCCTCTCAAAGACATCCCAACAGTAGTTCAAAACTCTGTTGCAAAGTAATCTGAAAAGAGGAAGAAAAGAGAAAAGATCAAAAACCAGTTTTGTGATTTATGTGAAAAGAATAATCATCTAACAAAAGATTGTTTTCATCTAAAAGCATATGATATCAACAAAACAAGTGTTATTGTACCTGCTGAGAGTTGCACCATCTGTGGTAAATCAAACCACATAACTCAAGAATGAGTGTATCTCAAATGTCACACCCCCAATTTCCCACCTAGGGTATGTCCCTATTAGGAGTGCGACGATTCAACAATGAGCCACTAATCATATCAAACACATTCGATAAAATAATAAAGTACTCGTTTGTAAAGGAAATACTGTTTGTAAGTTTAAATAAAACCAAGTAATCAGCGGAAGCAAAGTAAATAGTTTGAAACTCAAAGTAATGTATCAGAAATCATTAAGATAAATACGCCCTGTAAGACCATGCCCACTCCAGCTGCTCTAGATAGCAAGTTCCAAAGTACCTCAGCTAACGACCTACAAGCATGCAAACAAGTGCGTCAGACTACGCTGGTGAGTTCAAAGTTTTGTTTACCGAGTTTAGTTACAGTCACGTGAGTAAAACAGTTAACAAGATGATGTGATGTTATGATGATTTGATGTTTCGATGTTGTTATTACTCGATTACCGAATGGCCATATGATGTGTGATTGCCAACCCCAATGCCTCTATCAAAGCATTGGTCATGTTTTAAGGTAATTAGTTCACGCCCGTTCTCCTCGAACGTCGTGAGGGTGCCAAACCTAATAGCGCTATCAACTAATAACCCCCGTTGCCCTACAAGCAACGTGCCGGTAGATATTGTGGTCTTACAATGATAGAAAACTGAGTACGATAACCAACATCCCATTACACATGCATTCCTCCTCGGAACGTTACCCGTTATCCCTTCCCTGGGATCCATGCTTGAGAAAGAGCAATGAACTCACCTTAGATTTGCTCGGTATGTTACATTACGTTACCCGTTCCCAGTTGGTCAACCAAACCCTACTGTGGTTACCAAGAGTAGTCAGTTTCACATAGACTCAACTCACATAGTTTCTTACTCATATTACACAAGTAGCACACATGTAATTCACATATTATCATGCGAGTCACAATAGCCAAACATATCACAAAACGGTCCACTAATTCACACAAAATCAAGTGTTCATATCGCACATCCATTCATACATTCGTCATAGCAGTAGGCGGCCCAAATCAACACGCGGCCCAAACAACAACCTAATAATTTCAAAGATTTTCCATCATCACATGTGTTTAATATACGGACTAAAATTCTCTACTAATTATGCAACCCTCTGATGTTTATCACGACATACCCGTAGCTATTATCATAACGTAACAACAACTGATACATATTCATTAATCATCGAGTATTTATAATCATGCCGTTAACCATCCATATTCTAGTCGATTTACGATCTCATTATGTATCTGAATAATCCCTATCATATGCTTATTAATCACCAAGATTATCGATTCGTAACCCATTCTATGAACAATCAGTCATAACAATCCTAGCATGCATGTCTTACCAAAAGTGTTCCATTAGTTCAGTTATCATGATTTGCATGAACCCTACTCAATCATTCAATTGCTAACTAATATTTAACATAAGATCAGTACATTGAATCATTTATAATATAACACATAATTAAACTGTTTCAACAATTATTCATCATCAACATTAAGGAACTCTAACAGATTTCATCCAATCTAAATATATTATAACAAGTATATCCATTTAGTAATCATATTAACATTTAGATCAAGTACCAGCCATATCATTGAGTAACAATCATGATTACCCAGTATTGTGGTTCGCTAATACCCCTAGTCGTTACCGAACCGTTAGCGTATAATAATTACTCAAATCAAATCAACACAATCTAATAGGTAACAAAACTGTTTTTGTCGGTTGACCCTAACAGCCGTTTACAACTTTATACATGGATTAATCATGCTCAATTCACTTTGCAACTAATATCCTAATTCATGGTTTAATTCTAGGTATGCACTTACACTCAAAACCCCATGCACCACTTAGAAACAATCACAAATAATAATAATATTATACCAACCGATTGCACTTACACCCAACACCTCATGCACCACTTAAAACAATCAAAATAATAATAATATTAATAATACACTAACCAATCGCTAGGCTGAGGGAAACTTCAAAGAAGAGAGCTGCCGTCGTTCGTGAGTGGAGGAGTTTAGGGTTTGAAATATTTTGCAAAGAGGTTGAGTGTATCCCTTTTTCATACATTCACGCATGTAAAATAAAAAGAAGATGGGTTGGGGTCGGTTGGGCTTAGGGGAAACTGGGCCGAGAATGTGGACCAGAATGATGTGTGCGGTTTAAACGGGTGTGCGACTCCAAGCACTAGTGTACGGCTAGAATGTGTGTTCATATAATCTAGACATTTACCATTTAATACGTAACAAACTCACAATCAGTATATCATAGTAATTCAATGTATTCAAACAAATTTAACAGGTTTACGCAACGTAGGTATGACGACGTATAGTAAAACATGAATAGTAGCAATACAAGTCAAGTGTCATGAGATTTTTGACAATGCTAACCTTGGGAGCACGGGTTGTCACATCATCCCCAACTTGATAGAAATTTCGTCCCGAAATTTGATAAGCGCAATCCAAAAACAGCAAAGTGTTAACGCAGGGTGACTGTGGATTTTTCGCGGGTACCACATCATCCCCAACTTGAAAGAAATTTCGTCCCGAAATTCGCCAATGACCACAAAAGCTGGTTCACCCACTTACATAAATGAGGATATTAGAGTTTTAACAGATCTTTACGTTCCCACGTGAACTCCGGCCCACGCCTTGAGTTTCGACAACTCTCATGGTTGTCATACAAATTATGATAGCGAACCTTGACCTCATGGTTCATGCTTTCGATAGATTCTCTGATAAATACAACTGGTCAGATAACCTAAGACTCTGGTAAGGATATCACAAGTGTTTCATCGGACAACCACTGCCTTAGATTCGAGGTATAAATATAATTGCGAACGTTATCCAATTCGTCAGTTAACTCGAGTTTGTGAGCCATGTCACCGATTCGTTCCAGAAATCCGAATGTTCCCACTGCATCGTAAACTAAGCTTGCCTCACTTCCCAAGCGTACCACACCCTCCCAGGGTGCGACTTTCAACATGATACGATCGTCTACAACAAACTCCTAGTTTTTCCTAAGCTTATCGACTTTCCTGACGGCCACGCGTTGCCGCCAAACGATTTCCAATCTAAATAATCTTCCCAAGTGTCTCGAGTGCAAGTCCTGGGCCCGTTATTAGGTTGTCATCCACCTCAGTCCACGAGGAGATTGGCATCATCATCCATGCAGTGCCTCGAACAGAGCTGTATGCATACTAATACGGTAACGGCGGCAGTAGAGCTCACCCAAAGATAGGTGTCATTCCCAACTGTTTACTAGAGTCAATCACGCACATGCTCGCAGCAGGTCGTCGTGTGTCAGGAGGGTTCGTTACTCTGTCCGGTTGTCCTACAGTGATAAGTAATGCCGGTCATAAATCAGGTATCGCTCAAAATCGAGGTAACAGGAGCTGGCACCACGTGCCTAAAGGCCGCCTCCCTCAGGGGAACATCCACAGCTGTGAAGACTCGTCAGTTTCCTTGGTTGCAAGAAAGTGTGCTGGTTACGTGAGACAATCATTGATCACCCAGGTGATATTGTTTCTGTTTCGGGTTGTAGGTAGACTAACGACAAAATCCATGACAATCTGTTCTCATTTTTCATATGGGTGTTGCCGGTTGCTGATACTCCACCTTGACTTTCCCACAAGTCAAACATCATACACATACTTTGCTAAGTGGGTCTTCATGCCCGATCACCAGTACAAGATTTATAGGTCCCAATATCTTTCATAAAAATCCAGGCAACTAGAATATCAAAGTCAGTGTGCTTTGCCCAACACAAGTTCCTAAAGTGGCCATATGATGAGATCCACACTCGTTCCTTGAGGTAGCGAATATCGTCCGTACTGCCAAAGGTTGCTTCTTCATGCCCCGCATGGGTTCAACTTTCAAAATACTCTTCCAGTTTAAACAGAGCGAGTCTGATCAGGTAAGTTAAAGTCGATAGTGAGCTTGAAAGCTCGTGCACATTCAAGTTTCATAGTCGTAATCATCCAAAAGTTCCATCCAACGATGCCATTAACTGATTTAGCTCTTTCGAAGCCATGGTACACGGGAGGCCCTTGTAATCGGTCTAAATAACGCATCTGGTACCGTCCAAGTAATGCCTCCATCTAAAATCCCAAGACCACGGTTTTCACCGCCGGTTGTGTTATGCAGTTCCTCTTTCTAACTCCACCACGTAAGTTATCACTCTCTTGTGTTGGGATTCGAAAGCTGAAAAGACGTCCTCCTGTTTTGTCTTCCACGAACACAGCACCCTGCTGTGCTAAAGTGATTACAGCGGCACAATTTTCTAAAGTCCCTCGATGAACCTGCGATAATATCAAGCGAAACCAAGAATTTGTTGTATCCCTGAAAGAATCCTTGGTGCCAACCGATTTCTAACAGAATGGATCTTAGCGAGATCCACATGCATTCCACTTCGTTGATTTCATGGCCAAAAATGTACCTCTCGTATCCAGAAGCCACGTTTAACAAGACTTCGCGCGGAGTGGCTCCTCCCTCAGGAGTTCTGAAGTAAGATACGAATGCCGTCCATGATTCAAAACATCACAAATAAACACGGTCGATTCATGCGATCCACAAGACTGCTGGTGTGTTGATTAACCCAAAGGTCATGGAACACATAGTCGCAATGGCCGTATTGTGTTCGATATGCTGTTGTAGGAACATTCACCCCTTGGGCTTTCACCTGATGTTACTTCGTTCGTCTGACATCCCTCGAAGGAAGCTTGTCCCTCGCACTAGTCGACAGGTTGCCAATACATGGTCGAGGCAAACGGTTCTTGACTGCCACCTTGTTAAGTTCCCGATAATCAGAACACGTACGAAAAGGCTTATCTCCATGGATACAACTGGGGCTCCCCAAAGTGGAAAACTAGGTCTGCCAAAACTCCTATTCAACAATTCCTGTAGTTGGTTAGACAGCTCTCGCAACCCTCCTGGTGCAAGACGGTAAGAGTACGAGTATCCGGAGCTGCATCTGGCGTGAGATCAAACTGAGATTCTGTCTAACAATTGTGGAAGTAATCCTGGAAGTTCTTCAAGTAGCTCATCGGAAGAAATCACCAACTGATGGATCCTCGACCCTCTCTTCCTCAGCCTTAACATCAGTAACGGTTGCTAACAATGGCAGGGTATTCCCTCCGTAGACACTTCTGGGCTTTCATTGCAGAATTGATGCTAACCCTTGTACAATTCCGATACTTGGGACAAATGACGATTCTCCACTAGGGAGAGGGATACGCAAAGTTTTCTTCTCACAGGGTATGTCTGCGCGATGTATGGATTACCAATCCATTTTAATTACTGCATCAAACTATCGAGGATAGCAGAAAGAAGATCGATGTTGAACGCATGCCCCACAAGGTCGAGTTTGCATTCCAACGAACATATGAGATTTCAATTGTCTTGCCATCAGCCGATCCTACAACAGGTTCAAGTTCAAGGAGCATCAGGGTTAAACAGAACCGAGATGAAGCGATTTGCTACCCATACAAGCTACCATGTTGCTATCATGTCTGGCGCTGCCTAAGCCAGTCTTAGATGTCCTTCCACGAGTGCCACTTCCAGTGTTGTTGCTACTGGTTGATATTGCTTCTTGGTGAACTCGGGGTGCCTTGTTCGAGTGCCGCCTCACACGTTGTTTTACTTCTACTAAAATTCCCATAACTGTCATTGTTCCCCAGATTGTTGGCGTCTTGACTTAATATCGGCCATTCCTTGTTGAAGCCACCATCATTTCCATACCGAAAGTCATGATTTGCGAGTACGTTGATGTCATCGTGACTGTTTCTTCTAATGTCGTCGCTCGAAACGGAGTCTTGCGGCCTTTCCCCATTAGGGTCCGTCCTTTCACATTTCATGTCACTTCCTAAGGCACCACTCCTGGTGCGGACAGTTTTACATTCCACCCCATAGTTAATTGTCATCGATTACGTCCCGATTGATTCGTAAGTGTTGACTCCCATTAGTCGCTTACTAGGGTTAAGGATTTGATTAGAGCCAATTGCTGGTGTTCGTTGCCTGAAACCAAGGCCGTTCTAATACTGAAGTCGGTGAGATACTACGGTCATCCTCTTGTCCATCGTTCTTGCAAGTTGACTGAGTAATACACGGTATGTTGCGAGAGTGTTGCAGAAGTGATCGCACTTCGGGGCCTAAGACGTCAATACATTGAGTTCCAGTAACCAAAGAGGAGTGAGGGGGTATAGACTAATCTTTGACGCTGCAACATCCACTCAGGGACGTTCGTACAAGCACCTAGCATTCTACACAGTTGACTAGGCATTCAAATGGGTGTTCAGGTAATACTCGATAGCATCGAGATTCGAAAGGTTTCAGAGTGGAGTGAAAAGATCACGTTCAGGTAAGAGACAATCACTACTATGACTCTTATAGACTGTTGTGTTTCACATCGATTTAATAACAGAACAGAACCCCTTGTTCACTCGTTAAGTCTTACTGGGACTCACATGCACCCCACATTATTATTATGTGTGCACCCACAATAACATTGTGATTTGCATGCTCATCTCAGTTCCTCCTAACTCATGTCAAATGGTTCCCTAAACTCGAGTAGCAAGCAAGGAACATCACAAAACGCGAGTCATGAATGTCTAAGGAAACACCACACTACCAATCACTTAACACATGCAAGTAGTGAATTCATACTGTTATGCAGTACAATGAGTAAACAAGAGACGAACCTTGCAGTCTAGAGCTGAGTGTCATGGTCGGTTTTGGATCAGTTCGGTTATAGTCTGGTTTTATGAAAACATTTTTAAAACCAAGTTCTCTATAACCAGTGGCTCTGATACCAAACTGTCACACCCCCAATTTCCCACCTAGGGTATGTCCCTATTAGGAGTGCGACGATTCAACAATGAGCCACTAATCATATCAAACACATTCGATAAAATAATAAAGTACTCGTTTGTAAAGGAAATACTGTTTGTAAGTTTAAATAAAACCAAGTAATCAGCGGAAGCAAAGTAAATAGTTTGAAACTCAAAGTAATGTATCAGAAATCATTAAGATAAATACGCCCTGTAAGACCATGCCCACTCCAGCTGCTCTAGATAGCAAGTTCCAAAGTACCTCAGCTAACGACCTACAAGCATGCAAACAAGTGCGTCAGACTACGCTGGTGAGTTCAAAGTTTTGTTTACCGAGTTTAGTTACAGTCACGTGAGTAAAACAGTTAACAAGATGATGTGATGTTATGATGATTTGATGTTTCGATGTTGTTATTACTCGATTACCGAATGGCCATATGATGTGTGATTGCCAACCCCAATGCCTCTATCAAAGCATTGGTCATGTTTTAAGGTAATTAGTTCACGCCCGTTCTCCTCGAACGTCGTGAGGGTGCCAAACCTAATAGCGCTATCAACTAATAACCCCCGTTGCCCTACAAGCAACGTGCCGGTAGATATTGTGGTCTTACAATGATAGAAAACTGAGTACGATAACCAACATCCCATTACACATGCATTCCTCCTCGGAACGCTACCCGTTATCCCTTCCCTGGGATCCATGCTTGAGAAAGAGCAATGAACTCACCTTAGATTTGCTCGGTATGTTACATTACGTTACCCGTTCCCAGTTGGTCAACCAAACCCTACTGTGGTTACCAAGAGTAGTCAGTTTCACATAGACTCAACTCACATAGTTTCTTACTCATATTACACAAGTAGCACACATGTAATTCACATATTATCATGCGAGTCACAATAGCCAAACATATCACAAAACGGTCCACTAATTCACACAAATCAAGTGTTCATATCGCACATCCATTCATACATTCGTTATAGCAGTAGGCGGCCCAAATCAACACGCGGCCCAAACAACAACCTAATAATTTCAAAGATTTTCCATCATCACATGTGTTTAATATACGGACTAAAATTCTCTACTAATTATGCAACCCTCTGATGTTTATCACGACATACCCGTAGCTATTATCATAACGTAACAACAACTGATACATATTCATTAATCATCGAGTATTTATAATCATGCCGTTAACCATCCATATTCTAGTCGATTTACGATCTCATTATGTATCTGAATAATCCCTATCATATGCTTATTAATCACCAAGATTATCGATTCGTAACCCATTCTATGAACAATCAGTCATAACAATCCTAGCATGCATGTCTTACCAAAAGTGTTCCATTAGTTCAGTTATCATGATTTGCATGAACCCTACTCAATCATTCAATTGCTAACTAATATTTAACATAAGATCAGTACATTGAATTATTTATAATATAACACATAATTAAACTGTTTCAACAATTATTCATCATCAACATTAAGGAACTCTAACAGATTTTATCCAATCTAAATATATTATAACAAGTATATCCATTTAGTAATCATATTAACATTTAGATCAAGTACCAGCCGTATCATTGAGTAACAATCATGATTACCCAGTATTGTGGTTCGCTAATACCCCTAGTCGTTACCGAACCGTTAGCGTATAATAATTACTCAAATCAAATCAACACAATCTAATAGGTAACAAAACTGTTTTTGTCGGTTGACCCTAACAGCCGTTTACAACTTTATACATGGATTAATCATGCTCAATTCACTTTGCAACTAATATCCTAATTCATGGTTTAATTCTAGGTATGCACTTACACTCAACACCCCATGCACCACTTAGAAACAATCACAAATAATAATAATATTATACCAACCGATTGCACTTACACCCAACACCTCATGCACCACTTAAAACAATCAAAATAATAATAATATTAATAATACACTAACCAATCGCTAGGCTGAGGGAAACTTCAAAGAAGAGAGCTGCCGTCGTTCGTGAGTGGAGGAGTTTAGGGTTTGAAATATTTTGCAAAGAGGTTGAGTGTATCCCTTTTTCATACATTCACGCATGTAAAATAAAAAGAAGATGGGTTGGGGTCGGTTGGGCTTAGGGGAAACTGGGCCGAGAATGTGGACCAGAATGATGTGTGCGGTTTAAACGGGGTGTGCGACTCCAAGCACTAGTGTACGGCTAGAATGTGTGTTCATATAATCTAGACATTTACCATTTAATACGTAACAAACTCACAATCAGTATATCATAGTAATTCAATGTATTCAAACAAATTTAACAGGTTTACGCAACGTAGGTATGACGACGTATAGTAAAACATGAATAGTAGCAATACAAGTCAAGTGTCATGAGATTTTTGACAATGCTAACCTTGGGAGCACGGGTTGTCACATCTCAAATCTTTTGATGTAAAAAAGAATGAATACACTGCAAGAACATCCTCGAGTTCATCAAATCCAACTGTCAAGTTCACAAAGAACCAACCACTGTTTGTGCCAGTCCAAACAGCTGTTACCAAACCTCTGTCAAAAGAGATGTTCAGGTGACTGATGCACCCCCTGCAAACCAATACCGAAGAGGTAAAGGTCAACCACCATACCCAAGGGTCCCACATGTCTACGAAGCCTACAAAAGGCCCTCAAAACTAAGAGTGAACAGGCATCCCTTTGGGTATCAACAGCTGATAGGGCAAGACCCCCAACAGTGGTTAGAGAAAAACAGCTCAAAAACTGTCCAAACCTCTGACCTAACCACTGTCCGTCCATCTGAACTTGACCAAGACACTGTTGAGACCCCGTCCAAAGCCTTATTGGCTTTGGAGACCCTAATGAACTAACCTTTTACTACATGTGCAGGGAGCTTCTGCATGCTTAGATAGTCTTTGGTATGTAGATAGTGGAGGCTCCAGGCACATGACAGGATGTAAAGCCCTACTCAAAGATTTCAAAACTCATGGAGGGGATGATATATCCTTTGGAAATAATAGTAAAGGGAAGGTTCTGGGGTCTGGTAAAGTTAAGTTTGAAAATATAATAGACAATCTAAAATTCAACCTCTTAAGTGTCTCTCAAATGAGTGATAAGGGCTATGGCTCATTCTTTACAAAAGAGTGTTGTAGGATTGTTGGACCAGAAATGGTTGAAGCAATAATAAAAAATGGAAAAACCCAACTTGTTGCTCAAAGAAGTGGCAATGTTTATGTGGTGGATATGTCAAAAGAGAGCCCCATGACTGATGCCTGTCTGTTCTCAGCTGCCTCTAACAAAGAGACAGAATTATGGCACAGGAGATTGGGGCACACAAATCTCAAGACAATCACTGCCATTTCAAAACAGGGGTTAGTAAGAGGCTTACCTCAAAAACTGTTCACCTGTCCTGAGCATTGTGTTTCCTGCCTAAAAGGAAAACAACATAAAAGCTCATACAAATCAATTGAAGAGTCCAAAACAACCAAGTGCTTGCAAATGCTTCACATGGATTTGTTTGGTCCAGTAAAAGTCATGAGTCTTAAGAAGAAAAGATATTGTTTGGTTATCGTTGATGACTTTTCTAGATTTACATGGACTTACTTTTTACACTCCAAAGATGAGACTGCGGGCATTTTGCAAGACTTTGTGACACAGGTTGAAAAGCAGTTTGACTTGCCAGTAAAATTCTTCAGGAGTGATAATGGCACAGAGTTCAGAAACAAGGAGTTAGATGATTTCTGTGTGTCAAAAGGAATTGTAAGGCAGTACAACATTCCAAGAACACCAGAACAAAATGGGGTTGTTGAAAGAAAGAACATGACTTTGATTGAGGCTGCCAGAACCATGCTTGCTGATTCAGGTTTGCCATTTACTTTTTGGGCAGAGGCAGTAAACACTGCTTGCTATGTCCAAAACAGAGTTTTAATCAACCCCAGGCATCAAAAGACTGCCTGTGAACTGCTGTATAAAATAAAGCCATTAATCTCATATTTCAAAGTTTTTGGCTGCCCATGTTTCATCTTAAACTTAAAAGATTCTATCTCAAAGTTTGCAGCCAAAATTGATTGTGGTTATCATCTGGGATACTCAACCACTGCTAAGGCCTACAAAGTGTTTAACACAAGGACCAAAACAGTGGAAGAGACTTTGAATGTAACGTTTAATGAACTTTTATCAATGAAAATCCCAGCAAACCCTGCAGAATTATTTGATCTTGATAAATTCACATTTGAAAATGTTGCTGTCAAGTCTAACAATGCAGGTCCATCAGAAAATCCTCCATCAGACTATGGGTATGAAGTCATCATTCCTCAACAAAAGTCTGCTTCAATGGGAAGAGCAGCAGATGTTCAAAACTGCTGTCAAAGCTCGTCCACTGCTACCTCAACAGTTGTTGACCAAAGTAGCCCATCAACCCCTGCTTCCACATCTTCAACCACTGTTGACAAAGGCCATCAAACAGTGGATAAAAGTCAACATGGTTTCACAACAGTTCCTCTTATTCCTCCACCTCCATTTGAAGCCACTGCTGGATCATCAAAGTTACCAGCAGTGGTTAGCTCAGATGATTAACATCTGCAGCCTTCACCATTAAATGCCATTGTTCCATACAAAGGAGATCTAATCTTCTTGAAGTCTCATCCACCTGACCAAATCATTGGCAACATCAGTGAAGGGGTGCTCATAAGAAGTCAATCCCAAAACATCTGTCTTTTTGCTGGTTTCATATCTCTCCATCAGCCAGTCAAGTACCAAGAGGCACTAAAAGACAACAGCTGGGTAGAAGCCATGCAAGAGGAGCTCCAACAGTTTAGAAGACAACAAGTTTGGGAGCTTGTACCATTGCCAGAGGGTGTAAGTCCTATTGGCACAAAGTGGGTCTTCACAAATAAAACTGATGAAAGGGGTATAGTTGTCAAGAATAAAGCTAAGCTTGTGGTTCAAGGTTACAGACAGGAAGAGGGCATTGACTATGATGAAACATTTGCCCCTGTAGCAAGACTTGAAGCTATCAGATTATTCCTGGCCTTTGCTGTCAACCACAACATCAAGGTGTATCAAATGGATATTAAATGTGCATTCCTCTATGGTAAGATTCAAGAAGAGGTTTATGTTTGTCAACCTCCAGGCTTTGATGATCCATTTAATCCAAATCATGTCTACAAGCTAAATAAATCTTTGTATGGCCTGAAACAAGCACCAAGAGCCTGGTATGAAACTCTTTCCACCTTTTTACTTTCCATTGGTTTCACAAGAGGTAAAATAGACAAAACACTGTTTTTAAAGTAGAGAGGAAAGGATTTGATGATTGTCCAGATTTATGTGGATGACATCATCTTTGGAAGCACATGTAATAAAATGTGTGAAGAGTTTAGGCAACTCATGACAGCTGAGTTTGAAATGAGTGCAATGGGTGAACTCCAGTGCTTTCTTGGTCTCCAAGTAAGGCAATTGCAAAATGGCACTTTTATCCATCAAGGCAAATATGCCAAAGAACTTTTAAAGAAATTTGAGATGGATGATTGCAAGCCATGCAGTACACCCATTGCAACCAATAAAATTGTCATGTCTGAAAAAAGGATGATTTGGTTGATCAAACTTTATATAGAAGCATGATTGGGTCTTTATTGTACCTAACTGCATCTAGGCCAGACATCATGTTTGCAACATGTGTTTGTGCAAGATCACAATCAGCCCCTAGAAAGTCATATTTAATTGCTGTAAAAAGGATATTCAGATACCTAAAAGGTGCTCCCACACTTGGTATCTGGTATCCAGCTGATAGAAATATCAAGCTTTCAGGTTTCTCAGACAGTGACTTTGCTGGATGTGACAAGACAAGGAAGTCTACTTCAGAAGGGTGCCAATTCCTAGGCAATTGCTTAGTGTCTTGGCAAAGCAAAAAGCAAGTAGCTGTTTCCACATCCACTGCTGAGGCAGAGTATATAGCTACTGCAAGCTGTACAGCCCAACTGCTTTGGCTTCAAAATCAATTGCTGGATTTTGGTATCACTGCCCTAAAGACACCTCTCATGTTAGACAGTCAGGCAGCAGAAAATATCATCAAAAATCCAGTATCTCATTCAACCACTAAGCACATTGATATCAGACATCACTTTGTGAGGGATTGCTATGAAAAAGGTTTAATTTCTCTGCATCATGTTCCAACTAAAGATCAGCTGGCAGATGTGCTAAGCAAAGCATTAGACACATCCACCTTTGAAAGCTTGATCTCTAGGATTGGCATGCTAAACATGGAATAACAGGCAAAATCCTGTTTTTCTATGAATAAAAACATTAAAATGTTTTCAGAAAATCAAAAATCCATCCTTAAAATAGTTAAAAATGAAATTTTCATTAAATCCTTAAAAGTCTGCCATAACCACTGATTTGTTCTAACATCTGTTCCTCTAAAAGTTGTCCACTGCTGAAAGTCAACCCCTGTTCTCTCATTTCGTTGGTAATCACTGTTGTTCAAAATCAGTGTCTTCATTCGCTGATAGGTTATCCACTGATAGTGAAAATAACCCACTGCTTTCATTATGACCGTTGCAACCACTGATACTGCTCCATCAGTGGTTTCCTAAAAAACCTGTCCTCCATTATTCATCTGGGGTTGGCACGTGGACAGTTGTTGGGATTGAACCCTATCAGAGGAACAGATAATAAAAGCCAAAACTGGTTCACAACAGTGGATACATCATAAGCAGTAGTTTACACCAGGCTTTCCCCTTGAAAGTGCTTATAACATCTGATGTCCTCTATCCACTGTCCGTATACAACAGCTGTTGTCCTTCAAACTGCTGATGAAGCCCTGAAGACTGAAAAGGAGTAAACACTGCTGGTTCAATATACTCATGCTAAAGGACTGCCCACTCAAGGACTGATCAACCTTGAGGAAAGCACCGATGAAAGGAGAAAGCAGTAGTTTAGTGTGTCACTTGTTTTGTATAAAGTCAGTGGTTAAGATTAGCAGTGTTTGTATAAGAACAGTGGTTATAGGTTGTTAGATGTCACTTTCATGGCGACGTCAGCTTAGATGCTTCAGTGGTTTGATTTGCCTATAAATGGAACAGTACCCTGTACTGTTACATTTGATTGACTGAGTGAGTTCCTTCTTCTCTAGTCCAATCCTTTCATCTTGTGCAATCAACCATGGAGCATCAGGCTGAGGGGGAGTTTAGTTTGTAAGCATGCATTGTAATCTTTTGATTTGATTTGTAATCTTTCGACTAATGAAATGCATTTGTTTATCTAAAACTATTTTCCTCTTTGATTGTGTTTACAAAGTTTGTGTTCATTTCCGCTGCATAAATCATTGAATCATGATCATTCATTATTCATTTATTACAAACAAACACAATCATGAGAGCCTCTGATCCTAACAATTGGTATCAGAGCTTGGACAGTCAAATTCGATCTAACAATCAATTTGACATAACAATTCAGCTCAAAATTCATTGATGCTAAGGTTAATCGTATTTAGTTGAAAAACAGAGTAACGAGTGATCACGTTCAAAATTGCTATTCAAAAACTCTGTAAAACAACCAAGATGTCATAAGACACACAAACTTCACATAACAAGTGATGTCATACATAAAACACATATAGTTTTCAGATCTGAAAATATATCTGTTAACTAAGGTATAATTATCCTCTTTGCAAAATTGATTTCAATTGTTGTTATGAAGTTTTGTGCTGTATCCATCATGTTTGCTGCTAAAGTAGGTACCCCAGGTCGACAAAAACCTATGTTCATAAAAACATTAGTGTTTTTGTTAACATAAAAAGAGGGAAATTAAAACTTTAGTTATTAGATCTTGTGTGTTGAAAAACAGGTTGAGAATCCTCAAAAGGACCAAATCAACTTTGGTAAAAACACATTAAGAAAATCAGGTGTTAAAATAGTCCTAATCATATGTAATGTGAGATTTGATATACGCATGAACAAAAGTGGTCAAATCTCTCAAAACATTGCTACAAAATGAGTTTGGATTAAGTATTCCTTCAATAAACCTCCTAGTGAGTATTTCAGTACTTATGAATGGGAAGGGTAAAAAGGGAAGAAGAAAAATCATAAAAACTCAAAAGTGTGTTTATCTCAAAACTTTTGAAGTCAAAAGAAAAGAGCATAAATGTAAAACACTTAAGAGTCCAAAATTGGGTGAAAGATGGTCATCAAGCAACTGTGTGCATTCATTGATTCAGGAAAGTTCAGGTAACAATAGTATCACCAGTGATTAAACTTACAAGAGGACTAGACAAGTTTTTCAGAATCATCACATGGTAACAAAGTTTATAACAGGACTTTCAAAAACACATGTGAACATGTCTCCTCATTTTTGCAATCAATTAAACAAGAAAATGGTCTCAAACAGTGCTTATTACAATGTTTTTCAAATCACTGATCATTTTCATAAAACTTGAGAATGATATGATTATGAGTTTTATTGAAAATATACCAGATCCTTTTTTATGCTGTCTTCAGAAAAACCTTTAATTATTTTTCTTGAAAAGGTTTTTCTCAAATGAAGCAGGATATATTATTCTTTATCTTTTTCTTCAAGAGTAATATATTTTGTACTTTTACTTGTTTTTTATAGTAAAAGTTTCAAACACCTGTCAGGATATAGAACCCTTATTTTTGGTGATATTATCCTTGAAAATGGATCAAAAGGAAATGGTACAAGTGTCAAGGTCATGTCAAACTCAAGTTTGTTTTAACACAGATAAAAAATTGATTGCTAACAGACCTTAAAATACTTGGTACTCATGTTCTAATTTAAATATTATGACGCAAAATGAGTTGCCACAGTAAAAAGGGTTCCATCATCTGGGGTACTAAACCACTGTCTGTATCTATAAAAGCTTCAAAACTTGTAATAAGACCTGTGGCAAAACCTAGAATGCAAATTCCTCTAAAAACTGCTGACATATTAAATTTGACAATTTGCATCTAAATGTATTTTGTTAAAGATAGCAATCTTGCAGATATTGTGGTTTCACAAGACAAAATCATTTTTTTTCCATCAGAACAGCAGATGCTCAAAATATTTGTCAAAAGCTTATCCACTGGTGCACTAACAGTTGCTGACATACTAGCCTTTCAAATCCTTACCATTATCTTACCCCTAACCACTGTTTTGTTCAAACATCTGCTTCATAACTACTGTCCACTGCTGAAAGTCCCCTGTTTTCTCATTTCCTTGATAAGCATTGTTGTTCAAAATCAGTGTTTTATCCACTGATAAAGCTATCCACTGATAGTTAAAATCATCCATTGTTTTCACTTTGACCGTTGCAACCACTGATATTTGCTTCATCAGTGGTTCCCTAAACAACTGTCCTCCATTATTCATCTTTCCATCAGAGGTTGGCACGTGGTCAGTTATTAGCCATCAGATCTTTGTAAACCGCTGCCATGTCAGCTTTCACTTTTTCCCTTATAAAACCCTGATCAAAACCCACAAACAGGGTTTTACACTGTCAAATTGAATTCCAAAATTCTTCTCACAAAGCAGTTTTCAAATCTTCCGTCTCAAATCATTCTTCGTTCTTCTTCATCAAAAATGACAAAATCGAAATCGAAATCATCCTCATCTTCCAAAAAGGTCGCTCAAAAGGCCGCTGAACCCATTGAAATACCATACAAAGAACCTCACAATTACTTGGGTCTACTCACAAAACCCACCACCACCGATGTCTTCGATTCCATCATTGATACTCTTGCAGCTTCAAAGTACAAAACTTTGTTGACTGCTGATGCTCCGATTTACGAACAAACCCAGAGAGAATTTTGGAAAAATGCCACACTTGAGTATCAAGGTGACAAAGTTATAGCCATTAATTCTTCCATAAAGGGCAAAAATATCCAAATCACTCCACAATCAATTTCAGAAGTCTTTGCACTTGATGATCAGGAAGGTAAAACTTCTTTTCCAAAAACGAGTTAAAAACTGATTTTCTGGAAAGAGAGTATGGTGCGGAAATGAAAAGGGACACCTTACAAAAATGGTTCTTCCCTTCTGCACCAAGGTTTTTATTTCATACCCTTTTGATGTGTGTATCAAATAAAATAAATGCTTTTAATGAAATACCTTCAAAGATCCAAAACTTGGGCTTTGCTATCCTACACAATGAAAATTTTAACTATTCCAAGGAGATCTTTGATGATTTGGTAAAAAATGTTGATAGCAAATCATTTCTACTTTTTCCAAGGTTCTTAAGCTACTATTTTAAACAAAAATTTGGAAAGGAGAATGAAAATTTGCTCATCCAAGGAAAATATTTTCAAATAAATGGTTTAACATCTGAAACATTTACTAGAATGTTAACACCTGCAAAAAACACAAGCAGAGGTGCCTGAGCAGACTTTAGCAGTTACCACTGCTCCTCAGGTATCTGTTGTTGAGCCCACTGCTCCAGGTGATCATAGTAGCACACCCACTGCTATGAAACCCACACCTGCCATCACCAAAAAGCCTAAAAAGAAATCATCCAAAAAGCCCCCCCAAACCCACTAAAAAGGCAACTCTGGAAGATAAGATCCCAGAGCCACTGCCAGTGACAACACAAATGTCACCAACAACCACTGCTGCTACTTCCTCACAGCAGATGGAAGAAAGATCTCCACCCTTGCCTCAAACTCCTCTTGCATCCTCACAAAAGGATCAGGTTGTAAACACAGGGACTCCACATTATGAAGCTCTGGATCCAATTGGTTCCATCTTCCTCAGTCATGATCCCAAGGACATGTCTCTTTCAACACCCATATCTTCACCCCTCACATTACCACAATCCATAATACCCTTGTTGCACGCAGGTGCTATAGCTCAGACACAAACCAGTTCCTCTCAATCACCTATCACTAAGAGTATACTCCAACAAGTGACTGGGTCTGATGCTTATACCTCTGCTATCCCAGCAACATTTGAGGAGGTTACACTGCAGGAGTTACATGTAATTCCTGACAGTAGTTCAAGTGGAGCAGCAACTACAAGTGTTGGATCAACAGATCTACATTTGGCAAGTTGTTTCATCAATCAGACTCCCTTGAAGGCAATTTCTTCTATAGCACCTCTGGTAACCACTAGTGAGTTTGTTTTAACCACTGGTACCTTCAAAAGGTTATCAAGTATCCGCTGCCAGATCTTTTGTATCCGCTGCCACGTCAGCATTCACTTTTTCCCCTTTATAAAACCCTGATCAAAACCCCAAACAGGGGTTTTACTGTCGAATCGAAATCAAAATTCTTTTCTCAAAGCAGTTATCTTCCATTTCTCTCTCAAATCACACATGTCTTCTTCTCCAAAATCACCATCTTCATCTTCTGAAAAAGACACTGAAATGGCCATCGAAACCCCTGAAATTCCATATAAAGCTCCCCACAGTTACTTGGGTCTACTCACAAAACCCAGTCATACTGAAACTTTCAATTCCATCATAGACGCTCTTTCATCTTCAAAGTACAAAACTTTGTTGACTGTCGATGCTCCGATTTATCTAAAAACCCAGAGAGAATTTTGGAAAAATGCCACACTTGAACTTCAAGATAAAACGGCCATAGCCATCAATTCCTCGATAAAGGGCGTATCAGTTAAAATCACTCCACAATCCATTTCAGATGTATTTGAACTCGATGATCAGCAAGGCAAAACTTCTTTTTCTAAAATCGAGTATCAAACAGATTTTATTGAAAGGGGGTATGCTGAGGAAATGAAAAAGGATACCTTACAAAAAGGTAGCTTTCCTCCTGCAACAAGATTTTTATTTCATACCCTTTTGATGTGTGTTTAAAATAAGACCACTGCTTTTAATGAAATACCATTAAAGATCCAATACCTGGGTTATGCTATTTTACATAAAGAAAATTTTAATTATTCCCATGAGATCTTTGATGATTTGGTCAAAAATGTTGATAAAAAATCATTTTTTACTATTTCCAAGGTTCTTGAGCTTCTATTTTCAAAAGAAATTTGGTAAGGATAATGCTCATGTGCTTATCCAAGGTGAACCTTTTCAAATAAATGGCCTTACATCTGAAACATTTACCATGCTAGCAAAAGTTTCTAAAACAAAAGCAGGGGTCCCTGAGCAGATTTTAGCAGCTACCACTGCTCCTCAGGTATATGCAGCTGAGCCCACTGCTCTAGGTGATCACAGCAGCAAAACAACTGCTGTGAAACCCCCACCTAAAACCACCAGAAAACCAAAACAAAAGAAAACTCAAAAGCCCCCCAAACCTAGCAAAAAGGCAACTCTGGAAGATGAGATCACAGAGCAACTGCCAGTGACAACACAAAAGTCACCAGAAACCACTGCTGCTACTTCCTCACAGCAGTTGGTAGAAAGATCTCAACCCATGCCTCAAACTCCTCCTGCTTCTTCTTAAAAAGAACAGGTTGTACACATAGGGACACCACAATATGATGCTCTGGAATCACTTGAATCCATCATCCACAGCCCAATGCCCGGGGCAAATTCGCTTTCTACACCCATAATCACTGCCACAATTCCCCCACAAACAAAACTTTTGTTGGATGCTCTTGATTTAAACTAGACACAAACCAGTCCTTCTCACTCACCTATCAATGAGAACACACTCCAACAAGTGACTGGGTCTGGTGTTTCAATCATTGCTAACCCACCAACAACACCTGAGGAGGTTACACCCCTTGAGTTACAAGTAACTCTTGGTGGTAGTTCAAGTGAAGCAGCCACTACAAGTGTTGAACCCACTGGTTTGCACTTGGACAGTGGTTTCATCAATAAGACTTCCTTGAAGGCAATTTCTTCTCTGGGAACACTTGTGTATCCAGTATTCACTGGTTCACTAAAGAGTGTTTCTCATTTTGAAGGAAGAAGTCCCCAGTACCAAGAAAAAGGGGCATCAGTGAATGATTTTTGGGATTCACTTCCTCAATCAACCACTGTTACAACCACTCCTAGTGGGAAATCAGATGATCCTATTAAGTTGGGTGATGGTTTAATGTACCGAGAATTGACGGGTAGAATTGACAAACTTGATACATCTGTTGCAGAAATCAAAGACATTCTGCAACAGTTGTTGAAAGTTCAAAAGGTACCAACCACTGGTGCTCCAGCTCAAGCACCTGCACCACCACTTGCACCTGCTGCAAATGAGCTATGGAACTTGTTTCAACCTATGCTCATCCAACAAAGAGAAATTGCTGATCAGCAACATGAGATACAAGTTCAAAAGATCAGTAATATGATGGAAGCTAGGTTTATGGATACTCATGCAGATATTAAGGCTATCAAGGCCCATTTGTTGAAAACCACTGGCACTGCTCCTCCCTCTATCATCTTTATGGACAACCCACCACCAGCTGATGCCAAAAAGGGGGAGAAAATAAAGCAGTTGAAGAAACAGGGATATGAAGATGGGTTGTACATTGCACCAGACAAAGCAAGCATGCTTGCAGACATCCCTAGGCCAGATGGTACAAAAAAGATTGATGTGACCCAAAATGCCATTGCTGATGAAAAAGCAAAGGTAAAAAAGGATAGAGAGGCAAAGGGCAAGTCCAGGTTTGATATAGAAAAGAAAATGTTTATGGCAAAGGAAGTTCAGGGTGTTTCAGAGCCAAAGGATGAGGAAAATCCTAAGCCAGAAAGAAAGCAGCCCATTAGACAAGTAAGGCAACCAAAAACCACACCTTCCAGAAAAACAAAACATGCTTCCAAACCTCCCAAAAGTTCCTCACATCAAACTTCCACACCAACAGCTGTTGTAACTCCTGTTGTATCAATAACTGTTGGTACTTCAGTGGTTTCAGCAGTTGTTAACCCTGCAACCACCATTTCAACCACAACCACTGATCCCACTACAACCACTGCCACACCAAAAATACCATCACCACCAAAACAGCCTCCTGTCAAAAGGCAGAAGACAGCCGATGACACATCATCAGTTGTAATGGCAACAGTGGTTGAAACACCAGTTGTTTCAACAGCTGTTAGTCAACCAACCTCCACTTCAAACACCACCACTCAAATCACCACCTCACAACCAACCAAAACACCACCAACCTCTCCTAAACCAAAAAGGAGAAGGGTAATTTTGGAAGATGATGATTCTTCACCACCACCAACATCTTCACAATCTCTGTCACTTATTACTATCCCAAACCCCGTTCCACTCTCATCAGCATAAGTCTTTAACCCAAACACTGCCATAGTATCTATAGCTGTCCAGTATCCTTTAGAGCTTGCAGCTGTCAGAGAAGAGATCAAATCTTTCTATTCAGAAGATGATCCTGATAAAAGGAGCTTGCCATAAGTTGAAGGATAACCAAGACCTAAAAATATTGAAGAATACTTGAAATTGAAAGGTCAACAAGTAGAGGATATCTCCAAAAGGAACTCAAAGGGTAAATCAGACAAGGAAATCCAGAGATACTTTCAATTTTTGCTCACACAAGTCAGAACTCTGGAGCAGTTTTCTAAAAATCTTTGTCAGCAATTGTCAGAAAGAGCAGATGAAACCTTGAGAAAGGACTATCTTGATAACATCATGGCTTACAAGAAATACAAGGGAGAAAGGTACATGTACAAAGAATGGACCATTCAAGAGCTTGAAAGTGAAGCAGCCAGAATTCAAGATATGATCAAAAACAAGGTAAAGCAGACTCCTCCTGTTTGGGCAAATTACCAGAAGAATGTGCCTGATAAAGCATTGAAGCTAAAGAGAATGAAAGAGGAATTGATCACTGCTGATTTTGGGTCTAGAAATCAAGTGACAAGGTGGAAAGAAGACAAAGTAGTTGCTTCCTACAAAAAGTTGGAAGAATTAAGAAAGAAGAATCCAAATATTCCACAAAAACCAGTCTATCCTGAAGCAGAGGTTTCAACTGAGCCACAAAAGCAACAATTCAGGAGATCCACTGCTCCACCTGCTGCCATCCTTTACCAAAGAAGGGGACAAAAACAGATGGATAATGTAACAGCAGCAGATAAAGAAGTAGAGAATTATCTTGTGAAAGAAGGGGTTAAGCGGATGATTGAAGAAAGACTTGAATCTGCCCAAACTTCAACCACTGCTCAGCCAATTATTACCAGGCCACCATCTCTAAACTCATCTTCAATAAAACCTCTCCCAAGAAACCCACTGGATTCAGAAGTACTAAAATGGAAATCTGACAAACAGACCCATGTACTGACTCTGATCAAATCCAGTGGTGAAGTGAAGAAAATATCAAGGGAACAAGCACTGGGCCTGAGTGTTGAAGATTTGCAAGACTTACTTGATCTTACACTGTGCAGGGATGAGGATGACATAGATTCTCTGAACTTTGAATTACAATTCAAAGGGCAAATCAGGGAACTTCTGATGAGGCAATAAAGATCCTAAATAATGAAGAGTTTTGGCATCATCTGTTCCAGGGGGAGATTGTTGGGATTGAACCCTACCAGAGGAACAGTTGATTAAAGCCAAAACTGGATCAGGGCAGTGGATCCAGCATAAGCACTGCTGTATACAAGTCTCTCCCCTTGAAAGTGACTCTAACAACTGATGACCTCTATCAACTGTCCGTATACAAGTGCTGATCTACAAACAACTGCTGAATCATATATAAAGACTGATGAAGACTAAAGCCCTGTTGATCAATCTACTGTTATGGGTCAAGCACTGCCAATAATACAAAGTACTGCTGGAGTCACAACGGTGGAAGGAGAAAGCAGTAGTTTAGTCTTTTCTTTGTAATGTATTGTTATCAGTAGTTTGCTAGGCAGTGTTTGTATTAGATCAGTAGTTAGAGTTTATTAGGAGGTTAGACGTCGCTTTCATGGTGACGTCAGCCAAGATGCTTCAGTGGTTTGCTCGTGCCTATAAATAGAACAGTACCCTGTACTGTTCTATTGGCTCTTTCACCACTTGTCTCTTGTACGAACAATTCACTGTGAGCTCAGGCTGAGGGGGAGTTTGTATTTCATGCATGCAAAGTTGTAATCAGTGATTGAAATAAATTTAATCATTCGGTTCAATGTTCAAACATGTGTGTTGAAAGCATTTCTCCTATTTGATTGTGTGTAAAGTTTATTTCCATTTATTTCCGCTGCAATTACTTGTTCATCTTCATTAATTTCTAAACAAAAACACAATCAAAAAGAAACTCAGATCCTAACATGAATGTTTGCGGTTTGTTCGAGATGGTTTGACAACGTGCTAAACAACAGAAACCCCATCTTGACCCAAGTGATCCGATCGAACAGAAATCACCCTAGTCCGATCAGTTAACTGTTCGAGATGGTTATTCATGCTTAACCCGAAATCAGTTGTCCCTTGGATAGAATTCAGATCTTGGACCAACACATTACTAAGACAGAGTAGAAGGTCGGAACGAGCTCCGATTCTATCGGTTTTGAGTGCATTGAGTGTAAAAGAGTTGAAAGAAAGTTGGAAAAGATTCTTTCAATCCTATTAACTTTGGAAATGTTTAGATCTATGCGAAATCGTTGTCAAATCTAGTGGAAATCCTTCAGATCTGAGTTGTTCTTGGTGGAATGAGGCCAAAACTTGAAGTTCATAAGAACTCCATGATGACATCACCCTAGAACACCTCAAATCCGGTGATTTCACGGTTAAAAGTTAAGATTCAAAGGTGAAAAAGATGAAGAAGTGCGTATAGATCATAGAAGTACAAGATTTGGGGTAAAAACTTACAAAAATCGCGATGAATCGAGAGAAATAGAGCCAAAAGTGTGCTGGTCGAACGAGAGCTGTCACATCACTGTTCAAGTGATGTGACAAGTGCTATTTATAGTTGAAGAGGGGAGAAGGTGATGGAGTGCCATGGATCGGATGGCAATCCGATCGGATGGTCACCCGATTGGATGGCCATTCGATCGAATGGTCATTCGATCGGTGGTCTCTGGCGAATTGCGTTTCGTTGCTTCGTCTTGTGCGTTGAGTGTTGCGATGGTTTGTTTACACACTTTCATACACATATTCGTATCTTTATTATAATTAGTCACAAAGGATCGTATAAATATTCATATTTCCAAATTTTCGTTGCGATAATCGAGTTCCGTTCCGAATATGCGTTGCGTTGCGACGCATCACGGCTATCGAGGATGGTAGAATAGGTCCTCACTCAGCATCATCATGAGCGTTAGTGTGCGCGATGCGATGTGTTATAGCGATAAAATATGCGAGATATGCGAAAATACTGCGATATAGCGATATAGTTACATCATGATCTGAATCTCTGGTGCTAGGCGTAACGTGTATGGTGAGTAGTAACAACGCACGAACATGCGGGTTGTTATAGTCTCCCATGCTTTAGGAAATTTCGTCCCGAAATTAATCAAAAAGAAGGGTTGCGAGGATTGATCCGAGTGAGAGTAGCAATAAAAGCGATGAGATAGCGGGCGATCGAGTGAGAGTTGACAAGCAAGAGCGCATTGCGAAGACTAAGCGAGAGCGACGAGTAAGGCGATTCGTATAACCAAGGACAATAACACACAAGAAGGAGATTCCAAAACGTTCTGAATTCTTGAAAAGTTGATTAATTTGGAAGGTTTAGAGGAAATTTGTTTATGAAAAATCTTCCCACAGTGCGGTGTTAAACTGTGTCGATGTTCACACCAGCACCATGAGAGAAGTTTCATTAGGTTACTAAAGATTTTGAAATTTCCTCTTCACACAGCGTTAACTTGAGTCGATTGTTACGCCAGCATTATACGAAAATCTCGTTTTGTACAAAGGTTTACACTAAATTTAGAAAAAGTTTTTGTAAGAAAAGGCTTTGTTTACACAATGGTTTTATTAATATCAAAAAGTTTAAATTTTAAAGTCCATCCCGCATGGAACTTTCCCACAAAAGTTCGACAATATGGCTAAAACACTTATATATAGGAAGTACCAGCGGCGTATCCACCATGTCTTAGCCACATGGCTTCCGTCCCGTGAGGTAGTGTCATGTGTGTCGACATAGTACAGATAGATTTCGATAACTCAGTCCAAGCGAGAAATGGTTGGACCAAGTTTATGAGAAAGATTGAGCAACTGAGCGATGAAGTTGTTTTCGAACTCAGTTTAGCGACACGAGCGAGTGCGATAAGCGGTACGCGATAACTGATAACACCAACGCAAACATAGTAAGCGAAGAAGGCGGTGATAAGCGAAAAGCGATAAGCGATAGGCGACGAGCGATAGCGACAACCGTCGAGCGATAAGCGACGATCGATGCATTGCAAGCAATAAGAACATGCGATTTGATTAGATTAAACAACACCACTACTTTTAACTAACATTAAGCCCTACATGGCCTTTTTCCACAAAAGTCCGTTGATATGGCTAAGACAGTTATATATAGGAAGTACCAGCGGCGTATCCACCATGTTTTTAACCCTATCAGTTTCGTCTCGTGAAGCGAGGTCATGTGTGTTAACATAACACAGATAACGCGGTTAACGGTAAGCGATAGCAATAGTCGTTAAGCGATACACGATGAGCGATAGAGCAATACACAAAGCGATAGAGCGACACACATGATAAGCGATAGCGCGATACACATAATACGCGGTTGAGATTGCGAGTCACACAATAAGCGATTGAGATTGCGAGATAGATTCCAGTGATAATGCGATTGCGAGCGTGTAGACTTACAAAAATCCTAGCGATGACAAGCTTTGAGTTGCGATTGAGATTGTTACGCCTTGCGATGTAGTGTAGTGTGTCGAAAATAGATTCAATAGTATACTTGGTCTAATAACATTCAACATGCATGGCACTTTCTTCACAGAACATTGGTTGGCATGGCTAAGCACTTATATATAGGAAGTACCAGCGACGTATCCACCATGCTTCAACCACACGCCTCTGTGTTAGTGCAGTATGTGTCTATCGCCTCCGTCAATCAGAACCGTAGCAGAAAATGAAGAATTCTAGACTTTATGATGTAATATGTAGTTAAAAGGGCAAGGTGGCAATCTTGTAAATAAGGGGAAATCCCTTATAACCTTGTGCCTATAAATAGATACTTTAGGTTTAGAATTAGAACTTTTGCTCATTTGGAGTTTTAGAGAGCTCTAGATCTAGAGAGAGATTCTAGAGAGAGAAAGTGATTCAAGGTTCTTGTACTCGTCATATCTTTCAATAGAATCATATTATTTGTACGTTCTTGTGTTTAGGTCACGTTCGTGTACGGATTCCGCACGTCACACGTTCGGTTCGCAATCGTTTCGGAGTCAAAACCGGTCCTACACTCTGTCCCGTGAGTAGATGTCACACTGCGTTGACATGGTCAAGACGCTTATATATAGGAAGTACCAGCGGCGTATACACCACGCTTGACCATGCTTTTAACGTTACGATATCATTGAAACTCATTACGATCCCCGTGCACTGATCACAGTAACCCCGTGTGCACCCGTTATTAATTTGATCCTTGCACGTTTATCGTACCTTATTCCAAGAACGCATAGTAGGGGCAAACATATAGTATAGTACATAGTGCTAGCATACCGTTCGTGCGCGAGTGAGAGTGCAAGAGAATGGGAGATAAATAGAATTCACGTTGTGTCGAGAAATAGAACAAGTTCAACATATAAAAGAAATTAACGGCGAAAATCGTATCATTACAACAACATTGAAAGCATAATTAATGTTGTTGTGGAAGACTTCTGTAGAGACTGCGATTGTTGCTGAAATCCCTCAAGGTTGCGGCCCCGTACGACAGTGATGGGTAAGATGACCATACCAGTTGCAATTTGCGCAATAGCGACAGTTAGCTTCTGGTGGGTGATGATACGTACACGTGAGAGACAGGGGATGAGTTCCGTTGTAGGCGTGCTTCGAGTGAACTGGAACTGCTTGAAGAGGTTCTGGCTGCGATAGTCTAGTTGTTGAAGAGTTCGGGCTCGAGGTCTTTCGTTTGCGGCTGGACTGGGCTTCTTGAGGCGGTGCGTTGTCATCGAAGAATTCGTCTGAGGACTCACTTGAAGAATCGTCAGAAGGATCGTCGAAGGAATCGATGACGATTGCTTGATGAGCTTGTTTGACAGGCTTCCTGGAGAAGAATCCGTCCAAGACTCGTTTGTCGTTGATCTCTATGGCCAAGCGGTAGGTTTCTTTGATGGTAGCAGGTCTTGCAGCTTCGACAAAATCACCCACAAACTCAGGCAAGCCGCGAATATACTTCGCGATGGCTTTTTCTGAAGTGTTAACTTGACTTGGGTAAATAATACTCAGCTGTTTGAACCTTGTAGTGTAGCCAGCATCGTCACCTTCGTTTTGCTCGATTTTCCAAAATTCGTCTTCTAGCTTCTGGACTTCGTGGGGAGGGCAGTACTCTTTCTTCATGAGCTCTTTCAACCCATCCCAAGAGAGAGCATAAGCTGCGGAGATCCCACGTTTTTTACGTTTGCCTGTCCACCAGTCGAGTGCTCGCGATTGAAATACTCCGGTAGCACAAGTAGTACAGTAGCTATCGGGACACCCACTCTGACGAAGGGTGACTTCGATAGAATGGAACCACTGAAGCAGCTGGGAGACACCTCCTTCACCCGTGAACTCCATCGGGTCACAGGCTCTGAAGTGTTTGTAGAGGAAAGCACATTGCGACGCTTCCGTCTTGGAGTCTTCTGAGGCTCGAGGGTTGCTGAGAGAGTGCAGTTGAGCGACAATTTGAGGAATGACCTTGGCCACTTCCCTGGCCACTAGCAAGGCAATCCTCTTGTCGTCACTTCGTTTGGCTCTTCTCCTAGCTGTCTGTCTCGAGGTAGAGTCATTTGAAGACATCCAGACAGAGATAGATTGGGAGTGAGATTCGATCATAATGATTTTTTAGTTTTGCAATGCGATTGAGCGCGATCAAAACTTGATGCGTTATATAGTAATATTCACATAGGATCCACATAGGAGACACAAGATTCCTAAGTTCTCACACAATAATCTGGTTGTGTTTATATAGGCAGTGGTAGTTTATACTTATACACATGCATGACGATGTAGAATACGCGAGGGTGCGTCGAGGTGAGGGAGCGAGAGCGAGAAATTAGGCATTAGTTTTGTTGCGATCGTTCAGTTTTCGTTTTAGATTGTGACGACCGTGCGAGTTGTGCATTTGGAAACCAGGGAGCGAAAGTCGGTAAATCGATAAAGCATAAAGTTTTAAATTGTAATCACATAAGCGTAAATAAGTTCGGTAACGCGTAAAATCGGCGAATCGTAAGCTAGAAAAATAGATAGAGTGCCTCGGGTGTTTAGGCGTCGACTACCCAAGGTAATCCGACTATACCCAACAAGTCCGTGCACACGCGTTGTCCTAGAAGACTTATGCTTCCACTGGGATGCAGCTCATGGCATTCGTCCTCCTAGTCATCGCGTGGCTCGAGTCATTGTTATAGTCGGGTCCTCGGTGAGAGCTTTTGAAAACCATTTTATAGAGTGGAACGGTGTATTAAGATACGGGTTTCACCCCTGACTTAACAACTCTGTTCCTTGTTGTGCTCTTCGAATAAATTCGGGAGTTCCACTAGATTTCGAAATGGAGATTTTCGTCGAGATACGGATGTCACTCCTAACTCAACGAAAGGTTATCGTGCTAGAAAAATAATGTTCTGAGTGAGCAATCTTATAGAGAGTTCTTGGTCTTCACACCTGATCTCGACTGGATCACTCGGTTGTGTTATGCGAGTATTTTCGAAAACGTGTGTATTGTGCCAGCCTTAGGAAAGGCTAAATAATATTCCAGCCTTAAGAAAGGCTCTTCGCGCGAAGCTGTAGTATGCGGTGTTCACACGAAGTTGTAATTTTAGCGGATTCAAAGAGAGCAACAAAAGTAGACTTGTACTAGCCCCTACTGGGTTCGCACGAAGTCGGGTCTGTTGGTACTTAGACTATAGACTATGTCAATTCTAAGACGTCGACCCGGACTAGGTCGAGTCACAAAATTTTACCTAATTCCCTATAGTTATGGCTCTGATACCAATCTGTCACACCCCAACCGATGGCGGAATCATCGAGGCGCGACACTAGGCGAATCAGATTGCTCAAGAGAATCCATAACAACTAATAGCGACAATATTTATTACATTTGTCATCCCATACTAACAAACAATACAATCACATAAGTTATCACAGATTTTCTGTTCTCTCGAACAATACAAATGTTGGATCGTCGTGTGACCCTAATGAGTCAATCTGAAGAGTTCAACGTCAAGATCAAAGGCGGAATCAATGAAATTAACGTAACACAGCTTGATTCTTCTAAATTTTCTTCTTATTAATCGATTCTGAGCTTTTACAGATTCAGATGACAAACGGACAGCACCTCGACTCATAAACTATGACCTAATTCCATTTCAAATGACACAACATCAATCCTATTTATAGTTGAGGTGATTCCGCTTGAAAGTGTCACAGATCATTTCAAGCGGAATTACTTTGGTTAATTCCGTTTGAAAGTGGCATGTACCATTTCAAGCGGAATTACCTTAAAGACGCAAGACTCTATAAAGACGAAGTTAACAGACATTAGTGCACCAACAGACTCCCCCTTGGATGTTGACGAAGTCTTTAGCATCTAGTCTTCAGTCTTTAGTCTTTGTCTATCTTCTTGCTCTGTCCAAGTTGTCTGACATTGTAAAGCATCCTTCAATCTTTTATCTTCAAACTCTAACCTTCAATCTCCCCTTTGAATGTTGATCCAGAATCTTGACTCCCATTTTCGAAGACTCCCCCTCTCAATAGGCTGGGACTTAAATTCTGGTTCATACTTTGACATTTTCTTTACCATGGGGATCTTTCACAACCTATAACTTGTTTCTCAAATATATAACATTACAATCTATTGACTTTCAACAACATTTCACATTATATATCAGTTTTAGTAAATCACTTAAGTATTCAGGTCCAACTTAATGACCTTAGTTGATCTGAGATAAATCTAAACTGACTTTTGTTTATCATTTTCAAACATTTTCTGAAAATTACAAGTTTCAAATTAATGAACTTGTTTTGACTTTTCAACAAACAAATTTTAATATGATAAGCTCTCCTCATCTTCCAGTCCAGAAACTTCCTGCATCTGCTTCAACCTTTTGAATCTGAAGATCAATTCTCCACTTTGGTTTGTCGAAAAATAAAGCAGAAATGAAAAATCTTTTTGAATTTTTGATAAAGTTTCTAAACTAGAAATGAAATACAGAACTAGAATGCAATGAAAGTAAACTATTTACAAACAATATTTTTGGTGAACGTGTTAGGGAATCATATCAGCTATTCGACAAGTCACAAGTACCGTTAAGCTTAGATTTCATACTCAGAATTAAACAATTCACTTAGATTGTCGATATACTGGTCCACTTAAATTCTCACGCAAATTTCAATCTGTTCAGGATACGAATTAGGTGTTTTAGAGACTTAAACTCATTCATGTGTCCCACCTCTTGAATATACTCTCGTATCCAAATCCCAATAGTCAGTCTTACAGGTGAGTATACCACAGATGATATATGTAAGGGGTTAAATTGCGAAAACCGTGAGAGCTCAGGTCAGAACTTCCGTTCAGCAGAGAGATGACGGTTCGACTTTAGGTGTGTCCCCTTTAGAGGATCTTTTCTTCAACAGCACATGATTAGCATTTTTCAATGTTTCATCATTTTTTATGCTGAGGGAGATGCTATATTTCAAGCGAGCATAAAGTATTATACGGGGACTAGGCCATTGCTTCCGCAAAATCAGACGTCCCGGGATAATACCCCAGATATCACTGAGTATAAAGACCTAGTATCTCAGAAAGAGGGATCTTTCAAACGAAATTTCAGGGGTTACCTATATATCCAAGTAGTGTTTCCCACGAAATAAGCAAGTAAAAATTTAGGTTTATATCCCGAACTAGGGGTGTCCAAACTGCTCGGCGCTCAAAGATCGTTCGACGATCGTTCGAAAAAGCTCGGAAATTTGCTCGTTCGATTCCTTGCTCGGTTAAAACCGAGCCGAGCAGCTCGGTTCGGTTTAAAAACGAACCGAGCACGATCATAGGTACGCTCGCTCATCGCTCATTCAGTTTCGATCGAATTTATTTTTATTATTATATATATTATTAAATATAATAAACATGTAACATATCCAGCCCTAGAATCCTCATATCTTCAGTTAAAAAAAACCCAATCTCTCTCAACTCTTCAGTTCAAAAGAAAAAGAGGGGTATTTTATGGGTTTGAATTGATGTTACTGTATCAAATTTAATGTTTTGAATTCAATTTTTGATTGAAGATGTCTGAAATGATTTCAACGCGTGTTTTTGAAGTTATTTTGCATTTTAGATGTTCTTAAACATTAAACATTTGGATGACATTTTGTGTTTATTTTTGTGGGACTTTTTATGTTTGTATTTTGTTAAATTGTTAAAGTGTGTGTGAGACATATAAGTTGGTGAATTTTGGTGAATGAATGGCTGTATAGGAATGCTAAATAAAACTGAGCAAAAGCGAACCGAACCGAGCACGAGCATAAGATTTCCGCTCGATTTCCTAAATCCGAACCGAACCAAGCACGAGCAGACCTCCGTTCGGTTCGGTTCGGCTCATGAACACCCCTATCCCGAACAAACCTACTAAATGTGTAAAAACCTATCGGCACATCATCAGCGAGACTGTTTAAGACTTTTAAACTTTACATATCTTTAGCGTACTGTAACTGTCAAGCCAATGTACTATCATTTTCCCTTTTTACACAAGCTCTTTTTCAGATTTTCTATTGTTTTTGTATTTTGAAAATATCTCATGTTTTTGAATTTTTGAAATTTTTTTACTGTTTTTGTATTTTCTGAAAATATTACCCTATACTCCCCCTAAATACCAAAACAAGTAAAAAATCGACAAACCATTGCAGATTGCTTCTCAACATCATCTACAATGTCTCCTTCATCAACGCCAAGAATCTCCTCCAACACCGATAAAAGCTTCATACCGTTCAATTTTAACAAATATTGAAAACGATTTTTGTCAAATGCTTTGGTATGTAAATCAGCTTTTTGTTCATGAGTGTGGATTTTCTCAATTCGTATCAACTTCTTCTCGAAACAATCGCGAATGAAGTGATGACGAATTTCTATGTGTTTCGTTTTAGTTTGATGAACAGGATTTTTAGTAATGTTTATTGCTGCCTCATTATCAACAAAGATAGGGGTGTTAAGAAATTGCAAACCGTAGTCGCGCATCTGTTGCTGGATCCACAAGATCTGAGAGCAGCAACTGCTAGCAGATACTTACTCCGCTTCACATGTGGATAAAGCCACAGAGGTCTGCTTCTTGCATTGCCAGGTAACCAATCGTTGTCCGAAGAACTGGCACCCCGCTGTTGTTGACTTAGCGTTAACTTTGCAGCATCCGAAATCAGAATCGGAATAACCTTCGAGCTTAAAATCGCCTTCTCTTGGATACCACAACCCCAGTGATGGAGTTCCTTTCAGGTAGCGTAATATCCTTTTCACAATCACCATATGCGAAGCTCTCGGGTTAGATTGAAATCTTGCTGCGAGGCAGGTTGGATACATAATATCGGGTCTTGAAGCTGTCAAGTACATCAACGATCCGATCATGGAACGATACAACGTTTCATCTACCTTCTCTCCGGTGAGATCAGGGTTTATCCCATGATTCGTCGCTAATGGGGTGGAAGCTGGAGTAGAACCTGACATCCCAAATTTCTCTAAGATATCATGAACACACTTCGTCTGATGTATGAAAATTCCCTTAGGTAGTTGATCAACTTGAAGTCCCAAGAAGAATTTCATCTCACCCATCGATGACATTTCAAATTTTTGCTTCATAACTTTTTCAAAATCTTTGCACAAATTTTCATTTGTAGACCCAAATATGACGTCGTCCACGTATATCTGAACTATCAGAAGATGTCCGTCGACTTCTTTGGTGAAGAGAGTGGCATCCACTTTTCCACGAATGAAGCTGTTGGCTAGCAGGTGTTGAGACAATGTCTCGTACCAAGCTCTCGGGGCCTGGTGTAAACCATACAGCGCTTTGTCCAGCAAGTAGACCTTGTCTTTGTGGATTGGATAGGTGAAGCCCGGTGGTTGTCCGACATATACCTCCTCTTTTACCTTCCCATAGAGAAATGCCGATTTAACATCTAGCTGATAAACTTTAAAATTTTTCCAAGATGCAAATGCTAGGAAGATTCTGATCGCTTCTAGTCTAGCAACTGGAGCATACACTTCAGTGAAATCTATCCCCTCCTGCTGACTGAAACCCTGGACTACGAGTCGAGCTTTGTTACGAATAATTACCCCTCTATCGTCTCTCTTACACTTGAACACCCATTTGGTGTTTATCTTCCTTTGACCATCAGGCAAGTCTACCAATTTCCACACTCCTAACTTCTCAAACTGACTCAGCTCCTCTTGCATCGCATTTACCCAAGAATCTTCAGTAAGCGCCTCCTTATAAGTTCTCGGTTCAATCTGCGAAATAAAACAACTATGTGAAAACTCAGTTTGTAAAGGAGCAACTGTAGAATAAAAACAAGTAAGGCCTTGGTCAATTTGTCGTCTTGTGCGGACGCTTGATTGTAATTCTCCAATTATCAGCTCTTCTGGATGGTATGAAAGAGTTCTCGGCATCACTTCGCCTGGAACATCTACCTCGCCTTCCAGATTAGTAACATTCTGATTTGCACCTTGTTCACTGACTGGATTTATTTGACTTGAGATCTGGATTTGCTTCCCCTCAGAATCTGAATCACCATGATCAAATATAGGTATGCTATCAGATTCTTGATTATCATTGACTGCCGTCTGATTATCATGAGCAACTTCATTTTGTTGAATATCATCGTGTTCTCAAGCATTGCTTGGACCTGCTTCATCATCATTTGAAGTTTGTCGTGGTCGTCTTGAATACTCAGCTGGGAACCTTTCCTGCGATGACTCATACTCTCTCAGAATATCCAACTCGTCAAAGAAATCTTCTTCTTCTTTCATGTCAAACGAATGCCACAAAGTGTCATAGTGAAAATGCCATGAATCACCGGGATTTTGCGGTGGCATTGTATAGCCTTGACATTCAACATTGTATGCCTCAATAATCTGCTTCAAGCTAGGAATGAATACTCGCTTCAATGGACTTGCATAACCCACGAATATTCCTTCTACGCCTTTTTGACCAAATTTACCATGAAGCTCTAGAACTGTACAGGGAGACCCAAACGGTTCAAGATACTTTAGGTTTGGCTTGTGATTGTTCATTAGCTTGAAACATGTCTTGTTGAATTTCTTCACTGTGAGAACCCTGTTGAGCATATAGCATGCGGCTGACACTGCTTCTGCCCAAAAGTTGACTGGTAGTTTGGAATCAGCAAGCATCGTCCTGGCTGTTTCGATTAGCGTCCTGTTCTTTCTTTCAGCGACTCCATTCTGCTGCGGAGTGTAAGGAGCACTAAATTCATGCAATATACCTCTCTCATCACAATATTTTTCCATCTTGTTGTTCTTAAACTCAGTTCCATTATCACTTCTGATTCTTTTGATACGCCTTTGGTACAAGTTTTCAATTTTTCTGAACAACGCCATCAAACTATCAAACGTCTCATCTTTAGACTTCAGAAATGATACCCATGAAAATCTGGAATAATCGTCAGTTACTACAAGACAATAAAGATCACCAGTTATGCTTTTGACGTTCACTGGACCAAAAAGATCCATATGAAGTCTCTCTAAAGGTCTTGAGACTGAGTTGACTTTCTTTTGAGTATGTGATTTCTTTTTCTGCTTGCCTTTGACACAGCTAATACACTCCCCCTCAAGATGAAAACCTTTCACATGAACACCAGTTACTAAATCATTATGCACCAGGTGATTCATTTTCCTCAGATGTATATGGCCCATCTTCCGGTGCCACAATTGCGATTCCTTCTCCGTTGCTCTTGACACAAAACAATGAGCCTGACCCATGGTTGTAGTTGCTACACTCATGTCCAACACGTACAGATCATTTACTCTTGGTGCTCTCATGATAATCCATTCTTCAGGGATAACAAATCCTGGTTTCAAAATCAAACATTCTTTGTCTGTAAAGTGCGTGGTATACATCCTATCACAGATCTGAGAAATACTCAGAAGATTATTCTCAAGCTCGGCGATGTAGTTAACTCTCTCAAACGTGACAATACCATTAGATAGAGTTCCCTCACCAACTATTCTACCACCTTGGTTACCTGCAAAACCCACATAACCTCCATTAAACCCTCTAACATCATACAATAGTGTCTTCTTCCTCGTCATGTGCCGAGAAGCTCCACTATCCATAATCCAACGGGAAACGGATCTTGGAAGCTCCTGCACATATCACAAACACTTTAGTTAGATTTTGATGCTACCCAAGCCTCTTTTGACTCGGGTAACTTAACATTGATGTGAGTTTTTGTAGTGTAAAGTGGCGGAAAATTCTTATCATTCATCTTTAAGCTTTCCTCAGACCCAATGTCAACCTTTTTGTATAAGAAAGATTTGTCGTTTTGAGAAGGTTGACCAGATGATTGGTCTTTCTTTGATATATCTTTCTTTTCAAGTTTCTCATAGTAATCCAAAGGTACATACATCTTCTTGTTTGAAGACGATGGTTTTGCAGTCTCAGACACCTTTGGTTTTAAAGAACTTGAATCCTTTACCACTGATTTTGGCTTCCATGTTTGTTGAGATGAAGCAACCCGTTTGTAAAATTTTTCATTTTTAGTTACCACATTCTTTACGGATTCAGTTTTGATTTTTATGTTAACATTTTTCAAAACTTTTTGCTCAACAAACATTGGAGCTTTTCCCTTCACATCACCTTTCTTCTTTGGATTCATCACAACTTCAGTCTTAGGCTTCAAGTTGGTACACTTTCGTGCAATATGTCCAACTTGATTACATTTGAAGCATGTTCGGGTGTCAACTGCCCGACTTGTGCCTTCAGACTGAGATTGTGAGGCCTTCTTCTAAAAAAACTCTTCATTAGTTTTTGAAAAAAAAAAATTAGATTCTTCATTAAAAAGTGAACTTGAACTTTTTACAAACGCCTTTTTCTCCACAAACTTCTTGTTTTGAACATTCTTTCTTTGATAATTCTTACCACCCTGATAACCACCCGACCATCTGTTTCGATTATTGTTATAAAAACGTGGTGGAACAACAGGTTTTTTATAGTAAGCCTTATCTTTCTCAAAGTTTAGTTGCCTCTTGGAATGTTTCAAACTTTCAATTTCTGACACGTCAATCTCGACCAACTTGAAAACATTTTTCAATTTGTTCACATTAACATTCTCCAGAGGAAACTCATAATCCGAATACAACTTATCCGATCCCGATATCTTGTACATGACAAGAGTAGGTTCTTCATTTAAGTTGTTTTTGGATTTTGGTTTCGGAATGTAATTGTTCAGAAAACACTCTTCATCTTGAATCACTATCAGACTTCAAAACATTTTCAGCCATGCTTTTAATAATCTCAGTTGGAACACTATCATCAGATGATGATGAAGAAAATGTAACATCAATTGACTCTGGAAGTTTTATTTCATTTGTTTCATCTTCATCATTAACCAACCCTGCCTTTTTCTTTGAAAAATTGTTTAACACTGGCGGTGGAACCTGATGAAACCCAACCCCAGTTCCATCTGAATAAACATCTTCACCTGCTTTTTTCTTCCCAATTGGTTTAGGAACGATATGTTGAAGAACAAAACTTGCGGAACTGTAACTGTTCAATTTCAACTGGATGTGTTCATTTTCAATTTTAGCTTCTTGAAACTGAAGCTTCAACTTAGCAATTTCATCCAGTTGTTGGTTGATTAACTCTTCTTTGACTCTAAGAACTCCGGTTAATTGCACATTTTCTGTATTGGTTTTACCATTTCTTTCATCAGAATCTTTTACCGTTCGTTTCAATTTATCAAAATTTTCTGAGAGTTGACGATTTTCATGAATTAGCTTTTCGTTTTCTTTCCTAATTCTTTCTACTTCAATTTTATCATTGTCAATTTTCTCAGTTAAATTTTTAACTCGATCATTTGAAGCTTTTAGCATTTTGTCACGATCAAGAATCTGATTTTCAACACTTCTGACTCTTGTTGTCAGATCTTCAATCTTCTTACCACTGAGGTAAGTGAGTGTACTACAAACCTTGCAGTTTTTCATGCAATTTTTGCAGTCACTGTCACCTTTAACTTTCTTACCTGACTCACTTGTTGAATCATTTGAACTGACCTTGCTTTTAGACTCAGTTTCAGACTTAGAGTCTACCTCAAGTTCTTTAGCAGCAAGCACTTTGTCGGCCATCTTCCCCAAGTTTTCAGCGGTGAATTCTTTTGTTGTATCAATAATCCCATCATCAACCTTCCTAGGCTGCGACTCTTTCTCCTTTTCTTTCTCTTTTTCTTTCTCTTTTTCTTTCTCTTCTCCACCTCCCCACCACTCTCTCTCTGTCTGCTTCTTCTTCAGTAAATTGTTCAACGAAAGCTTCAACACTAAGAGTAGATGGATCAATAGCAATGTTTCCATTGGTGTCAAGATAACATTCTCTATTAGCATCCCATCTCTTCGCCTTCTTAGCTTCACTGTATGTACGAGAAATTCTGGTCATTCTGAATTGAGCTTTACTTCTTCTGTTGACTAATTTTTCTTCTTCAGTTCTGGTGTCTTTATAAGGAGTCATCTTTTCTGCAATGAAAGCGTAGCCCGCTGCATCTTCCTCTGGTAGCAATTCACTCCAATCGAAACCCTCATCGTCATGAATAACAGCAAGTGCTCTAGATTTTTCTTTGGTGTTATCTTCTATTTGTTTCATTCTTGGAGGTTCAGATTTGTTCTGATGATAAATTGCTCTTTTGTAGTAATCCTCACGAAATGGATTTGCAGTATCATCAGCAGGGGCGTTTCGACATTCACGTTTGAAATGACCCTTTTGTTTACACCTGAAACACGTGACCTTTGATTTATCAAAACCAAGTTTTGTGGAAGGTCCTCCAATTGAATGTCTTCCAGTAATTTCCATAAAACGTTGCGCTCTCCGGACTGCACTGGCCATACACCATGTGATATCGATCAGTTCCATCTCCTCAGGATCAATCTGATCATAGTCTTCCTTAGTCAAATTAGTGTTTCCAATCTTGCCCGCCACGAGGCTTTCGTATGATTCTAGCACAGATGCTAAGAACACCATTTGTTGTTTTGCGGATTCTTCACTGAAATTTTGAGCGTTCTTCAGATCCACAACAATGTTGCATTGAAACAGATTCTTTGATGCAGATTGATTTGAAGTTTTTGACGATGAACCACCATGATAGCCACTACTAGGAGTTTCATGATTCACTGTGTTTGAATTCTCTGCAGAAAATGTTGTCTTTGGTGATGCAGATTTCGGAATCATGTTTCCTCTGTAATACAGCTCCACATTCTGCTGATAAGATGAGTTGTTGACTTTGCTGGATTTCTTGATCTCTAACTCATGGCTTTCCAATCTTTCGATAAGCAGATCCACTGTCAAATCTTCTGTCTTGATTGTGTTTTTCAGCATTAATGCAAAGTACTGCCAGTCATGCTCATTTGGTAGAGAATCAAATAATTTGTCAACCAACTCTTCTTGAGTGTATACGATTTTGTGTCTTGCCAGCTCCATCTTCAAATGCCCAAATCTCTCGATCATCTTGGATACACATTCATTTTTCAAACATCCAAATAAATCAAACTCTTTTGTTAACAACTTCTTTTTGTTCTTAACTATCTCAGCACTACCTACACATTTCACTTTAGTTTTTCCCAAAGATCTTTCGAATTGACATATTCAATCAACGAAATTATGTCATCTCTCACAGATTGATGAATCAAAGGAATGCACTTTTGTTCAGACACATATCTTTCTATATCATCATTATCTGACAAATTTTGACAATCCAATCCTCTTGAACTGTAACCATTCTTTAAACTCTTCCAACTTGAATATGCAAAAGCTTGAAGCCACTCGTCAAACCTTGTGGCCCACCTGTTGTAATCTTCTATTGCCATCAGTTTGGGAGGTTTATTATATGTCCCATAAGCACTCTCTACACTCAAAGCATCAGTGAGTGTTTTCTTTGCATTCGGTGTTGGTGTAGTTTCATTTGTGTTACTTGTTGATACATCTCCCGAACCACTGGTATATGCAAATACATCACAGAATGGATTCATAAACAAATCATCCATTTTTTAAGTACCTGAAACAATCAACAAACACTTAGAAATTTTTTTGGATTTTGATAAAAGCAATTTCAAACGAAATCACTTCAAGTGAAATCAGCTTTTCAAGCGAAATAAGCCTTTCAAGCGAAATAGGGTTTTCAAACGGAATTACCAAGCGAAATCAAGTTACTTTCAAACGGAATTAGTCACTTTGAAGTGAAATAGCTAATTTCGTTTGAACTTTCAAACAGAATCTGATTTCGTTTGAATTCAAACAACACTTTCAAACGGAATTAGTGATTCCGTGTGAAATGACAGTACTTTTCAAACGGAATTAGTCACAAATGTTAATTCCGTGTGAAATCACAGGTGTACTTTCAAGCGGAATTAAGATGATGTCAGCATATTCGAACAGTTTTTCAAACGAAATTACGATTTTTATCAGTTTTTGTTCGAATTAAGGTCCAATTCTTTCAAGGATTAATTAGAACACTGTTTCGCTTATTACATGTGAAATTCAGACCATTTTGACCGTTAAATCTTGTTTAATTCAGAAAAGAAAGAGTAGAAGTAATAGAATCCGATGAAATCAAGCTGAATTGGTATGAACTCCTCGTCCTGAGCTCTGATACCACTTGTTGGATCGTCGTGTGACCCTAATGAGTCAATCTGAAGAGTTCAACGTCAAGATCAAAGGCAGAATCAATGAAATTAAGGTAACACGGCTTGATTCTTCTAAATTTTCTTCTTATTAATCGATTCTGAGCTTTTACAGATTCAAATGACAAACGGACAGCACCTCGACTCAGAAACTATGACCTAATTCCGTTTCAAATGACACAACATCAATCCTATTTATAGTTGAGGTGATTCCGCTTGAAAGTGTCACAGATCATTTCAAGCGGAATTACTTTGGTTAATTCCGTTTGAAAGTGGCATGTACCATTTCAAGCGGAATTACCTTAAAACACACAAACCCTAGATTTGACCTGCTGTGCACTGATTTATCCTATCTAGACACAAGACTCTATAAAGACGAAGTTAACAGACATTAGTGCACCAACAACAAATCCGACAACCTAGATTTTAGGTGAGTTTCTAGACTTCCTAGCTTGATTTGATGCAGACTGTGATTTAAACCTGCAACATATGTTAAAACAACGTCAATACAAAAGTATTGGCGAGTATACAAGTTTTGATAGTAGCGAAAAATAGATAAAAAGTGCTGCGAATTACTACATACATAAAGGAGATACACCAAACATACGTGCAAAACAGATACTACCAGCTAAGTCACTCGAGTTGCGATTGCGATTGCTATTCATCCTAACTAGACCCCGTCGGGTGCTATGGTACTATACTAGTTAAGGCGGGACCTCGCGAGTAAAAGTCCTAGCACATATATAACTAGCATCACGTGTAAATATGTAATTCAGTCATTCGTAAGTGATGAATAGTTTAAGAATTTGATAAGATTGACTTGATAAGACGTATGTTACACCGAAAACGCGATAAAAAGCGTTCGAGTATACTCACAGCGATGAGAATGGATTGAAGGGAGCGCTAGAGCAATTAGCGTGAACAGTTAGCGATATCATAAGCGAAGAGCGGTACGTAAAACGGTGAAAGGTGACCAAGTGTCGAATGGTAATCCGATCGAATGGTCATTCGATCGGATGTCAATCTGTTCGGATGGTCATCCGATCGGATGGCCACTCGGTCGGATTGACATTCGTTTGGTAAGGGTGTGTTTGTGTATGATGGTTTTGAAGTTTTCGTTGTAGCATTTTGAAAATAGAGAAGTATCTCTACCCTTCAGGTCGATCGGATAGTGATCCGATTGGCAAGACACTTAGTGAGAACAAGTTCACAGTAGGACGGTTACTCGATCGGATGGCAATCCGATCGGATAGCAATCCATTGGAAACCATTGTTCTTTGAAAAAATGAAAAATGTTTAAGTGTTGAAAGTTCAAGTGCAGTTCGATCGGATTACGATTCGATCGGATGACAATCCGATAGGATCATGTTGAAAATTGTTAAGTGTTAAATCCTCAAGTGCAATCCGATCGGGTTGCAGTTTGATCGGATGGCAATCCGATCGGGTTGTAGTTTGATCGGATGGCAATCCGATCGGGTTGTAGTTTGATCGGATGGCAATTCGATCGGACGGCAATCCGTCCCACGAATCCAATCGTTTTGAACTTGATTATTTTGAATGTTTGCGGTTTGTTCGAGACAGTTTGACAACGTGCTAAACAACAGAAACCCCATCTTGACCCAAGTGATCCGATCGAACAGGAATCACCCTAGTCCGATCAGTTAACTGTTCGAGACGGTTGTTCATGCTTAACCCGAAATCAGTTGTCCCTTGGATAAAATTCAGATCTTGGACCCACACATCACTAAGACAGAGTAGAAGGTCAGAACAAGCTCCGATTCTATCGGTTTTGAGTTCATTGAGTGTAAAAGAGTTGAAAGAAAGTTGGAAAAGCTTCTTTCAATCCTCTTAACTTTGGAAATGTTTAGATCTATGCGAAATCGTTGTCAAATCGAGTGGAAATCCTTCAGATCTGAGTTATTCTTGTCGGAATGAGGCCAAAACTTGAAGTTCATAAGAACTCCATGATGACATCACCCTAGAACACCTCAAATCCGGTGATTTCACGGTTAAAAGTTAAGATTCAAATGTGAAAAAGATGAAGAAGTGCGTGTAGATCATAGAAGTACAAGATTTGGGGTAAAAACTTACAAAAATCATGAGGAATCGAGAGAAATAGAGCCAAAAGTGTGCTGGTCGAACGAGAGCTGTCACATCAATGTTCAAGTGATGTGACAAGTGTTATTTGTAGGTGAAGAGAAGAGAAGGTGATGGAGTGCCATGGATCGGATGGCAATCTGATCGGATGGCAATCCGATCGGATGGTCACCCGATCGGATGGCCATGCGATCGAATGGTCATTCGTTCGGTGGTCTCCGGCGAATTGCGTTTCGTTGCTTCGTCTTGTGCGTTGAGTGTTGCGATGGTTTGTTTACACACTTTCATACACATATTCGTATATTTATTATAATTAGTCACAAAGGGTCGTATAAATATTCATATTTCCAAATTTGCGTTGCGATAATCGAGTTCCGTTCCGAATATGCGTTGCGTTGCGACGCATCACGGCTATCGAGGAGGGTAGAATAGGTACTCACTCAACGTCATCGTGAGCGTTAGTGTGCGCGATGCAATATGTTATAGCGATAAAATATGCGAGATATGCGAAAATACTGCGATATAAGCGATATAGTTACATCATGATCTGAATCTTTGGTGCTAGGCGTAACGAGTATGGCGAATAGTAACAATGCACGAACGTGCGGGTTGTTACAGCGTGCTTGGTTTTTCGCAACAATTGAATTCAGAACTGGATCTATTTTTTAACTTTGTTTAAAAATAGATATAGGGGTGTCCTGCTATGTATTTATAATAGTAACTACAGAAGTGGATTAGAGTTTAATTTTAGATTTGCCACTCCTTAATTTAGAAAGTTTGTTGTGATTAGTTTTAAGTTTTTATAAGATATATCTAAGTATAGATATTAGACAGTTTTAATAAAATACAATGTGACACATAATATCTTCATTTTATGTTACGGTACTTTTATTATTATTTTTTTTTTTGCATAGATGGATCTCATCTTTGTAGATTAGGCGCATTAGATCACAAGTATTAATTACTTTTACATTAAAGAATTATCGACTTGTACCTTTTAATCCGTGCGTCGATATTTAACAAGACAACTACCGAAACGTCGACAAAAATATGTAGGTCGCCATGCTATCTTTGGATTTTTTTAACCAGTATAGTTTATAAGATATATCAACAATTCATAAAAAAATTATAAGTTTGTTGTGGAAGGGTGAATTGTAACTAATTATATATTATTTTGTTAAAACCTCAGGGATTTAAGTGTAATAAGTTTAAGGGCTAACAAATAAATAATGTTTAAAAGACCAAACTACCCTCATTTTAGGGGTCTTTCTATAAATAAATAAGGAGAAAAGTTATTATTTTTTAGGTATCTTAAAATACTCATCTCTCATGCATTATAATATATTATAGATAAGACAATACAAATTATTTCGTAAGGGCAGTATGTCTGGAGAAAATATGCAAAACCATTATATGATGATTTTTTATTCATCGGAATTGATTAATATAAACTAAGAATAATATTCTTATCAATTTAAGGTTTTACATTGATTTCTTCTTTAACTTTAAACATCAAAATGATATGTGCAAACATGTTTCACTTGGTAGAATGAGATACCTCTTAGAAGAGACGTGTACAAACTTTCACAAGGAAGTAATTTAGATCACTGATGTAAAGTAGATAGGAGTAACTTTTTCCATTAAAAAAATAATAAATAAATCATTAAAAAACAGCAAATATAAATATTTGTATGTCTATATTCGATATCTTATAAATATTTTTATGTCTATATAACTATATTCGATATCATATAAATATTTGTATGTCTGTATTCGATATCTTAAGAAACTAAAGATAAACCAATATTAATACTAGGAGAAAAGTGGTATTGAGGAGGCACAATCCAACCATGCTTGATGCTCCTAGTCGAATTCCAAGCTCAAAGAAAAGTGCCTAGAACAAGACCGAGGACCGTGAATGCATAACTTATATATAGATATATTTAAATCAAAGCTTGATAGATTGTGTTAAGATTTTTATGGCCATTAGAAATAGACATATTTTTTACAAACATAAACCAACAAATTTTTTACATATACCGTAACTTTACAATAGAATTTGAGATTTATAAAATGTTAGTTTAATCAAGAAATTGTAAGTAAAATATATTACATTTGTAAACCTTAGCAAAAAATCAGCAAAAAGGGATAAAAGCATTGCCCAAGGCACACTTACCAGCCCCCTTGAAGCAGGGTCCAAGACAATTTTATTTAACATTTAAATTATAATTGCCCAGAGGCAGTTATCAGCAGAACTGTAACACCCATATTATTATTTAACGGTTTTCGTATAGATTACGAAAATAAACGGGTAATTATGATTTCAAATACATTGAAAATACGGGTTCATTAAACTTTATTTACAGAATTTAAAACTAAACAACATAACATGTGTGAGTTCGTTATTTAACATAACAACGATACATAGTGCGGAAGCTTATTTCTTGATCGTGTTCGGTTCTTCGTTGTGCTTGATCGTCCTCCGGTGCTAAAATTATACCTGAAACTCATAAAACATGAGTCGGATTAGTCATACGTAGTTTAAAACGTGCGTAAACGAGTCCGGGAAGCGAAACTGATTAAAATAAAAAATTTTCGCCAAAAACAGTGCCTTTCGCGCCACGCGCCGGCACCAGGTTGCTCCCTCGCGTGGCGCGAGGGAGACCGTTTTCCAGCAGCTCTGCTGCATTTTTCAGCAATACCAATTTTTACGGAAACGGCCATAACTTCTTCGTTATTGATCCGTTTTACGAGATTCTTTTTTCTACGCGTCCGTAATTTAATTCTCCATCTTATGGAGTTAAAATCCAACATACAACATAATAAATTTTGAGACTTCTAAGCCTTCGACTCATTGCCTTTTTACCGAATTTTAACCCGTTTATGCATTTTATCAAACAAACATATTTGTTTGACCCCATTTCTCATGAACCCTTTAATTCCAATATTACCTATCATATTAGGTTCCAATTACGGATTTCTACGCATTATTGACCCGTTTTTACTTATAATCTTATTTTGACCCGTTAAGGGTATTTATGTCATTTTAGGCATAAATCTCGCTCATTCATTTTTAGCACCATAATTTTCACATTAGTTTTCAAATGGTCTTCCACCACAATTATATTTGTGGTGGATTTGATGTAGTAAATTATTTATGTCGCGTTTTACATCTCGGTTTGTCATTTTACGAAAAGACCCATTCTTAGGCAATTGACCCACAAAGGTTTATGCCTATAACCTTGATGCTTATCTAAGGATTACATGATTATAATACGTGATTCCCAAACCACCCATAAGGGTCGTTTGCCTGATTTACCCATCAAGGGCATATTTATCAACATTAGTCCCTCATTTACGACGAAGGACTTTCACTACAAAAATGATCAAAATCGCACATTTAAACTATAATCTCATTGATGTGTACCTGGCTCGGGTTAACAAATAGACCCGATTTATACCTCGCTTTTATTATCACATATTCTATGGCGACGCAATTGTCTGAATCGCTAATCGCTCCTGTTAACACAAGACTTGACAACCACATTAGTCGATATTGTCAAATGGTGTTATCACACCATTTGACCCGTTTGGCCTATATGACCAAGCATTTTTATATGTAACAAAACATGGTTTTTAATTACCAATTACACACCCGACCCATTTCGGATTTTCTCACTAGATCCCTTTTCTCCTAAAGTCATTTCTTATATTTTTAGCCCATTCAGCTTACGCTATGGGTGTCCTTTGAACTTTAATTTAGTTTAGTCAATACTTGACTAAATTTCCATTTTTACCCATTTTCCATTACTAGTTACGCTATAAGGTAACTTTTAAGGAAAACTCATTAATTCTTAACCAATTCATGACTAATTTACCATTTTGCCTCTTTCACCTTTAATCATGGTTTAAAACGTTTTTATTCGTTCCAACCCATTTCGTTCCATGTCGGAACCCATAATTCGAACCTAATCATTTGTCGTATTTATCGGCTAAAAAATAAACACGTATACTACAAGTGGGTGTAAGTTTTACTTACCTCTCATCCGGTTTACGCTTTTCGTCTCGTACTTGATTTGTTTGACCCGCTCCTTTCCTCCAAGCTTTCACCTAGCTTGTTACGCGTCAAACTATCATCATATTTCGTAAGATGGTTAGTTTAGTCATTGTCAATCATGACTATTAAATCTTACGTATTTTTCTATCAAAATTATCATTCGATCTTATTAATGGTCGGTTTGACTTTTTAAAAGTCAAATCACCAATTAACACATATGATTGCACTATCAAGTTCACAAGACTCAATTAGGCACATTATCAACGCTTAGTGAGCATCATCTTTTGAGACACCAAATTAGCTAACATGTTATCCAATTCCTACCTCAAGTAATAATAAATCAACATGTAATTTCAGTTATTACAAGCATATACACACTTTGACCATCATAATCATGGCTTTAACTCTATGTCAAGACCCACTTCTAATCACTTATGAACTCTTAACAAAATCCCTAATTTGTTCAAGTAGTTCATTCATATGAGTTAGTATGATGTTTATAAACACCAATACAACATCAATTTCGTCAAATCATCAAAACCCACTTAGCTCATACTTGATTAGTTGACTAATCACTAGTTTATGGCACAATTCTACAAGTTCGTATCTAGGGTTTGTTCCTAGACTTATACTCAGATCAATATCACTATAACATTCAACATTCATACGAGAATTTCATTCATGCATGTTTATCACAAATTCGAAATATCACCAAACATCAAAATTCAACATACCTTGTGATCCCCTAAGCTTGGTGATCACGATTTTATTAAAAGCCCCAATTTTCCAGCTCGATTTCTCTTTGATTTTGTTGAATTTGTGAGTGTTTAGGGTTCTTGAGGAGAACCCCCTTTTTCTTCTCCTGGACATCGACCAACACACCTTGTGTGTGTGTGTTTTGGTTTTTGTTTTGTTTTTAATTATAAACTTCTTTTACATATTGCCCATTTTAGTCCCTCTTAGTTTAAAGGTTCTATAAATGGGTCAATTACTACAAGTTCCTTCTTGTTTTACTAAATAATAACTAACTAGGTTAATTATTCCTAGTTAACTTAGTGGGTTCCGGGAGTTATAACCCGTTTTATTTTAAGTCCCGTTAACCTGGGCATTTTTATGTACTTTGTTTTCTCAAGGTATTTATGCTCTTTCAAATTAATATTAGGTTTATTTATTTAAATTCCTAATATTTACCGGGTTAATTTTTACCACTAACAGTATTTTACCCGTCTTTACTATTACCGTGGTTTGATTACCAAACCCATTTTTACGGTGTTACAAGAACAATCCCCAAATTCGTATTTTTTGTGACATTTTGGTTCAGTTACGAATTCATCAATACACATATAAGTTGTTCGGTTTCTTGAATTCAGAGTTATATCCGATTGAATTATTCGGTAGAACCACCAAAAATTTTTGATCTGAGAGTGATTACACGCCTCTCTGGTTATCCGTGGTATACAAAATTACCCAACATTTATATGTATCAAAATCAAATGTATATTATACAATAGTAAAAAATATAATATTATTCTGAAGGTGTCGTAAACTTAAAATTAATATACATTTGAGTAATTTACAGTTTAAACCGTTTTTTTGGGTTGACTTTAAATTAGCTTTTGTAATGAGATTAATCTCAATAGGTGATTTGTAAACACATAAGTTAATAAACGAGGATTCTCGATACATGCAAGAAAACTTGTGAACCGATGAGTAATGAGTAATCGGATATCCAGTAGTAACGAGCTGATATCCAGTAGTAACGAGCTGATATGGACTAGGAATCTAGGATTACCAAAATCCATCTTAAACCCGACCATTCTCATATTTACCAAGCGTGGTGCACCATGCTCATTCTATCAAATATCAAAAGTGATTGCATTCCTCTTTAGATAATTAGATTACAACTCATTATCATATTCAAGCAAAACCTCTTGTAGAAAAAAACTCAAGTCTACTAAAATACTTCTTATACAATATTCAAGATCTTATAAATCAAGGGAGGAATTAAGTTGTGTCATGTTAATCAAATATATGAACCCTCTTTTTTGTAAAGTTGTATATTTTTTTAGAGTTAAATGCCATTTTAGGCCCTGTGGTTTGAGCCATTTTGACAGTTTAGTCCAAATGTTTTATTTTTCTCTTGTGGGTCCAAGAAGGTTTCACTGTTGCCATTTTAGTCCACTGAGTTAACTTAATCTATTTTTTCTGTTAACCAGAATGGTAATTCGATCATTTTATATGTAATTTTGTTAACTAGAAAGGCAATTCGGCCATATAAAATGACCGAATAACCCTTCTCGTAAACCGAAATAATGGATGAAGTTAACCCAGTGGACTAAAATGGCAATAGTGAAACCTTTTGGACCTACATACAAAAAATGAAACATTTAGACTAAACTGACAAAATGGTCTGAATCACATGTACTGAAATGACATTTAACTCTTTTAATATGCAATTATGTATTAGCATAATTTAGATATATTATTATATTGATTTTCTAGATTATAATATTTAGGTTATTGCAAACAAATGTTTGGTTCATTGTATGTTGTCTACAAACACGTCTTCTGTCAAGTAGCTGACACCAACATTTGGCAGTTTCTTCCTTGCTTCATGGAGATGAAATTGAGTAAATGATTTACTCAATTTACTGTAAATCCATGCAAATACATGTATGAGGTCAAACATTGGGAGGTTTATTCAGTCCTATCGTTTATTAATGATCGGTAAATCTGGTTTAAGTTGGTTTTATGCATATATATATATATTATATTTATAACTCTACTGGCAGTGGCGGATCTACAAAACCTTCATAGGGGTAACGTCTTAAAAGAAAGGGGTAACGAAATCGAAAAAACGTTAAAAAATGTCAAATTTTTCCAAAATTTACACTACTGCCGGAGCGCCAAGGAGTAGCGGAGGCTACCCCTTCTCATATGGTACATCCGCCCCTGTCTACTGTATTAGTTTTCAAAAACTATATGGAAAGAAATACTGTACTTGAAAACCTAATACGTACGCATTAATTTGATTCATTTTAAACATCAGTGATAATGATAATGGCACATTATAATGCCAAACACAATTATTAACTTTTAAGTCGAGGCCCTGAGCAGGCTTGGCCCATTGAGCCTTAGACTACCCACTATGGTGACTTTTCTTTTGGGTTGGTTGCCAGGTGTCATTTAAAAACAAATAAAGCAACCAAGGGTTGCAACCGGTTATCATGCCACCTGTAGGGATTTGATTGGTGGCCTTTTTTATTCTTTTTTTTCTATATTATATTCTAATTACTAATTCCCCCACACTGATTTAATTACTAAACTAATTTGTGGTATTACAACTTAAAAAAATAACTAAATGCATCATATTTTATATTTTATTTTTATGAACGTATTGATATAAATTTTATAAAAAAATAGAGATATTTCAAAAAAAAAATATTTTTTAGTAGAAAATAAATATTGACGTTTTAACCTTTTTATTTTTATAACTAGAATAAATAACTTATATTTTTTTTGAAATAAATTAAAATTATTAATATTATTATTTTTAATACAATAAAACTAACCATTTGCTATCTATTTAATAAAAAACTTGGGTTGTGTTGGTTTGTGAATGTGTGTCAAAATACAAGTATGGTTGGGTTGTGTAAATGGAACAAAAATATATTATATTTTAATTAAAGGTTGGGTTGAGTCACCATAGTGGATCGTCTTAGGGTGGAGGGGGTTTTTCTTTCACTAAGGTCCACTACCTTAAGATTTAACCAATGAAAATTGGCCACTATAAGCCATGGGTGAGTAAGAAAACCGAAATAACCGAACCGTAACCGAATAACCGAAATAACCGAACCGAAAAAACCGAACCGAAACAAAAACCGACGGTTCGGTTTTCGGATTTTTAATAACCGAAAATTTCGGTTCGGTTTTCGGATAAACTTTTTTAATAACCGAAAAAAAACCGAACCGAACCGATAAGTTACAATCCATATATTTTTATGTTTAAGTTTAAATTGTTTTAGTGTTTAACCTAATGCTAGTAGAAAATGTTAATTTTATTCTTGAATATTAAGTGTTTATAATAAAAACATTATAACTGAAATGATTTATTATTACCTATAAGATATAACAAAATTTAATATAAAAATTAAATATAATAAAAACTTTGAAGAAACATAAAAATAGATTAGAAGGTTAGGTGTATGTAAACAACATTAACTAAAGAGGTTAACTATAATAACTTAAATGTAAACATATAAAAAGATTGTTATAATATAAATTATACTTTTTTATTTTTTGAATCTTACATAATTTTGTTCCAAAAACCGAAATAACCGAAAAACCGAACCGAACCGACGTAAAAACCGAAAAACCGAAACTGAAAAAACCCGAAACCGAACGGTTTTTAAAACCCGAAAACCGACATTTCGGTTACGGTTTCGATTTTACCCAAAAACCGAACCGAACCGAACCGTGCACACCCCTACGAGTATAAGCTTACTTTGGACTACCCTAGTTACTAATTAGATGACTGACAATGGGTCCATGTCCTATTCCCATACCCGAGTTATGTTTATTTTTACTGCTATATATTGGAGTCCTTATCCTAAAACCCCACCCCCCAAATTATTTGGAAAACGAAAGTAAGCCCTCATATTTAGGGGTTCACTTTCATTCCCTTTCCTCTATTCTAATATGGTTGTGAGTGGAAAAGTATATCATTTAATTGATTATGAATACATATAGGGATGCGGTTTATTTAAGTGAACAAATTTTTATGGATAAATGTGTCTTTTAGTTAAATTATATAGATGGTTAGATGGAGATTGGGGTTCCGGTGTGAATGCTCTTAATGGCGTCACATGGATGGAGATTGGGGTTCTGGTGTGAATGCTCTTAATGGCGTCATTAACCTAAAAGATCCTTGTGAGAGCCAATGAAATTCAGACACTTAACCTACCCTTAACTCTCTCTCTCTCTCTCTTCTCCACGTACATAGCGGTCTCTCTACTCTCCTCTCAACGGGTACTACTCCCAATTTTGATACCCTCACAAAGTACCCTCAAGGGTGGTGGGCTGGTGGCGGTGTACCCTAAACTACCCTTGACCCCGAAGGGGCCTCACGGTGTCCCACCTACGCTTACACAATCCTAAACATTAAGTGCGGATAACAACTTCATGGAAGTTGTTGTAACAATAACAATCTCCACTTCGCTTAAATAAAATAAAAACTATTGAAAAGCTTTTGACGACCACTATGAACACCCTTGATCCATCATTTGTCAGTATGTCGAATTGTCGAAGAGTTTCTATCATTTAACATCTTGTTCTAATAGGCAACCACTATGAACACTCTTGTTCCACGTTTTGCAGCTTCTATGTGAGGCTTCTAAAAATGACGAGTGCATTCACAATCAGGGAAACATTTTTTTTTATTTTTTCCATCGAGGAAATATATCATGTAAAGAATTTCAATAAGGGAAATATGCAATCGTCGACTAGCATGTGATCTGGCTATGATGGTGTGTAATGTGTTTTTGACATCTAATTGGATTTTAAGGATAATTTTTCATATGACGTGACACCTCACTAAAATTTATGGTATAGTCGAATACATTTTCATATATGTTTATGGAATTTTATACAACCTCAAACACACCTCCGCTTGCTTCTTGAACACGTAAACACCCCTCAAATCAGTCATGGTCGTCGATTCCTTCCCAACACCGGTCATCAATCACCACAAGCATCTTCATTACCATATTGCAAACCATGATCATGGAAACACTAAAATTTGATCCAAATACAAGATTAGAGCATAATATACACCTTAAAATGTATTTATTTTTGGAACACCATATTACTGATAAAATTATCAATGAATATTATTGATCATTAACTCAAACTAGATCTAAAAACTAACCATTGTTTGAAGACTGGCCAGTAAGTTAAAAAAAAAAAAAACAAAACCAAACTCTTCAATTGAAATGTCGCAGTTATTCATTCAAATAAAGTTCACGTTCACTTACATGTGCGTAGCCCAACTCATCTCGTGTTTGATGGTGGGCTCAGAGCCCATTACCAATGAAAGCATAGTAAATGTTTTAAGGATATAATAACGAATGATCATATGAAAATGTACAAATTAAAGACTAAAGAGAGAATAAAAACCATATGACATCGGATGTCACACAACGTGTTTGTATATATTTATCAAAGTTACTTTTTTTAACGGCCAATTAAATCATCGGATTCTGGGATGCCCTCAATCGAGCAAATGCATCCCCTCCTCCATAACGGTCAGAGTTGGATGCATACCCGAGCCACCAAGCCACCAGTTCCGGGAAAAACCCGCCACCCAAAGGCCACTACGGTAAAACCCGGTTCGGCTCGGTTTCGAACTGGCGACCTCCAGAGAGGCCTAGTTCTAAACTTCATTGCCACCACCAATGTCCTTCAAAGTGATGCTAGTGGGAGTCGAACTTGGGACCTCAAGGAGAGAAACCAAATGACTAACCATTAGACCAACTTGTCAGGACATTTTATCAAAGTTACTGAATGATAAGAATGGAACACAACATCACTTCCAATCATGTGACCAGAAAAATGTATTATGACACATATACACCACAAATGTAAGTGTATTGATATTTCATATATTGTTTCTATAGATGAATGGAAATTCATATATTTGGAGTTAGGGCATGTTTTGCTAAGCTTTTTGAAACAACTTATTGACTTTTTGAAAAGTCATAAGCTCCAAAATAGTATTTGGCAATGAAGGTGTATATGAGGGGAAAAAAGCCAATAAGTCAATAAATCACTCCATACTGAATTTTTCATAAAACCAATAAACCAATAAGTTGTTTTAAAAAAACTTAGCCAAACATGCCGTTAAAATATGGAGCTTTTACTTTTAATGTGTTTGGAATGGAATTGTTGTTGCTATAGTAAAATCCTTTGATAGACTGTTAATCAACCCAACACACTTCGGTCTGTATGTAACTTTATAAATAATAATATAGCAACTTCAAGTGATCATCATGAGGCAAGTTCGTGTGGCGTGTTGATTAAATGTTACAGTTGTGAGCAAAAAACTGACAACCAAATTAATCAACAAAACCAAACAGCAATAATAGAATCATACAAAAAATCGACGGTTGATTTTGTGTTTTTTTTTGAACCTGAATTTGTGGTTCAGTTTCGATTTTGTATTTTATGAAAACCGAAATATCGAACCAAATCAAATAACCTAAAAACCTTATATTTTGTAATGTTATTAAGTTTATGAATTGTAATTTTATTTTTACATGTTAAGTATATTATAAAAAATTAAGATATGGTTTATCCAAAATACGTGTGAATCGATGTGTCTGTTAGGTATTAGGTCCTGAGTTCGATTCACACAAGGGGTTTTCCCAGATTTGTTGGGTTTTCTCCCGAATGACGTACGTGCATTATTATATAGTGGAGATAAATATGGTCCGATGGTTCCGCTGGTGACACAACAATACATTAATACTCAAGTAGTTCGTTAGTAATCCAAATTTGTCGTTCAAAAAAATATATATTTTCTTCACAAAACAAAATCATAAAATAGTGATTTAAAGTTTAAATACGCAAACCTCCTATTCTTACTTAGCGAGACCAACTCGGCTGGTTGAGTCAAGTCAATACCAAAACCCTAAAAACCCCAGGTTCAGCAAAATCACCGAAAAGTGAAAATGGCCTTTCGTCATATAATCGCTGTATCAAAACCCCAACTCCTGAAACACACCCTCTTCCACACAATCTCCCCAACATCTAAACCCCTTTACAGTTTCTGCTCCATCACAGATAAACCCCCAAATGAAGAAAACCCACAGCATGACAGAGATGCACATTACAAAATGATCTCTATGTTGTGTAGAGATCAAAGGCTTGATGATGCCAAACAGCTTCTTATGGGTATGTCTAAAAAGGGTCTTGATTATGATGAAGATTTGTTTGTTCTTTTGATCAATGGTTATGCAAAAAGCAATAGAAAGTGGGATGTTGTTAAGAATTGTGTCAAGATTTTTATGAAAATGGAGGAATTGAGAGTACCCAGGACGATAAAATCTTATAACCCTTTGTTGGATGTGATTATTATTAACAAGAAGTACACAATGGCTGAAAAGTATTTTGACAAAATGTTGTCTGATGGTATAGTTCCAACTCAGCATACTTACACACTCATGATTTCGGGTTTTTGTCGTTCGTCGAGAATCGAGACTGCTAATAGATATTTCGAAGATATGAAAAGTCGAAATCTTTCGCCTGATTCTGTTGTTTATAATACAATGATTAATGGGTATGTTCAAGTTAAGAAAATGGAGGAAGCAGAGAAGGTGTTGATGGAGATGAAGGGGCGAGGAATTGAGCCGTTGTTGGTTACTTATAATTCGATGATTAACGGGTATGTTAAGGTTAGGAGATTGGAGGATGCAGAGAAGCTTGTGGCGGAGATGAAGGCGCGAAATGTGGAGCTGAACTTGATTACTTATAATACGCTGATTAATGGGTACACTTTGGTTGAGAGAATGGAGGATGCACAGAAGGTTGTTTGGGAGATGAAGGGGAGAAACGTTGGGCCGGATTTGGTTACCTATGTGACCATGGTTAAAGGGTATGTGATAGCTAACAGGGTAGATGACGGGATGAAATTGCTTGAAGATATGAAAAGGAAAACTTTTGGGAGGAAAGTGGATGTTAATTTGTGTCTCGGTCTACTGAAAGAGGACTGTGATGTTGAGAAAATGTCCGAAACTCAGAGAAATGTATTGCAGGAGGTGGAAGATTATGTAGAGAGGGTGGATCTTTTGGCGATGCGTGATGCTGCGCGTGAGCTGACTGAATTGGCAAGCCAACGAGTAGTTGATAGACGAGGGGATCGTATGAAAATGGACAGAGAAACGAGAGGTAGCGATGGAGGCAGTTTCAGTTAGGTGGAAATTTTGTATTTTAAGTGGGCCTAATTTTGAAATGCTAACATTAAAAGAGTAATACCTTCCGAATTTAATTATATGTTAAGCTATATATTTACATGTCTTGATGATTTTGACAAATGAGAGAATTTGAAATTCAAGCAAGCCATGTCATCTCATTGTTCCTTACCGTATGCTTTTTTCATATATTTTGTTGGCTTTTGTTTTGTTATTTCATAATTCAGGTTCAGGTTGGAGTTTCTTTGCCATCAGATAAATTTCATGTGGAATTTTCTTTTAAAGATTTTTTATGTTATGAATTAACTTATATGTCTTTTTAATCAGAAATAACAGGTTTCTGGAACCGGTGTCGGATTTAGAGGTGTCCAAAAAACTCGTGGCTCGCAGCTCTCTCGAAAAAAGCTCGGCTCGAAATTGGCTCGGTTGTAAACAAGCCGGCTTGGCTTGGCTCGGTTTGTAAACGAGCCCGTGAGTCGGCTCGATAAGGTTTACATCCTTTATTTTTTTGTCCCACATCGCTCACAAGACAAAAACTAAGGAAGTTTCTCGACTATAAAAGTGAACTAACTATTTATACTTGCATATTTAGCCATTTGGTTAAATTAAATTGCAATTATGGTCCTTAGTCTATGAAGAGATTCATTTTTAGGGCTTTTTAAGTACTAAATTTTGCGGTTCTTTATTAGTTCGAGCTAGCTCGAATTTTAATCGAGCTTGAGCTCTAGCCTCAAATCTTAGCTCGATTTGAAATTCGAGCTCGGGCAGAGCTCGAGCTGAGTCGAGCTCGGTTCAACTCGGCTCGTTTACAGCCCTAGTCGGATTGGACCCGGGGACATGTGTGGCTTTTGGCCTTTGTAAATATGGTCATACTTGATGTAACAACATTGTCATAATACAATGCAACTGAAGCAAAGCTGAGAATCACATGATTTCCTCTTTAAATGCCTGTTGTTGTCTCCTACTCCTAGCAGTTATGAACTGAGGTTCCACACTTCCACAAGTCAACTTTGCACCAAATTAAAAGACATGAGAAAACAGAATGATAACATATTCATTTAATTTGCTGTCAAGTTAGTTCACACGTCTCTGTCCCTTATCATTAAGGTGGTGGCCCTTGAAAGCTAGCCAACTTACAAGTAGAGTTGGGTGGGCCTTTGCTGACAATGTTTAAACTTTAAACCTTCTGGTCCCTGTTTGCTATTATGGCTCAACACCTGGTCAACTAGCCCTAGTTGTGAGCCCAAGAAGTTCATGAGCCATATGATATAAAAGCATGTCCAAACATCTAGTTCATGGGCCAATGAACTCAAGTCCAGCTAGTAGGGGACAAGATCATTGACTCTATTGTCAAAACACAAGAAAGAAACAACCAAGTGACTTGTTAATAATAATAATTAATGGGTGCATGGACCACTATCAGATAAACTAGCTTTACCACTTAACCTAAGTGCCTAACCTTTAAAAAAAAAAAAAAACTTAACCTAAGTGCCTAACCCACTTAGTACAACTACTTTGAAGTTTGACCCCATGTATTATTTTTTTAATTAATTTAGACAGTATATGTGACCTCAATGATTCCGTATGCCTTGGTTATCTTTGACTTGAAGCCAAAGAGTGGCATTATCGTATTGTTATCTTATCTATTAAACTAGACATTATGCTAATGTCATGCATGTCATGTCAGACAGAATTCAGCAACTCAAACTTAATCATTCTGCTTTCACTTAATTTAATTATTCTTGTATGCTACTTAGAGTAAGACTAATATAGTGCACGAGGCTCCTACATGTGCAGCGTCAGGCCAGATTGACGAATCCTTATCTTGTATTTCTGCAAGAGGTTGTTTTCATGACTTGAGTTTGTGACCTCAAGGTCACATGGCAACAACCTTACCATTGCTTCAAGTTCGCCCCTTTGTTAATTACCATCGCTTCAAGTTCGCCCCTTTGTTAAAGTAAGGACTAATTTTATGTTCCATCTTTTTTAACGTGAACGTGTCTTCAAGCTGCTACATCACCTTTTCTTTTCCAAACGAGCGTTGGATTTTTAAAAGATTTGCCCGCATTTCTAACTAGAATCGTGTCTTAGATTACTAGGTTGTGTGTAAGATCATGAACATCAATTGGGTACGATCGCATTCATAGACATTGGAGTACAAAATGAAAAGGATACGAGGTACCATCCTGCCAAAACTCATCTACGTGTTGTAAAACAATTAGACACAATAAAGATTATGATTCATGAGTAGTTGTGTGTGCGTGGGCATGTGTACTCTTTTCTCTTATCTTTTGAGTTTGATTGATAAAAGTTAGTGGTTTGTTGACAGGCTTTCCATGAAGAGTGGACACATTGAACATGCTCATATACTATTGTCCCTTTTTCACTCAAGTATATCCTCTACTAACCTCAAGCACCCTTATCACCTAACCATGATATGATAACGCTGTACCGGATAGTGGTTCTTTTGTCTTACTTATGTTTCGGTCTTGTTGGCGTCTTGGCACATGAAAACTTGAACAAATGTTCGATGATGACGGATGTCGCATGTACGAATGATAACTTCAAGTTGGAGTCTTGGACCCATGCCAACAGAATTTGCCTGTTTTTTTGTGAAAGTGAATATGAATGTGCAGAAAGAGAAGGTAGACAATGTGATGAGGGATGAGACATGAAATAACTTCATAAAGTGAGACAAAAGGGGAGACATTATGGGTCTCAAAATCTAGTCACAAACCTTATAATTACCTTCTTGGTGAATTTGTGGAAATGTACCCCGTGAGTTTTTGTTCACTGGCTCGTCGCGTAATTATGTGCATGATTATGTCCTTTTTTATGTTTTTTTGGAGTATTAGTCGGCCACACATGACAAAACAACTTTTCACTATTTATATTCTAATTAAAGTTCTCAGGAGATTTATACTCTTACTTATTGTGAGAATACAAATAATAAATCTCAGTCGTTTTATTTTTTATGAGTTGTTAATAGTTTTAAAAATTTTATGCTTTCTAGTAAGTTTTTTTTGAAATGTATGAATTATTCGCGAATGTCGGGAGGTCTAGCATACGTTGTCTTAACCTGGTCCGCGCTAGAGAGCTCCCTCGCACAATAGATCCCCAATTTAAACCCCTCAATGAGAAACCCCTATCACCCAGACTCGAACTTGAGATCTGGAGAGGAAAACTCACCCGGGTCCACTATAGGTGGAACTTAAATACTCGTGGCCACCACTAGAGCACTAGTGATGGTTTTCTAGTAAGTTATGTACATAAAAACCATTAAGCTAATGTTTTCATATGTTCTTTTTCAATTCAAATTGTTTTAACTACACATATGCGAGTGATATAAACTATATGTGACTTACACATGTGTAGGTCATATACATAAATGAACAATCAAACTTATTTGTTTATTTTTTTAATATCAAGAGAGATGGGTTTGATCATTGTATTTATACAAATTCGTTTATTATTAAACATTTTAATACTAGAATGATAACATTTCATTTTATTTTACATGTATTGGCAATATATATCGTTTGTTGAAAATTTGGAATAATGTGAATGGAGATTTAATTTAGTAAAATTATATACGAGTCTTATGATATGGTGAATTGAAGACTAAACTCTCGAGTAGAGTTTTTATGTCTTTTAATTTTTTATAAGTCTTTATGTTTCTTATTAACTCTCTAATTAAAATAGACTCTGCATCCAGTTATGCCTCTTGTAAAAATGTAGGCTTTGTGTCACATATTAGGATACTAGAGAAATTCAAGAAAAGATACATAAGTATATACATGGAGAATTCTTAGACAAGAAGGATCACTTGAAGACCCATATGTTGGGGAGAGAAGCACTCTCTACTCGATTTCATTATTTTTGTATCCTTATTCGTTCTGTAAGTTCAAACACTACAATTTTACCTGGTGTAACCTCGGGTGTATGGCCTTCTCCGGCAGTGCATACTGCTTCGGCTGTTGTACCCTGGGAAACAAACGCATTGTTTAAATAAAGGCGCGAAATCTGTTTTAAGGGACTCGTGTTGAACATGAATCCTCAGCCACAACCGTCAACATCTGTTTGTTCATTCTTGCAGCTAAGGATCGTACAAGAAGACGCCGTTCAAGTTCGCAATTCAAGTTCTTGTCGAAGACAATAGTTTGAATTACCTTATTTACATATGTTGTGTTCATGTTATTTTCGTTAGATTTGTACACAGTACGTGTAATACAATATCCCAAATGTTAAAAAGGGTATCTTTATTATTTTTGTTAATATAATTTTAATATAATTGTGACTCGTCCGCTTTATTGATCGTTTTGGATACATTATACCAATTATATTTTTTGAATGGTTAAATCACCAGATAAGCATCATGGGATGCCCTCAATCGAGCAAATGCATCCCCTCCTCCATAACAGTCAGCGTTGGATGCATACCCGAGTCATCAAGTCACCAATCCAGGAAAAACCTGCCCACCCGAAGGCCCACTACGGCAAAACCCGGTTCAACTCGATTTTTTAAACTAATGACCTCCAAAGAGGCCTAGTTCTAAATTTTATTGCGACCGCATTATACCAATTATCCCATGGACATCGACAACCTGAGAAAATATAATTATTACACACCATAATTTCCATTTAATAATTTTCACAAAAGGTGCCTAGAATAAAAGTTTTTATAATGGTGGATTGGTGGGTGATCACATCACTTGTTTTATATATTCTTGTGTAGTTTCCCTCCAACTAATTACTTAACTTATCTATTTCTAACGCAAAATCATGATTCTATACCATTTACAAGTTAAATCTCAAAAGAGTAATATTTAATTCTTTATCATTATATTGTTGTTTTATTTATTTTACATTTCAATGGATATAATAATTAATGCAGTTTCTGATGGAGATTGGAGTGGAAATGCACGGGCAGGAAGAAAATTACGGGGTGAAGCATACGTGTCAAGTTGGATAAGCATGAAACCATTCCCATTCCTGTATGCCATGAATACATATAATAATCTCACATGCATTATGTTTGACCAAGTCAAAACTATTTTCTGAGAACAAATTTCTCTCGATTTCACGTGTATGCATGAAAACAAATATATATAATGTTTCAGAAGACTGAGTTCTGATAAGTTTATAACGAGGTCGATTAGATAATACGTAAGATGATACAAACGGAGAGCACAAGTAAATGGTAATAAAAATTTCGACTTAAAAGCTTCAAAGTTCAAACGGAAAGCTTTCATCTAAAGTTCTTCGACAACAATAATAATCCAAGTCAAAGAAACAATTCAAAGCCCTAAACCCTCTTTATAGTTCAACCATCAGGCATCAAAATGCAAAACAAACTATTAAAAACTATAAAAGTTGTTCTCAAGTGACATGGTGTGGAGACATTGTGTCTTTCCTCCATCCATGAGACAAAGGGTTCAAATCCTTCAAGCTGCAGGTATTAAAGTATTTAGAAGTATGTTAGTTTATGTGCAATAAAAAAGACGGTCATGATAAAATCTTGGATCTTTATCCAATCCTCAAGGAACCGGTCTCACCTCCTCGACGCCTCCAGTGCCCGCTCCGGTTTACTCGTATCGGGTCGCCTTTAGCCCACAACGCCAACCCGCTGATTCCTTCTTCCAATGTAGCCTCAACTCGGCCCAACTCGTTGGGTACCCTGGATGTTCATGCATCATCCTCCCCATTTTTAACCCAGCCACATACCCCCAAAACACATTGTCCAAGACCCAAACTCCAACTTATGACACCAACACAAGAATCTTGCAAAATTTAAACCAAGCCAGCATTGCTTGAAATAAAACTCAAGGCTACAACTACTTAGCCCAAACTCAGCGAACACACCACAAGAGAGCATGTGACAACCATCACTACCGCTCCACCTTTTACAACCTATATCGATGATCTCTTAAGCGCAAGTAGAACGCTTAAAATCCAACAAACCACATCTATATACCCATCACACGTTGCAAGCCCATATATTCCATAATTACTACAAAGTCCAACATGGACCAACCCGAACATCACATGCCTTACTTGACTTGTTGTCATCCAAACCTACATACCTAACATAGTTTGGTGCCCCATAGTTCTACTGACTTTCCTACTCAAAAAGCCGACCTCGATGAACGCACCCCATGTAGACCCAAATTTTCCCCAAACCTACACGACTTACACTCACCCCCCCCCCCCAATTTCACGCTAAGTAGAGAAACATCCTTGCTCAAATATGCCTTTTGTGGGATACGCATATCCAATATGTCCCCTCATTAACCCACTTGTCCCCACACATCAATTTAGAAACATAACCGTAGCAACCGGATAGGAACACCACAAATTGGACTTTGTTGTTGTTCCCAACACAACTTATTCCCGTACTCTTCTCCGAAGACCCACCCGACCGAAACCTTGAAACCAGACCACAAAAGGATAACTAATTGTAATAGGAGGCCAACCATTAACCAACTCAACCAGATGCAAACTTAAAGTTGTAAACTCCATTTTCGAGTTTTGATTATCCTATGGAATCAATGTGATGCTCAACCCATCCTTTCGAAACTTATATGTATTCTTGAACCCATCATGCCACCTTAAGATAGAGTTGCCACAACCTCCCAAATAAGAAGTGGCAAACATCCATTGGAACGACCTCATCTTGATACTTTGACCTGATAAAGAACTCCACTATGCACCTCTTTATCAACCCTTGTTTTATTACCCTTCCTAAACCATGCAAGTTGATATGGGACTGGATAGCCCACTATCTTCAACCCTGATTTCTTAACCATGGCTAAAAGTATCATATTCTCACAACCACCCGCTTCTAAGATGACACTACATACCTTGACGTTCGAGGTGCATTTGGTTCGGAGGAGGATGTTTAGCCTCCACGCACCATCATCTTCGGTAGCCTTAAAAGTAGCACTAAGCATTCTTTGATAGACCAATGCCTCACCACGATTTGGACTGATAACCTTGTCAATGACTGAAATCTCTGGTTATAAAGCCCACATAAACATTGTGATCACGTGTTCCTCCTCTTTATCCACAACAAACAGCATGCTCATGCGGTTAAAAAGAGTGATGAACTCTTCAACCTATCAACCTATAATTATGTTTGATCAATGGTTATGCTCACTTTATCCACCAGAATATTTATGTTTGATCAATAGGTTGTACATGTGGTTAAATAATAGACTCTTGTATTTACATGCTCTATCAATCTTGTCGGGGTTATTAGCAAGGTTATTTCGAAAATTCTTGCTAATCGTCTCAAAAAGGTGATGATTAAGACTATCTCGGAGCCTCAATCAGCCGTTTTAAAAGGAAAGTATATATTGGATGGCCCTCTTATCGTTAACGAAGTTATAACTTGGTGCAGGAAGCTTAAGATGAGAAAGGCCTGTATATTAAAGATCGACTTTGAAAAGGCTTATGATAACGTTAACTGGCAGTTCGTTATTGATATTATGCTTCAAATAGGAGTTCCTCATATTTGGTGTTCTTGGATTTTGGGGGTCTTAAAGTCGGCTAGATCTTCCATTTTGGTGAACGGGTCTCCCACTTTTTTATTCCAATGCGAAAAAGGAATGAGACAAGGAGACCCGTTATCTCCATTCCTTTTTCTCCTTGTGATGGAGGCGTTATCTTGTATGCCTGGACAAGGCAAAGGAAGTTGACATAATTAATGGGATTAAACTCCCAAACGGCGGGCCAAATCTTACTCACCTCTTTTACGCGGATGATGGCATAATCCTTGGTGATTGGTCTTCCGGTAATGTGGTGAATGTGGTGAGGATTTTCCGTGTTTTCTACTTGTGTTCGGGTATGAGAATCAATCTCTCTAAGTCTAATATGTTTGGTATTGGTGTGAGTTCGGTGGAAGTAGAAGAGAAGGCCTCGATGGTAGGATGCAAAGCGGATAACCTTCCGTTTAAGTATTTGGGTATAATGGTAGGAGCACGAATGAACTGTATCAATAATTGGAAACCGGTGTATGATGTTTTCGAAGCTAGGCTCTCTAAGTGGAAGGGTGAGTCGTTATCCATTGGGGGAAGAGTGGTCCTTATCAAAGCCGTTCTAGAAAGTTTACCTAACTATTACTTTTCTCTTTACAAAGCGCCTAGTAAAGTTATAAGCGATCTAGGAAAAATGATAAGGAGATTCTTATGGGGAGGATATAACGAAGTTCATAAAGTACATTGGGTGTCATGGGAGCGTGTGACGATAAACAAAGAGGAAGGGGGGACTGGAATAAGTAAACTAAGAAATATTAATGTGGCCCTTCTAACGAAATGGGGATGGCAGTATAAGGCGGAAGAGAACAACCTTTGGAAAAAAGTAGTTACGGCTATTCATTGTTCTAATCGAAATTGGGATTTTATTCCATCCCGACGGGCTATGGGTGGCGCGTGGATTAATATTGTAAAGGTGATCTCTAGAACGATGGTAAACGACGCCCTGATACGTAATTATTTCAAAGGTGTTTCGGGTAAGGGGGGTAGTATAGCTTTCTGGTTGGATCCTTGGCTAGTTAGTGAACCGCTTAAAGATATTTTCCCGTGTCTGTTCATGCTGGAGGTGGATGGGAATTGCAAGATAAAAGACAGAATAGTTCATAGTCTCGGGTCAGTGACTTACTGTCGGCGCTGGAAAAAGGGAATTGAGCGCTGGTCCGGAATCGCAAGACCTGGAACAACTTCTGATTTTGGTCGAGCAGGTGGCTCTTAATGACAATAAAGATAAATGGGTTTGGGTTGATTATGAGGAATTCAGTGTTGGAGCTGTTAAAAAACTTCTTGCGGTTGGCCATGATATCCGCAACAACTACGTGTATAAATGGTGTAAATGGATTCCAGCGAAATGTAATATTTTTGCGTGGCATGCTGAGATGGGCAGAATCCCGACGGTGGACATGTTAAGAAGAAGAAACATAAATATCCAGGACTCGACTTGTATTCTTTGTAATGATGAAGAGGAAACTTTCGAGCACGTTTTTAGTGCTTGAGGGTTTGCGAATATTCTTTGGCAACACATCTGCAGGTGGTGTCGAACTCAAAATATATTTGCTTTTTCATTCAGAGACTTGTTGGAATCCCATGAGTACGTTAGATTGAAAGAGCCGGAGAAAACGATTTTCCACAGCCTGGTCATTATTGGCTGCTGGAGCCACTGGAGAGCTATGAACGAAGCGAAGTTTGCTAATAAAGTGGCTAGAATGGAAGCTATTATCAGCGAGGTGAAGACGGTTGGGTATCTTTGGGTTAGAAATAGAACAAAGTTCAAGAATATATCTTGTGAAAATTGCTGTAAATTTATGATTATGTCATTTTTGTTGTTTGTGGCCTCCCGGTTTTCGGGTAGGTGTCTCTAATGAAGTTAACGTTTCAAAAAAAAAAAAACAAGAAAACAAAAAAAGAGAGAGAGAGAGAGAAGCTGATATAAATGCTCGTTGTTTGAAGATATTCAAATATGCATACATCAATAACAAACAACTTAAGTAATTAATTAATGTTTAAAGTCATGCATAAAATGTAATTTAGACGTTTCGTCATCAATTTTAATGCCAAACATAAATTTCTTTGTAATACCAAGATCTAAAATCAATTTAATGTATACCCACACTAAACCACAATTTGGATGTCTCATATTTAAAATTTGTATTTTTAGGTTATTTTGAAAGGATACAACAACAATCACGTAAAACGATCTACACCTAAATTAATACATGATTCTGGTCGTTTTGAGATAAACGGAGTAAATTTGTTTACCGCCTGATAACTTTCCATCACTCGATCTTAGTTGAATGAATTGTCATATGATAATCACACCGTCATTGCAGTTTTCAAGTTGTGACGTTACGTATACGCCATATTTTATATAAAGACGTAGACACATGCGGGAGTGACCACAACTCCACATTGCTTGCATATAGAATAAGGAAGTTGTCTTTTTTATAGTGTCCCGTGTTAATGGCATTATGTATGATATCTATGCATTTTGGTTGGGGACCAAAAGTCTCCTCCCTTTGAATTTGTGTGGTTTTATTCTTGTACCTTATCTTCTATTAAAACCCTACAAAACACGTTAAGACTTAAACAGGGGAATATTTTTGAAAATTAATTGTAATTATTTTTACCTTAATTAAAAATCTAATATAAATAATCATGAATTTCTTTTATTATTATTAATAAAGTAAGAACCTTTTGCATGGATAAAGGCGCAAACTCATTTTCAGTTTACAAAATTACCCTTGTGAACACAAGAAAACATGGGGGTAATGAACCCGCGTGCAAGCATGAAGAAGCAATATTAATTCTGATAGGTAATAATTCAATACCCGATTGCCCGTTCCCTCATATACGGGTATTCATTTAATAGTAAACGAAATATATTAATCGAAGATATGTGGGAAAACCAAATTAGGGATTTGTGAAACTTTAATAAATATATCACCTATGATTTTGCTGCATTTGGCATGTGGGACGTGCTTTATGCTTTAACCCAGTCAAAGGCGAAGCCTTATCCCCCCCCCCCCCCCCCCCCCCCCTTCTATTTTTTCGTTTTTAGTGTAATTTTATCGGGTTTTTTTAGTGTAAAATATTGGACTGTCACCCACTTTGCCTAGCCCATAGGCCGGCCTTGTAGTTTAGTCATATAACACCTTTACTTGAATACTTGGCCATTTCATTGACTATATTAGTTATTTTCAAAATATTTATAACTTTTATTATATGCTTTAATTTCCATTCTAGACAATAGATATAGGAAATAGAAGATGATTTATTATTTATACAGCAGTAAACTTATTAATATATTATTAAAATGCTATCTCCATGTTAATAATGTAGTGAATGAAGATGGGAGTTGGGAACAACATAGCAATAAGCATAGCATGCCCGGTGAAATGGTTATGGGCAAAATGGGGAATAATAAAATAAGTGTTTCCTATGAATACAACTGTGTCCGATAAGGGAGGGTGGATAAGGTACAAACTTGATAAGCCAATACCCACATGTTTTTTTTATCTATTTACTTTTATTCTTTTAATCCCATTCCCACCCAACACAAAATCAAATAACATGTTTAACTGCTGTAGTAAATTTATACCTTAATTTAGTTAATTCATTTTACTGTAGTAAAATTATAACTTAATTTTGTTAATTCATTTTCGAATTTGGAAAAAAAAAAACCCAAACAAACTTGTGTTTTTGTGCGAGGTCGAGGATGAGTCCAAGGATCATTTATGTACTTCTTGCATGGTGGCTTCGGTTGTTTTATATAACATATGAGTCCAAGGATCATCTATTATCTCGCAAATATTTGTCTTTTTAGAGATTTGTTGGAGACTCACAATCACCTAGGATTGGGGAAAGGTTTGTATTATTATTATTATTATTGTATACGGAAAGCGATGAATGATAAAGTTTTTTCTAGCAAGGCGGTGAAGACTGAGAAGGTCATTGATAGCATTATATCGCTTGGGTTTTTTGTTTATAAAAAATAGATCTAAAGTCAAGTCTATCCTATGGGCTAATCAAGGCCGGTCCAACAATTTTGGGGGTCCTAAGCGAAGTGAAAATCCGGGGCCTTTTTCCAACTTTTTTTTGGTTCAAACTTATTTGTTATTGTATACATATGTGGCGTCACTATAAACACGTGGTGCGTACAGTGGCGGACCTACCCACAGTCGTGGGTGGGCGGCCACACCACTTGAAAAAAAATAGTGTATATTTTAGGCAAAAAAACCCGACCGCATCCCTTGAAATATGAAAAAAAATAGTGTATATTTTAGGCAAAATCCGCCACTGGGTGCGTAATTATGCAAAACCGAACCCTGCATACATAGAGAGAGAATTTGGGACAATTTCTAAGGTGGTGTTTGTTTTTTCAGATGCAAAAAGGTCTGCTGTAACACCCCAAAAATATAAAACATTATATTTTCAATATAAAGTATTAATCAAACGAGAATCAACTAACTAGGAAATTATAAACCAGTTAGTTACGAGTCTTGAAGTGACTTATATTAAGGTTAAAATACCTAAACTATAAGTTAAACAAAAGTTGAGGGACCAAATTAGTAAAAACTGAAACTTTAATGATTAAAATAGCAAATAACTCACCAAACACACACATGTGTGTGTGCTTGGATCGAACAGAAGAAAAGGGCGACCAGGGGGTTTCTTTCAAACCCTAAAATTCACAAAAACTCACAAATTGGATGCCTAAATCAAGTCTGAATCGAAATCTGAATACATATTAGTGATCACCTCGACGAAGGGATCATAATGTATGCAAAATTTTGGTATTTTGATGCATCTTGAAATTTAGGTTAATTGTGAAAAACGAAAATTGAGCTTGATTATGTGTTGGATAGATCAAATTAGAAGTAATATGATGTCTAGGGATAAACCCTAGATGATCTCTTGTTAGAAACCTTGCATGATACTTGTGGAGTTGTAATCACCATTGTAGGTGATTAATGAATTTATAGAAGCTAGATAAACACTAGGATTATGATTTTATTCTAGTGAAAACTGAATTTATATGGTAAATTTTGAATTGTTGATGTTAAAACTTTGTGTAAATTGCTCAGTTGAAGTTGATATAGATGGGAATAACATGTCATGAACCTAGTATTGATTATGTAAAAATCTGACCCGCTAGGTGTTTGTTAAAACGCCTAAGTGCGGATTAAAATGTTAAAGACCGGACAAAAATGCAGATTCTAATATCATAATGAATTGTGCGTTATTGATTATAAAAGAGTTATAAATTGGTTGTGAATGGAACTCTTTAGGTAAAGAATCCGGATCGTCAAGCGGACAAGCCGGAGGTGATACGCGTTTGAAGGGTATTCTCTAAAGGTACACGACCTATGGTTTCGTTACATTATGTTATTTATTTATTCTAGTTAGTTGTATTGGAATTTAGCCAAACAGGAAAACCCGTCAAGTCACGGAAGTGACGAAGTGCCTTAGACAAATAAAACGGGTCAAAACATGTGTTAGAAATAGAGTTTGGAATGTCTTGAAATGGTGGTCTCCATTCGGCATCCAAACGGGTCAAAACAAGTTGAGTTGTAAACGTCGAAGTCAATGACCATCACTTGTTGATTGGTTATAAACAAAGCGTGAGCCGTGAAGCGGACACGCTAACTTGTTGCAAAAACATGAACCCATGTAGAGGGGTTAAAGTTCGGAATTTTTACTTGTCAAATGATTTAGAAAAGCATGTTTAAATCCTTGAAAACAAGCATGATGATTACTGCGTAAGTGACTCTCTTGAAGGGAGCGAAACGCTATAGTGGGTAAACCCGGGATTGGGTAAATCGGTCGTAGACATGAGATGACAATAAAACAAGTTGTTGAACTTGTAGACAAACGAGTCGAATAGATAAAGAGCCAAAATAAAGGCCAACTGTTCTTAAACTGAAAATTTATGTGAGTTGTGTTGATAAACGGGTCCGTAATTTAATTACGGTCGCGTGGGAAAAAGAATCGGCTAAATCGGACACTCGAGTAAAAAGTTATGTTGATTTAAAGTTTGTAGATGATAAAAATGGTGTTGGGCTGATATACAGCTCCAGCAAACAAACCTTCTGTCAAAAATACATGGTAGCGCTACGCCACGGCGAAACACATTTACCTTCGCGCGACGCGACGGCGGTGGCGGGCCGCGACGGCTTGGCCAGACTCCGTCGCGCGACGCGACCACCTCAGATTCGTGGAATTCTTGTTGTTTCTCATTGTTTAATCATGAAACTTGTTTATACTTGATGTTAAAGTGTCAAAACTAATCTTTTACATGGTTTTGACCGTAGGTGAAGATGGACTTAATCCGGATGGCGATCAAGCGACTCTCAAGAACCGAACCGAACGCACTAAACAAAGCTTCCGCATTTGATCTATTTTGTTTTAGTAATATGTAAACACTTGAAATCATGTTTTGTAAGTTTATCTAGTAGGATGATGACTTGAATATTACGATCAAGTATGATCTTAAAACTAAGAAAGATTTTTGTAAACTCGAAATTTTTGTACTAAATGCATGTTATATATTATTAATTCGGTTACTTTTTAAATTGGGTCTTACAAGTTGGTAATCAGAGCGCCAGGTTGTTAATAAAGTGTGTTTGGTTCAAGCTTGATCAAGCATCCGGTAAGAGTTAATTGTTTTAAGTAGATTTAGTAAATATAGAAATGAAACATGAATTGACATGCACGAAAATAGTGTGTAAACTCACTCTAACACGGGAAGTGCATTAAACAAGAACGGTTGAAGCAAGTTACGAACTTGATTAAACCAAAGCAAGTAAATCATATGTTATAAATGAAATGTTTAACGGTTGATGTAAACATTTCAGTTTTAAAGATGACGGATGAAGGTAATGACAATGCGGTGCCGAGAGTCACCGAGCAAATGAGAGAAGTGATTGCCGAGGAGGTTGGAAAGGCAATCAAAAATAGTTTGTCTGGTTTTCTCGATAAGATCCAAGAACACAGTACTATCAGTGGTTGACGAAAGAATCAAGAAATTGGAAGATATTGCCAATATAGCGAAGGAAAAGTCCGGAGGACGAAAGCCTTGTTCATACAAAGAATTCATGGCGTGTAAACCGCCAGTCTATAACGGGGAGGTTGACCCGATAATATGCCAACGATGGCTAAGCGACATCGAAGGAGTGTTTGAAAGGACCCATTGTGATGAAGACGACTACGTAGCCTATGGTACGGGTCAATTAAGAGGTCAAGCGAAAGACTATTGGGATAACAAGAAGAAAGAAATTGAAAATGAAGCGGTTAAGGCTATGACATGGGATGAATTTAAGACGCCGTTTCTTAAATATCATAGTCCCAAGGCGGTCATTAACAGAATCAAAGAAGAATTCATGCAGCTTAGACACAAGGGTGAGTCCATCGACAAAATCACGGGAACGTTCATGGATAAAATGAAGTTTTGTGATGAACTGATAACAAATGAAGAACAGAAGATATATTATTACTACAATATGTTGAGCGCGAAGTATAGGGAGTTTATGACTCCTTCAAAGTATGAGACCCTTACCGAGATCATAAATGTTGCTCGGGAACGGGAGATTGAGTTGAAAAAGCAAGTTGAACGGGGCGAACGAAGGGCACATGATGTTAATCCAAGCCCTACTAAGAAAGCACGAAAGAATGAAACAACGAAGAAATCGGACGCAAAAGGCGGGTCGCCAAGTTGCAAAATCTGCGGAAAGGGTCATAAGGGCGAATGTCGCTTCAAGAATAAACCCTGCCCCATATGTCAGAAGACGGGACATATGGCTTCATCATGCCCGGATAAAGTGACAGTTTGCTACAAGTGCTATCGACCGGGTCACAAAAAGTCGGAATGCCCGGAGCTAGTGGGAAAGAACGATGGGCAAGACACGAAAGGTGAAGCCCCGAAGGCAAAGGCTAGATCTTTTCACCTAACTGCCGCAGAAGCAAAAGTAGAACCCGAAGTGGTTTCAGGTATATTTGCTGTAAACTCGATTCCTGCACGTGTATTATTCGATACGGGTGCGAATAAATCCTTTATTTCATATGGGTTTATTCGACATCCTTCGTTTGTTTTAACAAAATTACCTATGTCTTTAGAAGTAGAGATAGGTAATAACAAGAGTTTTATCGTTTGTGATATATGTAAAAATTGCAAATTGAGCATCGATGACGAAGAGTACTCAATAGACTTGATCCCGATGTCAATGGGAGAATTCCAAGTGATTGTGGGTATGGATTGGTTATCCCGATACCACGCAAAGGTGGCATGTTTTCGGAAAGAGATAAAACTGACGTCTCCTAGCGGAAGGCATGTTACCATATACGGTGAGAAAGGAGGTAACCTCGTGTTATGTTCAATGCTAGAGGCCCACAGACTTATGAAACATGGATGCAAAGCATATATGGTGTACGCAAGCGAGCCGGAGAAAGAGTTCCCAAAAATCGGAGAAGTACCCGTAGTATGTGATTATGAAGATGTGTTCCCGAAAGATTTACCGGGAGTACCATCAGAGCGGGAGGTAGAGTTTGGAATCGAATTGATTACGGGCGCAAAACCCGTGGCCAAGGCGCCGTATCGACTCGCGCCGTCGGAGCTACAAGAATTGATGTCTCAAATTCAGGATCTGCTCGACAATGGGTTTATCCGACCGAGTGTGTCTCCGTGGGGCGCACCAGTACTATTCGTGAAAAAGAAAGACGGAAGTATGCGCATGTGTATCGACTACCGAGAGTTAAACAAACTCACGATAAAAAATCGATACCCACTTCCAAGAATTGATGACTTATTTGACCAGCTACAAGGAGCGAGTTGGTTTTCAAAGATTGACCTCAGATCGGGTTATCACCAGTTAAAGGTCAAGGAGGAAGACGTACCGAAGACGGCCTTTCGTACACGGTACGGGCATTACGAGTTCCTCGTGATGCCCTTTGGGTTGACCAATGCACCCGCGGCTTTCATGGACCTCATGAACCGGGTTTGCAAACCTATGCTGGATAAGTCGGTAATAGTATTTATCGACGACATTTTAGTGTATTCGAAAAATGAAGCTGAACATGCGGATCATTTGCAAGAAGTGCTAGAGACACTCAGACGAGAAAAGCTGTATGCAAAATTCTCAAAGTGCGCTTTCTAGTTTAGAGAGTCGTAGTTTCTCGGGCATATCATTAGTGCTGACGGGGTACTAGTAGACCCATCAAAAATAGAAGCCGTGTCAAAATGGAACCCTCCGAAGAATCCTTCAGAAATCCGAAACTTTTTAGGGCTCGCGGGATATTATCAGAGATTCATGCAAGATTTCTCCAAAATTGCCTTACCATTAACCAAGCTGACTCGCAAGGAGGAAAGATTTGTATGGGGCATTGAACAAGAGAAAGCCTTCCAAACACTCAAAGAAAAGTTAACCCACGCACCGGTATTGACGTTACCAGATGGAATTAACGACATGGTGGTTTACTCGGATGCGTCACATTCGAGGCTCAGATGTGTTTTAATGCAACGGGGCAAGGACATATCCTATGCCTCGAGGCAACTAAAGATCCATGAAAAGAAATACCCGACTCATGACCTTGAGTTAGCAGCAGTGGTGTTTGCCTTAAAGATATGGAGGCATTATTTATATGGGGTAAAATGTACTATCTTCGCCGACCATAAAAGTTTGAAATATTTCTTCGATCAGAAGGAATTAAACATGAGGCAGAGGCGATGGTTGGAAACGGTCAAAGACTATGATTGTGAGATACACTACCACCCCAGGAAGGCCAATGTAGTGGCGGATGCGTTGAGCCGAAAGGCAGACTATGCCCCGATACGGGTACAATCGATGCAGCTAATTGTGACCTCGGGCTTACTAGAACAAATCCGAGAAGCACAAGTTGAAGCAGTGAAGGTGGAAAACTGGAAAAAGGAAAGAATAGTCGGCCAATTTAAGGATCTTGTAGATGGCAACAACGGTTTGAAGACACGTTTTGGTAGAATCTGGGTTCCTAACTCGTGTGGAGTTAAAAAGCTTCTACTTGATGAAGCTCACAAATCCCGTTATTCCATTCATCCGGGAGGGACCAAGATGTATAATGACTTGAAACAAAACTATTGGTGGCCCGGAATGAAAAGAGATGTAGTAAAATACATGGAGAAATGCTTGACATGTCTACAAGTCAAGGCAGAGCACCAAAAACCATATGGTAAACTCCAACCGTTGGAAATCCCGGTTTGGAAATGGGAACACATTACAATGGACCTATTAACCAAACTACCAAAGACGAACCGCGGATTTGATGCAATATGGGTAGTTGTTGATAGACTAACAAAGAGTGCTCACTTTATCCCGATACATGAGACTTATACGTCAGAAAAGATGTCGGAGGTTTACACTAATGAGATAGTGGCACGCCACGGAGTACCGGTATCCATCGTGTCCGATAGGGATACCCGATTCCCTTCAAACTTCTGGCGTGAATTCCAAGAGCAAATGGGGACAAAATTGTTCATTAGCACTGCGTACCATCCTCAGACGGATGGACAGAGTGAAAGAACAATACAAACATTGGAAGACATGCTACGGGCATGTATTATCGACTTCGGAGGTAGTTGGGATGTGTATCTACCATTGGTCGAATTTTCGTATAATAACAGTTACCAAGCTAGTATCAGAATGGCTCCGTACGAAATGCTTTATGGTAGGAGATGCCGGACCCCAGTTGTAACACCTCGAAAATTCGTGTTTAATAAAATAACGACACGTGTCATGTAAGACAAAAGCGTTATAAACTCGGATCCAATTCAAGATGTATGGCAGGATTTAAAAGTGTCGTCATGTTAATTTTTACCGCTGAACGACCTCAATTATAAATCCCAAGACCCATGTATATATTATGAACATCTAATATACCTTCAATCCAGCAAATTGATGGCAATAATTGAATTCAAAGTGAAAGATAGGATTCTATGGAAATTTCTACGGTAAAAAAAACTTCGTTTATGGCACTTTCGAAAGAATCCAAGTAAACACATCAAAGTGGTAGGGTATATAACTGTTCAAGACCCAAAACTTAAGGCCCCCTACTGATAAAACATGGCCAAAATCGTTACACATCAGTTGCCCTTTCGAAATCTGAAGGAACAACAAGTTTTTGCTTCTGATCACAGGCTTACGGACCGTAAGCCACCCCCTTACGGTCCGTAAGGGGGTGCCAGCGACCACATATTCGACTGTTTGCTGTTCTGGAGCTTGTAACCGCCTTATATTCGATTTTCCTCATATTTGGACGACCCCTGCCTGACTCCTAGACACTAGAGACATGTGTTAGTGATCAGGGAACATGGATAGACTTATTTGTCAACAATCCATTGAGTTTTGATCACTATATAAAGCCACTAAGTTGCAACCATTTTTCTCACATCTTCCATCTGCACTTTGGAACATTTCTGGAGCTCAAGACTTCTCTCTAAGCTTCACAAATCGTGCATAGGACTTCAGTAAGTTTGCTTAACCTTCCTTAGTTGAGTTTTTGCTTAGTTTTAGCTTAAAAGTCAAACCGTCGTAATTAACGGTTGACTTAACGATTAATCACTAATGGTCCAGTGATTAGTCGAATTGAAAGTAGTTATAAGTTGGTAATTATGTGGGCAATAAACCCTCAAAAGGGCACCTTCTGATTCCCACTCTAACTAGGTCAAATGTCGGGTCAAACTTGTTATTAAAAAGTCACCAGGATGCTTATTTTCCAATTTATGCATAATTAGCAATGTAGACCACATACAACCTGTTTGATCATTAATATAACTTAGTAATTAGTGTAAGAACATGTCTAAACATGTTTAACCCGACAATTTTCTGTTTAGACCCGGTTCGGAACCGAAAGTCGCAAAGCTTTGACTTCAGTTCTGACCCGTTTTGGTATGTTTTAGAAATGCCTTAGAGCTTTAATTGGACTAGGTTACATGCTAGTATAACCCTCTGTGATTATACACCTTGGTTCATTAGTTATCCAATTAATATGCATGATTCCGTTAATTGCTCATATGTTGACCATTATGCCCTTTTCACCATAAAACGTGATTTTTGAAAATGTAAAAGAGTAGAAACCTTAATTACTAAATTATAAACTTGCACCAAAAATTTGACATCAGTTGGAGGTGTAGATTGAGAGTTATGCTCATTAGCGTAATTAGAAGCTTCTTTAGCGATTAAACGACGTAATTAGCGTATGGCCTATCTAAGCCTACTTTTTGATATCAAACTTACTACCCACTGATGTAATATATTATTTTGGGATTTTTGAAGATTTTTAATTAATTTTAGGCTGAGCATAACTTATAGTCATAGGCTTAATCCGGTAATTGTCGGTTTTGCCCTAACGGGCTATAAAATGAGTTTTACATATCTAATTGACTTCAAACCTTTTGCTACTGATTTTAAATGATAAATAAATTATTTTAAGCCTTCTGGAATAATAAAAATATCAGCTTTATGAATAGAACCCGGAAATGGCTTCTAATCGCCATTTTAAGCGTTTTTAACGCATAGTATGTACTAAAACTATTTTAAACATACAAGGGTTGATACCTACTGATATTTTAGGTAAATTATGATATTTTAACAGTAAGCAAAAGTTGTTTAACTCAGACTTCAGTTTTGAGCTTTTCGGCTTATGTGAAATTACCAAAATGCCCCTACGGTGCATAGTTTGGTTATAATTTATAAATTTCACATATATACTTTACCCTACTGTTATAACTTATCAAATTAAGTATTTTTTCTGATTATATCAGACCTGTAACTCAGGTTAATACTTAAACTCTTTTATAACCTTGTAAATGACCAAACTACCCCTACGGGGCATAGTTTGTGTTTAAATTCGTTTCGGGCATAATAAAAGACATCCTACTGATGTCACAACATATTTGAGGCATATTAACTTATGAAACCTGTATATGGCTCTCATGACTACCCGTTACGCTTATTACGCGTTCGGTTCGGTTTATGTAACCAGTTTGCATAAATTAGCCGAAACGGGTCAAACCTTATCGGTTTTATCTCAAAATCCAGAATGTGTATGAAATACCCATATTAAGCAAGTCTTCAAACTTGTCGGGTCTAAATCACATTCTATCCGGTCTTCGTTTAATCGTGTGTACGAACCGTATCTTTAAAACTAACCGGTCTAAGCTTAAGCTTAATTAAAGACCCGTTAGGATTCTAATAGGTTATAATAAACCTTTGTTCCAGAATAGGAGGACCAGTAAAAGCTACTTGCATTTGCTTATTGTGATTATTACTTTGCTCAGGTAAATACTTTTAACTTATTTTCCCTTAAAAGGGCTTGGGTTACGGTATATAAAATACCACTTGGTCGGGCATTAAATCTTCCATCGTTTGGTGGTTAATTGAATAATTTAATCGGCCCATTTAAAGATGTTTTGTTTACTTAAAGCCTTTGGGGGGTTAATGACCATGTCCCGGATATCCTTGGCATCATTTTACGAAATGGCCACGACCTAAGCACGGAGTGTAGGCGTATACTCGTCAGTGCATAAATAGTTGATGTGGCGTGTCAATTGATCTTTAACCCGGCACTATCCGGGCTACTGAACGCATAAGGAACATGTAATTCTTTTACAAGATTATATATTTAAATGATTATCCCAAGATATAAAATGTTTATGCCACGTGCATCCAAATAAATTTTTAATCATTTTTAAAATGAGTTAGTTGATTGTATTTACCAGTGTAAACTGACGTATTTTCCCAAAAAGATTAAATGCAGGTACTAAGCGTAATAGGCTGGATTCTCTCCTTAGCATCAATAAAGAGTCTCGCAAGCTTAAGATGCCTATCGTCTGTTGAACTGCTGTTTCCTATTTTATTTCGATCCGTCTGTGGATAAACTTTCAACTGTTTGTGATACACGATATTACAATATTTTATTCGGTTGAAAGATATATTTCAATTGCTTCCGCTGTGCATATTAAATATTGTGTTGTTTGACTATTATGTTGCCAACCACGTCACGATACTCCCCTACCGGGCCCACCGGTGACACGTGGAAATCGGGTTGTGACAGGTTGGTATCAGAGCCAACACTGAGTGAATTAAACACTAGCCTTTTGTGTTTAATCTCAGTTACACAATTGCACATTTCAAAAAACTTTCGAGTCTAGACAAATAACCTAGGACAAATTCTACTTTGTTTTATTTTTACTTTGTCTTTTATTTTATATATTTTTGTCGTTATCTCATGTTGTATTGACAGGATTTAAAATGCCGCCAAGATTCTTTCGAAGAAGAAGACGAGGAAAAGGGCCAATCACCGCCCCCAATGACGACGAGGCAGGACCTTCGCATATGCGAGCTCCTTCTACCACTGAGAGTGACGATCCTCGACAGAACCGGAGGAACCTTTTTGAACCTGCGAGGTGATCTGTTTCGCATAGTTCGACGCCTCCCGTTCGTAACTCTTATGGGCCACATTCGGAAAATGAGCCCAATAACCCACAACCTTCTTACATACCTCTTCAGCGATCCCTATCGCATAATTCCTTTGGTAACCCCACACCTGTTTTTCAGGGCCGGTTTAACCCGGCCAACTACATCCAAGAACCAGTGGGTTTTAACCCATTGGGGCCAGAGGACCATTACTCCGGCGATCATGCAGAGGACATGGACGAGGACACCGATCCCGTCGAGCCCGCAACCGGAACTCCCAACCATCCCATTGAGGTCTCGGATGGTTCATCTTTTCACGGATCACCCTACCATGGTCCGGACAGTTACCTGGCACGATTTAATCAGTACGAGTGGTATTTTACACCCTCGCATCACTCGTCGCCTCATCAGCACCAGCAACAGCAGCAGCAGGATCCCTCTGAGGACTCACGATTTGTGGCAGTCACGCCACCGCCTCCACCACCACCAGTTCAGCCGGCACCTCCACAACCGCCGAGGCGTAGGAGAACCGGAGCGCGGATGTCCGCGCGAGGAGGAGATTTTCATTTCAGCTCTCCTCGACAATCAAGTGGCAGTCATTATCCCCCGCTTCAAGAAGATCCACAAATGGGTGGACCTTCGAACCCAGTTGCACAGCAACCACCACCGATGGGTTTTGATAACCCGATACCAGCATACACGGGTTCTATGATGTACAACCCGTTTGGGCCGCCGACTCACACCAACTACGGTTACGCTGAAGCCGACCCATACATGGTAGCGTCCAATTACAACGCCATTAACCCTGAAGGACAGTATGGAGCTCCTTGGGGAGCAGGGTACCCAACCCAGGGGTACCAGATACCTGCCAGACCTATCGTACGGACGCAATCGCAGCCGCCACGGTTTTCTCCCCCAGAACGGGAGGAAATTCTTCAGAGGCTAGACCAGGTCGAGCGAGACTTTCACCGCGATCGCAGGGAGCGACAGACTTTCTTCCAAGGATTGACAAGCTTAATAAAAGGGAAGAGCAAGAAGGACCATTGAATCCTTCCACTGTGGTTGTAATTTCCTTGTATCATTTGAGCCCCTGCGTGGGTATGTATGATTGTTTGTTTTGACCGCTGCGTGGGTCCATCTTTCTATTAACCCCTACGAGGGTATGATGTTTGTTTAAGTCCCTGCGTGGACTAGTATGTTGCTTTGTTAAAAAGTCCCGTTTAGGGCGACGTGTAACCTATTTAATAATTAATGGAATGTTATGTTATAAATTTCATTTTTACTACTATATGCATGAATATATTACATGAAATAAATAAATCAAAATCATTCCTTTTAATAAAAATCTGCCTAATAATTATTTAATAAGAATTTTAAGAGTGAAACCTAGCCTGAGTGTCATTTTGAAGACCTGGCCATGATGGTAAGACCTGTTTAAAAGATTCAAATCCCTGTTAACATCTGTAAACGTGTTAACGCTCCTGGCAGATGTGATCCGTTAAAATCACACACGTCATTCTTATATAAGGATTCTTTAAAAGATTCCTAACCCAACTAAATGATCTCTGAATCATGGGTTTAAATCATCAATTAAGATGATCATATTTTGACCATACGTTGGTAATATAGTGCCTACGGGCCTTGCTCATTTCTACATGATCCAAAAGACAGTGGTAGCTATGACTCCCTGTCCGAAAAAGGTAATAAACTATGTTCAAGCCTTAAAAGCTTTGATTCTCTGAAATCATAACTTATAATTTATAAATGTCCTAGTGACTAGGCCTTTTTGTGCCATAAATAAAACTGTTATTGTTTTATAATTAGGATAAATTATAATAGAAATCCTAAATAAATGTGATTAATAAATTGACCAAATATGGTCTCTGATACCATGGTTAATGAATTGCCATAGAGGACAATTCCATAATAAACTCCCAAATAAACTATTGTCCTTGTTTTATGTAACAGTTCAATTAAAATGGCTAATTCGGACGAAATTAATAGCCATCCAGTGGAGAATAATGATAACGCCCGAATTAATTTAACGGGTGCTGAATTGAAAGCGTTGGTAGACGACGCAGTTACAAAAGCCTTAGAGCGGCAGTACGAAGAGTATAGTGGGACTCGAAGTAGGACCCTCTCTACGCCGCATTCGAAGCCACCTTCCAAAAAGGAAGAACCCAAGAAAGATGATGATAGACTTTCCTCAAACCACCACAGTGCTCCATCTCAGCAGGTTGTACTAAATCAAGAACCCCGTAGTAAGGGTTGCTCCTATAAATACTTTGTTTCGTGCAAGCCCAGAGATTTCACTGGGGAAAAGGGAGCCATTGACTGCATGACGTGGTTAGATGAGATGGACACAGTTGTGGATATCAACGGATGCGCTGAGAGGGATGTGGTCAAGTTTGTGTCGCAATCATTTAAGGGTGAAGCTTTAGCCTGGTGGAGATCACTGATTCAAGCCACTGGGAAAATCCCATTGTACAACATGTCTTGGGAACAATTCGTTGCCCTCATCAGGGAAAATTACTGCCCCCAGCATGAGGTTGAGAAGATAGAGTCTGATTTTCTATCATTGGTAATGACAAACCTTGACTGTCAAGCTTACCTCACGAGCTTCAATACAATGTCCCGGTTGGTTCCGTATCTGGTGACCCCGGAACCAAAGAGAATAGCTCGTTTTATCGGTGGTTTAGCCCCCGAGATAAAGGCAAGCGTGAAGGCCTCTCGGCCAGCTACTTTTAGATCTGTAGCTGACATATCTTTGTCCCTCACTCTGGATGCGGTCAGGCAAAGATCGCTGAGGAACAAAGATGCTGAGAAGAGAAAACGTGAAGATGATAATTCACGGAGGTCGAGCAAGAAGCACCGTGGAAACGGTGACAACAAGAGGGGGTCTGAGTCAAGGAAAGATGGGCATCAGTCTGGTGAGAAGCCCAAGTGCAAGATTTGCAAGAAACAACACTTTGGAAAGTGCAGACTCGAATCGAACTCGCATACTCAGTCAAGAACTTTTGCTTGCGGGATATGCAAGTCCAAGGAACACAAGACCTTGGATTGCAAAAAGCTGAAGGATGCAACTTGCTACAGCTGTAATGAGAAAGGGCACATTAAAACCAACTGCCCTAAATACGCCAAGAAACCTGAAGAAGCCAAGAAGACCAATGCTAGGGTCTTTAGAATGGATGCAAGGGAAGCGGTTCTAGACGAAAACGTGATTACAGGTACTTTCCTTGTAAATGATGTCTATGCAAGAGTACTTTTTGATTCAGGCGCTGATAAGTCTTTCGTTGATAATAAGTTTTGTGAATTGCTGAAATTACCTGTCAAAACCTTAAGTGTGAATTATGAGGTGGAGTTAGCAGATGGCACCCTAGAAACCGTCTCTACTGTGTTAGATGGATGTGTTATATCCATTAAGAACCACTCTTTTCCTTTGTCCCTACTTCCTTTAAAGTTAGCCGGTTTTGACATCGTTTTAGGCATGGACTGGTTGTCTCGTAACCAGGCCCAGATTGTCTACAATAGAAAACAAGTGATGATCAAGACCCCATCTGGCGAATCAATTACCATTCAGGGAGATACCCGGTATGGATTGCCTGAGCAAGTGACTATGCTCAAGGCCTCCAAGTGTATGAAGAAGGGTTATGTCATCTACATGGCATAGGTGACTATCGATGAGCCGAAACCTAAGATGGAAGACATTCCCATCATTTCTGAATACCCTGAAGTTTTTCCTGAAGAACTACCTGGTTTACCACCAGATAGGCAAGTGGAATTCAGAATTCACATCATCCCTGGAGCAACACCTGTTGCTAGAGCACCTTATAGGCTAGCACCAACAGAGATGAGGGAATTGAGGGCACAACTGGATGAATTGCTAGCTAAAGATTTCATTAGACCTAGTTCGTCTCCTTGGGGAGCGCCAGTTCTATTTGTCAAAAAGAAGGATGGATCGATGCGTCTATGCATCGATTACCGTGAGCTTAATAAGGTCACTATAAAGAATAGGTATCCTTTGCCCAGGATCGACGATTTGTTCGATCAATTACAAGGGGCAAGTTATTTCTCGAAGATTGACTTGAGGTCAGGCTACCACCAACTGAAGGTTAGAGATGAAGATGTACACAAAACTGCATTTAGGACTCGTTATGATCATTACGAGTTCCTAGTGATGCCTTTTGGGCTCACTAATGCACCTGCCGCGTTCATGGATCTCATGAATCGCGTTTGCAAGCCTTACTTAGACAAGTTCGTCATCGTTTTCATCGACGACATTCTTATCTACTCGAAGAACCAAGCTGACCATGAGAAACACCTTCGCAGTATTCTTAAACTCCTACACCATGAGAAACTCTACGCCAAATTTTCAAAGTGTGAATTTTGGCTTCGAGAAGTCCAATTCCTTGGACATGTGGTTAGTGAGCGTGGTATCCAAGTGGATCCCGCTAAGGTGGAAGCTGTCATGAACTGGCAAGAGCCAAAGACGCCTACAGAGATTCGTAGCATCCTAGGCTTAGCAGGATACTACAGGCGTTTCATTGAAAATTTTTCAAGGATTGCTGCACCCCTAACTTCCTTAACTAGGAAGAAGATTAAGTTCGACTGGGGACCTAAACAGCAAGAATCCTTTGATATCCTTAAGCAAAAGTTAAGCAACGCTCCTGTACTGACATTGCCTGAAGGTACCGAAGAATTCGTAGTTTACTGCGATGCATCACACACTGGCATGGGGTGTGTGCTTATGCAGAGAGGCAAGGTTATTGCCTATGCTTCAAGACAGTTAAAGGTGCATGAAAAGAATTACACCACCCATGACTTGGAGTTGGGTGCCGTTGTATTTGCACTAAAACTCTGGAGGCATTATTTATATGGAATCAAGTGTGTGATCTATTCTGATCACAAGAGCCTCCAGCACATGTTTAATCAGAAGGATTTAAACATGAGGCAGCGCCGTTGGATGGAGACTTTAAATGATTATGATTGTGAAATCAAATACCATCCCGGCAAGGCGAATGTAGTTGCTGATGCCTTGAGTCGAAAGGAAAGGGTGAAACCCATCCGAATCAATGCCAAGAGCATTGAAATAAAGAACAGTTTGAATGAAATGTTGTTAGCTGCACAGAAGGAAGCTGTGTTGGAAGCTAACTATCCTAAAGAAAAGCTAGGGGTAACTGAGGAGCAGTTATCTCTTGGAAAGGATGGAATTCTAAGATTAAATGGACGAATATGGGTTCCAATTTATGGAGGACTTCGAGATGTTATCCTCCAGGAAGCCCATAGTTCCAAATATTCCGTTCATCCTGGAGCTGATAAGATGTACCAGGATCTAAGGGTAAACTATTGGTGGATAGGCTTGAAGAAGTCTGTAGCTACCTATGTAGCTAAATGCTTGACGTGTGCACAAGTAAAAGCAGAACATCAAAAGCCGTCAGGTTTGCTACAACAGCCTGAACTTCCTACGTGGAAGTGGGAAATGGTAACTATGGATTTTATTACCAAGTTACCCAAGACAAGAAAGGGAAATGATACGATATGGGTTATAGTTGATAGACTGACTAAGTCAGCACATTTCCTACCCATTAAGGAGACTTATAGCTCCGACATGTTAGCCCAATTGTACGTGGATAAGATTGTAGCTTTACATGGCATACCTGTGTCTATTATCTCTGACAGAGATACTAGATACACGTCACATTTTTGGAAAAGTTTCCAGCAATCTTTGGGCACGCGTTTAAATTTCAGTACGGCTTACCACCCTCAGACTGACGGACAGAGTGAGCGTACCATCCAGACATTGGAGGACATGCTACGTGCATGTGTAATTGATTTAGGTGGTAGTTGGGATAAACACCTACCTTTAATCGAATTCTCCTACAACAATAGCTACCATACCAGCATCAAGGCTGCGCCTTTCGAGGCCTTATACGGTAGAAAGTGTAGAACGCCCGTTTGTTGGGCGGAAGTTGGAGATGTCCAATTATCAGGACCAGAGATAGTCTTTGAAACGACGGACAAGATTGTCCAGATTCGTGACCGTCTCAAAGCTTCCCGAGATAGGCAGAAGAGTTACGCAGATCCAAAGCGTAAACCTATGAAATTTGAAGTTGGTGACAAAGTGTTGCTTAAAGTATCACCCTGGAAGGGGGTGATGCGATTCGGTAAGAAAGGCAAGTTAAGCCCCAGATACATAGGACCTTTCGAGGTCATCGAATGTGTCGGATCAGTTGCCTATAAGTTAAACTTACCTGAAGAGCTCAGTGGTATTCATAACGTATTCCACGTCTGCAATCGGAAGAAATGCCTAGCTGACGAATCACTAGTCATACCACATACAGATGTGCATATAGATGAGAGCTTGAAATTTGTGGAAAAACCATTGTCGATTGAAGATCGACAGGTTAAGAAGCTTCGAAGGAAGCATGTGCCTATTGTAAAGGTAAAATGGGATGCCCGTAGAGGTCCCGAGTACACGTGGGAGGTCGAGTCCACAATTAAGGAAAAGTACCCTCATTTGTTTCAGTAAATCTCGAGGTCGAGATTTCTTTTAAGGGGGTGAGGATGTAACACCTCGAAAATTCGTGTTTAATAAAATAACGACACGTGTCATGTAAGACAAAAGCGTTATAAACTCGGATCCAATTCAAGATGTATGGCAGGATTTAAAAGTGTCGTCATGTTAATTTTTACCGCTGAACGACCTCAATTATAAATCCCAAGACCCATGTATATATTATGAACATCTAATATACCTTCAATCCAGCAAATTGATGGCAATAATTGAATTCAAAGTGAAAGATAGGATTCTATGGAAATTTCTACGGTAAAAAAAAAACTTCGTTTATGGCACTTTCGAAAGAATCCAAGTAAACACATCAAAGTGGTAGGGTATATAACTGTTCAAGACCCAAAACTTAAGGCCCCCTACTGATAAAACATGGCCAAAATCGTTACACATCAGTTTCCCTTTCGAAATCTGAAGGAACAACAAGTTTTTGCTTCTGATCACAGGCTTACGGACCGTAAGCCACCCCCTTACGGTCCGTAAGGGGGTGCCAGCGACCACATATTCGACTGTTTGCTGTTCTGGAGCTTGTAACCGCCTTATATTCGATTTTCCTCATATTTGGACGACCCCTACCTGACTCCTAGACACTAGAGACATGTGTTAGTGATCAGGGAACATGGATAGACTTATTTGTCAACAATCCATTGAGTTTTGATCACTATATAAAGCCACTAAGTTGCAACCATTTTTCTCACATCTTCCATCTGCACTTTGGAACATTTCTGGAGCTCAAGACTTCTCTCTAAGCTTCACAAATCGTGCATAGGACTTCAGTAAGTTTGCTTAACCTTCCTTAGTTGAGTTTTTGCTTAGTTTTAGCTTAAAAGTCAAACCGTCGTAATTAACGGTTGACTTAACGATTAATCACTAATGGTCCAGTGATTAGTCGAATTGAAAGTAGTTATAAGTTGGTAATTATGTGGGTAATAAACCCTCAAAAGGGCACCTTCTGATTCCCACTCTAACTAGGTCAAATGTCGGGTCAAACTTGTTATTAAAAAGTCAACAGGATGCTTATTTTCCAATTTATGCATAATTAGCAATGTAGACCACATACAACCTGTTTGATCATTAATATAACTTAGTAATTAGTGTAAGAACATGTCTAAACATGTTCAACCCGACAATTTTCTGTTTAGACCCGGTTCGGAACCGAAAGTCGCAAAGCTTTGACTTCAGTTCTGACCCGTTTTGGTATGTTTTAGAAATGCCTTAGAGATTTAATTGGACTAGGTTACATGCTAGTATAACCCTCTGTGATTATACACCTTGGTTCATTAGTTATCCAATTAATATGCATGATTCCGTTAATTGCTCATATGTTGACCATTATACCCTTTTCACCATAAAACGTGAGTTTTGAAAATGTAAAAGAGTAGAAACCTTAATTAGTAAATTATAAACTTGCACCAAAAATTTGACATCAGTTGGAGGTGTAGATTGAGAGTTATGCTCATTAGCGTAATTAGAAGCTTCTTTAGCGATTAAACGGCGTAATTAGCGTATGGCCTATCTAAGCCTACTTTTTGATATCAAAATTACTACCCACTGATGTAATATATTATTTTGGGATTTTTGAAGATTTTTAATTAATTTTAGGCTGAGCATAACTTATAGTCATAGGCTTAATCCGGTAATTGTCGGTTTTGCCCTTACGGGCTATAAAATGAGTTTTACATATCTAATTGACTTCAAACCTTTTGCTACTGATTTTAAATGATAAATAAATTATTTTAAGCCTTCTGGAATAATAAAAATATCAGCTTTATGTATAGAACCCGGAAATGGCTTCTAATCGCCTTTTTAAGCGTTTTTAACGCATAGTATGTACTAAAACTATTTTAAACATACAAGGGTTGATACCTACTGATATTTTAGGTAAATTATGATATTTTAACAGTAAGCAAAAGTTGTTTAACTCAGACTTCAGTTTTGAGCTTTTCGGCTTATGTGAAATTACCAAAATGCCCCTACGGTGCATAGTTTGGTTATAATTTATAAATTTCACATATATACTTTACCCTACTGTTATAACTTATCAAATTAAGTATTTTTGCTGATTATATCAGACCTGTAACTCAGGTTAATACTTAAACTCTTTTATAACCTTGTAAATGACCAAACTACCCCTACAGGGCATAGTTTGTGTTTAAATTCGTTTCGGGCATAATAAAAGACATCCTACTGATGTCACAACATATTTGAGGCATATTAACTTAGGAAACCTGTATATGGCTCTCATGACTACCCGTTACGCTTATTACGCGTTCGGTTCGGTTTATGTAACCAGTTTGCATAAATTAGCCGAAACGGGTCAAACCTTATCGGTTTTATCTCAAAATCCAGAATGTGTATGAAATATCCATATTAAGCAAGTCTTCAAACTTGTCGGGTCTAAATCACATTCTATCCGGTCTTCGCTTAATCGTGCGTACGAACCGTATCTTTAAAACTAACCGGTCTAAGCTTAAGCTTAATTAAAGACCTGTTAGGATTCTAATAGGTTATAATAAACCTTTGTTCCAGAATAGGAGGACCAGTAAAAGCTACTTGCATTTGCTTATTGTGATTATTACTTTGCTCAGGTAAATACTTTTAACTTATTTTCCCTTAAAAGGGCTTGGGTTACGGTATATAAAATACCGCTTGGTCGGGCATTAAATCTTCCATCGTTTGGTGGTTAATTGAATAATTTAATCGGCCCGTTTAAAGATGTTTTGTTTACTTAAAGCCTTTGGGGGGTTAATGACCATGTCCCGGATATCCTTGGCATCATTTTACGAAATGGCCACGACCTAAGCACGGAGTGTAGGCGTATACTCGTCAGTGCATAAATAGTTGATGTGGCGTGTCAATTGATCTTTAACCCGGCACTATCCGGGCTACTGAACGCATAAGGAACATGTAATTCTTTTACAAGATTATATATTTAAATGATTATCCCAAGATATAAAATGTTTATGCCACGTGCATCCAAATAAATTTTTAATCATTTTTAAAATGAGTTAGTTGATTGTATTTACCAGTGTAAACTGACGTATTTTCCCAAAAAGATTAAATGCAGGTACTAAGCGTAATAGGCTGGATTCTCTCCTTAGCATCAATAAAGAGTCTCGCAAGCTTAAGATGCCTATCGTCTGTTGAACTGCTGTTTCCTATTTTATTTCGATCCGTCTGTGGATAAACTTTCAACTGTTTGTGATACACGATATTACAATATTTTATTCGGTTGAAAGATATATTTCAATTGCTTCCGCTGTGCATATTAAATATTGTGTTGTTTGACTATTATGTTGCCAACCACGTCACGATACTCCCCTACCGGGCCCACCGGTGACACGTGGAAATCGGGTTGTGACACCAGTGTGTTGGGATGAGGTGGGTCCACGTGAACTCGCCCATAAAGACATAGTTCGAGCCACTAATGAGAAGATTGATATGGTTCGGGCACACCTGAAAGCAGCTCAAGATAGACAAAAGTCGTATGTGGACAAAAGGAGAAGACCGATCGAGTTTCAGGTTGGTGACAAGGTCATGCTTAAGGTATCCCCATGGAAGGGGATTATCAGGTTCAGAAAAAGAGGAAAATTAAGCCCAAGATTTATTGGGCCGTTTAAAATTGTTGAACGAATAGGAAGGGTAGCATACCGCCTTAAACTACCGGAGGAATTAAGCGGAATTCATAGCACATTCCATGTGTCACATCTTCGGAAATGTCTAGTGGACGAAACAGCTTATATCCACTACGATGATATCGAGGTGGATGACAGCCTTAACTATGCGGTGAAGCCGATTGCGATTCTGGATCGCAAGGTAAAAATCTTAAGGAACAAAGAAATCAACCAAGTAAAGGTCAAATGGGAACACCGGAAGGGTTCGGATACCACATGGGAATCCGAAGAAGAAATGCAACGGCTCTACCCTACGTTATTTGGTACATAATCCGGTTTCGGGGACGAAACCCTTTTTAAGGGGGGGGGGGGGGTGGACTTGTAACACCCCAAAAATATAAAACTTTATATTTTCAATATAAAGTATTAATCAAACGAGAATCAACTAACTAGGAAATTATAAAGCAGTTAGTTACGAGTCTTGAAGTGACTTATATTAAGGTTAAAATACCTAAACTATAAGTTAAACAAAAGTTGAGGGACCAAATTAGTAAAAACTGAAACTTTAATGATTAAAATAACAAATAACTCACCAAACACACACATGTGTGTGTGCTTGGATCGAACCGAAGAAAAGGGCGACCAGGGGGTTTCTTTCAAACCCTAAAATTCACAAAAACTCACAAATTGGATGCCTAAATCAAGTCTGAATTGAAATCTGAATACATATTAGTGATCACCTCGACGAAGGGATCATAAGGTATGCAAAATTTTGGTATTTTGATGCATCTTGAAATTTAGGTTAATTGTGAAAAACAAAAATTGAGCTTGATTATGTGTTGGATAGATCAAATTAGAAGTAATATGATGTCTAGGGATAAACCCTAGATGATCTCTTGTTAGAAACCTTGCATGATACTTGTGGAGTTGTAATCACCATTGTAGGTGATTAATGAATTTGTAGAAGCTAGATAAACACTAGGATTATGATTTTATTCTAGTAAAAACTGAATTTATATGGTAAATTTTGAATTGTTGATGTTAAAACTTTGTGTAAATCGCTCAATTGAAGTTGATATAGATGGGAATAACATGTCATGAACCTAGTATTGATTATGTAAAAATCTGACCCGCTAGGTGTTTGTTAAAACGCCTAAGTGCGGATTAAAATGTTAAAGACTGGACAAAAACGCAGATTCTAATATCATAATGAATTGTGCATTATTGATTATAAAAGAGTTCTAAATTGGTTGCGAATGGAACTCTTTAGGTAAAGAATCTGGATCGTCAAGCGGACAAGCCGGAGGTGATACGCGTTTGAAGGGTATTCTCTAAAGGTACGCGACCTATGGTTTCGTTACATTATGTTATTTATTTATTCTAATTAGTTGTATTGGAATTTAGCCAAACAGGAAAACCCGTCAAGTCACGGAAGTGACGAAGTGCCTTCGACAAATAAAACGGGTCAAAACATGTGTTAGAAATAGAGTTTGGAATGTCTTGAAATGGTGGTCTCCATTCGGCATCCAAACGGGTCAAAACAAGTTGAGTTGTAAACGTCGAAGTCAATGACCATCACTTGTTGATTGGTTATAAACAAAGCGTGAGCCGTGAAGCGGACACGCTAACTTGTTGCAAAAACATGAACCCTTGTAGAGGGATTAAAGTTCGGAATTTTTACTTGTCAAATGATTTAGAAAAGCATGTTTAAATCCTTGAAAACAAGCATGATGATTACTGCGTAAGTGACTCTCTTGAAGGGATCGAAACGCTATAGTGGGTAAACCCGGGATTGGGTAAATCGGTCGTAGACATGAGATGACAATAAAACAAGTTGTTGAACTTGTAGACAAACGGGTCGAATAGATAAAGAGCCAAAATAAAGGCCAACTGTTCTTAAACTGAAAATTTATGTGAGTTGTGTTGATAAACGGGTCCGTAATTTAATTACGGTCGCGTGGGAAAAAGAATCGGCTAAATCGGACACTCGAGTAAAAAGTTATGTTGATTTAAAGTTTGTAGATGATAAAAATGGTGCTGGGCTGATATACAGCTCCATCAAACAAACCTTCTGTCAAAAATACACGGTAGCGCTACGCCACGGCGAAACACATTTACCGTCGCGCGACGCGACGGCGGTGTCGGGCCGCGATGGCTTGGCCAGCCTCCGTCGCTTGACGCGACCACCCCAGATTCGTGGAATTCTTGTTGTTTCTCATTGTTTAATCATGAAACTTGTTTATACTTGATGTTAAATTGTTAAACTAATCTTTTACATGGTTTTGACCGTAGGTGAAGATGGACTTAATCCGGATGGCGATCAAGCGACTCTCAAGAACCGAACGCACTAAACAAAGCTTCCGCATTTGATCTATTTTGTTTTAGTAATATGTAAACACTTGAAATCATGTTTTGTAAGTTTATCTAGTAGGATGATGACTTGAATATTACGATCAAGTATGATCTTAAAACTAAGAAAGATTTTTGTAAACTCAAAATTTTTGTACTAAATGCATGTTATATATTATTAATTCGGTTACTTTTTAAATTGGGTCTTACATCTGCAATCTGCGGACCACATTTGCAAACGTCTGCACGAGAAGAGGTGAACCAATTGTCTGCGGAATGTAATAAAAAGAGTGTTTGTTTTTTCCATTTCTCTTCTCCCTTTTCCCTTGACAACATCCCCAAGCTCATCATCGTCATCCTCTCTGTATTCTTCACAAAACCAATTCAATCATCACCCCCACCACCACATTTCATCAAATCAACAAGAAAAGACACCACTCCAAAACAATACTTTGAAGTCACCCACCCACTCCCCACCGACAACATCACTCTGCCCTAAATAAGTCAATAAAAATCCCCAAATATCAATCAGCCAGTTTAATCTAAAAAAACAAATTGAAACCCTAAATAAACAAAGCATTTTACCTGAAGCAGCAGTTACGGCAACAACAGCCTGCATATACCTCTCCGGCATTTCGTCGGCGGCACCAATAACCCCACCCTGAACCAACACATTGGCAATACCGGATAACGCAACCGCAACAACAGACACATAAAACCCACTATAAACTCCGACCTGACCCATGATGTAAGTTACATCCATAACAGGGACAACAAGCAACGACACAACAAACAAACCAAGACCAACGTTAATCCCGACGACTGCATTTGACTTGTGGGAGAAGAAGACGATAAAGAGGAGGTATATAAGGCCTACGATCATGTAAAATCCTCATCCTTCTCCCTCCAATTAAACGTTTATCCCATCCGAAACCCTAATTTCCAATTCAATGTTTCGGCAATGAGCATTTTCAAATCAGCAGAAGGTAATTTGGTTGCTGAATCTTTATGTGCTATGCTGTTTGGATTATGTATCTAGGGTTTTGAATATGGGTTTATGAGTATTTGAGGTCTGTGTTTTGTGTTTTGAGAAAGAAGAAGAGGTTAGATGGGTTGGAAGAGGTTGGAAGATGTGGGAAGACATTGGATCATGTCTGGATGGAGAAGAGGACGCGCAGAGGTTTGAAGACATTTTTTTATGAAATGCCTTCTAAAAAACAAACGGTCTGCAGAGCTAAACGTCTGCACGTGGTCTGCGCGGCGCAGACATAAGAGGTCAAAAGAGGTTTTTCTGAAAAAACAAACAACCCCTAAATGTTATCTTAATAAAAACTTGTTACGTCCCAACATACACAAATGGTTTTCAAATTTGGTTGATAACTATAGTTAAACAGTTTTTAAATTTGGTTAATAACTATAGTTAAACATTAAGGTCTAGTTTAGGCTAACAAAAAATATGGATAAAAATCTGTTATCAAGTTTTAGTAAAATGATTAATTGAATATGTATGCCTTCAATATCCGGCACTCTACATAACTTGTTTTCTAAACTTATTCACAAGGAGTTGTTTTCAAAATATATTAACAAGGGACTTGTTTTCAAATATTATTAACATTAACAAAAAGGGTTGATAAAAGGATATTGGTACTGGGATTCGAACCCAGCACTGTACAAAGACTTAAGGTTCTTTTTATCACCATGCTATGCTAAGATTAATGGTTAAGTTTATCATAACATATATAATATTCATATTTTATGAATATATGTTTTTTAAAAATCAGAGGCTTTTTTTTTCGGAGGCCCTAAACACTCGCCTCACCTTATAACATTAACGGGCCGGCCCTGGGGCTAATTAGTGTAAATTCTATTATTTGACGTAAGTTTGTTGTTTGGCTACCTCTCTTTGGTAGGGGTGGTTTTATGAAGAGTAAAGTCCTATTTGAGTCCTTGTGGTTTGTGCAGTTTAACCATTTGAATCCAAAAACCAAAACTGTTTTGATTTGAGTCCCTGTGGTTTCTAATTTTAACCAATTGAATCCAAAAGTAAACAACATCCAAATTAGAAACATTTGGTTTTTGGATTCAAATGGTTAAAATTAGAGACCACAGGGACTCAAATGGTTAAAATTAGAGACCACAGGGACTCAAATCAAGACAGTTTTGGTTTTTGGATTCAAATGGTTAAACTGCACAAACCACAGGGACTCAAATAGGACTTTACTCTTTTATGAATAAAGTATATTAAAAAAAAACTAGAAACTTTAACTAATTATATATACCTCTAATTTTCAACATCTTTGTGCTTATTGTTGTTGTAACTTGTGCATAAATTGTGTTATTTGCTTTTCTTAGTTGAAACCCTAGCTTAGAAAGTGGTACACTACTTTACCATTTTCTCCACATCCACATGCCAAGAGTCTCTCACCCATCTTTTAGAAAGAGAGAGTTCCTTAGGAGAGAGAGAGGGCCAGGTGATAAGAAACCTCCACGCGATTGCTCCGCCTTCGCTTCCCCTCCATCCGGCGTCGACCTCAACATCGATTGAACACAATGCGATAAGAAGTCTCCTGCAGCGATGGCATAACAATCAGAGGTTTTCGTTATTTTTTATAATTAGGGGTATCCTGCATCAAGGTTTTCATGGACCTTTTATATTTGATAACTTTTCTTTACGATTTTTAGATTTGATAACTGAAGATGACGATGTATTAACCTGAACCGCTAGAGGTTATTGTTGATGCCGTCACCGTGAGAAATCGATCAGAAGTTCGCTCAGACACAGATCACCAGTTTTTCTGATCTCTAGGTAAATATCATCGTTTCATCTTCTTTGTTTATATATGAAAGGTAGAACACATGACATATGAGCTAATTTCTGTATATGTATTTGTTTAGTGTTGTTATTTTTTCTATTTTTTTTACAAGAATCAGAGATTTTTTTGTTGATAAAATATTGGGTTTTTACAAGAGAGTTTATAAGTATTAGGTTGGTGACTTTTCTTTGGGTGTGCTGCTGTGATGGAATTAATTATCGTGAATTATTTTTGTGAAGAAAGAGAGGCACAAGGCTGATCATAGAACAAAACAAATGTTTTTTAAATTAGATGATTAATTATTAATAATGTGTTTAGGATTGGAAAGTTTGATGATTTGGGGTCTAAACCAGAGCTTTATGAAGCTTAAGTAGCAAGTTACAATGTTGTGTGATGTTGTTTTTAAACTTGACCGGTATGATATTATTGAAACAGGTGGCATTCTCACTTATTTACTTATGAAAGAGTTGATTTGGGTGAATTATATATTCTGACATCGAAGAACAAGAAGAAAATGGACGTTTCAGGTGCGATTCTCTGTCAGTTTTCAGCACCGAAGGATATGCTTGATGTGGTTCGTAATCCAACTTCTTATATTCATATATTTTTATTTGTTTTGGAATCAATTTTATTAGGTTTTTGATCCGTCCAGGTGAACGAAGAAATATATGCGAATTTCCAAATTACTAGAGATATGGAATTAGAAATCATTGAGTGTTCCGAATTTGAGAGAACTTTAGCTGTTAGTGAGTCCGAGTTGATGAAGACGATGTACATGCTTCAGTTTGAATTAAAAGGACTCATGGAAATGAATGGTAACAAGATATTTTCTAAATTTTTATGTTTTGTTCCTTGTAATTCGTTCAGATTTACATTTGTGACTTTGAGGTGTTATGAATAGTAACTGTTGCAAGTCTATGATCTATTTTTAATTTACATTAAACACAAGCAATTAACAAAATGTAGCTAAGGAACTAAACAAAATATTAGTTGATATATTTATGTTTGAAGATTTATGTTATTGTTATATGTCTACTTAATACTTGCACATTTTGGCAATGATAGTATATATTCTAAGTTCTCATGATTTGTTAATCGGTCTTATGTGTATCACGATTTCGCAGTGGGCGGATGGTGTCTATGTGTTGTTTTGCACGAAATGCTTTATGGTACGACAACGTTCCACGAGCTCAGAGGAGAATAGCCGCGTTGCATGGTTCGATCCGTAAATTGCTCCACTGTTGTAGGTTTTTTTGTCCAGATCTTTTGTAGGTTTTGGAAGAGCTTTATTCAACATTGTTGCAAACAGTGGTCATCTTCCCTTAGGATATCGCCAAATATCCAACAGGTTCCATCCTAATTCTCTATGCTTTTCAACTCATCACACCCAATCCCCCTTATTTAACTCTATCTACTTATTATTTGATATTTCTTTCAACTTCTTTGCATTGAATTTCCTGTGCATTTGATTGAGGCAGCTTCAAGCCCGTAAAGAGTGTACGAGGTATATATAATTACTTTTTTATGTGTATATGCCTTAATTTTTAGGATATTTGTCTACTAATTAATTTGCAACCTAGAAGGATTAAGAGATTTGGGTTTTTAGGTACGTTTTATTCACGTTTAACAAAATGGGCCCACGTGGGAAGCACGGGGACGGTGGTGAATGGAAGTTTAAGAGCTTGGCAGACGGGTCAACTGGACCACAGTTGATAATCTTTATTTTCCTTTCAATTTAAAGGTATATTTATTGTTGTTTTGTTAATCTTTCAACTGGCATGAGAGAGAATTCAAAGTTGCAACTTTACCATATAAGCCAGATTTCAAAGTGGTGCCAAAGAGTCATTCATATTATGAGCATTTGAACGCATTTTATGAACAGTTTACGTGTCTTGATGTCGGCTGACTAGAAATATAAATCCAGCCCCCGCCGCATCGCGGCGGTTTGCGCTTCTAGTTAAAACTAAAAGCTGAAACGGATAGTTATTTCCTACCGTTTTCAATTTATATCAGTTGTTTGTTAAGTTTAAAAATAAAGAGTAAATTAAAAAAAATCATCCTTTATGTATGTCACTTATTGCAAACTGTGTCCTTTGTCTTCAATAATTACAGAAAACGTACTCGATGTTTGCAAACCCTTGCAAGTTATGTCCTTTAGCCCTAACTCAGTTAATTTTTTATGGTTAAATCTGACCAAATGGACCCCACATGAGAGTAAAATAACCAAAATACCCTCATGTGGGGTCCATTTGGTCAGATTTAACCACAAACAATTAACTGAGTTAGGGCTAAAGGACACAACTTGCAAGGGTTTGCCAATATCGAGTACGTTTTCTGTAATTATTGAAGACAAAGGACACAGTTTGCAATAAGTGAAAAGGACGATTTTTGTAATTTACTCAAAAATAAATATAAATAAATAATGTTGACTTCTTGCCATTTGCATGGATGCATATAGCATATCAGGTTATATGGTGTGGTCATTACTCTCATGACCACTATGACCCTTCACGTCAATACCATGTCACCCATCTTTAATTCACAATCCAAAACTACTACCCTAAGGGTGTGGTCATGATCCAAACCACAATCTTCTTATTTATTTTAATTTATCTTTGTCTAAAGGAAATGATTACTTGAAAAATGGAAAGAATGGTCATGGTTGTGATGGTCTAATCCATGCAAACCATGGTGGATTAGGGAAAGGGATGGTATAGCCTTCCATTCATGTTCTTACGTGGCGAATCATGTTCCAACCATTACCCCCACACCCGTTAGCCTCACACACTGCTTAAAAACTTATCAAACACTTCATGATTATGTAAATTTACAAAATATCAAATACAAATAACTTTAATGTACAAAACGTACGAACTGAAGGTTTTGTTGAAAAAACGCAGTGACATTTTTGTAATTAATTATTCGTAGAATAATTATCAAAATTACTTTACAAATGATCTTTTAAGGTAATTTTGATCTTGTAGAGTAATTTTGTAAAACGTTCTTGTAGAGTCATTTTGATCTTGTAGCGTAATTATCAAAATTACCTCTACAAGTGTATCAAAATCACCCTGGATCAAAATTACTCTACAAGTGTGTTAAAATTACTCTGCAAGTTTATCAAACAACATACAATTCAAAATTACTCTATAAAATCATTTGTAGAGTAATTATGATACTCTACAAAATTAACTTACAAGATCAAAATTACCAAACAAGATCATTTGTAGAGTAGTTATGATACTCTACAAAATTACTCTACAAGATCAAAATTACCTTACAAAAACATTTTACAAAATTACTCTACAAGATCAAAATTACCTTACAAGATCATTTGTAGATTAATTTTTTATAATTACTCTACAAGTAAATAATTATGAAAATGTCACCGTGTTTTTTCGACTTTTTTTATGCCTTTCATACGTTTTGTATGATAAGGCACTTTGTACGTGAAGTTTACTATATGTAAATATTGTGAATCGTTAACCTACAACATTCAAAACTGATGTTTTCCAACGATAATAAGTGAATTATACTTTTATGATTACAATATTAACGTAAATAAAGTCCGAATTTATTCTAAAACTAAACAAATATATTTGGTTTTATTAAGGATGTGTACTGACGTAGCAAACTTTTTCTATGGCTACGTATATGCAAAATGAATCATTTTATTTTTGCATGTACTGTAACTTTATGTATTATAAATTTCTAAACTTACACTCTAACGTAATGAAAATTGATTTCTTTACCACTTTTTTAGTTAAGCTTTTTTCCTACAAAGATATTCTCATCACTAGTAAAAAATAACTTTTTTGGTGCTGTATTTTATGCTTTATTTTATGTTGTACTATAGAGCACCAACAAATATACTACAAAATAATGGAATTTGTTAGTGCTGTTCAATAACAGCACCATTAAATCTCCAAACACACCACCAAAAAATCAATGATGAAACACAAGTCCCAACACCATTAAATCTTCAAACACACCACCAAAAAATCAAATAATAACAAATCTACATAGCACCAAAACAAATCTCCATAGCACAAAAAAATAATACAAGAAAAAAAATATAAATTTTTAATATTTTTTGCAAAATTCCAGAATTTTAGTAATATTTCCCAATTTAATTCCAACTACACACAAATGCACATGCTCACGACAAAAAATAACTAGTATTAAACAACCAAACAACCCGTTCAAGTATACAGAATTACAAAAGTATGAAACACAAACTAATGCTTACAAGATCAAAACATCTTTTTAATAAATCCCGACATTAAATCTACCACTAAATTCTCAATTTGAAATTCTTCAAAATACCCTTCTTCATTCCAAAGCTAAAACAAATAAATACAAAAGTTAGATATCAAATATATATAATTATTGCAATAAACAAAGTTTATGAATATTTACGAAAACTCACTCGGTTAACCAGATCATGTTGTATAGAGTCGATAAACTTTTTCATATGTTTGATTACCATATACCCACATTCCCAACTGCCTTTCTGTTGTTTGCACTGCATCACAAATAAAGTGTCAAATAGATTAACTAAAAAAAAGCTAAAAGAGAGACAGGTTAAATATGTAAAGGTAACTTCCATCAAAATGGCACTTTGAACATTATTTACATAATAATGGCAAACTGATCGAAAAAGAACTAAGCAATATCGCAAGAGAAAAAGGAAAGTATATTATCAAAATTATACAAAGCCAAACCTCGAATTTATACTTGTCGTTTCCATAATGCAAAAACTATGCTCCTGTCTGATGTTCGTACAATACCCTATTGTCTGGTAAGTGAGTTTAGCACAGATGATTTGCCGACATTTGACCTACCTAATAAGAAATCAAAATAACAGTGTTCACCTTATAGAAAGCATAGATTGTTAACTAAGACAAATCAATTGTAATTGTAACAGAGTAATCAACGGGAACTTCAAATTTGCACCAACTTACCTGTTCAAGGTGTAATCAAGCGACTTTATTATGAGGAATTAAAACCCTAAATGTGAAGAAGTGATGCAAGTCTAGAACCCTTGCACGCTGAACATCAAAAAAACTTTGAAATTGATAGCCATAAAGGATTGCATTCTTGTGTTTTTCTTAAATCTGAGACAATTGCAAACATAACATTAAGAAAAAGAGCCAAACAAAAAAAAAATTACATGTTTTTAACAGCATAAAGGAAATATTACCATTTCGGTTGTAACAACTCTCACCAAAACTATTATTTCTTATCTTATTTTGTCCAATAGGAAACCCTAATTGAGACCCCCAAGAAATATTGCATGACCCCTAAAATTTTTAGAACAATCGGAATTAAGATCAGGGCCCCTAAAACTCGGGGGGGGGGGGGGGGGGGTATTCCCTAGTTAGTAATATCCAAACAGTTTTCGATAGAATTCGAATTTTAACGAACGGTCGACTCAGCTAAGCTACCCGTACACGAGGCTACCCTATGCTAGAGGGGGTGCCCTCGCGCCACGCGAGGGAGCCCATTTTCCAGTATAAATAGTGGAGTTTGGCACTTAGATTTTGGCGTTGGTTCGACGTAAAAACTCGCTTTCTACGTTGAGATATCTTCTGTTTACTACAAAAACACACATAGCACGAAACACTGCCGCGACAACAGGGTAATAACTCGATCACTACTACGATTCAATGTCCGATCGATTGAAACTATCCGATGGATGTTTAAGTGCTGCCCAAATTAGGGCTATACTTTGTCATTCGTCGTGAATTCGATGGATGTTTAAGTATTGCACTTTGTCATTCGTTGTGAGGGTTTTAATCTCGTGAGTTATCGTAAATGCTGTATTAGTTACTGACCTAGTTTTCGTGTGCATTGTTATTTAAATTAGGTTACAAGGCTAATCAGTAGGCTTAACCTCTGCCCGTTTAAATCTGCAATGTGAGTCATTCTCTTTTTACCAAATTACTTTCAAAATCATGTTTGTGTTCAAAGTTATAATTACAGGGATTAAGTCTTTGTAATCTTCAATTACAGCCGGTATGTGGGGTTTTGTATACATTACTTGATAACCGTCACCATTGGACAACGGGTTAGCCAATGGGTGATATGACCATAGTCACAGAAACGAGTCGAATGACAAATATCGTTGGGTAATTGATTGATATATAAACATTGTAATCGCCCATAATACTGTATATTATAACAATGTGTCGTTTTGTGCAAATGAGTGACTCGCCAGTATTTCCCTGCTGATAAAACTTTTTTAAAAACATGTTTCAGGTGATCTGCTGTGATCCAAGGAAAAGTGCCGTGTAGCACTACACGCTTGAAGAAGTGGCTCGATTAAATAAATAAACATGTTTTTTTTTAAAATAGGGGTTTCCCAGTGAAATTCCCTTAGTGTAAATTACGGGGTTAGTCCCGAATTATGAAATAAAATAAACGGGTATTTTCAAGTTTTAAACGATCCTGTTAAATAATTCCGCTGTCAAATTAAATAAATACCACGGGATTTCTGTCCCGCGGCTCCTGGAACGGGTCAAACCGGGCCGGGGGTCGTGACATTGGTCACCCAACAATCCTTGACAACAGAAGTTAAACAAAGCCCACAGTTCCAAGGTTACATAAGGATCAATAAAAAGGAAGAACAGTACCTGCAGTAATAACACTTGATTTAATAAATAAACATTAGAAACAGTTGTAAAATGACAAAAAAAAAAAAAAAAAACATACATATATTAACATACTTAGAATATTTATAAAACAGCACTTCATAGCCTACCAAGAGAAATCCCAGTAAACTTTGGTCGAAACCTCTAAATGAAAACTTTTTGAAAGTTTGAGCCTTTAAGCCCAACTCGTTTCGAGCCGAGCTCGACTCATTTGCACCCCTACTCAAAAGCATGTTTTATGTAAACTAATTTTATTTTATTTTTACATCAACATTTTTACTTCTAAATACCATCTAATTAACCTCGCTTACACGGATTTAAAATCACATCACATTTGTGGAGAGCAATCACAATGTCATTATCGACCACAAACATTTTTATGTAAATTAACGGTGCAAATCTAATTTGGACTTGCACGGCTCAAAACCTTTTCCCTACTTTTCAACTAAAATAAAGTATGTGGGCCATAATTATTGATTGATGTTTCTTTCGGATTATGTAATGACAGGCCCAAATCTCATGTTCCTTCAATATAGTCAAGCATTTAAAGACATTAAAGAATGTTAATGATAGAGAACCTTCTGACTTCAATTTCAATAGTTTTTTTTTTTTTGAAAAGTAAAAAAAGTTATTGAAATTGATTTGTGCATAATGTTGTTGAGGTGAGTGTGACGGTTATGAAGGTGTTAGTTAATCAATTGAAAACTTTACTAGGTCACTTTATACGATGTTTGAAAGACTAAGAACTTTGAATCACTGATAATGTTTTCAAAACACTGGTTAATTTAATTGATGACGAGGTCAATAAACACTCTCAAAACCGTTTGTTATTGTATTATACTACTAGAAAACATGGTTTTTGCGACCGCATTTTCAAAGACAATGAAAGATAAGAGAATTGTACCTTGCGCTTGCTCGGGAGTAAAACCCTGCATTGATGGCTGTATACTGCAAGAAACTCAAAAGTCTAATTCAGATGCATTTTTCAAGCAATTAAGCTGTAAAGAGTATAACTTTTTAAAAAACTGTGGACAACTAGCGACCCATTTAACTTGTCTCCTTTAAAATAATTTTTTTTCACACACTTGACCCATTAGAGATGACACATAAACCCAAATCGACTCATTCAAGGTAAATACCTCATAATTCCACCTCTAAACTGATATTACATAAATACATATGAACCTTGTCACAAATTGCTCTGGATGTGAGAAAATAATCTTGTCACAGATGACACATAAACCCAAATCGACTCATTGGTTTTGTACTAGTGCATTGAGCTCACAGTTTGGATATGAGAAAATAATCTTGTCACAGAAGAAGAGCGGCGATAATTGTCTCACGGAAGATGGCTAGAGGCAATGGTCGCGATGGAGACAAATGGCCTCTCGTGAGCGGAGAATGATGATGGATTGTGTATCATTCCCTACATAAACTTGACTAAATGACCATGTTAATGTTGAAAAGAAAAGCATATACTAAACATGTGTGATTTCATTACATTATACTTTAATCTCTATGTGGTCACCATCTCAGATATCTACCATTTTGCCCATAAAATGAGTACATTTGCGCATGCACAAATTTAAGAAATGACCCATTTCGATGTCCATTTTTAACCTTTTCCTCTTTCAAAATAACATGAACAATATACTAATGGTTGATGCATAATATTTATAGGCTCAAACTATCTACATACCAAGTGTGTAGATAGTCAACCCAAAAAAATGTTTTTTGTCCTATATGCATACCATGCAGTGTCGAGCTGTGGCCAAAGCGCGGCGTTTTGGTCCGATCAACCAGATAAAGACTGACGGGTGTCTGACGGGTCTGTTGACCGGACCAAAACGCCGAGCTTTGGCCGCGTTTTGGTTCTGTCAACCAGACAAAAGACTGACACCCGGTCTGGTTGACAGGACTAAAACGCGGCCAAAGCTCGGCGTTTTGGTCCGGTCAACAGACCCGTCAGACACCCGTCAGTCTTTGTCTGGTTGACCGGACCAAAACGCCGCGCTTTGGGCACAGCTCGACACTGCAGGGTGTGCATATAGGACAAAAAACACCTTTTTGGTATGCCAATAGGCAAATGAGTGTGCAAATAGGTACACCCTATTTATGTAGCAAGTGCCATTGTTTAAATACAAAAGCCATTTGGGAGGAAAAACAAGGTTAATACTTGTTATATATAAATTTTTTGGATAACTTATAACTTAATTTTACATCACTTTGTAAAAAAAGTTACACATTTAATTGCAGAATTCACTTTTAACTTCCAATGTTTAAATTATGCATGGAAATAAATAAATGCTATCAAAACATAGCCCTAAGATAAGTACTAAGAGTGTAACTTATGTTTAACATATTTTGTTTAGATGATAATTATTAAATACTAGTATTATAAATATCAAATGATTATAGTTGGTAAAACTGTTTTTATACTCAATGCAACCATTTTTTTATTGTAATGGAAAAAATTGCGTTTCCACGTAGTTACAAGAGTTAGAGAATTGCTAACCCTTTCTACGTATCATTAAAATTTAGAAAAATCAATTAAGAACACCACTTCATCCCATCCCCATCCCCATTCCATACCTCACATCCTTGTATTTTTAGAGAAAACTAAAGTGAATCCCAATATTTTAGGAATGGAATGTAGGACATTTATATAAATATTGGGAGATAATTTTAAGGAATGATGATTTTTAGTTAAATTACAGGGGTAATGATAGAGAATGGAATGTTAATGCTCTTATAACTACTAGTTATAACTCGAACTTATATAAAATTTAACGTTGTGAGATTTAACGTGCATTTTTCTGTCATGGTTTATTTTTCCTTGAAACTTTACTATGAAGATTAAATTGTTTTTTTTACATAATAATTATATAGTAGAAGAGAAGTCATGAGTGTAGATGCTTATTTCCTCTGGTCTTGTCTATAATTTGGGCCTAATTTGTTGGAAATCGGTGATTTTTATATTACTTAATGGGCATGCTAAAAGGTGAATTACTTTATGAAATGTTAATTAATAATTTACACCACCACCGTCTACCACCACCATCCACCGTCTACCACTACCACCGTCTACCACCACCACCCACCACCACCCACCACCACCGTCTACCACCACCTACTGTCCACATACAGCACCACCACCACCACCACCACCACCACCGTTCGTACAACACAACCAATTTATTTTAGAAGTCTACATACGTTAAAAAACAAACAGTCTTCTTCTTGCAGAGGTTTGGTCCACCTCTTATTCTACATATGTCTTGCAGACATTTAACTCTTAAAAAACAAACACCATGTTTTATGGAAACACAAGAGATGCGCGTGAAAGGCCCTACCACAGAGGCTGACGGGCGTGGAACACATAGGCTGATGGGTGTGTGCCATATTCTTTTTCAGTTACTTTTTAATTTTCAATTAATATATCAACCAACATTTTGCTTCCTCTCGTATTTTAAAAAAATATCACTCACTTCATCTCATTTCACATTATCATAACACATGTTTAGAGCAAGTGTAGAAACACTCACTACCTACTTGGTGCTTTTTTTTCACATTTAATGCGACTTAATAAATCTATTAACAAGAGTGAAGTTTACCATTGAAGATGAACATTTATCTTTTCCGCTATGTCAATTATTAGACTTTAACATCTAAACTTCAGGTAATACAAAAGTTTGCAACGTATCTTCTTTAACTAATATAACATTCACACTTTGTTACTCGGATATGTTCTCATAAAAGCAGCGTTTGGATAATTTACATGGTCAATTTTTTTTTTGTCTATGATATGTGATGTTTTTTTAATCATAGTAGTTTTTGGATTATATAATTCAAGTAAGAACTCCAGTTTTAGTCATACTAGTTTTTATTGTTTTGATCAATATAAACTCGTGTTGATATTTTTTTGAGCATATCACGACTTTGATCTGTGTGTTATTTACCTTTCAGTTCCTATACCGAGTGGCGTTTCAGTGCCAATACCCTAACAAACTGAATCAGTACCGATCAAACTCTTTATTTTAAAAAAATGGAGTCATATTAAAAAAAGAGTTAATTACATAGTTAGTCTATGTGGTTTGCACAAAGTAACGTACTTAGGTACTAATAGTTTAAAATCACATTCTAGGGTATTAACTTTTCATTTTGTAATGTTTTGAGATATTAACGTTATTTTTAGGTTTAAAATCACATTCTATTAGTACCTAAGTATGTTATTTTGTGCAAACCACATGGACTAACTATGTTAATACCCTAGAAGTTAATACCTCCAAACGTTACAAAATGAAAAGTTAATACCTTAGAAGGTGATTTTAAACTATTAGTACTTAAGTATGTTATTTTATGCAAACCATAGGGACTAACTATGTAATTAACTCTAAAAAAAGTTGTTTTATAGTACCGTAAGCTGTAAGCTATAGCAAGTGCCAGTATTGCATAACGAACCGAATTGATTCTGACTTGACAACGTCAATACCAGTATTTGTTTTTTTAGAACTTGTATCATCATTCATTTTCATGGTGTTTTATCCATGTGTTTTTTACCGCACCATACTAGCCTCGTAACAAAGTGAATCAATGCCAATTGAATTCCTACACCAACTCGCGGGTGACTTCAACTAATTTAATATATATGATCCATGTATGTGTATGTAACTATGTATGAGTATCTTGGTAAATATTACGTATGAATTTTCTGAATAATTGTATGGTGTGTCCCACACGTGTTAGCTAGTGAATGAAAAACTCTCTATAAATACAAGCACCTTGGTGAATGGTCAAGCCAAAAAGGCTAAAGAATAAACAATCTCCCCCCACCCCTAAAAAAAAAAAAAAAGATTTATAATTTCACACACTAATCCATCCAGTGCTCTCTTCTGTCACACGCAATTTCAATTTTTATGCCTAGTGTGTGCAACTGTGTGTTTCTTATTTAAAACAGAACAGAAGAGAACATATTCTTCTTTTCTAATAATCTCTTATTATTATTTCCCAAAAGGGAAAAAAGTAGATAGAGACAGGAGTAAAATGGAGAGAGATGGTGGTGGTGATAAGGTAGCATCAAAGTTCAAAAGAATTTGTGTTTTTTGTGGGAGTAGTCAAGGCAAGAAGACCAGTTATCAAGATGCTGCTATTGAGCTTGGAAAAGAATTGGTATTCTTTTTTCATTCTTTTTTTGGGGATTTTCAATCTGTTTTCTTCCTATTTTTTTTGGGGTTCTTGAAAAAGCCACTTTATGTTTTGAATCTTGTTTTTTTTATCTTCTCTTTATTGCTTGTTTGTTAATGGGATTTTGTTTAAAAACATATACTTTCAAGATTCAGCAAAAAGCTTAATTTTTGTACATATTTTGTTCTTGAAAGATATTAAAGAGTGTATAGGTAAGGTAATGCACTAAATATATAATCTAACTAATAAAGGATTTTATTTATTTGTTTATTTATTCACTAAATGAGGGTTATATAATATGTAGGTTTCAAGAAACATTGATCTGGTGTATGGAGGAGGTAGCATTGGACTAATGGGATTGATCTCACAAGCTGTTCATGAGGGTGGTCGCCATGTTATTGGGTATGTAATGTAATGGAGTTATTATTTATTATTATGGCCTCAAAAAAGTATTTTTTATAACCAAGATTAAACTAACAGAGGATGATTAAGGAACAGAATCAGTGTGTTTGTTGTTGGGTGATTAAAACTATCTTTTTGTCATGTTCTTGTCTCTCTTCTTCTGCAGGGTTATTCCCAAGACCCTCATGCCTAGAGAGGTAAGTTAATCACATCATTTTATTACTTGTTTATTATTAATTTTAATTAGATTATTATTTTAAACTATTAAGAGTATGTATTGTTTTTGCTATCAAATGAGTTCTATGTTTTTTTTTTCCTTTTGTGGTGTCTTTTTTCCTGAAAATTTCAGCCCTGTACAGTTAACCTCTTGTACCTTTCTTCCTTGTCATTATATGAATATACATACAAATAACAAATACTTTTATACATATGAGCATGTATGAGTATGTGTACTGCAAACCCTGTAAAATGCTGACTCTGTAAAAGATTATTGGAAGTCCACCATTCCTGCAACCCTCATCATTGCTTTAACACTCCATCATGAATGATAGACCTCTCTTTCTCTCTCTAGAATTGCTAGTTTTTTTTTTTTCAACGGCAAGGAACGACGTGCCAACCACCGTGATACTGGGCGCTGTGGCCAAGATCGACTACTCGACCGCCGCCAGCCCCTTGGCTCTCCTAGATGCGCGAAAACCCGACCTCCACCCTCCCGAAGGCACGACAGTGGAATAATCGGTAAAACCTCGCCTCCCATCCAAGACGAACCAGCGCCACCCGTATTTGCCCTTCACCTGGAGGCCGCAGAAAATAATGGGGAGAATGAGAGTCGAACCTGGGTCACAAGGAACACCAAGTTTTTCCTCAACTACTCCATCACTACCTCATTGGCAATTGCTAGTTTTATTAATATTTTTTTTGTTGGTTTGCAGTTGACTGGTGAGACTGTAGGAGAGGTGAAAGCAGTGGCAGATATGCACCAAAGGAAAGCAGAAATGGCAAAGCATTCTGATGCTTTTATTGCTTTACCAGGTTAGTATAATTTAAATATGTTAATTTAAAGCTTGGTCTTTTTTTAATTTACCCACACATAAGTTAATTTAAATATGCTGCAATGTTTATGGATATGAAATTGTTAGCTTTGATTTTTAAATAGCAAGAAAGTAGTATATATGGCAAGTTGCTTCTTTTTTTATTCCAATTCTCTTATTATAGTTGATTTTCCAGAAAAAAAAAATATTTTGGTTTATAATAATAAATTAAGGAGAGAAAAAGAAAGAGTTCTTGGTTTTGCCAATAACAACAGAGGTACAATTACGTATGCAGAAGGTACATTTGCTTTTTTTTTGCAGAATAGAAGTCAAGTTAAGCTTTTGAGTCTATGATTATCATAACACACCAGATTTGGAAGTAAAATCCCTTGTTTTCAATAGATTTATTTATTTGTTTTTATTCATTTTTTTTGTAGTTTTGTGATCATGTCAAGAAATTGTATATGTTTGTGCTATGAAAGTGATTGTCATCTTGATGATTAAACCTTACTTGTGTTGTGTCATAAATATTGTTTGTTTGTTTGTTAGTTCATTTCTTCAACATTTATTATTTTCTGTCAAGTGTACAATCACCTGCTCTGATCCATTTAAGGCAATGGCATTGTTACCTTGCAATTGACCGAATTTAGTAATAATGTTCACTTCTTTCAAATAATTGAAATTTACTATTTACGCCTGTTTCTATCACTTCAACAAATTTTAGTAAATTTAATTTGGAAAAGAAAGAATTATAGATTGTAACATGAAATGCAGGTGGATATGGCACTCTTGAAGAGCTACTTGAAGTGATCACATGGGCGCAACTTGGCATTCATGATAAACCGGTAACTTTCATTCATCTAGTATCTTGTATTTCAAAGCGAATGAATTTATAAAAAAAAATAAACCAACAAAGAATGATTAGAGCAATAAAAAGTTTAAATCTTGCAGGTTGGTTTGTTGAATGTGGATGGATACTATAACTCGTTACTGACGTTCATTGATAAAGCAGTCGAGGAAGGGTTCATAAGCCCAAGTGCTCGCCATATCATCGTGTTGGCACCAACCGCTAAGGTTTTGGTTAGAAAACTTGAGGTAATTAAGTTCCCAAGACCTTTGGCTTTTTGAGTCAAACAATCTTGAAAGTCAACTGCTTGACTTGTTTGATTTACAGGAGTATGTGCCTTGCCATGAAAGAGTGGCTTCAAAGTTGAGCTGGGAGATGGAGCAACAACTTGGGTACAATGAGTATGATATTTCTAGGTGATGGATCAAAATCAAATCATATGGGTTGGGTCTTTTTCTTTTTTCTTTTGGATGAAGGTACTAACTTTGAAAGGGGTTTTGCTTTGATTAGAATCTTGGTGTGAAGGGGATTAATCTTCTTTTTTGTAAATTATTGACTCAGAAATGATGTGGGAAACTCTCACTAATTTCTTCTCCTTTCCCGTGCAACTTTAGTTCCTTTTGTAATATAAACATATTAGATGTTAAAATGAAATTTCCATAGGCCAATCAATGTTGTAAAATCAGTTGTGACTTGACTCGTGATTTGTTGAATCTTTACCAAGTAGAAAATGAGATTGACCCATCTTACATTCACATTTAACAAATTATGCTTAACCTAAAAGAACCAAGGGTTTTAAACCATACAACACGTTCTAGACTTTTATTAAAACTAACAAAATTCGATGGCCTTTAGATGAACCCTCTATTTATACTAATCAAATATTAACTCTACCTTGGAGGATAAGTAAACTCTTCTAATATAATTAAACTTACTAAATATTGGTAAACTAGAATGTTACTCTTGCACGTTGCTGCAAGGAGTTCCATAGCGGTATTAATATTTACATATGTGTCTAGTGTGTGTGTATATACACGTTGCTGCAGGGAGTTCCACAACGGTATTAATATTTACATATGTGTCTAGTGTGTGTATATATATAACTTTATTTGTTTATAAATTGTAAAGAAGTTGTAATTTGTCATGAACCGAATCTTTAAAAAAAATCTGCACCCCAGGAAAAAATTCTTGGATCTGTCACTACTGAAAACACATAAAGATATTAACTTTATGAATCGTTGTGCACGTAGGTCATGTTTTCATGCATAACCCATCCAAAAAAAAACCAATTTTGCATGGAAAACCATACCTTAATCGACTTCAAACTGCACCGAGCCTAACTAGATCCAGTGTTCCCCTTCACTGCTTATGATATAAACACCTTAGGGTGTGTAGAAAACTGAATTATTAATGATATCGAAACATACAAAAAACCGACGGGTCAGTTTAATGATTTTCAGAAACCTGACAATAGTTTTATGGTTAACAAGGTTTACATACCAATCAGAACCGAACTGATTATATGTATTTTTAATTATAGATTATATGTATATTTTTAATGCTATGTAATATACTACTATATACAAATGTGTAATAACAGTTTGTTCCATAGTCAAAAAATAAAGAGTGAATTTCAATGATTGTCATTTATCTTTATACCCATTTTCAGACGCTGTCCATTATGTTCAAAGTTGACGAGTTTTGTCCTTTATGTTTTCATATCATACACGTTTTGTCCTTTAGGCCTAACCCAGTTAGTTTTTTCAGTTAAATTTGATCATCTGCTTTGCACATGAGTGCATTTTTGTCAATTCAAAGGTAAGTTCAACGACAGATTTATAGCTCAAAGCTTCTACAACCTTTAAACTGACAAAAATGCCCTCATGTGCAAAGCACATGACCAAATTTAACTGAAAAAACTAACTGGGTTAGGCCTAAAGAACAAAACGTGTATGATATGAAAACATAAAGGACAAAACTCGTCAATTTTGAACATAAAGGACAGCGCCTGAAAATGGGTATAAAGATAAAGGACAATCCTTGAAATTCACTTGTAACACCCCAAAAACGGGTTTGGTAAATTAGAACCCGGTTAATATAAAGAAGTGAGTTTTAGTCTCTTATATAATTAAAATGAAACTTGAGGGACCAAAACCGTTAAGTGGGAAACATGATTTTTATAAAATAAACTTAAAACACCACACACACAGTTTGTGTGTGTGTGTGTCGACATCCAGGAAGAAGAAACAAGGTTCAAACCCTAGTTTCACTAAAATCCTCAAATTGGAAGGGTAAATGAAGTCTAAATCCATAACCGAGTACGGATTAACGATCACCTTCTCAATGTGATCATAAGGTATGTCTTAAAAGTTAGATTGGTGATTATGAACGAAGTGGGTTATGTTGTAAATCATGAAAATGTATGAAATTGAGTATGAGGATATGTTAGAATCATCATATAGAACATGGGTTATGCATGATTTAGGTTAATTTGATGCTTAGAGGTGAAACCCATTAGTTATGGTGAGAATGATGACTTGAATCATCATCCATGTCTAATTCTTGTTGAATGTTGATGTATTATGTGAGTAATATGGATTCTTGTTAGAGGAATTGAAAGAAATATGATGATAATATGTTTGAATGTTTATGTGTGAATGATATATGTTAATTAGTAGGAGGATTTGATGAATTATGTGTGAGATTAGAAGAATGCGCATGAATTAGTTGTACACTATGCTTAGCAGATAGTAAACTCACCAAATGTATGATGGAATTATGAGGTAATTGAGACTAGATCACTTGTAAGTGATTTACAAAGTAGTTATGAAGTGGGTTTTAGATAATGTGATGTAAAATGATGATTTACTTATGTTAATGATGTTTGGAATCATACATGTGTGTGAATGTTTAAAGAAATCGGATAAGAAATGATAGATTAGCATGTTATAAGCATGGATGATAAATTCCATATAAGATCCGTGTGATAAAAGGGTTGTGACGAATGATGAATAAACTAACTATCATAAGAATTATATATGATAGTTAATGCTTGGTAAGCGGCAAGGAAGCTTTGGGAAAGAAGCGGGTCAAACAGGACTTATGCGCACGGGAAGCATATTCGGATGCTAGGTAAGTAGAGCTTACACCCCTCTTCGTAGAATATCTATTCATTGTATTGATTATGAACATGGTAAATAAATATGTGAAGTATGATGTTCCGACAAGTATTTGATACGGGTCGGAAAATTGTGGGTATGATAAGAAATTAAGGTTGATGTTTAAAAAGGGTAAAGGGGTATTATGGTAATTTTGGTTACAAGTTAACGAAGAAATAAGTTACATGGATGGGATAATGAATAACTAAAACCCCCACAAGGGTAAAATGGACATTTAGATTTAACGGGTCAAATGGTGGATATGTCACCATTTGGCGTTGTCGACTAATGAATTGTTTTGTCAAGTATCATGAATTCACAGAATGTATAGCAAAAGGATTTGCGTTGCTACTATCTAGCAATTTAGCGGATGAAGCATTAAAACGGGTCATAGCTTTGATCTGAGCCAGGTACGTGCGATTAGAGTTGTAGTTAAGTCGTATGATTGGTTAAATACGCAATGAAGTCCTTGTAGTAAAGGTTGGAATAAGTTGACCAAAACGCCCTTGGTGGGTATATCGGGCAAACGATCTTCAAAGTTGTTTAGGAACAAGTTGTTTGATTTGGTGAAATGATTTGGTCAAGTATGAAAGTGAAGAGTCTGGTTTTTGTAAGTCATAGACCATTTAATGCACAAACACCCATAACGGGTCAAAATGAGCCTTTGAGCGAAAATAGGTTAAGTGGATGCAAGACATCCGAGAATTTAATCTTTTATGGTAGACAACGTTGAAATTATAAGGTTCATGAGATATTGAGGTCAAATAAACAGATAATGATGATAAATGCATGAACGGGTCAAATCTTTGTAAAAAGGTATTAAGTCGAAAGCTTAAAAGTCTAAAATTTCGTTAATCCGGATGCCGGATGTTAACTCCATGTGATGGAGAATTAAATTACAAGCGTTTAGGAAAAAGAATCGTGTAAAACGGATCAAAAACGAGAGAGTTATGCTCGTTTCCGTAAAATTGGGTTGTGCTGGGAATATGCAGCAACAGCTGCAAACATTCTGATCATAATGGGTGGTGGCGCGACGCGACGGCAAAGGCATTATGCCGTCGCACGACGCCACGGACTCCAGATTTTATAAAAAAAATATATTTTAATTGTGTATGCGATGCGAACCCGTTTAGACCGTTTTTAAACGCATATAAACTAAGTATGATTGATTTATTTCATGTTTTAGGAAAGGTAGGTATGTATGTGTGTATGTATTTACGCAAATAAGAACATATGGGCGTATGCACGTATGTATGTATGCATTTATGCAAGTAGGTATATATGAGCGTATGCAAGTATGTAGTCGTGTATGAAGTTATGTATGTGAGTAGGCATGTATGGGTTAGGTATGTTGTAAGTAGGGATGTATGTATGTATATATGTATAATGTCATGAGTGTACGTAATGATGTAGGTATGTGTGTATGTAGATACGTATGTAATGATGTGGATGTGTTTATATGTGGGTATGTACGTATGTATGTAATTGGTTATGTGTGAACGTATGAATATGCATGAGGACTAACGATATTAATAGTGTGCCTGGTAAATGAAGTGTAACGCAAGAATATCAAAGAAGTCTCACCGCGGATTGTATGTTCAGATGGAAAGCTGGGATGTAAAGAGTTAATGGAATGAAAAGTAAACGTGAATAAATCTTGTATGTTTATAATGCGTACTAATGTTATGAATTTTATGTGGTGAGCACAGGTAGTACGAGTCACGAGGATCATCAAGGAATAGAGATTGAGGACCGAGTCACAAGACAGATTGTACGGGAAAGTTGGTGTATGCAATATAAAGAAAACCCATGTTATGTTTTTAATTATAAATGAGTCGATTTATGACTTCATGTGAAAAAAGTTGTGTTAAAATAAAACTTTTAAGTAAGTCAAGGTACTTATAATGAAAAGAAATTTTATGGCATGAACTTCCGCTGCGACTTTTCTTAAATACGTGTTAGGGCCTTACAAGTTGGTATCAGAGCCTTGGTTTGAGAGAATCAAGTACGAGAGTATAGGTACTTGAACTCAAACCTGTATGCTCTTGTGATGAGGAACCCGTACAATCCATGACTCGATCAAGATCTAAAGGTAGAAATGGAATGAAAACGTGTATGTATGCATTCATATGAAGAAACTAACGGTTATATTATGTGTAAGGTAAGCATAACCGATTGGAAAGGATGATCCGTGAATGCGGTCAAGAACCGGCATCAAGGCAAGTGATAAGACAAATGGACCCCAAGTACGTAAATTTAACGTGTGGGCGTATGACGTGGTATAATTAAGTGAGTGAAAGAAAATTTTAAATGAAATATAATAGTGATATGGCATTGAAGTTTTGAAAATAATACGCGTGCCAAAACTTGATTCTTCGTACATAAGGTGGCTATTACACGAAGACACAAAACTAGTATGTGGATTGTGTACGTGGCCAGTACACAAGAAACATATGACGTTCGTGAGACCGTGATAATTGTTACAGGTATGTCCGTTGGAATTAGGTAGTAGGTGGACGTGAGGGTAAAGAGAAACGTAAGACTTTCAGGAATGAAAGTATGAACGATATAATAGAATCCGCGAGACGGATTCGAAGCATGAAAGTAATGAAGTATGGATGACTTGTTTGAATCCGCGAGACGGATTCAAGGAAAGAAAGGCATGAATGGAATGTTTGAATCCGTAAAACGGATTCAAGGAAATGAAATGTAGAAATGATATGTCTGAATCCGCGAAACGGATTCAACACATGTAAGGAATGAAAGATGTGAATGATATGATTGAAATCCGTTAGATAGATTCAAATCATAGAAGGAAGAAAAAGTATGAATGGTATGTTGGAACCGCTAGACGGATTCGAAACATAGAAGTAATGAAAGGTATGGATGTTACATTTGAATCCGCAGGACGGATTTAAAATATAAAAAGGATGGAATTAGTCCACATCAGAATGTGTCGATAGTTTGACCGTGGTTGTGTCAAACGAGTCATATGGATAAATGTAAAGTAAATAAACAAAAGAATGATCGTAATAGGCATGCAAACCTAAGTTGTGAAACGAAAGAAAGAAGCTTTGAACCAGTTATGTGTTAAATGTGTTAGTAATAGACTCTTAGGAGTCATAATGAATGACGGGCTACGACCCGGACAATGGTTTTAGTATGAACGAGAAGGGTAAGTTTTAACGAAAATGCTGAAATGATGTAATGAATGTCTTTGCAAGTAAGCATGAATGGAAGGAAGTACGAATGTGTACCTTGATGTGTGCAAAATGCAACATATAAATTACATCAAATGAGGCATAAAACTAACCCTTTTTTAGTACTAATGTTGGAAAAAGTGTGTTTTTGTCTTCCTTTTGTATATTCAGGATTAAATGAGCTCAAATGAACAAAAGAAGCAAAAAGGCAGCTAAATCTAACAATAATACAAGAAAAGGAATAAACGTGGCATGCCCGACCTCCCGACAACATCTTCCCAAGCAAAACAAGAAAACAGAAGGCTGAACACGCCCCGTGCTCAGTGAGCACGAGGGCGTGCCCAAGTGTTTGCAGAAAAGACAAAGCTATAGAAGCTTCTATCACCCACCACGGGGGCGTGCCCAGCGGACACGGGGCCTTGGTCAACTCTAAGATTCGCAGAATCTGAGGAAATCTTGATAGTACAGATACGCTTCTGCACGCGGGGTCGTGCCCAGCGGACACGGGGGCGTGGTCAACTAATGCAGACAAACTACAATTAATGAAGAAAGAGAAGGAAGATGGACACGGGGCCGTGCCTAATGGACACGGGGCCGTGCCCGAGCTGCTGTTCAGGCTATAAATAGGTGTGCTTGGCTCATTTGCAAACCATCCCTAGGCAAACCACCTCTCTCACACTACACCCACCCTCCACCACCATCACAACCCACATCCACCACCATCATCCATCATAGAGTGTGTGTAGTAGTCTCGGGATCCAAGATTGATCGTAAAAGTTCTTGACAATCAAAGGCCATGTTTGCCTAAGTCTCTTACATCACTTGGTGAAGACAAGTGTTTAGTGTAATACTTTTTATTTTTAATCTTTTCGCACTTTTTATTTGGTTATGTATTAATGACTTTAATAACTAGTTTCTTATGTTGAAAGTGATTATTCCTTATCGTTTGTCCGTGGTGTCTTGGCATTACTTTACTGTCTATATAAAATAAAATATTTTCACCATTCATATATCCACGGTCTATATGGAGATATGTTGGCTACCTGGTCGGGGGTTAAGGGAATGGTTTGGTAAGAGTCTTGCCTTGTTCAGTGTATAGATCCTGCAAGGACCTGGGTCAAATTTAGTAGGACCTCCTTCAATACCCACCGGTATTGGATGGCGGGGGTCCAAACTCTTTGATCCCCTCATATGTAAGCTACTATTAATACTTTAACCCGGCTACTTAGGACTGTATCCCTGCTGACTCAGACTACTTAGCCGAGGGTAACGTCACCTTCAAAAGAGGGGCCTCCCACATTATGCATTAATAACTTAATTAATTATCTTTCAATAATCCGACCCTTTAGGATTGTATCCTTGCTGACTCAAACTACTGGGTTGAGGGTAACTTCACCTTCAAAAGAGGGGCCTACTACAATAACTAAGATAATCTCTTAAAAAGTGCAAAAGTGCGGAAATAATCAAAGGTTACACTACACACGAGTCGGATCCAAGTGATTCATCTTGTCTATCTGTTTTTATTTTATTTCATTTTTCAGCATTTTAGTTAGTTTTATTTTTCTAGTTTAAAAACCTTTTTCTAACTTTTCATTTGATTAGACGTTGAGGATAAACCGGTATTAAAAGCTCTTGTGTCCTTGGACGACCTCGGTATCTTACCAACACTATACTACGCTCACGATGAGTGCACTTGCCCATATGTGTGTTTAGTGTTAGTAAATATCGTGTTTTTATAAATTTAAAACTTGGCTAAAAAAGTGTTAAAGGGCTTAAAATATACATTAAATCTATACGACACTTCACATGCATCAAGTTTTTGGCACCGTTGTCGGGGACACAAGGATTTTAAGAAAGTTAGGAATCAACGGCCTAATCGTTTTTTCTTATTTTTTTGTTTTTTTAGGATTTTCTTAGTTTTTCAGTTTCTGCAGAGCTCAGCATGGGCCGTGCCGGTCGGACACGGGGCCGTGCTCAGCGTTATTACTGGCAGTTTTTATTTTCCGAGTTACAGTGAGTTGAGCACGGGGCCGTGTCAAACTCCCCAGTAACAGGGATCCGGAAAACAATTACTGCATTTCCGACCACGGGCCGTGTTCACCTGAGCACAGGGCCGTGGTGAACCTTCTGACCAACTTTCTTTTCTGGTTTTATTGCATGACTTGGAACCCAGGCGCAACATCTGAACTTTCTACGTAGTGTATGAGCTCCAGTTCTAGTAGAGACATAAAAGAAACCCTAGAAGAACCCGAACGCTTTCTCAGAAAAAGACTTAAAGCTAAAAACCAAGAGAAAGTTTCAGGGGACCCACTTCCAATGGCGGATCAACGTACCCTCATGGATTACCTACGACCCACCGTGGGTAATCTTGGCGCCGCTATCAATGCACCGAATGTCGAAGCCAACAACTTCGAACTTCGGCCGCATTTGATACAAATGCTTCAAAACTCCGCAACCTTCCATGGGCTTGCGGACGAGGATCCCCATCTACATATCACTAATTTCTTAGAAATATGTGATACTTTTCGGATCAATGGAGCATCAAACGATGTCATCCGCCTTCAAATGTTTCCATTTTCACTAAAAGACCGGGCTAAGGCTTGGCTTAATACCCTCCTAGTTGGCTCGGTAAACACCTGGGATGAACTAGCTCAAAAGTTTCTATATAAATATTTCCCTCCTGCTAAAACGGCTAAATTAATGACTGAAATTAATACATATTCAATAGAGGATGGGCAATCTTTATATGAAACTTGGGAAAGGTTCAAGGAGCTACTAAGAAAGTGTCCTCATCACGGTCTTGCGGTATGGCAACAAGTATCCACTTTCTACAATGGGTTGTTGCCACACACAAGACAAACACTTGACTCTAGCTCCGGGGGACTTTTAGGTAATCGTCGCCCAAATGAAATTTATAATCAAATTGAGGAAATTTCTCAAACCAATTTTCAGTGGCACGTTCCCCGAGGCAATAAATCCATTGCCCCTGGCGCCCATAAGGTTGATGAAAGCACTTCCTTGCAAGCATAAATCGAGGCCCTCTCTTCAAAAATTAAAAAGTTAGAAATGACAAAAACGGTCTCGGTTATGGCTTGCGAGGGGTATGGTGGACCACATGAAAATTGAAGTTGTATGAAAGAAGTTGATGATCAAACAGAATTGGTAAACTACATTGATAATAGACCTAGGCCGTCGGGTCCTCCAACGGGTACCTACAACCAAGGATGGTGTAACCACCCTAACCTTGGTTGGAGAGAACCCGGAAATGGTAGTAACCAACAAAATATAAACCAACGAACAAACTTTCAACAACCAAGAATCGAGTCACAAAATTTCTCTCAACAACAAGGTGGACGAGAAAGGCTTGAAGATACTGTATCTCGCCTCGTCTCCGACACCAAAAAGAAAAACTCGGATCGATTTCAACAATTGGAATCGAATTTTAGAAATCAACAAGCTAGCATTCATAACATTGAAAAACAATTAAATCAAATAGCTCAAAATTTCTCCGAGAGACCACAAGGCGCGTTACCGAGCAATACCGAAACCAACCCAAAGGCACAAGTACATCTCATCACATTGAGAAACCGAACCGTGGGTCCCGAGGAGGCTCCATTACCACCAACTGAAAGAAGCCAATCTAGCCAAACCTCAACTCCACCCACGCCCCAACAAGAGAAGGCTTCTCCACCAATTCAAGAGCCTACTAAGACTCCTCCGGTTTCATACCCCGGTCGGTTAAGTCGTCGAAAGACCGATGAGCAATTCGCAAAGTTCGAAAATTTACTAAAACAATTGCATGTTAATATTCCATTTATCGAAGTCCTAACTCAAATGCCTAAATATTCCAAATTCATGAGGGATTTCCTCACTCATAAAAGGAAAATTGAATCATTGCAATTAGTTAACTTAGGCGAAGAATGTTCCGCCTTACTACTCAACAAACTCCCGCAAAAGAAGCTTGACCCCGGAAGCTTCACAATTCCTTGCTCGATTGGGGGAATCCCCCATTCGTAATGCACTAGCCAATCTCGGGGCAAGCATCAACCTCATACCTTCATCAATGTTCAACCGAATCGTCTTTGGAAAAACAAGCCCTACAAAAATAAGCATACAACTCGCCGATAGATCCGTCAAATACCACAAGGTGTCGCTATTGGTCAAAGTCGGTGAATTTGTCTTTCCGGCCGACTTTGTCATACTAGATATGGAGGAAGATGCCGAAGTACCACTCATCCTAGGGAGGCCATTCCTAGCTACGACCCAAGCAGTGGTAGATATGAATGATGGAACACTAACATTGAAAATTGGGGACGAGGAAATGAAGTTTGGAGTTGGAAAAAGAGTAGAAGACGACGACCCGGTCAACTACATGAAGGTCGTTGACTCAAGTTTGGATGATGCTCTCTGATGGTGTAGCATGGGATGCAAAACATCCCACTTGGGTGACATATGACCAGGCTTTGGGTCTAGCCAAGGACCCTTATAAACGTGGCGCACCACGGAGGCATTCCGTGGAACTATCATTAGCTTAGTTTAGATTAATTTTTTATGCTTTTTAGTTTAATTTTAATTTTCAGGAATAAAACACACTTGGGATGGTGAATGATACTAAGGGAAACTTGCACCAGCACCCCATGCACAAAAACAGGGCCATCCGACAAATTTTTCTTCATTACAACAAGTTCAGCACGGGGCCATGCTAACCCAACACGGCCCGTGCTCAACCATCTGCAGAAAATGCCCAGTTCAGGTAACTGGACACGGGTCGTGGTCACCCAGCACGCCCCCGTGTCCATGCTTCTGTTTCTTTTACACAATTTTTGTTACTGGCGATCTGAACACGAGTGTGTGTAGTAGTCTCGGGATCCAAGATTGATCGTAAGAGTTCTTGACAATCAAAGGCCATGTTTGCCTAAGTCTCTTACATCACTTGGTGAAGACAAGTGTTTAGTGTAATACTTTTTATTTTTAATCTTTTCGCACTTTTTATTTGGTTATGTATTAATGACTTTAATAACAAGTTTCTTATGTTGAAGGTGATTCTTCCTTATCGTTTGTCCGTGGTGTCATGGCATTATTTTACTGTCTATATAAAATAAAAGATTTTCACCATTCATATCTCCACGGTCTATATGGAGATATGTTGGCTACCTGGTCGGGGGTTAAGGGAACGGTTTGGTAAGAGTATTGCCTTATTCAGTGTATAGATCCTGCAAGGACCTGGGTCAAATTTAGTAGGACCTCCTTCAATACCCACCGGTATTCAATGGTGGGGGTCCAAACTCTTTGATCCCCTCATATGTAAGCTACTATTAATACTTTAACCCGGCTACTTAGGACTGTATCCCTGCTGACTCAGACTACTTAGCCGAGGGTAACGTCACCTTCAAAAGAGGGGCCTACCACATTATGCATTAATAACTTAATTAATTATCTTTCAATAATCCGACCCTTTAGGATTGTATCCTTGCTGACTCAAACTACTGGGTTGAGGGTAACTTCACCTTCAAAAGAGGGGCCTACTACAATAACTAAGATAATCTCTTAAAAAGTGCAAAAGTGCGGAAATAATCAAAGGTTACACTACACACGAGTCAGATCCAAGTGATTCATCTTGTCTATTTGTTTATATTTTATTTCATTTTTCAGCATTTTAGTTAGTTTTATTTTTCTAGTTTAAAAACCTTTTTCTAACTTTTGATTTGATTAGACGTTGAGGATAAACCAGTATTAAAAGCTCTTGTGTCCTTGGACGACCTCGGTATCTTACCAACACTATACTACGCTCACGATGGGTGCACTTGCCCATATGTGTGTTTAGTGTTAGTAAATATCGTGTTTTTATAAATTTAAAACTTGGCTAAAAAAGTGTTAAAGGGCTTAAAATATACATTAAATCTATACGACACTTCACACGCATCAACCTCAATGCATCTACGATAAATAAGAGGAATGAAATGCGTGACACGTTATAGTGTGTACGTAAGAAATTGTAGGAGAATTATAAGTGAGTAAACACCTAGTAGGATGAATGTTTGAATGAAGTGTGCTAACCGCTAAATTGTTAATGATAATGTTAGAACTCTTGACGCAATGAAACCAATTGAATTGGTGGAAGGATGTGTACAAGTGGGGACACCATATGTGGATAAATGAAATCTAGCCTGGTACGGTTAGTGTTCAGGAAGAATGCGGATCTATCTGGATCACGGATTGTGGATTGATGATATGAGATGAGGTTAGTAAAAGTTTAACTTATGTCGGATAGTATGAATTAGTAAATTGAAAACGCCCTACAAATTGAATGGTGGAAGGAGTATGGTATAGTATGGAATGTTTGATTACTAATAGTTGACATAAGAAAAGAACTATGTCAGTAAGAACTAGATTTTAAATTTTTTGAGCGAAAATTTCGGGTATTGGTTAAACTCTCGTATGAAGAACCTGCGTGATACGCTTGCTAGGGCAACTTAAGTAATGCATGAATTGAGAAGAATAGTAATGTAGTATAAATGAGGTGAGTTGAAGTTAACGCAAGGGTACGTATGGTACAAATAACTATAGGAAACATAAAATGATGTTAACTTTGGAGTTAAGCGTGTATAGGTGACTATGAAATAGTAGTTTTGTTGCGATAACAAAACAAGAACTAACTATTATATGATATATGTATAAAATATAGTCTAAGAGATGGGATAAAGATACTAGATCTGTTATAACGGATCATACGAATGTAAGTACGATAATAAGCATGAAGAGGTATGCATATTGACCCACTATAAAGGGCCAAGGAAATGAGAATGTGTGTAAAGGTAAAGTATGAAAAGTATGGACTTGCTAGAAAGAAGTCAATTATATGAATGGTTATGACCCGAGAATGGATAGTTACTTAGCATTATAACGTACCTATCGAAATTAAACATAGATGTGTATGTATAAATTACGAATTTAGATCGTATAGTCGACGAAGATGATATGAAATTTGAAATAAACAAAAAGGAATGTTATTAATAGGATGTCGGAATTGTTTCAAGTAAACAAAATGGTATATTGCATAGGATATACAAGTATTAGAAAGATGAATGAACCATTAGCTATGAAAGGCGTTAGAAGCTAACGCAATTAGTGAAAGCGACACTAATAAGAACTCCGGGACGGGTTCTTGAAAATAGAAGATTGTCACTGAGATGGGCTAGTGGTCGTGTTGATGGGGAAAAGGGAAAGGATAATTAGTGTTTAATGGAAATGAGAAAGGTTTCGGGGACAAAACCTAATTTAAGGGGGGTAGACTTGTAACACCCCAAAAACGGGTTTGGTAAATTAGAACCCGGTTAATATAAAGAAGTGAGTTTTAGTCTCTTATATAATTAAAATGAAACTTGAGGGACCAAAACCGTTAAGTGGGAAACATGATTTTTATAAAATAAACTTAAAACACCACACACACACATAATGTGTGTGTGTATCGACATCCAGGAAGAAGAAACAAGGTTCAAACCCTAGTTTCACTAAAATCCTCAAATTGGAAGGGTAAATGAAGTCTAAATCCATAACCGAGTACGGATTAACGATCACCTTCTCAATGGGATCATAAGGTATGTCTTAAAAGTTAGATTGGTGATTATGAACGAAGTGGGTTATGTTGTAAATCATGAAAAGGTATGAAATTGAGTATGAGGATATGTTAGAATCATCATATAGAACATGGGTTATGCATGATTTAGGTTAATTTGATGCTTAGAGGTGAAACCCATTAGTTATGGTGAGAATGATGACTTGATTCATCATCCATGTCTAATTCTTGTTGAATGTTGATGTATTATGTGAGTAATATGGATTCTTGTTAGAGGAATTGAAAGAAATATGATGATAATATGTTTGAATGTTTATGTGTGAATGATATATGTTAATTAGTAGGAGGATTTGATGAATTATGTGTGAGATTAGAAGAATGCGCATGAATTAGTTGTACACTATGCTTAGCAGATAGTAAACTCACCAAATGTATGATGGAATTATGAGGTAATTGAGACTAGATCACTTGTAAGTGATTTACAAAGTAGTTATGAAGTGGGTTTTAGATAATGTGATGTAAAATGATGATTTACTTATGTTAATGATGTTTGGAATCATACATGTGTGTGAATGTTTAAAGAAATCGGATAAGAAATGATAGATTAGCATGTTATAAGCATGGATAATAAATTCCATATAAGATCCGTGTGATAAAAGGGTTGTGACGAATGATGAATAAACTAACTATCATAAGAATTATATATGATAGTTAATGCTTGGTAAGCGGCAAGGAAGCTTTGGGAAAGAAGCGGGTCAAACAGGACTTATGCGCACGGGAAGCATATTCGGATGCTAGGTAAGTAGAGCTTACACCCCTCTTCGTAGAATATCTATTCATTGTATTGATTATGAACATGGTAAATAAATATGTGAAGTATGATGTTCCGACAAGTATTTGATACGGGTCGGAAAATTGTGGGTATGATAAGAAATTAAGGTTGATGTTTAAAAAGGGTAAAGGGGTATTATGGTAATTTTGGTTACAAGTTAACGAAGAAATAAGTTACATGGATGGGATAATGAATAACTAAAACCCCCACAAGGGTAAAATGGACATTTAGATTTAACGGGTCAAATGGTGGATATGTCACCATTTGGCGTTGTCGACTAATGAATTGTTTTGTCAACTATCATGAATTCACAGAATGTATAGCGAAAGGATTTGCGTTGCTACTATCTAGCAATTTAGCGGAGGAAGCATTAAAACGGGTCATAGCTTTGATCTGAGCCAGGTACGTGCGATTAGAGTTGTAGTTAAGTCGTATGATTGGTTAAATACGCAATGAAGTCCTTGTAGTAAAGGTTGGAATAAGTTGACCAAAACGCCCTTGGTGGGTATATCAGGCAAACGATCTTCAAAGTTGTTTAGGAACAAGTTGTTTGATTTGGTGAAATGATTTGGTCAAGTATGAAAGTGAAGAGTCTGGTTTTTGTAAGTCATAGACCATTTAATGCGCAAACACCCATAACGGGTCAAAATGAGCCTTTGAGCGGAAATGGGTTAAGTGGATGCAAGACATCCGAGAATTTAATCTTTTATGGTAGACAAAGTTGAAATTATAAGGTTCATGAGATATTGAGGTCAAATAAACAGATAATTATGATAAATGCATGAACAGATCAAATCTTTGTAAAAAGGTATTAAGTCGAATCTTAAAAGTCTAAAATATTGTTAATCCGGATGCCGGATGTTAACTCCATGTGATGGAGAATTAAATTACGAGCGTTTAGGAAAAAGAATCGTGTAAAACGGATAAAAAACGAGATAGTTATGCTCGTTTCCGTAAAATTGGGTTGTGCTGGGAATATGCAGCAACAGCTGCAAACATTCTGATCATAATGGGTGGTGGCGCGAAGCGACAGCAAAGGCATTAGGCCGTCGCGCGACGCCACAGACTCCAGATTTTAGAAAAAAATATATTTTAATTGTATATGCGAGGCGAACCCGTTTAGACCGTTTTTAAACGCTTATAAACTAAGTATGATTGATTTATTTCATGTTTTAGGAAAGGTAGGTATGTATGTGTGTATGTATTTATGCAAAGGGCGTATGCACGTATGTAGACATGTATGAACGTATGTACGTATGTAGGTACGTATGTATGTATGCATTTATGCAAGTAGGTATATATGAGCGTATTCAAGTATGTAGTCGTGTATGAAGGTATGTATGTGAGTAGGCATGTATGCGTTAGGTATGTTGTAAGTAGGGATGTATGTATGTATATATGTATAATGTCATGAGTGTACGTAATGATGTAGGTATGTGTGTATGTAGATACGTATGTAATGATGTGGATGTGTTTATATGTGGGTATGTACGTATGTATGTAATTGGTTGTGTGTGAACGTATGAATATGTATAAGTATGTATGAAAGTAGGTACGCATGTATCCAATGAAATTGATGACTAACGATATTAATAGTGTGCCTGGTAAATGAAGTGTAACGCAAGAATAGCAAAGAAGTCTCCCCGCGGATTGTATGTGTAAGTCCCGTGAAACGGATCTTTCAATGATATCAAACAACACCAAGTTTGTGCGGAATCCAAACTTGATGTGATTCAAGAATAAACACGAAAAATATGAAATACGAAGAACACAACGAATCACCTTTAAACACTTGCACACGATTCTATTACTATCAACTAGCAAAACCGTCTAGTACAAGTGTTCTACCACCAAATCACCTCTCTCTCTAGAGAAAATGTAACAATGATGATCAAACCTAAAAACAAGTTGAAAACTTGTTTATATACATGGACAAGCCCACTTCCCTACATGGACTTCCCTTGGGCCTGCTTGGCCCACATGGCCTAAAGCTTGGCCCAAGTGACCTATAAAGGTCCACAACCTAACATAAACTAACCCGGTAAGACCCAGTTCATAACCATAGCTCGTTGTATTAATTTGATGCGTCAGTCTCACACTTTAGGGCCTAACAATCTCCCCCTAGACTGATGCCATCAAATTGTCTTCATAACATGAATTCAGCAACATCCTCAACGAAGTCTATGGTTGTCTCTATGCTGCAGATGTTGTGGAAGTTCTTGACTTCTGAACTCTCAGCACTGGGTCTCTTTCTTCAGCTCTTGTGGTTAGCTTCATATCAGGATCTCGATCAGCTTTGCTTGAAATATCTTTGTCAAAAAGAATGTGAGAGGAGGATTCTCAGCAGCTCTTTTCTTCTTCAGTCTTTGTCTTTCAAGCAGGTTCACGGTACTTCTTCAAATGCACTATCACTGTCAGACGGCAATTCGTATCCGATTCTTCTGACTCAGGTACATCTTGTTGTTGTGCTGCTTCAGGCTTCTTCAGCAACTAACAGCATCTCAGTCTTCATCAACCCCTGTTCTTGATTGAAATCAAGTTCTGCACATACTCACAAACTTATAAGCAAACATTTCTTATGCAACAGGGAGAGTACCATATGAACACTAGGTACATGAAATTTCACAATTTAAATTCTTTTAACTTTTGATGATCAGTCAAATCTTCAAGAACGGTTATATTTTTTAATTTTAAGAAAAACAAATAAACACACTATTTTTTTGGATTTTTGGTTTTATAGAAAAACAAGACACTATTTTTGGATTTTTGAATTTTTCTATTTTTTTTTTTAATTTTTTAAAAATTTAAGAGCAAGAAACAAATAAGAACTCAAAATATAAACAACTACCATAATATATAATTACAATTGCAATGGGATCAAAATTCGTTCTCAGGCAGACTAAGGAACACTTTTCAGTACGAGCCTAATCAAACTGGTCTATGCGATTGCCAATATGTTTGTCCACTTAAACTTTAACGCTCAACTTTCAATTTTTCAACTTCGTGATATGCTTAAGGCAATATTATACTATTATACCCGTGTGTCCCATTCCAAGGCATACCCCAGCGATCAAGGTAAGCACAACGATTCATCGTAGCAGGTGAGTATACTGATGTCATCCTTTAAGATATCCTGACTGTGTCTAGGTCTGCATATAATCTGTTTTATCATGTTTTGATTTCTTAACAATGAACACCCAAATAAATACTAATCAAATCCTGGAAATATATACAGCACACTCTATCATGCAAGTATCTTCCCTACCACATATTTCACAAGTCCAATCTAGATTTCTGAAATCTTAACTGGGAATAGGTTGAGAAGAGAACAGAATAGATCTTTTGCAGAGATGGTATAATATACAGATCAAATGAGTTTTTCTCAGTTTGATATAGGTTTCTTGGGTTTCTTTTGGGCACTTGAGGGCCTCTTTCGGGTGTATAATTGATCTACAGAGCGACAACGTACAGCTAGGTCAGCATGTATCTGGATGCAGCAGAAGCTGACGTTGCCTAGCACCTCCAGGTCAGCATATATCTGGATGCAGCAGAGGAGGTACACGACTTTTTCAGAGAAGATTTCAGAATCAGATCAAAATTGTGTGTATCGGGACAACATACAGACATTCAAATAGAAATGAGCTAATTCCAAGTGACTTTCTTTCCTGGGGTCATGTACAATTTTAGTTCTAAACAGAAGGACAGCCAAGATATCCCCGGATGATTCAACAATATAAAGACCCGAAACCTCAGATGTTGGCTATCTATCAACGCAAGATTTAAGACCATAAAATCATACGCCGTTGGTATGTTACCCACATGATACATAGTTCGTTATGTTTATATCACTTAGTATCTTTTATCATGTTGAGCGTCAAGCCTATCGACATATCGCAGTAGATCCTAGTCTTTTCAGCTATGGCACCTTACATGTGTTAGACAAAACCCTTTAACACGAACAATTATTTCACTTCCCATATCATGCAATCTTTCTTTTTGGCTTTTTCATTTTTCTAATGTTTTTGTATTTTTCTCATTTTCTCCCCCTAAAACAATACATATTTACAGCAAACTCTTTTTGTATTTTCTGAGTTTTCTCCTCCTAAACTCTATATCTATCTATATGTTCCTCTCCCCCCCTAAATTTGTGCATAAATCTTGTATTTTTGCGCAAATTTACCATTTACTAGAGAAAGAACACTTTATATACAAAGTATAAACTAAGAAAAAAAAGAGAAAAATATTTTTGCTTAACCGTTCCGTCATTAGATTGAAGACTAATCAAATTCAAATCAAAGTACGGAATTTAAATTGTACCTTTTGCTGATCTTATCTTACTTCTCTTATCTCCTCCAAAGGAAACATATCATCTGTAAAAAAAATTTTGAACTTTTTGCAACAGAGAAATGTTACCCGTTTTTATCTCTGGAACAACCGCTATCAACATTCCAGAGATTGTCAACAGCTCCTCCTTGGTTGTTCCTGAAAGGTAAGGAGATTAGTAAGACATGGGTACCCAGGCCATCGTGGTCCTGGGATTTCCTGAAGCATCAAAGTAAAACACTTCTTTTAAACATAGGTCCCCTTTCGTCTCAAGGATTGGAGATGTTGCTGCTTTGGATTTGGGTTTCCAAATCTGTTTCGGTCTAGCAAACGCGTTTGTTGCCTTCGGTTGAGCAACTTTAGTTGTTTCAGGTTTGTTAGTTTTAGAAAAACATTTTTGTTCCTGAACAGCCTTGCGTTTGTTTTTAGCAGCATTCCAATCCCCATCAGAAGGTTTAACCTTGGAATTCACATTCTTCATTGCCTTAGGTGATGAAACCTTCATTGGCTTAGAATGGTAGTTATCCTTAGGTGTAACCCTCTGATTTTGAGCATAATACGGTTCATGGGGATGATTTGCGCAGTTCCGAGCAATGTGACCAGCAATGCCGCAATTGAAGCATGTTTGTCTCTTCATGTAGAAGGCATTCTGATCATCTTGTGTAGCTCTTGCAGGCCCTGAAGGATGAACTGGTCCTTTTTGTGCTTGTTTTCCTTGCACATTTCTTGCAAACGAGGATGAATTTGGATGTCTATACTTGTCGTTTGCTGGGGCCTTCTGTGGTGGAGATTTCTTTTGATTCTTCTTGTTTTGTTTAGACTGCAAGTCTTGTTCAGAAATCTCACCAGTCTTTCCGAAAGCTTTGTTAGCACAGTCAAATGCATATTTCTCACATTTGCCATTAATGACTGGCTTGACGAAAGCATTTTTCACGTCACGGGTCTTTTGAGAACTATTGCTGCCCGTTGAGGACTGTGGAGAGCCTGATCGTCTGTGATGTTTAGGCTTCTTATTTCCGCGTCCTTTACCTGCTCGCTTCGACTCTTGTTGCTTGATCTGAACCTTTTCATCACTAACAGAAGGTTCAGATTGTTTAGCTTGCACACTTGGAGCCTTGTCCACGTCAATCTTCTCTTCATCCTTCATGTCATCAGCTTTGACAGAATCGGAGAGTTTTGGTTTGTTAGATGAAATACCATAAACTTTAGCAGGAGCTTCATCTGAAACATTTGACAAATTTTCAGCACAAGACAGTTCTGCACATGACGCCTTTGAGCTGAATCCACTAGAATCAACTGATTCCAATTTCCCAGAATCAGTTGCTTCAGATGATTCACATTTGGAATCAGATGGTTCAACTGGCTCATTCGTTTCATTTGTCGTTTCAGTCTTTGTTTCACAAGCATCAACGTTTTCGCCCAAACCGTCAGACCTGAAATTAATCACAGAACGAAAAACCGAGTTAAAAATATCACATGACGAAATAGAGTCTTGATTAAGTTCATTTATTAAATTTTCATAAGAACCAGACTCTGATGCTTGTTCATCCCCAACTACATTTTCAACTTTTACTTCAACTACTTCATCTGCAGGGGAAGACGAAGCATTAGGATCAAAAGTACCCTTTGAAACAAAATTTACCGAAGGACTCGCTCGTTTATCAAAAGGTCTGCTGTTGATTGATGACTTATCAGTTTTAGGACCGTAAGCCATCTTGTCCTCATTCATCAATTCCTCCTCAGTCATGGGTAAATATGTGTAGTTGTCATTATATGGAGGAGGAACTTGGTTGAAACCCAAACCACGCCCTTTATTTTCCTTGTATGCGAGCTGTTGATCACACAAGTTTTTGACCAATTTGCTGGAAGAATCATACTTTTTAATGTTAAGTTCGTTAATTTGATATCTTTCTCTGATATCTTCCAGTTCTTTGATCAAAATGCATACCTTCTCCTGTGCCTCCAAGAAATGGGCTGTTTTTACACTTACATCATCCTTAAGTTTGATGATGTCTTTTCGCTGAGCTTCAATTTTATCTTTATAAAGCTTTTCATTCTTTGATAAAGTAAAATTTTTATTTTTTATGTCGTTGTAGTCTTGAATCAACTCAGCGTTGTGTAACCGATATGCCTCATTTCTTTCTCTACACTCAGGAGTGCAAAAGACAGAAAGTATCTCTTCACGATCACGAGTAATTTCTTGAGCCAGGGGTTTGTTAAACATAAATGCTGAATTTTGTGTGGATGAGCAAACTGCAGCAAATGTGTTGCCTTGAGTAGACTGTTTGCCAGCATTGTCATATGATTTGATGATTGAGATCAGCTCATCCGGCTTCATTCTGTAACAATCGGTTGTCACTATTATCTGATTAACATTGGTAAACCAACTACAGTTTGCCTGATCTGGAATCTCTTTTATAGCATCCAGAAGCTTTCTATTGCTCATGCGAGTAGACACCACCATCTCTGCCTTCTCCATTTTAGAGAGCAGTTCAGCAAACCGGCCAATCAATGCTTCTATAGATTCACCAGAAAAGTATCTAAATCCTTGGAATTCCTGCTCAAGCACCTCTCTCTTAGAAGACATTTTTAAGAAGTGATCCCAAAAATGTGCGTTTTTAACAATTTCCTCAACACAAGCTTAAAGCGAGAACCTGTGTACTTGCTAACTCCAACCCGTGAACCCGCTTTCTGAACTGCACCTCGAAACCTGTCAAACCGATATCACAAGCAAACCTTTTTTTTTTTTTTTTTATTATAATTAATTTTTTAATTAATTAAAGAAATAGAATATCAAATATTATTATTAAAACAGTTATTATTATTATTTATTATATTATTATTAATAGTTAATGATTATGTAATGATGACAAAATGATTAGATTATTATAATTATTATTATTATAAAAACCTAACGTGACTTTCAGTAAAGTTCCAAATATGTTTCCCGACACACCAAACCGTCACCAAAACTATTTATCTTCTTAAATTCTATCTTTCCCGACAGCTCAACCTGTCACTTTATGTTTCTCCTTCTTCTTCCTTTTAAGAACCTGCAACTTGCAATGAACAAAGAAGGAGGTGATGTGATGGTGAATAATGATGGTTTATTTGATGGTAGATGGAGACGATGGATGATGCCGATGGTGATGAACCGGTGGTTGTACGATGAAGACGGAGGACTGTGATGGTTGCAGGTGTGATGAAGGCGAACAGCGGTTGAACGGAGAAGACGGTTGAACTGGTGGCCGGAGAAAAGATGATGAAGGTTGATAAATGATGAAGGTCGCCGGTGTCGGAGAAGATGACCGGAGTTGCAGATGGTGTTCGGCGATGGTGAACGAAGGTGGTGGTCGACGATGTTAACAGGATGATGAACGATGACCGTTGATGATTACGACTCGAAAATAAAACGTGATGACTCGAGATCTCGGTTGCGACTCGTAACCGTGGATGGTTGCGAGTCGAAACCAAAGCAGGATGAGCCGAAACGGTGGTTGCTACTCGAGAGAGACTCGAGATCTGAGTTCTGATTGCGACTAGTGATGATGATGATTGCCACTGGAACTCGAAACTCGGTTGCGACTCGGAACCGTGGTTGCGACTCGGAACCGTGAAACGTGATTAGTCGAGACTGTGAAGCCGGTTGCGAGTCGAGACCGTGATTGCGACTAATCCACTCGAGACTGAATTGTTGATGGAGGTTGCGAGTCGGAACGGCGGAGTCGAAATGGAGATTGCGACAGGAGATGTGGTGACTCGAAACTGTTGAGTCGGAATGATAATGAATATGATGAACGTGTGGACTTGTAACTGTGGTTGCGAGTCGGAGAAGGTGTGAGGTGGACTCGAAACCTCTGTTGCGACTCAAATGGTGACTCGAAACCAAAATGACAACTGTGAACAATTTGAAGATTGAGATAATGATGATGATCTGTTGTAAATCAAAAATAATATACGGAAATCTCAATCTCACCAAAATTATCAAGCTAACAAATCTCCGAAAGTTTTGGATTGGAAATCAAATATTGACTTTCGAAATCTTAAAAAAAACAAACAAAAGATTGTTTTTTTTTTTTTTTTTTTAAATATTAAACACCTCCTCAAAAGATCAAAATAGCGAAATATGACAATTTTCACACAAAATTGATGAACACAATGAAGAACGCGATGAATACCGAACCAAAAACAACGAAAATCTTGAATCTTTGATATCACACCGAGCCTAGAATAGGTTCTTTGGCTCTGATACCACTTGTAAGTCCCGTGAAACGGATCTTTCAATGATATCAAACAACACCAAGTTTGTGCGGAATCCAAACTTGATGTGATTCAAGAATAAACACGAAAAATATGAAATACGAAGAACACAACGAATCACCTTTAAACACTTGCACACGATTCTATTACTATCAACTAGCAAAACCGTCTAGTACAAGTGTTCTACCACCAAATCACCTCTCTCTCTAGAGAAAATGTAACAATGATGATCAAACCTAAAAACAAGTTGAAAACTTGTTTATATACATGGACAAGCCCACTTCCCTACATGGACTTCCCTTGGGCCTGCTTGGCCCACATGGCCTAAAGCTTGGCCCAAGTGACCTATAAAGGTCCACAACCTAACATAAACTAACCCGGTAAGACCCAGTTCATAACCATAGCTCGTTGTATTAATTTGATGCGTCAGTCTCACACTTTAGGGCCTAACAGTATGTTCAGATGGAAAGTTGGGATGTAAAGAGTTAACGGAATGAAAAGTAAACGTGAACAAATCTTGTATGTTTATAATGCGTACTAATGTTATGAATTTTATGTGGTGAGCGCAGGTAGTACGAGTCACGAGGATCATCAAGGAATAGAGATCGAGGACCGAGTCACAAGACAGATTGTACGGGGAAGTTGGTGTATGCAATATAAAGAAAACCCATGTTATGTTTTTAATTATAAATGAGTCGATTTATGACTTCATGTGAAAAAGTTGTGTTAAAATAAAACTTTTAAGTAAGTCAAGGTACTTATAATGAAAAGAAATTTTATGGCATGAACTTCCGCTGCGACTTTTGTTAAATACGTGTTAGGGCCTTACAAATTGACTCAAAAATAAAAAACCAAACTTTCATGCCCAATTATATTGTCTTGAGCTATATATTTTTAGCTAAGCCCAAATTCGAGGTTAACCGACCCACTATAACATTCATAACTGATTAACCGAAGCCGTCATAACCGGACGATTATGGTTATGGTTATTTATTAACCGACATCTTGATTATTGTTATGGTCTTGGGCCAAAACCGATCCAGGCACACCCTAGATATAACTTCCCCTAGTGATGAGCAACACAACTTTCTGATCCTCTCGCCAAAATCTTGAGCAAGGGTGGTGATTATCTCCCAATTCGGCTTCTCGCTCTTTCTCTACTTTCTCTCTCTAATATGGAAATCAAGATGTTGAGAATGAGGGCCTTAAGGTTTACTCTTTATTCTTAGGCCAGTGGGCGTATACCGCCTCTGGCCAAATCAGCAAGAATAGCGCCCCACCTCCATTTCCTCAGTGCCAGGGGGCATTGATCTTTTGCCATCACTCTAACGAGCGTTTTAGCGCATTGTTCGAGGAATTTGGTCAAAATGGCCGTTGGCAAAGGTCGTATATTATAAAAAAAATCCTTATACAAACACACTAACCAATCACAGACTAAAACACACACTAATTACAAACTAAAACACACACATTCTCCCCAATCATTTTTAATTACAAAAATGTCATCCCACTCTTCATCTAATTCATCCAGCTCTTTATCTGACGGAATGGTCGACGATATGCTTATCGCAGTGACGCAGGAGGCGATTCAGTATTTGCGAGAAGAAGTCGAATCGTCTACAACGCGTACCAAACAAGTGCATCTTGAACGAGATCGGTTAGGTGCTCGTGAATGTTTAATGCACGGTTAATTTGGTGAAAATCCGTTGTACGACGAGTGATGATATGTATTTTTAGTTTAACCTAGTTTAACTTCTTAAGTATTATATTTTTTAGTGACATTGTATTTTTTATTTAAATTGTGAGTTTTATATTTTTTTCATGTTATTTAAATTTAAATTAATATATCATAATTAAATAATGTTTAAATTTAAATAAAAAATAATAATTAGGTAATAATTATGAGGGTTTTAAACAATTGCATACAAGTTAAGGGGTGAACTTTAAAACCCTCTATCTGACATGACACTGATGTGGCGTGATAAAGCCTCTAGAAACTTTATGTTACACCCTCTAGCCTTGTGTGTAAGGATCTAATTAGGCCATGGGGTATGGGGCGGGGGTTGGGGGAAAACGCCCAAGGCACCACCCCGGGTGGGCTTGGGTTGGGGTGTGGCCCTTGGGGCTTGGGTTTCAAGCCGGGCGTGGGGCGGTGGAAGCGAGCTGACATGGCGGGCTGTGTATGGCCAAAAGAAAATAGCCGTTGGGCTAGCCGTTGGCCAACGGCTATGTTAAAAAAAAAAAAAATTCACTATAAAAACTCACATTTTTCTTCCATTTTTTACCACATTCAACCACATTTTCTATAAATTCATCTTCAATTTTCCTTCTACAAAATGAAAAAATGCATCCTTATAATCATCCTTTTGACCCGAACAACCCGTATGCATTACAAGAAAATAATCTCAGCCCACCACCCAATCGTCCAATGCCTCGTCCATTTTTCATACACTCTTCTTTGCCCCATGAAGCGAGTTACGCATCGCTTCTTGGGAATCGTTTGTTTACTAACTTCCCACACTCCGATGATTCGATACCTAATATAAAAGTTAGGAATTTGTTTTTAATTTTCTTTATTTAAAAATATTAAAAAAAATTAAATTTGTTGTTTTAAATAATATTCAAATAGCCCAGCGGGTCAGCCCAGCGAAGCCCACCAAACCCACGCCCCAAACCCCCGCCCCACCATACCGTGTTGAATGTGGGTTTAGCTCATGTCTGCCACCCAAGCCACGTGTCAACTAATGCCCCAACCCAAGCCCAACCCCCGCCCCCGCCCCGCCATACCCCACGGTCTTAGCAATTTACCATTCATGGGCGTCTCAATATAGTTGAACTTTCCCATAAAAACCCAATAAAGGCATAAACATATGCATCACATGTATTTAAATAGCAAATTCACAAATTTGGGGTACACATCGAAACTACACCAAGAATTTCATTATTCCAATCTAACGAACTCATTCTCGCCCTATTTTTAATTTTGTTATGATCTCCTCCAAAATTCTATCCGGATTTCTTTTGATATTGTTGGATATTTTGCCATTCCCCTCTTCCATAATAACCATATTCTTACCAACACAATCGATTGCACCATTTTTATATACTTTTATCTTCTTTAAAATTCTCTCTGGATTCTATTTGTTTGCCTGGCAGATTCGATGACGAGTTACATTTGTTAAATGTATCCACGGTTTTGTGATTGTGATATCTAATAAATATTCATCATTCAATGTATATGATAAGAAAGTTAAGAAATACCCATTTTTTCTCATGCCCATCATTAAGTTACTGTTTTTTTCACGAAAAAAGAGTTGAATAAAACAAAATTTTATTCATACAAAAATCAAGTAAATGCAAAACATTCAAAATTTTTAACTTTTCTTTGAATAAAAAAGTATATAGTGTTTACAATAATTGTCCTTGTTTGTAATTATAAAAGCAAAGTTCCAATTTGAAAATGTTTAGAAGCTTTAAATGTATAAAAAGATGCACAGTGAAGAAACAAAAGTTTTTGGGAAAAGTTGGTCACGATTGTATATATGAAACTTGTGTATCTAATCACCATGGTTTTAATGTATTTTTGTGATGTGTGTCTGGGTGTTTAGTTTTTCCTATTGAAAGTGGAAATGTTCATATTTATAAAATATAAAAGTATGATAAAAATCTCATCTGATTAATGTGTCATTTTCGTTGCATGGATTGAACAGAAAAAAAAAAAATAATAACAAACAGGAAAAAGTATGTAGTAGACATGTTATGTTTTGACCAAATTACAAGTACAAAGTTGGTGCTAAGGTTTTAGCAAAAGACATGGAACCCAGATTCTTGATTGGACCATTGAATACAATCTCCAATCTTATGCCTCCTATTTTGTCTATAGAAAGATATGACCTTTTGGGACAATATGGTGTTTAAACATGGACCCATTTTTCTACTCTTGTTCAATATTTGCTGTATGTATCATAGAAGGCCAGTTTATTACAACAGGTGTTGACAATGACGCTTGGAAATTGAGCAACAAGAATTTGAAAGTTGAAGAAAAAACACTTATCTTAACATATAGAGACTCATTTGTTAACATAAATAGCAGATAAAATAAATAACTTGTATCTTACCATGTAGAATTTCTATCTATTATCGTAAATAGTAGTTTAATGTAGGGTTGTTCACGAGCCGAGCCGAACCAAGCGGACCTTTGCTCGTGCTTGGCTCTTTTACAAACCGAACCGAGCGGAGCGGCTCATTTAAAACCGAGCCTCAAATCAAGCGAGCGTTTTTCGAGCCGTAAATATTCCGAGCGAGCATCGAGCGAAGTTCGAGCAATTTGGACAACCGTGTCGCCCGATTTAATTTTGCTAAGAGAAATAGTGACAATGTTTGGTCAAGTTTTTATGTCTTTACAAACATGCACATTTCATAATATAATATTTTTCTGATGAATAACAATATTGTGGCCAACGAGGCGATGATCATATTACCCAAACAATTACGTTGAGAGCAGGAGACGATCGACCTAGGGTAACGACATGAAACCTTAAGGCGATGAGCCGCCTTTCGTTTATCGGTTTAGGGTTTAACTTTTAGATTTGATATTAATTTTTTTATTGTCGTGGTTGAGCTAGTACTAGATATAGTTGTAAATTTGTATATAATGGATCAAAATCTAATATAATGGTATATATAAAACTATAAATTTAATTTATATTTAAGTATATATGTATGTGTAATGTGTGTATATATATAGATGTGTGTGTGTATGTACAATTTATATTTGTCACACCCTCAAATTACCACCTAGGGAGTGTCCCTATTAGGCGTGTGACTACTAGCAATGAGCCACTAATTACATTGAATCACAAGTTGTAATAAAGTTCCATCAATTAAGTAATAACAATTCCAATCATAAGTTATTCAAAATCACAAGTTCAGCGGAAGCATTAAAGTATCATAAGGTAAATACGAATTCAATCATAATAAATAAGTATTTGACAAATAATCCCGTTGGTATGACCATGACCACTCTTGCTCTCCAGCCAGCAAGCTCCTGTTTCAATCACCTAACGACCTGCGAGCATGTAACAAGTGTATCAGACAAAGCTGGCGAGTCCACAGTTTAAGAAAACGTTTGTTACCAGTTGAATGTAAAACAGTTCAATAACCAATGCAAGTAATATTGTTAATATCTCAATTCCGAACAAGACGGCTCCTGAAATACATGACTGCCCTTCCCACGTACTCCTATCTAGTACTGGGCCCCGACTGGGTCATTAGTTCACATCCGTCCTATCTAGGAGCGGTGTGAGAGTGCCAAACCTAAGTAGCGCTACCAACTAATACCCGTTACCCTCCAGGTAACATAATAAGGGACTTACAAAAATGATAGGTGAGAATATTAACCAATATACCCGTTATTACCCAGACCACTGACTGTCCCCAACCACTGGGACGCATGCTCGAATGTAGTGAACTCACCTTCGGTTTGCTCGGTAAGACCAGTTACTTGACCATACTTAGTTAGTTTAAGCCTATGATATTCACACGTACATTCCAATCAGTTTGCATCCAAGTTAATCACATTGTCACGTACGACAGTTACCACAAGGTATATACAATATATATTCTAAGTTCTTGTATTACTCAACAAGCATCATACACTTCACATCATAGGACAGTTATCATTTGTATCGATCAACCCACCCATCAATTCACCACTAACCCATATTTTAGATAATGTCCACATCATGATGACAATTGATCTTTATTCATTAATTAACATAAATTTATATACAAATAGCCCTATGTCATCCATTATCATCGCACAATTATTCCAAAGTTAACCATACAGTTTGTTATATCAATGCATTCATCATCAAATTGTCAAAACCATGACCCTAATCCATATACAGCTATCTTTGTGCACACAACAGAATATTTGAAGCATCATGTTCGGTTGACAAAATCCTAGTTTCTTATGTACATCCGTTATCATCACATACACTATCGAATCCGGTCTCATCGGTTTATGTTATCAAAAATTACCAGATTCCAATCGTAATAGAAAGATCATCATCCTACGGTCCTATCATCATACTAATCTTACACGTTTACAACTCGAAATCACTTATTTATTAGCATGCAATCTGCGTTATCATTTAGCCGTTCGATATCGATAGAAACCGTTTATTCGCATCAGTTGTTTATCATATCTCATACAATTCAAACATGGATTCTAACTACTCTAGATCACACGAAATCACATGATCATAATCACAATTTACACATTACAATTCGCACAGATTCGCACAAAGTCGGAAACGATCAGTAAGAATTAAAACAAACACGCTTATACTAACCAAACGATCGTGTGAGAGGGAGAGAGCCGTATCGAGAGAAGGAGAGCTTCGAGTTCCTCCAGCGACACCTTCGTGTCTCCGGCAAGTCGTGGTGCATTGCCGGCGTGAAGAGAGATGTTATCAAATGTTTGAAAGTCGAAGAATGGTTCCTGTCGTGATCCTCCGTGTATCCCGACGACTTCACTTGTTCCGCCAATGATCCGGCAATGGGAGGGTGTGTATAGCGAGGATTGTTGTTGTGAGAGGTAGAAAGTGTGATCAATGGTTTTGAAGGAGTTACAATTGATGGATGCCTAGATGATGGAGCGATGGGAGGGGGAAGGAACTGCCGACTTTTGCATGAGGGACTCGGGTTTTACCAATGATTGTAAAAGAGGATATATGTACACATTCTCATAAATTGTGCATACAAATGAATCAGTGGGTTGGGCCACTAGTTGAGAGGGCTATGGCTCATATTGGGCTAACCGGCCCAGGAATACACATTTATCCAACACTAGCATTTCACAAAATAATTATGCACAATGAAAACACATTTTTTTTTAATTGACATAACATACACCCGATTATGACGTAGAACGGAGCATGAAGAGTAACGACACAACTTAAGTGTTGCGAGATTAGGCGATTCTAACCTTGAAAGTGCGGGTTGTCACATCATCCCCAACTTGAAAGAAATTTCGTCCCGAAATTTGACAAGTAAGCATAGAAGAGTGAAGCGATAGAAACTCTAATTAACTATATGTAATACTACCCAATTAATAATCACAAATAATAATCAAGCATTACACGCAATCACTAAGCATCCAGATAACTGCACAAACACCACGTAAACCAAATTGTAAAAACAGGATTGCGAGGTCAGTTAGGTGCCACATCATCCCCAACTTGAAAGGGAATTTCGTCCCGAAATTCCCCAATGATATCAAAAGTTGGTCCCACCGTTTGAATAATCGGAGATAACAGAGCTTCACCTGATCTTTGGGTTCTCACGGGAACTTCGGTCCACGTCTTGAGTTCCAACGAACTCTCACGATTGAAATTCGACTGTGTTAACAGTGGGTTCCTCAACAAGGGTATCACAAGTGTTGCGTCGAACAGACACTTCTTTAGGTTCGAGACATAAATGACATCGTGTACGTTATCTAATTCGTCGGGTAACTCGAGTTTTAGGAGACGTGACCGGTTCTTTCCAGAATTCCGAATAACCCAACGTAACATAAATTAAGCTTGTCACGCTTCCCAAGCATACCACACCCTCCCAGGGTAAGACTCTCAACACGAAACGATCGCCTACATCGATCTTCCAACGTTTCCCAAGTCTATGAGCTTTCCTAACGGTCACGCGTTGCCGCCAACCGACTCCTGATCCAAACAACCTTTCCAAGAGTTTCGAGTACCAGTCCTGGACCATTAATTAAGTTGTCAACCATCTCAGTCTAACAAGAAGGTCGGCATTATTGTCTATGTAATGCCTCAACAGAGCTGTCTGGTTACCAAGATGATAACTGCCGCAGTATGCCTCAACAAAGCTAGTCACACACATGCTTGCAGCATATCTTCGAGTGCCAGGAGAGTTCATTTTCTCTGATCGTTTGCCCAACGGCGATAAGCAATGCTCTGGTCCTGACGTGAGCCAAGGGTGTTGTGTATTGCCTGACATAATTCATGCATCGATCAAATTCAGAGGTAACAGGAGTTGGCACCTCGTACCTAAAAGCCGCCCCTCTCCGGGGAGTATTCATAGCTGTGAAAACTCGTCAGTTTTCTTGATTGCAAGAAAGTGTGCTGGTAACGTGTGTCCATCAATGATCATCCAGGTGATAATGTTTCCGTTCGAGTTGTAAATAGACCAGTGATAAAATCTATGGCAGTCTGTTCCCATTTCCATATATGCATTTCTGGTTGCAAATATCCCACCTTGACTTTCCCAGAAGTCAAACATCGCTTTCATGCGTTGCTATGTGGGCCTTCAGGCCCGGTCATCCGTACATGGTCTTCAGGTCTCAATACATCCTATCAACACTTCAGATGAATAGAATATCGAGGCCCGTGTGCTTCGCCTGCATCCGTTCCCTAGGGTTGCTGTATAGTGAGGTCCATATTCGTTCCATGAAGTAGCAAATATTGTCCGACCTGTCAAAGGTTGCTTCCCCATGCCCCGCATGGGTCAATCTTGAGAACTCTCTTCCTTCAGTTCTTCAATTTGAACAGGGCGAGTCTGATCAGGTATGTTAGAGTCAATAGCAAGCTGCAAAGCTCATGCACGTCCAGGTTTCACAGTCGTATTCATTCAAAAGTTCCATCCAACGGTGCCATCACATGTTTAGCTCACACGGGAGGCCCTTGTGATCGGTCTAGGTAGTGCATTGGGTACCGTCCAAGTAATGCCTCCAACTTAAATCCAAAGACCAGGGCTTCCACCGCAGGTCGTGACTCGTGCAGTTCTTCCTGTAAGTCCATTACGTAGTCATCACTTTCTCGTGTTGCGTCGGCGTGTAAACATTGCAGAGTTGGGATTCGATGGCTGAAAAGACGTTGTCCTGTTTTGTCCTTCACGAACACAGCACCCTACTGTGCTAAAGAGATTTAAGCTGCGCGATCTTCGAAAATCCTGTGATGAATCTGCGATAGCATCTAGTGAGACCAAGAAATTGCTGTATCCTCGAAGGGATCTTTGGTGTCGATCCATTTCTAACCAAAACGAGTCTTAGCGGGATCCACGTGTATTCCCACTTCGTTGATTATATGACCAAAAAGGTATCCCTCGCATCCAGAAGTTACATTTATCAAAACTTCACGCAGTGTGGCTCCTCCTTCAGGAGCTCTCAAATAAGATACAAAGCTGCCCATGATGTTCCTTTCTCCTGAAAATGATTCAACATGTCGTCAATAAGCATGGTCGATTCATGTGATTCATACAGCTGCTGGTGTAATGATTAGCTCGAAGGTCTTGGAATACAACGTCGAAATGGCCGCACTGCGGTTGGTATGCCGTTGCAGGCACATTCTCCCCTTAGACTACCTTCTGACAGTAGCTCGTTTGTTATTCAATCCTCGACTGGAAGCTCGACCTCCGCAACTGGTCGTCAGGTTGTCAATATATGGTCGTGGCAAACGGTTCTCGACTGTCATCTTGCAAGTTCTTGATAACCAGTACACGTACGGAAAAGCTTGTCTTCATGGGTGTAACTGGGGCTCCCCAAAGCGAAAAACTAGGCCCGCCAAAACTCCTATTCAACAGTCCCCGTAGTTGATTAGACAGCTCTTGCAACCCTCCCGGTGCAAGACGGTCAGAGTACGAGTATCCGGAGCTGCATCTGACGTGAGATCAAACTGAGATTCTGCCTAACAGTTTTGGAAGTAATCCTGGAAGTTCTTCAAGTAGTTTATCGGGAGAAAACATAAACAACTGGTGGATCCTCGACCCTCTCTTCCTTAGCCTTATCATTAGTAACCGTTGTTAGCTATGGCGAGGTAATCCCTCCGTAGACACTTCTGGGCTTTCATTGCAGAATTGATGCTAACCTTTAAACAACTCTGATATTTTGGAACAAATGACGATTCTCCACTAGGGAGGGGGTACGCCAAGTTTTCTTCTCACAGGGTATGTCTGCGCGATGTATGGATAACCAATCCACACTAACTACTGTATTGCAACCATTAAGGGTAGTGGAAGGAAGGTCGATATCGAACACCTGTCCCCCAAGGTCGAATTTGCATCCCAGCGAACATATAAGGCTCAATTGACTTGCATTAGCCGACTCCACAACAGGTTCGGTTTCAAGAAGCATCAGGGTTAAACAGAACAGAGATGAAGCGAATAGCTACCCATCCAAGCTATCGTGTTGCTATTACGCCTGGTATAGCCTATGCCAATACTAAATGTCCTTCCATGAGCTTCATTTCCAGTGTTGTTTTCGTCACGAGAATTTCCAGTACTGCCGTCGTTCCCTCTGTTGTCGTCATCTTGACTTAACACAGTCAATCCTTGTCAAGGTCACCTTCGTTTCCATACTGTAAGCTACGATCACGAGTACCTTGATGTTGCCGCGACTGTTGCCTCTAATATTGTTGCTTGTAACGGTGTCCTGCGTCCTTTCACCAACAAGGTCCATCTTTTCACATTCCGTGCCACGTCCTAAGGCACCACTCGTGGGCGAGCGGTTACACAGTCCGCTCCACAGTCATTCGTCATCGATTTTGTCCCCATTGGTTCGTAAGAGTCGACTCCCATGAGTCGCTGGTTGGGGTTAAGCATTCGATTGGAGTCAAATCGTTGTTGTTCGTTGCCGGTAACTAGGTTCGTTCAAATGCTGAAGTCGGTAAGGTACCACGTTTACCCTCTTGTCCATTGTTCTTGCAAGTTGACTGAGTAATACACGGTATGTCGCGAGAGTGTTGCAGAAGTGGTCTCACTTCGGGATCTAAGGCATCAACACGCTAAGTTCCAGCAAACAAAGATAAGTGAGGAAAGTATAGTCCAACCATTTGATGCTGAGCCATCCAACTCAGGGACGTTTATACTAGCACCTAACATTCTACAAAGTTCGCTAGGCGTTCAGATGTATGATCAGGTGATACTCGATAGCATCGAGATTCGTAAGGATTCAGAAAGGGGTGAAAAGACCATGTTCGCGTAGGAGACAATCACTGTTATGACTCCTATAGACTGCTGATTTCTAACATAACATCAATTAACAGAGCGGAACCCCTTTCACACTCGTTAAGTCTCACTGGGACTCACATGCACCCCACATTATTATTATGTGTGCACCCATAATAATAAGGCAATTTGCATGCTTATCTCAGTGCCTCTTAGCTCGCGCTAAAAGGTTCCCCGAATTTGAGCAATAAGACAGATGACGCCACAACATAGATCATGAAAGTTCAAGAAGAGTCGCACTCTTAAAACACGTAACATGGGTTGGTAACATAGAAGTTCATACTGCAGTTCTAAGTGTGCATTCACGTGTGATGTTATTCATACGCAAACACTAGATATACTATGCAATAGTAAACGAGAAACGAACCTTGCAGTCTGGAGCTGAGTGTCATGGTCGATTTCGGATCTGTTCGGTTATAGTCTGGTTTTATAAAAACGTTTTAAAACCAAGTTCACTATAACCAGTGGCTCTGATACCAAACTGTCACACCCTCAAATAAACCACCTAGGGAGTGTCCCTGTTAGGCGTGTGACTACTAGCAATGAGCCACTAATTACATTGAATCACAAGTTGTAATAAAGTTCCATCAATTAAGTAATAACAATTCCAATCATAAGTTATTCAAAATCACAAGTTCAGCGGAAGCATTAAAGTATCATAAGGTAAATACGAATTCAATCATAATAAATAAGTATTTGACAAATAATCCCGTTGGTATGACCATGACCACTCTTGCTCTCCAGCCAGCAAGCTCCTGTTTCAATCACCTAACGACCTGCGAGCATGTAACAAGTGTATCAGACAAAGCTGGCGAGTCCACAGTTTAAGAAAACGTTTGTTACCAGTTGAATGTAAAACAGTTCAATAACCAATGCAAGTAATATTGTTAATATCTCAATTCCGAACAAGACGGCTCCTGAAATACATGACTGCCCTTCCCACGTACTCCTATCTAGTACTGGGCCCCGACTGGGTCATTAGTTCACATCCGTCCTATCTAGGAGCGGTGTGAGAGTGCCAAACCTAAGTAGCGCTACCAACTAATACCCGTTACCCTCCAGGTAACATAATAAGGGACTTACAAAAATGATAGGTGAGAATATTAACCAATATACCCGTTATTACCCAGACCACTGACTGTCCCCAACCACTGGGACGCATGCTCGAATGTAGTGAACTCACCTTCGGTTTGCTCGGTAAGACCAGTTACTTGACCATACTTAGTTAGTTTAAGCCTATGATATTCACACGTACATTCCAATCAGTTTGCATCCAAGTTAATCACATTGTCACGTATGACAGTTACCACAAGGTATATACAATATATATTCTAAGTTCTTGTATTACTCAACAAGCATCATACACTTCACATCATAGGACAGTTATCATTTGTATCGATCAACCCACCCATCAATTCACCACTAACCCATATTTTAGATAATGTCCACATCATGATGACAATTGATCTTTATTCATTAATTAACATAAATTTATATACAAATAGCCCTATGTCATCCATTATCATCGCACAATTATTCCAAAGTCAACCATACAGTTTGTTATATCAATGCATTCATCATCAAATTGTCAAAACCATGACCCTAATCCATATACAGCTATCTTTGTGCACACAACAGAATATTTGAAGCATCATGTTCGGTTGACAAAATCCTAGTTTCTTATGTACATCCGTTATCATCACATACACTATCGAATCCGGTCTCATCGGTTTATGTTATCAAAAATTACCAGATTCCAATCGTAATAGAAAGATCATCATCCTACGGTCCTATCATCATACTAATCTTACACGTTTACAACTCGAAATCACTTATTTATTAGCATGCAATCTGCGTTATCATTTAGCCGTTCGATATCGATAGAAACCGTTTATTCGCATCAGTTGTTTATCATATCTCATACAATTCAAACATGGATTCTAACTACTCTAGATCACACGAAATCACATGATCATAATCACAATTTACACATTACAATTCGCACAGATTCGCACAAAGTCGGAAACGATCAGTAAGAATTAAAACAAACACGCTTATACTAACCAAGCGATCGTGTGAGAGGGAGAGAGCCGAATCGAGAGAAGGAGAGCTTCGAGTTCCTCCAGCGACACCTTCGTGTCTCCGGCAAGTCGTGGTGCATTGCCGGCGTGAAGAGAGATGTTATCAAATGTTTGAAAGTCGAAGAATGGTTCCTATCGTGATCCTCCGTGTATCCCGACGACTTCACTTGTTCCGCCAATGATCCGGCAATGGGAGGGTGTGTATGGCGAGGATTGTTGTTGTGAGAGGTAGAAAGTGTGATCAATGGTTTTGAAGGAGTTACAATTGATGGATGCCTAGATGATGGAGCGATGGGAGGGGGAAGGAACTGCCGACTTTTGCATGAGGGACTAGGGTTTTACCAATGATTGTAAAAGAGGATATATGTACACATTCTCATAAATTGTGCATACAAATGAATCAGTGGGTTGGGCCACTAGTTGAGAGGGCTATGGCTCATATTGGGCTAACCGGCCCAGGAATACACATTTATCCAACACTAGCATTTCACAAAATAATTATGCACAATGAAAACACATTTTTTTTAATTGACATAACACACACCCGATTATGACGTAGAACGGAGCATGAAGAGTAACGACACAACTTAAGTGTTGCGAGATTAGGCGATTCTAACCTTGAAAGTGCGGGTTGTCACATCATCCCCAACTTGAAAGAAATTTCGTCCCGAAATTTGACAAGTAAGCATAGAAGAGTGAAGCGATAGAAACTCTAATTAACTATATGTAATACTACCCAATTAATAATCACAAATAATAATCAAGCATTACACGCAATCACTAAGCATCCAGATAACTGCACAAACACCACGTAAACCAAATTGTAAAAACAGGATTGCGAGGTCAGTTAGGTGCCACATCATCCCCAACTTGAAAGGGACATTTGCTCATGCTTGGCTCATTTACAAACCGAACCGAGCGGAGCGGCTCGTTTATAACCGAGCGTCAAATCGAACGAGCATTTTTCGAGCAATTTCCAAACGAGCGTCGAACGAGCGGCGAGCGATTTAAACGGCCCTAGTTTAATGTAAGTAAGTTATTTCTTTATTCCTTGAAAATTATCAAATACCTAAGAGTGATCTCCAAAGTCTAGATGTATGTCTTATTATTAGTTAAGGATTAAAAAAAATACATACTTGCAACTTTTTTAGCTTATTAACACTTTAATTCATCAGAATCAAGGAATGTGACACAAAAGTCACTTTGGTTGTTTAGAAGTCCATTTTTGAGGTGTAATAAGTAATGATGAAAGTCAATTAGGATTACTCTTCTAGGTATAGGATAAAATAAAAACTCTTATATTTGTAAGAACCATAAGAACCAATACATAAATGACAAGTGTTCTTCAATTAAAAATTAGTTTAGGGGTAGTTTAGACCTTTTGACCTTATTTATTTATAACTAATTAAAATTAATTATCAAAATATCCCTAAATCCAAGTAAATTAATTCAAACCAAAATTTAAATTTTGTAACATATCCAATATCAAATCAACCTACGGGAACCACCAACAAAAAAAAAAAAACATAAGCTCACCCACATAAACGACATTAGCACAATCAAAAAAGAAACTTCCATTATTAACACTCTCGTTTCAATAAAAAAAGAACTTCCATTATCAACTACCTTAACACAATAAAAAAACGACATTAGCATAACATAAGACCATCCACATTATTAGCATTCTCATTTCAATCAAAAAAGGAACTTCCATTATCAAGGGCATTAGCACAATCAAAAAACGACATTAGCACAATCAAATAACGACATTAGCACAATCAAAAAACGACATTAGCACAATCAAATAACGACATTAGCACTCTCTTAACACCACCGTCTGGGCATCCGATGGTAACACCAACATAAACAAATTAGCACAGTAAAAAAAACGACCTTTCAACGAATTTATTTCTAAATAGGCTCCCAATAACAACACAAAAGGAAAAAATAACAACAGATACTATTACATAACTAGCACAATTTCATTTTTTTTTATTTTATAAACAACACATATTGTTCTATACTAGCACAATTTCATTTTTTTTTAATTTTATAAACAACACATACTTTTACATACTAGCACAATTTCATGTTTTTTTATTTTATAAACATATACTGTTACATACTAGCACAATTTCATAACTATTACATAACTAGCACAATTTCTATTTTTTTTATTTTATAAACAGCACATACTGTTACATACTAGCACAATTTCATGTTTTTGTTTTAATTTTGTAAATAACACATACTATTACATAACTAGTAGAAAACAAATTTATTTCTAACAACAAAATACCCTACTTATAGGGTCTGGGGATGGTGGGACGTAGACAGACATTGGCTCTATCCATATGGATAGAGAGACTGCTTCCAGAGAGATCCTCGACTCGAAAACGAACACACCAAGTCTAAGAATATAGAAATAAGACAAAAGGAAAAAAATAACAACACATAAGAATTACATAATAAAATAAGGACTTACATATAGATTTAAAATCAACACAATACATTTTCATATTAGCACATTCCAACTACATAGCTAGCACAATTATAAAACATTTTTATGTAACTTTTTTAAAAGTCATTTTTATAAATAAAAAAAAGTATAACAGTATGGTACTCATATTAAAGATAAAAAATACTTGATTTTATGGTATAATTTTTTTCCAAAATTAATGAAATATATAAAAGTTATTTTAGTTTAAAAAAACTTGGTGGAATTAGTATTTTATGGGAAATGACTAAATGACGAAAACACCCTAACTTGGGAGTATTAATTATTAATTATATGGGTTTTATTTGTAATCAATATCAACCCTTGATTTAGACTATCAATCAGGGGCGGATCTTAGTGGAGCCGTGGCAGAGCCACGGCTCTGGCAAGTTTTTCGGCCGTAGTGTTAATTTTCCGCGTTTCGATCGAAATTTTGTATATATACTATGTTCGGCCCTGGCAAGTTTTTCGGCCGTAGTGCTAATTTTAGTGCCCGTGTCTTTCGGCCCTGGCAGGTTCAACGGGCAAGATCCGCCACTGCTATCAATGGCTCAGATATGTTCTTACGGTTCTTATAATTAGCACTGTTTGTATAGGATCTCAACTCTACTCTTCTAAGTTATTTCTTTAAATCTCCTTTCTTTATCTTTCACTTTTTGGGAGTTATGTTATGTAATCCATGAAAAAAGAAATGAGCATAATAATTTGTCAAACACTATTAAGGATTAACTTCCTATAATCTCTCCAATTCGTTAAAACATATTGTCATGCTCTAAATTTATTATTCGAGGATGACTAAAACGTTTTTAAATAAATTAATTGATAAATTAATATATATTCTAAAAAAAGAATTATTAAAAAATGGAAAATGAAATGTATGTATTTAGAAAGAAAAAAAAATTAAAAATATGTTATTAAAAGCAAATATAATAATAAGTTATTATAATATATTAAATAAAAATAATAATAAAAAACTATATATTATTATAAAAATAAAGTTACTATTCATCAAGCTTTATCAACAATATATAATATATATATATATAATGGGTTGTCAGTTGATTTTAAATACACAATTTTTCATTAGATTTGAACTATGTGATAATGTAACATCTCTTTTAGACCACTAGAGGCAAGCATGTAAAGCCAAGTATATTTCTCAATTCATTAAAAACTAGCCCCAAGTTCTCCCATTCTCCCATTCTCCTTAAGTATTCATTAAACTATCATGAATGAATTGTTGTACATAACCTCAAGCACAAGTGCAATATAACTCACTAATAATCAATCTAGGACTTATTTGATTACCACATAAATAGGTGAACGCACTTATACATTTAAAAATAGGTGAATAGCTTTAATTTGAAAACATGATATGTACATATGGTCACATTTAGCATTGTACATTCCGACCATTCATACACTGAAGACATGCTCATTTGATCACCACATAAATACTCAGTGGCGGAACTAACCCATTAAATTAGGGGTATCCAATTTTTTTTTTACCGTTCAATCATACAATATTAAAAAAACGATAACGGCGGCATTAAATAAAGAATAATCTGGAAATCCATCTCCGGCGAACGTTCAGACAAACTCACCAGCATAACCAATAGAGGCGACATGTGTGTTAACGACGACATTGTGTTCATTAGCGACGGCCTCATTACCGGCAAACATGTCGCCGCTAATGATCGCTAATGATTGTTGATTTTTTTTTATCGAACCAGTGTTATTGGCAGCAGTAAAACAGGAGACCAGTGCGTAAAGAATGACCAGCGACGTTTGGTTTTCTTCCAGATCCTGAGTGACGATAAAAAAGAATGCCGCCATACGTATTTTGTGATTTTTTGGGCTAATCTGATCAGTTGGGCTTATCTAATCAATTGGGTCATTGTTTCAATCGAGCTATCTTATTTTATAAGTTTGGGTTGATTAAGGATATCCTTGTATTATTTTAGGGGTATCCTTTGTATAAAACCGAAAAAAATAAAAAAAAAATACACTAAGCATACGGACTTCAGTCGTAGCCCGTGCTACGGCTCACATAATAGTGGTTCCGCCACTGTATGTCACACCCCAACCGATGGCAGAAACATCGGAGTGAGAGGAAATAGATTGCTCGAGACATCATAACACTAGTAATTGTGACAAGTATTTAAATAGTAAATTTCATTTCATTTCTAAAGAATCAATTACAAGAATTTGAAGTGAATACAACATCAAAACGAAATACAATACAAAAGAATACAAATTTAAGGTGTGTATCTAATCATCCTACTAGATTCCATGCATCACTAACATCATCGTTAAACCTGCAACATGTTTTAAAAGTGTAGTTCAATACAAAAGTATTGGCGAGCATACAAGTTTGGTGCGTAGTATATAAGTACAAAATAATAAGGAACAATCCATATGGCAAACCTAGTTATCAAGATTAACGTATAAACTGGCATGCGATTTACAAGTCAACTCTCTGTTTACGCAAGTATGTATGAAATTTAACATGACCACTAGTCTACGGGCGGTGCGTTACTCCTATAGCGCTATACATGTTAAATGGAGGCTCGTACGAAGCTAATGACAAGTTCATCACATAAGTATGGTCCAGAGAACACGAATCAAGCATAACAAATAGTAAGCATGTATTGGATTGTTTGTTGTACATTTGCATAAGAATATGTATAGTAAGTGTGTTTTGTGTATAATAACATGTTACACCCAAAAGTGTGAAAACGGTAAAATGGGTCAAGTATACTCACAAAATTGCTAATTCTTCCGATTATCCAAGGTGACGAATTTGTTGAGACTAGCAAGTTGAATGTTTTCAATTTGGAGTTTAAGAGATGTCTACATATGGTCTAAGGATTTGGAGTTTTTGGACATGAAAATAAACATATGAAAAATAATCTTCTAGACTTAGTGCTCGTTTTTGACACTATAAAAACCCATAGGGTTTAGAATGATTTCATGGGTGTAACACCCATTAGAATCGTAACGAGAAAACTAAGTTCTTGGATGATATAACTTAGCTCCATGACGAATAATCACTTGATTACCATCAAAGGTTCGGTTAGTATATTTATATATGTTACATATAGTATATAGTATGATTATAGTCCAACAAATATTACAAGTATTATCATAGAAGTCATGCATAGAGGTAGGAGGATAAATTTTCCTTTTAAAACCTCTTTCTTAGATTCACCAATGCACAAGTTGTCACAAGGACAACAAGGATGGTCATGAATGAACAATAAAGAAATGAAACTAATTAATTCAAGCTTAATTTAATAAGTATAAGCAGAATTTAAATTGGTGTTTGAACCCAAAAATTTGGTGGAAATCCCCTAAACACAAACCCACAACCATGGACTAAGTTGTGAGCTTGGTGGGAACAAGATTCCACTAAGTTTTCTATCAAAACATGATCATAAAAAGAAATAAAAAAGAGCAGAATTTTATATGCACTTTGGACCTCAAATATGGTGAGGTTTCACCTTAGTTTGCCCAAGCAAACTTGTGAAAACCTTCCTAGAGGTTATCCAAGTGTTAAGAATAAAGAAACAAGAAGAAAAAGTTGAAGAAGTGAGCTAGAACTCACTTTGAATGACTTAAACTTTCTGCTCAAAGCTGGAAATTTTTAGAGTGATTAGAGAGTGATTTTGGAGTGTTGGGGGAAATGATGTATTTATAAGAGGACCCGGGGTGGTAGCGTGGTGGGCCTTTTCCACGCGTGGAACAATTGAAAACACCGCCGCCGCCACTAAATATCACGCGTTCAATGTTTGACGCGTTGAATGGAACACGCGTGGAGGAAATCAAAATGTTACCGTTTATGACCGTTTGCATGAGTTTGACTGTTTTTTTTTTATATAAATTCACAAACCAAAATTTTGTATCTCAATCCAAAACAACTCATTCCACAAAATCAAAACAATTTCACAGCTGAATTAAAAAAATTCTGTATCTCAATCCAATTTTTTTTACAACAAACATGGAAGGTTCAAGCAAGAGATGTGCGGGTTCGAAAAAAAGAGGTTCGGGTACGAAGAAAAATTCCGCAAGACCCAAGGTTCGAGCGAATCTTGGCGAGCCGGCGCGCTTTAGGCTGCAAGACGAACCCGACAAAAACCCACAATTTCAAACCCAACAATATCCAATCTTTCAAACCCAACAATTTCCTCACTTTCAATGTCCACCGTATCAAAACCCACCGTTCGTTCCACCGTATCAACCTCAACAATTTCTTTCCCAACCGTTTCAACAATTTCAACCGCAATCCCACCAAGTCGATCCGCTAGAAGATGAGACGCTCATTCATCGTTTTGCTAGTCAGTACCGCGAACCACAACCAAGTTTCGATGACGATGAAGATGAGGATGACATTCAAGAAGAAGAAGAAGATGCGGAAGAAGAAGAAGAAGACGACGTTCAAGAAGTTGTGCCGCCAGCCGGTCGGAGATCATGGACTAGCGAGGAGGAGGTCGCCTTGGTCAAGGCTTACTTGCACATCTCCGAAAACAAGAAAATTTCCAACGAGCAAAAAAAAGACATGTTTTGGAGACGGGTCATCGCTCATTTTAACAAACTCCCCGGTTCAACCGAACGAAACATGGATCAAATGACGTCGAAATGGGGCGATTTGAACCGGAAAATTAGCAAATTCAACGGTTGTTTCATTCAAGTGGTATGGTTTTTTTTTTTATTTAAAACTGTTTTTTTATTTTTTATAAAAACTGTTTACATTTTATATAAAAAACTGTTTACATTTAAAAAAAACAGTTTAATAAAACAGTTTTTAAAAACAGTTTTTTTATTTTTTAATAAAACAGTTTTTAAAAAAACAGAATTTTAAAAAACAGTTTTCAGTTAAAAAAAACAGAATTTTATAAAAAACAGAATTATATAAAAACAGTTTTCAGTTTTTTAAAAAACAGTTTACAGTTTTTTTTTTTTAAAAACGGATTTCATTTTTCGTAGACTCGAATACAACAAAGTGGATCAAGCGAAAATACTATCATGCAAGCCGCCATTGCCGAGTATTGCACAACATACAAAAAGAGGACTTTTCCACACACTGCGGCATGGGAGGTTGCGAGAAATCACCCGAAGTGGGTACCGGTTGATTTGGTCGACTTGGCTGGGCCAACGGCTCCAAAAAAAAGAGGTCCGAAAAGATCAAAGAACTCCGACTCGGGGAACTACACGACTTCCGCGTTGCATAACTTCCCCAAAATGAATCTGAACATCGACCTTGAGGAACCCAATCAACCGGATGACGAACCCGCTCAAGAAGATACACCTACAAGGCCGCGCCGAAGGAAAAGTGGTGAATCGTCAAGTAAAGGAAAGGAATCGGTGGCGGAATCGATCTCCAATATCGAAGCGGCGAAATTGGAAGAAATAGCAAAAAGAGAAAAACTTATGTCCGCAAAACTTGAACGCGAGCATGCGTATATGGGACACTTGAAAGCAGTAGAAAGACACAATGATTTAAAAATCTTGTGTGAGCCGCACACCCATCTCGACGAACCGTTTAAGTCGATCGTCATTCAACAAAAACACGAGATTTGTGAAAGGTGGGGGTGGGACATGCCATCCGTTTAAGTCGGTCTTTTTTCCAATGTTATTTTTTTTTTAGTTTGTAATTTACGTTTTATTTAAATGAAATTCATAATTTATAATTTTAGTGTTTTATTGTTAATTTATAATTTAAAAAAATAAAAATAAAAAAACTTGTGAGTGATGGAATTTGTACAAGTGATGACCATTTCCAGCAAAAAAGGGTGTGAGTGATGGAAATAATGGTTGATGACATGGCAGAACCTGATTGGATGTTGTCAGTGATGGAATTGGGTGTGAGTGATTCCACCCCTACCCCTCTAATGGGGATTAGGGTTAGTGTTAAGAGGGTAATTAATATAAGTTGGTGGGAGTTAAACAATAATAAAATGGAGCCAAAATATAATCAACCAATAATCTGGTCGATCATGTATGTCTGTGGATTCAAGGTCCACAATTTGAAAGCTTATGTTTGATTCTATTTGTATAAATTACTAATATATGAGTTAGTAATTTTATTAGACATATATATATTAATGTTTAAAAGTAATGGTGGATAGAATGGAGGCAAAGAAGTCAGCCAATGGCTGATTACATTCGGCCGAAGTTGGACCAATTTGTTTGTATTTTCTTTTTTTTTTTTAATTTATTTATAGTCCCTTGGTTTGTTATTTGCATTTTATAAGGTTTTTTTTTAGTGTAAAAGAACATATATTTAGTGTAATAACAAATTGATCAAATAAGTTGGCCAGCCATGTGATGGGCTGCGAACTGCGATCGGCCATAAGGCCATCTCAAAACCTTTTATGTTTTGTCACTAAGTTTGATTATAATAATTATATTATGTATTAAGAAATTTGTTTTTAACCATATACATATATATTAATGTCTAATTTATAAAAAAACATGAAATTAAATAAATTTGTATAGAATAAAGTATAGGTTATGTATTGTGAACGTATAATCAAGTGTTTGCATGTATAGGATATCTAGAATCACGTATTGATTGTAAGTTACGCATGTGTTTACTAGGGTACGAGTATGTATCAAATGTATATAAGGATTTAAATGTTTAAGTATGCAGTGGCGGATCTAGGATTCGCGTCAAGCGGTAACGTTTTATAAATAAGCGGTAACGAAATAGAAAAAACGTCAAATTTTTCCAAAATTTACACTAATTTTACACTACCGCCGGAGCGCCAAGGGGTAGCGGGCATTACCCCTTGTTATACACTAGATCCGCCCCTATAAGTATGTAAAAAAATAAAATAAATGAAGTATAATTCTTATGAAATAAATAAATTTTATTACTATCGAAGTTACGAATTACGAAAACGGAGGCGAAATACGAATACGATACAGATGTAAGTTTCCAAAATAGGTACATGAATAATCTTTCTATTTAAAGTAAGTTTAAAAAAGTGAGGCGTTACACTGTAAAAAATCACTAAAAAGCCTGTAGCCTAACAGATATCTGTTGAAATTAATCGTTAAGTCACATTTCCTACATCTACATTTACCATGGCAGGGAATAGTGTTTCCCTGCCATTGGTCGAAATGGGCGGCCGACAATATTGACCAACAAGTTTATTATTTTTTATCCACTTTAAATTTTCGTTTTTGCCCTCAGTTTAAAATTACGATTTCCCCCCAAGTTAAAAAAGTAATTACCCTGTTGCTCACAGCTAAAAATTACGAATACGCCCTCGGTTCAAATATTACGATTTTACCCTCCGCCTCAAAATTACGCTTTTACGTCAATTTATTATTTTACACTCACTTTAAAATTACGGTTTTGCCCCCAGTTCAAACTAAAAATATGCTTTTTCCCCCAGCTAAAAATTACGACTTTCTCCTCGGTTTAAAATTACGTTGCACCCTCAATTCAAAATTACGTTTTTCCTCCGGTTAAAAAAAAATTATGGTTTTCTCCTAGCTAAAAATTACGAATTTACCCCCGCTAAAAATTACGATCTTGTCGTCGTTTTAGTTTTCCTTTCTAACAAAACTATAGTACTGCTTTTTAATTGGTTAAAAATTATTTGGCCATCTCCCCGCAACGCAGACGGGACATCAACTAGTTGTGAAACAAAAGGGACTTGTTTTAGCAACTTACATATATTTATTTATTTAAAAACTAAAAATTAAAAGTTAATGATTAAACTTTATTTCTACCAACATTATCTTCTAGTGTTTACCTGTTAATACTTATTATACTAACCCTCAAGGGTGGACCTAGGTAGAGGGTTGATTGGGCGGGCGCACCCCTTGAAAAAAAATTAGTGTATTTTATAGAGCAAAAAATCCCGATCGCACCCCTTGAAAATTTGGTTAAACACCTCTTTCACACCCCTTAAAAATATTTACTGGGTCCGCCACTACTAACCCTCATCGTCTTCCTCATGCGAGGAACATCATAAAGGATTAACATAATCTCTGTTGCCTTCAATCTTGATGTACCTGTTTTTATATTTCATATTATAATATGTTTGAGAGGGTCATTTTAAAATTTTCAACAATTTTACCGTATTATATATGTCATGTTACAAATTAAAATGGAAATTAACTACACATGCTATGCTATGGTATTATTTATGGCTATATCTAAATGGAAATAAGAGTGTACGGACGCTTCAACGTTGCATGCTTGGTGATTTGGTGCTAATTAGATAAATTTGCATGCCATTCTAGCATTTTATTTTTTTAGAGTTAATTACATAGTTAGTCCCTGTGTTTTGCACAAAGTAACATACTTAGGTACTAATAGTTTAAAATCACATTTTAGGGTATTAATTTTTCATTTTGTAACATTTGGAGGTATTAACGTTATTTTTAGGTTTAAAATCACATTCTATTAGTACCTAAGTATGTTATTTTGTGCAAACCACATGGACTAACTATGTTAATACCCTAGAAGTTAATACCTTCAAACGTTACAAAATGAAAAGCTAATACCCTAGAAGGTGATTTTAAACTATTAGTACCTAAGTATGTTATTTTGTGCAAACCACAGGGACTAACTATGTAATTAACTCATTTTTTTACTTTCAGTTTTTAAGATTTAAAATAAAATTAAAGGTTCATATTTTCCGCTCCTCTCACTTTAAAGTTTCAATACATACTTCCCTTAACTTAAGAGATCATAGGCAATGATCCTCTAAAAAGTGTATTTTCCCTAAATAGTTTAATAAAATTTGTGGTGGGAGTAGGAAAGGACAGTGTAACGACCACCATCAATAGGCGCCAAAACAACACTAGCCATAAGCAGGAACATAATAAATATATGAGTTAATTACTGTTTTCGTCCCTGTGGTTTGTCAAAAATCACTATTTCAGTCCATTAGTTTAAAAATTGTGATTTCAGTCCCTGTGGTTTCACTTTCGTAACCATTTCAGTCCATGTGGTTTCACTTTCGTAACCATTTCAATCCATTATTCTGTTAAGTACAGGGACTGAAATAGTTACGAGGTGGACTGAAATGGTTACCAAAGTGAGACCACAAGGACTGAAATCGCAATTTTTAAACTAATGGACTGAAATAGTGATTTTTGACAAACCACAGGGACGAAAACGATAATTAACTCTAAATATATTTTGTACCCAAAACACTAATGAAGTCGCATCTTTACATGTGTCGACGAACTGTTGAAAAAAGTTAAATATTTAACAAAACTAGTTGAATTTCCGCTCGCGCGTTGCGGCGGGACCCAATGTCTGCAAAACGCGTGTTAGCAGCAAATACCAAATATCAAAACATAAATAAAAATGGCGTGGTAAGGATGGTCACTCTGTCCTAAAAAAAAACGATTTTAAATAACCTAATATATAATGATAAGATCCACACGTCATACACTTTGAAAATTCGGTTATTTTCAATTTAGTTATACGGTGCTAACACGTTAAAATATGGATGAGCTCGGTACTGGTAACTGCACCGAAAGTACCGATCCGGAAAATCATCGAAATTAGGTACCGGCACCGAAAATGCTCGGTACAATACGGTATGGTATTTGAAGGTAAAAATCAATAAATACAGGTATGGTGCTAGACCAGTGTCGAACCAAAAGTAACGATTCTGAAAACGCCAAAAGGTGGGTACCAAATTGGTAACGAAAATGATTTGGTAATAGTAAATTTGGTACCGATACGATACCGGTTTGATTACAGGATTTGATACGATTTGCTCATCAATAATCTAAATATCCAAGTTAATTTTACATGCTACAATTCATTAATTACAGAAAAAAGACAAAAAAAGAAAGCAAAATAAGTTGTTAGTGTATATAAAACATCATTCAAACGAAATACAGTTTACTTACTATGTGTATGAAAAGTAATCTAAACGGTGCAATTACTTGCATTGCTACGTTGCTACAGGATTTGATGAGCTCGGTACCAACCGGTACCGAAAATATCGATGCCGAAAATACCGTTACCGAAATCCCCAAAAGTGTGTACCGGTACCGAATATACCTGGAACGGTACGGGTCGGGACTGGTACAGCACCGATATTTGAGGGTAAAAATCAGTGAATATCGGTGCTGAACCGGTACCGAAAATACACCCGATTTAGTAAAAGCCGGTACCGGTACCGATACCCAATACTATTTGTTCATCCCTTAATGAAGTTACTGTTCATTCACTTTTAAAATTAATATATAGGTAGGTACCGATGTGGTACCGGTACCCAAAATACACCCGATTTGGTAAAAGCGGGTACCAGTACTGATACACAATACTATCTGTTCATCCCTTAATAAAGTTACTGTTCATTCACTTCTAAAATTAATATATAGGTAATAATATTTTAACGAGTAAATTGTCCAAATCGTCCCTGAGGTTTAGGTATTTTTGTCAGTTTCATTCAAAACAACTTTTTTGTACCAAATAGTCATTCACTTTTAGGATTTTTTTTTTGCCATTTTCATCAAAACGTCTAATTTGCCTTATTTTTTTCTGTCAAACATTTGGATGAAAATGACAAAAATTCCCAAATCTCAGGGATGATTTTGATAAAAAGTTAGACGTTTGGATGAAAATGGCAAAAAATCAAAGTGAATGACAATATGGTACAAAAAAATTGTTTTGGATGAAACTGACAAACATGCCTAAACCTCAGAGATGATTTTAGCAATTTACTCTATTTTAAAAAAATCACAGCTTGTTCTTTTTTAAAGACAAAGCTTGATTTGATTTTATTACACTAATAATTCTAAGTTATTCTTCTCTTGTCTAGGTTTAAACCTGAGACATTTTCTACAAGAGACATGTCTATATCAAGTGGGCTATCCCCACATTAGCAATTAGTTTCCCTTAAACTACAAGTTTGATCTTTTAAATCATTAACCTCTTATAATCTGACCATCTCACTTACATATTAAGATTAATAAACCATTTAAGATAATTTATAAGGTGTTTGGTTTTTAAGAGGTAAAATGTTTGTAGTCTGCGGACCACATCTGTAGATATCTGTAGAAGAAGAGGTGTACCAAACCTCTACAGTCTGCAAGAAGAAAGTTATTTGTTTTTTAACGTATGTAGACTTCTAAAATAAATTGGTGATGGTAGACGGACGGTGGTGGTGGGTGGTGGTGGACGTGGACGGTGGGTGGTGGACGTGGACAGTTGGTGGTGGACGGTGGTTGTGGTAGACGGTGATGGTGGACGGTGGTGGTAGTGATGGGCAGTGGTGGGTGGGGGATGGTGATGGTGGTGATGGACGGTGGTGGGTGGTGGTGTGATGGACGATGGTGGTGGTGGATAGTGGTGGTGCTTAACCCTCCGCAGACATTAGAAGATCTTAGAAGTGGTTGAGCCAAGTCTACACTAAAAAGAGCTCGCGTAGACGTTTTTTAATGAAACATTTTCGGAAAAACAAACAGTTTGCAGATGACAATGTCTGCGCGGCGCAGACAAAATAAGCTGCGCAAATATTTTTTAGAAAAACAAACACCACCTAAGTCAACTAATTACTTAGATGATGAATATCATAGTCGTTTCTAAGAATTCAGGTGGCATGTACGACTATCAGGGGCGTAGCTACATAGAAGGATACCCGTATCAATTTTTTTAGTGTTATATATAGGTGTATTTTGTCATTGAACCTAAAGAAATTTCGCTATCTTGAAAAATAGAGAGGTTACTTTCAGTGATACCCCAAATTCTAACGTTACATAGAAGTCAAAGTAGGTTGTATATAGTTATACAAAAACTTTAAATAAGGCCATAACAGAAACCTAGCTAACAATTCCTAAAACATAGGACAAATACCACATAAAATAAAGACACTAACAAGAGATAACATGGAAAGACCATCGAAAAAGCACTAGGAAACTATGCTCTTAAGAGCATTCACAATCGAACCTTCATTTATGTGAATGCATCATCTATAATTTTTAGAGTAGTTATGAGTAGTTGGAGAGAAAATGTTACTCTTCATCACTAAATTTGACTGGTCATTGTTCACTCTCTATAATATTTTTATATTTTTTGAAAATGACTGTGATTGGAGGAGAGAGAAAATGTAATGTAATGATAGAAATCTAAAATTATTATTTAATTGAAAATATGAGAGAAAACATAGTATTTTTTTAGTGTAATTATAAAGCTAAAGTAAAGAATCAAATGCTCTAAGGTATGCATAAAAAACAGGCCATACCTCCTGTCACACCCCCAAAATACCACCTACGGAAACCCCGTTAGGCGTGTGACGTACCAATGACGAGCCACTAATCATGTTGAACTCATAACAAGTCTCTAAATGAAATTGCCAATTATTAATGAAATGTACCAACAATAAGTTTAATAAAAACCCAACAAGTTCAGCAGAAGCAAATAGTAAACCATAGTTTAAATGTTTCAAATCCAACGTGTAATATCAATAATTCTATCACATGTATCCACCCAGTTCGACCCATGACCACTCCAGCCACTCCAGAAGCAAGTTTCAATTCCAAGAAATCTAACGACCTGCGAGCATGCAACAAGTGTATCAGACGAAGCTGGCGAGTTCATAGTTTGTGAAAACGTTAGTTACCAAGTGTTTAGTTCAGTTCATTGAATATAATGTTGATAATAACTCAATTACCATACAAGATGGCTACCAGATTGTTTTGCCCGTCCCCAATGCCCCCTATCTAAGCATTGGTCATGATTTAAGGTCATTAGTTCACTCCCGTCCTCTCGGGTACGGTGTGAGGTTGCCAAGCCTAATAGCGCTATCAACTAATACCCCGTTACCTCTCAGGTAACTAATTCGGTATAAGATGGGACTTAAGGTGATAGGAAAAGAGTGTATTATCTAACATCCCAATTTTTACCACAAAAGATTTAGTCCTCTTAGGAATACCCATTTGACTGTCCAACCCACCGGGACGCATGCTCAAGAGAGATGAACTCACCTTTGGTTTGCTCGGTAGGATTAGTTACGTGTTCACAGTTGATCAATCAAATCCTAGTATCAGTTCCAGTCATAGTCAGTTTTATAGCACTTAATCATACGTTCCTTATACACATATTACACACGTAGTACCACATAATATCATTCAGATCATAACATTCGATCATACAACCCAACAAACTATAGCATACATCAACATACTGTATAATAGGTGCCTTGGACTCTCATTTTGTTCATTTACATGATACTTGTTTTAAGTACAAGTTGACAACCCTAAACATCTATCATGCAACATATACTCATGTTAGTTCGAAACCCAAATCCGAGTGTACGACGTGTAGTGTGTGTGGCCTAACATCACCTGTCCAGTTTGAGGATATGATCTGCTTCTTTTATGCGGCCCAACCAACATAACCAGGCCCAATTATTCAAAACGTGACCTAGATCAATGTCCAGGTCCACACAAAACACCTATTCGGTTCACCAACATATTGCATAACAAATTTAAAGGACTAACAACGACTTGGGCCCAGTTGGGTTTGGGCCCAACTGAATGTTATGATTTGTTACGCAGCCCGGCACACCTCAGAAGTGTGCGGCCCAATGTGTAACCAATGCGGCCCGGTTACATATAAGGCCCGACCCAATGTGCATGTTACTACTAGTGTTACCCACTGTTGTTACCCGGTCCAACCTGTAATCAGTCCATTTATTGTTTGCCAAAAACTTACTCAGTCTATTACACAGTCACAAAAATTCTTCCAGTTACATCACGAGTATTAACTCATTCCATTTATCATTATCTAACATTAGTTCGTTACAGGGTTATCACATAATTTGATACACTAGAAATCAACATCCAATTTAATCAAATTGCACATAAATATCACCTAACCGTGGTAATCTAACTCGTCGGCATATGATCAAACCACAACGTGAACTTCATCAAGTTTTTGTCCCACATAATCATCATCCTAACACATATTAATATCCTATCTAAAATCACGTTAACTGATATCATCACAGCCACTCGGTTACACTTATATTACCATGCCATGCTAGCCGTTCATATCCTATCGTTTAATCAGTTGGGTCAAACTATCTATACAACGAAACTCTGATTCAGGTTCATATACACACATAAACACAACATAACTTCACACCAAACATAAGCCATAACCTAAGCATAAATCCAACAAGAAAAACGCCATAAATGCACACTAGAAACTAACCGAGATATGAGATGACGGCTGGATCACTGCAATCGGGAGGGGAAAGACTTCGAGAGAGGGAAGAGGGCTGCCGTGATAGCCACTAATTTCCAGAGGGAACTAGGGTTTACAAAAGTTAGGAAGTTATGTGGAGACCCTCATGCAATCACGTATACAAAAGAAGTGAGGAGGTGGGCTAGGTTTGAGTTGGTTTCGGCTGGGCTCAAGGATTTTGGGCCGAGGTCATTGGGCCACGCAACTAACTGTATTGATCTACTCGAGAGTTTACGACTCAAATGCTTATGTAACTACTCGCTTGATAAATAAGTTATATCGTTTATGGTTGCCACAACACAGCTCCTTACAACTAATAAGTTATCTTAATAAGTTTAACGTAATAACCGAAGAATGATAAACAGAAAATAACCTTGAATGTACGGGTTGTCACATCATCCCAAACTTGAAAGAAATTCCATCCCGAAATTTAACAAGCAATCCCAGAGGAATGAAGTGATAAATCAAGGTTGTTGTCGATTTTCCTCAGGTGTCACACCATCCCCAACTTGAAGCGGAATTTCATCCCGAAATTCACCAGTGATCCCAGAATTAGATTGATCAGTAGGGAAGAGTTGAGGATACTTGAGCTTCATCTGATCCTCGCGCTCCCACGTGAACTTCGATCCACGTCTTGAGTTCCAACGAACTCTCACGATCGGGATCCGACTATGCTTACGAACGTTGACTTCCTGATCCATGATTTCGATAGGTTCTTTGACAAACTGCAACCTGTCGTCAATCTTTAGCTCTTGAAACGGTACAACCAGTGTTTCATCAGACAAACACTTCTTCAGTTGCGAAACATGGAATACATCATGAACATTGCCCAACTCAGCAGGTAGCTCGAGCTTGTAAGCCACTTTACCGATTCGCTCCAGGATTTTAAATGGCCTAACATAACGCGGATTAAGCTTGTCGCGCTTCCCAACGCGTACAACACCCTTCCACGACGAAACTTTCAACATAACACGATCGCCTACAACGAACTCCAACGGTTTCCTACGCTTCTCGGCGTAGCTTTTCTGACGGTCACGCGCTGCCGCCATACGGTTTCTGATCTGAACAATCTTTTCTGAAGTTTCAAGTACAAGTTCAGGACCTGTGATCTGGCTGTCACCCACCTCAGCCCAACAGAGATGAAAACGACACTTTCGTCCGTACAATGCTTCGAACGGAGCTGCTTGAATACTGGTATGGTAACTGTTGTTGTAAGAAAACTCTATCAACGGCAAATGTTTCTCCCAACCTTTGCCAAAATCGATCACACATGCACGCAGCATGTCTTCGAGTGTTTGGATGGTTCGCTCGCTCTGACCATCCCTCTGTGGGTGATAAGCAGTACTCATATCGAGACGTGAACCGAATGACTTATGCATCGACTACCATAAATCGGAAATGAAACGCGGATCTCGATCTGAGATGATGGAGGTTGGCACCCCGTGCCTAGAAACCATTTCCTTAAGATAAACTGCTGCAAGCTGTGAGAACTTATCCGTTTCTTTGATTGCGAGAAAATGCGCTGATTTCATGAGACGATCAACGATCACCCAAATGGTATCATTTCCGCTTTGAGTTCTTGGCAAACCGGTAACGAAATCCATAGCAATCTGCTCCCATTTCCACGTGGGTATCTCTGGTTGCTGAAGTAGGCCTGAGGGTTTCTGGTACTCCACTTTTACTTTAGCACAAGTCAAACACTTACTCACATATGTCGCTATGTGAGCTTTCATCTTCGGCCACCAATACATGACCTTGAGATCCTGATACATTTTGTCTGAGCCCGGGTGAACTGAATACCGGGACTTTTGCGCTTCATCCATCACAAGCTCTCTAAGATTACCATACAGAGGAACCCATACCCGCTCCATGAAGTAGAGAATACCATCAGATCTCTCTACCAGTCGCTTTTCCATGCCCCGCAAATACTCAGCTTTATAGTTTTCTTCTTTCAATGACTCGATCTGAGCGGAACGAATCTGATCAGGTAAGCTAGAGTGAATAGTGAGCTGCAGAGCACAGACACGCTTAGGCTTCGTCTCTTTTCGACTAAGGGAATCAGCTACAACGTTAGCTTTACCTGGGTGATATTTGATGGCGCAATCGTAGTCATTCAAAAGTTCTATCCAGCGACGCTGTCGCATATTCAATTCCTTCTGTTCAAAAATATGCTGGAGACTCCTGTGAACGGTGTAGATAGTGCATTTGGTACCGTACAGATAATGCCTCCAGATATTCAACGCGAATACCACGGCCCCTAACTCCAAGTCGTGAGTCGTGTAGTTCTTCTCATGAACCTTCAGTTGTCGAGAAACGTAAGCTATCACCTTCTCGCGTTGCATCAACACGCAACCGAGACCCTGAATAGAAGCATCACAATATACCACAAAATCCTCGGTACCTTCAGGTAGAGATAAGATCGGTGCGCTGCAGAGTTTCTGTTTCAAGAGTTGGAACGCGTCTTCTTGCTTCGTTCCCCAAGAGTAAACAACACTCTTCTGTGTTAATGAGGTGAGAGATTGAGCGATCTTCGAGAAATCCTTGATAAACCGGCGATAGTACCCTGTGAGACCAAGAAATTGTCGCACCTCCGAAGGATTCTTCGGTGCCGCCCAATTCATAATAGCATCGATCTTAGCAGGATCCACGTGTATCCCCATTTCGTTAACAATGTGACCAAGAAAGTGTACTTCCCGAATCCATAAATCACACTTAGAGAATTTCGCGTAGAGTTGCTCCTTCCTCAGGAGCTCCAGGATAAGACGTAAGTGTCGCTCGTGGTCTTCCTTGCTCTTAGAGTAGATCAAGATGTCGTTGATGAACACAATAACAAAATCGTCGAGATACAGTTTGCACACGCGGTTCATGAGATCCATGAAAACCGCTGGTGCGTTAGTCAACCCAAATGGCATAACAAAAAATTCATAGTGGCCATACCGCGTTCGAAAAGTCGATATTTGAATAAAAACTTGACCCTTGCAACTGGTCAAACAGATCGTCGATACGTGGTAAAGGGTAACGGTTCTTGACGGTCACCTTATTGAGTTCACGGTAATCAATACACATTCGAAAGGACCCGTCTTTCTTCTTCACAAACAGAACTGGGGCTCCCCAAGGCGAAGAACTGGGTCGGATAAAACCTCTATCCAACAGCTCTTGGAGTTGATTCGACAACTCTTGCAATTCTCCTGGCGCGAGATGATAAGGAGTACGAGCAACCGGGGCTGCTCCTGGCGTGAGGTCAATCTGAAATTCCACCTGACGATGTGGAGGCAAACCAGGAAGCTCTTCGGGAAACACATCAGGAAACTCACGAACAACTGGAAGGTCTTCTATCTTCCTTTCTTCAGGTTGAGAATCTGTGACAAGAGCTAGAATAGCAGGGTAGCCCTTTCGTAGACACTTCTGAGCCTTCATAGCTGAGATGATGCCAACCATTGCACCACTACGATGACCTTGAACCGACAACGATTCTCCGCTAGGGAGAGGGATACGCATGACTTTCTCTTTGCAGAGAATTTCCGCCCGATGCTTAGACAACCAATCCATGCCAACGACCACATCAAAACTCCCAAGAGTAATGGGAAGTAGGTCAATGTCAAACACTTGACCCATAAGGTCAAGTTTACACCCAACGAGGACATGTGAAGCTTCAATCGATTTACCATCCGCTAGTTCTACTATATGTTTGTGTGCAAGAGGTGTAGGACTTAACCCTAACTGACGACTGAACCCCAAAGATACATAACTCCAGTCTGCACCAGAGTCGAATAATACCGAAGCAAATAAGTTGTTTACTAAAAACGTACCAGTCACCACGTAGCCATCATTCCTAGCTTCCCCAGCACCAATAGTAAACACTCTCCCACGTGCACCGTTCCCACCATTGTTCGCATTGTTGTTATTCCCAGTGTTGTTGTTGTTGGTTCCCACATTCTGATTCAACTGAGGGCAATCCCGCCTGAATTGACCCTCGTTACCACACTGAAAACAACCCTTGCGATTACCCTGATTCTGCTGAGGTTGCTGCCTATCCTGTTGTTGTGGCTGCTGTTGCTGTGGGGGATGCTGCTGCTGCTGTCTCGGGAGTGGAGCCCTGCAATCCCTAGCCATATGACCCACCTTGTTGCACCTGTGACAGACTCGGGTGCACGGCCCACGATGATGAAAGTTGCACTTGTTACACTTTGGCTGCTTCCCTGCATAAGAACCCTGATTCGAATTGCTGCTCTGGTTCTGATTAACAGAAGATGACTGACTAAAGTTGCGGTTGCTACCGGTGTCTGGCTTCTTTTGTGACTTTGTTAAATTGGACGCTTTGTCCACATCACTCCATTTGCGCTTGCTGTCAGTAGCAGCAGTAGTAGTAGTAGCCGTAGCAGTAGTAGCAGAAACACGTGGTGGTAGCGAGCCACACTCCACCTCCTGATCCGTGATCTTGTGGGCTAAGCGGATGATCCGAGGCAAGTTATCAAGGTTTGCTGTAGTGACTAAACTCTTTACCGGTGGTGCTAGACCCTTGATACACAACTCAATTCTTCGGGGGTGGGGGTCGAGACAAGTTAGGACACATATTCTCAAGTTCGTGAGATCGCTTTGTGTATGCTTCAATTTCGGACCCTTCCATCTTCAAATTGTAGTACTCGTTCTCAAGCTTCTGAATCTCATCACGAGGACAGTACTCCTCTCGCATCAACTCCTTGAAATCATCCCAAGTAGTTGCATTAGCCATTTCGATGCCCAACATTTACACCTGGGCATTCTACCAAGTTAAGGAACCATCCTCAAGCATGCCTGAAGCATACTTCACCTGGTCCCCCACGGGACAGTTACACATAGCAAAGACCGATTCCGCCTTGTCAAACCAACGCAGGAGTCCCACAGCTACTTCAGTCCCACTGAACGTCTGTGGCTTACAATCCATGAACGTCTTAAACGTGCAGACAGGTGGATTGTTTTGATTTTGATAAACCTGTTGGCCTATAGACGAAAGAACATGCAACACACAAGTAAGATTCGAGTATACGACACAAGGATAAAGAGTATTTGGCACATATCGTACCGGCCTGGTAAGCCGCTAGGGCTTCAACCACACGAGTGTTGATCAAGTTAGTTAGTTCAGCCTGAGTCATAGCGATGTGGCCACGTCCACCACTGCGGCCTCCACCATGTCCACTCATGATTCTATACAAGAAAAGGAAAGATTAAAATACGAGTTCGAGTAGGAGTCAAACATTACTATGACCTCCATAGACTATCGAGTTCTACCATTGTGTCAAGCAACAGAGCGGAACCCCTTTTGCACTTGCCAAGTCTCATTGGGACTCACATGCACCCCACATTATTATTATGTGTGCACCCATAATAATAATCCAATTTGCATGTTTATCTCAGCTCCTCCCAACTCATGCTAGAAGGTTCCTCAAATTCGAGTAATAGGACAAAAGACACCACAACATAGATTATGAGAGTTCAGAGAAGCGTCACGCTATCAAACACATAATAGGGGTTGGTAACATAGGAACTTATACTGCAGTGCCAAGTGTGCATTCACGTGTGATGTCATTCATAAGTGTACACTAGATATCCTATGCAATAGTAAACGAGAGACGAACCTTGAAATCTGGAGCCGAGTGTCATGGTCGATTTCGGAACTGTTCGGTTATAGTTTGTTTTTATAAAAACGTTTTAAAACCAAGTTCACTATAACCAGTGGCTCTGATACCAAACTGTCACACCCCCAAAATACCACCTATGGAAACCCCGTTAGGCATGTGACGTACCAATGACAAGCCACTAATCATGTTGAACTTATAACAAGTTTCTAAATGAAATTGCCAATTATTAATGAAATGTACCAACAATAAGTTTAATAAAAACCCAACAAGTTCAACGGAAGCAAATAGTAAATCATAGTTTAAATGTTTCAAATCCAACGTGTAATATCAATAATTCCATCACATGTATCCACCCAGTTCGACCCATGACCACTCCAGCCACTCCAGACAACAAGTTCAATTCCAAGAAATCTAACGACCTGCGAGCATGCAATAAGTGTATCAGACAAAGCTGGCGAGTTCATAGTTTGTGAAAACGCTAGTTACCAAGTGTTTAGTTCAGTTCATTGAATATAATGTAGATAATAACTCAAGTACCGTACAAGATGGCTACCAGATTGTTTTGCCCGTCCCCAATGCCCCCTATCTAAGCATTGGTCATGATTTAAGGTCATTAGTTCACGCCCGTCCTCTCAGGTACGGTGTGAGGTTGCCAAGCCTAATAGCGCTATCAACTAATACCCCGTTACCTCTCAGGTAACTAATTCGGTATAAGATGGGACTTAAGGTGATAGGAAAAGAGTGTATTATCTAACATCCCAGTTTTTACCCCAAAAGATTTATTCCTCTCAGGAATACCCATTTGACTGTCCCACCCACCGGGACGCATGCTCAAGAGAGATGAACTCACCTTTGGTTTGCTCGGTAGGATTAGTTACGTGTTCACAATTGATCAATCAAATCCTAATATCAGTTCTAGTCATAGTCAGTTTAATAGCACTTAATCATACTTTGCTTATACACATATTACACAAGTAGTACCGCTAATATCATTCAGATCATAACATTCGATCATACAACCCAACAAACTATAGCATACATCAACATACTATATAATAGGTGCCTTGGACTCTCATTATGTTCATTTACATGATACTTGTTTTAAGTACAAGTTGACAACCCTAAACATCTATCATGCAACATATACTCATGTTAGTTCGAAACCCAAATCCGAGTGTACGACGCGTAGTGTGTGTAGCCTAACATCACCGGCCCAGTTTGAGGATATGATCTGCTTCTTTTATGCGGCCCAACCAACATAACCAGGCCCAATTATTCAAAACGTAACCCATATCAATGTCCAGGTCCACACAAAACACCTATTCAGTTCACCAACATATTGCATCACAAATATAAAGGACTAACAACGACTTGGGCCCATTTGGGTTTGGGCCCAACTGAATGTTACGATTTGTTACGCAGCCCAGCACACCACAGAAGTGTGGGGCCCAATGTGTAACCCGTGCGACCCGGTTACATATAAGGCCCGACCCAATGTGCATGTTACTACTAGCGTTACCCACTGTTGTTATGTCACACCCCGACCACGTATAACATACAAGACGTGACGGAAAACGTCGGGGAGTGTTGTAACAGAATTAATTGTTTCATAACCATGGCATACAACGATGTATTTTATTTATCAACATAGAAGTTTCATTGTCTTAAACAGTAAATAAAGAGTTCGGAACATAATTAAACTAAGTCTATCTTCGTTTTATGTCTCTAAGGCACAGGTCCGCCCTAGTGTCACGATCATCGTCCTACGCAAAAGCTCCTGAAAACACATGTGAAAATAGGTACGTCAGCATAAAAATGCCTGTGAGATACATAGGTTTTGTGAAAATAGGATTCATGACTTAGGAGTTTAGAAAATGTTTAGCCATGAACCTTGTAATTTGCTTTGTCTTGTAAATCATTTGAAAAACGATAAGATCAGATGATATGTATAAATAAGAGAATAATGTACGGTTCAAATGTATAACCAAGTAAAATGAGTTATATAAGATAAGTTGTTTGTAAACCAAAGTCTTGTGAAAGTTGTGTTACTTGTGTAAAAAGTATAAGTCCAAATTGAATGATTTAAATAACGCTATGATATGTAATATAATACAAACACTTATATATAGGAAGTACCAGTGACGTATCCACCATGCTTGTATCATATTACTCACATCTCGTTACTTAAGTCACTTAAACAAACCACCAATGTATAAAGTCTATGTTTAAACCAATAGTCAAAAGTCCTTGTATAAGCCATGTCAAATGTTTATAAGTCCAAAAGTAGTCAAGTAATGTGTATCAAATGTTATGTATTGTAAGTAAAGTATTGTCCCATAATCATAATGTAGAAATGTACAAAACAAAGTATTTTGAATATATCAAAAAGTTATGTTTTGCAAAGTAATGCATGTTACATTGATACAAACATTTATGTGGTAAGTTAACGCATACATTCAAGCCTTGAGACAGTCGGATAACCCTTTCAGTCAAGGTTATCAAAAGAAATGTTTTCGGATTCAGTCATTCCTTACATCCAAACAAACCCGGGATGTCATGAATGGGATTTGTCAAGTCCTATGGTACCACTACTTACTACCGAGCGGCGTAGCTAATGTTAATGAACGTATAATAGTCTCGTTTGTGCAAACCAAATGTTATAGCAGTTGTATACATGTCATATGAAAACAATGTACTAAGTATGCTAAGTTAACATACAAAGCAGAAAAGTCTTGTAAATCAATGTGCTAGCATGCTATCAGTCAACATACATAGCAGAAATGTAAAGTAAAACAATGTACTAAGTATGCACACAATGGACATACGTAGCGTGAAATGTAATGTAAAGCGATGTACTAAGTACGCACACAATGGGCATACATAGCATGAAATGTAATGAAATCATGTACTATAATGTACTAACAAACATAGCAGGTATATGATGTGAAAACATGAAAGCATGAAAGTAACAAGTAGGCACATGTGTTCCACCCCAAAACAGTTTGAAAACAGTAAAAGAGGGGTCTATGTACTCACTTGAGATTACTCAGTAGTCCTGGAGTGACAACCAAACAATGATAGAGATCACGGAATCAAACGGCACCTAATATAGGTAACTATGTTAATGAACCGGACCTAAATCGGAGGATCGGATAGAATGAGGGTTCGTAAACCAAACGAGTATGGAAACTCGTGTAATATGGTTTAACAAAGCCTACATACTAAATGAAACCTAACATAAGTGCTTACGACCCATTACGACCCGTTTAGGTAGCTTATGCTACTTTAACGCACCGTTCGCGTGAAACGCGTTCGGAACGTCTAACTAGTCCTATGACAAGTGTTATATGCCTAAACATGTTACAAAATCAGTTATGTGACAAAAGTTTAGGTTACATATGCTTAATTACCGATTACACATGAAAAGGGTATTTTGGTAATTTACCTAAGGCATATATACTACCTATCATACAACTACTTAACGAAGCGACCATAAGGTATAACCTCGGAAGGTTATTCCCTATATTCTATGGTCACCTAATGTATTTGGTCGGATCCTAATGATCGACCAAATGGGTCGGGTTCGAAGGTATAAGTGATTTATTAGATCGCTTACCCTACGACCCTAGACAACGTGGTAATCAGTAGGCATAGTCCCAAGGGACACTATAACCAACGTGATTACACTCACGTTGCGAAGTTCAAACGAACTTCGCATTGACCATAAACTGGTCAACGCAGGAAGTCAAACAAAGTTTGACTTTCAGACTCGAAAAGACTCGAAAAGCAATAAAAGAACGAAGGAATACTTACGAAGGGTCCCCGAATGCTAATTTCGATTCAAGTAGCTCAGGTATGAAACAATGGTTCCAACTTAGAGCTTCTCAAATCAAAATTCTTGTGGGTTTTGCAATGGCATGGGGGGGGGGTATTTATAGTTTTCAGTTAGCCGTTAGGATCGTTTCTTGGAAACCGTGCTTTGATCTTGGCCATACACCTTAAGATAGTGGTTTTTGAAAACCATTTGAGCCCCTAATATTGCCCAATACCATGTGCACAAGTGAAATTGACCAGATCCAATGTTTCTGCAATGTTTCTGCTGTCTGGGGACTGACGCGGGCCGCGTAAGGATACACACATATCTTACGCGGGCCGCATGGCCTTGTCAGATCAGAAACAAGTTTACATATTGACAGTTTCAGTCCCTGTTGGTGTTTAAGGTCATTTCCGACACTTCTAAGGCCCGTAAAGCCAACTTTAAGGCCCTAAAATTATTCCTAAACATTGTGGACATGAAACATGCTCAAAAATATGTCGGGTGTCAGTTCGTTTGGTCGTACGATCGCGATGTTCGCTTAATTACGATGGAATGCGCATAAGCGCGAAAAACGATCCAAATGGCGTGACGAATGGATTTTTCTTATGCCAATCACTAAAATAAAATTTTTTAGTGCTTACATAAATTTTTGGATGTCCGGATGTATTCAGAACGTAAGTTATGCGCGAAAGTGAAAACTTGTGCACTTTTTGGCACTTTTAGTCCCTGAATGACCCAAAAGTTTATTTTAGCATACCGGACCCCTCAAAGCCTATTTCTAAGCTATGTAAAGGATATTTATGGTGTGTTTAACTTATGGTCATGTTCCGGAATGTTCGTTACAGTTCAAATTGGCATACTTTCGCAGTTTGTCAAGTTTAGTCTCTGTAAGCGAATTAACTTGTTTTTGCCATACCAAAGCCTTCAAAACTTATTTCTAAGTTATGTAAAGGTTATTTAAGGTATGTTGAGTATATGTTATGTTCCGGAGTATTTTTCGCATTAAACTGATTACGTTTACACACCAGTTTGCGTATAACTTTCCAGAAAGCGATATAGAGTTTGAAATTGAACAAAAGTCAAAACATGAAAAATGTAAAACACAACCAAACAAACATTGGGATCAAATAACATTGTTTTATTGATAACCGAACTGTTCACAATGATTACAAGCACATATGTTACAGTCTCCCCTACTTGTGGAAATTTCGTCCCGAAATTTATTTAGAGGAAACTCGTGGAAAAAGATGCGGATATTTCGCCTTCATTTGATCTTCGCGTTCCCAAGTAAACTCGGGTCCACGTTTAGCTTCCCAGCGAACTTTGACCAAAGGAATGCGCTTGCGTTTGAGCCACTTGACTTCACGTTCCATGATTTCCACAGGTTTCTCAACAAATTTCAGTGTTTTGCCAACACGAATTTCGTCAAGCGGTATGTGGAGGTTCTCATCAGCTAAACACCTCTTGAGATTGGACACGTGAAAAGTTGGATGAACATTTCCAAGTTCAGGAGGTAACTCAAGTCTGTAGGCTACCTTACCGATTCTTTCGACGATCTTGAATGGTCCAACGTATCTAGGTGCAAGTTTTCCTTTCTTTCCAAATCTGATCACACCTTTCCAAGGTGAGACCTTAAGTAATACTCGATCACCGACTTGAAATTCCAAGGGTTTGCGTTTTGGATCCGCGTAACTCTTTTGACGGCTTCTAGCTGTCTGAAGGTTATCACGAACTTTCTTGACCTATCAGTTGTCTCTAAAATGAGGGCAGGTCCAGTAAGTTGAGCCTCGCCGATCTCATTCCAGCAGACTGGTGAACGACATTTTCGACCATAGAGAGCCTCGAAAGGAGCCATTTTGATGCTGGTGTGATAACTGTTGTTGTAGGAGAATTCAATTAACGGAAGATGTGAATCCCAACTACCACCAAAGTCGATCACACAAGCTCTAAGCATATCCTCCAGAGTCTGGATTGTTCTTTCAGATTGACCATCCGTTTGTGGATGATAAGCCGTGCTCAGATTAAGTTGGGTCCCCATAGCAGATTGCATGGTTCTCCAAAAATGAGAAGTGAAACGAGCATCTCTGTCAGAAATGATGTTCAATGGAACACCATGTCGAGCTACAATTTCATCCACATAGATTTTTGCAAGTCTGTCAGCAGGAAAATCCTCACGGATTGGCAAGAAATGTGCTGACTTAGTAAGACGATCAACGACTACCCAGATGGCATCATGACCTTTCTTTGTGCGTGGAAGTTTGGTAACAAGATCCATAGTAATGTTTTCCCATTTCCAAACTGGGATCTCTGGTTGCACCAATAAACCAGAAGGACGCTGATGTTCAGCCTTAACCTTAAGACAAGTAAGGCATTTTGATACGTATAAGGCAATGTCTTTCTTCATACCTGGCCACCAATAATGAATACGAAGATCCTTATACATCTTATCTGAGCCAGGATGAATAGAATAACGAGACTTATGGGCTTCATCCATAAGCAAGGTGCGAAGGTTATCTTGGCTTGGGACCCACAAACGGTCCATGAAGTAATACGATCCATTGTCCTTCAGTTCTAGATCAGGTGTTATGTGATAGGGAAATTCCTTATCCATTAAACCTTGTGAAACACAAGATTGTTGAGCCTGAGAAATGCGGGCTTGGATATCGGATCGAGCTTGAATAACAGATTGAGCACGAACACAATGAAGCTTAGTACGTTCCTTACGACTCAATGCATCGGCTACGACATTCGCCTTACCAGGATGGTAGCGAATTTCGCAGTCATAGTCGTTTAGAAGCTCAACCCAACGTCGTTGCCTCATGTTGAGTTCTTTCTGATTGAAGATATGCTGAAGACTTTTGTGGTCCGTGAAAACCACACATTTTGTACCATACAAATAATGTCTCCAGATCTTTAGAGCGAAAACAACTGCACCTAACTCAAGATCATGAGTGGTGTAGTTCTTCTCATGTATCTTCAACTGCCTCGATGCATATGCTATGACTTTGTTCCTTTGCATCAGAACACAACCAAGACCCAATTTAGATGCGTCGCAATAAACGACGAAATCATCATTGCCCTCAGGCAAAGTTAGAACAGGCGCGTCACAAAGTTTCTGCTTCAAGTGTTGAAAAGCTTCCTCTTGTTTGAATCCCCAATCAAAGGGTTTGTTTTTCTGAGTTAGAACAGTTAGAGGAACTGCAATCTTCGAGAAGTTTTCTATGAAGCGGCGATAATAACCCGCTAGACCAAGAAAAGAACGAACCTCAGTAGGAGTAGTAGGCGTATCCCAATCCTTAATCGCACTGATCTTGGAGGGATCTACATGAATACCTTGTTCGTTGATAATATGTCCTAAGAATTGAACTTCTTTAAGCCAAAATTCGCACTTGGAGAATTTGGCGAAAAGTTGCTCTTTCTTTAGGAGTTCCAGAGTAAGACGAAGATGTTGCTCGTGATCAGCTCGCGTCTTAGAATAAATCAAGATGTCGTCAATAAAAACAATGACGAACTGATCCAAATAAGGTTTGCAGACCCTATTCATTAAGTCCATGAAAACAGCAGGAGCATTTGTCAAACCGAATGGCATGACTGTGAACTCGTAATGCCCATACCGAGTGCGGAACGCCGTCTTGGGAATATCTTCTTCATGCACACGAAGTTGATGATACCCGGAACGCAGATCAATCTTCGAAAAATAAGAAGCGCCCTGCAGCTGATCAAAGAGGTCGTCTATGCGCGGTAGGGATATCGATTCTTGATGGTAAGCTTGTTAAGCTCACGATAATCGATACACATCCTAAAAGATCCATCCTTCTTCTTGACAAAAAGAATGGGAGCACCCCAGGGTGAAAAGCTAGGACGTATAAAACCTTTGTCAGAGAGCTCCTGAAGCTGCTTAGACAACTCTTGCATCTCAGATGGTGCAAGACGATATGGAGCTCTGGCAATGGGATTTGCACCAGGTACGAGATCAATGCGGAACTCGACTTGGCGTGCTGGAGGTAGACCAGGTAACTCTTCAGGGAAAACTTCAGAATAATCCCGAACGACAGGAATATCTGAAATAGACTTACCCTTGCCTTTATCTGCTGTAACATGTGCTAAGAAAGCCACATAGTTCTTCCGCAGATATTTCCGAGCTTTAAAACAAGACATGAGCTTGAGGCCACCAGACGTTTTCTCACCTTGAACCTGTAGGATCTCGCCTGTCGAAAGCGGCACACGAACAATCTTCTCAGAACAAACTATCTCTGCGCGATGCTTGGATAACCAATCCGTACCCACAATGACGTCGAAGCTTCCAAGTTGCATTGGCGTGAGGTCGATAGGAAAAAGATGGTCGTTAAGGTTCAACTGGCAGTTGTGAAGAACAGAATCAAGAACAATGGGTTCACCACTAGCAACTTCTACTGTCAAAGGTTTACCTAGTTTCGTTCTAGACACGCGAAGCAATGGTTCGAAAGACAATGACACAAAACTCTTGTCGGCACCTGAATAAAAAAGAACAGATGCAGGCTGATTATTAATAAAGAACGTACCGTTCACCACTTCATTGTCTGCTTGTGCCTCTTGAGCATTCATATTGAAGACTCGACCTCGAGCCGGAGCTTGATTCTGATTTGGGTTCTGTTTCTGGTTGGCTAGCCTTGGGCACCGGTTCCTGTAGTGGGTCAGATCCCCACAATTGTAGCACGAACCAGGAGGAAAATGAGGTCGTGCAGCTTGACCTTGTTGCTGAGCAAGAGGCTGAGCAACTTGTTGGGCTTGGTTCTGAACTGCCTGGTTCTGGTTAACAGGAATGCGACAAGTAGCGGCAAGATGACCAGATCTTCCGCAGTTGGTGCACTGACGACACTGGAGGTGTGATAGGTGATGGCCGTTACACCTGTTGCACAAAGGTGCATTGCCAAAATAAGGCTTCTTGGCGGGTGGTTGCGCAGGCTGATTCGGTGCAGCTTGGGCCTGTGCAGTAACGCATAGTTTTGGGAAGCCTTTCGCTTCCTTGAACCCTTTGAGGAACCAGAATTCTTCCCATTCTTGTTTTGACCTTTCTTGCTATCCTCCTTGTCAGATGCCTGCTTCTTACCCTTGTCACCCTTTTTATGTAGCTTTCCCTTTCGAACTTGCGACTCAGTCAATGTCGCTGATAACTCGATCGCCTGACGGAGTGTGGCAGGGTTGCTACCAGTAATGATGTCTTGTACTGAGTCAGGTAGGCCGTCGATGTACCTTTCGATAGCCTTGTCGAGTGGGGTAACCATTGTCGGGCAAAGCAGACTTAAATCCTCAAACCTATCAGTATATGCCCTGTGCTCGCCACTATTTTGTTTCAAGTTATCAAACTCTTTCTCCAAAGCTCGCTGTTCATGACGAGGACATAATTCCCTCATCATAAGAGCTCTAAGTTCAGCCCATGTCTGTGCTAGAGCAACTTCTGCACCCCGATCTCTCATAACCCCGTTCCACCATGTGAGAGCCCTCTTCTGAAACACACTCGAAGAAAACTCGACCTTGCGATTGTCAGGACACTGCACGTGGCGAAAAGTATTCTCAATGCTCTCGAACCATTGAAGAAGCCCAGTCGCTCCTTCAGAACCACTAAACTTGAGTGGTTTAGCCGAGTTAAAAGTCTTGAAATTGCATGGACCATTGTTGTTGTTGTTGGCTTGGTTCCATTGAGCAAAGAGATTTGGGAATTGAGCAGCCATCTGCTGCGCAATAATTTCTGCCAGTTCGGCAGTCGCTATCTGGTTCTCGCGTCGAGGAGGCATTCTAAAAGAGGAAAATCATGAAAGGAAACGAGTGAGATGATTGAATGAAGAGAATGAGATGAAACAAAATCAACAAAAGCAAAGATGGTGGTCATTCGTCTGCATTACCAAGCAAACAAATGACACACAATGACTAATCAAAGTAAATGGGACAAAAATAATGTATCGCGAAGACATGCTCGCCTATAAGTGAACACTCATCCCAAGAATTCCCAGGTAAGCACAACTGGTCTCGCGTCTGATGAGATATATACGAAGTGCTTGCCTAGACAGAAAACCCAGAATACAGGCATTCACTCTTCCAGTTTGCACGTGTTCACACTATTTAGAACCCAAAACTTTGACGAGATTTTTGAAAATTTGAAGGCACAAGGCCAAAATTTTAATCAAACTGGAAGGGTTCAAATCCTTACAAAAGAGGGTTCAAAACCTTGTAATAAATTATTTAAAAACAGAAGATTGTTTTTCAAAAATCGTTTCGGAAAAATTTTGGTTTTTGTTTTGATAATCACCTAAGGATAGGTGATGTACATGTTTTAAGATCTAAACACAAGATAACTTGTGTTAGGGTCCTAGAAAGGTTATAGTCTAGGTCAAAGCATTACTAATAACCTAATTCCCTATAACCATTGGCTCTGATACCAACTCTTCTGTCACACCCCGACCACGTATAACATACAAGACGTGGCGGAAAACGTAGGGGAGTGTTGTAACAGAATTAATTTTTTCATAACCATGGCATACAACGATGTATTTTATTTATCAACATAGAAGTTTCATTGTCTTAAACAGTAAATAAAGAGTTCAGAACATAATTAAACTAAGTCTATCTTCGTTTTATGTCTCTAAGGCACAGGTCCGCCCTAGTGTCACGATCATCGTCCTACGCAAAAGCTCCTGAAAACACATGGGAAAATAGGTACGTCAGCATAAAAATGCCTGTGAGATACATAGGTTTTGTGAAAATAGGATTCATGACTTAGGAGTTTAGAAAATGTTTAGCCATGAACCTTGTAATTTGCTTTGTCTTGTAAATCATTTGAAAAACGATAAGATCAGATGATATGTATAAATAAGAGAATAATGTATGGTTCAAATGTATAACCAAGTAAAATGAGTTATATAAGATAAGTTGTTTGTAAACCAAAGTCTTGTGAAAGTTGTGTTACTTGTGTAAAAAGTATAAGTCCAAATTGAATGATTTAAATAACGCTATGATATGTAATATAATACAAACACTTATATATAGGAAGTACCAGCGACGTATCCACCATGCTTGTATCATATTACTCACATCTCGTTACTTAAGTCACTTAAACAAACCACCAATGTATAAAGTCTAGTCAAGTAATGTGTATCAAATGTTATGTATTGTAAGTAAAGTATTGTCCCATAATCATAATGTAGAAATGTACAAAACAAAGTATTTTGAATATATCAAAAAGTTATGTTTTGCAAAGTAATGCATGTTACATTGATACAAACATTTATGTGGTAAGTTAACGCATACATTCAAGCCTTGAGACAGTCGGATAACCCTTTCAGTCAATGTTATCAAAAGAAATGTTTTCTGATTCAGTCATTCCTTACATCCAAACAAACCCGGGATGTCAGGAATGGGATTTGTCAAGTCCTATGGTACCACTACTTACTACCGAGCGGCGTAGCTAATGTTAATGAACGTACAATAGTCTCGTTTGTGCAAACCAAATGTTATAGCAGTTGTATACATGTCATATGAAATACATGTACTAAGTATGCTAAGTTAACATACAAAGCAGAAAAGTCTTGTAAATCAATGTGCTAGCATGCTATCAGTCAACATACATAGCAGAAAGGTAAAGTAAAACAATGTACTAAGTATGCACACAATGGACATACGTAGCATGAAATGTAATGTAAAGCGATGTACTAAGTACGCACACCATGGGCATACATAGCATGAAATGTAATGAAATTATGTACTATAATGTACTAACAAACATAGCAGGTATATGATGTGAAAACAGGAAAGCATGAAAGTAACAAGTAGGCACATGTGTTCCACCCCAAAACAGTTTGAAAACAGTAAAAGAGGGGTCTATGTACTCACTTGAGATTACTCAGTAGTCCTGGAGTGACAACCAAACAATGATAGAGATCACGGAATCAAACGGCACCTAATATAGGTAACTATGTTAGTGAACCGGACCTAAATCGGAGGATCGGATAGAATGAGGGTTCGTAAGCCAAACGAGTATGGAAACTCATGTAATATGGTTTAACAAAGCCTACATACTAAATGAAACCTAACATAAGTGCTTACGACCCATTACGACCCGTTTAGGTAGCTTATGCTACTTTAACGCATCGTTCGCGTGAAACGTGTTCGGAACGTCTAACTAGTCCTATGACAAGTGTTATATGCCTAAACATGTTACAAAATCAGTTATGTGACAAAAGTTTAGGTTACATATGCTTAATTACCGATTACACATGAAAAGGGTATTTTGGTAATTTACCTAAGGCATATATACTACCTATCATACAACTACTTAACGAAGCGACCATAAGGTATAACCTCGGAAGGTTATTCCCTATATTCTATGGTCACCTAATGTATTTGGTCAGATCCTAATGATCGACCAAATGGGTCGGGTTCGAAGGTATAAGCGATTTATTAGATCGCTTACCCTACGACCCTAGACAACGTGGTAATCAGTAGGCATAGTCCCAAGGGACTATAACCAACGTGATTACACTCACGTTGCGAAGTTCAAACGAACTTCGCATTGACCATAAACTGGTCAACGCAGGAAGTCAAACAAAGTTTGACTTTCAGACTCGAAAAGACTCGAAAAGCAATAAAAGAACGAAGGAATACTTACGAAGGGTCTCCGAATGCTAATTTCGATTCAAGTAGCTCAGGTATGAAACAATGGTTCCAACTTAGAGCTTCTCAAATCAAAATTCTTGTGGGTTTTGCAATGGCATGGGGGGGGGTATTTATAGTTTTTGGTTAGCCGTTAGGATCGTTTCTTGGAAACCGTGCTTTGATCTTGGCCATACACCTTAAGATAGTGGTTTTTGAAAACCATTTGAGCCCCTAGTATTGCCCAATACCATGTGCACAAGTGAAATGGAACAGATCCAATGTTTCTGCAATGTTTCTGCTGTCTGGGGACTGACGCGGGCCGTGTAAGGATACACACATATCTTACGCGGGCCGCATGGCCTTGTCAGATCAGAAACAAGTTTACATATTGACAGTTTCAGTCCCTGTTGGTGTTTAAGGTCATTTCCGACACTTCTAAGGCCCGTAAAGCCAACTTTAAGGCCCTAAAATGATGCCTAAACATTGTGGACATGAAACATGCTAAAAAATATGTCGGATGTCAGTTCGTTTGGTCGTACGATCGCGATGTTCGCTTAATTACGACGGAATGCGCATAAGCGCGAAAAACGATCCAAATGGCGTGACGAATGGATTTTTCTTATGCCAATCACTAAAATAAAATGTTTTAGTGCTTACATAAATTTTTGGATGTCCGGATGTATTCAGAACGTAAGTTATGCGCGAAAGTGCAAACTTGTGCACTTTTTGGCACTTTTAGTCCCTGAATGACCCAAAAGTTTATTTTAGCATACCGAAACCCTCAAAGCCTATTTCTAAGCTATGTAAAGGATATTTATGGTGTGTTTAACTTATGGTCATGTTCCGGAATGTTCGTTACAGTTCAAATTGGCATACTTTCGCAGTTTGTCAAGTTTAGTCCCTGTAAGCGAATTAACTTGTTTTTGCCATACCAAAGCCTTCAAAACTTATTTCTAAGTTATGTAAAGGTTATTTAAGGTATGTTGAGTATATGTTATGTTCCGGAGTATTTTTCGCATTAAACTGATTACGTTTACACACCAGTTTGCGTATAACTTTCCAGAAAGCGATATAGAGTTTGAAATTGAACAAAAGTCAAAACATGAAAAATGTAAAACACAACCAAACAAACATTGGGATCAAATAACATTGTTTTATTGATAACCGAACTGTTCACAATGATTACAAGCACAGATGTTATAGTCTCCCCTACTTGTGGAAATTTCGTCCCGAAATTTATTTAGAGGAAACTCGTGGGAAAAGATGCGGATATTTCGCCTTCATTTGATCTTCGCGTTCCCAAGTAAACTCGGGTCCACCTTTAGCTTCCCAGTGAACTTTGACCAAAGGAATGTGCTTGCGTTTGAGCCACTTGACTTCACGTTCCATGATTTCCACAGGTTTCTCAACAAATTTCAGTGTTTTGCCAACACGAATTTCGTCAAGCGGTATGTGGAGGTTCTCATCAGCTAAACACCTCTTGAGATTGGACACGTGAAAAGTTGGATGAACATTTCCAAGTTCAGGAGGTAACTCAAGTCTGTAGGCTACCTTACCGATTCTTTCGACGATCTTGAATGGTCCAACGTATCTAGGTGCAAGTTTTCCTTTCTTTCCAAATCTGATCACACCTTTCCAAGGTGAGACCTTAAGTAATACTCGATCACCGACTTGAAATTCCAAGGGTTTGCGTTTTGGATCCGCGTAACTCTTTTGACGGCTTCTAGCTGTCTGAAGGTTATCACGAACTTTCTTGACCTTATCAGTTGTCTCTAAAATGAGGGCAGGTCCAGTAAGTTGAGCCTCGCCGATCTCATTCCAGCAGACTGGTGAACGACATTTTCGACCATAGAGAGCCTCGAAAGGAGCCATTTTGATGCTGGTGTGATAACTGTTGTTGTAGGAGAATTCAATTAACGGAAGATGTGAATCCCAACTACCACCAAAGTCGATCACACAAGCTCTAAGCATATCCTCCAGAGTCTGGATTGTTCTTTCAGATTGACCATCCGTTTGTGGATGATAAGCCGTGCTCAGATTAAGTTGGGTCCCCATAGCAGATTGCATGGTTCTCCAAAAATGAGAAGTGAAACGAGCATCTCTGTCAGAAATGATGTTCAATGGAACACCATGTCGAGCTACAATTTCATCCACATAGATTTTTGCAAGTCTGTCAGCAGGAAAATCCTCACGGATTGGCAAGAAATGTGCTGACTTAGTAAGACGATCAACGACTACCCAGATGGCATCATGACCTTTCTTTGTGCGTGGAAGTTTGGTAACAAGATCCATAGTAATGTTTTCCCATTTCCAAACTGGGATCTCTGGTTGCACCAATAAACCAGAAGGACGCTGATGTTCAGCCTTAACCTTAAGACAAGTAAGGCATTTTGATACGTATAAGGCAATGTCTTTCTTCATACCTGGCCACCAATAATGAATACGAAGATCCTTATACATCTTATCTGAGCCAGGATGAATAGAATAACGAGACTTATGGGCTTCATCCATAAGCAAGGTGCGAAGGTTATCTTGGCTTGGGACCCACAAACGGTCCATGAAGTAATACGATCCATTGTCCTTCAGTTCTAGATCAGGTGTTATGTGATAGGGAAATTCCTTATCCATTAAACCTTGTGAAACACAAGATTGTTGAGCCTGAGAAATGCGGGCTTGGATATCGGATCGAGCTTGAATAACAGATTGAGCACGAACACAATGAAGCTTAGTACGTTCCTTACGACTCAATGCATCGGCTACGACATTCGCCTTACCAGGATGGTAGCGAATTTCGCAGTCATAGTCGTTTAGAAGCTCAACCCAACGTCGTTGCCTCATGTTGAGTTCTTTCTGATTGAAGATATGCTGAAGACTTTTGTGGTCCGTGAAAACCACACATTTTGTACCATACAAATAATGTCTCCAGATCTTTAGAGCGAAAACAACTGCACCTAACTCAAGATCATGAGTGGTGTAGTTCTTCTCATGTATCTTCAACTGCCTCGATGCATATGCTATGACTTTGTTCCTTTGCATCAGAACACAACCAAGACCCAATTTAGATGCGTCGCAATAAACGACGAAATCATCATTGCCCTCAGGCAAAGTTAGAACAGGCGCGTCACAAAGTTTCTGCTTCAAGTGTTGAAAAGCTTCCTCTTGTTTGAATCCCCAATCAAAGGGTTTGTTTTTCTGAGTTAGAACAGTTAGAGGAACTGCAATCTTCGAGAAGTTTTCTATGAAGCGGCGATAATAACCCGCTAGACCAAGAAAAGAACGAACCTCAGTAGGAGTAGTAGGCGTATCCCAATCCTTAATCGCACTGATCTTGGAGGGATCTACATGAATACCTTGTTCGTTGATAATATGTCCTAAGAATTGAACTTCTTTAAGCCAAAATTCGCACTTGGAGAATTTGGCGAAAAGTTGCTCTTTCTTTAGGAGTTCCAGAGTAAGACGAAGATGTTGCTCGTGATCAGCTCGCGTCTTAGAATAAATCAAGATGTCGTCAATAAAAACAATGACGAACTGATCCAAATAAGGTTTGCAGACCCTATTCATTAAGTCCATGAAAACAGCAGGAGCATTTGTCAAACCGAATGGCATGACTGTGAACTCGTAATGCCCATACCGAGTGCGGAACGCCGTCTTGGGAATATCTTCTTCATGCACACGAAGTTGATGATACCCGGAACGCAGATCAATCTTCGAAAAATAAGAAGCGCCCTGCAGCTGATCAAAGAGGTCGTCTATGCGCGGTAGGGATATCGATTCTTGATGGTAAGCTTGTTAAGCTCACGATAATCGATACACATCCTAAAAGATCCATCCTTCTTCTTGACAAAAAGAATGGGAGCACCCCAGGGTGAAAAGCTAGGACGTATAAAACCTTTGTCAGAGAGCTCCTGAAGCTGCTTAGACAACTCTTGCATCTCAGATGGTGCAAGACGATATGGAGCTCTGGCAATGGGATTTGCACCAGGTACGAGATCAATGCGGAACTCGACTTGGCGTGCTGGAGGTAGACTAGGTAACTCTTCAGGGAAAAGTTCAGAATAATCCCGAACGACAGGAATATCTGAAATAGACTTACCCTTGCCTTTATCTGCTGTAACATGTGCTAAGAAAGCCACATAGTTCTTCCGCAGATATTTCCGAGCTTTAAAACAAGACATGAGCTTGAGGCCACCAGACGTTTTCTCACCTTGAACCTGTAGGATCTCGCCTGTCGAAAGCGGCACACGAACAATCTTCTCAGAACAAACTATCTCTGCGCGATGCTTGGATAACCAATCCATACCCACAATGACGTCGAAGCTTCCAAGTTGCATTGGCGTGAGGTCAATAGGAAAAAGATGGTCGTTAAGGTTCAACTGGCAGTTGTGAAGAACAAAATCAAGAACAATGGGTTCACCACTAGCAACTTCTACTGTCAAAGGTTTACCTAGTTTCGTTCTAAACACGCGAAGTAATGGTTCGAAAGACAATGACATAAAACTCTTGTCGGCACCCGAATAAAAAAGAACAGATGCAGGCTGATTATTAATAAAGAACGTACCGTTCACCACTTCATTGTCTGCTTGTGCCTCTTGAGTATTCATATTGAATACTCGACCTCGAGCCGGAGCTTGATTCTGATTTGGGTTCTGGTTCTGGTTGGGTAGCCTTGGGCACCGGTTCCTGTAGTGGGTCAGATCCCCACAATTGTAGCATGAACCAGGAGGAAAATGAGGTCGTGTAGCTTGACCTTGTTGCTGAGCAAGAGGCTGAGTAACTTGTTGGGCTTGGTTCTGAACTGCCTGGTTCTGGTTAACAGGAATGCGACAAGTAGCGGCAAGATGACCAGATCTTCCGCAGTTGGTGCACTGACGACACTGGAGGTGTGATAGGTGATGGCCGTTACACCTGTTGCACAAAGGTGCATTGCCAAAATAAGGCTTCTTGGCGGGTGGTTGCGCAGGCTGATTCGGTGCAGCTTGGGCCTGTGCAGTAACGGCATAGTTTTGGGAAGCCTTTCGCTTCCTTGAACCCTTTGAGGAACCAGAATTCTTCCCATTCTTGTTTTGACCTTTCTTGCTATCCTCCTTGTCAGATGCCTGCTTCTTACCCTTGTCACCCTTTTTATGTAGCTTTCCCTTTCGAACTTGCGACTCAGTCAATGTCGCTGATAACTCGATCGCCTGACGGAGTGTGGCAGGGTTGCTACCAGTAATGATGTCTTGTACTGAGTCAGGTAGGCCGTCGATGTACCTTTCGATAGACTTGTCGAGTGGGGTAACCATTTTCGGGCAAAGCAGACTTAACTCCTCAAACCTATCAGTATATGCCCTGTGCTCGCCACTATTTTGTTTCAAGTTATCAAACTCTTTCTCCAAAGCTCGCTGTTCATGACGAGGACAGAATTCCCTCATCATAAGAGCTCTAAGTTCAGCCCATGTCTGTGCTAGAGCAACTTCCGCACCCCGATCTCTCATAACCCCGTTCCACCATGTGAGAGCCCTCTTCTGAAACACACTCGAAGAAAACTCGACCTTGCGATTGTCAGGACACTGCACGTGGCGAAAAGTATTCTCAATGCTCTCGAACCATTGAAGAAGCCCAGTCGCTCCTTCAGAACCACTAAACTTGAGTGGTTTAGCCGAGTTAAAAGTCTTGAAATTGCATGGACCATTGTTGTTGTTGTTGGCTTGGTTCAATTGAGCAAAGAGATTTGGGAATTGAGCAGCCATCTGCTGCGCAATAATTTCTGCCAGTTCGGCAGTCGCTATCTGGTTCTCGCGTCGAGGAGGCATTCTAAAAGAGGAAAATCATGAAAGGAAACGAGTGAGATGATTGAATGAAGAGAATGAGATGAAACAAAATCAACAAAAGCAAAGATGGTGGTCATTCGTCCGCATTACCAAGCAAACAAATGACACACAATGACTAATCAAAGTAAATGGGTCAAAAATAATGTATCGCGAAGACATGCTCGCCTATAAGTGAACACTCATCCCAAGAATTCCCAGGTAAGCACAACTGGTCTCGCGTCTGATGAGATATATACGAAGTGCTTGCCTAGACAGAAAACCCAGAATACAGGCATTCACTCTTCCAGTTTGCACGTGTTCACACTATTTAGAACCCAAAACTTTGACGAGATTTTTGAAAATTTGAAGGCACAAGGCCAAAATTTTAATCAAACTGGAAGGGTTAAAATCCTTACAAAAGAGGGTTCAAAACCTTGTAATAAATTATTTAAAAACAGAAGATTGTTTTTCAAAAATCGTTTCGGAAAAATTTTGGTTTTTGTTTTGATAATCACCTAAGGATAGGTGATGTACATGTTTTAAGATCTAAACACAAGATAACTTGTGTTAGGGTCCTAGAAAGGTTATAGTCTAGGTCAAAGCATTACTAATAACCTAATTCCCTATAACCATTGGCTCTAATACCAACTCTTCTGTCACACCCCGACCACGTATAACATACAAGACGTGGCGGAAAACGTCGGGGAGTGTTGTAACAGAATTAATTGTTTCATAGCCATGGCATACAACGATGTATTTTATTTATCAACATAGAAGTTTCATTGTCTTAAACAGTAAATAAAGAGTTCGGAACATAATTAAACTAAGTCTATCTTCGTTTTATGTCTCTAAGGCACAGGTCCGCCCTAGTGTCACGATCATCGTCCTACGCAAAAGCTCCTGAAAACACATGTGAAAATAGGTACGTCAGCATAAAAATGCCTGTGAGATACATAGGTTTTGTGAAAATAGGATTCATGACTTAGGAGTTTAGAAAATGTTTAGCCATGAACCTTGTAATTTGCTTTGTCTTGTAAATCATTTGAAAAACGATAAGATCAGATGATATGTATAAATAAGAGAATAATGTATGGTTCAAATGTATAACCAAGTAAAATGAGTTATATAAGATAAGTTGTTTGTAAACCAAAGTCTTGTGAAAGTTGTGTTACTTGTGTAAAAAGTATAAGTCCAAATTGAATGATTTAAATAACGCTATGATATGTAATATAATACAAACACTTATATATAGGAAGTACCAGCGACGTATCCACCATGCTTGTATCATATTACTCACATCTCGTTACTTAAGTCACTTAAACAAGCCACCAATGTATAAAGTCTAGTCAAGTAATGTGTATCAAATGTTATGTATTGTAAGTAAAGTATTGTCCCATAATCATAGTGTAGAAATGTACAAAACAAAGTATTTTGAATATATCAAAAAGTTATGTTTTGCAAAGTAATGCATGTTACATTGATACAAACATTTATGTGGTAAGTTAACGCATACATTCAAGCCTTGAGACAGTCGGATAACCCTTTCAGTCAAGGTTATCAAAAGAAATGTTTTCGGATTCAGTCATTCCTTACATCCAAACAAACCCGAGATGTCAGGAATGGGATTTGTCAAGTCCTATGGTACCACTACTTACTACCGAGCGGCGTAGCTAATGTTAATGATCGTATAATAGTCTCGTTTGTGCAAACCAAATGTTATAGCAGTTGTATACATGTCATATGAAAACAATGTACTAAGTATGCTAAGTTAACATACAAAGCAGAAAAGTCTTGTAAATCAATGTGCTAGCATGCTATCAGTCAACATACATAGAAGAAATGTAAAGTAAAACAATGTACTAAGTATGCACACAATGGACATACGTAGCATGAAATGTAATGTAAAGCGATGTACTAAGTACGCACACCATGGGCATACATAGCATGAAATGTAATGAAATCATGTACTATAATGCACTAACAAACATAGCAGGTATATGATGTGAAAACAGGAAAGTATGAAAGTAACAAGTAGGCACATGTGTTCCACCCCAAAACAGTTTGAAAACAGTAAAAGAGGGGTCTATGTACTCACTTGAGATTACTCAGTAGTCCTGGAGTGACAACCAAACAATGATAGAGATCACGGAATCAAACGGCACCTAATATAGGTAACTATGTTAATGAACCGGACCTAAATCGGAGGATCGGATAGAATGAGGGTTCGTAAACCAAACGAGTATGGAAACTCGTGTAATATGGTTTAACAAAGCCTACATACTAAATGAAACCTAACATAAGTGCTTACGACCCATTACGACCCGTTTAGGTAGCTTATGCTACTTTAACGCATCGTTCGCGTGAAACGCCTTCGGAACGTCTAACTAGTCCTATGACAAGTGTTATATGCCTAAACATGTTACAAAATCAGTTATGTGACAAAAGTTTAGGTTACATATGCTTAATTACCGATTACACATGAAAAGGGTATTTTGGTAATTTACCTAAGGCATATATACTACCTATCATACAACTACTTAACGAAGCGACCATAAGGTATAACCTCGGAAGGTTATTCCCTATATTCTATGGTCACCTAATGTATTTGGTCGGATCCTAATGATCGACCAAATGGGTCGGGTTCGAAGGTATAAGCGATTTATTAGATCGCTTACCCTACGACCCTAGACAACGTGGTAATCAGTAGGCATAGTCCCAAGGGACTATAACCAACGTGATTACACTCACGTTGCGAAGTTCAAACGAACTTCGCATTGACCATAAACTGGTCAACGCAGAAAGTCAAACAAAGTTTGACTTTCAGACTCGAAAAGACTCGAAAAGCAATAAAAGAACGAAGGAATACTTACGAAGGGTCCCCGAATGCTAATTTCGATTCAAGTAGCTCAGGTATGAAACAATGGTTCCAACTTAGAGCTTCTCAAATCAAAATTCTTGTGGGTTTTGCAATGGCATGGGGGGGGGTATTTATAGTTTTCGGTTAGCCGTTAGGATCGTTTCTTGGAAACCGTGCTTTGATCTTGGCCATACACCTTAAGATAGTGGTTTTTGAAAACCATTTGAGCCCCTAGTATTGCCCAATACCATGTGCACAAGTGAAATGGAACAGATCCAATGTTTCTGCAATGTTTCTGCTGTCTGGGGACTGACGCGGGCCGCGTAAGGACACACACATATCTTACGCGGGCCGCATGGCCTTGTCAGATCAGAAACAAGTTTGCATATTGACAGTTTCAGTCCCTGTTGGTGTTTAAGGTCATTTCCGACACTTCTAAGGCCCGTAAAGCCAACTTTAAGGCCCTAAAATGATGCCTAAACATTGTGGACATGAAACATGCTCAAAAATATGTCAGATGTCAGTTCGTTTGGTCGTACGATCGCGATGTTCGCTTAATTACGACGGAATGCGCATAAGCGCGAAAAACGATCCAAATGGCGTGACGAATGGATTTTTCTTATGCCAATCACTAAAATAAAATGTTTTAGTGCTTACATAAATTTTTGGATGTCCGGATGTATTCAGAACGTAAGTTATGCGCGAAAGTGCAAACTTGTGCACTTTTTGGCACTTTTTGGCACTGAATGACCCAAAAGTTTATTTTAGCATACCGAACCCCTCAAAGCCTATTTCTAAGCTTTGTAAAGGATATTTATGGTGTGTTTAACTTATGGTCATGTTCCGGAATGTTCGTTACAGTTCAAATTGGCATACTTTCGCAGTTTGTCAAGTTTAGTCCCTGTAAGCGAATTAACTTGTTTTTGCCATACCAAAGCCTTCAAAACTTATTTCTAAGTTATGAAAAGGTTATTTAAGGTATGTTGAGTATATGTTGATGTTCCGGAGTATTTTTCGCATTAAACTGATTACGTTTACACACCAGTTTGCGTATAACTTTCCAGAAAGCGATATAGAGTTTGAAATTGAAGAAAAGTCAAAACATGAAAAATGTAAAACACAACCAAACAAACATTGGGATCAAATAACATTGTTTTATTGATAACCGAACTGTTCAAAATGATTACAAGCACAGATGTTACATGTTACCCGGCCCAACCTGTAATCAGTCCATTTATTGTTTGCCAAAAACTTACTCAGTCCATTACATAGTCACAAAAATTCTTCAAGTTACATCACGAGTATTAACTCATTCCATTTATCATTATCTAACATTAGTTCGTTACAGGGTTATCACATAATTTGATACACTAGAAATCAACATCCAATTTAATCAAATTGCACATAAACATCACCTAACCGTGGTAGTCTAACTCGTCGGAATATGATCAAACTACAACGTCAACTTCATCAAGTTTTTGTCCCACATAATCATCATCCTAACACATATTAATATCCTATCTAAAATCACGTTAACTGATATTATCACAGCCACTCGGTTACACTTATATTACCATGCTAGCCGTTCATACCCTATCGTTTAATCAGTTGGGTCAAACTATCTATACCACGAAACTCTGATTTAGGTTCATATACACACATAAACACAACATAACTTCACACCAAACATAAGCCATAACCTATGCATAAATCCAACAAGAAAAACGCCATAAATGCACACTAGAAACTAACCGAAATGTGGGATGACGGCTGGATCGCTGCAATCGGGAGGGGAAAGACTTCGAGAGAGGGAAGAGGGCTGCCATGATAGCCACTAATCGCCAGAGGGAACTAGGGTTTACAAAAGTTAGGAAGTTATGTGGAGACCCTCATGCAATCACGTATACAAAAGAAGTGAGGAGGTGGGCTAGGTTTGAGTTGGTTCCGGCTGGGCTCAAGGGTTTTGGGCCGAGGTCATTGGGCCACGCAACTAACTGTATTGATCCACTCGAGAGTTTACGACTCGAATGCTTATGCAACTACTCGCTTGATAAATAAGTTATATCGTTTATGCTTGCCACAACACAACTCCTTACAACTAATAAGTTATCTTAATAAGTTTAACGTAATAACCGAAGAATGATAAACATAAAATAACCTTAAATGTACGGGTTGTCACACCTTCGGTGGGCGTCAATGAAGAAACACCAAATTAATCTGGTGGGCGCCAATGAAAAAAACACCAAACTAATATGGTGATTAGCTTGTGGTTTGTGCCTCGACAAATAAAGGTTAATCTTTTTTATCTCGTCCAAGCTGCTGTGATGATGCTGCAAAACAGTCGACACACCGTAAGCTCATTACAAGGAGGAGGATAGGGTGGTTCTTCTTGTAACCACCCTCCGGCGTGAGAATAAGTATCTGAGAGCAAGAGAGCGATGCTTAAACTTGGAGGTGGAGTTCACTATTTATAGCCGAGGTGGTTTGTGAAGGAGATGGGCTGATGGGCCTTGGGTCTGTAGTCGACAACAAGGAATATCCATTATGTCTCCTCTGCCACGACCGTTGGTGGTTCTAGGCAAGAGAGTAGCTGACGCGTGCTGAATGGATCCAGGTGTCCAGATAATTATCCTTGTTGTCTGGTCTGTCATCAGCAGCTAAGTGGAAATCATGGAGCAGTGGTCGGCGCACGTTGATTGGTGCCACATATGCATCCTTGTGTACCTTTTTGTCCCCTGTACGATTGTCCTTCGTGCAGCACGATCGGATACAGCCCGTTGGACGCTTATTGGCCCACTGCTCTGCCATTTGTACCTTTGGTACTTGTACGAGGTTTGCATGCGCTTCTTACCTCCGCGTGACACCCGGGAATATCCTGTGTAGCCGGCGCAAGGTCCAGGAAATCAGGGTTTTCATCCAAGGAGTTAAGTGTCAAATCTGATCTTATGTTAGTCCTGACCCAGCGCGCGACTTGGATTATACTTGATTGGTCTGATATGGGTATGGTCTCGCGCGGGACCTGGGGTTGACTCGAATAGTCGACGCAGGATTTAGGACCATACCCCTTCAATACCCAAAATAACAAAATATATTAAAAGCTAAAAGCCAAGATCAAATTACATCAACTGTTATAATTTAAAGCATGCATCTTCGCCATGTTTTTCATCCGAAAGAAAATTTTCAGTTAGTAGTTTTCCTTCCAAATAAATTGCAAATATTGGTCATCAATCGATATCAATGTTCAAAAATTGATTCAACCTACTAAGTTGTTCAATCATATGCTAAAAACTTTTATTATTCAAAATCATTAAACAGAACAAAAAACAAAGACTTCTCCTGCTACCAAATCAACAAGACATGCCCTCTAATAAGACTGGAGGGTATGGAGAGCCTCATCCCCAATGGGATGGGCCGCCACGTCACCGCCACGTAAGCGGGGCCTAAAGGCGATGGACCTAGGGGGTGGGGGATGAACCCCTTTATATATATATATATATATGGGCAAGGATAAATCGAAAACCCCCTCCAATTGAGAAAACCTTGAAAACTCAATATCTACCATTGATGAGAAGAGATGGATGGTTGTGATGTGTTTGGATATTATCTCTCTTACTTTTTAATATAATAATCAACAATAGTACCGTTAAGGTTAAAATGGGAATAAAGTGTGACAATTGTTTTCTTGGGAGAATTGAACTGCATGCCTATGAAACCTGGCTACAACTTTCAACACCACAAAAAATACAAAAGCCATCATTGCACAACTTCAATTTTCTTTTATCAGTTTTTAGTAAAGCACCTATTCTCTCTCTCTCTCTCTCTTTCTCTTCATCTCATCTTCATCCAAAAAGCCCCTGCAGAAAAACACACCGCAAATCAACAATTATCCTCCTCCAAACCTAAATAACGTTGATAGATTTGCAAACGATCTTCCCGGAGATTTCCATCAACTGCAAAATTTCAGGTGCGTCCGCTATCCGGCTTTCTTTTGGGGGTAAAAATGTGTTTTTTCTTGACAAATTTACGAGCTTTGTTTTCTGTATAATTTGGGGTTTCATCTAGGGTTTTTGGTTGTTATTTTCATACACATTTGGGTTTTTTTTCTTTTTAAAAAAGTGGTTTATGTACTTTATGTGATGTTCATAAACAGTGTTGGAAGGCAGTGTACGTTTCCTATTTTTTGGTTTGTCTGTTCATAAAAAGTGGTTTCATGTTTTTTAAAGTTGTTACAAAAATTGTTCTATTGGGAAGAAAAGATTATGTTTGACAATTAATTTGAAATAAAACAACAGTCGTATTTTTTTTGTTATTTTGGTTATTTTATAAATTGAAATCCTTTTTCACAAACAAAAGCGGGTGTCTAAAAAAATAGAAAATAAAATAAAAAAGAAACTAATTGGTATGTAACATTAAATTGTTAGATGGTTTGTTACATTTATGTTTGACAATTTGTTTTGTAACAGTGTTGGAAGGCAGTGAATCGGACACACCAGCAAAGGATTTGAAAGAAAAGAAAAATGTATTTTTGTAACTTAAGTATTTTGTTTTTTAGGGAACAAGTGTGTTGTATGCGTTGTTAGGTTATATAATAATGTTGCACCTTAACATTTGTGGGGGCAAAATTTTGGAACTTAAGTATTTTATTCATAAAGTTGTTTTTCGATACTTTTTTTTAATTTATCGGTGTTTGGGCCACCGGTGTTGTACATAACAAATAAATGTAAAAGCATTAGGTGAAAAACTGGATATACACGTTGAATAAGGTTACATTATATGTTACTTTATATGTACCACCTTATTAAGGTTACATTCTACAAATGAGCAATAAATATTACATTATATGTAACATTTTACAAAAAAACAAAAACAAAAAACAAAAAATGTAACCAATGTGGAAAAAATGTTACTTTATATGTAACATCTTATTAAGGTTACATTCTATAAAATGAGCAATAAGTATTACATTATATGTAATATTTTACACAAAAAAAGTACAAAAAATAACGTTACATTTTCTGTATAATTTCAAAAAATGTAAACACCCAGTAAACAAGAAAAAATGCTTGTTTTTTTTTACCATTTAAAGGATATCCACATACATAAGAGTGTAACACGTTTTCTTTTCTTTCTCCTCTGACACAAAATGTTATATTACATCACATTGTTACAAAAGTCGTATTCCTACAAAAAGATGTTACATGTTGGTACGCACACTACAAAAAAAGATGTTACATATATTATACATATATATGAAGTAACACCATGTGTAAACATACATTTTCTGTATAATTTCAAAAAATGTAAACACCCAGTAAACAAAAAAAATGGGTAATAATTATTAAATTATGTGTAACATTATACAAAAAAAAAGTACAAAAAATAACGTTACGTTTTGTGTATAATTCCAAAAAAATGTAAACACCCATTAAACAAGAAAAAATGCTTGTTTTTTTTTACCATTTAAAGGATGTCCACATACATAAAAGTGTAACGCGTTTTCTTTTCTTTCTCCTCCGACACAAAGTGTTATATTACATCACATTGTTACAAAAGTCGTCTTCCTACAAAAAGATGTTACGTGTTGGTACGTACACTACAAAAAAAAGATGTTACATATATTATACATATATTCATGGTTGACTGATCCAGGGTATCAGTTTTACGCTTAATCTGTGGTTTTGAATATTTAGTACACCTTATGTACTGGTGAGTAACAAACTGTGACAACCGGTAATTAACGGCTTCTAATTACGTGATTAACAAATGTTTAGGCGATAACAAATAATGTTTAAGACATGAATTAACTTAATTAGGCTCATGGAATGCCTAGGAACGCTTGTCTGACTCTACAGTGCGCGTACGGTGATTTTCGGGAAACTTGCTAATCGTTAAGCGATAACGAACTTATGCCGTACAAAATACTGACCACGCCGACAAATACGAAGTTTATACATATAACATATACTTATGGATTACGTTTTGCGAAAATATTATGCCTTCAAACCACACAAAGCGCAAACGTAAACGAAAACGCGACTACAGGAACGCACCGGCAATGAAACGGAAGCATCAGACGCACGTATTAACTTAAAAGACGAAATATTATGACATATTTAGCTTCGTTTTCCAATTTTATTATCCATAGTTAGAAACTGATCGAAAAACGAACAAGGAACGACGAACGAAACAATTTTTTTATGCGATTTAACGCGAACGATCGAACGAACGCGTCAAATCACAGTTTTTGACGTCATTTTTAGTGTTTTGGCTCTAAGATTTTGTTTTACAACACATTATGATGTTCGGGTGCAGAAAAGGGCTTTGGAATTGTTACTGGGCTGCTCCAACACGCTAACGGGCCTCGGGCCCAACCCACTAAACCATTTGGTTAACCCAGCTATATAAACCTCTTATCTCAATTGTTTTTGGTCATTTTGAAACCCTAAAACAACTCAGCACACAACGACAGAGCCTTTTGCTCTCTCCCTCGTTCACTCACTGATGACCGACGACTGGAGCCGAGTCCGACCGGTGCTCCGGCAACTCTTCTTCCTCGACAAGCACCTCTGACACCCCTTTCACTCACTGCTTTCTCCGATTTGGTTCCGGCAACCGGAATAACTCCGGCCGACACTACTGGTACAGGCAGACGCACACACACCCGGTTAGGGTGTGACTCGAGGAGAGAGAAACGGAGATCGGAGGTCGGATGAGTGAGGCACGCGACGACGAATCATAGCAGTGAGAGAGGGGCGGTTGTGCAACGACGCCGCCGCTGCGGCGGCGGTGACGGTGGTGACGATGGTGGTATGTTCTTCTCCGGTAAACCCCTCTTAAATCCCTCTTTTTTTTTAAATTCTTTCAAGACTCGAACGTTAATCAACATTTATTTGTTTTCTTTTGTTTTGATGATGATCCGATGACCATGATTATGATGATGATTCTACTGTGGTGGTCGACGACTGACCGGCGGCGGCCGGAGCCACGCCGGTGAGGACATTGGTGGTGGTGAGGGCTATTTTTAACTCTTTTTTTTAGTAAGAATCGATATCATTCCACACGAAAAAGGACAATTACAAAGCAATGGCAGGTAGCAGGGCAACAAGTTACGCCGCCACCCCCTTTAGAAAAGAAAAACCAATTCTACTAAATACAAAGTTTGAAACCTTTAGCGACGAAGAATTACTATTAACGACTTTTTGAACCCGATTCAAAAGTCGTAGAGCGTCAGGAGCGAGACCACCAAAGGTATCAAACACAAACGGGACAAACACATGTTGATTCTCCAGGCAGGCTTTCTCATGTTTTGCCACTTTGCTCGCCTCTGCCTTGAGCACCGCTTGCCCTACGACAAAGCCCTTGTCCTTGAGCCCGACAAGGGGGGAGACCCTAGTTAGATCTACACAAGCGTGTTTCCCCATTCCCATCCAAACACAAGGATGTCCGCCGGACGTAAAGTGGACCTCCCCTCTAAGGGGTCAGTCAGGAAATTTACTGGAGCCTCCTTTTTGGCCGAGATCCCGGCCCGCTTAAGAACATCACATAACACATCTCTCACCCAATCATGCCGATATTTAAACCCTGGTAGCTCTTTACAGTGGATCGCGTGCTCGCCGAAAGAATCCAAACACGCTTTGCGGCATACCGGACATGGCTCGTCAACTGGGAACAAAGGAATCATCAGTCGGTATCTAAGGATAGTACGGTTTTCCACAGCCGACATGTGTTGCCCCAAGCCTTCAATAGGTGCGACAGACAGAAAATCCTGAGCATGTGGGGCACGTAGACATTCAAACACAGCTTTTTGCCGAGGGGATAAAACAAACTTCTCTTCAAACCTCTTGACAATTTCGCCATACAAGGCATTCGCCAGAATTTTCTGGGATTTAGGAGGGGCGGTGTCTTTAATGTAGAAACCGCCAATATCAAGGTCGGGAAGAGAACTATGCAAAAGGTCCAACGCACTCCTGTAATCGGAGTCTAAAACATCCCCACCACATTCTCGGAGTATGTGGTCTTGTAAACCCCAAGATTGGGCCCTTGAAGCCACGAAAGCATATGAAGAGGCATCCTAGGCCATACAAATCCCTAAGCCTCCGAACCGGGTCGGGAGAGAAGCCAACCTCCACTGGAGATCTCCAAAAAAGGCACCCCCACAAACAACAATATCCTCTAATGCTCCCCGGAGGCCTTCATAAAAAACAGAGACAGCTCCCTGACCAAAGAAGGTTGGCACGTTCGAAGACCAAACAGTAATTTAGCAACACTCATACAAGAACGAAGCAAGAGGAGCTCGCTCTGAGGGTCCCGTAGGCGTTTAAGGCACCTCATCAGCTCGACTGTTCAGTTCGCTCTTTTAAGAGCCATACCACTAATAAAATCTGCATCACGACTAACGGCACCCCCCAAGAGTTTCACACCCAGCACCGGCCTCCCAATCCCCCGAGGGAATAAGCCCTCCTGAACCTTTACACCATTGCAGGTTGGCCAGAAAACTTCAGTTTTCTTTATATTAAGTTGCAGCCCTAAGGAAGGACCCTCAGCTCTGATGATATCTAAAGCATTAGCCACTTGGGTGGCATCTCCAATAAGCGTTCCGTCATCTAGGTACCAGGCGTGAAATAGAAGTTTGCAGCGATCCCTTATTCAGTGAATAAGGAGGTGTAGAACAAGGGCAAAAAGGAGGGGCCCCAAGGGGTCCCCCTGCTGAACGCCAGTAGTAGACCAAATATACTCATCCCCCACATATAATCTAGTTGGCGATTCTGATTTGATTTGGTTCGGGTTTTATTTAAGATGATTCTGATTTATAATATGATTCTGATTTGATTTGGTTCGGGTTTTATAATATCCCCCACTCGGGATATTATTAATCCAGCTTCGGTTCAAGGTGATTCTGATTTGGTTTGGGTTTTATTTAAGATTCGGTTCAGGCCCGACTCGATGCAGTTAGATGCTCGGGACTCGGTTCGTTACGGTTCACACGGTTCAAAATTCGGGTTTGGTATAACCCTGTTTGACTCGGGCAACCCGAGTCAACTCAGTCAACAGTTCGGTTCGGTCAACAACTGGTCAGCGGCTCGGCTCGGGTCAGCTGTGGTTCGGGTCAAGTTGCGGGTGCCGTCAACAGTTCTGGTTAACTCGGTCAAACCGAGTCAACTCGGTCAAACCGAGACAACTCGGTCAACACCCGGTCAACTCAGGTCAACAGCGAGTCAACGTTAGTCAAATGCAGTCAACTAATGAAACACGAAGACCCGGTAAAGTTAACGACGCCAAAAATTAGTTTTAGATTTTAGGTAGTTACGCGACCGAGCTCGACCCGTTTCAATTTGGTATTACTTTATATTTATTATACTCGACGAAAAGTTATATAGATTGATTCTTGTTAGTGTACTACGTCTATTGACTTCGTCTTGTATCATGTAATAGGATAAGATATGATAACCAGTGCTCGAGGTGCGAGAAACTGAGATTAGAGAGTATATAAGGCATTTCGCTTGAAAGTGTCAAGGACAAGTTCAAGCGAAACCAACATAGCTAAGTTCGCTTGAACATGCCTTAACCATTTCAAGCGAAACCCTCTCACCTATATATAGGGCACTTGTCATTTCATTTGGTATGCGCATTCAGAACTTGTAACGAGGTGCTACCAAAATTTGTCCAGGTTGTAATCTTTGCTAAATCAATCACAGTGACAAATTAAAGAGTATCAAGCTGTTTTCATGTCCGTTTCACTGATTCCGCCTTTGAATCGGATTACAAGCTCTTCTGAACGACTCGTTTGGGTCCAACAACGATCCTACAAGTGGTATCAGAGCTCAGGAAGAAGAGTTTAGCTTGATATCATCTATTTTCTGACTTCTACACCTTCTTTTCCAATCTGAACAAGATTTCACGGTCAAAATGGCATGTATTTTTCACCGAACATGCAAAACAGTGTTTTAACAAAGCCTTGAGAGTTTCAGACTCAAATTCGGACTAAAAATGACAAAAACAGGCCTAACACTTGAGTCCGCTTGAACGGATATCGACATTTCACTTGAAATTAGTATTTGAGTTCGCTTCAACTCGCCATTTCGCTTGAAATTAGACCTGATCTCGCTTGAATTCAGTGTTTCACTTGAAAAACCTTGCTGGTTTCGCTTCAAATCGATGTTCGCTTGAAATTAGACAGTGTTTTCGCTTGAAAGTTCATCAGTTTCCGCTTGAAGTGCTATCTCGCTTGAATGGTTATCTAGGCATTTCGCTTGAAAGCTGATATTCAGTTTCAATTTGGGATTTCGTTTCAACTTGTTGTTTCGCTTGAAGTCTCATTTCGCTTGAAAGTGGAAATTCCGAGTCAAGATCATTTCACGTCAATCGAGTGTCAGTCTGTTTCAGAATATTTGATATTGTTTGTACTGATTGTGTTTGTTTGATTGTATCTGTTCAGGATTACAGCATGGCTGAAGAATTCTACAATACGCTTTTCAACGCGTTCACATCTGAATCTTCCGAGATTACAAATGTTACACCAAAAACTATCACGAAGGCGATCAATGAGAACATCAAGCATGATAATTTCTACGGAACACACTCAAAGCCACCAACTCTGGAAAGCATCGAGGATTATACATGGTGGAAAGAACGGTTTCTTAACTGGGCGAAAGCGTATGCGCATGAAAGCTGGTTCTGCTTAGAATTTGGATACGAACGACCAAAAGATGATAAAGGCGAAGAACTTCCATTCAAGAAATTCACCAGAGAGGATAAATCTGAATTTTCCGCCGAACAGAGAATGATTGCTTTGATACAGTCGGCAATTAGAAATGACATTTTTGCATTACTTAATCATGATGGGTCTTCGAAATCTGTCTGGGAAGCTTTACGAGTTAAAGCTGGGGGGGGGGTAAACAAATCAAAAAGAACAAAATTGCTTTACTAAAGAAAGAATTCGATCTATTTGATAGCTTAAAAGGAGAGACAGTGAGGCAAATGATTGAGAGATTTTGTCATTTAAAAATTGAACTTGAGAGGTTTGAGATTGTGAAAACAAGAGAGGAAATTATTGACAAAGTGATTGAAGCGTTACCACGAGCTGATCAGTGGCAAACGTTTGTTTTTATTTTGAAAAATGATGATTTATATGATACGATTTCTCTTGATGCATTGTTTGAAAAGATAGAGAGTCATGATCTGGAGCTACAAAAGCAAAGCAAGATGACTGGTTCTTCACATCAACAGAATGTTGGTCTATACTACAAAGGCAATGTATCATCAGAGAAAGGTGTTGGTTCACCAAAGATAGCATTCAGTGGAAAGAAGATGAAAGAACCTCAAACAACTTCATCAAATTACAATTCTGGATATCATTCTTCTTCAAAATCAAGTTCTGATGAAACTGAGGAAATTCTGTGCAACATTGCTCTGAAACTGAAGAATTCTCCATCGATGAGTATCACTGCAGCTAAGCAGCAAATGAGTTTCCTTGCATCTGTTCTGGAATCGTATGAAGGTCTTGTAGCTGGAAAAATTGGAAACTCCGAATTGACCAAAGAAGACTACGACCAGATTGATCCGGAAGAGATGGAGCTCATTGACATCCTTTGGTGCTTAGCAAGTTGCATCCGAAGAGCGCAGAGGTATATGGAGATTACTGGGAAACAATCTCTTGGAGGTGCATCAACAAAGCTTGGATTCGACAAATCCAAAGTGACCTGCTTCAAATGTAAGCAGAAAGGTCATTTTAAGAGTGAATGCACAAATTCTGCAGTAGGTGGAAATGAACATCCGTTCAATGATGATTATTACCGAAAGGCGATCTACCATCGAAGCAGAGAAGAGCCGAAATTGATTGAAGATAAAACCAAATCAAGAGCTTGTTTTGCAATTCAAGATGATGAAGGTTTTGACTGGAGCTCAATTTGTCCAGAAGAAGATCGCTTGGAGAATATTCGAAAAACAACTCATGGCAAAGCTATAACAGAGGAAAGAAAGTTTGTTTTTGTTGCTGAGATTCAAGATGAAAACAAAGACAAAGATACAGCTGAGATCAAAGTGAAAACCAGAGAAGAGATTCTGGAAGAAAAGACCTACAAAGAAAGAAACATTGTGTTGAACAGAATGGATGAAATGTAGGAAGAGTATGAGATTGCTGTCAGCAGCAAAAGATGGGATAAGAAGAGAGAATGTTACTTCAACAGAGAAGGAGAACCAGTTGTTCCAAAGAAAGACATAATTTTTGATGATGTTCTTCTCATAATTCCTTTGAGAGCCGAATATTATAGAAATGTGATGAAAGATGACACATATGCTAAAAGGCATGAAAAGGGGATCAGATATGCCATGACATCGTGTCTAAGAAAAAGGGATGAAGAGAGAATGAAGAAGAATGTTGAAGAAATGGTGACCAATTTGAAGAAAGTTGCTGAAGAGGTTAAAGTAGAAGCTCTTGAAGTTGAGGTTGTGAAGGAAATCAAAAGTGAAGAAGTTGAGGTGAATGAAGAGGTTAAGAAAGTTGTTACTGAAGAACAGCAGATTGGAGAAGAGGAAAGGAAAGAAGAAGAAGAAGTGATGAAGTCGGTGTTGAAGAAAAGCAAGATGATGCTGATCAGAAGCAAACTGAGGCAACTGCATCAAACACCGAAGTGCCAATCACTGAGGTACATTCTGATTCTGAAATCTTAAAAACGATTGATCAGTGCAAGAAATGCATGGAACCGTGCAGAGCTTGTACTGAAAAAGATGAGCAATTCAGAACAGAGATCTTGAATTCACTAAAATTGAAAACATTTTTAAAGAAAAATGCAAAGAAATGCTAGAAAAAGAAAAAGTTTTAGAAGAAAATGATGAAAAACTTTCAGAAAAATGTAAAAAGTTAGAAACAGAAAATGAAGTTTTGAAAGAAAATGTTTCTAAAATGACAGAAGAATGTTCACAAAAAGAAATTGCTTGTCAAGAAATGAAGAAAGAATATGACTCAATGAAATTAACATATCATATTACGAAAGAGTCATACGAAAAAGTGAAAGATGAAATGAAATATGCTCAATCAAGAATGAATTATCTTTCTGAAACAACTAAGGAACTTAAAGGAATGTATTCAATAAAACAAGATGTTGTTAATTCCTATATTGAGGATGTTGCTAAGCTAAAGCGACAGATTGCTGATCTAGAACAGGATAACAACAAGTTAAAGAGTTATCACGTGTCGTCATATGTGCTTGAACGTATTTTCAATATAAAACCGGGAGATGGTGAGTCTGAGCAAAACAAGAAAGGCATTGGCTCGGAGTTTCATCAAGTTCCACCACCGGAAAAGTTTGCATTTTATGATGAGGAAAAGGTCGAAAAAGCTTTCAACATAGTAGACCAATTGCCAGAAAACATTGACATAACCTATTCCAAATCTGATGATTCTCATGATTCAGAGGTGGTAGGTAAAGTTGTTGAAAGTGTGTTGAAAGAAGAGTCGGTTGATACAGGTAAATCTGAATCACAGGATGAAGATGAAGGAAATCTTCATGATAGTTATCTGAAAAACACAAAATCCGAGAAACGTTTGAATGATGATTCAAAAGGATTGGTTTATACGATGATTGGATCGGACAAATTGTTCTTAGATGTTGTATTCCCGATTCAGAATGTGATTTCAGAAAAGGTTGATAAAGTTTTCAAAATGGTTGAGATTGAGAAGTCTGAGATTTCAAAGTTTGCTGGTAAGGGTCATAGAGGTTCGTATAACAAACCTGGTTACAAAAAGAAAAACATGAAGGCTGGGTTGGGTTATAAGAAGAAACAAAGTTGGAAAAGAAATGAAACTCCGAATTTAAAGACAAAAATGAGTTTTGTTCAAGGAAAAAGTTTTAAAAAAGAGGAAAAACTCAAATTTAGACAACAGTCTAATGAAGAGTTTTATGCTCAAAAGGAAAAGCAACAACCACAGGTCAAAGATGTGTCCAAGAGAACATGCTTCAAGTGTGATCAGATAGGACATCTTGCACGAAAGTGTCCAAATCTGAAACCTGTGGATGTTGACATAAAGAAGGTTGATGCTGAGAAACAAAAATCTGAGAATGTGAGACAAAGGTCAACCAGATTTGACTCAAAACAAACTTGGAGGTACAACACAAACAAGTTTGCTTCGAATCAAAACTGGAAATCAAACCCGAACAGGTTCGATTCTAGACAGACCTGGAATTCTCACACACCCAGATTTAGAACAACACAAAGTTGGAAAACATCTGTTGATATGACAAAACCACAAGAGTTTTGGAAACCAAAAGTTGTTCAAAAACAAAATGTTCAAAAAGAGTCTCATTTTTATAAAAGAGGTACGCCGAAAGGTCAAACATGGTCTATTAAGAAACAAGTGACTTTGGTAAAAGATGAAACAGCTGAAGTCAAAGATGAAAAAGTCTTTGATGAAAAAGATTTTCCGAAACCGCATGATACACATTGTATCGAAATGCCTAAGGTCAAACAGACCTGGGCTAAATTGTTCAAGTAATTGAGTTAGTTGAATGTGCAGGTGCTCAAGAAAAATCAAGATTGTGAGAATGAAAATTGGAGCAGCCTGGCACAACAAGAAAAGGAGGTTGTTGCTGGACCCTGGTTTGGTTGAACAGGGAGTTTATTTGTTTTCTGTATATAAATAAACAATATCTTAAAACCTTAAAAAATATTTGAAAAATTAAAAAAGTAATATGTTTTTAGTTTGTTAAAAATTTGAAAAACCAAAAATATGTTTGTTTTTAATTTTTTGTACAAAAATAGAAAATTACAAAAATATGTGTTGATTGAATACGCCGAAACCCTCACGGCTTAACAAACATGATTACTTTCACAAGATTGAAAAACGGTTTTCAAACTGTCGAAAATCAATAGGTTGTAAATCATGGGGGTACTTTATATTAGTTTTTCTGCCAAACAGAGCATAGTTAGCAGAAAATGGATGACGAGACAAAGCTATCAGCATCGTGTTGTCAAATTTTTTTTAAATGATTTTGCATTTTAGGGGGAGTAATATTGTTAGAAAATACAAAAACATTTGAAAATGACAAAAACATGATAAAATTCAAAAATTGAGTTTTTGTGTAAAAAGAGGAAATGATAGTACATCAGTAGACAGTTACAGTACGCTAAAGAAATGGAAAGTTTAAATGTATTAAACGATCTCACCGTGGATGTGTCGGTAGATTTTTATACATTTAGTAAACTTTTTCGAGATATAAACCTAAATTCAAACTTACTTATTTCGTGGGGAACACTACTTGGATATATAGGTAACCCCTGAAATCTCGTTTGAAAGGTCCCTCTTTCTGAGATACTAGGTCTTTATACTTAGTGATATCTGGGGTATTATTCCGGGACTTCTGCTGAATGGAAGTTCTGACCTAGTCCCCGAATAATACTTTTCGCATTGCTTGAAATATAGCGCTGCCCTCAGCAAAAATGATGAAACAATAAAATTGATAATCATTGCTTTTGAAGAAAAGATCCTCTAAAGGGGACACACCTAAAGACAAACCTGAGTTCTCTGCTGAACGGAAGTTCTGACCTGAGCTCGTATGGTTTCATAATTTATTCCCCTTACAGATATCATCTAGGTATACTCACCTGTAAGACTGAATATTGGGATCTAGATACGGGAGTATATTCAAGAGGTGGGACACATGAATGGGTTTAAGTTCTTAATACACCTAATTCGTATCCTGAATCAGTTGAAATTTGTGTGAAAATTTAAGTGGGTCAGTATATCGACAATCTAAGTGAATTGTTTAATTCTTAATTTGTAAATAAGCTCAACAGTACTTGTGACTTGTCAAAAACTGATATGGTCCTCTGACGCATACTCAAACAAAAATATTGTCTGTAAATATGTTTGTACATATTTCTTTATTGCTTTATATTTTCATAAAAAATACAAAAAGATTTTTGATTCTTTTTTATTTTCGACAACCGATGTCTGAAATGCTGGGTTTCAAAATCTAAGTAAGTTGATTGTGTTTCTGAAAATAAAACAAGTTCATTAATTTGGAACTTGAATTTAAATCAAAAATTTCAAAAATAGTTTGTGATGTCTCCAAGGTCATTAGTTTGGACTTGGATGATTAACTGTGGGGGATTTGGTTGCTTATATTGTTATAGAGCTAGTTTCTGATTTGATTTGTTGAAACTGCCAAATCAATGAAGTTTGTTAATAAGGGGAGTGGATTAGAGAATTTGATTGATAATATGAAAACATTGTATTTATAGATGTTTGAGTGGTTGCAGATAGTCCAGATTACGATCCCGAGAGCAGAGTCTAAGGGGGACTCTGAAGACAAGCTTGAAGCAAGGAGGAGCTTGTAGATGGAAAGCTAGGTGTCGATCCCAAAGCACGGAAGCTTGACGAAAGGGGGTGCCTGAAGCTGATGGAAGAAGAGAAGGATTGATGGATGCTTATAATGTTACAATTGGGACGAGAAGGCAGAATGATCAAGACCGAATAGGTGGCATGCTTAAGACTAGACACTGAAGACTTCGTCAATATCCGAGGGGGAGTCTGTTAGTGCACTACGTCTATTGACTTCGTCTTGTATCATGTAATAGGATAAGATAGGATAACCAGTGCTCGAGGTGCGAGAAACTAAGATTAGAGAGTATAGAAGGCATTTCGCTTGAAAGTGTCAAGGACAAGTTCAAGCGAAACCAACATAGCTGAGTTCGCTTGAACATGCCTTAACCATTTCAAGCGAAACCCTCTCCCCTATATATAGGGCACTTGTCATTTCATTTGGTACGCGCATTCAGAACTTGTAACGAGGTGCTGCCAAAATTTGTCCAGGTTGTAATCTTTGCTAAATCAATCACAGTGACAAATTAAAGAGTATCAAGTTGTTTTCACGTCCGTTTCACTGATTCCGCCTTTGAATCGGATTACAAGCTCTTCTGAACAACTCGTTTGGGTCCAACAACGATCCTACAATTCTATTATTAAATTGCGGTTGAAAATTTGATTGAATTTTGAAAATAAATCGACACTTTAGTTGTCGGGATTATTCCAAAAACAGAGGAAACTCTGCCCGATTTTCGTTAAAAACCCGGTTTACGAAACGTATATTGTTATAAAGACGACACTTATCGAGATGCAAGTTTTCTTATAAAAAAATAAATATAGAAGTATATTTATTTTGACGACGTTATGAGATTTTGAAACCGATACCTAGTTAAAATAAATATGATGCTTATAATTATTTCGAACATCGATATCCCGAACGCTTTTTTAAATAAACATAATGTTTATATTTACTACGAACGTTGATATTTCCGAACGTTTTTACAAATAAACATAATGTTTATTTTTATTTCAAACGCCAAAAACTCTGAAATATTTTGTAAAATAAATATAATGTTTTATATTTATTCCAAACGTCAACGATTCGGGATTTACACTTCAAACGTTTAGTATTCGAAAATCATATACATAAGTATAATTATTTATATTTATTTCGAGTGTCGAGACTTCGAAATACTTATAAAAAAATCATTCGTTACTAACGTCTAAACCGAACACGACACGTACCGCTATCCATCTACGTATTACTAGTTACAACGACTAACCACGACTTCGTGTGTATATATTTGATTACATACATAAATATAAGTATATATCTTATATCACTCGAAAACTAAGTCGATCTCGAAACTTAGTTTTATCCCGATTATAAACGGGATCAAATAACCATAGAATGGTTATTCTAAAATCAAGATAGCACCTTAATATAATCGTTTAGTTAACGATTCGGTAGAGCTCGGACACGTAGTTTAACTACGTTGTTTTATTAGAAAACTTATACGTATTCCTTCGTAGGAATGTTGTAGTTGCACGCTAGCTAAATACACGTTCTTGGAACGGCACTACGGAAACACACTAAGCTAGCTTTGCACAGGAATATCAAGGTGAGTTCATAACCCCCACTTTTTACTGTTTTACATTTTTATAAATGTTTTCGGGGGTGGAAAGACATGCAAGTTTTGTAAAAACACAATGTTTCGAGAAACAAAAATCATATGTTTCTAAACCATTTCGCAACAGGATTTCAACGAACTCAAATGGTTTACGAAAAGGTTTAAGCTAAACTTACCGGTTCTTACCACAAATACATATTAACAAAACGTGCATGATTTTCATGACTAGGGACGGGAATGTCCAAGTTACAACAATAGGACTGGGTTGGTCTGCGTACGAAAAACGAGACAACCTAGTGAGTTCTTGTACCTCCTTTCAGTGACTTCAATGTTTTGTTTTCAAAAACATCGAGGGGAAATACATGCTAAAACTATTGGTATGTTAGTTACGGAGTAGAAGATAACATGATCAATGTGCATAAGCAGGATGATAACATTAGTAACCATTAATCACATAGTGACCAAGGTGCAAAAGGTGTAGATCTATTGGGCTTGAGGCACGCCCCACTCCTAGTTGTTAACCGTGGAGTGCTTTTGTGATCCCAAATGATTACAAAGTGTTCTTGGTTTGGTTATTTACTTATGGTACATTTTGTCAGGGGGCTCGCTACCCACTGATAGATCCTTAAACAGACTCCATGTATGAATCAGAACATACCATGATTACAAGATAACAGAAAACATTTCAATACCGGTTTACAAAGATATCAGAAAACATTTCAATACCGGTTTACAAAGATAACATAAATCATTTCAATACCAGTTTACAGATACGACAGAAAACATTTCATTACTGGTTTACAAAACAAACAAACTATGAACTCGCTCAACTTTATGTTGACTTTTTCGCATGTTCTTTCTCAGGTTGCATTTTCAAAGCTATGGAACGGTTGGAATAGGAGAACCCATGGGATTTCGAGTACTTAGCAGGCGTTCAATTTCTAGAAGTCTTAGCTTATTTGCTTCCGCTGTGCAATGAAGATACCAGACCAGTCACGCCAATGCTATGATATTTCGGGGTGTGACAGATTAGTATCAGAGCTATAGGTTTCAGCGAATTAGGTTTCTGTAGAGATACCTAGGATTTAACCTCACTATCCTCTGGGGACTTAGATTTCAAGAATTGAACGCATACAGAACGCCTAGGACTCGAATATGGGTTCCAACCGTTGCCATGAACAATGAGTCAACCATTTTGATTTTAAACATGCACAAGAGTTGTGTTTGATACACGATACACAAAACGATTACATACGGTAAGCAAAACCTTGAGAGTTTTGATAACATGCATCTAGGACCTTTGGAGAACTTATGTCAAAATTCATTAAAGGTCCTCACTTAGAAACCGTGACTAACAACTCGGACAAACACCATTATCTATATTGTGTATGCTATTGTAATTACCCTAACAGGTAATCTACGTGGAACGAAACGCTAGTGAACGAGTGCACATGAAATTTTTAAACTATACGTCAACGGACTTCGAAGTATATCATACACGACTTTCGAGGCAAGGCCTTTGGAAAACATGATCGGGCACGATAACAATGATGCTAATCCAGGCAGCGGGAGAACTACCGACCGAAATGCGGCACTTTGCCACGTGATCCTGCAAACGACATGAATCTCGCTGAGGTATGTTAGAACTAGATTTCACAACAGTCGGTACTTAGTCTAATGAGACTCACTACTATTGGCGCCGCAAAAGAAGTCACATGTCTCCGCATTTCCCCTACTTCATTTATGGCGATTATGCCATGTACGACATTCTATGGTAATATCACATTACAACCAATCATCACGTGAACTTCCAGGTAAAGTCCTTACATTTCTTTTGTTGAAATTTTGACTTTTTGCATATAGTGAGTAGACTTTCATATCTCTACTACCCCTAATGATCATTGCATCACGAAAGTTTTCTTTCATAATAGCGAATACTCATTTGCTTCATTCTTGAGGAATTCATATGTTACACATGCGTTGTTTGTTACGCATGTGGCTTCACCTGATATTGTTGCTTTATCAAGTCCAAATATCGTTTCGCTATACTTGATCTTTGCATTGTGATCTAGATGAACCGCATTATTGCAAAGCGTTGACTCTTTGAGATCGAGTCGACAAATTTCTTGGAAAACTCATTTTCTTTTGAGTGGTATACATGGTTTTTTTTCCGTTGTGGCCATGTCGAGACTATCTTATTGATACATGAATTTATTGTTGGATTGTGTTTCTACCAAGTTCAATTGATTGAACTTGCTCGTAATATATATTCGATTCAAGATTCCATATGATGGATTGAGGCCATCATATTCGAAATAATCCCAACAAGCACTTCATTTGCTTTGAACCATAACATGCTTGTTTGGTCTTCAACTTCATTGAATCGTTTCTTTGATCACGATCACCTTGTGGTGGCGATTTTCACAAGTTTGAAGCTTGCGCTAATCTCGTTGCTCACTCATGTACGGATTTAATTATTTATTTATTTGTTTATTTATATCAAATCCGCTTTGTTGGTTGATCATATTAAAGTAGTCTTAAAACAATCGTGTGTTAAAATGATGGTACACAAATTCATGTTATAGATTCCGGTGTACCTCCTAACGGTTCTTTCAGCATCGATCGAACATTTTGTGATATTCGTTACTTATTCCTCTTAAATCGAAAAACAATATTTATTTGTTTCATTTCAATTGAAAATCCTATAAGATTTGTTTGAAACAAACATTCAGATTTACTTCGTTGAACCTTCAGTTGAATCCAAACACGGTGTACTTGTTTGATCACCGCTGTTTTTGAATTATTTCATTCACTACGACACCTTGTGGCGTCGGTACAAACTTGTAGCTTGTGCTAATCACGATCAATCACTTCATGCGAAACTACTTATGCTCTTTGTTTGACTAATCACTCAAATAGTCTTAATGCAACTATGTATTAAGGCGATGATACACCCAGTTCGGTTGTCTTTCATTTCGGTGTATCCTTGCAACTCAATAATGTCAACACATTGATTTCATTTATTTAACGATTTGATTGTTGACAAAGCATTTGTATGATTCTAATTATTTGAACTTGTTGAATTCGAGTTTCAATCATACAACAACCAACGCAAGTTTCTGTTGGTAGTAAATTATGTTGCTTCAAGAGATGATTGCATGCTGTGAACGTTCATTTGGAATTCTATTGGCCGAAATTCCTACTTTGTTGAACCCAGTAAACTTGATCACATTGGTGATAATATCACTACGCTTCGTTCGCTTGATATCGAATTCTGGAACAAACTCATTTGAACCGTTGGGTTATTATTGATGCAAAATGTCTTTAAATTCACATGATTCGAATAAGTCTTGATTCGATTACGCGGTCATTCACTTTGTTATTATTCGGACTTACCTGTGAACAACACAATTATGAGGAGATAACATATACTAAATTTCGAGGACGAAATTTCTGTAACAGGGGGAGAATGTGACACCCGGTAATTAACGGCTTCTAATTACGTGATTAACAAACGTTTAGGCGATAACAAATAGTGTTTAAGACATGAATTAACTTAATTAGGCTCATGGAATGCCTAGGAACGCTTTCTGACTCTACAGTGCGCGTACGGTGATTTTCGGGAAACTTGCTGATCGTTAAGCGATAACGAACTTATGCCGTACAAAATACTGACCACGCCGACAAATACGAAGTTTGTACATATAACATATACTTATGGATTATGTTTTGCGAAAATATTATGCTTTCAAACCACACAAAGCGCAAACGGGAATGAAAACGCGACTACATGAACGCACCGGCAATGAAACGGAAGCATCAGACGCGCGTATTAACTTAAAAGACGAAATATTATGACATATTTAGCTTCGTATTCCAATTTTATTATCCATAGTTAGAAACTGATCGAAAAACAAACAAGGAACGACGAACGAAACAATTTTTTATGCGATTTAACGTGAACGATCGAACGAACGCGTCAAACCACAGTTTTTGACGTAATTTTTAGTGTTTTGGCTCTAATATTTTGTTTTACAACACATTACGATGTCCGGGTGCAGAAAAGGGCTATGGAATTGGCACTTTTCTGTCACACCCCGACCACGTAAAACAACAAAACGTGGCGGAATCGTCGGGGAGTGTTGTAACAGAATCATTGTTTCATAACACATGGAAAATTGAAATTTTGTTTTATTGATTAAATGAGTTACAAAGTCTTAACAAACAAAGAAGTATAACATAATTAACAAGTCTTGCATCTTTTATTGTCACTAAGGCCCAAGTCCACCTATATGTATCTTGATCAATCCTATGCATCATCTCCTGAAACACATGTGAAAATATGTACGTCAGCATAAAAATGCATGTGAGATACATAGGTTTTGTGAAAATAGGATTCATGACTTATAAGTTAAGAAAAAGGTTGTTTAACAAAAGTCAGTCATGATCCTTGTAAAAATGTTTTGTTTTATAAATCATTTGAAAAGCGATGTTAAAGTAGATGTTATGTAAAAGAATAATGTAAGGTTAAATGAATAACCAATTAAAGAATATGGTAAGGTTATCAAAAGAAATGATTTCGGATTCGGTCATTCCATCCATCCAAACAAACCTAGGATTTTAGGAACGGGATTTGTCAAGTCCTATGGTACCACTACCTACTACCGAGCGGCATGATCGGTGTTAATGAACGTAATAAAGTCCCGTTAAACAAACCAAATGATATACCAAATGTAAGAATGTTTATGAAAATAATGTACCTAGTATGCTAAGTGAACATACAAGGTAGAAATGTAAAACAACGTGTCCATATGTTACGAGAACATATGCAACAGAGATACAATGTAAAACAATGTGCTAAGTATGCTAAGTAAACATGCATAGCAGAAATGTAAAGTAAAAGAATGAACTAAGTATGCTAAGTAAGCATACATGGCAAAACATAATGAAATCATGTACTAATAGTGTACTAATGAACATAGCAAGTATATGATATGAAAACATGGAAAACATGAAAATAACAAGTAGGCACATGTGTTTCACCCCAAAACGTTTGAAAAACAGTAAAAGAGGGGTCTATGTACTCACTTGAGGGTGCTTAGAAGTCTTGGACAACAACCAAGCAAAGCTAGAGGGATCACGGAATCAAACGGCACCCTATATAAATAACTACGTAAATAACCGGACCTAAATCGGGAGATTGGATAGTATGAGGTTTCGTAAACCAAATGAGTATTGGAACTCATATGATATGGTTTAACAAAGCCCACATACTAAAATGAAACCTAACCTAAGTGCTTATGACCCATTACGACCCGTTTAGGTAGATTATGCTACTTTAACGCATCGTTCGCGTAAAACACGTTCGGACTGCTTAAATAGTCCTATGACAAGTAAAATATGCCTTAACATGTCTAATATAGTTACCTAATTAGTTTAGATGTCAAAATTTTGGTTACATATGCTTAAAATGAATTTATGCGTAAAAAGGACATTTTGGTCATTTACCTAAGGCATATAAACTACCTATCATACAACTACTTAAACGACGTGACCATAAGGTATAACCTTGGAAGGTTATTCCCTATGCAACTATGGTCACATAATGTGTTTGGTCGGATCCTAATGATCGACCAAATGGGTTGGGTTCGAAAGTCTAAGCGGTTGTTTATGTCGCTTACCTTACGACCCTACATAAGCACTAAACCTAAAAGTGACGAGTTAAACATGTAAAAAAACATGTTTAACGAGTTTAGAAAACAGGTTTGGTATCAAAACAAACGGTTTTGATACCTAAAGGTAGTTTGGTTACAAAATACGCAAGAATACTCATTTTGGCCGAAACTATGACTCGTCACTATGCCTAGATAACGTGGTAATCAGTAGGTATAGTCACTAGGGACTATAACCATCGTGATTACACTCACGTTGTGAAGTTCAAATGAACTTCGTATTGACCATAAACTGGTCAATGCAGAAAGTCAAACACAGTTTGACTTTAACGCTAAAAACGAATGAAAAGAACGAAAGAATACTTACAAAGGGTCCCCGCAAGATTGATTTTCCAAGTATTCTCAGGTATGAGGTGATAAAACACCTCAACTTAGAGAAATCTCAGAAATCAAGTGGGTTGAGAATGAAAGGGGTGGGGTATTTATAGATATGGCACAACCGTTAAGATCGTTCGTTGAATAACGTGCTTCGATCTAGGCCGTACACATGGGCCCCTTGTTTTGCAAAACCATGGGCACCCCTAGTTTAAGCCCATGGTATGAGAAATACCATTTGCAAGTGGGAAATTCAGGTATAACAGCTGCAAACAGCTGTTAAAACTGATTCTGCACATCTGGCAGATCCTCACGACCGGCGTAAGGGACCTGAGGATGTTTACGCGGCCCGCCTGGGTGTCTCAGACCAGCAACAAGTTTCCAAAATGACAGTTTCGTCCCTGTTGTGTTTTAAGCTCCATTCTGACATGTTTAAGGCCCGTTAAGCCAACTTTAAGGCCCTAAAATGATGCCTAAACATTGTGGACATGAAACATGTTCAAAAATATGCCGGATGTCGGTTCGTTTGGTCGTACGATCGCGATATTCGCTTAATTACGACGAAATGCGCATAAGCGCGAAAAACGGTCCAAATTGCGCGACAAATGGATTTTTCTCATGACAAACACTAAAATAAGATATTTTAATGCTTACATAAATTTTTGGATGTCCGGACGTATTCAGAACGTAAGTTATGCGTGAAAATGCAAACTTATGCACTTTTTGACGCTTTTAGTCCCTGAATGATCATAAAGTTTATTTTAGCACACCGAACCCCTCAAAGCCTATTTCTAAGCTATGTAAAGGATATTTAGGGTATGTTTAACTTATGATCAAGTTCCGGAATGTCCGTTACAGTACGAATCGACAAACTTTCGCAGTTTGTCGAATTTAGTCCCTGTAAGCGAATAAACTTGATTTCGGCACACCAAACCTTCCAAAACTTATTTCTAAGTTATGTAAAGGTTATTTAAGGTATTTTAAGCCTATGTAACTGTTCTGGAGTGTTTGTTACATTAAACTGGTTATATTTACACATTAGTGTGCGTATAACCTTCCAGAAAGCGATTTAGAGCCCGAAATCGAACAAGAGTTGATATGTGCAAATGATACACATATTTATACAAATCCCAAGTATGAAATACAATATTTTATTGGTTTTGTATTTGTTTGATGGTTGGAGTGACACAGGTGTCACAGTCTCCCATACTTCAGGAAATTTCGTCCCGAAATTTATTTAGAGGAAACTTGTGAGAGTTTGAAACATGAAGTTGAAAAGATCAAACAACACTGGTTAGAGTGCTGAACTTATAGTAACTTTAAATAACATCATTCTTGTAATGTGAGAGGGACATTTATATATAAGTATATAAAGTGTTATTGGTGCGTCCACCGTACCTCCTTTACATTGTTCACATTTCGTTATTGTTGCCACTATCGGTTCTTACACATAATAATTCTTACTGAGTTCCTGTGCACTGAATTTCATAATTATGTACACGTCCATAATTACGTAATTCCTTGCATAGTCCGCACAGTGCATTTTATAATGTGTAGGGGAAAACCAAATGAACAAACCTGTGATGAGTGTGACTAGACCATCCTAGGGTCCTTTTAATTAAATCAATAAATGATTTAAATAGACTACCAAGGAGTCTGTTCAGCTATAGCATCACATGTCATTCTTAACCAGATTCTGAATCAATCTTTTGACTGAGACCACTTAAAGGGGTCTCTTTTGAATCATAGAATGGTACTATAAAATCCAAGGGTCTTAACTATCATGTAGAAGCCCAATAAGGATTTTAAGGTAGTACCTTTGGATATCCTACTATGAATCTTTCATATGAAGATACGGAAGATTCCACGAGGATTTGGATAACGCATATCCAGAGTATGCAAATACATAAAATGCATAAAAGAAAACACAAAATGTATAAACACATAATCACATAATTGTTTTATCTCGATTTTAAATTTGTTATCATTTTGTTAATTTGATCTGCTAACTATGCATATGTATCTAAAGCAAACCAGGTATCCAATCAGTGGATTTTTGATTGGTGCTTTAAATATTTCTAAGAATCTAACTATAAAGATAAAAAGAAAATTTGATTTCGATTATAAGGAATCGAGATGTTCAAATTATGGTACACAAGGAATCCAATTAAGGACTCTGATTTGAATGATAATCATCCACAAGGGTCTAATGTGAAGATAAAAAGATCCCGTATGGATTTTAGAAGTTGAAGATGTTTTGAAACCTTGCACTGGATGTGCTTAAGTCAAAACATGAAGTAAAAATGCTTATGAAGTTGAGATGTTGGATATGTCATGGCGACATATGAAGCGGAATTTGAAGGATAAGTCAATGTATGAGGAGAATATTTTTGAAAACTATGCATGGGGTTCTTAAAAAAATGTGTTCAATGTTTTTGAAACCTTATGTAAAATACTTTTGAAATCATAAAGTAGGTGTATTAGGTAGGTATATTTATAAAAATATTTTAAAATCATGCGAGATGAATTTTGAAATTATGTATAAGGTTTTTGAAAACATGAATGATGCTTTTGAAATCATGCACTTGATATAAGTAATTATACTGTATTAATAACATTTTGAAATCATGAAGGTTGTTTTTGAAAACATAGATAATGTTTTTGAAATCATGGAGGTTGTTTTGAAAACTTAGACAATGTTTTTGAAATCATGGAGGTTGTTTTGAAAACTTAGACAATGTTTTTGAAATCATGGAGGTTGTTTTGAAAACTTATGTCATGCATGTTGAAAAATCAGAATGTAATGGGTATGAGATTTGAAAATACCCTTAGTTATCTAACCAAGGATTCAAAGGCACAGATGTGCAAAAGCACGATTACTCATAATTTCGCTTTATTTCTTGTACTTCGTCTCCTAGAATGAAACGAGTACTTAAAATTTTTTGAGGAAATCATGAGCGATCACTTGAAAGGGAGATTCACAAGAGTAGTTTGTAAAGAACACAGTTCCTTGATGTAGGTATCATAGGGAAAGGCCATACACACATGTAACTACACTTGTACATCCGAATTGTGAACAACAATTTATTCATAAACTGAACACATTGTTTCCGAGTTCAACAAAATAAACAAAAGCAACAGATACAAATTATTTAAAGCAGCAGCTTCTTCTAATCAGCCAAATGCTCATCCAATGGTTGGATTTGCATTGACAATCTTTGGGCTTTTGTTCCTGAAATGGCTCGTCTCGCCACAGTTGTAGCAAGTACTAGACGAAAAACGGGCTTGAGTAGGGTTGACTTGGAGTTGGGTAGCAGCAAGATTTGCAATAGCTTTGTTTTGGATAGCAAAGCGGCATATGTTAATCAGATGTCCCCACCATCCACAGTAGGTACAATTGAAGCAGGGTAATAGGTTTGAATGATGACGGTTGCATCGTTTGCACCATGGGGCAGCTCCTAAGTACGGCTTCCTAGCTGGTGGCGCTGCCACTTGGCTAGGTCCCGCTTGATTAGGTGTAACTGCTGCGGGTTTCTTTGAAGCCTTATGCTTCCTTGATTTGGGTGCAGGCTTGACTTCTGCTTCCTTCGATGCTTCTTGAGTGGCTTCTTCCTGGAGATGGTACATGGCAGTAGCTAATTCAACAGTCTTCAGGACGACTTCGCCTATTCGCTGAGCGAATTTGGCAGTCTGCTCGGATATCTGGGCGTCATCGCGATGAAGAGACATTCTAGAAGAAAACGAAAGACATAGGAAGAAACAAGTGAAATGTTATCGGAAAATCAAAACAAAATGACAACGCATAGAATTTGCGATCATTTGTTTGTTACCTGAGGCAAACAAATGAGACGGTGACTAATCAAAGTAAACGGGTCATATTAATGTATCACTGAAGACATGCTCGCCTATAAGCGAACACTCACCCCAAGAGTTCCCAGGTAAGAGTGACTGGTCCGATTCTGCGGATTTGTACGAACACTCTAGCCTTAGACAGAAAACTCAGAGTACAGGCATTCACCCTTCCAGTTTGCACGTGTTCACATCAAAAGACCCAAACTTTGACGAAATTTGAAAACTTAGAGGGTTCAAAACCAAGTAATTAATCATCCTAGAACAGATGATTGCTTTTCAAAGCGGTTTTGAAATTTGTGTTCCTGTTGTGGTTGTCGCCTAAGGATAGGTGACGGTATTGTTTTATGACTAAACGCAAGTAAACTCGCGTTAGGGTCCTAGGAAGGTTATAGACTAGGTCAAAGCATTACTAATAACCTAATTCCCTATAACCATGACCTCTGATACCCACTTTTCTGTCACACCCCGACAACGTAAAACTACAAAACGTGTCGGAATCGTCGGGGAGTGTTGTAACAGAATCATTGTTTCATAACACATGGAAAATTGAAATTTTGTTTTATTGATTAAATGAGTTACAAAGTCTTAACAAACAAAGAAGTATAACATAATTAACAAGTCTTGCATCTTTTATTGTCACTAAGGCCCAAGTCCGCCTATGTGTATCTTGATCAATCCTATGCATCATCTCCTGAAACACATGTGAAAATAGGTACGTCAGCATAAAAATGCCTGTGAGATACATAGGTTTTGTGAAAATAGGATTCATGACTTATAAGTTTAGAAAAAGGTTGTTTAACAAAAGTCAGTCATGATCCTTGTAAAAATGTTTTGTTTTATAAATCATTTGAAAAGCGATGTTAAAGTAGATGTTATGTAAAAGAATAATGTAAGGTTAAATGAATAACCAATTAAAATGAGTTTGTATAAAAATAAGTTGTTTGTAAAACAATGTCTTGTGAAAAATATGTTATTTGTATAAAATGTCATATGCCTAAATTGAAATGATCTAAATAACGCTATGATATATAATACCATACAAGCACTTATATATAGGAAGTACCAGCGGCGTATCCACCATGCTTGTATCATATTACACACGCCTCGTTACTTAAATCACTTACCAAACCAAACCAAACCATCAATGTAAAAATGTTTATGTATAGTCAAATGTCAAATGTTTATGTAAAAACCATCAAATGTAAATCAGGTAATGTGTAAACAATGTTATGTAGAGTGAATAAAAGCATTTATTAATAAAAAAACATTTATTCAACCCTATTAGAAAGTAATGTACAAAACAATGCATTTGATGAAGTATAATCAAAGTTATGTTTTGTAAGATAATGCATGCTTTACTGATACAACTATTTATGCGGTAATGTTAAATGCCTACATTTAAGCCTTGAGACAGACGGATAACCCTAAGTAAAGGTTATCAAAAGAAATGTTTTCGGATTCGATCATTCCATCCATCCAAACAAACCTAGGATTTTAGGAACGGGATTTGTCAAGTCCTATGGTACCACTACCTACTACTGAGCGGCATGATCGGTGTTAATGAATGTAATAAAGTCCCGTTAAACAAACCAAATGATATACCAAATGTAAGCATGTTTATGCAAATAATGTACCTAGTATGCTAAGTGAACATACAAGGTAGAAATGTAAAACAATGTGTCCATATGTTACGAGAACATATGCAACAGAGATGATATGTAAAACAATGTGCTAAGTATGCTAAGTAAACATACATAGCAGAAATGTAAAGTAAAACAATGAACTAAGTATGCTAAGTAAACATACATGGCAAAACATAATGAAATCATGTACTAATAGTGTACTAATGAACATAGCAAGTATATGATATGAAAACATGGAGAACATGAAAATAACAAGTAGGCACATGTGTTTCACCCCAAAACGTTTGAAAAACAGTAAAAGAGGGGTCTATGTACTCACTTGAGGGTGCTTAGAAGTCTTGAACAACAACCAAGCAAAGCTAGAGGGATCACGGAATCAAACGGTACCTTATATAAATAACTACATAAATAACCGGACCTAAATCAGGAGATTGGATAGTATGAGGTTTCGTAAACCAAATGAGTATTGGAACTCATATGATATGGTTTAACAAAGCCCACATACTAAAATGAAACCTAACCTAAGTGCTTATGACCCATTACGACCCGTTTAGGTAGATTATGCTACTTTAACGCATCGTTCGCGTAAAACACGTTCGGACTGCTTAAATAGTCCTATGACAAGTAAAATATGCCTTAACATGTCTAATATAGTTACCTAATTAGTTTAGATGTCAAAATTTTGGTTACATATGCTTAAAATGAATTTATGCGTAAAAAGGACATTTTGGTCATTTACCTAAGGCATATAAACTACCTATAATACAACTACTTAAACGACGTGACCATAAGGTATAACTTCGGAAGGTTATTCCCTATGCAACTATGGTCACCTAATGTGTTTGGTCGGATCCTAATGATCGACCAAATAGGTTGGGTTCGAAAGTCTAAGCGGTTGTTTATGCCGCTTACCTTACGACCCTACATAAGCACTAAACCTAAAAGTGACGAGTTAAACATGTAAAAAAACATGTTTAACGAGGTTAGAAAACAGGTTTGGTATCAAAACAAACGGTTTTGATACCTAAAAGTAGTTTGGTTACAAAATACGCAAGAATGCGTATTTTGGCCGAAACTATGACTCGTCACTATGCCTAGATAACGTGGTAATCAGTAGGTATAGTCACTAGGGACTATAACCATCGTGATTACACTCACGTTGTGAAGTTCAAATGAACTTCGTATTGACCATAAACTGGTCAATGCAGAAAGTCAAACGCAGTTTGACTTTAACGCTAAAAACGAATGAAAAGAACGAAAGTATACTTACAAAGGGTCCCCGCAAGATTGATTTTCCAAGTATTCTCAGGTATGAGGTGATAAAACACCTCAACTTAGAAAAATCTCAGAAATCAAGTGGGTTGAGAATGAAAGGGGGTGGGGTATTTATAGATATGGCATAACCGTTAAGATCGTTCGTTGAATAACGTGCTTCGATCTAGGCCGTACACATGGGCCCCTTGTTTTTGCAAAACCATGGGCACCCTTAGTTTAACCCATGGTATGAGAAATACCATTTGCAAGTGGGAAATTCAGGTATAACAGCTGCAAACAGCTGTTAAAATTGATTCTTCACATCTGGTAGATCCTCACGGCCCGCGTAAGGGACCTAAGGATATTTACGCGGCCCGCCTGGGTGTCTCAGACCAGCAACAAGTTTCCAAAATGACAGTTTCAGTCCCTGTTGTGTTTTAAGCTCCATTCTGACATGTTTAAGGCCCGTTAAGACAACTTTAAGGCCCTAAAATGATGCCTAAACATTGTGGACATGAAACATGTTCAAAAATATGCCGGATGTCGGTTCGTTTGGTCGTACGATCGCGATATTCTCTTAATTACGACGAAATGCGCATAAGCGCGAAAAACGATCCAAATTGCGCGACGAATAGATTTTTCTCATGCCAAACACTAAAATAAGATATTTTAATGCTTACATAAATTTTGGATGTCCGGACGTATTCAGAACTTAAGTTATGCGCCAAAATGCAAACTTATGCTCTTTTTGACGCTTTTAGTCCCTGAATGATCATAAAGTTTATTTTAGCACACCGAACCCCTCAAAGCCTATTTCTAAGCTATGTAAAGGATATTTAGGGTGTATTTAACTTATGATCAAGTTCCGGAATGTCCGTTACAGTAAGAATCAACATACTTTCGCAGTTTGTCGAAGTTAGTCCCTGTAAGCGAATAAACTTGATTTCGGCACACCAAACCTTCCAAAACTTATTTCTAAGTTATGTAAAGGTTATTTAAGGTATGTTAAGCCTATGTCACTGTTCTGGAGTGTTTGTTACATTAAAATGGTTATATTTACGCATTAGTGTGCGTATAACCTTCTAGAAAGCGATTTAGAGCCCGACACTGCTGGTACAGGCAGACGCACACACACCCGGTTAGGGTGTGACTCGAGGAGAGAGAAACGGAGATCGGAGGTCGGATAAGTGAGGCACGAGACGAATAATCATAGCAGTGAGAGAGGGGCGGTTGTGCAACGACGCCACCGCTGCGGCGGCGGTGACGGTGGTGACGATGGTGGTATGTACTTCTCCGATAAACCCCTCTTAAATCCATCTTTTTTTTTAAATTCTTTCAAGACTCGAACGTTAATCAACATGGATTTGTTTTCTTTTGTTTTGATGATGATCCGATGACCATGATTATGATGATGATTCTGCTGTGGTGGTCGACGACTGACCGACGGCGGCCGGAGCCACGCCGACGAGGACATTGGTGGTGGTGAGGGCTATTTTTAACTCGGGATATTATTAATCCAGCTTCGGTTCAAGGTGATTCTCATTTGGTTCGGGTTTTATTTAAGATTCGGTTCAGGCCCGACTCGATGCAGTTAGATGCTCGGGACTCGATTCGTTACGGTTCACACGGTTCAGAATTCGGGTTTGGTATAACCCTGTTTGACTCGGGCAACCCGAGTCAACTCAGTCAACAGTTCGGTTCAGTCTACAACTGGTCAGCGGCTCGGTTCGGGTCAGCTGTGGTTCGGGTCAAGTTGCGGGTGCCGTCAACAGTTCTGGTTAACTCGGTCAAACCGAGTCAACTCGGTCAAACCGAGAGAACTCGGTCAACACCCGGTCAACTCAGGTCAACAGCGAGTCAACGCTAGTCAAATGCAGTCAACTGATGAAACACGAAGACCCGGTAAAGTTAACGACGCCAAAAATTAGTTTTAGATTTTAGGTAGTTACGCGACCGAGCTCGACCCGTTTCAATTTGGTATTAGTTTATATTTATTATACTCGACGAAAAGTTATATAGATTGATTCTATTATTAAATTGCGGTTGAAAATTTGATTGAATTTTGAAAATAAATCGACACTTTAGTTGTCGGGGTTATTCCAAAAACAGGGGAAACTCTGCCCGATTTTCGTTAAAAACCCGGTTTACGAAACGTATATTGTTATAAAGATGACACTTATCGAGATGCAAGTTTTCTTATAAAAAAATAAATATAGAAGTATATTTATTTTGACGACGTTATGAGATTTTGAAACCAATACCTAGTTAAAATAAATATGATGCTTATAATTATTTCGAACATCGATATCCCGAACGCTTTTATAAATAAACATAATGTTTATATTTACTACGAACGTTGATATTTCCGAACGTTTTTACAAATAAACATAATGTTTATATTTATTTCAAACGCCAAAAACTCTGAAATATTTTGTAAAATAAATATAATGTTTTATATTTATTCCAAACGTCAACAATTCGGGATTTACACTTCAAACATTTAGTATTCGAAAATCATATACATAAGTATAATTATTTATATTTATTTCGAGTGTCGAGACTTCGAAATACTTATAAAAAAAATCATTCGTTACTAACGTCTAAACCGAACACGACACGTACCGCTATCCATCTACGTATTACTAGTTACAACGACTAACCACGACTTCGTGTGTATATATTTGATTACATACATAAATATAAGTATATATCTTATATCACTCGAAAACTAAGTCGATCTCGAAACTTAGTTTTATCCCGATTATAAACGGGATCAATTAACCATAGAATGGTTATTCTAAAATCAAGACAGCACCTTAATAGAATCGTTTAGTTAACGATTTGGTAGAGCTCGGACACGTAGTTTAACTACGTTGTTTTATTAGAAAACTTATACGTATTCCTTCGTAGGAATGTCGTAGTTGCACGCTAGCTAAATACACATTCTTGGAACGGCACTACGGAAACACACTAAGCTAGCTTTGCACAGGAATATCAAGGTGAGTTCATAACCCCCACTTTTTACTGTTTTACATTTTTATAAATGTTTTCGGGGGTGGAAAGACATGCAAGTTTTGCAAAAACACAATGTTTCGAGAAACAAAAATCATATGTTTCTAAACCATTTCGCAACAGGATTTCAACGAACTCAAATGGTTTACGAAAAGGTTTAAGCTAAACTTACCGGTTCTTACCACAAATACGTATTTACGAAACGTGCATGATTTTCATGACTAGGGACGGGAATGTCCAAGTTACAACAATAGGACTGGGTTGGTCTGCGTACGAAAAACGAGACAACCTAGTGAGTTCATGTCCCTCATTTCACTGATTTCAATGTTTTGTTTTCAAAAACATCGAGGGAAAATACATGCTAAAACTATTGGTATGTTAGTTACGGAGTAGGAGATAACATGATCAATGTGCATAAGTAGGATGATAACATTAGTAACCATTAATCACATAGTGACCAAGGTGCAAAAGGTGTAGATCTATTGGGCTTGAGGCACGCCCCACTCCTAGTTGTTAACCGTGGAGTGCTTTTGTGATCCCAAATGATAACAAAGTGTTCTCGGTTTGGTTATTTACTTATGGTACATTTTGTCAGGGGGCTCGCTACCCACTGATAGATCCTTAAACAGACTCCATGTATGAATCAGAACATACCATGATTACAAGATAACAGAAAACATTTCAATACCGGTTTACAAAGATATCAGAAAACATTTCAATACCGGTTTACAAAGATAACAGAAATCATTTCAATACCAGTTTACAGATACGACAGAAAACATTTCATTACTGGTTTACAAAACAAACAAACTATGAACTCGCTCAACTTTATGTTGACTTTTTCGCATGTTCTTTCTCAGGTTGCATTTTCAAAGCTATGGAACGGTTGGAATAGGAGAACCCACGGGATTTCGAGTACTTAGCAGGCGTTCAATTTCTAGAAGTCTTAGCTTATTTGCTTCCGCTGTGCAATGAAGATACCAGACCAGTCACGCCAATGCTCTGATATTTCGGGGTGTGACATAAACCTCTTCCATCTCTTGGTTTGCCCCTTACGAACAGAAAACCCACAATACACGGCATACTCCTTGTACATACTAAACACATCCTTCCACGTTTCGTATACACAACCAACAATAGGCCTTAAACCAGTAGGAACATTAGGACACCACATTCCAGTGCCATTGGGTGTGTGGTGAACATAAAATTTCTCGTCCGCCTGAATACCTACATAAAAAAAATAGGTGTAACGAGGCTGGGCTTGCATATGTATATCCAAAAACGTTTTTTGACCTACATGTATGTTGTTTCTGCGATCATAAAAGTCAAACTTTAAAAAAAGTCACAAGTCTTTTACAAAACATTGCATTCTTACTAAATTTTGACACGAAACCTAACATGCTGGTGCATTTTTTAAACGAGACAAAAAAGTGTAACCTCGAAAATTTTTACCTTCCAAAAAATATAAAAACTTATTTCATAAAAAAACTTTTTGAGATAGAGTAAAAAAAATGGTATTGTTAGTACAAGTTTAACACCTTTTGCTACAATGAACCCTGATATGCTGGTGCATTTTTTAAATATGGCCAAAAAGTGTAACCTCGAATATATTTACCTTCCAAAAAATATAAAAACTTATTTCATAAAAAAAAAATTTGTGTCAGAATACAAAAAATGGTATTGTAAATACAAATGTAACCTCACATATTTTTACCTTCTAAAAAGTATAAAAACTTATTTCATAAAAAAAATTGGGCTAGAATAAAAAAATGATATTGTTAATACAAGTTTAACACGTTTGCTACCAAACAAACCACAACATCATCTGTCGGTTTTTTCCCCTTTACCACAAAAAAAAAAAAAATAGAAAAAAAGCACATTCTAATAACAAACTACAAGCATTATAACTGGGGTGTCACAATACCTAAAAAAATGTACATTTCATAAAACTGAAAAAAAAATGTATGACTCACCTGGAAACTTCATTAACAATAATCCAACATAAGTAATGTAACTAACAATGTTACAAAATGTATATAAAAAATATAACTTCATTAACAAGAATCCAACAACAATAGATTTTTTAGATTCAATCATAAAATTAGTAATAAAAAACAACATATCCAGAAAACAAGAACTTAATAACATTCATTTTCTTAAACAAAAAAATAAAAAAAGTTGCAGATCTACAAAACACAAAAAAATAAAGATTTACAAAACACAAAAAAATTGCAAATCTGGAGGACCTTTTAGATCTGGAACACAAACAAATTACAAATTTGAAAATTACAAAAAAGTTGGAGATCTATAAAACACAAAAAAATGAAGATCTACAAAAACACAAACATACTTATGGATTTGGAGGATCTTTTAGACCTGGAACATCATGTTTAACATCAAACATCTTTTGGATCATCTTCAACATCGAACCGTCATCTAAAACATCATTTTCAACATCGAACATCTTCAACCGGATCTGGAGCATCTTTTGGATCTGGTAGCATCTTCCCGGAGCATCTTCAACTGGAGCTTCTTTTTTTAATCGGAGCGTCTTTTTTGTTTGGGGCACCTGGAGTTTTGGGGGTTGATTATGAAGGATCTTGATAAGAAGAAGAATTTTTTGTTTCAGATCTTAGATCTGGAAAATGGTTATCCAGAGAGAGAGAAGTGTGTGGGATGAGGTAGAGAAGTGTGAGGGTGATGAAGGTTAATGAGTGACAGCATAAAAGCTTCTCAATGTCTAGTGCAAAATTCCCTTTTTACCCTTTATCTCATATTTTACGTAAATGGCGTGGATGTTTCTAGTCCACACAATTGGGTTTTCTGGGTTTTCTTAACTGGGGTGAGTTTTCTTATTATAATTAGCCTATATATGTATGTATGTATGTATAGTTGTGTGTGTGTGAGGAGAGAGAAACTGGGCCAGTCGAGCACATCGTTGGAAGGCCGGAGAAGATGCGTCGTTCCTATAGGGGGCGGTGTGGGGGTGCGGCGCCGGGCCACGCCGGCCCCCATACCCTCCAGTCTAATGCATATTTAATACTTTTGCTTGCATAAGGTTGTTACGGTTACAGTTATCTTTTTGTATCTTTTCAGTTGAGTTAAATAAAATAAATAAAAAAACCCCTCTACACTAGGTAATTCTTCATAACATAATTAAATTGTCAAAAAAATATTTGTATTAGCTAAGGAGACTTAATCTCCATAGTTATTAATTGTTAATAAAACAAAAAAGTTATACTTTCTTATTTTGTACAAAAGAAATGTAACTTCATTTTTATATATATTATGCTTTTTAAAGGACATGCTACCACTACAAATTTGATGAAATGACATACCAAGTGTACAAATAAAAAAAAAGGTGAATAAGTATTTTTAAACATGTATGATGTTTTTAATATTAATTCAAAGAGAAGATTTCAGGTTAGTAAATAATCTACATGACCCGTTTATGACAGTAAAGGTGTAGTGCTTTGCTGGTATCTAGATAACTTTTCTAATGTTATCTAATGTTATTTATGTATGTTTCGTATAGAATTTTTTAGGTATATATGTTTTTGACCCCCTGTTTTATAAGAAAAAAAATTACTTATATAGAATTTTTAGGTACGGTGACTTCCGATCCCCCGGTGAAAATTTTCAAGCTTCGCCACTGGGAGGACGACACATGGAGTCTTGTTTGTGACAAAACATCATGCATGAGCCAAGGGTTTTGCCACTGTGAGCCTTCGGACAATGAGTTTCTCCTGAAATTGGTGACGGTCCTGGTCACCAGTGTTGTCTACGATTAATCGATCACGGACGTGGATGACCTTTTGCCTATGGATGTATACAGGTGGCCAGGCTTTGTTTAACTTAAAAAAAAATCTACATAACATCATATTAACGAAAAGTCACACATGTAAGGGGCTGTTTGGCAACATCTGAATGGTTAAGTGCTGAACCAGTAAGAGGTCTGAACCATTAAATGCTGAACCGGTAAGAGGTCTGAACCATTAAGAGCATGTATAATTCTTAACCGTTTGGATGCAAATGTCTGACCAATTCAGATTAGAGGTCTTAACCATTCAGACTCTTTATAATACTTAACCATTCAGAGGCAAATGTTTAAACCATTCAAACATCTGCTTGTGAAACAAACAGTCTGAACCATTAAGTGGTGAACCAGTAAGATGTCTGAACCATTAACAGCCTCGTTAAGAGGTAAACAAACAACCCCTAATTTTCACTATTTTAAACAAGTTAATAGATGTTAATTTGCTAAATTGGGTTTAGGAATCAATTGTATAAAAAGGAGATTATGTTGATTTTTTATGTTATCAGCTATTTAAATATATAAAGTTATTCATATTTTTCTTGATTTGTGAAGATTTGTATTGTAGTCAAGAATTTTGTCATTACGCCATGTCCTGACCAGTAGGCAACTTTTTCCATCCTAGACCAAAGTTTGACCAACCACTACCATGGTGCCATGTCCAAAAACAATCTGGTTCCATTTTTCTTTTGACTTCAATTTGTTTTGATATTTTAGGTAAAAAATTATATCTCACAAATGGGTTTTGTCCTATTGATAATAAGGAAACAAAAAAATAAACGAACCATAAGAAACTAGACCAAGTCGCTTGTCATGTTTATATCCTGAAATTAGGTCTGTTGGATGGGTTACACAAGATCAAGAATCAAGATGTGATTCAAGTATGAAGCTTACATGGATGTCAAATCATTAACCGACTTGGACGGGGTATTTTACGGCTCATTCTATACACACCCCACCCCTTCCTGATTACACCCCCTTGTGAGAGGAAAACTGTCGGTCCCACGCAGGCCCCACCTGTAAGTATGTGAGAGGAGGGGGGTGAAAAAAGTAAATAGGGGGGGTGTAGAAAGTAGCACCCGTGACGTTGAATGGGTTATATAATGATTATTTTCTTTAGAAAATGTAAGTCAAAGTAGAAGGTAATAGTCATTAGGCTTATATGGTGTTGGATAAAGCCTATATGGATTTTATTACACCATATCAGCGACACGTAGGTTTTAGCGTCCCCTTTTAATATTGACGGTGTGGAACAAAACCCTTTATATATATATATATATATATATATATATATATATATATATATATATATATATATATATATATAGGCTAAAGATAAAAAGAAAACCAATTTTATTGAGAAAACCCGGGAAACTCAAAGCTCCCGACTTTTTTTTTTTTTTGAAAAAATTACCACACGTAATATACATGTTTTTAAGAGTTTTGGGCAAAAAAAATCGAAAAAGCGCCGAGTAGATATTTAAAAAAAAAAATAAACAAGTTTTGGTGTAACATATGTTACATTCGATTTTTTTTTTACACCAAAACTCTTAAAAAATGTATATTACGTGTGGTAATTTTTTCAAAAATTTGTTTATTTTTTTTAAATATCTACTCGGCGCTTTTTCGATTTTTTTTGCCCAAAACTCTTAAAAACAAGTATATTACGTGTGGTAATTTTTTCAAAAAAAAAAAGTCGGGAGCTTTGAGTTTCCCGGGTTTTCTCAATAAAAGTAGTTTTCTATACATCCTTACCATATATATATATATATATATAAAGAAAAAAAATAAAGTAAAAGAAATCTTATTAGTTAAGGACAAATGGGCCACCAAGTCAACCCCTATGACGGTCGTGATTTGGCCGGCGAAGCCACCAATGAAGCCCCTCCATAATGCCCCTTGCAGCAATGTTTGAGGCGCTATGGAGGTGATGTGGTAGAGAGTCTGAGCCCGCACCATCCAGTCTTTAACGTCATAGTCACTGCTGCTTTGTATTTTTGTTGTATGGGTCTGTATTTTGGTTCTATGCTGGTTTCTAGCAACTTGCCAGAGGATATATATGTATAAAGTAATTTTTGCTGTTCATAACAAAAAAAGAAAATAATAGTGAACAAAAAACAAATTATTAAATAATAATAAGTTTCAAAAGTGTACAGTTTAATTTAAACTAGGTGGATTTGCCCGCGCGATGCGGCGGGAATTCCGTCAGTTTTGTTTAATTCGTTATGGTACCGACACTCTGTTTAAAGTCATGATATGTTCAAAATAATGTGTTTTACATTGAAAATCATAAAAAATGAATACAGGTGTCGGTTCCCATAATAACTATAGCAATACCGATGTCATTGTCGGTTTTGGTGGCGAGATTTTTTTATACACAGTATTGTTGATAGGAGTATAACCCCGAATCACTTGTTTAAAACAAACAATAAAATTTAAGATAGTTCTACGGTTCGTTTGGATACGGAAAACACCACCAAATAAACGGTAGGGTTGCGATGTCATAACCGAAGATACAGATTCACCACTTCGGTTCGGAAATCGTGTCTAAGAACACCACCCAATGTGCCAAAATTGAGCTAGCATAGACAATTAATTTAACTCTCACACTCAAGGGATAAATCAACAAAATTCTTTTCTCAAACATAAACTCACTGTCTTAAATAATTCTCAAATCTTACTACTATAATAAAAGAAACCTGAATTGTGACACGTGTCGTTTTGTGAGGCTACTTTTCTCGCTCAAAGCCCAAATAACAATATGGGGCAACACGCAGATAACCCGACCCGCGTATTATACTCATCTTTATCATCTTCTTTCATACGCAACATTCTAACTTCCCAAACCCTAACCCCTCTTTTCTGTGATTATCCTTTTTTCAATCTTCTGTGAAGATAAAGGTGACAACTCATATTGGCTATCTTGCCTTTTCTTTTCATTAATTTGCTCTATGTCATCTTCATCGTTAAAGTTAAAGTGTTGACCGATTATAATCTTGCCTATTCTCATTGTGGCCTCAAATCGCAATCAAGGTTAGTATACGTTTTGTATTTCAATTTTTTATTATTTGAGCTCTCAATATTCATCTTCACCATTTATGTTTGGAGATTAGAGCTTTTATATTCTATCACAAACCTTGCTTATAAAGCATCTTCAGAAGACACGGTTCTGACCACTGTATTTTTTTAATTCACACTCACACAGGATCTTAAGGATTCGACCATGATTCTTGACCAGGTTTGTTTCCAAAGAAAGTACATGATACTGTTCCCTTTTGATTTGAAAAAATTCCGTTAGTATTGGGATTATATGATGAAAGTGTAGTACATTATCCATTTAAATGAATAAAATCGTTGTAGAAGTGTATTATTTACATACTTGTATATTAATCAAGACTAACTCAAGAGATTTTATCTACCTGAAAATCAAGGTTGTTATTTCAGAAGAGAGAACTACATATTTAATTGGGAGATCGGCTATTCTATCGTCAATATGAAAATCGGCTATTCCATCTTCATTCTTTAGGTATCATATGAAACCATCAGCTATGATTTTCTCATATGCAAATTGCAATCTACTATCACTATGATTTTCTATTTTGCATTTAAGCGGACTTTTGGCGACGCCAAACATAATCTGACCACAGATCGAGCACGATTCCGATTTAAGATAAAAGGTGAATTGACGAGGTGTGGGGGATTTGGTCAATTGTATATTGGAAAGAATCTCAATTTTAGAGAGCTTCTTGCTGTTAAACAGGTTAGATTTTAATTCGATTTATTGGTTTTTTCATGTTTTAAGTTTGATCAATGGTTTGAGCTTGATTATTTGTGGTTTGAAAAGAATCTCAATTTTAGAGAGCTTCTTGCTGTTAAACAGGTTAGATTTTAATTCAGTTTATTGGTTTTTTCATGTTTTGAGTTTGATCAGTGGTTTGAGCTTCATTACTTGTGTTTTGAGGTATCGGTTGCTGCAAACAGTGCTTCGAAAGAGAAGACTCAGGTTTGATTTATATGCTTGTTTAGATTCAGTAGTTCTGTGCATAAGATGTACTAATGTATATTTATTTTATATTATAAATTATAAATGCCGCTTAAGTCTATTTGTTGATTTTGGGCGAGCTTTTAATCAAATTATCTCAACTCTTAAATTGATGTAACAAAAAGCAGTTATATCAATGAAGCATTTACATATATTATTACTTGAAGAGTTTCATTTCTATACCAAACAACTGTACGTACTACCTCACTCCCTAAATAAATGGTATTTAGTTTTCTATAGGGTTGTATATGAATTGTTATATTAAAACATCTATATATGATGTAACAACTTAAAATATTATTTGGAATTACATCTGTAATGCAGATTAAATCTCATGACTACATGACAAACTTTTGCGACATAATTTAATAACATCTCACTTGATTTTGATAAACATCTATATTTGACTTATATTGTTGTTAAATAAAGTTGATCCAAGTAATTGTGGCTTCTGATCCATAGCATAGATTTTTGGAGTACTGGAGCACAAAATCCAAAGCTATATAATAGAACAGGAAGATGCCTTTTGACTTTTTTTTGTCTTATTACCTCTTTTACTTTCTTATTACAGATTTGAGTAGTGGATGGTAGAAAATGAAGTTTTAGGACATCAAATACGGGCTGCTCAGAGTTCTTCATCATTAAGTGTAAAAGGTAATACACGGTTTATTTTGTTAACGTGTATGTAATACGGGCCGCTCAGAGTTCTTCATCATTGAGCTTCAGGTAATTCATGATTTCTGTTCATCTTGCTAATTGTTTTTCAATATTTATTTTTTTCTTACCAAAACTTACCTTTAATTAAAAAATTTTGATCAATCGGATTTCAGGTTTAACAACTTATTATATTGCTTAAGATTTTATCTTTTACTTCTTGTAACTACAGTCAGCGGATCGGGAAGATTATGCAACGGGTCTAAACAAATTAGGGTCAATATGGGTCATTTGTTTTGCAGTCATACAATGCATCGACATATTTGGTTCTTGGGCGCGAATATAAGCAGAGGCTGAAAAAGATACAAAGAAGAAGAAAAATAAGAGAAAACATGTTAAACCGACAATGGAGAAGATGAAAAACCAAGTATGAAAAAGAAAGAAAGATAAAAAAAAGAAGAAAATAGAAGACTGAGAAATAATGTATGGTTAAAAATTTGAAATTGAAGGATTTGAAATTTTTGAGTATGTTAAAGAGAATAGACTTAATGTTATTGGAGTTTGTTTTTAGATCATGCTAAAAAACAATTACTAACAAAGTCCATTATAAAAAAAAAAACTTGTATATTTTACATCGTTAAGGTTATTTTATTTAGAAAACATACCTTTTGATTAATATCCTATGTATTTTTATGTTTATTTTATTAATATCTAATTTATTTGCATTAAATTTGAACAAATATAAAGTATTTTCATTTGTTAAACCGCGTGTACACGCGGGTTCTAACCTAGTTCAATACATATAGGATCCATGCACTACCCCACGGGTTAGAAGGATATAATATATATAGTAAAGAGATAAAATAAATTAATTATTATAATAATTAGTTATAACAACATCCTAATAATAAATATAATAAAAAACTAAATATTAATAATATTAAATAATAAATAGACTAAAATGTTACTGTTCATGAGAACTTCAAACTATAATTAGAAAATATAATCTGTAAACAATAACCAATGTTTACATACGTTTTATTTGATTGACTTAACCTTTTTAAATAATATTTAAAAATATATAAATTTGGATTAACTAATGAAAATTGAGTGACTTTATAGAGATAAAAAAAAACCGTTGAGACTTGAATAGAACAAATAAAAACTTGGTTAATACTTTTTATTTTTATCCAAATAAATAAAAACAAAATAAATTCAATGTTGCTCAATGCTCACCCTTTTAGGTTTTTGGCCATATTTTCCCACAAATCTCATCCCTACAAACGCCCAAGCAGTGGCGGATCCAAGAAAAAATCCATGGGGGTGCGGAACATTTTTAAAAATTTTAGGTCCAGACAATTAAACCATAACTAACATTTAAAAAAAAATTACGGGCCCCTTAAGGTTTTTGGCCCTGAGCCGACGCCCATCCGGCACATGCTCAAATCCGGCCCTGCTATAAGTTGACAGGTTCTAATCCGAACCAGGTTTGACCTGTGACCCAAACTCACACGCCCAGTTTGCCAAGCCTAGTTAAATCCATATACATTATTGGATGGAGACGTTTTTGCACCCCTCAACAAAATTCCTCCTGGATCCGTCACTGCGCGCGCCACCCCTTGAGGGTGGAGACAGTGGCGGACCCAAGAAAAAAATCCATGGGGGTGCGGAACATTTTTAAAAATTTTAGGCCCCTAGGTACATAAGTAAAAAAATCGGTTGTATCGGGTCGGGTTGGGTCGGGTCATGTAAGACAAAAAAAATTTAAAAATTTTAGGCCCCTACTCATGATGGTTTCCTAATTTCTATAACATAATCATGCCCTAGAATTGTGTAATCACCCCTAAAAATCATCTAAATAACATAATCATCTAAACAACCATACGCAACGTCAAAACACACGATTTTTCATACCTATTTAAGTTTTTTATTACCCCTTTTCTCATATAATATCAAGAAAAATCAAATAAAAAACATAAAAACTCACCGTTTGTCGGTGTCCGGTTGGTTTGGAGCAGATTCCGGTCACGTTGATGTCGGATTCTGGATGCGGCAGACCTACAGTGTTGTTGCTGTGATGGACGCTGATGAAGATCGCTGGCAGACCAGTCGCACACACAGAGGGAGAGGGCGGGATAGTAATTGAAGGGTTTTGGGCTTATTTTATTTGTTTTAGTTTTAATTTAGGTGGGTTAATGGGCTAGATTATTAGTGGGCTATTGATAAGTTTATATAATGAATTTGTTTAGGTTTAGTTAGTATAAGTTTATATAATATAGGTAGTTTTAGAAAAAAAAATCAGACTTTACTAATTTTTTTTAACATAATCCATAATATTTTTTACCTAAGGTGTGCGGACGAAAAATTCGAAGGGGTGCGGACGAATATATCCAAGGGGTGCGGACGAAGAAATCCAAGGGGTGCGGACGAAAAATTCCAAGGGGTGCGGACGAGATTTTCGACGGAACTTAGCACTAAATTTTTTTTTTTCCCGGGGGTGCGCCCGCCCACCTTGGGCATGTCTTCAGTCCGCCCCTGCGCCCAAGGAGGGAGCTGTGCAATAGAGCATTCTTGCCCTTATCTACGACATAAGCATGTTTGGCTCTAGGGGGGGGGGGGGGGGGGGGTTGGATCGAATTTTGTTTGGTTTTATATTATTGTGGTTATGCTAAAACAATTCACACCTATAGTCATATAACATACCTAAATTTTTAGGGTCATACATACACCAACTCACGTATCATCTTTTAATCTAATAAGAACATAAATCATAAGTTACATGAATTTAAATCGTGTATTCAGTATATATAATGGACAATGAAAGTTACCTCGAATCTATTTTACAGATTCATAAAAAGTTTATCAAGAAAATCTTAAATAGCATATCTAAAGAATCCTTTTATAGTAGGCCTTTTTATGCTACAAGATGGGCTTATTTGGTGAACATCAAGTAGCCCTATGGGCTTTGAGAACCAAATTTCAAGTAGCCACCTTGAATAGAGGTGCACAAATCGGGTTTTTTTTTTTCTTTTCAAAATCCCGGGTTTGGGTATGACCAGATTTTAAATTTTTGGGTATTGCCAATACCCGGGTTGGGGTCGGGGTCGGGTTCAGGTCCAGGTATTGGCCAGGAAATCCATACCCTGTGTACCGAGGTTCGGGTAGGGTTTGGGTTTTCTATACTCGGGCATTAGAATACCCTATTTCCGGGTTCGGGTAGGGTTCAGGTATTGTCGGGTATGGTTCGGGTTCGGGTATGGTTCGATTATCCGATGGGCTAGATCGAGCTTCTGTTCCACACAAAAAACCCCCTTCGAACAATCGACTCCTTTAGAAAGATGTTGTTAGCGCGAAAACAATTCAACAAAAGTTAGTTATGGTATAAATAAACAAAAAATAACAAGAGCAAAACAATTTGTCAAAATGATGAAAATGAAACTAATAATGCCGATGCCTCCTCCGCTTGCAGAAAAAGATCCAACTTTTTTTGCTCTTTACTTCCCGAATCTCAAACTTCATCTTCTCACACTCCCTTTCAAGCTCAAGAACCCGCTCCCGCATCTGACTCATTCTCCGTGGCGCCTCCTGTGCACGAACCACTTCACCCTCGTTTATGTTGCTCATTTGATCTTCATTTTCCGACACGAAAAACCACCCAGCTATCGATGTACGCAGCCTCACCTGTTCAAAGAAAAGCACTTGAACAATGACCCTAAGCGGAAGCCTCTCGTTTTGAGCCGCATGTGTGCTAGCGTCCAATGATAGCTTCTGTATATTCATTAGTCGGCATATTTGCTCTCGTTCGCAGTCTGCTAGCCACGGATGTGCCTGCAATATCAATATATCATTACACTCAAGTTTATGCAAAATTAATACAATCAAAACTTTAAACAACTTTACCTTTAAAAAGATATCGATTGCACGATAAATGCCATCGGATTGAGGGCGAGCATAGTCAGGAACACCAGCCGCAACAGATTGAAATTTACTTAACTTTAAGTTAACATCAGCAGCTACATCAGCAAGAAACAAATCAACCAGATTAGCTACTGATGTTACAGATGTCAAAGATTGGGGTACATCCTCGAATCCTTCTTCGACTATACACGGAGAATTATGGATACTAGAAGACTCCATAGACATGAAGTAATCAAGCATTCTCTGAAAACAATCGACATCATACAACGTATCTATCGAATTAAAACCTTGGTTCGGTATCAGTACATCGTCTACATGGGCTGAGTCCAACTGGGCTCCAACGCGTCTCTCGAGATTTTCCTTACACGATGGGCTCACGTGTAACACCATGGCGGACCGAAGCAGCCGTATGAGAAACTTAGTGCTGACAATCTTTTTTCGGTTTGGAAGTAACCCAACGATTTCTTCCAGAAGTGCCCTTTGATCGGCTTCTGATGGTGTGTAGACTGGTTTAGAATGGCTTGCATCGTTAAAACTCGATTGTCGGTTCATTAATGGTATGTATTTCTTTGCATACCCCACTATTGACCCGGATATTATCTCGGGTCTCATCCCGTTTGCTTCCATTGCTTGAATTACGCGTTTGTATAAATGTAGATTAAGAAACGATACATCTTTATACCACCAGTTGTCAGTTAAAGAATCTATGCACGGATTATGCATGCTGTATGTGTTAGGATCCGCGCAAGCTTTCACTGCTAAAGAATCTATGCACCTTGAGATAAGATCAAGCTCTTCCGCATCTGTATAAACTTCCTCACAGCTTTCAAGAGCGTTCATGGTGTCCGGCCATGTGGTAAACACTTCGTTTAGAAATATCTCGGTTTGTGTAATTAGGTTTTCGTCTCCATAGTCATCCGTCATTTGGAGGTAGTCTGCAGCACAGCGAAGGCTGATAACATTGTGGGATGTGACCTCTAGTTTTACATCATAACAGAATCTGGCTATAAGTTCAAATACTTTAGCTCCACCAGGTATGTCATTAAGATGTATAGCACAAATCGGTCCATCTTCGTTAGGACTGTTGTCGCCTATTAGCTTTGACAACAGCCCACTTCTTGAAATCAAAGGAAACTGTATGAATGTATAATGAGTTCACTTAACGATATGAAACAAAATAATACCGTGGTTAAAGAAAATAGACGATTAGTCGATTACACACCTTGTGGAGATTAAAGGATGTCCCTCCAATCTCAATAGTGACATCACTTGGAAGCCCGCCTATACATTGCCTGAAAAGGAACACCGGTGAATGTTACTATATGAGTATGTGTAATCAATGGTTTTCACTACACGTCATTGCCACGTAGGCATTGTGCCTTTAACTAAAACATACTTTCCATGAGTGTAGTGGTTTTAACTAAAAATAAAATATATGATTGGTTAACTACCCCCACCCCCCTCTAACGCTCGTTAACACAATGGCGAAGGGGTGATGGCGCCCCATGCCCTTCACGCCTCACTACACATAGTCTTATAATCAAGGTTAGACAAATTTGTTTGTTAAAAAAATCAACTTATGCAATAGTAAACTGACAGTATAAGAAAACTACTAATATTTGGTCGATTTCCCTGCATGATCAGTAAAAGCATAAATAAATAAATAGATCCCTTTGGTGCATGCATCTGTAAAACAAAGGCATATCCGATAAAAAAGAAAGGAAATTCGTATAGGTACCAGGTATGGTCGTCAAGACGAAAGGCATCAGGTTTTGTACCCAGATTCAAACAAGCCATGTGTAAGTAAATGTTGATGATGTTATTCGGCTGAAGTTGAAGAAGGATTATGAGTGAAATAAGGGAAGTAGGAGTGATGATTTTTCTGTCTGGTAACAATCTTCATTATTTTGAGATCTGATATTCTCTACTGTGTCCGAGTTAATGGGGGAAGAGGGGAGTTCGGTTACTCATTTTCCCAATGCTAAAAATATATATTTGCACTACATATTTCTTTTTATTCTGGGACTTGAAACCAATCATTTGTCAAGGCTATGGGGTTGATTTGGTTTTCGAATAGATCGAAATACAAAGAGATAGATTGGGTAGAGTGGATAGATTGGGTAGAGTGGAGTTCCTTTGTTAATATGTAATCGGTAGTTTTGTTGTTGTTTTTCGGTTGGCCCGATTTGGGTCGGCTGGTTTGTGAATAAAGTTAATTTTCAAAAAAAAAAAAAAAAAAAAAAACGTTCCAAAGACGGGAAATAACATATTTGTAAAGCCTTGGCAAATATAGAATGTAATTTGTAATATGTTGTGTAACACCCTAACCCGTCTTAGGCTGACGTATCACTTATACACTACATCAGAACATCATTGCATAAAATGTAAAACTTTACATTGGTTCAAATAAGTCAAATTATTGTACAAAACATTTTAAAGTTTTATGAAAATCCATGTGCGTTTTTATTCCCTCGAGCCATCCATCCAAGTCTTCCCAACCGTCCTTGAAAACCTAACATACATAAGAAGGAAAATGTACGCCTGAGTAAATGGGTGGGACAACAACAATATAATATACAATTTCCTAACAATATCTACATATATTTCAAACAATGTACGTATAACACATTTAGTTAGTCATCTTCAGTGTGTCACATTCAGTAGTTCAGTGCGTGGTCAATTCACATACAATGCATCACATAATCACATTTAGTAGTTCACATTCAGTTTTCAGTGCGTCATCTTCAGTGTGTCATAATCTATATTTGCTGAAAGTAATATAACTGTGTATATAAATATATATAGCACATGATCTTGAAGGTCTCATAACCATACAATAACGAATCTATCACATAAAGTTGTTTAGAGTCCGTACCTTGATCGCGTAGATCCAAACTTGAGAAAACTATAATGTCTCACTCGACAATAACAACCTACATCATGGTCGTACTTAACTTATAAGAACGCGCATATATATCGAATATCAACGTTAGATTTTTATTTTCCTTTACTCGTATACTTAGAACAAAATCTTATTTTTAAGTAAGAAAGTAATCATAAGTCGTTTATTTTCCAAAAGCGTGTGAGTACATATTTACCACACATATTTGTGAGAGGTGATGGCACGCACGATGAGATGGGGGCGCTAAAGGACGCTAACGGTGATGATGTGGGACCCTCAATATAATCCATTATATAAAATCAAGAGTAAAATGTAATTTTACCCCTGTGGTTTGGGGTGATTGGCACCCTTACCCCCCCCCCCCTAACGAAATAATTGCAATTTTACCACCCAACCTTTGCTGTTATGTCGCAACCTTACCCCCCCGTCTCAAATTTGTTGACCGGTCAATAAAACCATGGGAGGGTCAAAGGGTAAATATGTAATTTCACGTTAATACTACCTTATATATTATAATAACCCCTTAACTCAACATTTTATCACAACCTTACCCCCTAAGCTTCACCTCCACTCCTTCTTCCACACTTCCACACCGGCGATCCACCACCGGCTTCCACCTCCACTCGGCTCCGGCGACCATACTTCCACACCCACCGGCTTCCACCTGTAAGGACCTTAAAAAATGTCCTAAACTGACCCGTAAATAAAAACCTGGACCCTCGAAACCCTAATCCATATCAAAAATCAAGAAAATCATACTTTTGGTCCTCTCGCGGGCCGCGTAAAGGATAGGCTGGACTTCACGCGGGCCGCGTCAACTCTAAGTTTGACCGGATAAGCGTCCAGACTCACGTGTCACCCACGTGGCACACCTATGTGTGACACGGATTCCCTAGTCTACGATTAGGAGTCCCTCGCGGGCCGCGTAAAGGTCTTGAAGGGTCTTACGCGGGCCGCGTAAGACCCATTTTTCAGCTATAAATAGCTTGGGTCATGAGCAGTTCACTGATGTCGAAAACATTTCTCAAAAACGAAGTTTGACTGCTTAAATTCGAAATTTACTTTTACAATAGCGAGGCGCTGCTACGATATAGGGTATTAACTTGATCGCTGCTACGATTCAATGTCCGATCGATTAAAACTATTCGATGGATGTTTAAGTGTTGCCCACATTAGGGCCATACTTTGTCATTAGTCGTGAATTCGAAGGATGTTTAAGTATAGCACTTTGTCATTCGTTGTGAGGGTTTTTAATCTCGTGAGTTATCGTAAATGTTGTATTAGTTACTAACCTAGTTCGTGTGCATTGTTATTTAAATTAGGTTACAAGGCTAATCAGTAGGCTAAACTCTGCCCGTTTAAATCTGCAATGTGAGTCATTCTCTTTTTATCAATAATGTTTTACAATACTCCAATCATTTTCAAAAGTTATAATTACAGGGATTAAGTCGTGGTTATCTTGAATCACTGGCAAGTGGGGTATTGTGCACATTACTAATTTCTCACAGTTAGGCTAATAAATCCTAATAGTGATAATCATCACTACTTGGGGAAATAGACCCAATAGTGGTATGACCATCGTCACCAGGTGACACGGCGCCAGATAAAAATAAGATAGAAGCCATTGTAATCGCTCTTATGCTGTAATTTATAACTATGTGTCATTTTATCAAATTGAGTGACTCGCCAGTATTTCCCTGCTGATAAAATATTTTTAAAACATGTTTCAGACAATCTGATGTGAATCAAGGAAAACGTGCTACGGAGCACTAACAAGCTTGAAGAGGTGGCTCAGTTAAAATAAATAAACATGTTTTACAAATCAGGGAATTCCCTAGTGAAATTCCTCTATTGTGAATTACGGGGTTTATCCCGAATTATGAAATAAAATAATCGGGTATTTCAAGTCTTAAAAGATCCTGATAAATCTTCCGCTGTCGCATCAATTAATAAATACCACGGGTTCCTGTCCCGCGGCTCCTGACCGGGTCAAGCCGGGGCTGGGGCCGTGACAGGAAAATGTGGTATCAGAGCCACTGATTTAAGCCTATTAAGTATTTAAAAATACTTAATTTTCCTGATTACTGTCTTATGATTATGTGTTTTTAACTGCTACTTGTTAGTTACAGTATGGGTAAGCAAAGAATCTCGGACATCTATCGTCAATTAGATAGTTCCCCAAAAGATAAGGGAATTTCATTCCAATCAAATTCCTCAAGATACTCAGCAGATACTGAGGAAGGAATATTTGTTCGTAAGACACAATATGAAAAACCACTTACCCGTAAGAAAAGAAGTTTGATTATTAGAAAAAGTCAAGAGAAAATGAGGAAGTCACAAACAAAAGGAATTATAATTAATAAAGAGACTCAAGGAACAAGTAATAACCCACCATGGGAAGATGAGTTAGATGAACAATGGGCAAATCTCTACATGTTAGCCACTACAGCAGTAAATGTTAACCTTTAACTGCCAACACCCGGACCCAGTACTAGCACCCATATCATCCATAAATTAGAAACTTTAAAGAAACTTTCCCATTAGATAAACAACTTAGTAAGAAAAGATAGACTAAAATAAATTATCCCTAGTATATTTTCAGTTGTAATTTGTAATATATAAAATCGCAATATTTCATATTTTTATTTATACTTAATTTTCTGATTGCCATTCTGTGATTATGTGAAAATTCAAGTTACAAACATTTAACCTGGAATTTTGTATGTTTCCTCATATTTACTAAACAGCATGAATGAGTTATCTGAAACCCTTCAGAATATCAATCTCTATCCTGTTAATGTGGAAGTTTCCAGAGACTTTACCGGGTATTGTGATAACATAGAGGAACCTATGGAATTTCAAACCCAACCTCCGGAGAAACCTAAGCCAAAGAAGAGAAGAAGAATTGTGGGCTGGAGGCGTGTGCGCAGGAGGAAACCAGCAACAAGGAAAGTTATCAAGACGGAGGATCCCAAAGGTAAAGGCAAGGAAATAGAGATTGGGGAAAGTTCCAGGCAAGACCAGGAAATGTCACCCTGGGAGGAGTTGGATCATAAACTGGCACTTAGTGATCTCATCGGACCTGCCGGTGAAAACCTTTTTAACTACCCAGCAGAAGCGCAACTTCCAGTTGACCTAAAGCCTGAAATCCCAGATCCTATTATCCACTCCCAACCTCTAACAGCAGAATTAGAAGAATGGTGGACCACCAACTGGCAGTTTCAAAATCTCCTAAACAACCCTAATACCTTTTTCCCTCAATTTGACCCAGAACCTCCACTACACCCACCTATGAGCATGGAAAATCTGGCTGAACTCCGCCATTATGGCGAGGAGCTGATTGATGCAGGGAACCGAATTAGGGAAGTAGGGGAAAAGATATCTTGGAAGTACGACGAAAGGGAACGTCGTTTCTAAGTGACCAGCTGACGAGGATGGTGTGACTGTGGTTGTGTGGTTGTAGGAATATGTGTATAATAATAATATAATAATAAAATATAATTATGTGAAATAACTAAAAAATAAAACTTTGTAAGATAACCAGTTTGTACTAATGCCTATTATATATAAAATATCGAAAGTTGAAAAAATCAATAATTTTGGCTATACTTGTTAACGTGATTATGTGCAATTATTTTATTATGTTTGGTTATTAATTATTTTATGCTAATTACTTATATAAATTAATTACCAGATGGCACACGCTGGTAATGAACAAGTTAACGAGGGTAACCAATCTGAGCAAAATCATGAAGATCAATTTCTGAATAGGCAAGATATCGAGAATATCGTTGCTCAGGGAATAGCCAATGCTATTCCAGCAATACTTGCTGCTGCTCGAAATCCAATTGAACCTCAACAAATTGTTCCTAGCAAACATACACACAGTGACAATTTTAGTAATAGTGTAAACGGAGGCGACAATCATACTAATAACAACAACGATGGAATGCAAGCCCCACTCCTTAAGAAAATGAAAGTTGCAATGCTTGGTTGCACTTACAAGGAGTTTCTTGCCTGTAAACCGGCTGAATTTGCAGGCAACGAAGGGGCGACTGCTGCACTGCGTTGGTTAGAGAAAACTGAGGCAGTGATTAAAATAAGTAAATGTGTTGAGGAAGACAAGGTCATGTACGCGTCGCATCTTTTTAAAGAAGGGGCGCTAGAATGGTGGAATACAGTACTACAAGCAAAAGGAAGCGATGTGGCCTATGCCATGAGCTGGGAAGAATTTAAGCGGCTGGTGGAAAGAAAATTTTGCCCTGAATATGAGAAAGAACAAATGACTAATAAATTTCTGAACCACCGGATGGTGGATGTAGACTGTCGAGGGCATATTTCGACATTCTTCAAATATGCTAGAGTGTTACCAACCCTGGCTTCGCCAGAACCGGTACTTATTTCCCGCTATATTTGGGGATTGATTGGCGAAATCCGTGATATCGTTAAAGCTGCGAGACCACGCACTATTGACGATGCAGTGGAATTAGCTAACACTCTAACTGACGGGCTGGTACTCACAAGAGAAGAAAACCGGAAAAAGGAAGTGGCCCAAAAGATTACCCAGGGATTCCGTGTGGGTAATCGTAGCAATTTCAAGAAAAAGGGAATTGGGCAATCTTCCACTATTCCATTTTCCAATGCCTGCAAAAGAAAGCATTTTGGAAGATGCAAAGGATATTGCAATTTTTGCAAAATCCCAGGGCACCAAGAAGAAGATTGCAGGAAAAAGAAAGCAACAATCTGCTACAACTGCGGAGAAGCTGGACATTTTAGGCCAGACTGCCCAAAATTGGCCAAACCAGCTGACAACAAAACCAAACCTGCAGAAGGAGCTACCAAGAGAAACGCAAGAGCCTTCCAGTTGACTACTCAGGAAGCAAAACTAATTCCTGACGTGATAACTGGTACGTTCCTAGTTCATAACGTTTATGCAAAAGTATTATTTGACTCTGGTGCAAACCAAAGTTTTATAAATACTTCATTCTGCCAAGATCTTAACCTACCTTTAACCAACCTTAGGCAGATTTTTACGGTAGAAACGGCAGATGGGAATTCTGTTAATATAAATAAGATTTTGCGAGAAGAAAAGATAGAACTCTTAGGCCATAAATATTCTGCAAATCTGTTACCTATGAAGTTAGCCGAATTCGATGTTGTATTAGGAATGGATTAGTTAGTAGCCAACCATGCTCGAATTCTTTGTGATAAGAATTCCATAGAAATTCATACACCCACAGGAGAATTAGTGATGATTATAGGTGATAAGCCACGAAAGCCAATTAAATTCATTTCAGTAATGAAATTGGCCAGTTATTCAAGAAAACAAGAAGTAGTGTATATGATGTCAGTAATCATTAACACTAAGGGTAAGGAACTTAAGGAAATTCCAGTAGTAGCAGAATACCCAGAGGTATTCCCAGAAGAACTACCTGGATTACCACCTAATAGGGAAGTAGAATTTAGAATTCATCTAATTCCTGGAACTACACCGATAGCCAAGACACCTTATCGGTTAGCACCCACCGAAATGCTAGAATTGAAAAAGTAGATAGATGAATTGCTAAGCAAAGGATTCATACAACCTAGTTCATCCCCGTGGGGAGCGCCAGTGTTGCTTGTGAAAAAGAAAGATGGGTCAATGAGAATGTGTATTGATTACAGGGAATTGAATAAGGTCACAATTAAGAATCGATACCCATTACCTAGGATCGATGATCTTTTCGATCAACTTCAGGGAGCTAGATACTTTTCTAAGATAGATTTACGCTCCGGATACCATCAATTGAAAGTACAAGAAGAAGACATACCTAAAACTGCTTTCAGAACTAGGTATGGTCATTACGAGTTTACAGTCATGCCCTTTGGGTTAACCAATCCTCCAGCAGCATTTATGGACATGATGAATAGGATCTGTAAACCGTATTTGGATAAATTCGTAATTGTCTTCATCGACGATATACTTATGTATTCCAAAAGCCAGGAGGAGCATTGTGAGCACCTACATGCACTCTTAACTTTGTTAAGAAAAGAAAAACTTTACGCCAAATTCTCAAAATGTGAATTTTGGCTGCAAGAAGTGCAATTTTTAGGTCACATGGTGAATCACGAAGGCATTCACGTAGATCCTGCTAAGATAGAAGTGATCACCAAACGGAAGGTCCCGCAGTCAGCTATGGAAATTAGAAACTTTCTAGGGTTAGCTGGGTATTATAGACGATTCATTAAGGATTTTTCCAAGATAGCCTACCGTTAACTAAGTTAACCTGTAAAGCAGTTAAGTTTGAATGGGGACCTAGGCAAGAAGAGACTTTTAAGATTTTAAAACAGAAATTAACAAACACCCCAATTCTTGCCTTACCAGAAGGAACATAAGATTTTGAAGTCTACTGTGATGCTTCTAAACTAGGATTAGGATGTGTGCTAATGCAACGTAAAAAGGTAAGTGCATATGCATCAAGGCAATTGAAAAAGCACGAGGAAAACTATACGACTCATGACTTAGAGTTAGGAGCCATAATTTTTGCCCTTAAGATTTGGAGACACTATTTGTATGGAAGTAAGTTTACTGTCTATACAGACCATAAAAGCTTAAGATACATATTTGGGCAAAAAGAATTGAACATGAGGCAAAGGAGATGGATGGAAAGCCTAAGTGACTATGACTGTGATATTCAATATCACGAAGGAAAAGCAAACGTAGTTGCTGATGCTTTAAGTCGTAAGTATCATGAGAAACAACGACGAGTTCATGCTCTTAGATTAAGTTTACAATTAGACTTAATAGAACAACTGAAAAACATTCAAGAAACAGCAATCAAGGATGATGCTGAAGGAATGAAGGGAAGGATAAAAGAATTAGAACAAGGAAGTGATGGAATGTGGAGATTCCATAAGAAAAGGATTTGGGTACCTAAGCAAGGAGAATTAAGAAATCAGATTTTAGAGGAAGCCCATAAATCTAGGTATACCATGCATCCTGGTAACAATAAAATGTACCAAGATTCAAAGAATAATTTCTGGTGGATAGGAATGAAAAAGGACATAGCTAGATATGTTTCTAAATGTCTTACTTGTTCACAAGTTAAGGCTAAACACCAGAAACCCTCAGGTCTACTACAACAATTAGAAATGCCTGTATGGAAATGGGAACTCATAACAATGGACTTTGTTACTAAGTTACCCAAGACCAGAAGAGGTAATGATGCGATTTGGGTAATTGTGGATAGATTAACCAAATCAGCTCATTTTCTACCTATGAAAGAAACCTTTAGCATGGAAAGGTTAGCTAAGTTGTATGTAGATGAAGTAGTATCCTTACATGGAGTTCCACTCTCCATTGTATCAGATAGGGATAGTCGTTTCACTTCCCACTTCTGGACAAGTTTCCAAGAAGCTATGGGAACCCGATTAAATCTAAGTACTGCATATCATCCTCAGACAGATGGACAAAGTGAAAGGACGATCCAAACTCTGGAAGACATGCTTAGGGCATGTGTGATAGATTTTGGTGGAAACTGGGATGACCACCTACCTTTAATCGAATTCTCCTATAACAATAGTTATCATTCAAGCATTGAAGCTGCCCCATTCGAAGCACTGTACGGAGGTAAGTGTAGAACTCCAGTTTGTTGGGCAGAAATAGGAGAAAGTCAACTATCAGGTCCTGAAATAGTGCAAGAAACTACCTACAAGATCACTCAAATAAAGGAAAGATTAAAGACGGCTCGAGATCGCCATAAAAGTTATGCTGATAATCGACGCAAGCCGTTAGAATTTCAAATCGGAGACAACGTTCTCTTGAAAGTTTCCTCTTGGAAAGGAGTAGTTCGGTTCGGTAAAAGAGGAAAGCTAAGTCCAAGGTACGTAGGACCATTCCCAGTAGTCCAACGTATAGGACCAGTTGCCTATCGCTTACAACTACCAGAGGAGCTAGCTGGGATACATGACGTATTTCATGTATCCCATCTCAAGAAATGTCTATGGGATGAATCATTAGTAGTCCCTCTTCAAGACATCCAAGTGAATGAAAAGTTGAAGTTCGTGGAGAAACCACTTCAGATAGAAGACAGAAAGATCAAGTTTCTCAAGCACAAAAGACTAGTACTGGTCAAAGTCAAATGGGATTCAAAGAGAGGACCCGAGTACACTTGGGGGCTAGAATCGGAGATGAAGCGAAAGTATCCTCACTTATTTCAGTAAATCTCGAGGACGAGATTTTAAATAAGGTGGGGAGGATGTAAGGACCTTCAAAAATGTCCTAAACCAACCCGTAAATAAAAACCTGGACCCTCGAAACCCTAATCCATATCAAAAATCAAGAAAATCATACTTTTGGTCCTCTCGCGGGCCGCGTAAAGGACAGGCTGGACTTCACGCGGGCCGCGTCAACTCTAAGTTTGACCGGATAAGTGTCCAGATCCACGTGTCACCCACGTGGCACACCTATGTGTGACACGGATGCCCTAGTCTACGATTAGGAGTCCCTCGCGGGCCGCGTAAAGGTCTTGAAGGGTCTTACGCGGGCCGCGTAAGACCCATTTTTCAGCTATAAATAGCTTGGGTCATGAGCAGTTCACTGATGTCGAAAACATTTCTCAAAAACGAAGTTTGGCTGCTTAAATTCGAAATTTACTTTTACAATAGCGAGGCGCTGCTACGATACAGGGTATTAACTCGATCGCTGCTACGATTCAATGTCCGATTGATTGAAACTATCCGATGGATGTTTAAGTGCTGCCCACATTAGGGCCATACTTTGTCATTAGTCGTGAATTCGACGGATGTTTAAGTATAGCACTTTGTCATTCGTTGTGAGGGTTTTTAATCTCGTGAGTTATCGTAAATGCTGTATTAGTTACTAACCTAGTTCGTGTGCATTGTTATTTAAATTAGGTTACAAGGCTAATCAGTAGGCTAAACTCTGCCCGTTTAAATCTGCAATGTGAGTCATTCTCTTTTTATCAATAATGTTTTACAATACTCTAATCATTTTCAAAAGTTATAATTACAGGGATTAAGTCGTGGTTATCTTGAATCACTGGCAAGTGGGGTATTGTGGACATTACTAATTTCTCACAGTTAGACTAATAAATCCTAACAGTGATAATCATCACTACTTGGGGAAATAGACCCAATAGTGGTATGACCATCGTCACCAGGTGACACGAATTCAGATAAAAATAAGATATAAGCCATTGTAATCGCTCTTATGCTGTAATTTATAACTATGTGTCATTTTATCAAATTGAGTGACTCGCCAGTATTTCCCCGCTGATAAAATATTTTTAAAACATGTTTCAGGCAATCTGCTGTGAATAAATGAAAACGTGCTACGTAGCACTAACAAGCTTGAAGAGGTGACTCAGTTAAAATAAATAAACATGTTTTACTAATCAGGGAATTCCCTAGTGAAATTCCTCTATTGTGAATTACGAGGTTTATCCCGAATTATGAAATAAAATAATCGGGCATTTCAAGTCTTAAAAGATCCTGATAAATCTTCCGTTGTCGCAACAATTAATAAATACCACAGGTTCTTGTCCCGCGGCTCCTGACCGGGTCAAACCGGGGCTGGGGCCGTGACACCACCTCCACCTCCGGCGACCACACTTCCACACCCAACGGCTTCCACTTAACCATGAGTGAATCGGAGAACCCCATGTTTCCACCTCCACCTCCGGCGACCACAACGGCGACCACACCTCCGCCGATGCACCTGGCTGCCGGCAACAACCACCGATCATCCCTGTTGTCTCTGCTGTCAGGTATAAACATCGATCTTTCTGAACAAGTAAAAAACAGGGGTTATTGAAACATCGATCTTTCTGTGTTTGCAGTGGACATGAGGATTCGTTTTTCAGTCCGATCGATTGTGGTTTCCGTGGTGGTGAAAATGCGGGGCCGCCCTTTCCTGCACTTCCAGTTTCCCCCGCAGCAGGAAATGGTTGTGGAGTTTACTTAAACTCTAATATATTAGGATCTTTTGGGTTAATATGTAGTGTAGTTGAACTCTAATTATATATTATGATCTTTTGGTATGCTTGATCATAGACTGACTGTTAATGTGGGTTATATTTGCATCTAAGATTGACTGTTAAAAGCTTGTACAGGTTATATTTGCATCTATGATTAGTGGGTTTGGTTAAACAGGCTGTATGATGTTTTTTGCAAAGGAAATGTGGCAATGTCTCTGCAACTTGCAAGTATAAGTTTTATTGCTTCGTCTTGAAACCATTAACAACTGATTATGGTTAAACAGGCTGTATGATGTTATTTGCATCTATGATTATGGTTTTATGGAGGAAATGTGGCAATGTCTCTACAACTTGCAAGGAAATATGGCAATGTCTCTGCAACTTGCAACTGCATCTGCAAGTATGCAATCTGCAAGGGCATCTGCAAATATAGCAATGTCTCTGAGTCAAGGGCATTTTATCACGTTTGCTGTTAAAGATGGCAATGTCTCTGCATCTGCAAGTATGCTATGTGGCAACTGCAAGTATGTTATCTGCAAGTATGCTATCTGCAGGTTGTCTTTTGCAGGTTGATTGTCATCTTCATACATTTCTGCAGGTTGTTTGTAATAAGTGGAAGCGGGAAGGTTTTTGAGAGCAGGGGTTTATAATAATCGAATTTGGGTGGTGGCGGGAAGGTTTTTGGAAGTTGCAAGGGGTAATATTGCTTCGTAACACAAAGTATAGGATGTAAAAAGAAAGGGTATTTTAGTAATTTACATGTGGGGGTAATTATGCAACATAACATGAATGTTGGGGGTAAAATAAAAGGGTAAAATAGTCATTTCACCAACAAGTCAACAGATCAGTCAACAAATTTGAGGCGGGGGGGGGGGGGGGGTTAGGTTGCGACATAACAGCAAAGGTTGGAGGGTAAAATTGCAATTATTTCGTTAGGGGGGGTAAGTGTGTCAATCACCCCAAACCACATGGGATAAAATTGTAGTTTACTCTAAAATCAAATAACAATTAATTTTATGGTGATGAACAAGAAAAAAACAAAAGACAATATTCAAAGCAAAAAGTAATCGACTTTAGCAAAAACATACATACATTCCCCCATAGTCATTGACATCCACCGATTGCTACCAAATTCCGTTGAAAAAATCTGTCAACTTTCTCAACTGAAACCCCCAAATCATCAACAAATCCCACCACATCACATCTTCTGTAAATTCATCAACCAACCCCAACACAAATTCACGATATGATTTCTAATCGCATATTTTGAGTCTTGAAAATAAGGTATGAGCCGGCCGGCGGTACACCCAGTGGAGCCGCCGCCCTTCATCGATGGAAGAAACGACGTCGCGCCGCCTCGAAGAGTGAGGATGAAAGATGTTGAAGGTATGCCCGGTACGTTAACTGGACTGGCACTCCGTTTATGCCAGGTCATCTTCACCGTTATCTCTCTCACTGTCATGGCTACCACCTCTGATTTCCCCTCCGTCACTGCTTTCCGGTAACTTTCACTCAATTTTCTTATGTTGATGAAAGTATTATTTATTGGGTTTTCTTTTCTTTTCTTGTATAATTAGATAATTGAGTTTGTTGTGCATTGAGGGTAAAGATGTAATTGGTGTTCTTGATTATGTAACTCCTCAAGACTTGATTAAGAAAAGTTGGGTTATAGTAGGGATTTATGTTCAATTTTGTGAACAAGATTTTCAGTTGACAGTTATGTTGAGAGAAACAAGATTTATCCTATGTGTATAATGTGAGTGTATATAGATACGCTTACACACGCAAACTAAGATTGCTTAGTACTTAGATGTTTTTCGAACATGTGGATATGAGATATGTCTAGAAGATACACTTGCTATCTAGGCTTCAATTGCTAAATGTAGTATGCAACAACGTATCCTGTCGATTACTGTTATATTTGTACATGATATTCATGTGCGTATCTGCTTGATGGATCGCGTTCAAAGTTAGGCTGCCGCCTACAAGAAAGTTGTAAAAGTAGAAGTTTATTCGTACTTGTTCAAGGCATTTTGGACTTCCGAAACTTAAATGAGCCGATGCGTTCTATAACTTATAAGATGACTTGTATCTTAAGTCATAACATAGGTACTTAACTAGGAGCTTTTAGACCATGCGTACTCGGGCGTTTTTTTGGAAAAGCACGCCCCAAAACGCCAAACATACGGCCCCCCTGGGCGTTGTTTTGGGCAAAATGGTACATGGCGTTCTTAATTCAACGCCGAAGAGCAAAAGGGTTTGGCCAATCACATGCAGCGTTCTTTTTTTCGTCCAATAGTTTTTTTTGGTTTTTTTTTAATTTAATTCTTTACACCCCTTTTAACATAATGCCCCACATCCCCACTACACCGATTTTAGAAAACGCCCCATAATGCCCCATTGCTGACTGGGCTGCCACCTTGGTTTAAAAAAGCGCGAAGCGCTCCAAAGCGTTTTGGTTCCAAAAGCTTTAAGCGAAGCTTCAAGCGCGAAGCGAGAGCTTCACGTATACGAAGCGCTCAAAATTAAAAAAAATATATATATATATTGTACACATCAATATGACCTATTCTACTTGTTAATCAATAACAAACACAAAAACATGATTAAAAAACACACTTAACACATAAAAAACATAGTTAAAACATAAATTAAAGTCGAAACACACTTAGGGTAAAGAAACAGGCCTCATTTAACCCTATTTAAAGACTGTTGGGCTTAAAAAATGGCCCAAATGTGACCTGATTGGGCTGAAGCGTCGCTTCAAACCATCATCGCTTCGCGCTTAAAGCTCGCTTCACAGCGCTTCACGTAATGTAACGCTTCAGACCAAAAAAAGCGATGTTTCCAGCGCTTCATGCTTAAAGCTCGCTTTAAGCGCGCTTTTTTAAACACAGGCTGCCACATGGCACAAACGCCCAAGGGTAGGGGCATTATCACTACACATGGTCTTATGACTATCATTCGATTTATCGTATTTAAACATTGGTAAAAATCAACATATGTTCACAACATATTTCCACAACTTTATGCTGAAACTAGTAAATTGACTTTGGATTAGTGGAATGCCTCACGGTTGAATGGATTAGGCATAATTTTCTAGATTTGCACCTCTCTGAAGACATGGTCCAGGATAGGACTTCGTGGAGGAGTAGGATTAAGGTTAAGGACTTCTAGGGGTAGGATATAGATCTATCTTAGCTTTGCTTTGCTTTGCTTTGCTTGAGGGACTTATCTTTACAATGCTTTTAAGCGGAGGGTACAGATGTGTCTTAGCCTTGTCTTAGGGGCTTAGCTTTCCCTATACTTCTGGTGGCCTTTGCATGTTATCTTCATCCTGACTTCATGTCTCTATGATGTTTTATTTACACTATTATACTTGTCCTTCGTTTTCTTAAATCGGCAGCGTACTAATCCTGTATTCTTAGTTCTGTTTAGCCTTTTGTTCTTTGTTGTTTAAATTCCATGCGTGGAACTCTAATTACCTAATAGGGGGGTAGTGTGGAATTTTATTGGGTATGGTTGTTGTATGCTGGAACTACATAGGGCTGTTCAAATCGATCGTCGCTCATTTCTCGCTCGCCGATCGCTCGGAATATGCTCGCTCGGTTTGGTTCGGTTTGCAAACGAGCGAAGCATGAGCAAAGGTCCGCTCGGCTCGGTTCGGCTCGAATTAATTTTTATTAATTTATTACATATATAATTATATATGCACACACAAATTACATGTATATTCATATTTTAACACATACCGCTCTATTATATTTATCCAAACTCGCCTAAGCAAACCAATAAAAAATTTAACACTAAATTTAAAACTAAAACTCTAAGTCGTGAAGCGACAGTATTTGACATCTTTCTCTCATCAATCGTCCCTCACTCTCACCATACGCCTCACCTGTGATGCAGTTTTGGAAGCGATCAAATGGCTCAAGAACGATTGATTAATCAAAGACGATAAATTGAACCAATGGTTCCAAGAACAAAGTTCTTTCTATTCAATAATCAATCAAAAACTGAAAAACAATAAACCCTAGATACCCTATTTATACTAAACAATTAAAAAGATAAAATAGGAAATTCAAAATTCAAATAAATAAAAGATAACATTGATGCTCCTGCATCATACTCCCCATCTTCGGAAAAACTCGTCCTCGAGTTTTGTCTTTAAAGCAAAGCCACCTGGGTCAAAGGGAGCATCAACCCGATACACATTAATTGTTATCATCAAGACTCGCCTAAACAACTCAGCTTCATAAGTCGTCTCACCCAACTCTGCACCTGTACCACCTTGGTTGTAGGGAACATCAAGTCGTACCTCGTTCATATTTAATTTGACCAGCTTAAATAGATCCGCTCTAACTAGATGACCACGTAGTTGTAAACCATGGACATGAGGAATTGTACTGAATTGTATTTTAGAACCCAAATCGGGGATCATTTTAGATTTAATTTGCAAGACTTGGGCCTTTGTTATTGCATTCGGACCTGTAGAAAAAACAACAATGTTGTCGGCCTTGTATGGATCTTTCATTCTTGTTGGGCCACCACAATCCACTACTCTATTGTTATTAATTGAAGGCCCACGTAGAATCATTCAACTGATGCAGTTTCGCGTGCGATCAAATGGCTCAAACACTATGATTCATTCAAAGACTTGGAACCGAATGGTTCAAAAAAAAAAAAAATCAAATAAATAAAAGATAACATTGATGCTCCTGCATCATATGTTAATCAAATGGCTCAAGATTAAATGGCTCAAGAACGATTGATTAATCAAAGACGATAAATTGAACCAATGGTTCCAAGAACAAAGTTCTTTCTATTCAATAATCAATCAAAAACTGAAAAACAATAAACCCTAGATACCCTATTTATACTAAACAATTAAAAAGATAAAATAGGAAATTCAAAATTCAAATAAATAAAAGATAACATTGATGCTCCTGCATCAACCTGCAGAGCCTTATCCTCGGACGATCCGACTCCAATCTTAGTGTCATCCTCGGACAGTTGGACCTTAGTCGTGACCCGATAACGGAGACATCAAAGGAAACATGCTAAATCTATGGTTGTCCAAATTACTCGTCGCCCTCGCTCGGAAATTTACGCGCTCGAATATGCTCGTTCGGATTTCGCTCGGTTGTAAACGAGCCAAGCACGAGCAAAGGTCCTCTCGGTTCAGATCGGCTCGTGAACAGCCCTAGAACTACATGATTGGCAATACCTGTCATGCTACAAATCATTTATGTAATGATGCTAACTGATTTTTTTTACTTCATTTATTTATGTTAAAATATTACCTATTCATTCCGAGTGTTTAGTTATTTGAGTGATAGGGGGAATTTGTCTTTTTACAATGAACGTGTTAAGGTTTTGGATCAGAGAAGTGGTAGGGCATTTCATGAGCAGGTGGTTATGCGTTGAGACACAAGTTTACTGTCCATATTATCATGCGCCTACAATCTTTGTAAGGCTTAGACTTTGATTGTGTATAATGCTTTGAAATGTAGGTACAGGGATTTTTGTGTACGCAATTATCTATTACTATTACTAACAATTACGAATGCGAGAACAGTTCCATCCCCATCCATCGCACGCCATCTCCTATTAAGTTAATATCGTATAATAGTTTTCTTGGTCTTGGATTTCAAATTTTGGTTTGATTTCGTTAGCGTAACAAGATAATTTGCTTAATGAAAAGTGAGAAGGAAAAAGGTGATAGGGTAACAGAAGGATCTATTACTATTGTTGATTCCATTTCCGTGTTTGATTTATTCTTATTGTATATTTACTATTGTTGGCTATGCATTGTAATGAAGTATATTTTAAGAGTTTCGATAAAGTTAAAAACATTTTTGCCATTTTTTGTTTTTTCGGCACAAATTTTACCTGAATTGTTATAAAGAAACGAAGTACAAATATATTGATGGCATATAATATAGTTTTTACAAATGGATCGCCCTCGTGAAAAAAAGAAGGTTTATAGTTTTATAGCCTCCAGTCATCCACACATATTACCTGTTGAATGAGCTAAATCTTGAAAGTGTATTAGATGCTTCAGCTGACCGTCTTCTTCATTGTATTTCATCTGCTTAACTACTGTTATATATACGGACTGCAAAATTGGTATTGATGTTTTATATTTTAAATATATGTGACAACAATGATTATAGATACCTTGTGGCTGCTGTTGGGTTGCAAAGTTTATGGAGCTTGTCATTAGCCATGATCGATGTATACGCACTTTGTGTAAAAAGAAGCTTGAGGAATCCTGTACTCATTACCATGTACGCCATTGGTGACGGGGTAATACATCGTCAATCTTTTACCAAACATTTATTCTCACTATGATAAGAAATCTAAGCGCGAATTATGTTACATAATCTGGTGCAGATCACATCAACCCTTACATTTTCTGCTGCATGTTCATGTGCCGGGATTACAGTTCTTATAAGCAACGATCTCAATAGATGCGACATAAACCATTGCAAAAAGTTCATGTCAGCAACGGCAATGGCTTTTATAAGTTGGTTTGCTATATCTCCGTCCTTTTTCCTCAACTTCTGGTCATTGGCCGCACGATGACAAAGAGAAACAGTCATCATTACTGATCCCGGTTTTTTGTTTTGAATCTTTTAATGGAGTGTAAGCTACAAATCTCAAATTTTGTGTGGTTAACTTATTATATTGGCTTTGATTTTTAAATTGGTTGAATCTTTTAAAGGGTAATTACAGGCAGGCGAAGAGGGGTCGCCGCAGCCAGTGAAGGTCACTTAGTTTAACAGATATTTTAACGGGGATAAACTCCATAAATAATAAGTTATATATGCAAAGTGCATATACCACATACATGAACTATCTACAAGTTCTTATTTATTTATTAAAACTAGCAATCAGACTCGCCCGCATTGCGGAGCGAGAACATCACAAACATCGAAAGGATTAGTCCAAACGTCGTGTGATGCGTTAACCATATGAAAACGCACGTTTTGACGTATCCGATTGAACTCGAAATAACCTATATAAGAATTACGATTTGATCAAAACGTAAAGTAAATCGAATCAATATGTGATCCGACTAATATATAGAAAACAAACTACAGTCTTACTTCACACGGTTCGAAACAAAATTTACGAAACATACATAAAATACGCACGAATACATATTATATTTGTCCTGACTCATCTCCTAAATCGAAACGTATACCAACTCAAATTTATAGTACATAAAAATATGCACCTAAAAAATGATTTTTAATATTTGACCTGACTTATTTCCAGAAAAAGTTTACGTCGAAACGTAGAGCAAATCATATGTATACCGACACGTAAATAAAAATGTGCACGTAAAAAAAGTTTTTTTAAGTAAAGGAAGTATAGGGATAAACTCGAAACAAATGATTAGTAAAACTCAATATGTTAAAAACGTTCGTAAAACCATACCAAGTAGCACCAATGCCACATCATTGCCAGCGATCCTAGCATTGGAAAATTTCGTAAAAATAAAATAAATAAAAAAGGAAAAAATAACACTGAACGAAAAGCAAACGTAAAATCGTTAAACCACGCACGCCTGTTTCGGTGCGTTAATGCGAAGAATTAGACCGAAACGTAAAGTGTAGAAAAAAAAATAACTAAGTTGAACGGGAAAAATAAACGTGTTGCGACGGGCTTGTCAAATGAGAAAAAATATAAAAAAAAACAGGGAACACCACACGCTCGTTGCGGGGTGTCTTGCAAAATTTAAAACGAAACGTAAAACGAATAACTTGTGAAAGATGAAAATTATGATGGGTCAAAGATGAAAATAAAAATATGTTAGGGCTAAATTGTAAAAGATGAAAAACATTGGGTTATAAATGAAAATTTAGTTATTATTATTATTATTATTTTTTGAAAAACTCCGAATGCATGAAGTCCAACTTCATAAAGCAACATTTTGTAGAAAAGATATGTGGAAAGCTTTGTACAAATAACTTTACACAAAGTATAACAACTATTGCAGCAACTTGTTGCAAATTGATAGTATATAATGTAAAAACCAAAAACACACTGCATCTTATTTATTTATTTATTTATTAGAATGTAAAAACCAAAAACACACTGCAGTTTGATTATTGATAGTAATATTAAATTTATTTCTTGGTTTATATTAACCTATATATTAAAAAGAGGAATGAATGAACAGTAAACAAAACTCATCTATATATACTGTTCATTCATTCCTCTTTTTAATATATAATATAATATAATATAATATAATATATATATATATATGATTAAAAATAGAATTAAATTAATAGTAACTAGAATTGAGACCCGCCGCAATGCGGCGGGGATTCTTTAGTTATAACTAAGTCGATTTAGGACCCGTACGTTATGTTAAACCTGTCAAACGAAAAAAAAACAGACAATGTAAAAACGTTCACCCACACACGCACGTTGCGTCGTGTTAACTCGCAAAATTTAGAACGAAACGTAAAAACGTTAAACCAAAGACGCACGTTGCGATGTGTTAAGTCACAAAATTTAGAACCGAGCATAAAATGAAAAATTTGCGGAAAATGAACTATAAAGGACCAAAGTTGAAAGTAAAAAAAAAGTTGCGAGGATAGATTGCAAAAGATAAAAAGTTTTGGGTCAAAAGTAAAAAAACAAATAGTTTTGGGTTAAAAGTAATTTATGAAATACTTTTTGGTGAAAAGTAAAAAAAATCAATTTTTTTTTGGAAAACCCCCAAAGCCAAGGTCACGACAACCATATTCATAACCATTTTTTCTTTAGAAAACCCCCAAAGCACACCTCGCGTTTCGGCGGGGCGTAAAACGGTGTCAAATAGTACTAATGTCACACAACCGTCATCGACCACCAACACTGACTCGACCTAGGATCTGCGTGTTGCGACGAACCTGTTAAACATGAAAAAATAGAGGTAAAAACGTTGAACCACACATGCATTTTGCGCCGTGTTAACTTGCAAAATTTGAAACAAAATATAAAAAGTTGAAACACACTCGTACGTTGCGTTGTATTAAGTCGAAAAATTTAGAACTATACGTAAAACGAAAATTTGCCAAAGATGAAAAGTATAAGTGACAAAAGTTGTGAAGTTAAATTGCAAATAATGAAAAGTTTTGTGTTAAAGTTAAAAAAACAAATTATGTAAGGTTAAAATTGCAAAAGCTAAAAACATTTGGGTTAAAAGTAAAAAATCAAGTTTAGTTTTGGGTTAAAAACCTTTAGGTTAAAAGTAAAAAATCAAGTTTAGTTTTGGGTTAAAAACCTTTAGGTTAAAAGTAAAACTACAAAAGTAAAAAACCTTTAGGTTAAAAGTAAAAAATCAAGTTTTTTTTTTTTTAAACTCCCAAAACACAAGGTACAAATGGTTATGCACAAAAAACTTGTTTATTTATATATGGAATAATATCACTAAAGAATGAGTTAGTATTGGGTATTGGTATCAAATTTACCAAACCGGGTGTATTTTTGGTATCGGTTCGGCACCGGTATTCATCGGTTATTACCCTCAAATGCCGGTGCCGTACCAGTACCGGTACCGAGCCGTACCAGGTATATTCGGTACCGGTACTCACTTTTGGGGATTTGGGTAAAGGTATTTTCCGTACCGGTTGGTACCGAGCTCATCAAATCATGTAGCAATGAAAGTAATTGCACCGTTTAGATTACTTTTCATACACATAATAAGTAAATTGTATTTCGTTTGAATGAGGTTTTATATACACAACAACTTATTTTGCATTATTTTTTGTCTTTTTTCGTAATAAATGAATTTTAGCATGTAAAATTAATTTGGATATTTAGATTATTGATGAGCAAATCGTATAAAATCTTGTAATCAAACCGGTATTGTATCGGTACCAAATTTACTATACCAAATCATTTTCGGTACCAATTTGGTACCCACATTTTGGCGTTTTCAGAATCGTTACTTTCGGTTCGACACCGGTCTAGCACCATACCTGTATTTATTGATTTTTACCTTCAAATACTATACCGTATTGTACCGAGCATTTTCGGTGCCGGTACCTAATTTCGATGATTTTCTGGATCGGTACTTTCGGTACCGTTACCGGTACCGAGCTCATCCATATTTTAACGTGTTAGCACCGTAATAACTGAACTGAAAACAACCGAATTTCCAACGTGTAGGACGTGTGGGTCCTATTATTATTTATTAGGTTATTTAAAATCGTTTTTTTAGGATGGAGTGACTATCTTTTTCACGACATTTTTATTTATGTTTTGATATTCGGTATCTGCTTGCCGTTACTGACACGCGTTTTGCAGTCATTGTGTCCTCGCCGCAATGTAGGACGTGTGGGTCATATCATTATATATTAGGTTATTTAAAATCGTTTTCTTTAGGACGGAGTGACTATCCTTTTCACGACATTTTTATTTATGTTTTGATATTCGGTATCCGCTTGCTGTTACTGACACGCGTTTTGCAGTCATTGGGTCCCCGCCGCAACGCGCGGGCGAAAAATCAACTAGTTATCATAAAAAAGAAAGGCTTCCGATTTGTAAATGAGTCACGTGAAGCACGAAGTCGAGGTTGAATTAGGTTAGAGGGTATGGTGATGTTCAAAGGAGGATGATCCGCCACGTAGGCGCCACGTCATAGTCCTCCCAAGGATGGTCCATATCACAAAAGTAGAGGGTATGGAGGATGGTCCTAGATGATCCTACCCCACCACTTTTATGTTTTTTATTTTTTTAATCTTTTTTTTTTTTTTTTTAAATTTAACAAATAAACTTACAAAATAATTTCATTAATATTAAAAAACATTACATAAATTAAAAAAAAAAATACATAAACTTAAATATTTTCATTAATTTCCAGTTGGCATCCCAACTTTCTTTGCTGGCCGTCCTTATCCCCTTTCATTTATCTCATTATTATTTATTATTAATAATTAATAATATATATACATACACATATATAGATACACCCACCATTTTTTTGTCTGCAACAACTTTATACAAGAACACCCACCATTTTTTTGTCTGCATATGGACCGTCGCCAACGTCAACAACTCGACGGTGAGGACGGGACGGGTGGGGGCGGGATGGTAAGTCGGCGTCGCCGGTCCTCGACGGGGGTGGGGACGAACCCCATACCCTCTAGCCTTAATGTTAGGCAAACAAATGGACCTTAATACAAAATCCACACTTTTCCTAACTTTACCAAACTATTCTCGGAAACCGAGGCCTGGTAATGTAATGTTCAACTTTTTATAACTTTCTAAAAAACTATTATATAGAACTTAAACATAGTAAAATGCTACTTTTTTTAACGGCAAATTAAAATTTATTAATGCTACTATGGTATGCAAATTAAAAACGTATTCCAGTGCCGTTAAAAAAAATCATATTCCAGTTATATATAATGGTAACCCAACATTAATAAGCTCTCATACACAAAATCTGAGGAAAAAAACCGAATTGCTTTTTATTATAAAGTATATGACGGTGAATAGAATAATAAATAAAAGAGTAAATTATGATTTTGGCTCATGTGATTATATCACTTTTACTCTTTTTAGCCCAAAAAGTAACCTTTTAACATCTGAGCCTCCAACGTCTTTTTTTCTAACCCTTTAATGTTAGGGGCCAAAAGGGTTAGAAAAAAAGACGTTGAAGACTCAAATGTTAAAAAATTCATTTTTGGGCTAAAAGGATAAAAGTAATATAACCACAGGGGCCAAAATCGTAATTTACTCTAAATAAAAAGATACAAAGTATATGATGATGAAAAAGAATAATAAAAAAAGAAAAAAAAAATACTTTATGAGAGGGCGGTTGGTATCTGGTATTCATTAAACGAATCCGATTGAATTTCGGTTCCTATTTTTTATCGACAAACCACTTTATATATTTTTATCTAATAAATATGGATTAAGGCTGATGTCATATGGACAAATTCACCCAATCTAAGGTCGGAATTTCAAAACGATGATGTCAATTTTTCAATCCATGATGTCATCTATTTTCAAAATTTTAACAATAAAGAAAAGATAAAATAATTAACTAAATTAAAAATTTAAAAACAATAACCGATACTAATTAAAATCACTGCAACATGTTCATTGGGCTAAACATTCTCCCCAATTAAACTCTGGTTCTTTTGCACGCTTTTCTCTTTTCTGGAGATTCAAACGCCGGAGAATTGCTCCATTTAGTCGTTATAAGTTAAAGTTGTGTTTACAAACACGTCGAGTAGCAAATGCCTTATGGAATTAAGGATGCAAGTGTAACACCCCAAAACCCGAATGTTTATATTCGGCAAATGTTCTGATATGGTACATCAAGAAATAAATAACTAGGCTACTTAACCTAGTTAAGAATATAGTTGAAACAATTGAGAGATGAAAGTTGAGCCAAATATGTTTAATTAATAAACACAAGGGACTAAAGTGGGTTAAAATGAAAGTTGAATTAATATATGAAATTACACACACGATCGTATGTTCTAGAGAGAGCAGGAGCTCTCATGAAGCCAAAACCCTAACTTCATCTAATCCATCAAATTGGAAGGCTAAACGAAGCTCAAATTCATAACCGAGCATGGATTAGTGATCACCTTCACAAGGGGATCGTAAGGTATGTCTTAAAAGTTAGATTGGTGATCTTTCACGAAGTGGGTTATGATGTAAATTGCGAATTTGTATGAAATTGAGAATGGGTGTGTGTTAGAATCATCATATAAAACATGGATTATGCATGGTTTAGGTTAATTTGATGTTTAATGGTGAAACCCGTTTGTTATGGTGAAGATGATGACATGGGTAAATCATCTATGTCTAAATTCTTGCTTAATATTGATGTATTTTGATATGTATGGTAGATTCTTGTTAGAGGAATTGAAAGAAATGTGATACTAGTATGTTTGATGTTATGCATGAATGATCCATGTTGATTAGAAGGATAATTTGATGATTTATGTGTGAGTTTAGTAGAACATGCATGAATTGGTTGTACACTATGCTTAGGAGGTAGTAAACACGCCAAGTGTATGATGAAATGTATATAGTGTTGTCCGTATAGGCTATTATGATGTTACTGGTATATAATGATAAGTCGAAAGTTAAATTAAATGAATCGTTGACCTCTAAAAGTCAACTGTGTATAAGAAGAATGGTTAGACGTGTTGTCATAATTGTAAGATTAAAGTAAGTTATACGGTGCGTGTTAGACATATGTGTGTTTAATGCGATGACATGATGGATTACACGAGTTGGAAATGATATGAATTTGGTTACATGTATTATGCTTGTTAGAAGTGACTAATGAAAGTCAAATGTGAATTATGCGATCGATATGATCGTTAACATGTACAATTGTGTATGCTAATAAGAATGTGATTTCGATGACATGGAAGTATAGGAATCATGTCGAGACGGAATCAAGCACGGAAGGCTAACGGGTCAAGAAGTGGTGAGGAAACGGATATGAACACGGATGCATGAGGTAAGTGATTTCCGTAATCACTTCTTAGTTGTTTATGTAAAGTTATGTGCGACTTAATTAAGTATGATAATTGAGGTCAAATAGGAATGAGTTGTATGAAATCGAAGAATTTCGCTAAGTAAATCAAATGGGTCAAAATGAGGTTTTATTGCATACCGGAAAGGTTGCATAAGTAACGACTTCGGTATGATAACCAGGTAATGGATAAAATTGTACGTAAGCATGCTAACTGAGAAACGGTGACGCGGGTTAATGGGCAAGAGGTTCGGTAGTAAATCATGAGTAAATGAATAAATAATTTCATAGATGAAAATTGTACTATTTAATATTCAATTACGTATTAATGAATGAATTTAACGAATACCGGGTATCGGGTGCGTAAACCCCAAGTATGACACTCCGGATAGTGTAAAAGTATTATGGTCATAAGGTTCATGTAAGTTTTGGGTTAAATGGAATGAGTTATTCGATAAAAACATGAACGGGTCGAATAAATCGTAAATGAATAATAAGCCGATAGTGCGTAAGATAAGAATTTCCTTAATCCGGATATGGGATTTCAAGTTCACATGATAGAATGTCAAATTACGAGCATGTAGGAAGAAACGGGAGGTTAAACGGGTAAACGGTTCAAAAGTTATGCGCGTTTTAGGGTGTTCGGACGACGAAACGGATCTGCAGAAAAATGGAGAAACCAGGGGCCGTCGCCGATGGCATGTTTGGCCGTCGCCGACGCCATGTGCAAATGTCGTTTTTCTCCGACGCCCTAGTACACTGTCTACGCGATGTTGATCGACGCGAGGAAGCGCACGGTCATGCGCTTGGGCCGCATGGTCGTGCGATTCTGAGTAAATCATTGCACTGGCTTGTGCACTGCCAGTGCTCCAGACGTCGTAGGTTCCGCACGGTCGTGCGGTTGGGATGTACGACCATGCGACAGCTGCAAGTTCATCCGAATGTGCAGAATTCATCCGAAATCAGTCCCGTAACCTATAAGGAGTCCCAAATATATATTCTAAACTCATTGTAGAGTGTTTATGAGATGCGATGAGCGTGTACGCAAGCATAAAATGGAATGAAATAAGTATAGAGGCATATGTAAGTATAAGTATGGATTTACCTACATGATTAGTGAAAGGGAATCCATGGGCAAACGCGTCTATGAATGTATGAGTAGGTATGTATGTATGTAGTTATATATGTATGTATGTATGTGAGTAGGTATGTATGTATGTAGTTATGTATGTATGTATGTATGTAAGTACGTATGTGAAGACGTAATCATGTATGTATGTAAGTAGATGCGTATGTAAGCAAGTAAAGGTATGTATGTATGTACATAGTTATGTATGTATTGTATACGTGGTTTCAATACATTTAAGTATTGACGTTATTAACAGTGTGCCTCGAGAATGAAATGTAATGCAGGTACATTATTGAAGTTTCGCCAAGGATTAGACACCCGGATGGAATGATTAAATCTAGAAAGATAACAGGATGGAAAGTATATGTGGATAGAACGTAACGAGACTACATGATTAAGAATCTTGTTTGTATATAATGTATGCTAATGTTGCGAATGTATGTGGTGGGTGCAGGTTGTACGAATCACAGATTATCATCACGAGGAGTAGCGATCAAAGACCGAGTCACAAGATAGATAGTACGGGAATGCTTGAGTATGTAATTTGATAAACATAGGTTATGCTTTTATTTTATTAAATGAGTACGAAGGATGCATATATTGTAAAAGAGTTATTTTAAAATGAACTTTCAAGTAAGTCAAAACGTTTATAATGAAAGAAATTTTATGGTACGTATTTCCGCTGCGTCTTTTCAGTTAAAGCGTGTTAGGGTCTTACAAGTTGGTATCAGAGCCCTGGTTTGAGGAAAATCAAGTATGAGGAGATAAATACTTGAACTCAAACCTGTGTGCTCTTGTGACAAGGAACCCGTACAATCCGAGACTCGATCAAGATCTAAAGGTAGAAGTAAGGGTAAGTATGTGCTTAAGTATGTGTTTGAAGAAAACTAACAGCATGTTATGTGTAAGGTAAACTTAATTGCTTGAAAGGGGTGATCCGTGAATGCGGTCTAGAACCGGCATCAAGGCATGTAGTAAGACAAATTGGCCCAGGTACGTAAATTTAACACGTGGGCGCATGTAATGGTATAATCTGGCAAGTGAAATGAGACTTTAAATGAAATATAATGATGAAATGGTAAGGAAGTTTTGAAAATGTTACACGTGCCGAAACTAAATTCTTCAGACATAAGGCGGCGATTACACGAAGACACGAAACTAGTATGTGGATTGGGTACCTGGCCAGTACACAAGAAGCATATGACGTTCGTGAGACTGTGATAATTGTTGCAGGTATGTCCGTTAGAATTATGTAGTAGGTGGACGTGAGGGTGAAAAGAAATGTAAGACTTTAAGGAATGAAAGTATGAATGATATGTTAGAATCCGCGAGACGGATCCGAAACATGAAAGAAATGAAAGTACGAATGATATGTTAGAATCCGCGAGACGGATTCGAAACATGAAAGAATTGAAAGCATGAATGATATGTTAGAATCCACGAGACGGATGAAAGAATTGAAAGCATGAATGATATGTTAGAATCCACGAGACGGATTCGAAACATGAAAGGAATGAAAGTATGAATCATAGGTTAGGAACCGCGTGGCGGGTTTGAAACATAATGAATGATAAGAATGAAAAGATTCGAATGTGTAGATAATTACAGATTAAGCAATTAAACATTCCTTAAAAAGCGAATATTATCCAAGTTATGTCTTAAACTTATATATATTTATATACACAAATATGTTTGTGTGCAAGAATGGTTAAAGAGACGAATGAGTCATGCGGGTCAAATGGTAACTGCCATTTAAACTCGATATATTTAATGTTTTGATTTGTAAGTTTTATACTTATAGGCGAGCATAATGTTTGGCACGCAAACTTAAATTTTGACAAAAGAAAGAAGTTTTGAACATGTTATGTGTTAGATGCGTCTTAGGAGTCATAATGGATGACGGGCTACGACCCGGACAATAATTTAAGTATGATTGGGAAAGGTAAGTTTTGGCAAGAATACTGAATTGATGTAATGAATGTCTTGGCAAGTAAGCATGAATGGAAAGAAGTAAGAACGTGTACTTTAATACATCTACGATAAATAAGAAATGTCAGATTGACCTCGAAAGGTCAAACTGTAAAGGTTGACGAAATAAGTAACTAGAATAAAAGAATTGCATGTAAGGGATGAAATGTGGAATGTGTTATAGCATGTATGTAGGAAGAAGTAAAAGGATTATAGGTGGGTAATCATCTAGTATAATGAATGTTGAATGAAAGGTTCTAACCGCCGATTTTGCAGATGTTAATGGTGGAATTCTGAATGTGATGAAACCAATCGAATTGGTGAAAGAATGTGCACGAGTGGAAGCCCAGATGAATGAAAGCTGGCCTGGTACGGTTAGTACTTGTGAAGGTGCGGATCGATCTGGTTTACGGGTCGCTGAAGTATGATATGAAATCGAGGTAGGTAAAATGCTTTAACTCATGCCGGATAGATATGAATTAGTAAATTGAAAACGACTTACGTGATGAATGATAAAATAGGTATGGTATGGTATGGAATGTTTGACTTTTAATAGATGACGTAATGTAACACCTCGTAAAATCATACCCAATGGAATAAAGACAAGTGGCATGTAAGATGAACGTGTCAGGAACCCGGGTCAAATTAAAAGATGTATGGTAGGATTTAAAAAGTGCGACATGTTATTAAACACCTCTGAGCGACCAAATTATAAATCCCAAGACCATAAATTGTAATAAACATCTGATGTACTAAACCGGTTATTCCTATAATAAATAAAATTCAGATTATAAAAGAATTTGGATATTTAATAATGTTACAACAAAGTTCGTACAAAATTCTTGTTTAAGAAGGATTCAAATTTTGAAACGCATGGCAAGACTCTTCCACAAAATCCAAAATGTGTAAGTGCATGCAAAGCATGCAAAGTCTGAGCACTTGGTCCCTCTACTGAAAAGGAAAGCATAAGATTCGGACTTGTAAGAAATGCATGGTCAAAACTTCAAATTTTCAATTTTTTTGGCTTCTGGTGAAGGGTTACGGACCGCAAGGATAGACCCTTACGGTCCGTAAGATAGCAGCGCTGGGCGATGTTTTTCTGAAGGTCAGTTACGGACCGTAAAGCCTAAGACTTACGGTCCGTAAGACCGTCGCTGGGCAAAATTATTGGACAGCTGCCTGTTCAGCAGGTTACACCGCCTTATAAGAGTGGTATTCGAAAATCAGGGGCCCTATAACTGGTTTTTAGCATCATAGGGACACCTGGGAACATCTTACAACCTTTGTAGACTGATTTGGAGTGATCTTGATGCATCAAAGTTGCTATATAAGAAGAACAAGTTGCAACATTTTTGTCACTCATTTGCAACTCACTTCAAGGACTTCTCTGGAGCTCCTCTGATCAGCAACAAGTCTTCTTAAGATCCCTAATCATACTTAGGACCTTTGTAAGTGTCCTTAACCCTTCCTAATTCAGTTTAGCTTAGTTAATTAGCTTAAAGTCAAACCGTCGTAATTAGAGTTTGACTTCGTGATTAATCAATAATTGTTCATTCAAATCTCGAATTAAAAGTACCTATAAGTAAGTAATTATGTGGGTAATAAACCCTTAAAAGGGTACTCTCTGATTCCCACTCTAACTAGGTCAATTGTCGGGTCAAACTTGATATTAAAAAGTCAACAGAAAGCTTAAATTCAAAGTAATGCATAATTAGCAATGTAGAAGCTATGCAACCTGTTTTATCACTAATATAACTTGGTAATTAATTTAAGAACATGTCTAAACAGGTTCAACCCGACAATTTTCAGTTTAAGCTCGGTTCGGAACCGAAAGTCGCATAGTTTGACTTTTGCTTTGACTTTCGATTCTGACCCATTGTAGCATGTTTTAGAAATGCCTTACAACCCTATTAGGACCAGGTTTCATGTTGGTATGACCCTCTGTGATTATACAACTTGGTTCATTAGTTACCCGATTCGTATGCATGTTTCCGTTAAATGCTTAAATGTTGACTATTATGCCCATATGACCTTAAAATGTGATTTTTGAAAATGTAAAAGAATAGAAACCTTAGTTACTGATTATTAGACTTATCCCTAAAATTTGACATCAGTTTGAGGTCTAGATTAAGAGTTATGCTCAATAGCGTAATTTGAAAGCTTTTTATTAAATAAACGGCGTAATTAGCATATAGCCTATCTAAACCCGATTTTTAATATCAAACTTTTTACCTACTGATATAAAATAATATTTTGGGATTTTTGAAGATTTTTATTTAATTTTAGGCTGAGCATAACATAGGGTTGTAGCTTTAATTCGGTTATTACCGGTTTTGCCCTTTTGGGCTATAAAATGAGTTTTACAAATCTTTTTGACCCCAAACCTTTTGCTACTGATATTATATGATAAATAAATTATTTTAAACCTTCTGGAATAATCAGAATATCAGCTTTCTATATAGAAACCGAAAATGGCTCCAAATCGCCTTTTTAAGCGTTTTTAACGCATAGTATGTATTAAAACTATTTTGAACATATAAGGTTGGATGCCTACTGTTATTTTAAGTAAATTATTATATTATAACTGTGAGCAAAAGTTTTAAACTCAGGTTTCTAGTTTTGACCTTTTAAGCCTATGTGAAACTACCAAAATGCCCCTAAGGCGCATAGTTTGATTATAAACGATAAATTTCACATATAGGTTTTACCATACTGATATCACTTAGTAAATTAAGTATTTTTACTGATTACATCAGACCCGAAACTCAGATATAGGTTTTACCATACTGATATAGGTTTTACCATACTGATATCACTTAGTAAATTAAGTTTTACCATCGGGTCAAAACCACATTCTAAACCGGTCTTCGCTTTATCATGCGTTTGAACCGTGTATTCCTTTTGAAAACTAACCGGTCTAAGTCTAAGCTTAATTAAAGACCCGTTAGGATTCTAATAGGTTATTAAAAACCTTCGTTCCAGATTAGGAGCCCAGTAAAAGCTACGGGCACTTGCTGTATTTGATTTATACCTTGCTCAGGTAAATACTCTTAACTTATTTTCCCTATACGGGCTTGGGATACGGTATTATAATAATACCGCTTGGTCGGGTATGTAGTCATTTAAATCGGATTGTGATTAATGTAATTACATACCTCGTTTTATTCTGTATTATTTGGTGTATGGCCCTTGGGGGTTAAATGACCATGTCCCGGATATCCTTGGCATCATTCAAAGAAATGGCCACGACCTAAGCACGGGTGTAGGCGTACACCTGACAGATGCATTATGTAAAAACTGGTAATCCACTTAAAGGAAATAATCCTTGTGGGCATTATACCTGTGGCGTGTCAATTAATCTAGACCGGCCCTACAAACCGGTCCTAATGGACGACAAATAAGTAAAACTGTATACAAGATTATTTTTAAATAATTATCCCAAATTATAAAGATATTTTTTTGCCGAAGTGCATTCAAATAAATTTTCAAACTCTTTTCAAAATGAGTCAGTTAAGTTGTATTTACCAGTGTAAACTGACGTATTTTCCAAAAAGGCTAAGTGCAGGTACTATACGTAATAGGCTGGCTACTCCAGGCATCAATAATCAAGTCTCGCAAGCTCTAGATGTCAAAGTCTGCTGAACCGTTTTCCTTTTTATTTGATCCGCCTGTGGATCTGATTCAACTGTTTTGTGATACCTAATATTACAATTTTATTCGGTTGAAATAAATCTATCTTTTGCTTCCGCTGTGCATTTATATATTGTGTTGTTTGACTATGATGATATCAACTACGTCACGATACTCCCCACCGGGCCCACCGGTAATACGTGGAAATATCGGGGCGTGACAGGTTGGTATCAAAGCCAACACTGAGTGAATTAAACACTAGCCTTTTGTGTTTAATCTCAGTTACACAATTGCACATTACTCAAATTTTCGAGTCTAGACAAAGAACATAGGACAAATCCTGATTTTTTTTTGTTATATTGTTGTCTGTTATATTTTTCCGTGTTGTTATCTTTGATTATGTTGACAGGTCTAAATATGCCGCCAAGATTCCTTAGGAGAAAAGGAAAGTCACCTGTAGCAGGCCACGACCAGGAGGCCGGGCCTTCTCAAAGACGAGCCTCACCTATCCCTATTAGCACCAGTCCATAGGGAGACTGGAGGGCGCATCTGCAGCCAGCGAGGCGGTCTGTCTCGTTAGCTTCGTCACCTTCTTACCTACACTCCTTTGGACCCCATTCAGAAAATGAGCCAGAAAACCCACAGCCTTCGTTTATCCCTCTCCAGAGGTCCAACTCTCGTCACTCCTTCGATAACCCGTCCCATATCTTCCGAAGCCGGTTCAACCCGGCAAACTACCTCGAGGAACCAGTGGGTGTTAACCCGTTGGGACCTGAAGATCACTTTTCTGGAGATCACGCCATGGATATGGATGAGGATACCGACCCTACCGAACCACCGACTGGTACCCCCACACATCCCATAGAAATTTATGATGGGTCATCTTTTCATGGATCACCTTACCGTGGTCCAGATAGCTACCAAGCAAGGTTCAACCAGTATGAGTGGTATTTCACACCCTCTTACCATTCAACGCCTCAGCAGCAGCAGGATCCTTCCGGGGATTCACGTTTCGTGGCAGTTACCCCGCCACCACCACCACCTCAGCAGCAGCCTCCTGAGCCACCTAGGCGAAGGAGATCGAACGCACGGATGTCCGTGCGAGGAGGAGTGCATATCAGCACCCCTCAACCATCGAGTGGCAGCCACTACCCGCCGCTCCGAGAAGATCAGCAGATGGGGGGACCTTCAAACCCCAATCCGGAAGTGAACTCTGCACCTGTCATGCCACCACCATTGGGCTTTGACAACCCAATTCCCACGTACGCTGGCCCAGCAACGTATAATCCCTTTGAGCAGCCGGCTCACACAAGCTTTAATTATGCTGAGATCGACCCATACCTGGCGGCGTGGAACTACAATGCTCTTAACCCCGAAGGGCCTTACGGAGCTCCTTGGGGAGTTGGATACCCAGCCTATGGATACCAACAACAACCGCCTCTTCGACCTCCTTATCAGTCGCAGCCGCAGGTACCACGGTTTTCCCCACCAGAACGGGAGGAAATTCTCCAAAGACTGGACCAGGTTGAGCAAGAAGTTCACAGAGATCGCAGGGAACGACATGGTTTCTTCAAAGGATTGGCAAGTTTAATAAAAGGAAAAAGCAAGAAGGACCATTAAATCCTTCAAATTGTTGGTTGTATTTCCTTATTTTCAATCCAGCCCCTGCGTGGGCATGTCTTTTGTTTAACCCCTGCGTGGGTATATCTTTTTGTATTATGCCCCTGCGTGGGCATGTTTTTCTGTTGACCCCTGCGTGGGTATGTTTGTTTGTTTAAGCCCCTGCATGGGCATGTTATTTTAGTAGAAGTCCCGTTTTGGGCAAAATTGTACTTGTTAAATTTTTATGGAATGGTTAATTTAAATTTTCATTTTATTAATTATATGCATAAACATAAAAGGTGAAATAAATAAAATAACATTCCTATTATAAGATCTACCATTATAATAAAATGGCAAAATCTAAAAAGGACAAGACCTAGCCATGTGTCACCTTAAGACAGGGCCAAGATGGTAGTTCCACAATTAGGTTCAGATCCATATTGACCTCTCAATTTAGGATTGTTCTGCGTTAAATATTAAAAAGAATCTTAAAGGTAAAACCTAGCCTAAATGTCGTTGCAGACATGGCCAAGATGGTAAAACCTATTCAAAAGATTCAAAACCTTAACATCTGAAAGCATATTAACATGCTTGACAAATGTGATTCGATAAAATCACATAAGTCATTCTTAAACTGGGTTATTCAAATTTTCCCTTATTTATATAATCATCCCTTAAGGATGAAGTGCCCACGGGCTATAATTAACGTCCTCAGAGACTAAAGACAGTGGTAGCCTACAACTCCCTGTCAAGAAAAGGTAGCGAACTTTGATTCAAACCTTAATACCTCGATTCTGTAAAATCCTGGTTAATAAACTAAACTTGTCTACGTGACTAGGCCTTTTGTGCTATTACTAACTTATAATTTAGGATTATGATAAAGATCCTGAATAATTATATATTTAACAAATTAACCAGAATGGCTATTAAAAACCATGGTTAATAAATTGTCAAAAACAATAAACTGTATAAGCTTCTATATAAACCTTGCCTTATTTGATTTATGTAGCAATTAAAGCTACATGGCTAGGTCAGAAGAGGTAAACAGTCATCCAGTGGAAAACCACGAAAATACTAAGATACATGTGACCGGTGCGGAGTGACGTGCTGTCGTAGTACACGCAAATTTAATCGAAATAACAACTATAGATAGTGGTAAATTGGTATCGAACTTAGGGAGTATGTGGAAAATGTGTTGATTCAATAGCTTTGCACTTTAACTAAAATTAAACTAAAATTGCAGAAATTAAAATTCAAAAGTTGATTGTTTTGGTTTTAAGAACTAATATTAACTAATTAAATTGCAAATCAAAGGTTGGTTGTAAAGCAGATTCGGAGAAAGCGACCATCCTAAACCTCCGGTTTGCTTTTGAAAATTGTGTTTAAATTCACTAGAAAGAATCACATAGACATGATTCGTGTATGATTGTTTGTTCGTGATAAAAGGGAACTAAGTACTCGGATTATGAAAATGCGAGGTTGTTACCCGATAACCATTGACTAATATCCAACCCTAATCCCTCCCGTGATATCTCGATTGTCAGCGACACCAAGAACGTACGGTTTAGAATATGATCATAACATCAATCAACAATTTACAAACAAACATTCACACACCATAATAAACAAACAAACATTGCAAGTCTATTATTCTAGAAATACGAATCCAAACACAAAAGTCATAGACAAACCTTCAATTTAGGATGATCACCATAAGTTTAGCCACACATAGCTTGGTGAATCATCATAGCAACAAGTTTAATGTTCATACGAATCGAAAACACAAACTAATTGTTTAGAAATATTTGGAACCAAGCAAAACCAGCCAAAATCGCCCCTAAGATGCCAGAGAAACGTTCAATGATCAGATAATGTGAAAAGACACCCAAAAACTGATTAAATGAGGCAGTTACGGATTTCCTCACAGCCTCCACCGTAAATTACGGTACCACCGTAATTTACGGTGGTCATCAATATGTTACGGTAGCTGAAGACTGTGTTACGGTGGAGCCCTGAATGTTGGGTTTTGTTTCTTTGTTCCTTCCACGCACGACCCGTTCATCTCCAAACTGTCCAAAGCTGTGTTTTATCCCTTTTTAGCTCCCGAACCGCACCTGAAACATAAGCAAGCGTAGTAATCTAATTCAAGATAATTACGCGATTAAGTGAAGGATAAATTCGTCCTTTAACATCATTAAGGGTTGTCCTATGGACCACCCGTCACATCCCCACACTTAACCGTTGCTTGTCCCAAGCAACTCATCAAACCATTTTCAAAACAAGTGATCAATGTAAACCAAGCATAAACATGTAATCCTTTTACTAACCCCTTTTTAACACCCAAAAACAACGAACCCCTTGCTAAGTCTCTCCTCTCGGTAACAAGTAAGCACTAGCAATTGTAAGCTAGACACACAAAGGCTAACGGGCGGTTGCACAACTTTAGGCTTGTACCTAAATCAATCCTTCTCCTATCAAGTGTCAAACATGAATGCAAATCAAAGGGACTTTCAAGGTTGTAACGTGGCTAGGTGTATGGGAAGGAAATGGAATATATATGAAGTAGCGAAAACTTAACCCGATCTTTTTATTACACGATAAAAAAAACGAACAACTACCAACTTAACTAAAATATACAAGACAACTAAACATCATTTCTTTTTCATTTTTCATTGTTTTTTTTCTCTTTTTTTTTTCTTTTCTTTTTCTGATTTTTTTTTCTAAACAAAGCAAACAACCATACAATAAAGCATCAAACATATCTACATCATACTACTAAAACTACTACTACTAACACTATAAGACCGGGTCAAGTTGGGTAAATTTTTAGGTAACTAGCTAGGGGTAACAAACGATAGGCTTTTAGGCACAGAATTGGGCAACTAAATGTCCAAACCCCTACCCCTCTCGCAACCATGCTCATATATATAACTTATGAGGTCCAACCCCCCAAATCCCACACTCACACACACTAAAGACGAGGCTACCTAAATGCCCTTATCCTTTTCGCATTCATGTCCAACTAAGGACTCAAACCGTATCATGGCACAAGTTCTAATGCACCCCCACTCGAAGCCACTCTCATCAAAGATAAGTATTATTTATTTACATGTGTGGCTTCAACTCTCACCAAGAATAAAAAGGGGTATCAAGGGTTGCCGGTGCATCAATTGGGCTTAATCTAGGGTGTTCACATTCTCACCTTGTTTCGCTTGATTTAAATTTTTTTTCAAAAACTTCAAAAATTTCCCCCCATCCCCACACTTGGGATACATTGACCCCAATGTATGGTTTTAGGAGGCTTTGATCACTTAACATCTTTCACATCATCCAAAAGCTCAACACTCAAACCACAAATTTCTTTTTGGATTTTTCATTTTATATATATATATATATATATATATTTTATATCACACCGCCAACTTCCACCAACCAAACAAAACATCACAAACATACACCACCCAACCGCCCAACCATAAACATATCAAACTAAATAAATATTCACAAAATATACAAGGAAGGAACACGATCTGATTAGTAATAGCGTGGCTGCGGAGGTCCAAAAATGGAAGACATCATGTCATTCCATTCTCCAAATGCAAATGAACCGCTACTACTCCCACCTTGTTGTGGAGCTCCTTCTTGTTGGCGCGGGTCAATCCATTGTGAATGATGGAGCTGCGGGGTCGGATACGAAACACTACCATCGTACGGTGGTAGAGACGCATAATCCACATGTTGTGGATCCACAACCACCGGTCGCCCGGCATGCCAATCTGCATGCATTCTCCTTGCTTGATCATCATTGTATCGACTATTCATTTCTAACTCATGGGAATACGCATGAGTGCGATTCCATGCCTCTTGACGATCGAGGTTTTGTTTCAAAGACCGCTCTATGCTTGCACTCATCATTGTATGTTGATCAAATAACGTCCGCTCCGAACCCGACCATGACTAAAAAATGGGTGCCGGAGGACGTTGGTTTTCGATAACCTCTTGCATCGTGCCATCATAAGCCCAATTCGGCACATAGGAACGTTCCGTGTAATCGTAAAAGGCACCACCATAACCCCCTTGGCCTACATTTCCACCATGCGACTCGTCCGCATAATCATCTTCACCACTTGGGGCTTCCGCATCACTTTCCGGCTCGTCCGCTTCACCCGGTAGAAGATCTCTTGCACCCACCTTTAAAGCTCTCCATCTCTGCCCCTCCGACTTGAGTTTATGGTACCGTTCCGATTGCGTGTAAGTCCAACCAATCCCCAACTTGTCTAAAGTAAAAGGATGATGCCTTTTTGGTGCCCCTTTATCCTCTGACGTGATTGCCTTTTGTTGCTTCATCAATCCCGTGATGATTCGGCAATATGGGACAATATCTCTCCCCAACTTGTTTCGGCAAATCCATAGGTGGTTCATGATCAAGTATCGGATTGGAAAATGCGGAGACCCATTAAGTAGCGAATAGAGGACAGGTACTTCCGGGTACCTCACTTGCTCCTTGTCCCCCCTTCGCGGAATGACATTTACAATGCAGATTGCTAGCAACAACTTCGCTTCTATCTTCAGATTCCTCCGGTATAAAACGCCACTGTAAGTACCGGGCAAAAATAACGCCGCTAACATATCATTCCAACGAACATGCTTCTCCGGTTTTATCAGAAGGTCATCAAGACTAGGAATCATGTACTCACGAGCATGTAGACTGTCATATTTTCCCAATTTCTTCAATGTGTCAAAAGACATTTCTACCGGAATCCCATTCACTTCACCTATCAACTTCATTTGCGATGGTTTTTCGTATGTGTTGCACTTGAGAGTTGCCATCCATTCTTGAATTTCGTTTATGAACAAGTTCTTGCTATCCTTGTCATAACAACTAAGTGCCGACTCCCATCCTAGAGCGCGGAATTTGGCAAACACACCAAACGGACTAAATTCCACTTCACGAACTTCCCTCTCGTAAATAAATGCGGCAGCCTTGTTTTTCAATCCATTCATACTGTCGTGAAAGAGTGTCGGTTGCCAATGTTCCGGTTAGTCATCCAATGGACCCGACTCCCATTTTGGCTTTTCAGCCGGGTCCAACTCCATTTCTTCCTCGCTTTCACTCTCATCAACTCGACCCAAATATTGCCTCTTTCTCGGTTGTTGTTCCGGTTGCTTGCCCTTATCTTTAGACGAAGAAGATGAACTTGCTCCGGCTCTTTCTTTCGTTCGTACCATTTTTCTACACACATTAGAGCAAACAACACAACCAAACACAATAAATTAGACCCTTTTCGCCACAATATCCCCACACTTGCTTGTTACTATGGTTGTAGATGCTAGTGAACCAAAACTTTTATAAATTTTTTTTTTCAAAAATTGGGCATGATGTCTCTACAATGTAGAGATTCCCAAAAAGTTCACTACTTTACCATCAATCCTACATCTACAACCCATAACAATGTTCAAGTAACAATTTTTATGACAAAATCTAAGAACAAGCAAGTGGGTATGAACAAATATAAAAAACAACCTCAATCTTCACAATGCATCATCAAAATACAACAAATAAACTTCCATACCTTTGTTTGAAGATGCTAGCACACAAATGAAACAATAACTTCAAAAACCCCCAAAATTTTTTGGACCTAGGGTTTGTGATTCGGACCCAAAAACTTCGTTTTTTCGCAAATCTCTTCTCAAAATCAGAAAGTATGTGAAAAATTAGCCAAGATAGACCTAAATTTCACTTGATTTGGTTAAGAATTGAGAGAGTTAGGAATGATTGAAGGTTGAAGAAGTTTGAAGATCTTGTGGGTCTTGAGAATGAAAGTGATAGATGAACTTGTGGTTAGGGAAAGATGGAAGAAATCGTGTGGAGGGGGAGAGTTCACGTGACTGATTGCTTTTTTTTTTTTTTATATACAGAAACCGGAACAACACATTTGTGACAACCGGTGATTTACGGCACCTAATTACGTGATTAACAAGTAATTAACGCGATAATAAATAATGTTTACGACGCAAATTAACTTAATTAGGCCCTTGGAGAGCCCAGGAACGTCTATACGACTTTACCGTGCGCGTATGGTGATTTACGCAGAATCTGCTGAATATTAAGCGACAACGAACTGATGCCGTACAAAATACTGACAACGCCGACAAATATTAAATTTTTACAATATATTTTAGCTTCGTAACTAAATTTTAGTGACTACAGTCGAAACCGGATCAAAAACGGATTAAAGGCGGCACCGATGGAATTCTTCGCGATTTTTATCGTAATCAATGAACGGGCAACGACTACAGACCGTATTTCATGTATTTTAATTTTTGACGTTAAACGGGAGTTCGGGTTTTGACAACGGGTCTCGTAGGAAGTACGGGCCACTTACACTTGCGATGGGCTTGTGGGCCCTGGGCCCAAGCCCAACACCCACAAGCCTAAACTTGCACATATATTAGATCTCTCAAGATCTCTTCAAGATTTGATAATCTTGTAAAATCCCTATAAAATCTTATATGATCTAAACTAAATCTCAACAAAATATTTTTACAATCTCTACAATCTTCTCAAGATTCATAGAGATCCTACTAAGATCTCATCAACATTTATAAAAAGGGACTACCCCCCCTATTTTTGAGCAGGCAAGTAATTACACACACAAATAAAAAGATCAGCCCTTCATCTCCCTCATCCATCTCTCTCTCTCGATCTCTACATACACAAAGAAACACAGAGAAGCCAAACATCCAATTTACTCCTCCTCTCCCACTCGACACCCCCCCTTCTGTTAATCGGCTAGCCACCACCATCTTTTGGTGGTGGCGGACTTCAGCAGCAACACCACCACCACCACAGGCGGCGGCGCTGTGGTGGGTGGTGCCGGTCGGTACTTCAAGCGAGAAAGAGAGAGAGACCGGGATGAGGAGGTGGTGAGCGACGGCTGTTCAAGAAGAGAGAGAGAGGGGCGATGAAAGAGAGAGGACGACAGAGATGGAGCCGACGTCGGAGGACGGCAGCGGCGCCGCTGTAGACGGCGGCAGCGGTGGTTTTTGTTTTTGTCCGACAATTTCCGGTAAAGCCCTCTCCTACTTCTTTTGTTTTTCTGAGAATTTATGGTGATGATGAGCCTGCAGAGAAGATGATGGCGATGCTGAAGATGGCTCGAGTGCTTGGTTCAGCCCGGGGTCGCGTACCGTTCAGATTCGGTGCAACGGGTTCGAGTTAAAGTTTGTTCCGGGTCTCGGCTCAGGAAGCCGGAATGGTTCGGGTCCTTCTAGTGGGTTCGAGTTCAAGTCCAAAACCGGTCAGCAAGTCAACGAGTTCTGGACGGTCAACATTTGGTTTATCGGGTCAACAGGTTCGGTTTGGTCAGGCGGTTCAGCTGACTCAGTCACCGAGTCAACTCAGTGACTCGGTTAACTCAGCTTACGGGCCAACTCGGACCGGGTCAACAATGGTCAACAGATCAGTTCGGGTGACGTTTCGGGTTCGGGACTCGGTTCGGTTCAGGTCAACGGTACAGTTCGGGCCGACACGGTCAACTCAGCGAGTCAACTCAGCCGGCTGACTCGGTCAACTCAGTCACACGTACGACGTCTCGACGTGAAATATTTGGTAAATGATTTTAGTGGCGCGATTATTTATGTCGTTTTAATAATTTATATTAATTTCGTGATCGAGCTCGAACCGACTGATTATAAATTGCATTTGTTATATATTTGACAAAGTTTACATATAGTTGAATCTTGATTAAATTGTGTTGAATTTTTGAAAATAAAACGACGACTTGTGTTGTCGGGGGCGTCCAAAAACAGAGGAAACTCTGCCCGTTTTTCGAGAAAAACCCTTAAACACGACACGTATTATATTTCAAAAACAACGCTTAATGGAATTCGAGTTTATAATACTTCAAACCTTGATAATTCCAAACGCTTTTACAAATAAATATAATGTTATATTTATTTCGAACGTCGTTAATTCGTATCCTTTTACAAAATAAATATAGATTATATATTTATTTCGAATATCAAACAACACGACTTTGTTGTATAAAATAAATATAGTTGTATATTTATTTCAAACACGTGGAATCTTTTATAAAATAAATATAACTTTTTATATTTATTTCGAACGCCTAAACGGCATATACGTATATTTTTGGCAAATATACACAAGACGTGATATATATAATACAAGTTATTATATGTTATTTTCATACGAAACGCGATATATGATACGAGTTTGTTATATGATATTTTCATAGAAATATTCTTTTATACACGTATGACTACTCGAGACGGCTAACACACTTACAACGATATATTTATATATTTTTATATAAATATTTATTCCTTTTAAGTCTCTCGGAAACTAAGTCTTTTTCAAGACTTATTAAACTGCTACTGACATTAAACGAGACTTAACACGTATAACTTAATCTTTTCCAATAAGTTAACAACTTACCGTTGAATCGTTCGATTAACGATTCGGTAGAGCTCGGTGACACGTAGACTAGTTACCGCTTTTATTTAGAAACTTATTAGATATTCCGTGTTAGGAATATTGTAGAATGCACGCTAGCGAGTCTCACTTTGGAAACGACATCACGGAGTCGTAATTAGCTAGCTTTGCACAAGAATATTCAGGTGAGTTCATAACCCCCACTTTTTACTGTTTTACATTTTTGTAAATGTTTTCGGGGTGGAAAGACATGCACGTTTTGCAAAAACATACAAAGTTTTGAACAAACGCAAAACTCGTATTTCTAAATCATATTACGAAGGGATTTCGAGGAACACAAATGATTTACGAAAGGTTTATACTATACATACCGGTTTTCAAACAAACGTATCTTTCGGAATATGCATACCCACGAATTCTAGTTTTCTAAACTACGGGTAAATACAAGAAGCACTCTTGGTGAGAACGAGTACCAAGTATGATGCAAATGCTTATTTTTGAAATGTGAATGATTTTCGGTCAGGGTGACTAGGGATTCGGTCAGGGTGACCAGGGATTTGGTCGGGGAGACCAGGGATTTTTTTTTATACATGGTATGATTAGCGTAAGGAGGGTTTACTACTTAGATCATGTGAGTGGGTAGGCGGGAACTGGAGGCCATTAATCCTCATTGTAGGACCGAGGGACGTAAGCGGTAGATCTATCTGGGTGTAGCGAGCCCAGCCCCAGGCCCAACAGTACGGACCTCGGGGTGACTTTGTGCCCAACGCAAAATCCGCTAGGTTTGAGTCTTCCTACTTGCACTTCACACATATCAATGGCCTTGCAAACCATTGGTGATCTCTTTATTTCCTTATTTGCTACATACCAGGGACATATATACTTGCGAAACTACTTGTTCATACAAATTAAATACCATGTTTTATACAAAATTTAAAGCACAGGATTATGCGGGTATGGAGTCAAAGTCAGGGTGGGCATTGACGGTTTTACGAACATTACAAATACATGGTTTTTATGAACATACTGTGTTACAAACACAACGTTTCCATATAATTTGGCAAGAAAATGACTTTTGATTCATTTTCTCAATACTTTTTCAAAAACCGGTTACTCCAAAGATTTATTTCAAATCTTTCACAACTCAAAAGATTTATTTAAAATCTTTTACAAACAAACTATGAACTCGCTCAACTTTATGTTGACTTTTTCGCATGTTCTTTCTCAGGTTACAGTTCTAAGACAAGGCACGGTTGGAATAGGAGAACCATTGGAGTTTCGAGTACTTAGCGGCGTTCAATTTCTAGAAGTCTTGCTATATTTGCTTCCGCTGTGCAATGAAGATACCAGTCCAGTCACGCCAATGCTCTGATAATTTCGGGGTGTGACAGATTGGTATCAGAGCTATAGGTTACAGCGAATTAGGTTTCTGTTGTGATACCTAGGCTCTAACCTCACTTTTCACTGGGACTTAGACTATTAAGACGTTGAATACATACATAACGCCTAGTACTCGAATATGGTCTCCAACCGTTTCAAAAACAACGCTTAATGGAATTCGAGTTTATAATACTTCAAACCTTGATAATTCCAAACGCTTTTACAAATAAATATAATGTTATATTTATTTCGAACGTCGTTAATTCGTATCCTTTTACAAAATAAATATAGATTATATATTTATTTCGAATATCAAACAACACGACTTTGTTGTATAAAATAAATATAACTTTTTATATTTATTTCGAACGCCTAAACGGCATATACGTATATTTTTGGCAAATATACACAAGACGTGATATATATAATACAAGTTATTATATGTTATTTTCATACGAAACGCGATATATGATACGAGTTTGTTATATGATATTTTCATAGAAATATTCTTTTATACACGTATGACTACTCGAGACGGCTAACACACTTACAACGATATATTTATATATTTTTATATAAATATTTATTCCTTTTAAGTCTCTCGGAAACTAAGTCTTTTTCAAGACTTATTAAACTGCTACTGACATTAAACGAGACTTAACACGTATAACTTAATCTTTTCCAATAAGTTAACAACTTACCGTTGAATCGTTCGATTAACGATTCGGTAGAGCTCGGTGACACGTAGACTAGTTACCGCTTTTATTTAGAAACTTATTAGATATTCCGTGTTAGGAATATTGTAGAATGCACGCTAGCGAGTCTCACTTTGGAAACGACATCATGTAAGACCCTAATTCGTATTTGACAAAAAGTCGCAGCGGAAACACGTACCATAAAATTTCTTTCATTATAAATACCTCAACTTATTTAAAGTTTAACTTTAACACAACTCTTTCTCATAAACCCGTCATCCTCTTATATACTAGTTAAAAACATAGCTTATGTTTACTACATTATGCACATCAACGTTTCCGTACAATCTCTCTAGTAACTCGATCTTCGATCTCCAATCCTTGGATATCCTCATGACTGGTACTACCTGCGCTCACCACATAAAATTCACATCATTAGTACGCATTATAAACATACAAGGTTTGTTCACGTTTACTTCTCGTTTCGTTAACTCTTTACATCCCAGCTTTTTCATCCTGATGATACGATCCGTAGTGAGACTTCTTTGGTATTCCTGCGTTACACTTCATTCACCAAGCACGCTATTATTACCGTTAGTACTCACTTTCATTAGATGCATGCGTACATACTTTCATACAAACTGATACATACGTTTACGGTCACAAATAGCAACTTTCCTACATACGTACCTACGTACGTGCATTCCTAAATACACCCATTCCTACCTACGTACATACATACCTACATTCATAAATACATACATACTTACATACATACATACTTATTACATGCCTTCACACAAACCTACATATGTGCATACCTTCGTACATACTCCCTTGCGTACATACGTTCTACCTACCTTCACTCCTACATACATACATTTAAACGCATAAGGCATACGTACGTATATACCTTTCTTACGTCTTTACATACATGCATACACTCGTACATATCTTTATACATACATGAACATACATCCGCATACATACATACATTCCTACGCCTTCGCATATATACATACTATCACACGTATCTTCATATATACATAAATATGCATCTACATACGCGCACAACATCTTGCATACCCCTTACATACTAATACGTTAATTACATGAGACTTAAACTTTGATTTATAGCCCATGTTCATCTAAGGACCAATCAAAATCATGTTTAGAAAGTCCGTCGTAGTCAACGGATAACAAACCGAAGCCTACGATACATAAATCAACTTAAATCACAAATTTCAGACTTTTGGACTTGGGGAGGTCGTCGGCGACGGCCCTAGGGCCCGTCGGCGACGGCCCGTAGTTTTTCCCGTCGGCCAAAACCCCGTAGACAGGTAAATAAGGCGTCTGAGAAAAACTGACTTTCCCTTGCCCGTCGGCGACGGCCTCTCTAAAATGCATTTTCCTGCAGATCCGTTTCGACGTCCGAACGCACTAAAACGCGCATAACTTTCGAACCGTTTACCCGTTTAACCTCCCGTTTCTTCCTACATGCTTGTAAATTCACATTCTATCATATAACTTAAAATCCCACATCCAAATTAAGGAAATTCTTATCTTACGCTCTATCGGCTTATTATCATTTCCTAATTATTTGACCCGTTATGGGTATTTGCGCATTAATTGGTCTAAGACTAGCAAGACCATACTTCCATACTTGTCCAAAACATTACTCTATCGAACAACTTGCTTCTAAACTACTTTTTAAGATCGTTTACCCCAAAATACCCATCAAGGGCATTTAGGTCAACTTTAACCCCATCAATTACGACGGAAGACTTTAACACATATTTGACCTCAAACATCATGTTTAATCAATTATAACACTTTATTACTTACTTGAACTAAGAAGTGATTACGGAAATCACTTACCTTATGCGTCCGTGCTCGTATCCAATTCCTTGCCTCTTCTTGACCCGTTAACACCTCATGCTTGAGTCCGTCTCGACGTGATTCCTATACTTTCATTTCATCGAAATCACGCTCTTATTAGCATACACCTTTGTACATGTAACAATCATATCACTCGCATAATTCACACTTAACGTTCCTTAGTCATTTCTAACAAGCATTAATATACATAATCAACTTCATATAATCATATCCGTATACGTTAAACTCATGTAACTCATCATGTCATTACATTTAACACGGATTGCTATAACATGTACCATACGACTCCCCATCAACCTACATTTACGACAACGAGTCAAATCATGTTTCTTATACTTAGTTGACTTTCAAAAGTCAACTATTAACCATACTTAACTATCGACTTATCATCATATACCCGTAACATCATAATCGACTATACGGACGACACTATATACATTTCATCATACACTTGATGTGAGTACTACCTTTTAAGCATAACGTACAACTATTTCATGCACAATTCTTCTAAACTCATACATAACCCATCAAAACCAACTACTAATCATCATGTATCATTCCAAATGAACATTAAACATAACATCATCATATTCCTATACTTTCATCTAACAATAATTCATCATACCCACATAATACATCAATCATTCAACAAGACTTGAACATAGGAGGTGATTCTAGTCATCATCTTCACCCTAACTAACGGGTGTCACCTCTAAACATCAAATTAACGCAAACCATTCATAACCCATGTTCTACACGAGGATTCTAACCCTTGTACATGATCAATTTCATATTAACTCACGGATTAGAACATAACCCACTTCACCCATGATCACCAATCTTAGATTTAAGACATACCTTATGATCCCCTCGTGTTGGTGATCATTAATCTATGTTCGGTTATGGATTTCAGCTTCATCTTGCCTTCCAATTTGAGCTTAAAGGCGATTTAGGGTTTGAGGCTCCATGGGAGCCTCCTGATCTTTCTCGAACACACACGTATGTGTGTGTTTGTGTGTGATTAAGTTATTTAATAACTTAACTTTCATCTTTCCCACTTTAGCCCCTCGGGTTTACCTTTAAAACATAACTGACATTACCTTCCTCTTTTAATACTTTTGACCATACCCTTAACTAGGTTAAATAGCCTAGTTATTTATTTCATGACGTGTCATATAGGAACTCACGACAAATATTAACATTTAGATTTTTGGGGCGTTACACATCACGGAGTCGTAATTAGCTAGCTTTGCACAAGAATATTCAGGTGAGTTCATAACCCCCACTTTTTACTGTTTTACATTTTTGTAAATGTTTTCGGGGTGGAAAGACATGCACGTTTTGCAAAAACATACAAAGTTTTGAACAAACGCAAAACTCGTATTTCTAAATCATATTACGAAGGGATTTCGAGGAACACAAATGATTTACGAAAGGTTTATACTATACATACCGGTTTTCAAACAAACGTATCTTTCGAAATATGCATACCCACGAATTCTAGTTTTCTAAACTACGGGTAAATACAAGAAGCACTCTTGGTGAGAACGAGTACCAAGTATGATGCAAATGCTTATTTTTGAAATGTGAATGATTTTCGGTCAGGGTGACTAGGGATTCGGTCAGGGTGACCAGGGATTTGGTCGGGGAGACCAGGGATTTTTTTTTATACATGGTATGATTAGCGTAAGGAGGGTTTACTACTTAGATCATGTGAGTGGGTAGGCGGGAACTGGAGGCCATTAATCCTCATTGTAGGACCGAGGGACGTAAGCGGTAGATCTATCTGGGTGTAGCGAGCCCAGCCCCAGGCCCAACAGTACGGACCTCGGGGTGACTTTGTGCCCAACGCAAAATCCGCTAGGTTTGAGTCTTCCTACTTGCACTTCACACATATCAATGGCCTTGCAAACCATTGGTGATCTCTTTATTTCCTTATTTGCTACATACCAGGGACATATATACTTATGAAACTACTTGTTCATACAAATTAAATACCATGTTTTATACAAAATTTAAAGCACAGGATTATGCGGGTATGGAGTCAAAGTCAGGGTGGGCATTGACGGTTTTACGAACATTACAAATACATGGTTTTTATGAACATACTGTGTTACAAACACAACGTTTCCATATAATTTGGCAAGAAAATGACTTTTGATTCATTTTCTCAATACTTTTTCAAAAACCGGTTACTCCAAAGATTTATTTCAAATCTTTCACAACTCAAAAGATTTATTTAAAATCTTTTACAAACAAACTATGAACTCGCTCAACTTTATGTTGACTTTTTCGCATGTTCTTTCTCAGGTTACAGTTCTAAGACAAGGCACGGTTGGAATAGGAGAACCATTGGAGTTTCGAGTACTTAGCGGCGTTCAATTTCTAGAAGTCTTGCTATATTTGCTTCTGCTGTGCAATGAAGATACCAGTCCAGTCACGCCAATGCTCTGATAATTTCGAGGTGTGACAACATTTCCTCGCCAGGTCCACCGTAAATTACGGTGTGGACCGTAAATTACGGTGGATGCTGGCAACATAATTCCATCGTAACTCAGTAGGATCCTGCCGTAAAGCCCAAAAATTTTCACTGGCCACCGTAACCTACGGTGCCACCGTAAATTACGGTGGCACCTGGACATCTCTGATTCGTTGAAAATTGTGATTTTTAGTGTCATTTTTATAATTTTTTTCAGTTTTTTCGATTTTTTTGTGTTTTTAAAATTTTTCAAAAACATGTAAAAATTACCCTACCCCCTCAAAAGTCCCGTGTTGTCCTCAACACAATGTTAGAGCAATTCGCAACCCGAATGTCCCCACACTTGTTTCAAACACAAGCTTCAAGCGAGTACGGTAAATATGCAAACTATACAAAATAAACAAAATGAAATGCTAACTATTTACACTACCAAACCTGGGCCTCTCATGGTTGCTCATCGTCGACCGGGCGTAAGATGTAGCCCGCTTTGTCAAGCTCTAAGTTGTTGATGTTGTTCCCCTCCAAGTATGGCTTCAACCTATGGCCATTCACCGTTTGTTGTTTTAGTGTTTGCTCATCTTGGATATCTACATCACAAAACTTCCCAACTCGCCGAACGATATACGGGCCCATCCATTTGCTTTTAAGCTTGCCCGCAAACATCTTGAGTCTTGAATTGTACAACCAAACCTTTTAACCCACTTCAAAGGTTTTCTTCCTCAACTTTGCATCGTGTACCTTCTTGAGCTTGTCTTTGTAGGCCGAAGCACACTCATACGCCTCATCTCTAATCTCTTCTATCTCGCTTAATTGCAACTTCCTCATCTTCCCCGCCTCATCATAATCCGCATTTACCGTCTTAATCGCCCAATGTGCCCGATGCGCTAACTCCATTGGCAAATGGCAACCTTTTCCATAAACCATCCGGTAAGGTGTTGTGCCAATCGGAGTTTTGTAGGCCGTTCGGTATGCCCACAACGCATCATCCAACTTGCTCGACCAATCCTTCCTATCCGTTCTAACCGTCTTCATGAGAATTTCTTTTATTTGACGGTTGGACACTTCGACTTGTCCACTCGTTTGCGGATGGTAAGGTGTGGTAATCCGGTGATTCACACTATACCTCTTCAACAATTTCCCGAAATTAAAGTTCTTGAAGTGCGAACCACCATCATTTATAATAACACGCGGAATACCAAAACGAGAGAAGATGTTGGATTGAACGAATTTACAAACAACCGAGTGGTCATTTGTTCTTGTTGCAATAGCCTCAATCCACTTCGAGACGTAATCAACTGCCACCAAAATATATAAGAACCCGTTGGAGTTTGGGAAGGGACCCATAAAGTCAATACCCCAAACATCGAATATTTCGACAACCAAGATTGGTTGCAATGGCATCTCATCCCTCTTCGATATGCTTCCCATCTTTTGGCAGTTTACACAATTTCTAGCGAACTCACATGCATCCTTGAAAATTGTGGGCCAATAAAACCCACATGAGAGAACCCGGTAACCCGTTTTATGCCCACTAAAGTGACCTCCACATGCGGATGAATGAGCATGAGTCAAAATTTCCATCACCTCCGTTTCGGGCACACACCTTCTAATGACTTGATCCGGCCCGATCTTGAAGAGATCCGGTTCATCCCAAATGTGTTGCTTTACTTGAACCATAAATTGTTGTCGTCGCTTCTTGGTCCAATGACTTGGGATGGCACCCGTGGCTAAATAGTTGACATAATGAGCATACCACGGTGCAACGAAAGTGGATACGGCTAAGAGTTGCTCGTCGGGAAACGTTTCATTTATTTCACTAACATCATCAATCCCTTCAACTAGAATCCGAGATAAGTGATCCGCCACTACGTTCTCACTTCCCTTTTTGTCTCGAATTTCCAAGTCAAACTCTTGCAACAACAATACACACCGAATCAAACGAGGCTTCGCGTCCTTTTTCTCCATCAAATATCGGACCGCACTATGATCCGAATAAACCACCACCTTGCTCCCCCAAATATACACCTGAAACTTATCCAAAGCATACACCACCGCTAATAACTCCTTTTCGGTTGTGGTGTAATTGAGTTGCGCTTCGGATAAAGTCTTGCTTGCATAATAAATCACTACCGGCTTCTTGTCAACCCGTTGACCCAAAATTGCACCAATAGTAGTGTCGCTTGCATCACACATTATCTCAAACGGCTTTGACCAATCCGGTGGTTGCAAAATAGGAGCTTTGACCAAATGTTCCTTCAAAACAGTGAAAGCTTGCATACACTCATTAGTAAAATCAAATGGGACATCTTTTAATAACAAGTTGCATAAAGGTTTGGTGATAACACTAAAACCTTTTATGAAACGTCTATAGAACCCCGCATGTCCCAAAAATGACCTTACACCCTTAACATTTTTCGGAGGTGGCAAAGATGCTATTACCCGTATTTTTGCCTTATCCACCTCCATTCCCCTTTCCGAAATTACATGACCCAACACAATACCCTCTTGCACCATGAAATGACTTTTCTCCCAACTAAGCACTAAATTTTTCTCAACACGTCTTTTTAAAACTTTTTGTAATTCGTTGAGACAAGATTCAAAACTAGTGCCAAAAATGGAAAAGTCATCCATAAACACTTCAAGCGACTCTCCAACCATGTCCGAGAAAATACTCATCATACATCGTTGGAAAGTTGCCGGTGCATTGCACAAGCCAAATGGCATTCGCCGAAAGGCAAAGGTGCCATATGGACAAGTGAAGGTGGTCTTGTGTTGGTCATCCGGGTGTATTGCTATTTGATTGTAACCCGAATACCCGTCCAAAAAGCAGTAATATTTTTGACCCGATAATTTTTCAATAATTTGGTCAATGAATGGTAGCGGGAAATGGTCCTTAGAAGTTGCGGCATTCAATTTTCGGTAGTCAATACATACACGCCACCCGGTGACCGGTCGGGTGGCAATTTGTTCACCATTTTCATCTTTGACTACTTGAATACCGGCCTTCTTAGGCACAACTTGGGTGGGACTCACCCAAGCGCTATCCGAAATCGGATAGATAATCCCCGCATCCAACCATTTAATTACCTCTTTCTTTACTACCTCCCTTAGGTTCGGATTCAATCGCCTTTGAGCTTCTCGTGTTGGTTTTGCATCTTCGGTGGTAATAATCTTATGCATGACGATTGATGGACTAATTCCTTTGAGATTGGCAATCGTCCATCCAATAGCTCCCTTGTTCTCCTTTAACACTTCCAACAATGCTTGCTCTTGCGCCAACTCTAAATTAGAGGCAATAATGACCGGTAGAGTGTCATTATCCCCTAAGAAAGCATACTTCAAGTGGCTCGGCAAGTCTTTAAGTTCCAACTTTGGCGGTTCCTCTAACGATGGTTTAGTACTCGAGTTTATCTCCACCGACAAGCCTTCGAATTGGTGAGTCCATGGCGGTCAACCTTCTTTCAAGGCCATAGCATCCTGTTTTTCCTCTTCAACCCGGAGTGCATAAGCATGTACCTGTTCAGAAAAATCACACAAGCAAACATCCATACCATCCTCCTCATACTCATGCGGGTTGCATCCGTCAACTAAATCTGCCATGAAACACTGATCAACACCATTAGCATTAGAATTGTTAGTAAAAACATTCAAACGCATTTTTCGGTTCCCAAAAGTCATATCGACTGTACCAAATCTACAGTCAATCACGGCATGCGCGGTGCTCAAAAATGGCCGACTCAAAATGACATTTTGTTGTTGTTTTGGGTCCGCGGACGAGTAGTCCAAGACTAAAAAGTCAACCGGGTAATAAAACTCATCAATTTTAACAATTACATTTTGAACCATCCCCCGAGGTAACTTATGAGACAAATTGGCTAAAACAACCATTGTCTCCACCCTAGCTAACGGACCAAAATCGTATTGGTCATATAAGCCCCCCGGTAAAATACTAACTCCGGCTCCAAGATCTAGCAACGCCTTCGCCATTTGAAAATTACCAACTTGTATGTTAATCAATGGCGTTCCCGGATCTTGAAGCTTAGGAGGAAGCTCCCCATTCAAAACCGCACTCACTTGCCCGGTTAAATCCACCCGCTTAGGCATTTTCTTCTTTTGTTGCCTTTTTTGTGTGCATAATTCCTTTAGGAATTTAGCATAAGCAGGTACTTGTTTTATTGCATCAAGTAGTGGAAGATTAATTTTCACTTGTTTAAACATGTCCCACAATTCTTCTTTTTGGGGACCTCTTGGTGCAATAAATTTTTTTCTACCCGGGTCAAGTAAAGCCGATGGAAACGGGACTTGACTCGGTTCACCCTCAACTTTTTCATTTTTTTCATTTTCACCCAAACCCGATTTTTTAACATTTGTTTCTTTAGGTTTAACCGGTGAAACTTCATCATCGTCACTTTCATTACCCGTGACATCCTCAACTACCCCCTCAACCAATTCGGGTGACAAATTGGCTTTAAATTCTTTTCCACTTCTTAAAACACTAACATGATGAACATTAACATTACCTCATGACGAACCATGTGAAGGATTTACCTTGGTGTCGCTAGGAAGTTGACCCTTGTTTTTCTTCAACTCCACCACATCGGTTGCCAATTGACCCATTTGGGTTGTTAGTGATTGGATGCTCTTGTCACGAACCTCATCCTTTTGCATTCAAACTTCATCGAGTTGGTTCCGTTTTTGCATCTCCGCTTGCATGCTCTTTAACATTTCCATCATCTCGTTTCCACCCGAAGACCCCCCTTGTTCTTGACCCGTTTGATATTGCTTTTGATACCCTTGGTTGTTCCCACCTCGGTATCCACTTTGATTGTTGTATGTTGGCGCGAACCAAAGTTACCTTGGCTACCTTGAAAGTTCGGGTTAGCTTGATTTGAAGGGTTCCCATACCGAAAATTTGGGTGATTCCTCAACCCGGGGTGGTAAGTATTAGAATTCATATTGTAGTTCCTACCACCCCCTCCTTGACCTTGTACCGCATGAACTTCTTCATATTGCCCTTCTACAACTCCTTGGCAATTTTCAGCCGCATGACCTATTTCATTGCAAATAGCACAAACACTGTAAATTTGATTAGAGATTTGTACATTACCATCGTCAACCGCATGCTTGGGCTTTCCTCTTTGAAGTGATTGCCATTTGCTCCAAAAACTCCCAATCGTCATTCTCATAATTTGTACCAAAAGTGCCACCAGTAATAGACATTAAGTCTCGAGCATCTTCGGCACTCAACCCCTCCTGGAAAGCATTCATTAATTCCCAAAGTTCAACTCCATGGTGAGGGCAATTCTTGATCATCATATTGAAACGCTCAAAGGCCTCATGAAACATTTCACCTTGTTGTTGCTGAAAACTCCTTAATCCCTTCCTAGCATCATTTGTCTTTTGGGCGGTGTAAAATTCATGTAGGAAAATTTGTTGCATTTCCGCCCAAGTGTAAATAGATGCTGAAGGCAAAGTATAGAACCACTTCTTTGCCTTATCCTCCAATGAAAATTGAAACAAGACTAACTTGACATCATCGGCCGAAAAACCTTGACTCCCAAGAGTATTGCAAATTGAGTCATAGGCCTCCAAATGGAAATAAGGCTCCTCTGTTGCTAGCCCCTTATATTTCGGCAAACTTTGTAAGGAATTAGTCCTTACTTCAAAAGTTCTTCCTTGATCATTATGAGGAATAACTACCGGTGAAGGATTTTGAGTGATTACCGGCCCAAAATGCGCTTCAATGCCTCTTGCATGTTCTCTAAGATGCCTTCTTGGCACACCCAACCGAACCCTTGGTCGAATAGGACCCATTGGCCTTGGCATAGGCCCTTGTGGTACATGTGGTTGAAATTGTTGTTGTGGCATCGGTTGGTGTTGAATCGGCCTTTGGAATTGATGTTGTACATTTTGCGGACGAACTTGTTGCAATGGTATAGGGCATTGCACTTGTGGCCCTTGTGGCCTTGGCCTAATGTGTTGTGGTATAATTTGTTGTTGTTGAAATCCACCAACACTTGGCATTCTTTGAGTTTACCCTTGCACATAACCAAACTCTCCTTGATCACCATCACCCCCATAAGCATACCCGTCTTCATCATACCCCTTAAAATCTTCATATCCTTCCTCATATCCATCTCCCCCTATACCCGAAGATTGCCCAAATGGAAGGGTCGAGTATTGAAAGCCCGATTGGTTCGATGGTCTAAATGTTGAAGTAGCATGGACAATGGTTGAATTTGGTGGTATTGAATAATGAGAAGATGATTGACCCGTAGTTGGTGGAAAGAAGTGTGATAATGGTGGGATTGTGGCAGAAGGGCTAAAGGTAAGATTAGGTTCAACTTGAGTGGTGATCGGTTGTGTGGTGTTGGTTGGTGTGGTGTCATAAGGTGGAGTAGGAATTGTAGTGGTATTAGGTATGGTTGTGTTTGGTGATGGGTGTGTGGAAGTAGGTATAAATGATGAGGTCGTTTGACCCGTTGTGGGTGGTATTTGAGATTCTTGCATGATGTTTCGTGGTGTGATGGGTGATGTAGGTGAACCAATAATTCTATTTTCTCTTACTAAAACACGGTTTTGCCTTAGCGTTCTTTCGATCTCCGGATCAAATGACAATGGTGAAGACTTATGAGAGCCTCTAGTATGCATGCACCTGTAGAAACTGCACACTAAACACACCAGTGTAAACCCGAAAATAACAAAGCAAAACTAACAAACTGACACACGTTGCGCACTACTCCCCGGCAACGGCGCCAAAATTTGACGTGCTGTCGTAGTACACGCAAATTTAATCCAAATAACAACTATAGATAGTGGTAAATTGGTATCGAACTCAGGGAGTATGTGGAAAATGTGTTGATTCAATAGCTTTGCACTTTAACTAAAATTAAACTAAAATTGCAGAAATTAAAATTCAAAAGTTGATTGTTTTGGTTTTAAGAACTAATATTAACTAATTAAATTGCAAATCAAAGGTTGGTTGTAAAGCAGATTAGGAGAAAGCGACCATCCTAAACCTCCGGTTTGCTTTTGACAATTGTGTTTAAATTCACTAGAAAGAATCACATAGACATGATTCGTGTATGATTGTTTGTTCGTGATAAAAGGGAACTAAGTACTCGGATTATGAAAATGCGAGGTTGTTACCCGATAACCAATTGACTAATATCCAACCCTAATCCCTCCCGTGATATCTTGATTGTCAGCGACACCAAGAACGTACGGTTTAGAATATGATCATAACATCAATCAACAATTTACAAACAAACATTCACACACCATAATAAACAAACAAACATTGCAAGTCTATTATTCTAGAAATACGAATCCAAACACAAAAGTCATAGACAAACCTTCAATTTAGGATGATCACCATAAGTTTAGCCACACATAGCTTGGTGAATCATCATAGCAACAAGTTTAATGTTCATACGAATCGAAAACACAAACTAATTGTTTAGAAATATTTGGAACCAAGCAAAACCAGCCAAAATCGCCCCTAAGATGCCAGAAAAACGTTCAATGATCAGATAATGTGAAAAGACACCCAAAAACTGATTAAATGAGGCAGTTACGGATTTCCTCGCAGCCTCCACCGTAAATTACGGTACCACTGTAATTTACGGTGGTCATCAATATGTTACGGTAGCTGAAGACTGTGTTACGGTGGAGAACTGGTCATATTTCAGGGCCACCGTAAATTACGGTGGCCACCGTAATTTACGGTGGAGCCCTGAATGTTGGGTTTTGTTTCTTTGTTCCTTCCACGCACGACCCGTTCATCTCCAAACTGTCCAAAGTTGCGTTTTATCCCTTTTTATCTCCCGAACCGCACCTGAAACATAAGCAACCGTAGTCATCTAATTCAAGATAATTACGCGATTAAGTGAAGGACAATTCATCTTTTAACATCATTAAGGGTTGTCCTATGGACCACCCGTCACGGAGCTGCAAGCATTAGTAGATAATGCTGTTATAAAAGCTATAGAGCGGCAGTATAATGAATCTAGCGGGACTCGAAGTAGGACCCTATCCACACCGCACTCCAAGCCTAAGACTCATTCGGAGGCTCATAGCAAGCCACCCTCTAAGAAAGATGAGCCTAAGAAAGATGATGATCGACATTCATCTAATCAAAACAGTGTTCCATCTAAAAGGATTGTGTTTGATGATAAACCACGTACCAAGTCCTGTACTTATAAGTACTTTGTTTTCCTGCAAACCCCGGGATTTCACTGGGGAGAAGGGGGCAATTGATTGTATGACCTGGTTGGATGAGATGGACACGGTAGTTGACATAAGCGGTTGTGCTGAAAGGGATGTAGTGAAGTATGTGTCCCAATCGTTCAAAGGAGAGGCACTACCATGGTGGAAGTCTCTCATTCAAGCTGCTGGAAAGATCCCGCTCTACAATTTGTCATGGGATCAGTTCGTTGCTCTCATTAAGGAGAATTATTGCCCGCAGCATGAGGTTGAAAGGATTGAATCAGATTTCTTATAATTGGTGATGAAGAATTTAGATTGTCAAGCTTACCTCACCAGTTTCAATACCCTGTCTAGGCTGGTTTCGTATCTCGTAACCCCGGAACCCAAAAGGATTGCTCGCTTTATTGGGGGTTTAGCCCCAGAAATCAAAGCTAGTGTTAAGGCGTCCAGACCTGCTACTTTCAGATCAGCAGCTGACCTATCTCTGTCTCTTACCTTGGACGCGGTCAGGCTAAGATCGCTGAGGAACTCGGAAGAAGGTAAGAGAAAGCGTGAGGATGATAACTCACGAAGATCTGAAAAGAAGCATAAAGGTAGCACTGACTTCAGGAAGAAGTCTGGATCCAACAAGGGTAACCAACAAGCTGAGGAAAAGCCAAAGTGCAAAACCTGCCAAAAACGCCCTTTTGGAAAATGCAGATTTGGGTTATGCAAGTCTAAAGAGCACAAGACTGTTGATTGCAAGAAGATTAAAGATGCCACGTGCTATAACTGCAATGAGAAAGGGCATATAAAGACCAATTGCCCTAAATACGCCAAGAAGCCTGAAGAGGTCAAGAAGACCAATGCAAGGGTCTTCCGAATGGATGCAAAGGAAGCTGTCTAGGACGACAATGTGATCACAGGTACCTTCCTCATAAATGATGTCTATGCAAGGGTGTTATTTGATTCAGGTGCTGATAAATCATTTGTAGATAATAAGTTTTGTAAATTGCTGAATTTACCTGTTAAAACCCTAAGCATGAAATATGAGGTGGAATTAGCTGATGGTACCTTAGAAACCGCATCAACCGTGTTAGATGGGTGTGTTATATCCATTAGGAACCACTCCTTTCCTTTGTCTTTACTTCCTTTGAAGTTAGCCGATTTTGACATAGTTATAGGCATGGATTGGTTATCTCATAACCAAGCCCAGATAGTGTGCAATAAGAAGCAAGTGGTGATCAAGACCCCTTCGGGTGAGCCACTTACCATTCAGGGAGATACCCAGTATGGACTGCCTGAGCAAGTGTCTATGCTCAAGGCATCTAGATGTTTGAAGAAGGGTTGTGTCATTTATATGGCACAAGTGACTATTGATGAATAGAAACCCAAGATTGAAGATATTCCAGTCATCTCTGAGTACCCAGAAGTTTTTCCTGAAGAACTACCTGGTTTACCCCCAGATAGGCAAGTAGAATTCAGAATTGACATCATCCCTGGAGCTGCATCTGTTGCGAGAGCGCCTTATAGGTTGGCACCAACAGAGATGAAGGAATTGAGGACACAACTAGATGAGTTGCTGGCCAAAGGTTTCATTAGACCTAGTTCGTCTCCTTGGGGAGCGCCAATTCTATTTGTCAAGAAGAAGGATGGATCGATGCGTCTGTGCATCGATTACCGTGAGCTTAATAAGGTCACTATCAAGAATAGATATCCTTTGCCCAGGATCGACGATCTGTTCGATCAATTGCAAGGGGAAAGCTACTTCTCTAAGATCGATTTGAGGTCAGGCTATCATCAATTGAAGGTTAAAAATGAAGATGTACACAAGACCGCATTTAGGACTCGTTATGGTCATTACGAGTTCCTAGTGATGCCTTTTGGGCTCACTAATGCACCTGCCGCATTCATGGATCTCATGAATCGCGTCTATAAGCCCTACCTAGATAAATTCGTCATCGTTTTCATCGACGACATTCTCATTGACTCAAAGAGCCAAGCTGACCATGAGAAGCATCTTCGATGCATTCTGAAACTGCTTCATCAAGAAAAGCTCTATGCCAAGTTTTCGAAGTGTGAATTCTGGCTTCGTGAAGTCCAATTTCTTGGACATGTGGTTAGTGAGCGTGGTATCCAAGTAGATCCCGCTAAGGTTGAAGCTATTATGAACTGGCAAGAGCCCAAGACGCCTACGGAGATTCGCAGCTTTCTAGGACTAGCAGGATATTATAGGCGATTTATCGAAAACTTCTCAAGGATTGCTGCGCCCCTAACTTCGTTGACGCGTAAGAATATTAAGTTTGATTGGGGCCCTAAGCAGCAGGAATCCTTTGACATTCTTAAGCAAAAGTTGAGCAATGCACCAGTATTAACATTGCCTGATGGAATAGAAGAATTCGTGGTATATTGTGATGCATCACACACAGGTATGGGGTGTGTGCTTATGCAGAAAGGAAAAGTTATTGCCTATGCTTCACGACAATTAAAAGTGCATGAGAAGAATTACACCACCCATGACTTGGAGTTGGGTGCTGTTGTATTTGCACTGAAACTGTGGAGGCATTACTTGTATGGAACCAAGTGTGTGATCTTTTCAGATCACAAAAGTCTTCAACATCTGTTCAACCAGAAGGATTTGAACATGAGGCAGCGACGTTGGATGGAAACTCTGAATGATTATGACTATGAGATAAGATACCATCCAGGCAAGGCAAATGTCGTTGCCGATGCCTTAAGTAGAAAGGAAAGAGTGAAGCCTATAAGGATCAATGCCAAGAGCATTGAGATAAAGAATAGTTTGAATGAAAGGTTGTTAGCTGCATAGAAGGAAGCTGTGCTGGAAGCTAACTATCCTGATGAAAAGCTAGGAGTAACTGAAGAACAGTTATCCCATGACAAGGACGGAATCCTAAGGTTAAATGGATGAATACGGGTTCCAGTTTATGGAGGACTTAGGGATGTTATCCTCCAGGAAGTCCACAGTTCCAAATATTCTGTTCATCCTGGAGCTGATAAGATGTACCAGGATCTAAAGGCAAACTATTGGTGGATAGGCTTGAAAAAGTCTATAGCTGCCTATGTAGCTAAATGTTTGACGTGTGCGCAAGTTAAAGCTGAACATCAGAAGCCGTCAGGTTTACTACAACAGCCTGAACTTCCCACATGGAAGTGGGAGATGGTGACAATGGATTTCATCACCAAGCTGCCAAAGACAAAGAAAGGAAATGATACTATATGGGTAATAGTAGATAGACTGACTAAGTCAGCACATTTCCTACCCATTAAGGAGACTTATAGCTCCGATATGTTAGCCCAATTGTACGTAGATAAGATTGTATCTCTGCACGGCGTACCAGTGTCAATAATCTCTGACAGAGATACCAGATACACATCACATTTTTGGAAAAGTTTCCAACAATCTTTGGGCACGCGCTTAAATTTTAGTACGGCTTACCATCCACAGACAGATGGGCAAAGTGAGCGTACAATCGAAACTTTGGAAGACATGCTTCGTGCATGTGTGATTGATTTAGGTGGTAGTTGGGATAGCCACCTGCCATTGATCGAGTTCTCCTATAACAATAGCTACCATACCAGCATTCAGGCTGCACCTTTTGAGGCATTATATGGTAGGAAATGCAGAACACCTATTTGTTGGGCGGAAGTAGGAGAAATTCAGTTATCAGGACCTGACGTAGTCTTTGAAACAACGGACAAGATTGTCCAGGTTCGTGACCGCCTGAAAGCTTCCAGGGATAGGCAGAAAAGTTATGCAAATAAAAGGCGAAAACCTCTAAAGTTTGAGGTTGGTGATAAAGTATTACTTAAGGTATCACCCTGGAAGGGAGTGATGCGATTTGGTAAGAAAGGTAAGTTAAGCCCGAGGTATATAGGACCATTCGAGATTATCGAATGTGTTGGGTCAATGGCTTATAAGTTAAACTTGCCTGAGGAGCTCAGTGGTATTCACAAGGTATTCCACATCTGCAATCTGAAGAAATGTCTAGCGGATGAATCGCTAGTCATACCACATACAGATGTGCACATAGATGAGAGCTTGAAATTTGTGGAAAAACCTTTGTCGATCGAAGATCGATGGGTTAAGAAGCTTCGGAGGAAGCATGTACCTATCGTAAAGATTAAATGGGATGCCCGAAGAGGTCCCGAATATATGTGGGAAGTCGAGGCTACCATGAAAGAAAAATACCCTCATTTGTTCCTATAAATCTCGAGGTCGAGATTTCCTTTAAGGGGGTGAGGATGTAACACCTCGTAAAATCATACCCAATGGAATAAAGACACGTGGCATGTAAGATGAACGTGTCAGGAACCTGGGTCAAATTAAAAGATGTATGGTAGGATTTAAAAAGGGCGACATGTTATTAAACACCTCTGAGCGACCAAATTATAAATCCCAAGACCATAAATTGTAATAAACATCTGATGTACTAAACCAGTTATTCCTATAATAAATAAAATTCAGATTATAAAAGAATTTGGATATTTAATAATGTTACAACAAAGTTTGTACAAAATTCTTGTTTAAGAAGGATTCAAATTTTGAAACGCATGGCAAGACTCTTCCACAAAATCCAAAATGTGTAAGTGCATGCAAAGCATGCAAAGTCTGAGCACTTGGTCCCTCTACTGAAAAGGAAAGCATAAGATTCGGACTTGTAAGAAATGCATGATCAAAACTTCAAATTTTCATTTTTTTTGGCTTCTGGTGAAGGGTTACGGACCGCAAGGATAGACCCTTACGGTCCGTAAGATAGCAGCGCTGGGCGATGTTTTTCTGAAGGTCGGTTACGGACCGTAAAGCCTAAGACTTACGGTCCGTAAGACCGTCGCTGGGCAGAATTATTGGACAGCTGCCTGTTCAGCAGGTTACACCACCTTATAAGAGTGGTATTCGAAAATCAGGGGCCCTATAACTGGTTTTTAGCTTCATAGGGACACCTGGGAACATCTTACAACCTTTGTAGACTGATTTGGAGTGATCTTGATGCATCAAAGTTGCTATATAAGAAGAACAAGTTGCAACATTTTTGTCACTCATTTGCAACTCACTTCAAGGACTTCTCTGGAGCTCCTCTGATCAGCAACAAGTCTTCTTAAGATCCCTAATCATACTTAGGACCTTTGTAAGTGTCCTTAACCCTTCCTAATTCAGTTTAGCTTAGTTAATTAGCTTAAAGTCAAACCGTCGTAATTAGAGTTTGACTTCGTGATTAATCAATAATTGTTCAGTCAAATCTCGAATTAAAAGTACCTATAAGTAGGTAATTATGTGGGTAATAAACCCTTAAAAGGGTACTCTCTGATTCCCACTCTAACTAGGTCAATTGTCGGGTCAAACTTGATATTAAAAAGTCAACAGAAAGCTTAAATTCAAAGTAATGCATAATTAGCAATGTAGAAGCTATGCAACCTGTTTTATCACTAATATAACTTGGTAATTAATTTAAGAACATGTCTAAACATGTTTAACCCGACAATTTTCAGTTTAAGCTCAGTTCGGAACCGAAAGTCGCATAGTTTGACTTTTGCTTTGACTTTCGATTCTGACCCATTGTAGCATGTTTTAGAAATGCCTTAGAGCCCTATTAGGACTAGGTTTCATGTTGGTATGACCCTCTGTGATTATACAACTTGGTTCATTAGTTACCCGATTCGTATGCATGTTTCCGTTAAATGCTTAAATGTTGACTATTATGCCCATATGACCTTAAAATGTGATTTTTGAAAATGTAAAAGAATAGAAACCTTAGTTACTGATTATTAGACTTGTCCCTAAAATTTGACATCAGTTTGAGGTCTAGATTAAGAGTTATGCTCAATAGCGTAATTTGAAAGTTTTTATTAAATAAACGGCGTAATTAGCATATAGCCTATCTAAACCGGATTTTTAATATCAAACTTTTTACCTACTGATATAAAATAATATTTTGGGATTTTTGAAGATTTTTATTTAATTTTAGGCTGAGCATAACATAGGGTTGTAGCTTTAATTCGGTTATTGCCGGTTTTGCCCCTTTGGGCTATAAAATGAGTTTTACAAATCTTTTTGACCCCAAACCTTTTGCTAATGATATTATATGATAAATAAATTATTTTAAACCTACTGGAATAATCAGAATATCAGCTTTCTATATAGAAACCAGAAATGGCTCCAAATCGCCTTTTTAAGCGTTTTTAACGCATAGTACGTATTAAAACTATTTTGAACATATAAGGTTGGATGCCTACTGTTATTTTAAGTAAATTATTATATTATAATAGTGAGCAAAAGTTTTAAACTCAGGTTTCCGGTTTTGACCTTTTAAGCCTATGTGAAACTACCAAAATGCCCCTAAGGCGCATAGTTTGACTATAAATGATAAATTTCACATATAGGTTTTACCATACTGATATCACTTAGTAAATTAAGTATTTTTACTGATTACATCAGACCCGAAACTCAGATCTATATTTAAACTCTTTTATAACCTTTTAAATGACCAAAACGCCCTTACAGGGCATAATTTAGGTTTAAATTCATATGGGGCATAATAGAAGATATCTTACTGATGTCACAACATATTTAAGGCATATTAACTTAGGAAACTTTTATATGACTCATTTTGTTACCCGTTACGCATTTTCGCGTTCGGGTCGGCTTATGTGACTAGTTTGCATAAATTAGCCGAAACGGGTCAAACCTTACCGTTTTCATCTCCAAATCCAGAATGTGTTTAAGTTACCCATATTAAGCAAGCATACAAGCTTGTCGGGTCAAAACCACATTCTAAACCGGTCTTCGCTTTATCATGCGTTTGAACCGTGTATTCCTTTTGAAAACTAACCGGTCTAAGTCTAAGCTTAATTAAAGACCCGTTAGGATTCTAATAGGTTATTAAAAACCTTCGTTCCAGATTAGGAGCCCAGTAAAAGCTATGGGCACTTGCTGTATTTGATTTATACCTTGCTCAGGTAAATACTCTTAACTTATTTTCCCTATACGGGCTTGGGATACGGTATTATAATAATACCGCTTGGTCGGGTATGTAGTCATTTAAATCGGATTGTGATTAATGTAATTACATAACTCGTTTTATTCTATATTATTTGGTGTATGGCCCTTGGGGGTTAAATGACCATGTCCCGGATATCCTTGGCATCATTCAAAGAAATGGCCACGACCTAAGCACGGGGTGTAGGCGTACACCTGATAGATGCATTATGTAAAAACTAGTAATCCACTTAAAGGAAATAATCCTTGTGGGCATTATACCTGTGGCGTGTCAATTAATCTAGACCGGCCCTACAAACCGGTCCTAATGGACGACAAATAAGTAAAACTGTATACAAGATTATTTTTAAATAATTATCCCAAGTTATAAAGATATTTTTTTGCCGAAGTGCATTCAAATAAATTTTCAAACTCTTTTCAAAATGAGTCAGTTAAGTTATATTTACCAGTGTAAACTGACATATTTTCCAAAAAGGCTAAGTGCAGGTACTATACGTAATAGGCTGGCTACTCCAGGCATCAATAATCAAGTCTCGCAAGCTCTAGATGTCAAAGTCCACTGAACCATTTTCCTTTTTATTTGATCCGCCTGTGGATCTGATTCAACTGTTTTGTGATACCTAATATTACAATTTTATTCGGTTGAAATAAATCTATCTTTTGCTTCCGCTGTGCATTTATATATTGTGTTGCTTGACTATGATGATATCAACTACGTCACGATACTCCCCACCAGGCCCACCGGTAATAAGTGGAAATATCGGGGTGTGACAGGTAAGAAGAAAACTACGTCATTAAGAACTAAATCTTAGAGGTTTTGAGTGAAATTTCGGGTTTTGGTTAAACTCTCGCCTAATGAACTTACATGACACGTCTGTTTATGCAAATTAAGTAATGCATGAATGAGAGGAATAGGAATGTAGAATGAATGAGGTGAGTTAAAGATAACGTAAGGGTATGTATGGTACAAATAACTACAGGAAATGTAGTATGATATTAATTTTGGAGTTAAGCACGTATACGTGACCATAAAATAGTAACTTTGTTGCGATAACAAAACGATAATTAAATGTTATGTAATATATGTATAGAATGTAATCTTAAAGGATGAGATAAAGGTATTAGATCCGTTTTAAATGGATCATATGAATGTAAGCATTATTATAAGTTTAAATAAATATGTATATTGATCAGTTACTAACGGGTTGAGGAAATGAGAATGTTATGTGAAAGCATGCCATGGAAAGTATAGGCTGGTTAAGAAGAAGTCAATTGTATGAATAATTATGAAATGAGATCGGATGGTTGTTTATAATTATGATGCAACTATGAAGTTTGACATAGATATGTGTGTGTAAGAGGAAATGAGATAGGTTTCGGGGACGAAACCTTATTTAAGGGGGGTAGACTTGTAACACCCCAAAATCCGAATGTTTATATTCGGAAAATGTTCTGATATGGTACATCAAGAAATAAATAACTAGGCTACTAAACCTAGTTAAGAATATAATTGAAACAATTGAGAGATGAAAGTTGAGCCAAATATGTTTAATTAATAAACACAAGGGACTAAAGTGGGTTAAAATGAAAGTTAAATTAATATATGAAATTACACACACAAGATCGTGTGTTCTAGAGAGAGCAGGAGCTCTCATGAAGCCAAAACCCTAACTTCATCTAATCCATCAAATTGGAAGGCTAAACGAAGATCAAATTCATAACCGAGCATGGATTAGTGATCACCTTCACAAGGGGGTCGTAAGGTATGTCTTAAAAGTTAGATTGGTGATCTTTCATGAAGTGGGTTATGATGTAAATTGCGAATTTGTATGAAATTGAGAACAGGTGTGTGTTAGAATCATCATATAAAACATGGATTATGCATGGTTTAGGTTAATGTGATGTTTAATGGTGAAACCCATTTGTTATGGTGAAGATGATGACATGGGTAAATCATCTATGTCTAAATTCTTGCTTAATATTGATGTATTTTGATATGTATGGTAGATTCTTGTTAGAGGAATTGAAAGAAATGTGATACTAGTATGTTTGATGTTATGCATGAATGATCTATGTTGATTAGAAGGATAATTTGATGATTTATGTATGAGTTTAGTAGAATATGCATGAATTAGTTGCACACTATGCTTAGGAGGTAGTAAACACGCCAAGTGTATGATGAAATGTATATAGTGTTGTCCGTATAGGCTATTATGATGTTACGGGTATATAATGATAAGTTGAAAGTTAAATTAAATGAACCGTTGACCTCTAAAAGTCAACTGTGTATAAGAAGAATGGTTAGACGTGTTGTCATAATTGTAAGATTAAAGTAAGTTATATGGTGCGTGTTAGACGTATGTGTGTTTAATGCGATGACATGATGGATTACACGAGTTGGAAATGATATGAATTTGGTTACATGTATTATGCTTGTTAGAAGTGACTAATGAAAGTCAAATGTGAATTATGCGATCGATATGATCGTTAACATGTACAATTGTGTTTGCTAATAAGAATGTGATTTCGATGACATGGAAGTATAGGAATCATGTCGAGACGGAATCAAGCACGGAAGGCTAACGAGTCAAGAAGTGGCGAGGAAACGGATATGAACACGGATGCATGATGTAAGTGATTTCCGTAATCACTTCTTAGTTGTTTATGTAAAGTTATGTGTGACTTAATTAAGTATGATAATTGAGGTCAAATAGGAATGAGTTGTATGAAATCGAAGAATTTCGCTAAGTAAATCAAATGGGTCAAAATGAGGTTTTATTGCATACCGGAAAGGTTGCATAAGTAACGACTTCGGTATGATAACCGGGTAATGGATAAAATTGTACGTAAGCATGCTAACTGAGAAACGGTGATGCGGGTTAATGGGCAAGAGGTTCGGTAGTAAATCATGAGTAAATGAATAAATAATTTCATAGATGAAAATTGTACTATTTAATGTTCAATTACGTATTAATGAATGAATTTAACGAATACCGGGTATCGGGTGCGTAAACACCAAGTACGACACTCCGGATAGTGTAAAAGTATTATGGTCATAAGGTTCATGTAAGTTTTAGGTTAAAAGGAATGAGTTATTCGATAAAAACATGAACGGGTCGAATAAATTGTAAATGAATAATAAGCCTAATAAGCCGATAGTGCGTAAGATAAGAATTTCCTTAATCCGGATATGGGATTTCAAGTTCACATGATAGAATGTCAAATTACGAGCATGTAGGAAGAAACGGGAGGTTAAACGGGTAAACGGTTCAAAAGTTATGCGCGTTTTAGTGCGTTCGGACGACGAAAGGGATCTGCAGAAAAATGGAGAAACCAGGGGCCGTCGCCGACGGCATGTTTGGCCGTCGCCGACGCCATGTGCAAATGTCATTTTTCTCCGACGCCCTAATACACTGTCTACGCGATGTTGATCGACGCGAGGAAGCGCACGGTCGTGCGCTTGGGCCGCATGGTCGTACGATTCCGAGTAAATCATTGCACTGGCTTGTGCACTGCCAGTGCTCCCGACGTCGTAGGTTCCGCACGGTCGTGCGGTTGGGACGCACGACCATGCAACAGCTGCAAGTTCATCCGAATGTGCAGAATTCATCCGAAATCAGTCCCGTAACCTATAAGGAGTCCCAAAATATATTCTAAACTCATTGTAGAGTGTTTATGAGATGCGATGAGTGTGTACGCAAGCATAAAATGGAATGAAATAAGTATAGAGGCATATGTAAGTATAAGTATGGATTTACCTACATGATTAGTGAAAGGGAATCCATGGGCAAACACGTCTAGGAATGTATGTATGTGAGTAGGTATGTATGTATGTAGTTATGTATGTATGTATGTATGTATGTATGTAAGTACGTATGTGAAGACGTAATCATGTATGTATGTAAGTAGATGCGTATGTAAGCAAGTAAAGGTATGTATGTATGTACGTAGTTATGTATGTATTGTATACGTGGTTTCAATACATTTAAGTATTGACGTTATTAACAGTGTGCCTCGAGAATGAAATGTAATGCAGGTACATTATTGAAGTTTCGCCAAGGATTAGACACCCGGATGGAATGATTAAATCTAGAAAGATAACGGGATGGAAAGTATATGTGGATAGAACGTAACGAGACTACATGATTAAGAATCTTGTTTGTATATAATGTATGCTAATGTTGCGAATGTGTGTGGTGGGTGCAGGTTGTAAGAATCACAGATTATCATCACGAGGAGTAGCGATCAAAGACCGAGTCACAAGATAGATTGTACGGGAATGCTTGAGTATGTAATTTGATAAACATAGGTTATGCTTTTATTTTATTAAATGAGTACGAAGGATGCATATATTGTAAAAGAGTTATTTTAAAATGAACTTTCAAGTAAGTCAAAACGTTTATAATGAAAGAAATTTTATGGTACGTATTTCCGTTGCGTCTTTTCAGTTAAAGCGTGTTAGGGTCTTACAGCAAGGTATCGGCTCTTTCACTACAAAGCCGAGTCAGTGAGGCAATGATATGGTTTTTGTAATTTATCTTATATAAGGTATTTTTTTTTTATTTCTATTTATTCCATTTTGTGTATGCATTTTGTCAGACCCCGATATTTCCACGTATTACCGGTGGGGAGTATCGTGACGTAGTTGATATCATCATGGTCAATAATCACAGTTCAATGCACAGCGGAAGTCTTAAAGTAATAATTATACAAACTGATTTGAAAGTAACATAAAATATTACACAACGGATTGTAAGTGGATCCACAGGCGGATCTAAAAATAAAAAGAAATATTGTTCAACAGATTTAAGCATCAAAAGCTTGCAAGACTCTTTATTTGATACTAGGAGTAGCAAGCCCATTACGCGTAGTGCCTGCACTTAACATTTTTTAAAAAATACGTCAGTTTACACTGGTAAATACAATTAACTGACTCTTTTGAAAAATGTTTATAAAAATTGATTTAAATGCACAAGGCACAAATATTCTTTTATAACTTGGGACAATTATTTAAAATAATCTTGTATACAGATTTATATGTTTGTCGTACTTTTAGGATCCGGGATAGAAGATGGAACAAGATTAATAGACACACCACATAATATAAACCCATGGCGAGTTATCCTCAACAATCGGGTATATCTTTTTACATACGCAACTGTCAGGTGTATGCCTACACCCCGTGCTTAAGTCGTGGCCATTTCAATGAATGAGGCAAGGATATCCAGGACACGGTCATTAACCCCCCAAAGGTTTAGATCAAACAAAATAGATTAAAACGGGTTATCTCAATGATTTAACCACTAATCGATTAAAGATTCAATACTCGACCAAGCGGTATTATTAAATACCGTATCCCAAGCCCGTATAAGGGAAATAAGTTAAAAGTATTTACCTAAGCAAAATTATAAATTTTAATCTCAGTCGTATATCAATCAGCAAACACATGTAGCTTTTACTGGGCTCCTAATCTGGAACGAAGGTTTTAATAACCTATTAGATTCCTAACGGGTCTTATTTAAGTCTTAACTTAGACCGGTTAGTTTTAATGAAAGGTTTACGGTTCAAAACGCAAGATTAAGCGAAGATCAGATTAGAATGTGATCTAGACCCGACAAGTTTGAAGACTTGTGTAAAATGGGTAAACTAAATACATTCTGGATTTTGAAGTAAAAATGATAAGGTTTGACCCGTTTCGGTTAATTTATGCAAACTAGTTACATAAACCGTACCGAGCACGTATATGCATAACGGGTAGCCAATTGAGTCATGTACAGGTTCCACAAGTTAATATGCTTTAAATATGTTATGATATCAGTAGGATACCTTCCATTATGCCCAAAACGAATTTAAAACCAATTTAAGCCCCGTAATGGTATTTTGGTCATTTTAAAGCTTATAAAAGAGGTTAAATATCAATCTGAGGTTCTGGTCTAAAATAATCAGTAAAAATATTTATTTTAATAAGTTATATCAATAAGATATCATATATTTGTGAAATTTATCATTTATGACCAAACTATGCACCGTAGGGGCATTTTGGAAATCTGAGTTCAAAACTTTTACTTACTGTTAAAGTATAAAAATTTATCCATAACATCAGTAGGTAACAAGCTTTAGGTGCCAAATATGGTTTTAAACCATACTATGCGCCTAAATCGCATAAAAGTCGGTATTTGACGATATTTGGGTTGATTAAGAAAATCTGAGATTTTGATCAGCCTTTACTGTTTAAAATAACTTATTTAATATATAAAATCAGCAGAAAAATGTTTGATATGTAAAGGATGTGTAAAACTCATTTTATTAGCAAAAAGGGCATTATCGTCAATTACCGGGCCTATGCATGAACTCTATGTTAGGATCAGTTTAAAATTTAATAAAAATTTTCAAAAATCCCTAAATATTATATTACATCAGTGGGTAGAAAGTTTGGTGTCAAAATTTGGGTTTAAATATGATTTATGTCAAAAATGTCATTTAATTAATAAAAAGCTTTCAATTTACGATATCGAGCATAACTCTCATTTCAGACCATAAACTGATGTCAAATTTTTAGGACATACTTAAATATCAGTAATAAAGGTTTTTGTCCACTCACATTTTCAAAAATCTCGTTTTTATATCAAAAGGGCATAATGGTCAACATTTAAGCATTTAACGGAAACATGCAAATGATTCAGATTTCAAAGGACCCATATAGTATAATCTCAGAGGGTTATACTAACATGTAATATGGTCCTAAAGGAACCCTAAGGCATATCTAAAACAAGCTAAATCGGGTCAGAACTGAAAGTCAAAGCAAAAGTCTACTTTTACGACTTTCGGTTGCGAACCGAGTCTAAACTCAGAATTGTCAGGTTGAACATGCTTAGACATGTTCTTATATTAATTACCAATTCATTTAAGTGTTAAAACATGTTTCATAACCTCTGCATTATTAGTTATGAATTAATTTGTGAAAATGGACTCGTTTGACTTTTTTATTAAATAGTTTGACCCGACAATTGACCAAGTTAGAGTGATAATCAGTAGGTGCCCTTTTAAGGGTTTATTACCTACATAATTACCAACTCATAGTCACTTTCAATTCAAATAATGGTTGGACCATTAGTGATTAATCACTAAGTCAAAGCTTAATTACGATAGCTTTGACTTTTGGTCATTAAGCTAATAAAACTTGAACTTAGGAAGCTAAGAACACTTACTAGAGTCCTTAGCACGAATTTGAAACAAGAGAAAGCTTCCTTAAGCTCCAGGAGGCTTCAGAGAGTGAGTTGAATGAAAATATTCAAGTGTGCAAGTGAACAAATGCAACAAGGGGCCTTTATATAGGAACTTCAAGGCTTCAAGATCAATCCATATGTCCCTATGTTGCTACGAGATGTTCCCATGTGTCCCTAGTGCATGAAAACCATTTGCTCAGTCCCTGGTATCGAAATCGGCCATGCAATGGCGGTGTAACAGGCTGCAACATGCAGCTGTGAAGTTTTTTGTCACTGGCACTGCTCTCGCGGCCTGCGTAGACTGTAGAGAGAGTCTACGCGGCCCGCGTAAACCTGTTAATCCGGTAAAAAGTTTGCATTCCTTGCAATTTCAGTCCCTGGTCCATTTTAAGTTTAAATAACTTCCATTTATTGCACTTATGACCCCCATAGTTAACTATTAAGGGTCTTGGGTCACATTTTAACTCCGTTAAGCTCCCGGTTAGTTGTAAGATCACCCGAAAAGTCTTGTTTTCATCAAAACTTCATAAAATTAATATCCAATATTCTTGAGACAAATATATGAATATTACAACGTTTTTGGGATCGTTAAAAGGTCACTCAGAGGTAACATTTAACATGTTGACACTTTTAACCCCTATGCTTCGTAGAATCCTTAATTTAAGCACAAACGATTTTTTATGTTCGACAATTTATTCATTACAGAATATGAACGTCGTGTGAGGTCAATCAGTGGCACAAGATTGGCATGTTGACACTTTGGATCCTTTTACTTACATATTTATATTGTTTGACAATTTAAGTCCCTCGGAATCAATTCTTTACACGTTTAAAGTCCATGACACGTGTCTTTATTATATTGGTCGTGATTTTGCGAGGTGTTACACATTTGGACTTGATATACAACCAGGTAATGTTTCAAAACGATTTCTTCAACATTAATAGTAGGTTTAATATTTGATTTTTACCAGTAATTGTTTCTCTTGTGGGTACACAATTGCCGAAATCGGGGAGCGAATATTAATGGATTAAGGGACAAGCTTGGTTATCAGAGAAATTGTTGTCATCGGACATAGAGTTTCACTAATGCTTGTAAGTTCATTTTAGTACTTGATTTGAAGTTACATTTCTGGATGTGGATAATGATAGTATACATATAGGTATTCTTATTGGATAGGATTGTATGGTGAAATTGTGCCAAAAAGTGTCGGTATGTTAACTTTCTTTTTTCAATTTTGTCTTTGATCGTTTTTTGTTGTTACTTGCTAGTGTTAAGTATGCATATTGCTCTCTAGGCATTTTAAATATCATAAGAAAATTTCATTTTTTTAAAACTGAATTATCTATTATCTATTTTTTTAATCTTTTCAGGAAATTTCAGAACACTGATGATTCGTCCCGCCCATTCCAAGGGAAATCCACTGCCTTTATATAAGTTAGCTTTGTTTGTCACGTTGTTCATAGGTTTATTCATGTTGTTACTATATAATACATCAACGTAACCTGTCTATCGGATGGGTATTAAACTAGTTATTCTTGGTTTGGTGTAAATAGCAAATACCACTAGTGGATTTTATAATATTTTGATATTTAACTAGTGAACGGTTGAATCTTACCTAGTAAAATATTAGATTAATCCACGCTACATTTACAATATGAAAATCTGCTAAAAGACGAAGAACCAACGACTTCTTATGTCACGATGTTAAAATTTTCAATGTGTGTATATTGCAATATTCATCATTCAATGTATATGATAAGTTTCTTTCTCGTGTTCACCTTTAAAGTTACGTGCTTTTTCATAAAGAGTTAAATAAAGTATACTTTGTTCAATACTTATGTTGCACGGGAACGGGTACGGGACTCGGGTACGTCAAAACTCAAAAATTCCAGATACGGGTACGGCAAAGGTACAACAAAAAAAATATAAAAAAAATTATACGGCAAAGGTACGGCAAAAGTATAACACTATTTAAATCAGTAGAAAGCATAAACATTGAATAAAATTAGCTGACAAAATAAAAAAAAGTAATAAAGTATAATTTACTCATGTAGTTAAAATGGGTTTTTTCTCCTGACTATTTGACTGGATATTTTTTAGCAGGCCCAATTTAAGATTAAAATACCCACAGCCCACAAATCTCTTCTTCCTTCTTAAACAAAAAAAAACCCTAACAATGTTTTCCTGCAGCTTTATACATCACCGACATCAACCGGAATTTTCTGATATCTCCAACCTTCTATCCATGTTGCTCTCGTTTGGTCAAAGGTGGCCCACCTCGTTCACTTCTTCCCCTCCCTCACGCCGTGACCAGTCCTAACCCACCAGCCGGCAACCGCGCCCGTGTGGCAGTTTTTGGGCCGTGGTTGGCTGAAAGTCTAAAACAACCCCGGACACGTCCCGGATACGTCGCGCTGACGTCCCCACTAACCCGGAAACGTTTGGGGGACATTTCCATGCCGTTTCCGTCCCCATACCGTCCCCGGGACGGGTACTGTATCCTCCTTGCCGTCCCCGTGCATCATATTTCATTACAATGATCGAGTAAATTCAATACATTCATACGATTTAACCTCCTAATTAAAAAAGAATATATATTTATTTAATTAAGTTACTATAAGTGTCCTTGTTTGTATAATGAAAGCAAATTTCAATTACCGCAGGTTGAAAATGTTTAAAAGCTTTATGAAAATTTCAGTTTTCCTTGTTTGTATAATGAAAGCAAAGAAGTCGCCATTGCGTCAATATTATCCAAACCCAAACGTGAATATACGATAGCTTTTTAACTATTCGTCTATTAAAACCTATATAAGTTTGCAAGTTTTTTTGCATCATGACTTGTACTTCATGCTTAGGGAGTGTTTCAAAAAAAATTGATTTTTCACCTTCAACCTTCAAGTTTTTTATTTTACATTTTAACCCATTTGAAAAAAATTGATTTTCACTTTCAACCTTAAAGTTTTTTCTTTTACATTTTAATCCATATGAAATTTTCACTTTTAACTCAAACTTTTTCATCTTTTGTAATTTAACACAACACTTTATTATTTACAAATTAGGTCCCCTATACTTTTTATCTTTCGCAAGTCGTTTTACGTTTCGTTCTAAATTTTGCAAGTTAACATGTCATAGCGTGCATGTGAGGTTCAACGTTTTTGCTCTATTTTTCATATTTGACAGACCCGTCGCAACGCGTCCATTTTTTCCCTTCTGAAAACTTCCCCGCAACGGGCGGGTCCTAGATCGACTAAGTTGTTATTTTGTACGTTTTACGTCTCTGGTTAATTTCTTCGCATTAAGACACTGTAACGGGTGTACGTGGTTCAACGATTGTAGTCTCCTTTTCGTTCAGTGTAATTTTTACCATTTTATCTATTTTATTTTTACGATGTTGAGAGTTGATGTCGTTGTGACATTGGTGTTACTTGGCACGGTTTTACGAACGTTTTTAACCTATTAATTTTTTTACTAATATTTTGTTTCGGTTTACCCCTATATTTCCTTTACTTAAAAACTATTTTTTACGTGCATATTTATGTACGAGTATGTATAAATATGATTTGTTCTACATTCCGACGTAAACTTTTTTAATAGACGAGTTAGGTCAAATATAATACGTTTTCGTTTAAAGAAACAATTTTTAAGTGCATATTTTTATGTACGTTTTGGTAAAAATTCAAGTTGTTCTACTTTCGACGTAAACTTTTTTGGGAAATGATTCAGGTCAAATATAATATGTTTTCGTGTTTATTTTATGTATGTTTCGTAAAGTTTTTTTCGAACCGAGTGGAGTCAAACTATGGTTTCTTTTTCTCCCATTTTTTCCGAAAGCTCTAATTAATCCATTTCGATTACATGTGCTATTTTCCTTCATACCCGTTACGTTTTCTATGTATGAGTTGGGTCACATATAATACGTTATGATTGTTCGATATGAATTCCATTTACTTTACGTTTGATCCAATCACAATGCTTATACAGGTTACACTAAATTCAACTGGATACGTCGAAATGTGTATTTTCATATGGTTAATGCATCATATAACGTTTGGACTAATTCATTCAATGTTTACGATGTACCCGCGCCGCAACGCGGGCGGGTGTTAACCCTAGTTTGTATAAATAAGTAACTAACCATACATTATTGCATATAAACATGTAAATAATTAAAACATGTGTAAATTTAGTAGCTAGTTGTATGAATAAGTGATGGTGAATTTACATTTATTTATGATTTATTATCTTCTATTAATACCATATCCTTTTTTATATAAATTTAACCATAGCAAATCACAAAATGACCGTCCATGTACACTACTAGTAACATGTGTGTCATGTATATCTAACTTAATTTTTTCTTTTTATACTTTTTTATTAACTATAAAAATAGTACAAGAAATAGTTGATTTTCTTAATAAAAGTGTAATTATCTGTACTATATTATAATATATATATATATATATATATATATACACACACGATAGATAAAAACTTGTTTATATGCAATTCTATGAGTTTAAGTAATTACCATTTTTAAAATACATTATAGCATCTTTTATAACATATTCTTTTTTTTAAAAGTAAAGGTTACATTGTTACTACTCTACTCATAAAATACACCAATAAATACTAATCGCATCTCATGCCATGATTTGAACTCTGATCTTTTCTCCTGGAGGTAAAAGCACTTACCATCCGGTCAAAACTGGAATGGCTATAGCTTTTTAAACCAACTTCAAGACGATTTTCAGATGGCTATAATTTTTCATAAATTAATACTTTACAAAAAAAAAAAAAAAAAAACACCATAAACTGATCATTTTATTTTTTTATTTGAATATGATATTGTTATAGTTACTTTTAAATTTTTAAAAAAATTAACATGTTACGTGATTACTAGTTTTATTTTCTCCGTTGTATCATATGGACACTTGTCTACTTTATCTAAAACAATACAATGTGATAATATACATATCTCACTTTGGAGTAAAATTGTGTATATCTTGTTACAAAATAAACTATTTAAGTCGAAAAGCACATTTAACAAAGAATCAATTTTAAATAAAGAATTACAAGAATCGCGAAAAAAACTTGTGTGTAATAAATGCAAAGAAGATAATCACATATAAAGAGATAGAAAGAAAGTTGGTTAAAAAAACTCTCTTATTTACCACGTCAATAGATATAATTTTTTATATAACTCTTACATTGTATACTTAGAAATTTGAAGATAATCACATATAAAAAGATTGAAAGAAAGCTGGATTATGTCGCAACCCCCGACCCCTGCCTCAGGAGGCGGGCGGCTGCGGCACGCAGATTTGGTGGTATCGGTGTTTATTAATTTGGCAGTGGAAATTTCATCAGAACCGTAGTTAGAAAATAGTTTATCAGAGTAAAACACCACATTTTTATAATCATAAATACATGGGAAAAACCAAGTTTCCATTACAACATGTTTATAGGGATAAACCCTAATTTATTGAAATAAAAATGTTTCATTATTTAGGTAACTTTTATAGCCATTTTTCCAAGTCTTCTGTGTTCTCCAGGTGGCTTCTATTTGGCTTTCACATTTGGTTACCTGAAACGCGTTTTAAAAAGTTTTATCAGCAAAAATACTGGCGAGTGAATCCCAGTTTAATCAAAACAAGTTTTATCATTTTACAGCATTGAGGGCATCCCACAATTACATTTGTTTACATCTACTTTAATTACCACCCACGGTACTGTCAATCCTGACTTGTGATCGTGCTACCACTCACAGTGTAGTAACAAGTAATGTATACAAAACCCGAACATACCGACGATAATTGTAGAATCACAAATACTCAATCACTGTTAATTATAATTTAAAACAATTGAGTTTTTGTAAAAACAGTTTAAATAAAGAGGAATTACTCACATTGCTATTTTAGATTTTTCATGGTGTCTTCCTGGTTATAATCTAATAAAATTAAAAAATGCATACGCGTTAGTATAATAACCCAATTTACATTAGTTATACCCTCCCCCCCCCCCCCCCCCGAGACAGAAGTCCAACGACTGAGTCAGACAGAGCCTAGACATGCGTTACGGAGCTCTAGACCAATCAGGCAGAGTTACTAATACGTAACCGGGGGTTATAATACTTACAACGAAGCAGAGCTTTGCTAATTAGTGGGTATTATACCCGAGAATTATTTCTAATATTCAGAAATTGAAGAGAGAGAGTTGCGAGAAATGAACGATTTCCAACTAAAGTCGTTCACCTCTATATATAAGGCTGATCAGGGACTTCCTCGCGCCCCGCGAGAGAAACAAGAGGGGCCTTCGCGGCCCGCGAGGCCTTCTAGGGTAGGCCCTAGGGTTGCTGAATCAACGGCTAGCTTCGACACGACACGACTAGGACACATGGCGGCCTAGGGGCTTGCCTGATGGCCACCTGGTCGCGGCTCGCGACGAGCTCAGGGGATGCTGGCGCGCCCCGCGAGCGACCAGGAAATTTTGTTTTTATTTAATTTTTTGTAAAATAAAGGTATTTCGGGCACGTTTTTCGTATACGGTGTGTATTTTAGGACATATAGGACATGTTTTAAGGATTATTAGGAGAGTTGTTATATTTTAAAAACTCTTATTTATCACGTCAATAGTGTCACACCCCGATATTTCCACGTATTACCGGTGGGCTCGGTGGGGAGTATCGTGACGTAGTTGATATCACCATAGTCATATAATCACAGTTCAATGCACAACGGAAGTCGAAAGTAAATATATTACAAACCGATTCAAAGTAGCATCAAATATTACAAACGGATTGTAAGATGGATCCACAGGCGGATCTTAAAACAGAAATATAAACACTGTTCAACAGACTTTAGACGTTTAGAACTTGCAAGATTTCTTATTAACGCCCTGAGCTCCCAGCCAATTTACATACAATACCTGTCACTTAACCTTTTTGGAAAATACGTCAATTTACACTGGTAAATACAATTAACTGACTCTTTTGAAAAGTGTTTATAAAAATTGATTTAAATGCACAAGGCACAAATACTTTTATAACTTGTGATAATTATTTAAAAAATAATCTTGTAAAAGAATTATATGTTTGTTATATGTTCAGTAGCCCGGGTTGAATACCGGATTAAAGATTAATAGACACACCACATAATATAACCTACGGCGAGTTATTCTCGAACAAGCAGGTATATCATTTTACATACGCACCGGCAGTTGTATGCCTACACCCCGTGCTTAAGTCGTGGCCATTTCAATGAATGAGCCGAGGATATCCAGGACATGGTCATTAACCCCCCAAAGGCTTTAAGCAAACAAAACAGATTAAATGGGTTATCTCAATGATTTAACCTTCATATGATTAAAGATTCAATACCCGACCAAGCGGTATTTTAAGTACCGTACCCCAAGCCCGTATAAGGGAAAATAAGTTAAAAGTATTTACCTGAGCTTAAAATGCAATTTATACTCAGCCGTATATTCTAATCAGCAAGCACAAGTACCTCTACTAGGGCTCTCAATCTGGAACGAAGGTTTTATTAACCTATTAGATTCCTAACGGGTCTTATTTAAGTTGTAACTTAGACCGGTTAGTTTTAAGGAAAGGTTTACGGTTCAAAACGCAAGATTAAGAGAAGACCGGATTTGAATGTGATTTAGACCCGACAAGTTATGGAGACTTGTATAATATGGGTAAACCAAACACATTCTGAATTTTGAAGTGAAAATGATAAGGTTTGACCCGTTTCGGTTAATTTATGCAAACTAGTTACATAAACCGTACCGAATGCGAAAGATGCATAACGGGTAACCAAATGAGTCATGAACATGTTCCACAAGTTAATATGCTTTTAATATGTTGTGATATCAGTAGGATACCTTCCATTATGCCCAAAACGAATTTAAAATCAATTTAATCCCCGTAGGGGTATTTTGGTCATTTTAAAGATTATAAAAGAGGTTAAATAGCAATCTGAGGTTCTGGTCTAAAATAATCAGTAGAAATATTTATTTTAATAAGTTACATCAGTAAGATATCATATATATGTGAAATTTATCATTTATGGCCAAACTATACACCATAGGGGCATTTTGGTCATTTCACATAACCCTTAAAGGTCAAATTTTGGAAATCTGAGTTCAAAACTTTTACTTACTGTTAAAGTATAAAAATTTATTCATAACATCAGTAGGTAACAAGATTTAGGTGCCAAATATGGTTTTAAACCATACTAGGCGCCTAAATCGCATAAAAGTCGGTATTTGACGGTATTCGGGTTAAATAAGTAAATCTGAGATTTTGAACAGCCTTTACTATTTAAAATAATTTATTTAATATATAAAATCAGTAGAAAAAGGTTTTATATGTAAAGGATGTGTAAAACTCATTTTATTAACAAAAATGGCATAACCGTCAATTGCCGAGTCTATGCAAGAACCCTATGTTATGATCAGTTTAAAATTCAACTAAAATCTTCAAAAATCTCTAAATATTATATTACATCAGTGGGCAAAAGGTTTGGTGTCAAAATTTGGGTTTAAATATGATTTATGCCAAAATTGCTATTTAATTAATAAAAAGTTTTCATTTTACGATATCGCGCATAACTTCTATTTTAGACCATAATCTGATGTCAAACTTTTAGGACATACTTAATTATCAGTAATAAAGGTTTTTGTCCTCTCACATTTTCAAAAAAAAAACTCGTTTTAATATAAAAAGGGCATAATGGTCAACTTTTAAGCATTTAACGGAAACATGCATATGAACTCTAATTCTAAAGGATCATGTAGTATAACCTTAGAGGGATACACTAACATATAATATGGTCACAAAGAAACCCTAAGGCATAATTAAACTAAGCTAATTCCCATCAGAACTGAAAGTCAAAGCAAAAGTCAACTTTTGCGACTTTCGGTTGCGAACCGATTCTAAACTTAGAATTGTCGGGTTGAACATGCTTAGGCATGTTCAATTAATATTTACCAAGTTATTAAAGTGACAAAACTGATTTTATAGCTTCTATATTATTAGTTATGAATTTTATTTAAAAATTGACCCGTTTGACTTTTATTTTAATTACTTTGACCCGACAATTAACTAAGTAAACGTGGTAATTAGGAGGTGCCGTTATGAGGGTTTAACACTTACCTAATTACGATCACGTAGCCATGTTCGTTGCGAACCATGGCTCGACCATACAAGGTCTAGCTAAAAGTCAAAGCGTTTATTGCAAACGCTTGACTTCTCGGCTTTAAGAGCCAAATAAATAGAACTAGCCACGAAAAAGGCACTTACAAAAGGTCAAAGGGACAGAAGATAACTCAAAAGGAGGTTCCAATGATCAGGATCCTCAGATTTGAGTCTAGAGAGCAAGAACTCAAGAAAATGGTGAAATGAAATGAAAGATTTCACCTCTATTTATAGTGTTTGGAGGGTCTTTAGATGATCAGCAAGTGTTATGAGAAATCACAAGATGATTACAGGTGTAATACCATCTTTCAAAACCATCAAATGATCCCTAGAATCAAATATGTGAGACAAGGAGGCAAACCAAAGCTGGTTTTTGAATATTCTGTTACTGGGCATGGTATACGGACCGTAAGGGTCCTTGTATGGTCCGTAAGGACCTAGCCAGCTCACCAGTATTTTCAAATGTTGTCATATTTGGCCCCTGCACTTCCGAAACGATGTTTTTTAGCTCACAAGGCCTTGTATTTCCAACATTAGGCACATCCAAGAGTATAACCAAACATCATAAACTTCTCGATACATTAAATGAGTTAGTCAAAGGCCTAGTTTGACATATTGACGCTTTTAACCCTTCAATTTGCGAATTTACGCGTATTAACGCGAAATCGCGTAAAATCCTTACAAGGTTAACAACAAGCATTCCTAAGAGTATAATGGAGTATAATGAAGTATTACGACACTCCAGTTCACACCTGTTCGCTTAAATGGTCGCTCAAAGGTGTAGTTTTAAATATTGATGCTTTTGGTCCTTTTAACGCGCGAAATTGCGCGTATTATCGTTTTATTGCGTCAAAGCCCTATGTAATCCATATTGAGCATTCCCGAGAGTATTATCGAACATTACGATGCTCTGGGTTTGTTAAAAGGTCACTCAGAGGTAAGAATTAACATGTTGACACTTTTAACCCTTTTTTAACGCATAAACTTGTGCGTATTGTTGTTTATCGACATTAAAGCCCTAATTGGCCAATGTTTTATATTCCCAAGAATATGATCAGATATAATAATGTTTCAGGTTTGCTAAAAGGTCATTCAGAGGTATTATTAAACATGTTGACGCTTCTAACCCTTCACCGTACAAACTTTCGATTTATACGCAAACGGTTTTGCTTATCCAACAAGTGGCTTAATATGAGAATACGAATATCATGAGAGGTTATTCAGAGACTTATTTTAAGCATGATAACACTTCTAGTCCTTCCATAATCAAAGTTTTTGATCTTTCGCAAAATTAGTCCCTTAAATTCAACGTTTGACTTTATTAGGGTTTATTACACGTGTCAATACATCATTGGTCGTGATTTTACGAGGTGTTACATCCTCACCCCCTTAAAATAAATCTTGACCTTAAGATTTGCTCAAAAGATGGAAGTACTTTCTGTCTTATAATGGACTTATTCTTCCACAGCATATCTGGGGCCTCTACAGGCACCCCAAATGACCTTTATAATAGGTATATGTATTCTTTTGGAGCTTCTAATCTTGTCGATCCTTAATCGATGCTGATTTATCCACCAACCATAAGTTTTCATTAATCTACACATCAATGTGATAATGCTATCGACTTATTGTCTAGCCATATCTTGAAGTCTCCAGTGTGGAACACATTGCGAGTTCCATCAAGTTCCTTAAATAAGTTTTAGCTTATAAGCTATTGATCTTGACGTATTCGATTTTCTCGAATGGTACAATTTATCCAGTGTTTAATTTGCCTGCTACATCACAAGTGTGGATATTTCCTTTGCATTTCTGATTCAAGCTCCCATGTATACTCAGGTCCTCTTTTGGAGTCCCACTTAACTTTGACCAGAACTAATCTCTTATGCTTGAGGTTCTTGACTTTCCTGTCTTCAATTTGTAGAGGTCTTTCTACAAACTTGAGTTGTTCATTTACCTCTATATCCTTAAGAGGTACTATTAGTGATTCATTGGCTAAACATTTCTTGAGATTAGATACATGAAACACATCATGTATTCCTGCCATTTCCTCTGGCAGTTGTAGCTGATAGGCTACAGGTCCTATTCTTCTAATAATCTTAAAAGGTCCAATATACCTGGGACTTAGCTTTCATCTTTTGATGAATCTTACCACTCCTTTCCAAGGAGAGACTTTTAACAATACTTTATCTCCTACTTGAAATTCCAATGGTTTGCGTCGGTTATCAGTATAGCTCTTCTGTCGATCACGTGCTGCTTTCAGTTGTTCCTTGACTTGAATGATCTTGTCAGTTGTTTCTTGCACTATCTCAGGTCCAGATAGTTGTTTTCCCCAATTTCTGCCCAACAGACTGGGGTTCGACACTTTCGTCCATAGAGTGCTTCGAATGGTGCAGCATTGATACTTGTTGTAGGATCGTGTACGGACCCGAAATGAGTCGTTCAGAGGCGTTCTACACAATATGAAAGGCGAAAACAGACATATTGTGTGTAAATCAGCAAGATATTCACTAATAACTGTCTTTTGATTGATTTTTGAGCAATTATAAATCTGTAGATACTTCGACAGAGCTTCGCCGTCGGAAAACACACATCCAAGACTGACTGAAACGGAATCACCTAGTCCCTATATATAGATTACCTAATTCCGCTTGAACATGACTCAAGCGGAATCACTATACAAGCGAAATTAACATCTCAAACGAGATTACACGTTTCAAACGGAATTACATTGTAATTCCAAGCGGAATTACTTGTTGACCTCTTCAAGCGAAATTAGCTAGTTCAAGCGGAATTAGCTTTTTGACAAGATTTCTCGATCTCGTGCCCTGAACAATGCAAGACTCGATACAAGACGAAGTCGACAGACGTATGCACCAACAGACTCACCCTCGGATGTTGACGAGTCTTAAGTGTCGAGTCTTCAACGTCTTCAGTCTTTATCAGTCTGATTACTCTCTTTCTTCATCAGTAACAACATGCTCCCCTCGAACACATTCATCTTCCCTCGGATGTTGATTGCAATTTGACTTTCACAGAATCAGGATTGTGCTCTGGCTCTATACTCAGACTTCAGAATCCAGGCTATCCTGCACATCCTCTACCCAAAAGTAAATTTCACAAATTTAACATTTTACAAAATATATACAGACTCCCCCTCAAAATCAACTAGAATGATTTATCAATGATAATTTCTGATGAACCACTTGAAAAACACATATTCAAAATATTTTCTCATTTAAACACATACTCCCCCTCAAGAAATGCTCATCATGTTTACCACTTGGAATTTTGAAAATCAGATTTCCAACATCAGTTGTCGAAAATCTTTTTGGATTTTTCAAAAGTTTATGCTAAAACACACTGAAAATCTTTTTGGATTTTTGAATATAATAAGAATGCAGTAAAGAAATATTTACAGACACTATTTTTGTGAGTTTGTGTAAGAGGATCACATCAGTTTTTGACAAGTCACAAGTACCGTTGAGCTTAGTTACACATTAAGAATTAAACAATTCACTTAGATTGCCGATATACTGATCCACTTAAATTCTTACACAAATTTCAACTGATTCAGGATATGAATTAGGTGTATTAAGAACTTAAACTCATTCATGTGTCCCACCTCTTGAATATACTGTAGGATCGTTTTCAGACCCGAACGAGTCGACCAGAAGAGTTATTCACTAACACAAGTGGCGGAAACACAAGTATCAGTGTTATTTCAGCTAGAATGCACGAGAAATCACTTAAAACTGTCTTTAGATTGATATAAGATCGATTACAATGATGTAGACACTTCGGCAGCACTTCGTTATACTGACCGGAATTTGTTACAAATGAAATAGCACACAAGGTATTTATAGGAAGCCTGATTTCGCTTGAAACTAACTCAAGCGAAATCTCATTTAACTGATTTCGCTTGAAATGAACTAATCAAGTGTTCAAGAGAAATAGGAACTTGTGATTTTGCTTGAAATGATCATTGATCATTTGAAGCGAAATTACCTATAAACACAATTCCTTGATTTCCATGCTATAATCTATCATTCTTCATACAAGACTCGATACAAGACGAAGTCGACAGACGTATGCACTAACAGACTCCCCCTCGAATGTTGACGAGTCTTCAGTGTCGAGTCTTCGGTTGTCAAACCTTTAGTCTTTATCAGTCTGGTCACTTTCTTTAAAATATTCTCCATTGTAAGCATCCACAATCAATCTCTTTCTCTTTCTTGTAATCTTCAGGATCTGAATCTATTTCTACAATCTTCAGACTTCCTCTCGATATCATCAGACTCCCCTTTTCGCTAAACCGGGATCGCAGTCTGGAATTCAATTTCCATAGGTTCTCAGATTGAAACCTGGCACTCATCCAACTCAGGTATCTGAACCTGTCTAACCTGCATACATCTCTACCCAAAAATAAGTTTCACAAATTTAAATTTTTCAAATTTAGAAATCACTTGCAGGTATTATTCAAAAATGATTTAATCTTTGATAACCACTGAAAATACAACTTTTTCATACATTTTTTTTCAAACCTGTTCATCAAGTTTAGCACTTGGAATTTTGAAAATCAGCTCTCCAACATCAGTTATCGAAAATCTTTTTGTATTTTTCAAAATTTATACTAAAACACACTTAAAATCTTTTTGGATTTTTGAATAAAAAGAAAATGCTGTAAAGAAATATTTACAAACAATATTTTTGTGAGTTTGTGTAAGAGGATCATATCAGTTTTTGAGATAAATCACCAACACCGTTAAGCTATAAACATTTTAAGTTTTAAACGATTCACATAGATTGACGATATTGTTGTCCACTTAAACTCAATCTAAAAACTTTCGAAATGCTTACCGATACATTAAGGTATATTAATTTGCACTAAATTCTTATGGACCCCATGATCTCAGCATATCCCCTCATCATGCAATACACTGACTCAAGTAATGCCTTTAAACTTTTATCAACTGTAATTTGTGCGAAAATAAAGCAGAATGAAAATAAAGCAGAATGTTTAAACATTAACAATCAGGTCGATACTTCCGTATACGCAGAGAAAGTCCAATGTTTAAACAAAATAAGAAAATAAAAATAAGTTGAAGTTGTTTAGGCTTTAACCACCAGGTCGATACTTCCGTATACGCAGAGGAGGTCCAAAGCTTAAACGAAACACCAAAGAAAATAAAGCAAAACGTTTAGGCAATAACATCCAGGTCGATACTCACGTATACGCAGAGGATGTCCAATGCTTAAACAAAATAATAAATAAAACAAGTTTAAATCTTTGCAAAATAAAATGCACAATCACAGCGACTTTTCAGCAAAGTTGTGAAAGTTCACAAACTTAACCAGTTTTATATCTTTCGACAATCAGCGATTACTGAGTAGGTACACAATCAAGAAGGACAAAACTAAGTACTATGCTTTTGACCATGTTTCCCACTAGAACAAGGCTTTTTCTTTTAAGTTTGTATCGTTATCGCAAATCTACTAGTCTAGCTGAGCCTACCGTCACATCTTTAGTGAGACCGTTTATCACATTTTAACTTTCCATTTCTTTAGCATGCTGTGATATTCCACTGATGTACTATCATTTCCTCTTTTTTACAACAAAACTCATTTTCATTTTATCATGTTTTTGACTTTTTCAAATTTTCAAATGTTTTTGGATTTTCTGAAATACATACTCCCCCTAAAATACAAAATCATTTAACGAAATTTGAAAACAAACTGTACAAGTAAGTTGACAACTGATATCGAATCGTTTCAAATCGCCATCCACTTGGCATAAACAATCAGAACTCCCCCTTACAACAAACTATTTCCCCATTGATTTCAAAACACTTAAGTTTGTTTTAATCAAATGGTTTTTCCGGAAAATTAGTTTAGTTGATTGATTTTACCAATTGTAGATTAGGGGTTTGGTTCATCACATTGTTTTCCAACCAAATACAATTTGTAGGAAAATACAAGTACAACTTAATGTCCTTGATTTACCACTTGTAGGTAAAAACCTTTTTCAACCAAATACCATATGCAGGTTGAATTCTCAATATGCCGATTCCTACTCCTCACTTACTAACCTGGGAGTTCCGGCAAGTCATACTAGTGACCAATTTTCAATTTTTCAAACAATATAAGAAAGATGCCGATTCATGCTCCACGATTACCAACTTGGGAGCTCCGGTAAGTCAGGTTTTTCAGTTAGAAATTTTCTCCCAAGCCTGACGGTCCTTGGGAGATTCCAAGTTACCATCACTCGATTGCTTACCTGCCATCTTTTTCTCATAAAATTCTTTAACCCCATTAACCTTCCCATCAATCATTTTACCAAACATATTTTGCACTGTGGGATTAAAAGCCTTTTCAATGTCAAATTCCTTCTTTTCAGAAAAGAATTGATTTGAAATTTCAATTTTACCAATTTTAGATTTAAAATTTTCAGCCCTCAATGGTGGAAAATTAACATCATCCATTTGAGGTACTGATGTTTTCAATTTTAAATCAACTTTTGGTTCCTCTGATTTTGTGGAATCAAATTCATCACCAGAACTGTTTCCTGAATTCTTAACAACCCATTTTTGGTTATTAAGTTTCTCTTTTCTTTTGAAACCACTTTTCGAACATTCACCAACTTCATAAATTGAATTTCTCAATAACCTTCTCTTTCAGTTTACCAGAAACTCCCTGTTTTGTTTGCATTGCATTTGGACAATTCCTAGCAATGTGACCAACTGTTTTACATTGAAAACAGGTTCTCGTCTCTATCTTCTTCTGAGCAACACTTTTCTTCATTTCTTCTTGCTTTTTGGCAAGGAATTCTTTGTTAGTCTCCTTCCAGAATGAACTCTTTTGTTCTTTTTCAGCACTTGTTCCTGAAACAAAAACAATTTTTGGTTTATAAATTTTCTCATTTTTATAATTTTTCGGTGGTATAAAACCTAGTCCATTCTTTTTGAAATTACCGTTATGGTTTGGTTTCTTTTGAAAACCCGAACCAGAACTATAACCTTTTTCTTGTTTAAGCGTTGTTGAACTCTTGAGGTGTAATGATTTGGTTTTCCAGAAAGATTTAAATCTTTTATTTCAGAAATATTAATTTCTGTTAGTTTGAAAACCTTTTTAATCATTTCAGTTTTCACACCTCTTATTGGAAAAACCTCATCAGAATATAATTTGTCAGAATCTTTCAAAGTATATGCTACTTTGATCGGTTCGTTATCCAAATTAGATTTTGATAACAAAAACTCTTTATTAAACACCCGTTTTCCCTGTTTGTCCTTTTGACTTGATGTGTCGGACTTTGACTTTGATTCAGATTTTGACTCCGACATTGACTCCTCTGTTTCATCCTTATCCAACACCTGATCGACCACCTTTTTTATTAATTCGGACTCATGATCAGTATCGGACGACGTGAACGTGACATCTATACTTTCTGGCAAATTTTCTGATGACTCAGACTCCCATTGTAAATTTGTTGCCTTTTCGACTCTTTTAGAATTCGGATTTCTAGGAGAATATCCATTTTCAACCGGGGGTGGACATTTGTTATAGACAACACTTGGTTTGTTACTAGAAATCTTCACTTCATCATCTTCTTTTGTTTCAGACTTCTTCTCTTCCGAAGTCTTCTCTTCTTCAAACGTCTTCAATCCTTCCACTATGGGATAAATCATGTCAATAACAAAAGTAGAGCATGAGTAACTTTTTAATAATCTGTTAACTCTCTCAGTTTCAATTCTCTGAGTTTCCAGTTTCAGCTCAAGCTCAGCACACTTTTCAGTGTAATAGTTGACATTGTCAAGCCGTCTCATGTATGCCCCTTTGAGTGTATTCATTGCTACAGCTTGTTCACTGTTCGACTCGGTGTACTTATTCATCTCTCTGTTCAAAAATCATATGATTCTTTTAGCCTTTTTATATTGTGTAGCAGCTCATGGTTTTGTTTTATCAAAGAATCACAATTTATACACTTCTCAGGAACTTTGACTGCATCAGCATCTGTTTTGATTTCAAATTCTGGAACTTCTTTGACTATTCTCACTTGAACTTCTTCTTTAGCCTTTTTCTTTTTCTCAGCTTCAGCTTGTTCCTGTTCCTGTTCTTCTTCCTCTTCATATCTCTTCCATTTCTCTTCTTCAGCTTTCGCAATTTGTCTATATTTTTCTACCCAATATTCATCAGAAGCATTAGCAACACAACATTTATGATTTGTAGATTTGTTCGGATCATAATCATCCCAGTTGAAATTTTCCCAACTAATTCCTTCAGGTAACTTTTCATCATCTTGATTTATCAGACATGCTTTAGTGTTAGCTGGAATATATTTGTCCCAACTTAAACCTTCTGATGATTTCTGATCTTCTTTATTCACCAAACATGCTCTCTTTGAATCTTCAATCACTTTCCTACCATGTGCCACTTGAGGTTCTTGCTGTTGTGGAGCAACTTAATGATAGATGGATTTCCTATAGTAATCATTGTTGTTGAAAGGATTTTGAGCTCCACTTGCTTCGCGATTAGTGCACTCCCTCTTGAAGTGTCCTTTCTCCCTGCAACGAAAACAAGTAACTTTAGATTTATCAAAACCTAAATTAGAAACAAATGCATCACGGAAGTCATCTCTTCCTGTGATCTGTTTGAATTTCTCAGCTCGTCTTAACACACTAGCCAAACACCATTTTATATCCATCAATTCCATCTCCTCAGCATCGATTTGATCGTAATCCGCTCTTGTCAACATAGGATTTCCGATTTTACCTGCCACTAAACTTCCATACGACTCCAAAACAGTTCCCAACAAAGACATGTGACTTTTTGCGACTTCTTCAGAATAACCTTGATCATTTTCAAGATTTAATACAATATTGCATTGTAGCTTCTTGCCATTCTTGGCTGTGGAAGAATGCGGATCAAATTTTGGAAATGACATAAATCCTGTTTTGTTGCTAGATCCCTGAGATGAACTTTCTGAAGAACTTTTTGCATTGTAAGCAGTTTCAACTTTTGGAGAAAAATTGGTCTTATCACTAACACCACTTTTGAAATACAATCCGATGTCTTGTTCTCCATCATAGTTCTTCATCCTAGCAATCTTTCTTTGCTCCATCTCTTGAGCTTCAAGATGTTTAATAAACTCTCCCAGTGTTAGCTTTTTATATTCCTTTCTATTATTCCTCAACATCATCAGATACGTTCCCCAAATATCATGTGGTAACACATCAGCTAGTTTCTCAATCAATTCATCTGTATCCTTTTTTATGCCTAATTTTGTCATATTTTTCACCAAGTTACAATATCTTTCAATAATCTGCTTGGTGTTTTCTGTTTTCAAACCACGGAAAAGATCAAATTCTTTCTTCATAAGTGACATTTTGTTCTTGAGCATATCATCACTTCCCAGAAATTTTGATTCTAATTCATTCCAAATCGAATATGCACTTCCATCATGTTAAAGAAGAATCAATATGTCCTCTTTAATCGCTTGCTGTAATAGACTAACCAACAATTTCGCATCTCTATACTTCTTCTTTTCATCAGCACTCATTTCTCTAATTGGCATTATCTGATTATTGTTCTTTGTTGGTCTTTCATATTGAACTTCAGTATGTTCCCAAGCATCCAAATGATAAGCTTCAACCCAGTTACCAAAACGTTCAGACCAACCATTATAATCATCAATATCCAAAAGCTTAGGTGGTTTTTGTGATGTCCCCGTCTCATTTTCAAGTAATGTACTTTGAGTCACAGTCATCGGACTAGCAAAAGCGTTATAAAACTCGTTCTCCATGTTTTGTTTTTCAAAAGGTAACAAACAGGCTATTCAAGCGGAATATTAACTTTCAAGCGAAATAGTTTTTCAAGTGAAACTACCACTGAAGCGCAATCAAGATTTTGAAACTGAATAACAAGTTTCAAGCGGAATCAACAGAATTTCTCAAGCGAAACCTGTTCAAGCGAAATCAATCTAATATTTCAAGCGAAATATTGATTTCAAGCGAAATCAACTCCAATTCTCAAGCGAAATCAAACCAAAATGCACTCTCAAGCGAAATTAACAAGAACTATTCAAGCGAAATCAGCATGATGTCATACTCTCGGTCTGATTTTTGTCCAATTGATCAAGCAAATGGTCTAATTTGATTCTCAAACTTTCTAGGGTTTGTTAAAACAGCATTATGCACATGATATGTGAAAATCAAACGTTTTTAACCGTGAAAACTTTTTCAATTTTGAAAGAAGGTGTAGAAGTCAGAAAATAAAGCTGAATTGGTATGAACTCTTCCTCCTGAGCTCTGATACCACTTGTAGGATCGTTTTCAGACCCGAACGAGTCGATCAGAAGAGTTATTCACTAACACAAGTGGCGGAAACACAAGTATCAGTGTTATTTCAGCTAGAATGCACGAGAAATCACTTAAAACTGTCTTTAGATTGATATAAGATCGATTACAATGATGTAGACACTTCGGCAGCACTTCATTATACTGACCGAAATTTGTTACAAATGAAATAGCACACAAGGTATTTATAGGAAGCCTGATTTCGCTTGAAACTAACTCAAGCGAAATCTCATTTAACTGATTTCGCTTGAAATGAACTAATCAAGTGTTCAAGTGAAATAGGAACTTGTGATTTCACTTGAAATGATCATTGATCATTTGAAGCGAAATTACCTATAAACACAATTCCTTGATTTCCATGCTCTAATCTATCATTCTTCATACAAGACTCGATACAAGACGAAGTCGACAGACGTATGCACTAACATATACTCCCGTATCCAGATCCCAATATTCAGTCTTACAGGTGAGTATACCACAGATGATATCTGTAAGGGGTTAGATGCGAAGACCGTGAGAGCTCAGGTCAGAACTTCCGTTCAGTAGAGAGATGACGACTTCGACTTTTGGTGGGTCCCCTTTAGAGGATCTTTTTTACAACAGCACATGATTAGCATTATTATTACTACTACCGTCTCCACCATCACATTCATAGATATGGATTCATCTAGAAATCCATATTGCGCTCGTCGTACTTCCAGACGAGTCGCTCTCCCACCTGTCGCATTCTTTCACTACTTTCTAAAATCTCCTCGCCAAATGTCCTAAGTTCTTGTACATTATCTGCACTCATTGGGGGTGCAGGTTCTAGGACTGGGTTCGGAAACTGGTGTGCGGGTTCCTGGTATGGGGGTGTAGGTGCCTGGTATGGGTAAGGGTTTTCTAAGATCTCCCTAATGAATACATCATTATCGTAATAGGGATCTAGAGGATCTAACCCTGGATAGGCTCCTAGGTTCGGCATGGGTATGTCTTCGTGTATCGGGTAACGTTGCACATAATCCCTATTGTCATCCCACCATGGGTCGTAATTTGGGTTTAAGGGATTTGGTACGGGTACCCTAGGTATTTCCCCCAGATTAAAATCATGCATTTCTACTTGATTTTCGGGGTTTTCTATCTCCATCGGTTGGTCAGGAATTGGTGATTGTGGTTGGGGTGCTATAATTTGTTCCAGATTAGGGTCAGCTGCAGTGGTTGCTAAGATATGGATATTGGCTATACCCCTATTAATCATATCCTGGGTATAAGCATCGGTTTCTCTTTTAGCTGCTGCTAGTGCTCTCTGGTCTTGTAACTTTTTCATACGCTTCCTACGCTCATGTGCCCCTCGACTGAACCATCCCCTCTTTTTCTGAGAGAATGGCTCTTCAGACTGAGCCTTAAACACGAATATTCCTTCTTTCGTATCAGCAGAGTACCCTGAGAGGGCAGGCTGAGAAGAGGCACCTTCGCTTCTAGGCGAACCAGACGATTGACGGTACGCGTCAGATGGTCCTTGGTCGCTCATACTGTAAACTAACAAATAGTCAAATAACACATAACAATAAAATACAATTATGCACGTATTTCCATAATTTATTTCCTAACAGACTGAATTTTGGTGTCAGCAGAACACTTCTGTGGCTGAATCAGTGGCTTAGCTCTGATACCACCTTCTGTCGCAACCCCCGTCCTCCTATTCAAATACAGGAACGGGAGGCCGCGAGCCAGTTTCGGTGGTATCACGTATTGTCTAATTTGGCAGCGGAATTTTTCATCAGGACCGTAGTTAGGAAACATTTGATCAGAGTAAAATACCACACTTTCATTATATTAAACACATGGGATAAAACTCAAGTTTGCAATACACACATTTTCAAAGGAATAAATCCTTAGTTTAATAAAAACATTTATTTTAGGTAACTCTATTGCCACTTTTCCAAGCCTTCAGTGCTGTCCAGCTGGCTTCTATTTGGCTTTCACATTTTGTTACCTGAAACGCGGTTAAAAACATTTTATCAGTGGGAAATACTGGTGAGTGAATCCCAGTTTAATCAAGTTTAAATAAAAACCATTGTACAGTATTGAGGGCGATCTCGCAATTACATTTGTTTCCAAGTTATAACAATTATCACCCGTGGTACTGTCAGACCCGACTTGTGGAAATGTTACCCCTCCAGTAACAAATTTTGTATACAAAACCCCAACATACCCACGATAATTGTATCCTTACAAATACTCAATAACTGTTTAATATATAATTAATCGTGTGAGGTTTTGTAAAAACAGTTAACAAAAGGTTTACAAAAAGTGGATCAATTCACATTGCTGTCTTAGATTATCCTTTAGGGTTTCCTGAGAATTATCTATAATTTACACAAATGCACACGCGTTAGTATAATAACCCATTTTAACATTAGTAATACCCTCCCCGAGACGGCATTCCAACGACTACGTCGGGCAGAACCACGACAGCCGTTACGGAACCCTAGATCAATCGGGCAGAGTATCTAATACGTATCCAGGGGTTATGATACTTACAACGGAGCAGAACTTCGTTATTTAGGGGGGTATTAGACCCGTATATTATGCCTACTATCAGATTTTCATGATTGAGAAAAGAAAGTGAGCGAACAGACTGAAGATCCGATGGCCTCTACTTATAGGGCCTGTTTTTTACTTTTACGCGGCCCGCGTAAGAGTAGGCAAAGGCCTACGCGGCTCGCGTCAACTCTGGTCAACGCGTAGGTAATCCGGATCAGCTTAGTAGGCTCGACATGTGTTGGGCCACGTGGCGGCCCAGGGTTCAGCCAGCTTTCACCTTCGCGCGGCCCGCGTAGGGGTTGAGGTGAGGCTTACGCGGCCCGCCTCAAACCCAAAAATTCCATTTTTAATTATTTTTAATAATATTTAAGGTATTCGGGGCCCGTTTTCACGTATGGGGTGTTTTTAGGGACATATTGGGATATTTTAAATATTTTTAGGGTGTCGGAAAATATTCGGGAGAGTGTCGGTTTAATTTAGAGTTGTTATAGTGTTACAAATAGATATAATTTTTTTTAGAGTAAAGTGTCATTTTGGTCCCTATGGTTTGGGCAGTTTTGCCAGTATAGTCCAAAGATTTCATTTATAGCCTGTGGGTCCAAAAACTTTTCACCATTGCCATTTTGATCCAACTAACTTAACTCCATCTATGAACTCCGTTAAGTCAGGTACATTTTAACCCATTTTCTTCAACCTATTTTGAATAAACAGAAAGCAAGCAACTCTATGTTCCGTTTCATGCTTAAATGGCTATCCCACCCACGCGCCAGAATGCTTTCAAATCCTCCGCTCTGATTTCATGGAGATCCATACCTCTCATTCTCTCTCCACCCCCCCCCCCCCCTCTCGCTCTCTCTAATAACCTATCACATATATCCCGTACAATACTTTATAACCGCAGACCGGTAAGCAGCAACAAACAATCAGCTGACACTTCACTCTGGCGAGACAGGGCAGACACTTCACTCCGGCGATCTATCAAAGGTGAGAATCTGGCCGGGGTTAGCTAGAACAGGAAGATACTTCGATTTCCGTTCACTTTTAATTCCCGCGTCAATAGATTTTGCTGAAACATGAAATTAGATTATAACAAAGTAGCACCCTATCTTACTCAACCTGTTCATGTGTTAAAAGGAGACTCTGTTGTAGCAGCATTCTCTTATAATGAAACTAATATCAGTTATGGAATTGATTTTTTGCCGGTAATTATGTTTGTTCATATCGTTTGTTTTGTTTAGATACATATATAAAAAAATATTCATAGATTGCTATGTTTGAGATACACACATTCAACTGTATACGATAAAATGTTATATTCATCACATAAGGTCTTCTAAGAGGAGTCCATGGTCACATAGGTTGAAGATAATGGGTTAAAAGGAGATGGTTTAATAAATGAACTATTATAAATATAAGAAAACGACAAAATTTTACCTGACTTAACAGAGTTCTTGAATGGGGTTAAGTCAGTGTCAGTTGGACCAAAATGGAAATGCTGAAAAGTTTTTAGACCCACAGACTATAAATGAAACTTTTGGACTATACTGGCAAAACTAACCAAACCACAGGGACCAAAATAGCACTTTACTCTTTTTTTATATAATTCTTACACTGTATACTTAGAAATTTATTCTGTAGTATACTTCCACTAAAACCAAAAATTTATATGATGTGGGTGACCAAACAGTTATATAATGTGGGAGATATTTTTTATGTTTCCTTGTTTTCCCATCAAATATGCTCCAAGTTTATTATATTATTCTTTTTAGCTCTAAGTTTATTATATTATTATTCTATTTAAATAATAACTGTAGTTAATGGCTCGACGACGCATCTTTGTGGTGGCTAAGCAATCAAGATAAACATGATTGATAGTTTACTAATTACTATAATGTACATAATCACGTGTTTGTTTATATTTACGTATAGCAAATGTATCTCGTTTGGTCAACTGTTCTCACCTCCTCTGATACCATAACAAAGAAATATAAAAGGGTAAATTTAGTCATAATTGTAAAGCTACGATTAAGAATTAACTTACGTGGCAAATACTAACTTTATATAATAATCTTCAGTTGTTGATGATTTTTACCGGTTAATTATTGATAAGCATGTCAAAATCATTTTTGGTGGCTAAGAATGAAATTAACCAACAAGTTGTGAATAGTAATCTCTCAACCTTTAAGGGTCGTTTCGTCTTTAGTAGGATTGGTTTTGCAATTCAAAAGGGGGTTGCGGCGCAGCTTGTTGCCCGTTTACCTGCCACTTGTTTGTAATTTGCTAATTTGGAATAATATTGTTCATTATATTTAAGCATAAAAAAAAATAGAACAAAAACTGTTTGTTACCTATATTAGAAATTTAAATTCTTCTATTTTTTTAAATACCTTTATTTGGAGAGGGCATATACATATGTTCCTATTCATTAAAGGAACGGAATGAGAGTCTTTTATTTATTTAAAAAAAGTTAATTGAAGTTAGTTCCGAAAACAACATATTTTGTTTGAATATTACAAAACTTAAAACTAAGCGTTAGTTGTTTTATAATTATAAATCTCATATGAATGGGAACAACTCATGTTCTGTGTAGTCATGGTCCTCTACTTGCGGTATGGTGTTTTTGATCATGCTCTACCTCTTGAGCATATCAAGGATAGCATACCTTTTATATTTTGTGGCGAGGACGCTTGAATGGTGTCTGGGAAGATGCTCTTGAACGATTTTGATTAACCCAGAAAACATACTTTACCGATGCATGTAACATGTCATGTCGAATCTTTGTATGACAAAACTGAGAAATAAAAAAAGGTGAAGAGAGTGATGTATGGAGTCTTGTGAGGGAAAAATGTAGTAAATGGGAAAGAAATCGGAATATCGATAGTGAGTTCTAGCTTGTTTTGTCCAACACCATCAATGAGTTCCTTGATTGTGAGCCTTTAAAATTTAAGATGGAATAATGTGAGCTTTAAGCTCGGTGGAACAGATGGTAGTGGTAGATTGATAGCTATTGATCATGCAAAGCAACTTCTTCGGTGCTTTCTTTTTTAAATTTCACCCCTCGATGGAAATTATGGGATAAAATGATGCATTGAAATGGGTATTGTTGATGCAACAAATGAGAGACCAAGGATGGTAGCTATGCTGATTAGGCAAAAGGGTTGAAGGGTTCAACTTTGGCTAACGCAGGTCGTGGGGTCCCCCCACGTTTGCAAGACGTGGAAGGAGGTTCACTAGTTTATTGTTGTTGTTTGCTGAAGATCCTTCTCTGAGGTATACTCAGATTCGGATGTAGGAGCAAACGGAATGTGTGTGTTGGATGTGAAAGTGAGTGACTTGCATAAAGCAAATACTCAATGTGAATGACCAGAGTTTAAGGAAACAAGCCTGGCCGAGAATGTCCCAACTCAGTAAATGAAGTGTCACTTATATAGGAGAAGATATCTCCCAAAGAGGCACTCATTTGACTAGCGTCCTTGCTTGCAGCGAGGGGCTTACCCTTTCGGGGGTTAAAGCCTTTTGACCCCTGGATAATAGCGTGTACTCTGCGGACCTGCATTGCTTTTGCGGCTGTGGGTTGGTGAAGCAATCTCTGGATGTGACTGGCTACTGTTTCCGTATTGCTTTTCACAGCTTTTTAACCATTGAACCATTTAACCCTTTGAGCGTTTACATATTTAGTCATTTTATTTAGTCTTGGGCTACCCCCGTCATCAGGTATTAATTTTTTTTAATGGTTTTATGAATTTTAGCTTTTATTCATACATCAAATGTAAGGTTATTCGGTTACAACTCTTTCGTGCAAATTGTAAAAAACAACGTGTATTTGTCTAAATGATATAGTTATAAAACATATGTTAATAACTAACTACTCGGCATTATGTTTATAATTATGCTTTTGTTATGCATATAATTACGCTCCATATGCCTATAATAACGAACCACTATAATTGCATGATATGGTATTACTATCATACTATAATTAAGTACCATTATTTTCTATGTTCTTTAATCTCTCATATCTGCATTTTACCCTTCGACATGCACAAATGTGTAGGTTACTGTCTAATAACGAAATTTTGGAAGATTTTACGCATACACGTACCTAAGTATATTTTATGTTTAATAGTATATTTGAGTTTTTAGTACCTACATATATACATCATCAAGACATCACATATTATTTCAAACATACGCATACATATGTAGACTCTTACTAGCGTGTTTCAGAGTTCTAGGTGCCTAAACCCATGTCGTATAGTGTGTAATAATGCATTCTAAAATTGTTAGGTTGTGCGGTATGGTAATGGTCCTCCCTTGGAGGATGGTCCGCCACGTAAGCGCCACGTAAGATGGGCATGAGGATGGGGCAAAGAGGATGGAGGTATGGAAATGGGGGGATGGACCTAAAAAGTATATGTATATATTGTATGTATAGGTGAGTGTGAGAGAGGAGGGGCTGTTTTTTTGTCATCTTGTGAACGTCGCCAACGTCCTGGAGAGGACGGCGAGGACGAAACCGGGAGGGGGCGGCATGGTGTTTGGCCCGGCGCCAGACCAGAACGAACCAGGGACTAGCCCCATACCGTCCAGCCTTATGTACCGTGTGTATCATTAAGAACTTCAAACATATCTTTCAATATACATATATTTTATAGGAGACATTTTTCGTGTGTAGGTAACAAAAAACCATATGGTATATACATACGCACATATATCAATCAGTTGTGATGACGGGGGTAGTCCAAGACCAAATATGAATGATTTAAATACGTAAATGCCCATAAGGCAAAATGGTTCAAAGGTTAAAAACCTGGGAAAACGAGATAAAGTAGCACGAAACAGTAAGAAGTCATATCTCTAGATTACTTCACCAACTTGCCAGCCGCAAAAGCAATGCAGGTCCTCAAAGCACACTCTATTATCCAGGGGTCAAAAGGCTTCAACCCCCGAAAAGGCAAGCCCCTCACTGCAAGCAAGGTCACTAGTCAAATGCATTCCTCTTTGGGAGATGTCTTCTCCTATATATTTGACACTTCATTCATTGAAGTGAGGACATGCCTGGCCAGTCAAGATTCCTTAAAACTCTGGTCATTCATCGCGAGTACTTGCTTCATGCTAGTTACTCCCTTTCACATCCAACACACACCTTCTGTTTGCCCTTTCATCCGAATCTGAAACATACTTCAGAGAAGAACCTTTTGCAAACAACAAGAAATAACTAATGAACCTCCTTCCACGTCTTGCAAACGTGGGGGGACCCCACGACCTGCGTTAGGCTAAGTTAAACCCTTTAACCCTTTTGCCTAACCAACCTCGCTACTATCTTTGGTCTCTCATTTGTTGGATCAACAAGTTGCAAAAAAAGATGTTTGCACATATGTATGTAACAAAAAATAAACATTTACACTTAGGTAGAAAAAATAGATGCTTACATATGTATAGGTAACAAAACAATAGATATAAGAAATCTATATTAACTCTAAGACATAATTCAGATCTACGTATACACATACGTGAATTCAATAGATTAGCCGTTATCTTGTTTTTACCTAAGGATTTAGTTTTTTTTATTGAGTTAATTACCCAGATAGTCCCAGTGGTTCACCATTTTTCACGTTTAGTCCCCATCTTTTCAAAATAGCATGTTTGCTCCCTGTGATTTAACAAATTGTTACTTGGACAGTCCCTACATTAGATGGGGGTTAACTTTTGCTGTTAAGTGAGTGTGAAATGACCAAAATGCCCTTACTTATAAATAAAACATAAAAAAAACAAACCCACCCCACCACCTTCTCTCTTTCTTTCTCTCTGCTTCTTGCCCTAGAACACAGTGAACGTCCATAACCACCACCTGGAAACCTCCAAACACACACACACGCGCGCTAGAAATAAGGGGTCACCGGAAAATCGCCATTACAATAATCTGTTCTAACGCAACCAAAATCCCCATAAAAAAATGAAGAAATCAATCACCCAAACTCCCAACACTCAATCCCCATCGCCAATCAAACCACAACACATTCAAATTCAAACAAATAACCACTCCTAATCGGTAGTAGTTCCCGTTAATGGGTGGATTGAGAATCGCCCGTTTTCTCAAAAGGTTCACAGTCGATTTATTGTCTTCAAAACCCCATAATTTTCAACCTAATTTTGTTATTCATCGTCTCATTAGACCTCTAAATCCCAATTCAATACCTCATTGTTTAATACCCACTACTAGATTTTATAAATTTAGGGGCTTTTCTCATTTTTCGACTGCTGCAAACCCTATTTTTTATCTGAGTAGTTACGAAGATGAACAAAAATTTGCAGATGAATTGGTTGTGCGAGATGAAGATGAGGATGAGTTGGGAAAGATCTCTGTCAAAGCCATCTTTCTCTGTACAAGGTTTTGTTTTTTCAGGGTGTTGTAAAAAATGGATGCTAATTTGACCGATTCATCGTTTAAATCGATGTTAATTTAGGATTCATGGTAATTTCTAGTAATTTCTGCCACCATCCTTTTAACACAAATTCTTGTAATAGCAATTTTTCGGTGACCCCTTATTTCTTGTGTGTGTGTGTGTGTGTGTTTGGAGGTTTGCAGGTGGTGGTTATGGCCGTTCATGGTGTTCCAGGGCAAGAAGCAGACAAAAATAAAGAGAGAAGGGGGTGGGGTGGGGTGGGGTAGGAATGGCAATGGGTCGGGTATTGGTAATCCTATACCCATACCCGGTTGTAAAATCGTGTCCCATACCCGACCCAATACCCACCGGGTAATTACCCGTCGGGTATCGGGTATACCCGTCGGGTATCGGGTATACCCGCGGGTATCGGGTATACCCATTAGTTTGTTAAAAGATATACGTTGGGATTTCCAAATACATTTGTTTACTATTTTAATTATTATATAATTTTATTTATACAACTATTATAAACAAAAAATATACATTACATGCATATAAGTTATATTATAAATTAATAATAACTTTATAATACTTATACAATTACATGTATATACTTCACACGATATAAAATATAAATACTATTATCAAATACATATACAAAAAAAATATTTTTTCACATTATGAACATACTAAAATAAATCACTAATAGACAAAGGTTAATGAAAAATAAAAATCAAAATTAAAAAATTCGGGTATATGATCGAGTATATAGTTCGGGTAAACGGGTATGTGATTTCGGGTAATCGGATCGGGTATCACCTAATCCCATACCCGACCCATACCCGCAAAAATTTTTAGAACTGATCCCATACCCGGCCCAATACCCATCGGGTATCGGGTATACCCGTCCCATTTGTGTCGGGTTTCGGGTATACCCGTCGGGCTCGGGTATTTTTGCCATCCCTAGGGTGGGGTGGGGGTGGGTTTGTTTTTTTTATGTGTTATTTATTAGTAAGGGTATTTTGATCATTTCACACCCACTTAACACCAAAAGTTAACCTCAATCTAGTGTACGGACTATCCGAGTAACAATTTGTTAAACCACAGGAAGCAAACATGCTATTTCCACAGGGACTATGCAGACAATTAACTCTAACATTATATCCTTGAATCCTAGACCCTGGTTTACAATCTTTTATCGTTTTATCCTTCATTCGCAGGTTTCAAACCTTTTTCTTATCCATTATTCGAATCATTAGTTGTGGAGACTGCTCCACATGCTTCCTTGATTGCAACTGAAACAATCGAATAGATCATGTCGACTGCAAAAAAAATTGAGCGAAGCCTCGCCGACCTTTGAAAGGAATGCAAATTCTCATTAGAGAGAGAAAGGGACAATAATCAATGATTTAGCTAAAGAATTTTAAATACATACACTTAGGGGGTATTTGTTTTTTGAAAAAAAGCACTTCATAACCTCTTATGTCTGCACCACGCAGACCACGTGCAGTCGTTTGAGTCTGCAGCGTGTTTGATTTTTGGAAGAGATTTCATTAAAAAAGGTCTTCTAGACCTCTTCCTCGCGTAGATCTGGACTCACATCTTCAAACCTCTTTAAGGCTTCTCTCCTCTTTCAAAACACAATCGGGTGAAGCAAAAAAAAAAAACACCTGGAGATGGAAAACTCTGAAACGTAGACAACGTCAGGCCTAATGAAGCTTCGCAGATCCTCCGTCATACCGAACGTTTCAAGGTCCGGCTCCGACGGCGATTTAGAAGAAGACGGAGCTGACATAATCGATAGAGACCGAATTTGATTGGCGAGTGAGAGAAGAGTGGCGTTATTCAACTGATCGATTTTTCTGGAAGCGTCGGCCATAATGTCTTTGGATGTTCCATTAAGGATGACGCATGCTTTGCTAGTGGGATTCCTTCATCGGATTTGCAATTGACGTTCTTACCACTCTGAATTACCCGAGGATGAGGTTTGCTTGCTGTTTGATTTTGACTTACCCTTTTTTTTAGGGTTTTGTGGTCGAAGTAGTCAGAATTTGGGGTTTGTGGTGTTGTTACTGATTGGGTGTTGGAATTATTTAATTATTGTTAAAGTAATTGCGATGCTTTTGTGTATTTGTGCTTTGGATTTGGGATATTGCATGTGTTGACTGTTTTTGCACTTTGGATTTGGGATGTTGCAGGTGTTGATCTTTCTTTGGATCTGTGGAATGGCGTCAGTTTGCTTAGGATGAATGCGGTTGTAGTTTGCTGAATTTTTTATTGTTATTCATGTAAGATTAAATATATTATGTTTTAATATTTAATCTAGTAGCCATTATGATCATTTACATTATATAGGTCAAAATATATAACAACCTATTAAATAATTAGTTAGTAATTGTTGATGGACCATATTACCCTTATTAACTAATTAGGTTTCCTCTTGGGTGCTTATATAAGGAGACTTATGTAGAGGTTAAAAGGTTACACACTTAGACATATAACCTAATTAGCATAACATCAATTCGACCTCCCTCTCCATAACCGATCTCCCATATCGGTTTCATAATCACCATCATCAGTCAGCACCCTAAGGAGGAACCAGATCACACTAACAAATATGTCGAACTCCATGGCATCATCTCTCACTGGATTCTCCTCTGCACTGTCTGCTGTAACAGGTATGTTTTCATGTTTTCCATTATGTTTAGAACAAAACTGATCCAACATGTGGTATCAGAGCATATGTTGATTAGTCGGTTCTGTTTTCGTATCCTTAATTCTGGCATTGAAATCTGGAAAACATAAGTTTTGAAAATTTAATGAACATCATGGGTGGTTTCGAGTCTGATGTGCCGAGATCAATTTTTTCAGAAAAAGAATGTTATATAAATGACTCGAAATCATAATGGTTAAAATCAAGTCCGAAATCTGTTTATAAAAAGCCTTAAAATTCAGGTTTCAGGTTCCAGAATTATGTTTTATTTTTTTAGGGTTCATCACATGTTCTTAGGAAAATTCGAAAATTCCTTATGTTTTAGAATATGATTCGGATTATTGAGTGTTTTTCCTGTTTTGATCTGATTTTGTCCTCTAAAGACTTTCGAAAACTGTTAAAAGATAAACAGATTATAATTTTCGAAATACTTGATAAATTTAGATCATCACTAAAACAGGAAACCATATCTCAAATCCCTAAGAATTCGAATTTTCAGTTATGTTTTCACATTAACAGCTGTTAACAGGAGTTTCGAGATCACTTTTAACGACCTGAGACCAAGATCTCGACTCGAGACTACAAGGTCTCGACTCGAAATCATAAGTGTTCTCAAATCTTTACAACTCGAGACAACGATTTCGACTCGAGACCATAAGGTTTCGACTCGAGACCACTGAGGTTTCGACTAAGGGCTTCAATCTTCACAACTCGAGACCATGGTTGTGACTCGAGACCTCATTATGGAGTCGAGATCTCATAAAACACAGTAGTCGAGACCATGATTACGACTCGAGACACTGAGGTTGCGACTCGGGACCTTAATGAGTCGAGACCTCATAATGTTACAAGATGAGTCAAGACTTGACTCGAGATCTCACTCGAGACCTCATAACTGAGTTCGATCCGCGCTAACAGGTGGTTTGCTATTAAATAATTGGTTTTTGTAAATACTTAGTTAATTAATCTGAATCAGATAATGTTTTACAAAACCAAAATAGCTTAACTTGAATGAGCTTCTGATGTATTATTTCTGGCCAAAGCTGATTCGATACATCTACTTATCGTTCAAGTATTACGAAAGCTATGTTAAGTGTGCATAACAAACGTGAAAGTCTTAATATCTAGCCAAAGATGATTTAATTCTTTCATGTATAGCATGCTTAACAAGTGCATAACTAACGTGATTGTCTCAATTTCTGTCCAAAGCTGATTTGTCACAAACACTTTGCACACATGCTTAAATGATTACACTTCTGGCCAAAGCTGATTTGTCTTCGTTTAAGTAGAAGTTTAACTAAGTCTATTATTTTGATGTTAGTAATAGACAATATCACAGCTTCATAATTATAATGGTCATTATTTATGCCTGCCTTAGTATTGCGTGCCCTTAGATCACATTAGGACTTCTTCCCTAGTATCATAACTTGCTCATCTTATTTCCACTGTCAGCACCCAATTGCGGGATTCCACCTTTGACTGGTGATAACTTTGCTGCATGGAAGGATGCTCCCATGCTTACGCTTGGATTGCTGGACTTTGACTATGCTCTAAGAGAGAATAAGCCAGCGGACCTTACTCCACAAAGTACTATTGCTGAGCAGTTGACTCATGAAAAATGGACTAGGTGTAACCGCATGTCTCTCATGTTTATGAAGCAGTCCATAAGCAATGCAATCAGAGGAGCCATTCCTGATTCTGAAGATGATAAAACCTACTTGGCTTCTGTGGAGGCGCAGTTCAAGGGGACGTCTAAAGCACACGCTAGTACCCTTATCCTCAAGCTGGTGACAACTAAGTATGATGGGAGGAGCGACATTCGCGAGCACATCATGATGATGAATGACATGGTCAATAAGCTGAAGGGGCTGGAAATAGAAATCAGTGATGGTTTCCTCGTTCATTTCATCATTACTTCGCTTCCTTCGCCCTTTGAAGAATTCAAGATCAATTACAACACTCAGAAGGAAAAATGGACGATGAGTGAGCTGGTCGCTATGTGCGTACAGGAGGAAGAGCGTATGAGGATGGATCGCACTGCTGATGTTGCTAACTTCACCACCTCCAACGCTAAGAAGAGGAAGAACAATCATCAGAGGAAGGATGCTTCGAAAGTCCAAAGGCCCAATCTCAATACAAGTGCACCTTCCAGCTCTAAGAACTCCTTAGGCAAAATCCACTGCAAGTTCTGTAAAAAGGTAGGACATATGTAGAAGGAATGCCCTGACTTTAAGGAGTGGCTGGCTAAGAAAGGTAACGATTATTTTATGATACTTGAGTCCTATAATTTAAATGTTCCTGCTAATTCTTGGTGGTTTGATTTTGGTTCTATGGTTCATGTTACCAATTCAACTCAAGGGTTCCTTACAACCCGGAAGCTGGAAAGAAACCAAAGAACTCTTAAGGTTGGGGATGATCGAGAATTAGAAGTGAAGGCCATCGGAACATTACAATTATTTATGAAAACTGGTTTATGTATTAAACTTTATGATACCTTATATGTTCCTGAGGTAACTCGGAACCTTGTATCAGGACCAAAGTTAGACATGGACGGTTTTATTGTTTCCCATGGTCGTCGCAAACTCTTTATCCTTTATGATTCTGTTCTTTATGGTACTGGTATTCTGGATTGTGGTCTCTATAGATTAGAACTAGATGATAATTTTTCCAAATCTTTTTTGTCATATAATATTAATGAATCACTCACAAAGATGAAAGAGAAACGAGACTTAGAGACTTCGTCCATGTTGTGGCATCAACGTTTAGGCCATATCTCAAGAGAATGATGAAATCATCTCGTAAAGGATCAAGTCTTACCTCCTCTCGATTTCTCTGATTTTGGAACATGTGTCAAATGTCCTAAAGGTAAAATGACATTAGCGAATAAGAAAGGTGCCACTAGGAGCTCTAATTTATTAGAACTCATTCACACTGATATTAGTGGTCCCTACCAAATCGCCTCCATAACAGGACATACTTCATTTATCACTTTTATTGATGATTATTCTCGTTACATGTACTTGTATCTAATTAAGGAAAAGTCTGAATCTCTTACAACTTTTAAAGATTATAAGGCTGAAGTTGAAAAGCAATTAGATCGTCAGATTAAAGTTGTGAGATCAGATAGAGGCGGTGAATATTATGGAAGACATACTGATGTGGGTCAAGCTCCTGGTCCATTTTATGAGTTTTTAAGGGCCAGGGGATTGTGAACCAATACACCATGCCTGGTACACCTCAGTAGAACGGTGTCGCTGAAAGAAGAAACCGTACCCTTATGAACATGGTGCGCAGTATGTTAGGTAATACTAATTCACCATTATTCCTCTGGACTGAAGCGTTAAAAGCAGCTGTTCATATACTCAATAGAGTTCCTTCTAAGTCTGTCCCTAAAACTCCTTATGAACTTTGGACAGGAAGGAAACCGCGTCTTAAATATATGAAAGTATGGGGCTGCATTGCTGAAGCAAAACTTTACAATCCTTTCCTAAGGAAACCTGACCCTAAAACAGTTACCTGTTTCTTTATCGGGTATCCTGATAATTCAAAGGGTTATCGTTTCTATTGTCCTTCTCATGTCACCCGTATTGTTGAAACCAAGCGTGCAGCGTTCCTGGAGGATTTCAAGGTCAGTGGGAGCAGTACCAACCCTTACGAAGAATTGCAAGAAGTACAAGATGCGGGAGGGGGGGAGACTCGTCGTTTACCATTACTCCGATTACTCCTCTTGTACCCAATGCAGCTACTGTACCCGAAGCTACTGCACCAACTCCAAATTGACCTCTACAATCAGAACCAATTATACCTCATGACGAAGGCACATCAAACCCTCAAAACCAAGACAACGCTGAACCCGATAATCCACTCAGGAGGTCATCTAGGACCAGAAGGCCTACTAATTGGGATGATTATGTTACCTACCTGACTGAAATGGATCCCGAAAAGCTCAATGATCCTATCGCTTACAATGAAGCCATTAGCAGTGATCAGTCTTCTGAATGGAATAAAGCGATGATTGATGAGCTTGAATCCATGAAGAAAAATGACGTTTGGGATTTGGTAGAATTACCCAACGGTGTCAAACCCGTAGGATGTAAATGGGTGTTCAAAACAAAACAAAACTGGATCCGAATGGGAACGTTGAACGCTACAAAGCGAGATTGGTTGCAAAGGGCTACACTCAGAAAGAGGGAATTGATTATCAAGAGACGTTTTCACCTGTCTCTCGTAAAGATTCATTAAGGATCGTCATGGCCCTAGTAGTTCATTTTGATTTAGAGTTGCATCAGATGGGTGTTAAAACCACTTTCCTTAACGAAGACTTAGACAAAGATGTTTACATGAAACAACCCGAAGGCTTTAAACCTGAAGGTCAGGAGCATCTAGTTTGTAAGTTGAAGAAATCCATTTACGGGTTAAAACAAGCATCACGTCAGTGGTACCTCAAGTTTGATGAAGTCATGAAGAAACAAAGTTTTATGAAGAATCAAGTGGATCAATGCACCTACCTCAAGATGAGTGGGAGAAGCTTTACTATACTTATCCTTTACGTAGATGATATTCTATTGGCAAGTAATAGTTTAGATATGTTGTATGAGTCAAAGCGGTTACTCTCGCATAACTTCAACATGAAGGATCTCGGAGATGCATCTTACGTCATTGGCATCGAAATTCACAGAGATAGACAGAAAAGGGATCTTAGGATTGTCTCAAAAGGCTTACATAGATCGTGTCCTTACACGTTATAACATGCAACAGTACAAACCCTCCGTCGCTCCAGTAGTTAAGGGAGATGTTTCGGTTCATTCCAGTGTCCGACAACAGAAGTTGAGAAGGAGCAAATGAGCCAGATACCTTACGTGTCAGTAGTCGGGAGCCTGAGGTATGCTCAAGTCTGTACTCGCCTAGATATCGCTTATATTGCTGGAATGCTAGGCCGTTATCAGACTAATCCTGGCCTAGATCACTGGAAAGCAGCTAAGAATGTACTTCGATATCTGTAAGGGATGAAAGACTATAAACTGACTTATAGAAGAAGTGATCATTTAGAAGTGGTAGGCTATTCTGATTCTGACTTTGCCAAATGCAAAGATGACAAGAAATCCACTTTGGGCTATATTTTTATGTTAGCAGGCAGACCTATCTCATGGAAGAGTTGTCACACCCTGATATTTCCACGTATTACCGGTGGGGAGTATCATGACGTAGTTGATATCATCGTAGTCAATTAATCACAATTTAATGCACAGCGGAAGTCTAAAGTAATTTATACAAACCGAGTTGAAAGTAACATAAAATATTACACAACGGATTGTAAGAGGATCCACAGGCGGATCTTAAAATAAAAGAAATATTGTTCAACAGATTTAAGCATCAAAAGCTTGCAAAACTCTTTATTTGATACTAGGAGTAGCCAGCCCAATACGCGTAGTACCTGCACTAAACATTTTTGAAAAATACGTCAGTTTACACTGGTAAATACAATTAACTGACTCTTTTGAAAACATTTATAAAATTAGTTTGGATGCACAAGGCATAAAATCTTTTATAACTTGGGACAATTATTTTTAAATAATCTTGTATACAGATTTATATGTTTGTCGTCCATTCAGTCGCCCGGGTTAGAAGTACCGGGTTAAAGGTTAATAGACACACCACAAGTATAGGCCCACAAGTGAGTGAGATACCGTTTATACATACGCAACTGTCAGGTGTATGCCTACACAACGTGCTTAAGCCGTGGCCATTTCTAATGAATGAGCCGAGCATATCCAGGACATGGTCATTAACCCCCCCAAAGGCATTGCATCAAACAAGACAGATTAAAACGGGTTATTTCAATAGCTTAACCACTAATCGATTAAACATTCAATACCCGACCAAGCGGTATTATTATAATACCGTATCCCAAGCCCGTATAACGGAAAATAAGTTAAAAGTATTTACCTGAGCAAAAATATAATTTTTATCCTCAGCCGTATATCAATCAGCAAGTACAAGTATCTTTTACTGGGCTTCTAATCTGGAACGAAGGTTTTAATAACCTATTAGATTCCTAACGGGTCTTATTTAAGTCTTAACTTAGACCGGTTAGTTTTAATGAAAGGCTTACGGTTCAAAACGCAAGATTAAGCGAAGAACGGATTAGAATGTGATTTAGACCCGACAAGTATGAAGACTTGTATAATATGGGTAAACTAAACACATTCTGGATTTTGAAGTGAAAATGATAAGGTTTGACCCGTTTCGGTTATTTTATGCAAACTAGTTACATAAACCGTACCGAACGCGAATATGCATAACGGGTAATCAAAAGAGTCATGTACAGGTTCCACAAGTTAATATGCTTAAAATATGTTATGATATCAGTAGGATATCTTCCATTATGCCCAAAACGAATTTAAACCCAATTTAAGCCCCGTAAGGGTATTTTGGTCATTTTAAAGTTTATAAAATGGGTTAAATAGTAATCTGAGGTTCTGGTCTAAAATAATCAGTAAAAATACTTATTTTAACAAGTTACAACAGTAAGATATCATACATATGTGAATTTTATCATTTATGGCCAAAATATGCACCGTAGGGGCATTTTGGTCATTTCACATATGCTTTAAAGGTCAAATTTGAAAATCTTAGTTTAAGACTTAAACTTACTGTTAAAGTATAAAAATTTGTCCATAACATCAGTAGGTAACAAGCTTTAGGTGCCAAATATGGTTTTAAACCATACTATGTGCCTAAATCACATAAAAGTCGGTATTTGACAATATTCGGGTTGATTAAAGAAATCTGAGATTTTGATCAGCCTCTACTGTTTAAAATAATTTATTTAATGTATAAAATCAGTAGAAAAAGGTTTGATATGTAAAGGATGTGTAAAACTCATTTTATTAGCAAAAAGGGCATTACCGTTAATTACCGAGTCTATGCAAGAGCCCTATGTTATGATTAGTTTAAAATTTAACAAAAATTTCCAAAAATCCCTAAATGTTATATCTTAATAGTAGGTGGCAAGTTTGGTGTCAAAATTTGGGTTTAAACATGATTTATACTAAAAATGCCATTTAATTAATAAAAAGCTTTCATTTTACGATATCGCGCATAACTTCTAATTTAGACCATGAACTAATGTAAACTTTTTAGGACATACTTAAATATCAGTAATAAAGGTTTTTGTCCTCTCAAATTTTCAAAAATCTCGTTTTAATGATAAAAGGGCATAATGGTCAATTTTATGCATTTAACGGGAACATGCATATGAACTAGGATTTCTATGGAACCAAGTTGTATAACCTCAGAGGGTTATACTAACATATAATATGGTCCTAAAGGAACCCTAAGGAACTCAAAGTCAAAGCAAAAGTCTACTTTTGCGACTTTCGGTTGCGAACCGAGCCTAAACTCAGAATTGTCGGGTTGAACATGCCTAGACATGTTCAATTAACATTTACCCAGTTATTAAAGTGACAAAACTGATTTTATTGCTTTTACATCATTAGTTATGAATTTTATTTAAAAACCGACTCGTTTGACTTTTATTTTAATTACTTTGACCCGACAATTAACTAAGCAAACGTGATAATTAGGAGGTGCCCTTTTGAGGGTTTAATACCTACCTAATTACGATCACGTAGCCAAGTTCGTTGCGAACAATGGCTCGACCGTTTAAAAGTCAAAGCGTTTATCGTAAACGCTTGACTTTTCGGCTTTTTAAGCCAAATAAAAATAACTAGTCACAAATAAAAATAACTAGCCACAAGAGGGCAGTCACAAGGGGTCCAATGGACTGAAAAGAACTCAAAAGAGGTTCCAAAATGATCAGGATCCTCTATGATTGAGAGCAAGAGTAGCTTGAATGATATTTGTGAGTTTTTGAGCATAAACCCACCTCTATTTATAGAGTTTGGAAGATGGTTAGATGATCAACAAGTGTTGGAAGGGTCCATGAGATCTTAACAGGTGTATTCTGGTTTTATAAATCTGTTAGCAGCCCCTAGAATGAATAAATAATGGTTTTGGGTCTCAAAGGAATGAAAACCATCAAAAAGAAAACAAGTTACTGTTGCTGTTCTATCTTCGCGGCCCGCGTAGGAAGCCCAGATAGGCTTCGCGGCCCGCCTAGCCATCCGGTCAGCATGAAACTTTGGCTGATGTGCAGTTTTAGTCCCTGTTTTCCGCAATTTCGAGCGAAACGGTCATACAAGCTGTTTTTGCTGTTGTAAATGATGCGTAATAGGGACAGCCCAATGGACTCTCGCTTCTAGGCTCACATCGGATGTAGTTTGAGGTTATGGCACGAAAGGCCCTCATGAGTTTTTATGCATAACAACTTTCCGAAGTTGACGTAATTAGCACATAACTTATATATATATATATATATGATAATATGAGTTTAAAAATGTTAGCGGCCCACTCTGGCATACTCGAAAGGATGACAGAACGTCATGAAGTTCCCGGTTCGCTCCAGAGGCCTTTCAAAGGCGTAGTTTCGCTTGACGTCGCTTTTAGTCCCTTAATCGCACAAAGTAGCGTGAAATGTCGTTTAATGATATCCAAGCCTTTCATGGACCATATTGAGTATTACCATGCATATACTTAAATATTACGACGCTCTCGTTCGCTTAAATGGTCACCCAAAGGCGTAGATTTAATAGTTGACGCTTTTGGTCCCTCTAATGCGCAAACTTATGCATATCATAGTTTAATAGCATCAAATCCCTATCTAATCCATATTAGGCATTCTTGAGAGTATTATTAAACATCACAATGCTTTGAGTTCGTGAAAAGGTCATTCAGATGTATAATTAAACATATTGACGCTTTTAACCCCTTAAACTTGCAAAGTTGCGCATAACGTCACTTATAGGCATAAAAGCCTTAGATGGCCAATATTTGGTATTCCCGAGAGTATAATCCAACATCATGAAGCTCTCGGTTTGTTAAAAGGTCACTCAGAGGTAAGAATTAACATGTTGACGCTTTTAACCCTTCGTCGCGCAAACTTTCAATAATTACGCAAACGGTTACTCTTGATCAATAGGTGCCTCATTTGTGAATATGTTTACCGTATAACGTCATTCAGAGGATTAGTTTAAGCATGTTGACACTTTTAGTCCTTTCGCATTCAAAGTTTTTGATTTTTCGCAAAATTAGTCCCTCATAGTCAAGACCTTGTTAGGGTTTAGTACACGTGTCAACACATCATTGGACGTGATTTTACGAGGTGTTACATCCTCACCCCCTTAAAAGAAATCTCAACTTCGAGATTTGCTAAAAATATAGGAGTTCTTTTGTTACAAAGTGATTACAACCTCTCGTATATATTCGGGGTCCCAACGGTATCCTGTTTAACCTTTACAATAGGTATATGCTTTCCTTTGGAGCTTTTAATCCTGTCGATCCTCAATCAATACTGGTTCCTCAACAAACCATAAGTTTTCATTGATCTGCACATCATAATGCTATCGACTTAATGGTTAGACATATCCTTTAATCACTAGTGTAGAGCACATTGTGATTTCCATCAAGCTCCTTAGACAAGTTTCAGCTTACTAGCTACCGATCTTGACATACTCGGTCTTTTTCGAATGGTTCAATATATATCCATAGCTTAACTAGCCTGTTAAATTAAAATTCAGCACACCCTTCTTAGGGTGATACTTTCAGTTTGAATCTTATTCCTTATTAAGAACTTAAGAGGTTTGCGACTCTCATCAATCATTGATTTTCTATCGATTACTGGCAGCTTTCAGACGATCATAAATTTATATGATTTTATTCGTCATTTCCATGGTAACTTTCAGATCCTGATGATTGGACTTATCAAGGTCCTGTCCATCAAACGGACGTTTGACATTCCATTTATACAAGGTCCCCAAAGGAGCAGCCTTGGTACTTATATAACAACTATTAGTTATAGAAAAGCTTATTTAAGGTGAGATGGTTATTCCAACTACTGCAAAAACCAATCTTAAGGAATAGCTAACCTTATAGTTAGTCGAACAAATCGACGATCCTGGGTAGCTGATGGCGATTCTTAATTGTTGCCTAACTAGGGTTGCGTTAATCAATGCCTAAGCAAAATGAACCCTCTTTCTAAATTAATAATACCGGAGCTTTCATAATTTTGATTTAGGCTTTATGAAATATTCTCTAAAAGCTTTTCTGATTGACTCTTAGTTATTCCCTTTTCCGTTGGTACAAACCGATATGGAGTTCTTACAATAAATGTGGCCCTAAGCGAGATATTATTCTTAGCTCTATTTGCCTCTCTAGAGGTAAACAGGGTAGTTCTATGAAGAAGACAATCGAGATTTACAGAGATATCCTGGATCTCAGGCTTCAGTTCATCTTATCGTTATTCGTGCCATATAAATGACATATTACTTTACGAATGCATGGATGCTCTAGTTAGCGGCCCTTATTTGGATGTTTCTACATTGGATATCATTTTTGAATACCATTAGCCGACTTTAGTACTATATGACCATTGGAATATCTCAGTAGTTCCGTGCATTAAACCTCCATACTGATCAGGTATGGAAGCAATCTACGGGACACACTAGGATACGCCAACCCTCATATGGCGCTTTTATCAGGCACAATCGGGCATTCGCAGTTGATAGAAATCAATGAGATATCAAAAATGAAATAACATATATTTTCGTACTCCATTTGAAAATAGAGTACTCTAGATCTTATTAATGAAGATTTCCGATAAATATAGAAGAAATGGTTCCTATGATTTTCGTCGATAGGTTTTATCTTACACTTAATATCTGGAGTTCTTATGGGGAATTTTGAAAGTTCGCTAAGCTTATGATCTATGAAAGACTTATTATTCTCTGAATTAAATCAAGACACTTAGCAGAAATTTTCGTTGATAATGATAAGGAATGTACCTGATGATATTAATGATATGTACTGTCTCTGGCATTTATTCGGTAATTCAGGCGTTTCCTTCCTTAGCCTTTCCAAGCTTAGCTATACCCTTCTTGACAGTTTTAGGGCAGTTAGTCTTGATGTGGCCTTTCTCGCCACAGCGGAAACAGACTGTGTTCTTTATGTCCCTACATTCGAGGGACTGATGACCGGTTCTTTTACAGACGCCGCACTGCCTTGGACTTTGTTTCATTCGACACTGTCCCCAGTGCCTTTTATGGCAGGTCTTGCATACAGGTTTCTTATTGGACTTCTGTTGGTTCTTATTGAGCTCAATCTCACCCTTTTTCTTAGAAATCTGGGAGTTTTCTCCCTCCCTTTTCCTTTTGGGTTCATTCTTTGCATCCAAGGTATGATCAAGATCCTTCTTATGAATAAAGAAGTGTGGTTTTAAATGGGATTCGAAGCAAGTAGCATTGGGCTCTTTGAACTTTTTCATAACCTTTCTCATAGCTTTTCCAACAGCTGCGTCAATCATAGCTTGGAGATCATTTCTATTAATTTTGAGGCTCACAATTGTAGCATCATTAGTATGTGTCGCATCATCAATGATGCGAGTGTTGGTTGTCTTATCCAAGTTTGCCATACTCGAGACTGGGTCCCTAACACCGAACGAAACAATTACTTAGTTGCACTACAACAGCTAGTCATCATCCTGATGACCTAACATACACTAACCATGGTATCATTAAACCATATAGGCTAATAGGACATGAACATTCCTAATGAATGTTATTTGAATGTTTATCAATTACACCTAACCTAGGTCATAAAAGGACCATTATTGGCATTTAGGGTTTGGACCGAGTCCTTTACCTTTTTAGACAGTGAATCACAATGTCACACTTTCCTTTGTCATATTGACGATTTTTGGATAGTTTGAAAGCTTGCCATAAGAAATTTTTAAAGTTGGAACATAAGTCCATCACGTAGGACATAAAAATGCAGTACATAGATTTGTTTCAAAGGACATATAATAGCCATATGGAACGAAGGCCATGTCGCAGAGGTCATATAGGATATGGCATAAAAGGCCTGTCACAGAGGACATTAATATATAAGCCGCAATCTCATTTGATCAGGGACTTTAAGGTTTTGAACATAGTTCTTCCTTTGGACAGTGAGTCATAGACTACATCTGTCATTACTTGAAAGACAATTTATTTTGCCACAAAGGCCAATCAACGGATGTCGCTAATGGATGCTCCTACATATATATATATAATTATCGTAATTTAGGATATTAGTCACGATCTTGTCGATCTTGAAGACTATAAGGCTTGAGCATTGCCCATCACCTTTGACAGTGAACCATAACGGTCGCATTTGTCAATGTCGCTAATGGACAACATATTATATAGCTGTTAGGGCATGAATTTTATGCTAAGGATCATCTATCCTTAGACTGGGCATGGATCTCGGATCCTTAATGGATGATGCAGGGAGTCTGAGGATCTAGAGTCTGAGGATCCAGGATCCTTATCAGAACTTATGATTTCTAACAATTGTCACGTTTTTAATGTTTATATGCAGGTAATGGACGACATGGGCTTAGTCTTTGCTGGAATCTCGTGGAATGTGCTTCATAGGCACGTGCTTAATGAAGAAATAACCGTTTTGGAGAACATGGGTGACCTCCACCTTTTTAGGAAAGTTTGTTGCTGGATATTTCTTATCTTTTAAGGGGAAAACGAGCTCATTTGAGGCATAAGTCGAACACACCACAGAAAAAACACACAACACTCGAATTCTCTGCAAACACTTAGCAAAAACACACACTTATACCAGCAATTCATTGTATTGAGCTTGTTTTCTTCCGAAGTTGTACAAGGATCATTATTGTTTTTGCAATATATTTGGTGATCGGTAGTTCCCATCACCCGAGGTTTTTTATGTCGGAGATCTTCTAAAGATCAAGGGCTTTTTCCTCGTATAAATCTCGGTGTTCATCGTTGATTTCATATACTTATTATTCATACATTTGTTCAAGCATCATTCCTCACAACAAAGATTTGGTTATATTATCCTAGCCTGATTTTTGACCAAAACAATTTGGCGCCCACCGTGGGGCAATTGGTGCTTCATTTCTAAGAAATTTTGTTCATTTCGGTTCATCACCTTCAACCACATGGCTTCTCAGGGAAAAACTTCTTCAAGTTCCATGTTGGCGGTTACCTCATCACAGGGCATTCCACCGTTGCATCATCTTATCCCTGCATTCCAGAAGAATGCTGAGAATGCTCCGAAGAAGACAACCCCCGTTTTCACAAAACCAATTGTTGTTTCTTCCTCTACACTTACTAACAGTGATCTTTATGCTTTGATTTTGCAGATGAGAGGATACATGCAACAACAGGACGAAACTAATGGCAGGATCCTTCGCAAAATTGATAAAATCAGCAGAGGATCACTCCCCTTTGATGCCGAGGTCGCTGAATTTCGACACTCTGGTCATAACTTCCCAGCATTCCGCAGCTCCAGGTGTCCAATACCAGGGTGGATCAACAGCAATGCGTTCTGGATCATCGGCAATGTCTCAGGCTCAAGGATCCTCTTTCCAGCCTTCAAGATCCTCATTTCAGCATCAGGGATTCTTCACCAGTTTAGGAGGATACATGGGGATGTAGCCGATTCAAGGATCCTCTCAGGTTCAAGGATCCTCTCAGGTTCAAGGATCATCCTTCCAGGTTCAAGGATCCTCCTTCCAGGTTTAAGGATCCTCTCAGGTTCAAGGATCCTCTCAGGTTCAAGGATCCTCCTTCCAGGTTCAAGGATCCTCTCAGGTTCAAGGATCCTCTCAGGTTCAAGGATCCTCCTTCCAGGTTCAAGGATCCTCATCACAGGTTTACGGATCTATGGATTATCCTCCAAGACCCCCATTCACAGCACATCAAGGATCCAACATCTTTCAGGATCAAGGATTCTTAAGGAGTATGCAACCCTCAAGTATAGATGTTCATCAAGGAGACTTCATTCCAATGCAGACCATTGCCTCTTCTGGTCCTTCAGTCATACCAGAATCTCGTCAATATGGATTCACATATGGGATTCCAAACTTGAATCCCCCGGGAGGTAACACTTTGAATAATTCTTATAACACTAACCATGGCTTTGTGCAGGATACAGGTATCAATCAAGCTATGGCTAAAGAATTACAGAAGCTGAAGGATATGATATCCAACGTTCCAGGAGTGGTGAAGCCCATTCCTGAAATTGCAGATGGAAGCCACATGATATCTCATTTTGCACCACCTATTTGTGATGCTGAGATACCCAAAAGGTTCCAAATACCAACTATGAAGTTATATGATGGTTCGACGGATCTAGAAGAACATGTAGCTCAATAGAGAGAAAGGATGGAGATCAACCCCATCCCTGAGAGGTTAAAAGAAGCATGTCTATGAAAGGGTTTCGGATCCACACTGACAGGATCAGCTCTTAAATGGCTGCTAAGTCTTCCCCCTTACTCTATTACTTCATTTGCTAATCTAGTTAATTTGTTTAATAGCCAATTCCCATGTAGTATGAGGTTTGAACGATTAACTGGTGACTTATATAGGCTCACCCAAGGTTATGACGAATCACTTAGGGATTACATTACTAAATTCAGTAGAGAATTCTTAGAAATCCCTAACTCAGATATTGCTACAGCTGTAGAAGCTTTTAAACTGGGTTTACTTAAGGATTCTCAGTTCTGTGATGATCTTGTTATGGCACCTTGTAGGAACTTAGATGAGGTAAGGTGCAGGGCCATTAGGTTCATCTGTTTAGAGGATAACAAAAGGATCCAGGAGAGGTTGCCAGGATCCTAAAAGCAAGACAAACAAGGATCCTATTTCAAGAATAACTGATCCAAGCAATACTCCAAGCATGACAACCAAAATGTGCATGTTGTGGAATAAGCGGAAGATGATGAGGATTACCCTTCCATTTCTGAATATTGTTTTTATGCTGATAATAATGAACTAATCCTTGCTATACAGAATTTAGGTGACAAGGCTAGGTGGCCAAGGAAGAATCACAAACCGCCTGCTACCAAAGACAAATCGAAATGGTGTGCTTACCATGAGGATTTTGGTCATCTCACAGATGAGTGCATAACATTAAGGAAGGAGATAGATTATCTTTTGAGCAAAGGATACTTGAAGGAATTGCTTGGAAGGAGAAAGTCAAGGATCCAGAATTCTGAGAAAGTTCCTGAAAAAGCTCCTCCTCCACCAGCTGATGCTCAAATCATCCATTTCATCTCCGGAGGTTCTCAGCAGCTAAAAGACATACAAAGGAAACAAAGATGGAGAATGGGCACAGACCTGTTTGAACTTCCATTCTCACCCAGGAAAAAGTCATATCCTTTGATGGGGATGACCGTGTGGACATACAGGATCCTCATCATGATGGTTTAGTTATTACATTATTTCTATCTAACCATTTTGTTCGCAGGATTCTCATTGATTTGGATGTCCTCAAAAGAATGAACATCCTTGAATCTGATATTGTCCCAAGATCATCTGTCCTTGTGGGATTCAGTGGAGAGACAAAGATTACATTGAGGGACATCAAACTTCCTATTTTTATAGAGGGAGTGAATTCTATTAAAAAAATCTATGTTATTGTTTGCTTATCTTGCTGTAATGTTATCTTTGGCAGACCATGGATACACGATATGAAGGCAGTCCCCCTCAACATATCATCAATGTGTCAAGCTCCCAACTCTATAGGATGTGGTGAAGATAGAAAGTGATCAGCAGAAGGGAAAGAACTGTTACACTTCTTCAATAAATCCAGCTTCCAAGGAGCAAGACGTCATGGAGGTCTTTCAAGCCAATACACCAAAAAAGGAGAAAGTTTGCACTTGAAAGGAATGCCATTATCCAAGAAGAGGTAGACAAATTGCTCAAGGCATGTACAACATATTGAGGAACAATAAGAAGTTTGAGTGGACTGGTAAGCATGAAGCTGCACTCAAGGCTCTTAAGGATTATCTATCCTTAGCACCAGCCCCGCTGAAACCAGAAAATGGAGAATCATTATCCTTATACTTAGTTGTTTCAGCTAAAGCAGTAAGTGTGATCCTAGTTAAGGATCATGAATGCTCTCAACATCCAGTATACTATGTAAGTAAAGTTCTACTTGATGCTGAGGCCAGGTATTCTCATTTAGAGAAATTAATTCTTGATTTAATTATGGCTTCCGCTAAACATAGACATTATTTCGAAACTCACACCATTATTGTGAAAACTAACCTTCCTATCAAGAATGTTCTCAGGAAACTTCAAATGTCAGGTAGAATGGCAAAGTCGATAGTCAAGCTTAGTGCATATGATATCAAATATGAACCAAGAACTGCCATCAAGTCCCAAGTTTAAGCTGACTTTGTGGCTGATTTCAGTAGTGATCTATAAAGGGAAGCTGAATTAGAAGTTCAACAACTTGAGAAGACCAAGGATCCTTGGACACTCTTCACGGATGGAGCTTCAAGTGTTAAAGGAACTAGACAAAGCACACTACTAAAATCACCACAGGGGGACATTATACCCCAATCCATTGCAAGTGAATTCCAAACCACTAATCATGAGGCAGAGTATGAGGCCTTGATAGCAGGTTTGCAATTAGCTAACAATATGAGGATCAGGTATCTTCAAGTATATGTAGATTCTCTATTAATTACTAATCATTATAACGGTTCTTACACTATCAAAGGTGAAAAGCTAATCAAGTACTTAGAAATAGTCAAAAAATTGGCAGATTCTTTTGCTTTTTTCAGTTTAACACAGGTACCCAGGGAAGAAAATGCAGAAGCTGATGTTCTAGCTAATCTTGGATCAACACTGAAGATTCCAGAGGATGTGAAAATACTCATCATCCATGTTTTAACTCCTGCAATTGAGGATCACGTAGCTATGACATATAGTAGAGGATTCTGCAATCATACCTAGTGATGGTGCACAATCAAGTTCAGGATCCTGGATCCTTCCAATCATGAGATATATACAACATGGAGAGATTCCTACAGGAGAAAATCCTAGAGCTTTCAAAGTCAAGGTATCTCGATTTACAATACTAAATAACATGTTATATAAACGATCTCTTGCAGGTCCATATCTAAGGTGCATCAAGGATCCAGAAATTCAAGAAGTTCTAAAGGATTTTCACGAAGGAGATTGTGGAAACCACACTGGGGGCAGAGTACTATTCTCAAGGATCCTTAGAACAGGATACTATTGGCCTGCTATGAAGAACGATGCTGTGGATTATGCCAAGAAATGTGATCCTTGTCAAAGACACAACAATATCCTTCATCAACCAGCAGAGTTCGTGCATCCTATATCATCTTCTTGGCCATTCATGAGATGGGGAATGGACATAGTTATCAAACTTCCGAAGGCACCAGGAGGGAAAGAGTTTATGCTAGCCATGATAAACTACTTCTCTAAGTGGATAAAAGTAAAAGCTTTTGCTCAAGTCAGAGAAAAGGAAGTTTTTTGTGACAGATGGCCAGTTATCAACAAAGAATAGCTGGAGCATACAACAAAAATGTCAGGATCAGAAGATTTCAAGTTGGTGATTTTGTGCTAAGGAAAGCATTCCAGAACACTACGAATTTAGCTGATGGCAAATTAGCACCAAAATGGAAGGTCCCTATCTAATTGAAGCTGAAGCAGGAAAGGGGGCATATCGTTTGTTAACAATGGATGGTGATCTCCTACCAAGAGCTTTGAATGCTGTTCATCTCAAAAAATACTTTAAGTAAGAAGGATCAGGGATCCTCAGCAATACCAGTATTCTAATTAAGGATCCGAGATCCTCAAAAGATATATGATTCTACATTTGGTAACACATTACTTTCATTTTCATTTTCATTCATTTTATACTTATTACTTAACATAAGTTAAAGATGTTAATCAGTTAACATCTATTTTCACAAAGTTTAAGCTTTTGCAGAGTTGTTATCATTTTACAGAAGATCAAAGTGGTTGGCCAACTCTCCAAAGTTTTTGGGCTTGTCCCCAGTTTTTCGGGCTTGTCCCCAGTTATTTGGGCTTGTCCCCAGTTTTGGGCTTGTCCCCAGTTTTGGGCCTGTCCCCAGTTTCGCCAGTAGCGCACGATGATCCTGGTGCAGTTCAAGGCAATGCGACCAGTACCCGCTTTAGGGGCTGACAATTTCATTGTACTGGCTGTATTCAGGATCCTACAATGGTAGATATACCATACATCCGTTCCTAAGGTTTCTAACGTTTTCACGTTAGCTAAGGTTTCGGCATTTTCATGTCGCTCACGTTTGGATAGTCGCCAGTTTTGGCCATACTCTAGTTTACACAAGTTTATTTGGGCTTGTCCCCAGTTTACACCCGTTTATTTGGGCTTGTCCCCAGTTTATTTGGGCTTGTCCCCAGTTATTTGGGCTTGTCCCCAGTTTGGTTGGGCTTGTCCCCAGTTTATTTGGGCTTGTCCCCAGTTTGTTGGGCTTGTCCCCAGTTTATTTGGGCTTGTCCCCAGTTATTATGGGTTCATTCCCAATTATTTGGCTTGGTCCCAAGTTTATTTTTCTTACAGGATCTTGGAGCTCTAAAGTTGTACAAGTTCTGACAATAAGGATCCTAGATCCTCAAAACTTTACTTTTCACAGTTTGTTTATTCAGTATTAATTTACAAGGATATAGAATCCTAACTTGGATTTTCTGGTATGTTATATTCTAACTTAGTCTAAGTTGCAAGTTGTCTCTTATCCTTTTTGGTTAAGGATCATTGATCCACATTTGTATGAACACTTCAAGTTTTCTGTTAAAAGTTTAACGTTATCATCAGAATTCCAATAACTTTCCAGTTGTTTGGCGATGATATCTTTGAAAATAGGAAATATATATGAAAAATAAAGAGGGGAGAAACAACAGATGTAGCTAAAATAGTTTAATGTTATTGCCCATTCATTATGTATCAAAATCATCTGGCCTGGATTTCACCAGTAAAACCGTGGACCATCCACCCAGGCCGGATAGGGCTATCTAACAGTTAAAGTGTCTATGCAGAAATTAAAGTGCAGGAAGGTTAATAGCGAACGGTGTAGAAGGATTCATTCTCCAAAAACAGAAGGATCTTCTTGTCTGTAAAGGCACTTGAGGAGTTATCTCTAACTCTATATTTTGTAATGATGATTATAGCAGGTCTTATCAGTGACGACAGGCAGTGTAACGACTAGTTACCAGCAGCAACGGCTAGTCCGCTTCTAACGGAAATATGACAGCTGTGAATCCTTATCACAACTGCCATAGTGGGGGCAATTGTTAGGGCATGAATTTTATGCTAAGGATCATCCATCCTGAGACTGGGCATGGATCACGGATCCTTAACGGATGATGTAGGGAGTCTGAGGATCCAGGATCCTTATCAGAACTTATGATTTCTAACAATTGTCACGTTTTTAATGTTTATATGCAGGTAATGGACGACATGGGCATAGTCTTTGCTGGAATCTCGTGGAATGTGCTTCATAGGCACGTGCTTAATGAAGAAATAACCGTTTTGGAGAACATGGGTGACCTCCACCTTTTTAGGAAAGTTTGTTGCTGGATATTTCTTATCTTTTAAGGGGAAAACGAGCTCATTTGAGGCATAAGTCGAACACACCACAGAAAAAACACACAACACTCGAATTCTATGCAAACACTTAGCAAAAACACACACTTATACCAGCAATTCATTGTATTGAGCTTGTTTTCTTCCGAAGTTGTACAAGGATCGTTATTGTTTTTGCAATATATTTGGTGATCGGTAGTTTCCATCACCCGAGGTTTTTTATGCCGGAGATCTTCTAAAGATCAAGGGCTTTTTCCTCGTATAAATCTCGGTGTTCATCGTTGATTTCATATACTTATTATTCATACATTTATTCAAGCATCATTCCTCACAACAAAAATTTGGTTGTATTATCCTAGCCTGATTTTTTACCAAAACAATAGCCCGTAGGCGAAACATCACTAAAGGATGTTAAATAATATGATCATCGTCTTAGATGATATTAGTCATGATCGCATTGATCATATAGACTCTTATGCTTGGACATAATCCAATATCTTTAGACAGGGGGTCATAGACCATAACTGTCGTTGTCTTAAATGACAACATGTATAGCCCGTTGGCACTTCATCACTAATGGATGTTTATCTCATGATCATCATATTGATGATATTTGTCATGATCTAATTCGATCATATAGACTTTAAGGCTTGGACAAAGTCCAAATACCTTGACGGCTGATGTGGTTTCTCAAGTCAAACGGCCAGGAGTGTTAACATGTTCTTAGATGTTAACAAGGATTAATTGTCTTAAGAAGGTTTTACCATCATAGCATGTCTGTATTGACATATTGGCTAGGTTATACCATTAAGAAGATCTTTTTGAAATTATTTAGCAGATCGATAAATTTCGAATCAAATTGACACTAAAGGTTGATAAAGGACGAATTGAATACCTATATAAAATTTTCAAAATTTTCCGCAAATCATTGTGAAATCTACAATAGTGCCTTAATCAGTACTTTCAGCATCATAATTGTCCACAGAGGACTTAAAAGGAAATTACAAGTCCGTATGGGGACTATTAAAAATAGTATAAATCCGTATAGGGACTATATCGAAACAACTTGCCCACGAAGGGTTTATGATGAAATGTCATGCCCGCTAAGGGACTATAGTGAAATCTCATGTCCACCAGGGACTATTTCGAAATAGTATATCCCCAAAGGGATTTTAATAAAATAACATTTCCATAACAGGACTATATTGATACAGCGTGCACACAAAAAGACTTTGTTGAACAGATGTCCTCACAGGGACTTAAATCGAAAGATATGTTCATATAGGGATTCTGATAAACAAATGTCCTTACTGGGAATATATATAAAAATAGGTCCTAATTCGGGACTTTGAAGCGATACTAGATTATATGGGAATTGAAAGGAAAATATAAGTCCTTATGGGGACTGTAAGTTATATTAATATTGGGATTATAGTGCAATAATATGTCCTCGAAAGGGCTATAATGAATTATTATATTCGAAAGGGGACTTTGACGATATAACATGTCTTCAAAAGATTTTTAATGAAATAATAAGTTTACAAAAAGATTTATATTGAAATATCACGTCCATGTAAGGACTATATAGCAAATGCCCATACAGGGTCTTAAGTAAAAAGGTATGTCCACACAGGGACTATTTAAATAGTGTATTCACAAAGGGACTTTTTAATAAAATCACTTGTTCATGAAAGGACTATATTGAAATAGCAGGCCCATCGAGGGACTTTATTGGATTATAAGGTCCACAAAGGGACTATATTGAAATATAATGTCCATGAGAGGACTATTTTGAAATATCGAGTCTGCGAAGGGACTATATAGAATTATGACGTCCACTAAGGGATTTTATTATAATATAATGTCCACGAAGGGACTATTATAACATATGTATATATAAAGTTTTATCAGGAGACGTAGGTCCACAAGGATTATGATGAAATAATATGTCCACAAAGGACTTTAGTAATCAAATGCCTATACAGGGACTGAAAGGTAAAAAAATTAAACGTGATGAAAGAAAGGTTTCTAAGGTTTTCCTTGCTTTATTCTGATTGTTGTAACACCCCGAAAATTTCAAATCATTTATTTTAAATATAATGCTGCTAAATAAACCAGTGAACTAACTAGGATTAAAATACCCTAGTTAGGTAAAAGCCTTGTAGTGACTTACAATGGGTTAAAACACTAAAAGTTAGAACCAAATGATAGTTGAGGGGCTGAAACTGCATAATTTGAAACTAATATAATTAAAACATAAAAATTAAAACTCAAAAACACAGGTGGGCGTGTGTTTGAGATCGAACCAGGCGACCAGGGTTCTTCAAACCCTAAAACTCCACAAATCTCAGAAATTGATGGTTTAAATCAAGTCCAAAACGTAATCCGAGCTGAGATTTGTGATCCTCATCGCAAGAGGGTTATAAGGTATGTAAAATTTGGTAAAAATCCTCTACTTGAAATTCTCATGAACATAGAGAATCTGAAATATGGTCATGCATGTGTGATATATAGATGGATTAAGAGCATTGTAGTGTCTAGGAGTAAACCCTAGACAAATACAAGTTGAAATCAAGTGTAATTTTAGTAAAATCCATGAACACCCTTGTAGGTGATTAGTGGGTTATGTAGAATTTAACAAACACTAGGAAATCGAATGTTGATCTAGTGTAATTTAACAATTGTGAAGTGACTTCAGAATTTTAAAAGCTAACAATTATGTAAAATGGGTTGATTGATGTGAAATTCGGGCTAAATGATAGGTTAGGGACTTGCTATACAATCATGTGAAAATCTGCCCTTAAAGTGTTTGTGAAAATGCCTCAAAGAAGGCTTAAAACTGAAATTCAAAGTTGAAACACATAATTTTGATGTTTGATGTTTCGGCTTACTACGCGATATATGCTTTAAAGGGAGTTCTAAACATGTTATAAATGAACTCTATAGGAAAGGACGCAGGAGCGTCAAGTGGACAAGTGGGCGGCGAATCGCGTTTGAAAGGCTTACTTTGAAGGTATGTAACTTGACCGTTACTTAAGTGAAATTTTGTTAAATTACGTATAGTCGTATTGTAGAATAGAAGTTGTGTAAATTTTAAAAGCGATGATGTTCGCTAAATTGAATAATGGATCAAGGATGGATAAGATCTCGTTGGTAGTCATCATATTGGAAGATTCCGTAGATGAGCCAAACGGGTCGAATAATCAATTAAAGCATGGATATTGCTTCGTAATATGATTGATTGGTCTTTTGTTATCATTGACAAATGACATATTAGAAATATGAGGATTTAACATGTTGGTTTGTAGGAATGAAATCCGAGAACTTGGCACAAGTAAACAAACAAATCAAACAAAACATAACATTCCAGAGTCTACCGTAAATTACGGTATATACCGTAATTTATGGTAGAGACCAAAAAGTTACGGTGGATTCCTCCTGTGTTACGGTGGAACCAAAGTTTCCCAGGAGCTACCGTAACTTACGGTAACTACCGTAAGTTACGGTAGAGCTTTGACATTTATGATAAATTTTGCATTTCCTCATTAAATCGAATCCGTTCTAAACGTAGTTTCGATTATGTATTATTTCTAAGTACTCTAATACTAATGTTTAATGTAAACATTTCAGTTTCTAGGTATTCAAAGATTACGGATGACGGTCAAGCAAGCTTTTGAAGAACCGAACACAAACATTTGAAGCTTCCGCGTCGATTAATTCTGTTTAGACAATGTTATGATGTAATCAGCTTGCTAAATAACTTTGAATGTTTAAATTAGTCAGTAGTTGACTAATGTTTTGTTACCTTAGAACTTTGTTTTTGGAACTTAAGTCCTAACCTAGACATCTTTTATATAAACTCTTGTGAATTATTATTAATTTCAAGTAGTAATTAAGACGGGTGTTACAAGTTGGTAATCAGAGCTTAAGGTTGTCAACAAGTGTTCGGTTCAAGCTTGATCGATCGTCCGGTAAGAATTAACTTATTATTTTAACATATTATATTTATGTAAGAAATGAGAAATGAATTGATGTGCATGGGAAGAGCGTGTTAACACACTCAAACCCGGAAAGTCCGCCGAATGTGAACGGTTAAAGCAAGTTGGGAACTTGGCTAAATCGAAACAAATGAAGTAATATTATAAATGAAATATTTAACGTTTAAATGTAAACATTTCAGTTTCAAGATGTCTGATGGAAACGATGATAATCCGGTGCAAACAAGCACCGAACAAATGAAAGAAATAATTGCCGAAGAAGTAGGGAAGGCAATTGAAGGTAGTCTATCCGGGTTTATAGACAAAATTCAAAGCACGGTGTTGTCGCTTGTTGAAGAGCGAGTTAAAAGGTTGGAGGATAGTGTCAACCTTATGAAGGAGAAAACGGGAGATCGTAAAGGGTGCTCATATAAAGAATGCAAACCGCCAATCTATAACAGGGAAGTTGACCCGATAATCTGCCAAAGATGGATAAGTGACGTCGAAGGAGTGTTTGAACGGACCCGTTGTGACGTAGGTGACTTTGTTGATTACGGAACGGGTCAATTGAGGGGTCAAGCCAAAGATTGGTGGGACAATAAAAAGTAGGAAATAGGAGCCGAAGCGGCAAGGGTCATGACTTGGGATGAGTTTAAGGTGTCGTTCCTTAAACACCATAGTCCCAAAGCAGTTATCAACAGGATCAAAGAGGAATTTATCCAGTTAAGACAAAAGGGAGAATCAATTGATAAAATCACGGGTATCTTCATGGATAAGCTGAGATTATGTGACGAGTTGGTCACCACGGAAGAGCAGAAGATATACTACTATTACAACATGCTGAGTGCTGAATACCGGGAGTTTATGACTCCCTCAAAATATGAGACTCTCACAGAAATCATCAACACCGCCCGGGAGTGGGAAATCGAGTTAAAGAAACAAGTTGAAAGGGGTGAGCGAAGGGCACAGGATGTGAATCCAAGCCCCACAAAGAAAGCTAAAACTGCTGAATCAGGGAAGAAAGTGGAGACTAAAGGCGGGTCGCCAAGTTGCAAAGTATGTGGAAAGGGGCACAAAGGTGAGTGCCGCTTCAAAGACAAGCCGTGTCCGGTATGTGGGAAGACGTGGCACACTGCATCGCTATGTCCCGGAAAAGTTTCCGTTTGTTAGAAATGTTATCAACCCGGCCACAAAAAGTCTGAATGCCCCGAGTTGGTTGGAAAGAGAGACACAAAAGAGTCTCCAACGGAAGCTCCAAAGGCGAAGGCTAGGTCCTTCCAACTTACCGCGGCTGAAGCAAAGATAGAACCCGACGTGGTCTCAGGTATATTCACGATTAACTCAATTCCTGCACGTGTATTGTTTGATACGGGTGCGAATAAATCCTTCATTTCGCATGGATTTATTCGACATCCTTCATTTGTATTGACGAAATTATTTGTGCCCTTAGAAGTTGAAATAGGGGACAACAAAAGTTTTATGGTGTGTAATGTTTGTCGAGGCTGCAAATTAAGCATTGACGATGAAGAATACTTGATAGACCTAATCCCGATGTCAATGGGGGAATTTCAAGTAGTCGTTGGGATGGATTGGCTATCTCAACACCACGCGAAGGTCGTGTGTTTTCGTAAGGAGATAAAGCTAACATCTCCGAGATGGAAACACGTCACTATCTATGGCGAAAAAGGAGGTAACCCCATAATATGCTCGATGTTGAAAGCACACAAGCTTATGAAACAAGGATGTAAGGAGTTTCTGATATACGCGAATGAGCCCGAGAAAGAATCATTGAAGATTGGAGATGTACCAGTAGTACGGAACTACGAAGATGTGTTTCCGGAAGATCTATCGGGAATACCGCCTGAACGGGAAGTAGAGTTCGGGATTGAATTGATTCCGGGTGCAAAACCCGTAGCTAGAGCACCGTACCGACTCGCACCGTCAGAATTACAAGAGTTGATGTCCCAGATTCAAGACCTGCTTAACAAAGGATTCATAAGGCCGAGTGTGTCTCCTTGGGGCGCACCGGTACTGTTCGTGAAAAAGAAAGACGGAAGCATGCGTATGTGTATCGATTATCGGGAGTTAAATAAACTCACGATAAAGAATCGATACCCGCTTCCGAGAATAGATGATCTATTCGACCAACTGCAAGGTGCAAACTGGTTTTCAAAAATTGACCTTAGATCGGGGTATCACCAACTAAAGGTCAAGGAGGAAGATGTGCCGAAGACGGCTTTCCGCACGCGATACGGGCGTTACAAATTTCTCGTGATGTCATTTGGGCTGACAAATGCACCCGCGGCTTTCATGGACCTCATAAACCGGGTTTGCAAGCCAACGCTAGATAAATCCGTCATCGTGTTTATCGATGATATTTTGGTGTATTCGAAAAGTGAAGCTGAGCATGTGCACCACTTACAAGAGGTGTTAGAGACACTTAGACGAGAGAGGTTGTATGCGAAATTCTCTAAGTGTGCCTTTTGGATACGAGAAGTGCAATTTCTCGGCCACATCATAAGTGCCGAAGGAGTATTGGTAGATCTGTCAAAGATCGAGGCTGTGTCGAAATGGAATCCCCCGAGGAACCCTTCGGAAATTAGAAGCTTTTTGGGGCTTACGGGATACTATAGGAGATTCATCCAAGATTTCTCCAAGATTGGGTCACCGCTAACAAAGCTGACCCGGAAGGAAGAAAAGTTCATTTGGGGTGTCGATCAAGAAAGAGCGTTTCAAACGCTAAAAGAGAAATTAACTCAAGCTCCGGTACTAACCTTGCCGGACGGGGTCGAAGACTTGGTGGTTTATTCGGATGCTTCACTATCGGGGCTCAGATGCGTTTTGATGCAACGGGGCAAAGTTATAGCTTATGCCTCGAGGCAATTGAAGATACACGAGAAGAAATATCTCACGCACGATCTCGAGTTGGCTGCGGTGGTATTTGCATTAAAAATATGGAGGCACTATTTATATGGAGTAAAGTGCACCATATTCACCGATCACAAAAGCTTAAAATACTTCTTCGATCAGAAGGAGTTAAATATGCGACAAAGGCGATGGTTAGAAACGGTGAAAGATTTCGACTGTGAAATATACTGTCACCCCGGAAGGGCAAACGTGGTGGCAGATGCCCTAAGCAGAAAGGCAGATTATGTCCCGATACGAGTACGATCATTACAACTCATTGCGACCTCAGGCTTACTCGAACGAATCCGAGAAGCACAAGATAAAGCAGTAAAGACGGAAAACTGGAGAAAGGAAAGGATTGTTGGCCAAGTTAAAGATCTCGAAGTAGGCAACCACGGTTTGAAAACACGTTTCAACAGAATTTGGGTTCCTAGCACATGTGGAGTTAAAAAGCTTCTACTCGATGAAGCTCATAAGTCCCGTTATTCCATCCATCCGGGAGTGACCAAAATGTATAACGACTTAAAGCAAAACTATTGGTGGCCCGGAATGAAAAGAGATGTGGTGAAGTACGTGGAAAAATGCTTGACATATTTACAAGTCAAGGCGGAGCACCAAAAACCATACGGTAAACTTCAACCGTTGGAAATTCCGGTTTGGAAATGGGAACATATTACGATGGACCTATTAACCAAACTACCAAAGACAAACCGCGGTTTCGATGCCATATGGGTAGTGGTGGATAGATTGACGAAAAGTACTCACTTCATTCCGATTCGTGAGACTTATACGTCAGAAAAGATGTCAGAAGTTTACACTAATGAGATAATAGCACGTCATGGAGTACCGGTATCCATCGTGTCTGATAGGGATACCCGGTTCACTTCAAATTATGGCGAGATTTCCAAGAGCAAATGGGAACCAAATTGTTCATTAGCACTGCGTACCATCCTCAAACAGATGGACAGAGTGAAAGAACAATACAAACATTGGAGGACATGCTACGGGCGTGTATAATCGACTTTGGAGGAAGTTGGGATGTTTACCTACCCTTGGTCGAGTTTTCGTATAACAACAGCTACCATGCTAGTATTAATATGGCACCGTACGAAATGCTCTATGGTAGGAAATGCCGAACCCCGGTATGTTGGGGTGAAGTGGGCCCACGTAAACTTGCCCACCAAGATATAGTACGAGCCACTAATGAAAAGATTGATGTGGTCCGGGCACACTTGAAAGCGGCTCAAGATAGACAAAAGGTGTATGCTGACAAAAGGAAGAGGCCAATCGAATTCCAGGTTGGTGACAAAGTCATGCTCAAAGTATCTCCATGGAAGGGTGTTATCAGGTTTAGAAAAAGAGGAAAATTAAGCCCGAGGTTTATCGGGCCGTTTGCGATTATAGAACGGGTAGGAAAGGTAGCTTACCACCTTAAACTACCGGAGGAACTAAGCGGAATTCATAGCACATTTCATGTGTCACATCTTCGGAAGTTTCTAGCGGATGAGACAACTTATATTCACTACGATGATATCGAAGTGGATGATCGCTTGAATTATATCGTAAGGCCCATAGAAGTTTTAGATCGAAAGACTAAGCACTTGCGAAATAAACAAATCGATCAAGTGAAGATCAAGTGGGAGCATAGGAAAGGTTCGGACACTACATGGGAGTCCGAAGAAGAGATGCGACGTCTCTACCCCACACTATTCGGTATGTACTTCGGTTTCGGGGACGAAACCCTTTTTAAGGAGGGTGGACTTGTAACACCCCGAAAATTTCAAATCATTTATTTTAAATATAATGCTGCTAAATAAACCAGTGAACTAACTAGGATTAAAATACCCTAGTTAGGTAAAAGCCTTGTAGTGACTTACAATGGGTTAAAACACTAAAAGTTAGAACCAAATGATAGTTGAGGGGCTGAAAGTGCATAAATTGAAACTAATATAATTAAAACATAAAAATTAAAACTCAAAAACACAGGTGGGCGTGTGTTTGAGATCGAACCAGGTGACCAGGGTTCTTCAAACCCTAAAACTCCACAAATCTCAGAAATTGATGGTTTAAATCAAGTCCAAAACGTAATCCGAGCTGAGATTTGTGATCCTCATCGCAAGAGGGTTATAAGGTATGTAAAATTTGGTAAAAATCCTCTACTTGAAATTCTCATGAACATAGAGAATCTGAAATATGGTCATGCATGTGTGATATATAGATGGATTAAGAGCATTGTAGTGTCTAGGAGTAAACCCTAGACAAATACAAGTTGAAATCATGTGTAATTTTAGTAAAATCCATGAACACCCTTGTAGGTGATTAGTGGGTTATGTAGAATTTGACAAACACTAGGAAATCGAATGTTGATCTAGTGTAATTTGACAATTGTGAAGTGACTTCAGAATTTTAGAAGCTAACAATTATGTAAAATGGGTTGATTGATGTGAAATTCGGGCTAAATGATAGGTTAGGGACTTGCTATACAATCATGTGAAAATCTGCCCTTAAAGTGTTTGTGAAAATGCCTCAAAGAAGGCTTAAAACTGAAATTCAAAGTTGAAACACATAATTTTGATGTTTGATGTTTCGGCTTACTACGCGATATATGCTTTAAAGGGAGTTCTAAACATGTTATAAATGAACTCTATAGGAAAGGATGCAGGAGCGTCAAGTGGAAAAGCGGGTCGCGAATCGCGTTTGAAAGGTTTACTTTGAAGGTATGTAACTTGACCGTTACTTAAGTGAAATTTTGTTAAATTACGTATAGTCGTATTGTAGAATAGAAGTTGTGTAAATTTTAAAAGCGATGATGTTCGCTAAATTGAATAATGGATCAAGGATGGATAAGATCTCGTTGGTAGTCATCATATTGGAAGATTCTGTAGATGAGCCAAACGGTTCGAATAATCAATTAAAGCATGGATATTGGCATATTGCTTCGTAATGTGATTGATTGGTCTTTTGTTATCATTGACAAATGACATATTAGAAATACGAGGATTTAACATGTTGGTTTGTAGGAATGAAATCCGAGAACTTGGCACAAGTAAACAAACAAATCAAACAAAACATAACATTCCAGAGTCTACCGTAAATTACGGTATATACCGTAATTTACGGTAGAGACCAAAAAGTTACGGTGGATTCCTCCTGTGTTACGGTGGAACCAAAGTTTCCCAGGAGCTACCGTAACTTACGGTAACTACCGTAAGTTACGGTAGAGCTTTGACATTTATGATAAATTTTGCATTTCCTCGTTAAATCGAATCCGTTCTAAACGTAGTTTTGATTATGTATTATTTCTAAGTACTCTAATACTAATGTTTAATGTAAACATTTCAGTTTCTAGGTATTCAAAGATTACGGATGACGGTCAAGCAGGCTTTTGAAGAACCGAACACAAAATTTTGAAGCTTCCGCGTCGATTGATTTTGTTTAGACAATGTTATGATGTAATTAGCTTGCTAAATAACTTTGAATGTTTAAATTAGTCAGTAGTTGACTAATGTTTTGTTACCTTAGAACTTTGTTTTTGGAACTTAAGTCCTAACCTAGACATCTTTTATATAAACTCTTGTGAATTATTATTAATTTCAAGTAGTAATTAATACGGGTGTTACAATTGTTTCTTCTTCTTTATTTATCGTGCGCAGTAGCGACTCTGAAGATTTTAGTGAATAAAGTAATATTTTAAACCAGGATTCATTTCAGAAGTAGAATCCAAGGATTCAATGTTTAAGGAAAGGACATGGATCACGGATTAGGTTTTGACTAGTATAGTCTAAGTCTGAAATTCCAAAACTCGGAGGTAAGAAAATAGGGATTTGTAACATTCACATGTATCATCTTCAATGTGGGAGCCTCAGGGACCTTCTGGTATGGACTCCGTAGTCTGGTTAAGGGTTTAAACAAGTTTGGCCTTGGGAATATGTCCATAAAGGTCTTTCCTCCATCAGTTGCATGCTTATCTTAGCCGCGGTATGAAGCTTGGCATTTCTAGGCTTCGGATGTGGAGAATTTCCATCACGGCTTCTTTTCCTGGCGACATATTCAAAATACATAAAATCGAAAACAATATTTTACTTAATAGGGATGAGAGTGTTCCTATTTTAAGTCTAGACTCAGAAGGTGTAAGGAATATGCTACTGTGTCATTTGAGATTAAACACTAAAGGCTAGTGTGTAATTCACTCAAACGTTGGCTCTGATACCAACCTGTTATGCCCTGATATTTCCACGTATTACCAGTGGGCCCGGTGGGGAGTATCGTGACGTAGTTGATATCATCATAGTCAATTAATCACAGTTTAATGCACAGCGGAAGTCTAAAGTAATTTATACAAACCGAGTTGAAAGTAACATAAAATATTACACAACGGATTGTAAGAGGATCCACAAGCGGATCTTAAAATAAAAGAAATATTGTTCAACAGATTTAAGCATCAAAAGCTTTCAAGACTCTTTATTTGATACTAGGAGTAGCCAGCCCATTACGCGTAGTACCTGCACTAAACCTTTTTGAAAAATACGTCAGTTTACACTGGTAAATACAATTAACTAACTCTTTTGAAAACATTTATAAAATTAGTTTGGATGAACAAGGCATAAAATCTTTTATAACTTGGGACAATTATTTTTAAATAATCTTGTATACAGATTTATATGTTTGTCGTCCATTCAGTAGCCCGGGTTAGAAGTACCGGGTTAAAGGTTAATAGACACTCCACAAGTATAGGCCCACAAGAGAGTGAGATATCGTTTATACATACGCAACTGTCAGGTGTATGCCTACACCCCGTGCTTAAGCCGTGGCCATTTCTAATGAATGAGCCGAGGATATCCAGGACATGGTCATTAACCCCCCAAAGGCATTGCATCAAACAAGACAGATTAAAACGGGTTATTTCAATAGCTTAACCACTAATCGATTAAACATTCAATACCCGACCAAGCGGTATTATTATAATACCGTATCCCAAGCCCGTATAACGGAAAATAAGTTAAAAGTATTTACCTGAACAAAAATATAATTTTTATCCTCAGCCGTATATCAATCAGCAAGAACAAGTATCTTTTACTGGGCTCCTAATCTGGAACGAATGTTTTAATAACCTATTAGATTCCTAACGGGTCTTATTTAAGTCTTAACTTAGACCGGTTAGTTTTAATGAAAGGCTTACGGTTCAAAACGCAAGATTAAGTGAAGAACGGATTAGAATGTGATTTAGACCCGACAAGTATGAAGACTTGTATAATATGGGTAAATTAAACACATTCTGGATTTTGAAGTGAAAATGATAAGGTTTGACCCGTTTCGGTTATTTTATGCAAACTAGTTACATAAACCGTACCGAACGCGAATATGCATAACGGGTAATCAAAAGAGTCATGTACAGGTTCCATAAGTTAATATGCTTAAAATATGTTATGATATCAGTAGGATATCTTCCATTATGCCCAAAACGAATTTAAAACCAATTTAACCCCCGTAAGGGTATTTTGGTCATTTTAAAGTTTATAAAATGGGTTAAATAGTAATATGAGGTTCTGGTCTAAAATAATCAGTAAAAATATTTATTTTAACAAGTTACATCAGTAAGATATCATACATATGTGAATTTTATCATTTATGGCCAAACTATGCACCGTAGGGGCATTTTGGTCATTTCACATATGCTTTAAAGGTCAAATTTGAAAATCTGAGTTTAAGACTTAAACTTACTGTTAAAGTATAAAAATTTATCCATAACATCAGTAGGTAACAAGCTTTAGGTGCCAAATATGGTTTTAAACCATACTATGTGCCTAAATCACATAAAAGTCGGTATTTGACGATATTCGGGTTGATTAAGAAAATCTGAGATTTTGATCAGCCTCTACTGTTTAAAATAATTTATTTAATGTATAAAATCAGTATAAAAAGGTTTGATATGTAAAGGATGTGTAAAACTCATTTTATTAGCAAAAAGGGCATTACCGTCAATTACCGAGTCTATGCAAGAGCCCTATGTTATGATTAGTTTAAAATTTAACAAAAATTTCCAAAAATCCCTAAATATTATATCTTAATAGTAGGTGGCAAGTTTGGTGTCAAAATTTGGGTTTAAACATGATTTATACTAAAAATGCCATTTAATTAATAAAAAGCTTTCATTTTACGATATCTCGCATAACTTCTAAATTAGACCATGAACTAATGTCAAATTTTTAGGACATACTTAAATATCAGTAATAAAGGTTTTTGTCCTCTCACATTTTCAAAAATCTCATTTTAATGATAAAAGGGCATAATGGTCCATTTTAAGCATTTAACGAGAACATGCATATGAACTAGGATTTCTATGGAACCAAGTTGTATAACCTTAGAGGTTTATACTAACATATAATATGGTCCTAAAGGAACCCTAAGGCATATCTAAACTAAGCTAAATCGGGTCAGAACTGAAAGTCAAAGCAAAAGTCTACTTTTGCGACTTTCGGTTGCGAACCGAGCCTAAACTCAGAATTGTTGGGTTGAACATGCCTAGACATGTTCAATTAATATTTACCAAGTTATTAAAGTGACAAAACTGATTTTATTGCTTTTACATCATTAGTTATGAATTTTATTTAAAAACCGACTCGTTTGACTTTTATTTTAATTACTTTGACCTGACAATTAACTAAGCAAACGTGATAATTAGGAGGTGCCCTTTTGAGGGTTTAATAGGTACCTAATTACGATCACGTAGCCATGTTCGTTGCGAACAATGGCTCAACCGTTTAAAAGTCAAAGCGTTTATCGTAAACGCTTGACATTTCGGCTTTTTAAGCCAAATAAAAATGACTAGCCACAAGAGGGCAGTCACAAGGGGTCCAATGGACTGAAAAGAACTCAAAAGAGGTTCCAAAATGATCAGGATCCTCTATGATTGAGAGCAAGAGCAGCTTGAATGATATTTGTGAGTTTTTGAGCAAAACCCCCCTCTATTTATAGAGTTTGGAAGATGGTTAGATGATCAACAAGTGTTGGAAGGGTCCATGAGATCTTAACAGGTGTATTCTGGTTTTATAAATCTGTTAGCAGCCCCTAGAATGAATAAATAATGGTTTTGGGTCTCAAAGGAATGAAAACCATCAAAAAGAAAACAAGTTACTGTTGCTGTTCTGTCTTCATGGCCCGCGTAGGAAGCCCAGATGGGCTTCGCGGCCCGCTTAGCCATCCGGTCAGCATGAAACTTTGGCTGATGTGCAGTTTTAGTCCCTGTTTTCCGCAATTTCGCGCGAAACGGTCATACCAGCTGTTTTTGCTGTTGTAAATGACCCGTAATAGGGACAGCCCAATGGACTCTCGCTTCTAGGCTCACAACGGATGTAGTTTGAGGTTATGGCATGATAGGTCCTCATGAGTTTTTATGCATAACAACTTTCCGAAGTTGACGTAATTAGCACGTAACTTTTATATATATGATAATATGAGTTTAAAAATGTTAGCGGCCCACTCCGGAATACTCAGAAGGATGACAGAACGTCACGAAGTTCCCGGTTCGCTCCAGAGGCCTTTCAAAGGCGTAGTTTCGCTTGACGTCGCTTTTAGTCTCTTAATCGCAAAAAGTAGCGTGAAATGTCATTTAATGATATCCAAGCCTTTTGTGGCACATATTGAGTATCACCGAGCATATACTTAAATGTTACGACGCTCCCGTTCGCTTAAATGGTCACCCAAAGGCGTAGATTTAATAGTTGACGCTTTTGGTCCCTCTAATGCGCAAACTTGCACATATCATCTTTTAATAGCATCAAAGCCCTATCTAATCCATATTAGGCATTCTTGAGAGTATTATTAAACATCACGATGCTTCGGGTTCGTAAAATGGTCATTCAGAGGTATAATTAAACATATTGACGCTTTTAACCCCTTAAACTTGCAAAGTTGCGCATAACGTCACTTATAGGCATAAAAGCCTTAGATGGCCAATATTTGGTATTCTCGAGAGTATAATCCAATATCATGAAGCTCTCGGTTTGTTAAAAGGTCACTCAGAGGTAAGAATTAACATGTTGACGCTTTTAACCCTTCGTCGCGCAAACTTTCAATAATTACGCAAACGGCTACTCTTGATCAATAGGTGGCTCATTTGTGAATATGTTTACCGTATAACGTCATTCAGAGGCTTAGTTTAAGCATGTTGACACTTTTAGTCCTTTCGCATTCAAAGTTTTTGATTTTTCACAAAATTAGTCCGTCATAGTCAATGTTTGACCTTGTTAGGGTTTAGTACACGTGTCAACACATCATTGGACGTGATTTTACAAGCTGTTACAAGAGTCATAAACAACTGTTGACCACAACTTCCACAAAGATGGCAGAGTACATTGTTGTTTATAACGCAACCAGTCATGGAATGTTGCTTAGAAATCTGATCACTGGACTCGAAGTCGTTAATTCCATTTCTAGACCATTGAAGCTTTATTGTGATAACTCAGCTGTCGTTAGTTTCTCGAACAGTAACAGTTCGACTGGAGCTGGTTTATATCTCGATACAAAATATTTGTTCGTACGTGAACGAGTTGAGGAAAATAATCTTTCTATTGAGTATATTAGTACTAAAGATATGCTTGCGGATCCGATGACTAAATGTCTCCCTCCTAAGGTTTACGAAGAACATGTTCGGAATATGGGATTTAGTAAAGACCTTGTTTAGAATATTGTACTAGCTTATGTTTTATGTTAATGAAATTTCCTTAGTTTGATTTTGTATGTCTCTTAGAATATGTTCAACTGGTATAATGGCATATAGACAAATAAAGTTACAAATCAAACAAATGGCTTATGCGTATTTTGATCATAACGTTTAGGTTTTAAATTAAGGCTATAGTATGACTAATGGGGGTCCTGAGTCGCATAATGATTCAACGGCTGTATTTCTCTGCTAAAGTACTTGTTTAAGGCTAAAATGAGTGTTAACTCCTGATCAGGCTTATCTAATACTCATAGTAAATGATTACTCGGCTAAGTGGGAGAATGTAAGATTAAATATATTATGTTTTAATATTTAATCTAGTAGCCATTATAATCATTTACATTATATAGATCAAAATATATAACAACCTATTAAATAATTAGTTGGTAATTGTTGATGGACCATATTACCCTTATTAACTAATTAGGTTTCCTCTTGGGTGCTTATATAAGGAGACTTATGTAGAGGTTAAAAGGTTACACACTTAGACAGATAACCTAATTAGCATAACATCAATTCGACCTCCCTCTCCATAACCGATCTCCCTTGTCAGTTTCATAATCATCATCATCAGTCAGCACCCTAAGGAGGAACCAGATCACACTGACAAATATGTCGAACTCCATGGCATCATCTCTCACTGGATTCTCCTCTGCACTGTCTGTTGTAACATGTATGTTTTCATGTTTTCCATTATGTTTAGAGCAACTGATCCAACAATTCATGCTTATTATTTCAGTAGCTTGTAGAAGTTAAAAAACAAACAGTCTTCTTCTTGTAGACTGTAGATGTTTGGTCTACCTCTTCAGCTACAGATGTCTGCAGATGTGGTCCGTAGACTGCAGACTTTTACCTCTGAAAAAACAAACAACACCTTACTTTCATAATTAACCTATCTCTTAGTTTTATCCGTTGATCTAATAAATCTCATGGATAGGACAAGTTCTTTGCATATTGTGTTGGTTATATATAATGCAATTTTTTTTATATTTTTTCACTAGATCTTTGTGGATAGGACAAGTTCTTGGCATATTGTGTTGGTTATATAGAATGCAATTTATTTATATTTTTTCACTAGATTTTGTAGAGACTTGTGAAAAACATTAAATATTACATTTATATTATTTAAATTATTTTTTAATTATGAAGATTGAAAAACAGTAGCTATAGAAGCATAAATTTTCAAAAAGATTGAAAGGTTTTATAAGCTTATATATATCTAGTATATGCATTCATCTATTATAAAAAAAGTGATGGCAATGGAGTGGAAAAAACTATCTTAACATAATGTAGTAGTCTCAAGTTCAAGTCTTAATTCCACCGCTAAGGTTTTATTTTTTTTCATTCGTTTCCCTTTAACCACAATTTTGGGCTTGATTCTTTTTGTCACCCGAGGCCTAAATTTTTTTAAAAGTTATCGGAGACGGCTCTGAGTAGCTACGATTCCTTGTATTTAATCTATATAACACCAAACTGGGAAAGGCTTGCAAATGAAGATATAATTTAATTAATTACTTTAGCTTGAAGGGTTATCTTAGATGAAGTGCAGCTTTCTTACCTACCATACCCAAATACTCTTTAGTTCGAGTATATGTATTCCTTCAATTATCTTCGTATATATCCGGCTCAGTTGCAACTCATATTTAACTAGTGGCTTCTAGAAGTGTCAATTATATTAGTCAATAATGTATTTTCTAAAATGCTTTATATTTTCATTATAACAACTTTACTAAGTTTAAATGTCTAATAACAAAATTCACACGACACTTTAAAAGAAATCTACATGGCATTTAAATAACTTGAAACACATAATCATATTGAATTACAATTATTTTGAAAACATGTCAGTCTCACTACTATATATTATATAAACATAGAAAGTGGATAATCCATCTTTTGTGTTAACAATATGAAAATAAAGTCACGAATTTTATTATAAGTGGGGTTCCACGACACGAATTCTATTAAAAGTCCTCCATTTCGTACAATAAAGTCAACATTGCTCTTGTCTTTTGTTTATTCGCCAGTTCCTTTTCTAAAGAAAAATCTTCATACATAAAAATTGAAAAAAAGAAAAACCAACTATAATTGTGATAAAATATAAAAGTTGAACATATATCTAAACTTCATTTTATAGGATACTTATCTGTCATACCCTTAATTTCATTTTCAAATCATTAGAAATTTAAAGACAAAAATATTGACAATGTGTTCGTCGTCTAGTATAAAAATAGTTTGAATACCATTCAAAAAAATAAAAATAGTTTGAATTAGACATCCGATTTAATTTAAAACGATTTGGGTACGTCATAAACTTCTTATCTGTCAACCCTTCCTTTTGACAAGAAAAAACGTAATTGCATTAATTATTTAATTTTTTTTTCTTTTGTAGCTGAGTTGTACGTTTTCATTTAGGTGAATATAATTAATATGACTTTAAGAGTTGTACCTTTTTTTTAGTAACGATGACCAAAATTGTACGACCGATCATATGTTTCAAATTTGTGTGCTCGACAAACATGACTCCCGTGAATTTAATGAAGATAATTGTGTGGAAAACTAGTCTAAAATATTAAAAAAAAAATGAAATATTACACAACATACATGTTGAAAATGAGAAATTATTTACTCTTCGATTTACGAGAGAAATTAACATCCATTAATGTTAGACTTACAAATCACCGATCGGTTAATGTTAACTTAATTAATTATTACCTAAACGTTCTTAATATCATCTCTTGATACACATGACACTTTCATCTTCAATCCGATTTAAAATATAATTTGAATGGTGTCACACCATTAATTACTCTTTAATCTTGTTCAAAACCGGTTTGCTTCCAAATAGCATTTCTAACCCTACTCAAATCTCTACCTTTCAATGTTCTTCCAACACCTTCATGAACCGAACATGAAGCAATTCTAGTCCTTGCTAAATACTCATGTGGCGGCAGCTTCTCATAGTTGTTGTCGTCGTCATCATCACCTTCGTCTATCTTTTCATGACGTTTGTACTCATCTCTTAAAATTTTCGACCAGTCGGGAACATTAACGGGCAATGACTTTGCCGCGGTCGCCTTGATAGGTAGTTTTTTTTGTTGATGAGGTTTCAATGGAAACTTTGATCTTCTAGGATTATGAAACTCGTTAGAATGATCCTCACCACCACCGTTGTTCCATAGGTCGGATTCGTTCATCTCGAAGGTGTCGGTATCCACCGGGTTTATTCTTTGATCACCACCACCAAGATAGAGGAATTTTCTTGTTGCCATTGAGAGAAAGATATTGTTGTAAAGAATAGGAAGTTGTTTGTGTTTTCTTGGATGATTGGTTGGGCTAAGTGGTTGGTGATGGGTCAGCTAAGGTATATATAATGTTGTAATGGATAAGCCCGGCTTATAAAAATAAAAATAAAAGGGTTGATATGAAATTATGAAGTTACATAGAGCACCCTTCATGTTTTAGCATAACTACATTTTGACCCCCTACTTTTTATGAGAGCAACAGGCAACTTGACTTTAGCCACTTATGCACAACTTCATTGCTTTCAATTTGTATTTCTGTGAATTAGAAGAATGGTTTTCTAGGATATTAATGACGGAGATTGTCATTCGATTTATAGTAAGAGAAAAAAATGATCATATATGATATTTTTCATGGTGTTGTCATATTTATGCGTCTTATTTTCTATCACCTCTACGTCATGGGAATGACGACCCATTATCATTATACTGTTCAATGTAGATTGAAGGTGAAAGTTCGAAAACTCCATTTACTCATTTCCAATTACGTGATGATGTCAAAGAAGGTACTTGTCAACAAAGAGTTGTAATTATGGTCCGATCGACGCATCTAACCCGATCAGTTTGATTTGTCTTTATTTTTTGAAGACGTAGTAAGCAGTATGACCTAAAAATTTCATGAAAACCAGCTGAATCAGATCATACCGTGAACACACCTAGAAAACATAGTTGTTGTATTTGATAAAAATAATTTTAAAGAGCGTTGTAAACTTCAAAAATAAAGGGCATATTGGTCTCTTTTGCTTCTCATTCTTGATTGGCAAGATATAGGTAGTCTTAAATACAAATAAAGGCTTAACCATCATTATCATTTCAGAAAGGGGATATTATGTAATTAGAGGGAAGCTGAGGGGGTGATTAGCAGCATCATTGTAGGCCAGAAGGAATAGTGAAGACGTGTGTCCTCAGTCTACGGGGGACCCTTTGATGGTGATCAATAATAGAGAACTTGGATCGACTAAATTATGCTATAAATCGTAAGTGACATTATTAGTGGCCCTACTTATCTTTTTATTATTCTCTTTCTTTTGTATGATTTGCGATATTTCCTTTGTTTAATAAGATTCATACTTGTATCATACCTTGTTTAACCTATAAAAAGCTGTGTTTGTTGTATATTTTATTAAGCTTATGGATTTTATATTAATATTTAAGGGATTAAGTTACATTTACCGACTACATGACATTTTTTCAATACGTTTTTATCACTTGTTTAGATGATTATTGATTATCATGTGACATTAGGATAATAGTTATCAGCTTATATGTATGGTCACTATTTTTGTCTTATATTAATTTGTAATAAAATTAAATTGACATAAGTATTAATTTTGGGACAGTTCTACAACGAAGGATATATTTGGAAGATAACTGTGAGGCTAGAGGGTACGGTGATGGTCTTTCAAGGGAGGATGATCCACCACGTAGGCGCCTCGTCATAGTCCTCTCAAGGATGTTCCATCCCACAAAACTAGAGGGTATGGAGGATGGTCCTAGATGATCCTACCCCACCACTTTTATGTTTTTTATTTTTTTAATCTTCTACTTTTTTTTAACATTTAACAAATAAACTAACAAAATATTTTCATTAATATTAAAAAACATTACATAAACTTAAAAAAAATAAACTTCAAAAAAAAAACATAAACTTAAAAAAACATAAACTTAAAAAAAATAAACTTAAAAAAAAACATAAACTTAAAGAATCCTAATATATTAAAATTAGCTACTAGTCTTCGTCCTCCATGTCGTCGGCGGGTTCGTTTTGAGCGTTGTTCCAAATGTACTCCACCAAGTCCGCTTGTGGGTTATGATGTGTGTACTCGTTACGTAGAGCGAACATGTTCAAATCTTGTTGTTCCCCACTAACTGGAACAGAATTTCCAGTAGACGCGTTTTCGTCGTACTCGCATATCGCTCTACATTCGTCTTCAATGATCATGTTATGAAGGATGATACAAGCGTATATAATGTGTCATAACCTCTTTGGTGTAGCCGAACGTGCTGGATGTTCAATGATTTACCTTTTTTTTTGTAGAACACCAAAAGCCCGTTCAATATCTTTTCTCGCACCCTCTTGAAACTTCGCAATTTTTTTCTTTTTTCGTATGTCGGGTGCGGAATAGTTTTAACGATTGTCGAGTACGTTGGGTATATTCCATCGGCTAGGTAGTAACTTCGCCTGTATTCCACCCCCGAAACCGTAAAACTTGTATCTGTACCTGTACCCGCCACTACATCGTCAAATATTTGTGACTGTAAATGATGTTAAGTTCATTGAGCGAACCAGGTAGACCAAAAAAAACATGCCAGATCCAGAGATCCTGTGACGCAACAGTCTCTAGAATAATAGTTGGATGTCCATGATTTCCCCTAGTATACTGACCTTGCCAGGCAACTAGGCAGTTCTGCCACGGCCAGTGCATGCAATCGATGCTCTCGAGCATTCCTGGGAAACCATGTCTCTGTTCGTGTGCTTGATATAATTTTTGAACGTCGTTTGCGTTCGGTCTCCGCAGGTATCTCTTGCTATACAATTTGACAACCCATTCGCAAAACTTGTGCAAACATAGACGTGCGGTTCTTTCAGACATCCTTATAGCGTCGTTTCGCAGTGTAAAAAACGGATCAGACTGGGTCATGTCGCCTGCGATACGTAAAAAAAGTGCACGACTCATGCGGAACCGACGTCGAAAAATCTCGGCTGGGTACACGGGTTCGTCGGCAAAATAATCGGCTACTAGTTTATCGTGGGCGGCTATAAATTTAAAACGAAACATAAATGAAATTAATTATAAAATACATTTTCAAATCTATATAAAACATAAGGAAAAAATAGTAAAGTACCTTCTTGGTCTCGGTTTAATTTTGCTCGTCTAGTTAGCCGTTGGGACGACGCTTCATCACCCGCCATGAAGACCTGAGCCGCGTTCATAATCATGTTGTGCATAATTGCAACGTAGACGAAGAAGATGAAGAAATGAAAGAAATGGAAGAAGGTGAAGCCATGGTAATTTTTTAGAGAGATATGGGGTGGTAGTGGGTAAAAAATGGTATAAAAATTGATGAGTTTTTATAAAAAGGGAAGAGGGGTTATAAAATATGAGAGATATATGAGATTGTAGTGGGTGAAAAGTTGTAAAAAATGGTGTAAAAGAGGTGAGTATTTATAAAAGTGGGAGTGAAATGGGTTTTTTTTTTTAAATATAACCGTTGCCTTTTGAATTAAATGAGAATTTAAATTTTTTTTATTTTAATGGTTACATTTGACTGGGGGCCCACATTAATTGCTTCGTCGCATACGGCAACATCTCGACGTTGAGGACGGGACCGGGGGGGCGGGATGGTGTGCCGGCGTCGTCGGAGCTCGACGGGGTAAGAGACAGTCCCCATACCCTATAGCCTTAGTCACCTCACTTGTTATTAATATTGTATGTTAGTTAAGCTTAAGAATTTAAATAAAGAATCATACAATTGATTTAATAACAGGATAAGAGATCATGTACCAGAGATGAATTTTGTACCAAGTGTAGGAGAGAATCATCATAACACATTTGTTTTGTTATTTAAGGAGAGAAGAGTATGATGATCTTTTATTCTTTCAACTAGTTTTCTCCTTAATTTTAAACGGCTATAACTTTTTTATACGTTAATATTTTTTTAGAAAAAATACATTGTATTAACGGGCATTTCATTCTCTTTAATTCGAGCAGTCTATTGCTATAGTGTTCTTAAAAATAATTTACAGGACTTTAAATACCCATTACGTGATTACGTGATTTTGAATACCCGATACATGACTACGTGATTTTTGAATACCTTTTACAGGATTACACATTCAATATAAATCATTACGCATTCAGTGTATATTCATTACGTGATTACACATTCAATATGATTTGTTATAATTAATGTTAATACAATTATGCTTATTACACATTCAATAATAAGAACTTGATTGTTTATACTTTATTACGTGGTTAAATCTCTAATATACGACATTATGTTATTATAGGTTGGTTTGGCTAATATTTTGTATATAATTTATCCTTAATACGCGATTATACTTGAAATATTAGGTATTCCATATGAAATATTATGTATTACGTGTTTTGTTTTTATGTAATCACTCAATAGGGTTTCACATAAATATCATAATGAAATCACGTAATTACGAAATGAGTATTTAAAATCATGTAGTCACGTAATAATACATAGTCAACTATTGTTACGTAATTACTTATTGGGCTTTCACGTAAAATACTATAATGAAATCAAGTAATCATGTAATGGGTATTCAAAATCACGTTGTCACTTATTGGGTATTTAAAATCACGTAATGGGTATTCAAAATCCTGCAAATTTTTTTAAAGAAAAATATAGCAATATGCTGCTCGAATTAAAGAAAACGAAATGCTTGTTAATACGACGTAATTTTTATAAAAAAAATATGAACGTATGAAAAAGTTATAGCCGTTTGAAAATCAAGGGGAAGTGAGTTTATAAGTCAACAATATTGGATTTTCATATTTTACTGTTTCCCTAGTTGTTTCCTTTATTTTTAGTTATGTGAATTCTATATTTGGAGACCTCTTAATCTCAACCATTGATCTTTCAAATCAAAGGTCAAACTTATCTCCTATACTTCGTACAATTATTTCCTCTTGTACAATAACCTTTCTCTAAATAAGAGTCTATATATCTTTAGACTTAGGCTATAGGGTGTGGTCATCATCCTCATGACCACCATGACCCTCCACATCAGTATCATGTCACCCATCTCTAATCCACCATCCAAAACCAATACCCTAAGGGTGTGGTCATAACCCGAACCATTATCCCCTTATTTATTTTAATTTATCTTTGTCTAAAGAAAAATGATATGATTTCTAGAAAAATGGAAAGGAGGACTATGGTTGCCATAGTTTAATCCATGTAAACCATGGTGGATCATGCAAGAGGGTGGTGTAGCCTTCCATTCATATTCTTACGTGACGAATCATGTCCCAATCATAACCACCGCACTATTTAGCCTTATAAAGTATCTTTAATACTATTTGATCAAAGGTTCTCAATAAAAAATATATATAACTTACTAATTGAATTTGGTAACCACAACTACAAATTAAAAGAAATTTTATCTTTAATACTTTTTGATAGCGGCTTCATCATTGTAATTTTTCATGATTCTTTTTAGTGGTTAGAAATCGTCCACCAAATTTGGTAGCATATAAACATGTCTCCCTCACGAGGTTTGCATGGTTAACATATTATAATTTATAGATTAGGTTATGTAATCTCAACTAAACCCTTGAATTATATATTGATTTCCCTTACTCAACTTTTGGATTTATTATGATTTGATACTTAAAACAAAAACGACACGTCTATAAGACGTACTTGTAAAAGATGATGAGAAGAGATAAGGTAAATTAATAGTAAATTGACTTGCTTGAAAAGAGAATATTTAAATAAGAAACCTATCTTTTTTACAAACATACGATGATATAATCTCGATGATAATTGAGTTGTTAGGAGTAAGCATTGTTTTTAATAATTGTCAATTTACATCAAATTATAATTACTTTATTATATTTAAATGTTATGTTTAGGAATGCAAGTAAGAAGGTGCAACATTAACCCTTTAAATTAATTATAACATCATCCACAAATCAACGCTATTGACTAGGGCCGGCTCTGGGCCCGGCAAACCTGTGTCGACGCCCGAGGCCCAAAATTTAAAAGGGCCCGAAAAGTCTTTATAAGCTTGTATATATTTATTAAATTATATATTTAGTATATTTATTTGTTTATTATGCAAAAAAGTATTGGTGGTGTAGTTGTACAAACCATCTCAAAATAATGTAAATGTCTCAAGTTTGAGTCTTTACTCCATCACTAGGTTTTTATTTTTGAATTTTATTTTATTTTTGTAATTCATTTACCCTTAACCGATATTTTAGGCCCAATTCTTTTCGTCGCCCAAGACCTAAATTTTTTCAAGAGTTTTCGGGGACGGCTCTATTGACTGATCCGTGGACGATGTGGCAAGCCCGTGGGAGGGGAGTGGCTCGAAGAAGGCCAGAGATGCACTTGGGGAGGGCGGGGTTGTGTGTTAGAGGTGGGTGATTGGATTTTGTAATTTTTTTTTAACTAGCTTATTAAATATAAATATCAAAGTTTTGCTTTAGTCCAAATGATTTGGTTAGAATTGTCACTTACATTCAAATTTATTTAATTTTTGCCTAGGAGACATTGTGGTGTGCATTTTGTTTTCACTTGGATTCAACTGATTAACTTCATGTATTTTTTTTTCTTTTTGTTAACTTAAAGGGTGTTTTTAGTCTTTTTAATTGATGTATAAGTTATTAATGCATATACAATTTTCGAATGCACACATTAATAGTAATTATATTTATGTTTTGTTATAGTTTAATTTATGTAACGTTTTATTATGTTATTGTTTTAATTATATAATGTTGAATTTCTAAATTTTGGAATTTAATGTTTAGTTCTTAATTTGTTTATTTTAATATGGATTATGCTACCATTCTAACTAAAAAAATACCGTCAACATTTATCAATCTATAATATCTACTCATACTACACTACTTTCAAACTCAATATAAAGAAAATTACATAAGAACGGCCTTCAGGATTAAATGAAACAATAGTATCAACGATAAAGGGAATGAAAACATATTGATTTTCAACACAAGCTTTTTCATGTTTAGCAAATTTCTCTGATTCTGCCTTCAACACAACCTGACCAGCCATGTAACGATTTTTGCAGTTACCAACAGGGGATACATAAGAATGAAAATCTCATGTAACATAAGATTGAGTTCATCTATTTGTGATTCCATGCTCTTGAGTTCGAGTTGGTAGAAGATAGTTGTAGTGAAGTTTGTATAATTTCATTTTGCTGGCCAAAAAGAAAAACAAGAGTAACATTTTAATACTTGTAATAACGAATAGAGTTAACGTCTAAGCTCTAAAGAAGTCCAGATGGTAGACTGCTATCCAATTATCCATTGACAAGGTTGTATTTCGTGGTCTATAATATTTTGATTGTCACGATAACTTTTTATATAATATCTATAAAACAAGAAGTTGACCAAACTTGAGATTCAAACTTCATCCATAGACAATTGCTCATACATGCCTTAGAAAGGGGGACCTAAGTCATAATTTTTTAACTTTTACCTAAGATAAGCTTAAATTGTTGGGACATTACAAGAGAATGACACTTGGTCCAATATAAGGTGAAGCAGCTTGCTAATTGATAGGGCCTCAGAAGTGGATAGACTCTAGCTGGGCTGTGGGCCCACCGACTTGCATGACATTTGCCTGCCCAAACTTAAATGACTAAGGCCATGTGTAGTCAAAACCCCTTTGTGGGCGTTATGCGACACGTGGCGTGTCACGTGTGCGGGTGGGGGTTATGGGGCGTTATGCATTTAAGCCTGTAGTCATAAAGCCCCTACACATCAATACCTAATTATTAATTTTCGTTTTTATTAAATAATTATAAAAACCCATGTTTTTTTGTGATTGGTTCAAGGTTTGAAAAGCATCTCCATAACCCCGCTATAGACATCGCGCAACCCCCAAATTTTCGATTGATAGCGCCGGGTGTTTTGGTGTTGTGGGGGTTATGCCGGCGCTATGGGGCATACCGCCCTCACATGCCGCCCCATAACAGGTAGTCTAAACCCACTTATTGCTTTCTCCCTATGTTGTTTCAGAAAAGCTGTATTGTATTTGTCCATTAGTAGAGCCATAGTCTTTTATGTACATATTATCGTAATAAAATCTAATAGATACAACATCAAAGAAGTTAATGAGGCCTTTTTGGTTAAATGGGGATGGAGGTACAGGGTTGAAAATCAAAGTTTATGGAGGAAAGTGATCGATGCTTGTCACGGCAAAATAAACCAGAGGTGTTATCTTCCTTTTAACGGTAATATGGGAGGGTGTTGGAAAAATATTGTGAAATCAACCTACAGTATTAAAATCAAAGGGAAGGGTTTAAACCATCTAATCGTGGGCAAGGTTGGGAACGGGGAAGATATTAGATTTTGGATTGACACATGGGAAGGAGATATTCCTTTTTCGGAAAGATGGCCACATTTGTTTGGGTTGGATCTGTTTAAAACTTGCAGGGTAGCAGACAGAATGGAGATGAACAGAGGAAATGGTGGGTTTACATGGAACTGGTCTAGACTGCCTGAGTCGGTCGTGGAGCTAAAGGAGTGGCAGGAATGCATAGAGACCCTTAATAAGGTGACGCTCAACAATTTTAAGGATATGTGGGTCTGGTTGGAAGATAGCAAAGAAGGTTTTTCGGTGAAGGCTGTAAAGGCATTAATAGCCAAAAGGGGTAATAGTCAGCTTCCTAATTTCGATTGGTGCAAATGGGTGCCGATTAAATGCAACATTGTGGCTTGGAGAGGTAACTTGGATAGACTTGCTATGAGAGTGAACTTAAGAAGAAGGAATGTGGACATTACATCGGGTATGTGCCCTTTTTGTAACGAGTTTGAGGAAACGGTGGAGCATCTTTTTTCGGCGTGTTCTATGGCGACTTGAGTTTGGGCAGAGATAAGTGTTTGGTGCAAAATCCCTCTGATTTATATTTTCGATTTCAAAGACATTCTGGATATTCATAATTATTCTCAAGTCGGAAAGAAGGCTAAGGAAATCATCCAAGGGTTGGTGTTTATCTCGTGTTGGAGCATTTGGAAAGGTAGGAACGAGTTGGTTTTCAATCAAATCAGTCGTAGTCTACATGAGATTGTGAGGGAGATCAAGTCGAGAGGGTATGCTTGGATTAACAATAGAACGTCTTGTAATTATATTAGTTGGGGTGATTGGTGTAAATATCCTATGTATATGTTGTATTTTGTTGCCCTTTGCCCGTTTGGGTCGGGGGTGTTTGTATTGTTTGCCCTTTTGCCAGTTTGGGTCGAAGGTGTGTTATTTTAATGAAGTTCTCTTAAAAAAAAGATACAACATCAATAAAAATATATCAAAAACTTATTAAAATAAGTAATGTAATATAGTACTTTTTTTATTGTTAAAAGTAGTCAGGTAGATGTTTTTTAAAGTTATAGAAAATTTTAGAAAGATAATGAATTTGTATGAATGGTTTTATTCACGGGAATCGTATAGCCTCTTCTTGCCCATCTCTTTCGACAGCTTTGCCATTCCTGCCCATTTCCCAATTGACTTGGCCTTATCGTAATTAGATGACCGAATATATAATAAATAATAATTTGTAAAACATAATTAAAAGTAATGGTTAAATTATTGTACAAATGAGTCTTTAGATACAAAATACTTTAAACGTGAAAAGTGAAGGTGAGATTTTCTTTTTTTTGAATTTTTTCTTCATCTTATTAAGCACGTATTTTAGTCTTAGAATAAAAAAAATCGTGAATTTACACTAGTAGAGTAATTATAATTACCCTACAATAATTACTCTACTAATGTAAAATCATGATTTTTTTTACATTTTACAATTAAACATCATTCTTAAATAATAAGGAGAAAAAAAAGATTCCTACATTTCTCACTTAAGAGCATTTTATATGTTAAAGACCTATTTGTATCTAATTTATTACACTTAAAAGTAAATAATAATAAATCAATCCTTCATTCATTCAATGATTTGTAAAGCTTGACTTGATATATAGTTTCTTTATTTCTTAGATATATTTTGCTATTTTAAAGGTGTGTTTCCCGCAAATTTCGATAAGCTTAAAGTTTATTTTTTAATATAATGCTCGTATAAAAAAAAACCCTTGTTTGTATATGAAAATTTTAAGACATTATAATTGAAGATAATCTCCTAAAAGCTAGTAAATGAAAAAGTATCTAAAGTAACTTTTCTAAAATAGCTGAATCTTTTTCTAAACCAAGCTAATCAAATACTTTTTATTTAATTGTGTTGCTATTAAGCTTTTAAAATAGCTACAACTAAAACTAATTTGTGGACCGTCTCAACTCTCAATGCAACCAAAAACTTCACTTTCCAGCCCTAAATTAAAACTTCAGCTACGTCACATTAAATATTTTAAATCTATTTTCTATGTATTTGTTTGAAAATTAACATATTTTTTCGGATACAAATTTACTTTTTGTTTGTGATGTTTGAATATGATGTGTTTTACATTCACTATTTTAATTCAGGTTTCTTAAAATCAACGATCGAACATGGTATACCAGTATACCACCACCCTCTCCCACCGTTTTTTAACAAATGTTTTTAAAAACATATACACAATGTATCTAGACAAAGCACATATATATATATCTGAAGAAAATAATTTACTAACCCATATGTCAAAAACACTTTTGAGTGAGAGCATTCTTATCCAGTTGTCAATTTCAACTTCATCCCTATAATTTTAGTAAAAAATTTAAGGGTTTTTTTTTTTAATTTTTTTTTTCTAAGCATTTCATCTCATTCCTCAAAGTGCAGATGAAGGATTGACTTCCTAGTTCCTAGTGAGTGTATTCAGGACTCATTATTTATTGCTCACCTCTTCTATTTTGTTCATCTTTTAAGTAAGAGAAAAAGAAAAAAAAAATATAAAATACAATACTAATTGAATAGAGATAGGGATAGGGTAATATAAAATATTATTTTAATTGAATAGAAATAGGGATAGGGAACGTGTTTCAAGAGATTTTCAAAATATAAAGCATAATTCTAAGATGAAGATGATTTAGAGCTAAACTATAAGATAAAACATGTAGGTTTTAGAATTTGTAATGGCCTGAATAAGATAAAACATGTAGGTTTTAGAATTTGTAATGGTCTGAATATCTCTCTATGTAACATGACGAGATTAGTTTTAGATAAAAAAATATTTCAATAATACCATTTTAACCATTTCGTATTAATTGTGTTTTGACATGCCATCGGTAAGTTTACTAACAATGTAGCCGGTTTACGTGTTTTTTCATTGTCTATAAATAGCAAAGTCGGTTTTTTTTTAAACCTCTTTATTAAAACTTTGTAAAATAATTGAAATTGTTTTAGACTTTTAATCATAACTTTTAAGTGGGCTGATGACAAATATAAACCCACTCCGTCTAGTAATTCTCCCGACCCAAATATATTGATTTACTACAAACGGACCACGAGCCCATCTGCCCATGGGCCATGACAAAGTTGGCATTTGGGCCATTTGGCAACTCAAACGAGACGGGGTTTGTCCGTTTTAAACAAAATTTCAGTCTAGTACAAAAAGACCAATTTAAACATTTACAAAAGTATTTGATTGTTATATAATTCTAGTTATTTGACAAGTGGCATTCTTATGGCCACGAATTATATTTAAGAGAAAATAACGGTAGAGATTTGCTGGGTTTGCAGAAAAAACAAACTCGAGACACTGATTGGCTAGTGGAATCTAGGTGGCATAAAATTAAAAAACTGGAATGGACGGTGGTGGGTGACAATTATGTGCAATCATCTTCTCCAACTCTATTGTTGTTTTACTTTTTAAAACCTTTAAGCATAAAAATACACAAGTTCATGCAAAATAATTAGCAGTTGGAACACACAACTTTTCATTTATTTTTTAACAAAAATAAATGCCATCCTCAATACTATTCTACACTCTTACCAATATAAATACTTCCTATAGTTTTCCACTCTTCTCACCATCGAGCACATCAAACTTTGTTTTACACACACTCTCACACACATTATGGGCAAAGACATTGAAGTAGCAAGCCACGAATACGATGCAAAAGACTACCAAGACCCTCCACCAGCTGACCTCATTGACCCAGAGGAGCTCACCAAATGGTCCTTTTACCGAGCCATCATTGCCGAGTTCATCGCCACCCTCTTATTCCTTTACATCACTGTCTTGACTGTCATCGGCTACAAGTCCCAAACCGACCCCGACCACAGCACTGACCAGTGCGGTGGCGTCGGCATTCTCGGCATCGCTTGGGCCTTCGGTGGCATGATCTTTGTCCTCGTTTACTGCACTGCCGGTATCTCTGGTGGACACATTAACCCTGCGGTCACATTCGGGCTGTTTTTGGCAAGGAAGGTGACCCTCCCAAGGGCGGTCATGTACATGGCGGCTCAATGCTTGGGTGCGGTCTGTGGTTGTGGTCTGGTGAAAGCTTTCCAAAAGTCTTACTACACCAATTATGGCGGTGGTGCGAATGAGCTTGCAGATGGGTACAGCAAAGGCACCGGTTTGGGTGCGGAAATCATTGGCACATTCGTCCTTGTCTACACCGTCTTCTCAGCCACGGACCCAAAGAGAAACGCACGTGACTCTCATGTCCCCGTAAGTATATACTTACTCTGCTGCATATATTCCAAATTGTATATATCCTCTTGTTTTATGTTTTAACATATATATAATTGTTTGGATTAAAGGTGTTGGCACCTCTTCCTATCGGATTCGCCGTATTCATGGTTCACTTGGCCACCATCCCAATCACCGGCACTGGAATCAACCCGGCCCGTAGTTTTGGGGCCGCAGTCATCTACGGAAAAGAAAAGGCTTGGGATGATCAAGTGAGATATTTATAGTATGCCTTTAATGTCATGTTTTGCGCCATTAATTTTACCCTACATGTTCATATAAACTAATTATGTGAATTGAACTTGATATGTGCAGTGGATATTCTGGGTGGGACCGATGATCGGAGCGGCCATAGCGGCTATCTACCACCAGTTCGTACTGAGGGCAGGCGGGGTTAAAGCTCTTGGATCGTCCAGGAGCAACGCTTAAGCTCCTTGTACTTCATTGAATCATTGTCGTTTGGAAAAAAAATGTACAAAATTGTGTGTTTGTGTGGCCTTTAGTGCACTTGGTTTTTGGACGTGCTCAAAGGTTTTTGATTTTTCAAGTCCCTTCAATATTTTTGAATTTCAATTATGTTTCTGTTGCTTGTTGTAAAATGGGTGCTTTTTCAACCCAAGTGGTAACACTGAATAAACTATAATAATCTTTTTGAACAACCCAAGTGGAAACGTTGGATAAACTATAATAATCTTTTGATATTTGCGTTTGACCATTTAATTTATAGTTATACTTTTTGTACTCTATGTCCTTGAGTTTAAAGATCAATGGAAATATGGATCATATATGATTTGTGCAATGAATAAATGATATAACCGACTAACCGTGTCCCTATATGGTGTATAGTCAAACACTACTAGAAAATACACTCATCTTGACACGCGAGCAATGACATACGCATATTTTATAACATTTAAAAGCGTATGTCAAGAAAAAATGTCATGGTTTACAAAATTTAATAAATCTATGACATTCTTTTTTGTGTGTAATATTTTTAGTGTCATAAAAAAACAAGATTTATCTTGATACGCAAAAAATGACGCACGCTCATTTTATAACATTAGAAAGTGCATGTCAAGAAAAAAAAATGCCATGATTTTACAAAATTCAATATATTTATGACACACTTTTTTGTATGTCATCCTTTTAGCGTCATAAAAAAACAAGATCTATCTTGACACGCGAATAATGACACACGCTTATTTGGACATTTAAATGCGTGTCAAGAAAAAATGTCATGGTTGTACAAAATTAATCTATTATTAAAAATACAACCTCGTGAATAGTATTTTAGGTACATTCAGACTTCCACGTGTGACACATCCTTCTTCTCATCTTCCACATACAAGAGAAAAAGAAACTGTAAATGTGATGGGAGAACGATAAGAGTGAAAGAAAGATCCGGAAGAGAGAGAGAGAGAGATATCCGAAGCCAGCGAGATGGCCATGGCGGTGGCCTTCCGTCACCGGAGTTTCACTATGAACCTGCGGTGGTGGCGGCCTGTTGCGATGGCGGAATCCCACCTGACCCTATAGAAGCTTCTGGTTCACGCGACCTAATAAAGCCTAATATGTCTATTAGATATATATATATATATATATATAATTTGTTACTGCCAACTTAATCTAATATGGCCCGCGACAACCTAATCTAACTATAACAACCATTACAACCTAATAAACCCCGATGTGGTCCATTAAAACATACATGTTATATTGCTACAACACGCTGGAGAAAAACCGCAAACTCGTCGGAGTTCAAGGATCTCATCGGAGTTACGAGACGTCGCCGGAAAACATCAAGAATTCACGTCCATTTCGGTTCGGTATACATTCTGGCCATCAATCCATTTTATTTTCTTACGAGTAACTGCAGTTTTGTTTATCAAAGGTGATTATAACAGTGGGTGGGTTCTTGTTCGGATTGGTTTCATGAATATAACACCTCGCAAAATCATGTCCAATATAGTATCGACACGTGTCATGGACTTTAAACGTGTAAGAGATTGATCTGGAAGGACTAAATTTGCCAAACAATGTAGATGTGTAAGTAAAGGGATCCAAAGTGTCAACATGCTATTCATATGCCTCTGATTGACCTCACACGATGTTCGTATTCTCTAACGAATAATTTATCGAACATGGAAAGTCGTTTGTGCATAAAATAAGGATTTTGTGAAACATAAGGGTTAAAAGTGTCAACATGTTGAAAGTAACCTCTGAGTGACCTTTTAACGATCCCAAAAACATTGTAACAATTATATATTTTGCCCTCAGAAATATTGGATTTTAATTCGTGGTTTCGACACACGTAAATAAACAAAGTGGAATTTCCAAGTAATAGGGGTCAAATGCATCAATGTTGCATTTCAAGACCGTTCGGGTGACCTCGTAACTAACCGAAATCTTATTGATAAATATTTTAAGACTCAAGACCCTTAAAAGTCAAGTTTGGGGGTTAAAAGTGCAATAAACGAAAGTTAAATCAAGTTTAGAAGGACCAGGGACCAAAACTGCAATTACTGAAACTCTTACGCGGGCCGCGTAAGAGTGTCAGATGCAGAAAAAAGAGACAGGTGCATGTACAGTAGGTTACACCGCCATTGCATGATGGTTTTCGATTTCAGGGACTGAGCCAACAGTATTACATGCATAGGGGACACCTGGGATCATCAGAAATCATTTGTAGGCTTGTGTGGAATGATCTTGTGAAGTTTAAAATCCTATATAAGGCCCTCTTGTTTGCTAGTTCATTTGCATTCTCAAAAATTCATTCACAACTCATTCTCTGGAAATTCCTGGAGCTGAAGCAAGTTTTATTAAGTTCCAAATTCGTGCTAAGGACCATTGTAAGTGTTCTTAGCCTCTTAAGTTCAAGTTTTATTAGTCTAATGACCAAAAGTCAAAGCCGTCGTAATTAAGCTTTAACTTAGTGATTAATCACTAATGGTCCAGCCATTATTCGAATTGAAAGTGGCTATGAGTTGGTAATTATGTGGGTAATAAATCCTTAAAAGGGCACCCACTGATTATCACTCTAACTTGGTTAATTGTCGGGTCAAACTTAATATTAAAAAGTCAACAGAAGCTATTTTTACAAATAAATTCATATATGATAATGTAGAAGTTAGGGAACATATTTTAACACTAAAATGATTTGGTAAATAATGTAAGAACATGTCTAAGCATGTTCAACCCGACACTTCTGAGTTTAGGCTCGGTTCGGAACCGAAAGTCCCAAAAGTAGACTTTTGCTTTGACTTTCAGTTCTGACCCGATTTAGCTTATTTTAGATATGCCTTAGGGTTTCTTTAGGACCATAATATAGGTTAGTATAACCCTCAGAGGTTATACAACTTGGTTCCTTAGAAATCCTAGTTCATTGCATGTTTCCGTTAATTTCTTAAAAGTTGACCATTATGCCATTTTGATATTAAAACGAGATTTTTGAAAATGTGAGAGGACAAAAACCTTTATTAATGATTTATAAACATGTACTAAAAATTTGACATCAGTTTGTGGTCTAAATTAGGAGGTATGCTCAATATCGTAAATTGAAGCCTTTTTATTTATTAAACGGCATTTTTAGCATAAAACTCATTTAAACCCAAATTTTGACACCAAACCTTTTACCCACTGATATAATATAATATTTTGGGATTTTTGAAGATTTTTGTTGAATTTTAAACTGATCATAACATAGGGTTCTTGCTTTGATTCGGTAATTGACGGTTATACCCCTTTTACTAATAAAATGAGTTTTACATAACATTTTGATACCAAATATTTTTCTACTGATTTCATATGTTAAATAAAATATTTTAAGCCTTCTGGAATGATAAAAAAAATCTCAGCTTTCCTATTATAACCTGAAAATAGCCTAAAACCGATTTTTTACGCGTTTTAAACACATAGTATGGGTTAAAACTATGTTTAACATTTAAGACCCATTACCTACTGATGTTATAAGTAAATTTTGATACTTTAACAATAAGTAAAAGTTTTAAACTCAGATTTCCAGAATTGACCCTTAAAGCCTATGTGAAATAACCAAAATGCCCATACGGTGCATAGTTTGGTCATAAATGATAAATTTCACATATATGCAATACCCTACTGATATAACTCACTAAAATAAATATTTTTACTGATTAATTTAGACCAGAACCTCATATTGTCATTTAACCTCTTTTATAATCTTTAAAATGACCAAAATACCCCTACGAGGCTTAAATTGGTTTTAAATCCGTTTTGGGCATAATGGAAGGTATCCTACTGATATCACAACATATTTAAGGCATATTAACTTGTGAAACCTATATATGACTCTCTTGGTTACCCGTTATGCATTGTTCGCATTCGTTGCGGTTTATGTAACTAGTTTGCACAAATTGACCGAAACGGGTCAAACCTTATCATTTTTGCTTCAAAATCCAGAATGTGTTTAGTTTACCCATATTATACAAGTCTTCATACTTTTCGGGTCTAAACCACATTCTAATCCGGTCTTCGCTTAATCTTGCGTTTTGAACCGTAAACCTTTCTTTAAAACTAACCGGTCTAAGTTTTAACTTAAGTAAGACCCGTTAGAAATCTAATTTAAAACCTTCGTTCCAGATTTAAGAGCCCAGTAAAAGGTATTTGCACTTGCTGATTGTAAACGGCTGAGATAAATTTGTGTATTTTGCTCAGGTAAATACTTTTAACTTATTTTCCGTTATACGGGTTTGGGATGCGGTATTATAATAATACCGCTTGGTCGGGTGTGTAGTTATTTAAATCGGATTGTGATTAATTTATTTACATGTGACACCCCAGGAAAACCAGGAAACCACGCAACTTAACTAGCTTCCTCAGTAACCACGTGCTAAATTTCGGGACGAAATTTTCTTAACAAGGGGAGAATGTGACAACCCTCATAATTACATGTATCCGTACGATTAATTAATGTTAAATAAAAGTGCTTAATGACTGTGCTGAATTACTTAACTACTTTCTGATTACTGCGTCATACTTACATGTGCTTGTTAACATACTAGTCTTGTGCAGAAAATTGACTAAATGGTCCTGAATGTTTTCCTAAGTGTTAGGAATTAAAAGTGTTGCAAAAAGATATCGAAAAGACACTAAACGGAATAATTAAACACTTTAACGGAACGGTATCTAACCGAACAACCGGACATTACCCGGGACACTAAATTTTGGTCAAATACAGTGTTTTATTATTTCTTGGCTAGTCGTGATCCCCGTACATCATAACACCTATTAAAATATCTACTAGGTAGTATATGGAATTATATACCTGGAATCTAATTTACATTTACCAACTTGGTCACAAAACTTACATCTAACCCCCCCCCATACCCAACTTCGGTCACCCAAGGGGACCCACAAACATCCCTACCATACTCCACATCTTATTCCTAGATTTGTTTCTATTTTTATAATAGATTGTTGCTTGCACTCATGAACAAAATATTAGATGACATCTCCTTAAGTATGGCTTCATATCACTTCATATCTTCTCACAATTCACTCCACTCTCTCACTCATCTCTCTCTCTCTCTCGACCCTCCCTACATCCGCCACCACCACCACCTTGTCACCACCATTGTTCCATTTTCAAGCTTGTACCAAGTGCTAGAAGGTGATACTTGGAGGTTGAAGCTTGGGGGTCTTGAAGGAACTTCATACTTTGCTCTACACCTCATCTTCATCATCATTCTTTATTCATAAGTTCATCCCTAGCCTTTGAGCTAGTTGTAAGTCTTTGACTTCACTCTTGGTCACTTGTGTCACACCCCAACCGATGGCGAAATCATCGGGGCGCGGCACTAGGCGAATCAGATTGCTCAAGAGAATCCATAACAACTATATTGCGATAATATTTACTACATTCATTATCCCATACTAACAAATAATACAATCACATAAGTCATCACAGATTTCTTGTCCTCTCGAACAATACAAATCCGACAACCTAGATTTTAGGCGAGTTTCTAGACTTCCTAGCTTGATTTGATGAAGATAGCAATCTAACCTGCAACATAAGTTAAAACGACGTCAATACAAAAAGTATTGGCGAGTATACAAGTTTTGATTGAGTATTGTAAAAATAGTAAAAAGTGCTGCGAATTACCAAATACATAAACGGGATACCTCAACATACATGCATAAAGACAGATACTACAACTAAGTCACTCGAGCTTCGACCGCGATTGCTATTCATCCTAACTAGACCCCGTCGGATGCTATAGTACTATACTAGTTAAGGCGGGACCTCGCGAGCATGAGTCCTAACGCGTATGTAACTAGCATCACGTATAGATATGCATAACACTCATTCGCAAGCGATAAATAGTTTGATTGAGTAATTCGTTTGATAAGTTCGATTTATTAGGAACGTATGTTACACTCAAAAATGCGATTAAATGGGGTTCGAGTATACTCACAGTGCATATTCAGCGAGGACACAACTTGACTGGGTTAATTTGGAGTGCGCCTGATTTAGTATGAACACGGGACGGTAGCGTAAGCGAGGTGCGGTGAAAAAGTGGATAATAGGGCTAGTGGCAACCCGATTGGATGAGCCAGATTGGCTGACACGCTGATTAGTCGGTTAGCATGTTACCCGATCGGTTAACATGTTGACCGGCCGGTGGGCATGTTATTCGATCGACTGATATGCTGACCGGTCGGTGGGCATGTTATTCGGTCGGCTGACATGCTGACCGGTCGGTTAGCATGTTACCCGGTCGGCTGACATGCTGACCGTTCGGTTAGCATGTTACCCGGTCGGCTGACGTGCTGACCGTTCGGTTGGCATGTTAATCTATCGGCTGGTTTGAGGTTGATCTGCCGTTCGACCGGACAGCAGTCCGATCGGACGGCAACTCGTTCCATTCCTCTTGATTAAGTCACTCCCAATTGTTTTTGAAAAAGTTACCGGTCGTATTTACTGATACGGCGTGTCATCATGTTAAACAAATGAAATTCCACCAATTCCGACCCGTTCTAACGGCCGGGAACCACCCCGTTCCATCAGTTTTGGCCGTTATTGATGGTTTCTCCATGTTTGCTTTGAAATCACGCAAAACTTTGGTTAGACACTTAGATCTTTCGGTGAATTTGTTACAAAACACATGGAAATCACTCAGATCCAAGTTATTCATGGTGAGATGGAGTCATACTTTGAAGTTCATATGAACTCTTGATGACATCATCTTTGAATACCTCAAATCAGTAGATTTCACGGTCGAAAGTTGGTTTTTAAAAGATAGAAAGATGTGGAATCGAGTGTAGATCATAGAAGTACAAGGTTTAAGTTGAAAACTTACAAGATTTGCGAGAAAACGAGCGAAAAATGGCGAAGTAGCGTCTGGCCGAACGAGAGCAGTCACCTCAACTGTTGTTGAGGTGACATATGAGGTATTTATAGGCAAAGGGGGAAGGAAGAAGGAGGTTTGGGCCGTTCGATCGGACAGGGCCATCCGATCGGCCAGGGTCATCCGATCGGACAGGACCTTTCGTCCGTCTGGGCTTTATCGTTTTGACTTGAGCGTTACACCGTTTCGTTTAGTTATATATGTGTTTATTAAATATTTAATTATTCATAAGGGTCGTATGTACGTACTCCTATTATATAATTAATTATCCAAAGTTGTGATACAATAATCCGGGTTTCGTTTCGAATATGCGATTGCTTGCTACGCTTCACGGTCATCGAGGATGATAGAATAGGTCCTCTCTCAATGTTATCGTGAACGTTAATGTTCGATGTTTTTAGTGATGAGTTGCACTGCGACATATCACGGTTATTAAGGGGGTAGAATTGGTCCTCACTCGACATCTTCGTAGTTGTCAGCAAGTGAAATGTGATGTGATAGTGATAGAATATGCGATTATATGCGAAAATATTGCGATATAGCGATGTATGCGGTATAGTTACATTATGATTGAATCTCTGGTGTTAGGCGTAACGAGTATAGCGAGTAGTAACAACGCACGAAAGTGCGGGTTGTTACAACTTGTATGATGATTATTCGTAAGATTGTTATTTGATGTTTAACACAAGAACATAAAAAGAAAATGAACAAAGAACATGAACATAAGTTTACATGAAGATGAAATCTTGTTGGGTTAAGGTTGGTTAAAGCATGCATGATGTTTGATCGTTGATTTCTTGATAAACCCGTTGTTAGAACATTTGTTGATGCGTTTTAGTAACATTTAAACTCTAAAAAGCATGCTGATTAGCATTTTCAGCCAACTTCAGTTGGCTGTAACCAGATCATAACTTAATGAAAAACTGATTTTCTTAAGTCTATAACATGTTATTTCGAAATACGGTTCTAATGGCACTGGAATCAAAATTTTTGGACTTCGTTTGCTATTTTTAAAGGGGTCGTTTTTCACAGCAGCAAAAGCTGCATTTTTGCTGCTTAAAATATGTGTTATGTTTTTCATCATAACTTGAAATCTGTGTAGAATTAGGTCACAAAATTTGTACTGTAGATGGACACTGATGGGTAGTAATTCTCCCACTGGAATTTCATAAATTGGACTTACGATGAATTTTAAATAAATTATTCCGTGGACTACAGTTAGAAAGCGATGAATCTGATTGCAGTCCGGTAAATGAATTTTTATAAAATATTGGTAATGAATTGGATCCGGAGATTTTTACACAATAATATTTGGATCATTTAAGACCTTCTGTAAAAAGTTGGGAATTTTTGGAACAAGTTAACTATTTTATTAAAATTCCCGAAAACAGCCCAGTCTTGAATGTAAAAGCTGAAACGGCATCAGTAGTAATTTGCATGTCTAAATGTCGGGTAGGTTATGTATGAATGATCTAACATGTTATATGTCAATAAAAGTGTTATATGCAATGTCGTATGTTGGTTTATGAACGGGAATAGATGGGAAGTTTATATGGGCATGAACCGTTAAAGTGAGTGCATGTTATGTGGTAGATGCGTGTAGGAACTTCGTGCTTATTTGAAGTCACGAATAAACTAAGTGGTAATCGTACTAGGACGTGATTGACTGACCTTGACTGCTAGCTATTTTTGAGAGACAAACCGAGCAACCAAAGGTGAGTTCACACACTTTCTAAGACATGGGATTCCCGGTGGTTGGGAATGGGTTAATGAATTAAAACGGAACCTACATATCCTCCTTGGGTAGGATATGTACCGCCATCCTCCATAGGTAGGATGCCAATAAAAATCCTGCGTATTCTCCTTGGGTAGAATACATACGTTCGTCCTCCTTGGGTAGGACAACAACCTTAAACTTACTAGACAAAACTCTATCATGAAGTCCCTCATTTTTATATCGACTTAATCGCCGGGCCAATGGCGAGCGGGTCATTAGTTAATAGCGCTATTAGGGTTGACAAGCCTCACACCGTGCCATTCGGACGGGCGTGTACTAATGGATCTGGGCAAACTGTCAATGATGATAGAACATTGACGTAGGGCACAACTATTGTTCGTCAGTTGTCGATATGGTAACGGTCTAGTGGTTAACATGGGGAAGCCCCCACGGGTCATGGTTTGGGAAGGAAGGAATTGGTTAATCATATTTTCAACTATGGGGTAACCCCCACGACAAGTAAGCCAGCTAAAGGCAAACCATGTTTTCGAAAACAACTTAAAACAAACACCCAACTGTGAACTCACTCAACTTTTTTGTTGACTCGTTGTTACATGCCTTACAGGCAGTGTTGTAAAAGTCGTTAGGCGGTCCCTAGTCGGCCGACTGGGGAGTTGGGAGTAATCAGAGTACTCGGAGAGTACTCGGGGAGTACGCGGACATGGTAACTATAAAGAAAATTAATTGTTATATATTATATATATGTTAAAATAAGCATAATTCATGTCAACTGAGTATAATTTAAAATGAAACATGTTTAAAGTTCAAATATTCTGAATACAAGTCCGACTAGTCTGAGTACAAGGTCGAGTAGTCCGAGTACAAGGTCGAGTAGTCCGAGTACAAGGCCGAGTAGGCCGATGTTGACCGATTTGACCGATTTTGACTAATTAAAAGCCAACAAACCACGTTGAACGCCTAGACCGACTAGGACGACTCTTTCCGACTACGTCCGACTAGGCGCCGAGTTTGACCGAGTTTGACCGAGGCCGACTAATTGAGTCCGCCTAGGAGGAAGTCGCCTCGGAGGGGTTCCGAGGACCGAGTACTCGCCGAGTACTCGGCCCTGGAATCCGACTTTTACAACACTGCTTACAGGTCGTTAGATGCTTATGGAGCTTGCACGAGGAGGAGGTCGTTGTGGGATACGGACTGTTATGTTCCGTGCTTAATATTTAAATCCTTATGAACTTATTTAACTTACGCTTTGGACTTTAAACTTGTTGGTGCATCCGTCTATCGCCTATGTCTTGTATCAAGTCTTGTATAGAGTTAGGGCACGAGAATCGAGATAGTGATTTTTAGGGGTGATTCCGCTCGAAATGACACCTTGTCATTTCGAGCTAAATCACATAATTTTCTGATTCCGCTCGAAATGTTAAATCCTGATTCCGCTCGAAATTGAAAAGTCTGATTCCGCTCGAAATGACACATTGTCATTTGGAGCTAAATCAGAACACCTATAAATAGGTCATTTGGGGCGAAATCAGAAAAGAGTTGTGTGTGTTGTCTTCCGGTGAGCCACGAAGTGCTGCCGAAGTGTCGTCGTGATTGTAAAAGGCTTTTATATCAATAAGATCGACAAGTTAAAGTGAATACGGCTGAAATTGCACCGAAACACTTGTTTCCGCCTCTTGTTTTGGTGAAAAACTCTTCTGATTGACTCGTCCGGGTCCGAATTCGATCCTACAAGTGGTATCAGAGCTCAGGAAGAAGAGTTCTATACAATTCAGCTGCGATTTCTGTTTCTACACCATTCTTTTTCGAAAATCAAAACTTTTCACGGTCAGAATCGGTTCAGAGTTGCACACACTGCTCGGAATCTTGTGTTGACAAAACTTTAGAAGTTTCAGACTAGAATACGAACTAAAAGTGACAATTTTTGAGGTTTCGCTTGAAATTGATCGATGGTATAATGACATCAGCTTGATTTCGCTCGAGATTTGATCTTGATTCCGCTCCAAATCGGCTTTCAGCTTGATTTCGCTCGAGATTTGATCTTGATTCCGCTCCAAAATTCAGTGTGATTCCGCTCGAAAAGCAGGTTTAGCTTGAAAGTCTAATTCCGCTCCAAAATTCAGTGTGATTCCGCTCGAAAAGCAGGTTCAGCTTGAAAGTCTAATTCCGCTCCAAAGTTATCTAGTGATTCCGCTCCAAAGTTATCTAGTGATTCCGCTCCAAAGTTATCTCGTGATTCCGCTCCAAAGTTATCTGGTGATTCCGCTTCAAAGTTATCTGGTGATTTCGCTCCAAAATTATCTGGTGATTCCGCTTGAAGATTCAGGGTGATTACACTTCAAACAAGTTAATTTTGTGATTTTTGATAATTTGAAACATGGACAACGAGTTCTACAATGCTTTTGCTTGTCCTATCACAATTACTCAGTGTACATTGCTTGAGAATGAAACGGGGACATCACAGAAACCGCCTAAGCTCTTGGATATTGATGATTACAATGGTTGATCTGAACGCTTTGGAAATTGGGTTGAAGCTTATCACTTGGATGCTTGGGAACACACTGAAGTCCCATATGAAAAACCCACAAGGAATGGTATTCAGTTAACAATCAGATAAATGAGTGCTGAGGAGAAAAAGAAGTATAGAGATGAGAAATTGATGGTGAGTTTGTTACAGCAAGCGATCAAAGAGGACATTCTGATTTTGCTTCAACATGATGGAAGTGCTTATTCAATCTGGACTGAATTGGAAGCAAAGTCTATAGGAAGTGATGATATGCTTAAAAACAAGATGTCTCTCATGAAGAAAGAATTTGATCTATTTCGTGGGTTGAAATCTGAAAATACCAAACAAATTATTGAGAGATATTGTAACTTGGTGAGAAATATGACGGAATTAGGGATCAAAAAGGATACTGATGTGCTGATTGAGAAACTTGCTGACGCGTTACCACATGATAATGGGGGAACATTCCTGATGATGTTGAGAAACAATCGGAAGAAATATAAAAAATTAACATTGGGAGAATTTATCAAACATTTGGAAGCTCAAGAGATGGAGCAGAGGAAGATTGCCAGGATGAAGAACTACGATGGAGAACAAGACATCGGCTTGTATTTCAAGAGTGGTGTTAGTGAAAAAACAAATCTCTCTCCAAAGGTTGAAACTGCTTATAACGCAAAAGGTTCTTCTGAAAGTACATCTCAGGGATCAAGCAGCACAACAGGATTCTCTTCATTTCCAACCTATGATCCACAATTTTCTACGACAAAGAGTGGCAAAGTTCTTCAATGCAACATAGCTTTAAAGCTTGAGAATGATCAGAATTATACTGAGGAAGTTACAAAAAGTCACATGTCTTTGTTGGTGACCGTGCTTGAATCCTATGGAGGTTTAGTTGCAGGGAGGATCGGAAATCCAATGCTCACGAAAGAGGATTACGATCAAATTGATGCCGAGGAAATGGAATTGATGGATATTAAATGGTGCATGGCTAGTGTGTTGAGACGGGCTGAAAAGTTTAAACAAATCACAGGCAGAGATGATTTTCGCGAGGCACATGTTTCAACTTTAGGTTTTGATAAGTCTAAAGTTACTTGTTTTCGTTGCAGGGAAAGGGGCATTTCAAGAGAGAGTGCACAAATCGAGAAGCAAGTGGAGCTCAAAACCCTTTCGGAAACAACGATTACAACAAAAAGGCGATTTATCATTAAGTCTCACAACAGCCATATCAACAACAACAGGCACCACATCAGGCTCAAACTGCACATGGTAGAAAAGAAATTGAAGATTCAAAGAGAGCATGTCTGGTTAATTAGGGCAAGGATGATGGATTCAGTTGGGATAAATACATTCCAACAGACAGCAAAGCGTGTTTGGCAGATCAAGATGATGAAAGATTACCTGAAGGTTTCAGTTGGGACAATTTTTGCCCAGACCAAGAATTCATGGCCAAAGAGATGTCAAAAGAGACGTCAAATGTTAAAGCCTTTGTTGCTAATGCTTATGATAAGTATTGGGCTGAAAAATATAGAAAAGTCAGGGAAGCTGAAGAAGAAAAATGGAGAAAATTTGAAGAAGAGGAAGAAGAAGAAAGGTTAAAAGCTGAAGCTGAAGCCGAGAAAAAGAAAAGAGCTGAGTTTTTCCAAGCGAGAAGAACAGTCAAAGATGTTCCTGAATTTGAAATCAAAGTTGATACTGAAGCAATCAAAGTTCCTGAAAAGTGTTTGAATTGTGATTCTTTGATCATGCAAAACAACGAGCTGCTACACAACATAAAAAGACTGAAAGAATCTTATGATACTTTGAACAGAGAGATTAACAAGTACATTGATTCAAACAGTGAACAAGCAGTTGCATTGAATACACTCAAAGGAGCTTACATGAGACAGCTTGATGACGTCAACTATTACACAGAGAAGTGTGCTGAGCTGGAATTGAAGCTGGCAACACAAAAGATTGAAACTGAAAGAGTCAACAGTTTATTGAAAAGTTACTCATGTTCTACTTTTGTTGTTGACAGGATTTATCCGATCATTGAAAGATTGAAGACTTTTGAAGAAGAGAAGACTTCGGAAGAAAAGAAGTCCGAGACAAAAGAAGAGGATGAAGTAGAAATTTCTGGTAAGAAACCAAGTGTTGTCTACAATAGATGTCCGCCCCCGGTCGAAAATGGATATTTGTCTCGAAATCCAAATTCCGAAAGAGTCAAAAAGGCAATTAACTTACAGTGGGAGTCAGGGTCGTCGGATAATTTGCCAGAAAATATTGATGTTACGTTCACATCGTCCGATGCTGATCATGAGTCCAAGTTGATAAAAAGTGTGGTCGATCAGGTGTTAGACAAAGATGACATAAAGGAGTCAAAACTGGAGTCCAAATCCGAGTCAAAGTCTGGGTCTGACAAGTCAAATTCAACAATAAAAAAGGACAAACGGGTTTATGATAAGGAATTTTTGCTATCAAAATCTAATTTGAATGACGAACCGGTCAAAGTAGCATATACTTTGAAAGATTCTGACAAATTATATTCTGATGAGATTTTTTCAATAAGAAGTGTTAAAATTGAAATGATAAAAAAGGTTTTCAAATTCACAAAAATTAATATTTCTAAAATAAAAGATTTAAATCTTTCTGGAAAACCTAAACAATATACTTCAAGAGATAAACAGAGAATTAACAAGAAAATGGGTTACAATTATGGTTATAGTTTTCAAAAGAAACCAAACCATAATAGTAATGTCAAAAAGAAAGTCTTGGATTTAATCAACCAACAAATCATAAAAATGAAAAAGTTTATAAACCAAAAACTGTGTTTGTTTCAGGAAAATATTTAGAAGATGAGAAAGAGCAAGATTTCAGAAAGCAGACAAACAAAGAATTCCTTGCCAAAAAGCAAGAAGAAGGGAAGAAAAGTGTTGCTCAGAAGACTACAGAGACAAGAACCTGTTTTCAGTGTAAAACAGTCGGTCATATTGCCAGGAATTGTCCAAAGGCAATACAAACAAAACAGGGAGTTTTTGGTAAATTGAAAGAAAAAGTTGTTGAGAAAACTGAACTTACAACCAGAAAATTTACAGGCTTTGAAAATTCAACCTTTGAGATTGGTGAATGTTCAAAGAATGTGGTTAAAAGAAAAGAAAATCTGAAAAATCAAAAATGGGTTGTTAAGGGTTCAGGAAACAGTTCTGGTGATGAATCTGATTCCACAAAATCAGAGGAGCCACGTGTTAAAGAAAAGGTTGAGAAATCAGTTCCGAATGTGGATGATATGAATTTTCCACCTTTGTGGGCTGAAAATTTTAAAAAGAAAGTTGGAAATGTTGAAATTTCAAATCAATTTTATTTTGACAAGAAGAAATTTGATGTTGATAAGGCTTTCAACAGAATTGTGAAACACATTTTTGGAAAAATGATTGATGGTAAGGTCAAAGGAGTGAAAGAATTTTATGCTTCAAAAATGAATGTTCATAAGTCTGTTGAAAGTAAAGATGAAGAAGAGGTTGTTACACCCAAGGAAGGTCAGGCTTGGGTGGATATATTTTTCAAACCGTAAAAACCTGACTTGCCGGAGCTCCCAAGTTGGTAATCGCGAAGCATGAATCGACATTATTTTTGAAAAAGTTTTTGAAAATTTTAATTTGAGAAGTGTGAATTGCCGGAACTCCCAGGTTGGTAAGTGTGGAGTAGGAATCGGCACCTTGAGAATTCAACCAACAGATGATGATTGGTTGAAAATGTTTGATATTTGATCTTACAAGTAGTTAATCAAGATCATTAAGTTGAACTTGATTTAACTATCATTTAAAAGTGTTGGTAAACAATGTGATGAGTTTTCCCCGAACTTACAAATGGTAAAATCAACAAAACTAATTTTCCGGAAAAACCATTTTGATTAAAACAAACTTAAGTGTTTTGAAATCATAATGGGAAAATAGTTTGTTGTGAGGGGGAGTTCTGATTGATTATGCCAAGTGGATGGCGAATTGAGGCAATTCGATATCAGTTGTCATGTTCTTGTACAGTTTGTTTTCAAAATTCCTAAAATGTATTTGTATTTTAGGGGGAGTATAATTTCAGAAAATCCAAAAACATTTGAAAATTTGAAAAAGCCAAAAACATAATAAAATGAAAAATGAGTTTTTGTTGCATAAAAGAGGAAATAATAGTACATCAGTGGACTGTCAAAACACGCTAAAGAAATGGAAAGTTAAAATGTGATAAACGGTCTCACTAAGGATGTGACGGTAGGCTCAGCTAGACTAGTAGATTTGCGATAACGATACAAACTTAAATGAAAAAGCCTAGTTCTAGTGGGAAACACGGTTGAAAGCATAGTACTTAGTTTTGTCCTTCTTGACTGTGTGCCTACTCAGTATTCGCTGATTGTCGAAAGACATAAAACTGGTTAAGTTTGTGAACTTTCACAACTTTGCTGAAAAGTCACTGTGTTTGTGCATTTCATTTTGCAAAGATTTAAACTTGTTTTATTTCTTTATTTTGTTTAAGCATTGGACATCCTCTGCGTATACGTGAGTATCGACCTGGATGTTATTGCCTAAACGTTCTGCTTTATTTTCTTTGGTGTTTCGTTTAAGCTTTGGACCTCCTCTGCGTGTACGAAAGTATCGACCTGGTGGTTAAAGCCTAAACAATTTCAACTTGTTTTATTTTTCTTATTTTGTTTAAACATTGGACTTTCTCTGCGTATACGAAAGTATCGACCTGATTGTTAATGTTTAAACATTCTGCTTTATTTTCGCACAAATCACAGTTGATAAAAGTTTAAAGGCATTACTTGAGTCAGTGTATTGCATGATTAGGGGATATGCTGAGATCGTGGGGTCCATAAGAATTTAGTGCAAATTAATATACCTTAACGTATCGGTAAGCATTTCGAAAGTTTTTAGATTGAGTTTAAGTGGATAACAATATCGTCAATCTATATGAATTGTTTAGAGCTTAAAATGGTTAAAGCTTAACGGTGTTGGTGATTTGTCTCATAAACTGATATGATCCTCTTGCACGAACTCACAAAAAAATATTGTTTGTTAATATTTCTTTACTGCATTCTCATTAAAAAAATCTAAAAAGATTTTAAGTGTGTTTTAGCATAAATTTTGAAAAATACAAAAAGATTTTCGACAACTGTTGTTGGAAGGCTGACGTTCAAAATTTCAAGTGCTAAACTTGATGAACAGGTTTGGGAGAGAGTGTATGAAGAAATTTTTACAAGTGGTTACAGAGATAAAAACATTTTGAATATTTTCTGCAAATAGTTTCTAAATTTTAAAGATTTAATCTTTGAGAAACTTATGTGTGTGATAGAGAATTGCAGATATGAAGATTGATCAAAGCCAGATTCCGATATCTGAGCAGATGGTGATTTCCAGACTACGATCCCAGCTTAGTGAGAGGGGGAGTCTGAAGACATCAAGAGAGAGCTCAGAGCTAGTTTGCGGTTCTGGAAGAAAGAGAAAGAGATTGATTGTGGATGCTTACAATGAAGAATACTTCGGAGAAAAGCACAAAGACTGATAAAGACTGAAGGTTTGACAACCGAAGACTCGACACTGAAGACTCCGTCAACATCCGAGGGGGAGTTTGTTGGTGCATCCGTCTGTCGCCTATGTCTTGTATCGAGTCTTGTATAGAGTTAGGGCACGAGAATCGAGATAGTGATTTTTAGGGGTGATTCCGCTCGAAATGTTAAATCCTGATTCCGCTCGAAATTGTAAAGTCTGATTCCGCTCGAAATGACACATTGTCATTTGGAGCTAAATCAGAACACCTATAAATAGGTCATTTGGGGAGAAATCAGAAAAGAGTTGTGTGTGTTGTCTTCCGGTGAGCCACGAAGTGCTGCCGAAGTGTCATCGTGATTGTAAAAGGCTTTTATATCAATAAGATCGACAAGTTAAAGTGAATACGGCTGAAATTGCACCGAAACACTTGTTTCCGCCTCTTGTTTTGGTGAAAAACTCTTCTGATTGACTCGTCCGGGTCCGAATTCGATCCTACAAAACTTACGAACTATGAACTTATGTTTTGGACTTACGTTTTATGCTTCCGCTGTTAACTTAAAGTCGGTTACTTTCTTTTGGTCACCAATTGTATTGTGGTTGGTTTATTTACTAAATTGCGTTGTTCAATATGATTGGTGGCTCGATCCTGGTCATGTCATGCCTCCAAGCGGTGATACTCCGCATGGTGGATTTTGGGGGGTGTGACAGATTGGTATCAGAGCCATTGGTTATAGTGAACTTGGTTTTAAAAAGGGAAAAGCTTTTTGACAAAATCAGACTATAACCTGTACAGTGCTCAACGATCCACAATGACGCTTCGCTCCACGTGCAAGACTCAACACCATAGGTGAAATGGTTTATGCTTACATTGCGTGTCTATTAGTTTACATAGTACATTGCATGCTTAGTTAATATAACAACTGATAATTGAAACCCTGTGTGTTTACTCTCTTCTGTCATCCCACACTTACGCACTTTCACCACACGTTTCTCACTTACGTTACTTCGTTGTGAAGATCATGAACGGACGTGGAGGACGTGGTGGTATCAACCTGACTCAAGCCCAGTTGACGGCTTTGATCAATGAACGAGTTGCTGAGGCACTCGCAGCAGCTCCAGAGGAGGTATAACCTGCTATTTCGACTTATCCTAGGATGTTTAGATCCTACTCTCGCGAACCAACTCTTGTGCTTAACCTTGTCTTTTATTCACGCGCAACAGGTCAGCATGCTCAACCTCCCGTATGTACGTTCAAAACATTCATGGATTGCCGACCTAGTACTTTCAGTGGCACAGAAGGAGCTGTAGGTCTTCTTCACTGGTTCGAGAAGCTCGAGTCTGTTTTCGAAATGTGTGAATGCCCTGAGGCTCGTAGTGTGAAGTTTGCTACTGGGACACTCGAAGGTGTTGCACTAACCTGGTGGAAAGCACAGGTTCAGCTGCTAAGGTTGGCGGTTGCTAATGCCACCCCATGGAACGACTTCAAAGAACTGATCAAAGAAGAGTACTGTAGTCGTGACGACATCCACAAGCTAGAGGTGGAATTTTTCAATCTGAAGATGACGGGGTCTGAAATTGAGGCATACACAAAGAGATCGAACGAATTAGCTATCTTGTGTCCTACTATGGCGGACCCTCCCATTAAACGTATTGAGCTGTACCTCAAGGGTCTAGTACCAGAGATCCAGAGTCACGTGACTTCAGCTAACCTGGGTACCATTCAGCAAGTTACACGACTAGCTCACCTTCTCACTGATCAGGCAGTTGAGCAGAACAAGCTGCCCAAGCGTATTAGCGCTACTACTACTGATGCTCCCAGTGATAACAAGCGCAAGTGGGATGGAAATTCGGGCAAGGGTTCTACTTCAATTCAGTCTCAGTCTCAGCAGCGAAGGACTGACGACTACAAGAGCCCTGGTCAGCAATCTTCGGGTAGTCAGGGGCAGGGTGGATACAAGGGAAACCACCCCAAGTGCAACCGATGCAACAAACATCATAGTGCGCAGTGTAACAAGGGTCGTTGTTTGAGGTGTAACAAGTTTGGTCATGAAGCAAAGGATTGCAGGAGCTCACTTCCTGCGGATCAGAATCGTCAACAGCTGCCACAAGCTCCACAGAATCAGCAGCAGCAACATCAGGGTAACAAGGGATGCTATCAGTGTGGTGCTGAAGGCCACTTCAAGAGAAACTGTCCCCAGTTGAACCAGAAACAGAACAACAACAACAATCAGGGGAACGGAAACAATAATGGGGGAAACAATGATGGCAATGGAGCCAGGGGACGTGTTTTCGTGCTGGGTCAGGGTGATGCAACGAACGATCCCAACGTGGTGATGGGTAAGTTTCTTCTGTACGACTTCTTTGTTACTGTTTTATTTGATTCGAGTGCCGATACTAGTTATGTGTCCTTAAAAGGTAGTCAAATGCTTAAGCGCACCCCAACACTTTTGACCACCAAACACACGGTAGAGCTAGCAAACGGTAAAAGTCTTGAGGCCACACACATAGTTAAGGGTTGTAACCTCGTCCTAGCTGGTCAGACCTTCTCTATCGATCTTATTCCTATCGTTCTGGGTAGTTTCGATGTTGTTATCGGGATGGATTGGTTATCTCATCAGCAAGCGGAAATCCTTTGCAACGAGAAGATTGTCCGCATCCCTCGTTCTGGTAAAGAGCCCCTCGTGATTCATGGCGACAAGAGTGGTGCTGTCGTAGGCATTATCTCTTTCCTTAAGGCACAAAAGTGTTTGTGAAAGGGCCACACTGCTATCCTAGCCCTCGTTTCTGATACATCCTCGGAAGAAAGGAAGATAGAAGACATACCTATTGTACGTGATTTTCCTGAGGTATTTCCTGAGGAATTACCTGGTCTTCCGCCTCATCGACAAGTCGAGTTTCAAATCGAGCTAGCTCCTGGAGCAGCACCAATAGCTCGTACACCTTATCGACTAGCTCCGTCAGAACTTGAAGAACTGTCCACACAACTACAAGAACTCTTGGAAAAGGGTTTCATACGTCCTAGCTCTTCGCCCTGGGGAGCTCCAGTCTTGTTTGTGAAGAAGAAAGACGGTACCTTCAGAATGTGTATTGACTATCGCGAACTCAACAATGTGACCGTGAAGAATCGTTATCCTCTTCCACGTATTGACGACTTGTTCGACCAGTTGCAAGGATCGAGCTATTACTCTAAGATTGACTTAAGATCGGGTTACCATCAACTGAGAGTCCGAGATGAGGACGTATCCAAAACAGCATTCAGAACTCGTTACGGCCATTACGAGTTTCTGGTTATGCCTTTCGGATTAACGAATGCACCTACGGTCTTCATGGATCTCATGAACCGAGTGTGAAAACCTTAACTGGATAAGTTTGTCATAGTTTTCATCGACGATATCCTGATCTATTCGAAGAGTCAGGAAGAACACGAGCAACACCTGAGGCTTATTTTGGAACTTCTTCGAATAGAGCAACTGTATGCTAAATTTTCGAAATGTGACTTCTGGCTTCCCGAAGTCCACTTCCTAGGCCACGTGGTAAACAAGGATGGGATTCATGTTGATCCATCCAAGGTTGACTCGATCAAGAACTGGCCTGCACCCCGTACACCAACAGAAATCCGCCAATTCTTGGGTTTGGTGGGCTACTACAGAAGATTTATCAAGGATTTCTCAAAGATTGCGCAACCTCTCACTTCACTAACTCAGAAGGGTGTCACCTATCGTTGGGGTGATGCACAGGAATCTGCTTTTCAGCACTTGAAAGATAGACTTTGTGGCATGCCTATCCTCTCATTGCCTGAAGGCACAGATGATTTTGTGGTTTATTGCGACGCTTCCATCCAAGGACTTGGTTGCGTGTTGATGCAACGTGACAAGGTCATTGCTTACGCATCGCGCCAACTTAAGGTTCACGAAAGGAACTACACTACGCACGACTTGGAATTGGGAGCAGTTGTCTTCGCACTTAAGATATGGAGACATTACCTGTACGGTACCAAGTGCACCATTTACACCGATCACAGGAGTCTCGAGCATATCTTCAAGCAAAAAGAGTTAAACATGCGACAACGTCGATGGGTCGAGCTCTTGAATGATTATGAATGTGCGATAAAGTACCATCCGGGCAAAGCCAATGTTGTGGCCGACGCCCTCAGTCGAAAGGATACTATACCTAAGCATGTACGAGCGTTACAACTTACAATCCAATCTAGTCTTCCTACTCAGATACGAGATGCTCAGGTTGAAGCATTGAAAGCAGAGAACATCAGGGTGGAGTCCCTACGAGGATCAAGGAAACGGTTAGAACAAAAGGAAGACGACGCCTACTATGTAAACCGGCGCATCTGGGTTCCACTTTATGTAAACTTACGCGAGCTTGTGATGGATGAAGCACACAAGTCTCGTTATTCAGTACATCCTGGTTCGGATAAGATGTACCACGATCTCAAGACTACGTATTGGTGGCCTGGTATGAAAGCCAACATAGCAACCTACGTCAGTAAATGCTTGACTTGTGCTAGGGTCAAGGTCGAATATCAGAAACCCTCAGGCCTACTCCAACAACCAAAGATCCTGAAATGGAAATGGGAGCAGATTTCCATGGATTTCGTTACTGGTCTACCTAGATCTCAACGCGGAAATGACACTATTTGGGTGATAGTGGATCGATTGACTAAGTCTGCACACTTCTTGGCTATCAAGGAAACCGACAAGTTTTCTTCCCTAGCAGATGTCTACCTAAAGGAAGTAGTATCAAGGCACGGAGTGCCAACCTCCATCATTTCTGATCGAGACTCACGTTTTACATCTGAATTGTGGCAAGCTATGCACAAGTCCTTTGGTTCTCGATTAGACATGAGCACGGCATATCATCCACAGACGGATGGGCAATCTGAACGCACCATCCAAACCCTTGAAGACATGCTTAGGGCATATGTAATCGACTTTGGTAATGGCTGGGAAAAACACCTCCCGTTAGTGGAGTTTTCGCATAACAACAGTTACCACACCAGCATCCAGGCTGCTCCGTTTGAGGCATTGTACGGACGTAAATGCCGATCACCTCTTTGTTGGGCAGAAGTTGGTGACAGCCAAATTACAGGCCCATAACTTGTGGTAGACACGACTGAGAGGATTGCTCAGATACGACAGCGAATGGCGGCGGCTCGTGACCGTCAGAAAAGCTATGCTGATAAGCGTGGGAAGCCACTCGAGTTCCAGGTTGGGGATCGAGTGCTATTTAAAGTCTCACCTTGGAAAGGTGTAGTTCGTTTTGGCAAACGAGGCAAACTCAATCCGCGTTATGTCGGACCATTCGAAATCATTGAGAAAATTGGCAAGGTCGCTTACAAGTTAAATCTACCTGAAGAACTCGGTGGATTTAACAATGTTTTCCATGTGTCGAATCTGAAGAAGTGTCTGTCAGATGAGACCCTCATAGTTCCCTTAAAGGAGCTCACAATCGACGACCAGTTGCGATTTGTCGAAGAACCAGTTGAAATCACAGACCGAGATGTTAAGATTCTCAAGCGCACCAGAATACCTCTTGTTCGAGTTCGTTGGAATTCCCGTTGTGGCCCAGAGTATACCTGGGAACGAGAAGACCAAATGAAACTCAAGTATCCCCAGTTGTTTAAGAAAAGTGCAACCACTACTGAGGCTGAAGCTACTGCGGAATTTCGGGACGAAATTCCAAACCAACGGGGAAATGATGTGACACCCCAGGAAAACCAGGAAACCACGCAACTTAACTAGCTTCCTCAGTAACCACGTGCTAAATTTCGGGATGAAATTTTCTTAACAAGGGGAGAATGTGACAACCCTCATAATTACATGTATCCGTACGATTAATTAATGTTAAATAAAAGTGCTTGATGACTGTGCTGAATTACTTAACTACTTTCTGATTACTGCGTCATACTTACATGTGCTTGTTAACATACTAGTCTTGTTCAGAAAATTGACTAAATGGTCCTGAATGTTTTCCTAAGTGTTAGGAATTAAAAGTGTTGCAAAAAGATACCGAAAAGACACTAAACGGAATAATTAAACACTTTAACGGAACGGTATCTAACCGAACAACCGGACATTACCCGGGACACTAAATTTTGGTCAAATACATTGTTTTATTCTTTCTTGGCTAGTCGTGATCCCCGTACATCATAACACCTATTAAAATATCTACTAATTAGTATATGGAATTATATACTTGGAATCTAATTTACATTTACCAACTTGGTCACAAAACTTACATCTAACCCCCCCCCCCCATACCCGATTTCGGTCACCCAAGGGGACCCACAAACATCCCTACCATACTCCACATCTTATTCCTAGATTTGTTTCTATTTTTATAATAGATTGTGTCTTGCACTCATGAACAAAATATTAGATGACATCTCCTTAAGTATGGCTTCATATCACTTCATATCTTCTCACAATTCACTCCACTCTCTCACTCATCTCTCTCGGTCCTCCCTACATCCGCCACCACCACCACCTTGTTACCACCATTGTTCCATTTTCAAGCTTGTACCAAGTGCTAGAAGGTGATACTTGGAGGTTGAAGCTTGGGGGTCTTGAAGGAACTTCATACTTTGCTCTACACCTCATCTTCATCATCATTCTTTATTCATAAGTTCATCCCTAGCCTTTGAGCTAGTTGTAAGTCTTTGAATTCACTCTTGGTCACTTGTATGATGATTATTCGTAAGATTGTTATTTGATGTTTAACACAAGAACATAAAAAGAAAATGAACAAAGAACATGAACATAAGTTTACATGAAGATGAAATCTTGTTGGGTTAAGGTTGGTTAAAGCATGCATGATGTTTGATCGTTGATTTCTTGATAAACCCGTTGTTAGAACATTTGTTGATGCGTTTTAGTAACATTTAAACTCTAAAAAGCATGCTGATTAGCATTTTCAGCCAACTTCAGTTGGCTGTAACCAGATCATAACTTAACGAAAAACTGATTTTCTTGAGTCTATAACGTGTTATTTCGAAATACGGTTCTAATGGCACTGGAATCATAATTTTTGGACTTCGTTTGCTATTTTTAAAGGGGTCGTTTTTCACAGCAGCAAAAGCTTCATTTTTGCTTCTGAAAATATGTGTTATGTTTTTCGTCATAACTTGAAATCTGTGTAGAATTAGGTCACGAAATTTGTACTGTAGATGGACACTGATGTCATAGTAATTCTCCCACTGGAATTTCATAAATTTAGTGTCTGATTTCGTTTGGCTGGTGGCATATGACCATTGGGCTAGCCGTTTACCATTTTTACTATCAAAAAATTCAAAAACCACTACCAACCTCCAACAAAATATATACAATGGATTCTTCAATTTTAAGCGATTCGTATAATAGATTTGTTTTGTCATCCTGATCTGACGACGGAGCAGAAATATTATTATCAACAGTGGCGACGGTCGTGAAAGCTATTGTCGAAGATTCAGATGAAGGGACTTCCCAACCCCAACCCAAACAGCTATAGTCCCCAACTTTTGCAATTTCGTTCCCGTATAGTCCCCGGCTCGAATGTGGGTTATTTTTTGGTGTTAAGTGGATATGAAATTACCAAAATTCCCTTACTACAAAACAATATAATACAAACAATAAAACATTTATAAATTCAATGGGCCCCACCCAACCCTCACCCAATCAAACACCTCCAATCTTTCTTTGTGGAAACCACCATCTACATCTCCATCTTCGACCTATTTTATCTGTTTGTTTGTCCCCACCTTACCTCTCCTTGTTCATCGTTGGCATCATTTATCCATATCCAACTTAACAGTTTCATCTGGATTACATACATACAGTACAGTAATGGGTTGTTTTCCTTGCTTTGAATTCAGTCAAGAGGACAACAACTTCAATCACCAAAAGGTCGGCCATGAAGTCCACCCATCCAATATTGCCAGATTATCTTCCGGTAACTCAACTTCCTATTTCATCATCTGATCTGATCTGCTATCTTTATACAATTTCCCATTTTTATTATTTGAATTTTAAATCTGAGAGATATTGACATAGGACCCATCCATTCATGAACTTTCTTTCTTTCTTTCTCATAATTCAATTCAATAATGGGAGGGATATCACTTCTTTTCCTAATTATTAGATTCTACAATAAGCCAAAAACATCACAGCCGTCATCCCTTACTTCGGTTACGCTAGAGCCGATAGAAAAGTGAACCCAATTTATGAAAATTGTTGACAAAAGATGTAACCAAAGGAAAATTATGAAAATTAAGAACAGAGTCTTCGAGTTCCGTTGAGTGAATTGTTGGAGAGATTAATAACAGAGTTAAATGTCCGGATAGTCCTGCGATTGCAGCGATTCCGAAGTACGTCGGAGAGTTGGAAAAAACAGAGTGGCCGGAAAGTGAAGTAATAATTTAGTTTGATGAAGAAGATGCCCGGATAGTCCTTGTGGTTTGCCCTTTTTAAGGGAAGGGTAGTTTTGTCATTCCACACCCTCTTAACTGAGAAAACTAACTGATGTTAGGCACAGGGACTATCCGGGAATGAAAATTAAAAAGTTGGGGACTATAGCACAATTTTAGAATGTTAAGGACTAAAGGTGAAAAAATGGCAAACCACGGGGACTATCAGGGCATTTAACTCTTTAAGGGTAGTTCAGGGTTATACTTAGACACTTCTGATTTAACAAAAAAAAAAACAAAAAAATAATGCTACTTGGCTGAACCAGGATTTGAACTATCGTCTGATGGGTTAAAACCCACATTCTTTTCCACTACACCATTTTCATTGTTTGTTTAGAATCTGATTACGCGTTTATATATGTTAATGACGTAGTTGGGGAAAAGCAAAAAAAACATTTACTTTAGTGGGTGCCATGCAGGTTGAGCAGCCACCCTTATCCACTAGTTAGCATCAAACACTATTTCCGCCCAGAGTTTTTGTTGATATAGGTAGGGCTGAGCAGTATACGGTTCAGAACCGCCAGAACCGGGGAACCGAACCGAAACCGCTAGATCCAAACCGTATTTTTGTATATAGGGTCCGGTTCCGGTTCTTAAATTTGGGTAAAAACGGTTCCCGGTTCGGTTCCAGTTAAAACCACGGTTCGGGTTAAAGAACCGCTAGAACCAATTGGGATTATAAATATTTAAAACCCTCTTTTATTAATGAGCTTTTCAACATCATATGACCATTCTAATTCTTATTCCCTCCTCTTATATTCATTCCACGATCTCATCTTTCATCTTCTAATTCTTCTCCAACTCTTAACCCTAACCCTAATTGCTATCATACAAGTTCATCTCCATCAACACCCTGCAAATACAGGTACGCTATTCTACATGACATTTTTTTATGATTGCATATATTTTCTTTCTAGATGTTTGCTTTATGATACATATAGTTTTCTGTATGTGAAAATAAAAATTGAACAAAAATAATCAAATCACTGTTGATCAAATTGTAAATGTGTATATAAATAGTGTATCACTTAGTAAATACAGTAGATGCATTACTGATCAATCTATTCACGTGAACCAAATACAGTAGATGCATTATTCGTTTATTTTTTTTAATTGCTAACACTTGGTTTCATTTAGATGTTTATGAGAAGATTGAGAGGATGGAGATTGAATGAAGTTCGAAGATGTTTGTTTTAATTGTTAACACGATGGTTGTAATAGTTTTATTTAGACTTTGTTTTATGGCTTGAAATTTTTTATTGTTGCTTTGCTACTTTTATTTGGGTTGGTTTGAACTTTGAATGTTGCATCTCTTAGTTAATATTTTAAATGGTTTGATTCGTTTTTATTGAATTGTTAATTTTACGATTTAATTGTCAACCGGTTCCCGCGAGAACCGTTTACACGAGAATCGTTTAACCGGTTCGGAACCGAACCGGAACCGTTATAATACGGTTCAGTTCCAGTTCTTAAATTTAGCAATTAACGGTTCTGGTTTGGTTCCGGTTCGGTTCGGTTCTGAACCGTTGCATAGCCCTAGATATAGGTAATACCATAGGAAAAATCTTGTCTCTTTTTATTATGTTGTGTCAGTATTGTCTCAAATATTACCAATGCGTTTTAGACGCGTTAGTTAGAGATGATAGGGGAACTTCACACTTCGGCATGAATCCGTGAAAGTAGTACCAAGATGAGTGATCTTCTAGGAAGTGTCTCCACCAAGGCAACCAACACAAATCCATAAGCTCCCTGTTAACATAACGAATAATATTCGTAAGGGTATATTATTACAAGTCAGGGACTATCACAGTTTATTTTTATTTTTTAATAGAAAGGGTATTACAATCATTTTACATGCATCTAACAAAAGAAATTAACGGCCATCCAAGTCAGGGACTATCATAGTTATAAATTACAAACCTATCTAGCATCTTTGAAATCTTAAAGTTTTGGGGACCAAAGATTTAATTTGTGCAAATCACATGAACCATCCGAGAGTAAGTAAGTCCTAGTTACAAGTGACACCAAAAGCATTTACAATGGTGGACTTCTACAAATTGCTACTCCCGCTATATTTGGGATCAAATTCCAAACTTTCTTAAAAAAACAAACAAATATTATCCTGCATCAACAAACCTTCACCTCACCGTTCATATCATCAGTTACTTTTACAATTAATTGTATAAATCTAGGGCTGTAAATGAACCGAACGTTCAGCGAACAGTTCGTGAACCGTTCGGCGGGAAGTTCGTTTATGTTCGTTCGTTTAATAAACGAACGAACATAAACAAAAAATTTCGTTCGATTAGTTAAATGAACGAACATGAACAGAGGTCTCGTTCGTTCGAGTGTGTTCGTGAACGTTCGGTAAGGTGTTCGTGAACGTATTCATGAACATTCGTTGATTTGTATTCGTTTATGTCCGTATGTTTGTGTTTTAATTGAAGATCTTTGTACTTACATATATTTTATGTGTGCTTTTTATATTATTAAACTTCTATTTATTTTATTACCCTAACAATTAAACTAGGAAACCCTTTTTCGCGTTGTTTATGCAATATTTCCCTTTCATTTCTCATTATTTATATCGGCGAATACGATCGACCCCCGTTCCACAATAAGGGATTCAAGTTCGAGTGCTACTCTCTGGGCCATCTATCTTTATCCTTCGTCGCGTTCGCCAAATTTATTTGTGTTCGTGAACCGTTCGCGAACATGCTCATTTCCTTAATGAACGAACACGAACATAAAATCTCGTTCGGTAAGTGTTCATGAACCGTTCGTGAACACATTTATTTCCTTAACGAACGAACACGAACAAGGCCTTGTTCGTGTTCGTTCGGTTCGTTTACAGCCCTATATAAATCAAGTTATTTTTATAATAATTTATATTTTATTGTTTCGTTTATATATAAACAATAGAATATTGTTTAAAATAAAAATAAGAAACTTAAAATTCACATTAAAATAAAAAAACATACATAAAATAATACTAAGGCCGCCCGGGGCGGTGCCGTTATTTTTATAACGGAAATTTTATCACGCGTTATATTATCATTTTACCACCCCGCCAACACAAGTTCCACGCGTTATAATTTCAACGCAATCCATTTTCGTGATATTTTCAACGCGTGATAGTTTTGTTTTGTGAGTGTAATTGTTGGTTGGGGGGAAATTGTTGGGTGTGGTGGTGAGTGATGACCACCCCGCCTAAAAAAGGTTGTGAGTGATGGAAAAATGGTCGATGACATGGCGGAACTTGATTGGTGCTTGTTAGTGATAAATTCTATCACTAGTGAACCACACCCCCTCCCCTAATAACAAAGTTCATAAAACAAAATAAAAAAAAACATATATATATACTAAAATAGAAAATACACATCTGCTACTTCCGATGACAGTTGTCATTTGAAATATCTGAACCCGTATCCTACTCATTGTCGTATAAATCAAAGTGAGGATGGTCTAATTTGTTATGATACTATCAATTGTCTATCCTGCCTTCATTTTGATATCATACAAAACCGTCTATATCGAGTAATCTAGAATTCAGTAGTCCGTCTACGGGTGGACCATAGCCTTGATCATCTTCAACAACTAGAGTGTTTTCTAGTTGGACCACATAAGCGTTTTCTCTTTGACAGCCGAAACATGGCTTTGTTCGACCACAAGAATTTTTTCTAGTACATCTTGTGGAGGCGGTTTCAGAATCGAGAAAATATTACTACGTCGGTAATTCGAGTTGTTTGTGACCATTTTTCTTAAACGGATCGAAAGAGATTGAAAGAGAGATTTTATAAAATGTTTTTTAAGAAAGTTGGTTTGATATATTTATAGAGGAGGTTGAGTAAAATTATTGGTTCTTTTAACTTACCTTTGAGAAACGTTTTTTTTTTTTAATTTGATAACTTTTTTTTATTAAAATCCATCTCTTCGTCCGAACCCATCATCCCGGACATCTCCTAAAAACGAGAGGCTTATCAACCTGTCCGAAGCTTCCTCGTGCACTCCATTGCCACGCAGATCTGGACTTCCCAACAACGAGATCATGTAGATGATCTAATAAGTAGTAAATTACTAGAGATAACTTAGAACAATCCTATGCAATTTTTCATTCATATCTTAATTCCCAATTTCCAAAAGAACCACTAAATAAACAACTTACCAATTACCTAATTACTGGTGTAACCAACATAAAGGAAAATATACATAATTAAAGAAGAAATTTTCATTGAGAAATGAATGGGACTGGGGCATGACACTAGTAGACATGGACGGTGTGGGTGAGTTATGGATGTTGACTAAAAGTTAAAAGCATGTATCAAAACCAGTTTTCATTGATCCATTCTGGTACAAAAAGTCCAGATTTTTTTAACACACTGGAAAATAAGAAAAAAACAATCTTTTAAAACTTCCATCACTTAAGAATATAATTCCCATTTTCAATCGTTGTACATGCACTTGTACTTTCCAATACAAGGAGTGTTAGCTTATTGATTTTTTAAAAAGTTAAATGGTGTCTGGTATTATAAGTGTAGATGACGAGAAAAGTTATTAGGGGACCCGGGGTGGTCCGTTATACCACCCCCATCACTCGTTCTCATCAACAAAACACCGCCGCCACCAAATAGTTTCACGCGTGAAAGTTATAACGCGTTGAAGTTATCACGCGCTTTAGATGTTTGAGTGGTGAGTTATTTTTAAATGGAGATGAATGTGTGGTGAGTGATGAACATTTTCACTAATATCCATCAGTAGTGATGGAATAATGCTTGATGACATGGCATAACTTGATTGAAAGCTGCGAGTGAGTGATGAGTGATGACGACCCCTACCCGCCTACAATAAGTTTTGAGAAGTCACTCCATTAGTTTTTGTTATTGCGAAAGGGGAATAAATTATAACTATATACCACGTGGAAGTCTTATGGCCACGAACTATTTTTGACGGTAGATGATTGGTTGGGTTAGCAGAAAAACACTAATTGACTACTGGAATCCATGTGGCACCAAAATTAAGAATGGGCTGGACGGTGGTAGGTGAAAATGATTGAAATCATCTTCACCAACTCTAGTGTTCTAAACGTTACATTACATACAAATAGACTAAATACAATTATTCATTTATATTTTTTTTATAAGTAAATGCCTAAATTCGTACCAATATAAATAGTTGCAACTCTTCTCATCCTCATCCACCACTTCAATCTCTCTCTTCTCATTCTATACCCACACACACATCAGCAGCCAGTTTTCTAAAAGGAAGAAAATGGCAAAAGACATTGAAGTAGCAAGCCATCATGAATACGGTGCAAAAGACTACCAAGACCCTCCACCAGCTGACCTCATTGACCCAGAGGAGCTCACCAAATGGTCCTTTTACCGAGCCATCATTGCCGAGTTCGTCGCCACCCTCTTGTTCCTTTACATCACCGTCTTGACTGTCATCGGCTACAAGTCCCAAACCGACCCCGACCACAGCACTGACCAGTGCGGTGGCGTCGGCATTCTCGGCATCGCTTGGGCTTTCGGTGGCATGATCTTTGTTCTCGTTTACTGCACTGCCGGTATCTCTGGTGGACACATTAACCCTGCGGTCACATTCGGGCTGTTTTTGGCTAGGAAGGTGACCCTCCCAAGGGCGGTTATGTATATGGTGGCTCAGTGCTTGGGTGCGGTCTGTGGTTGTGGTCTGGTGAAAGCTTTCCAAAAGTCTTACTACACCAATTATGGTGGTGGTGCGAATGAGCTTGCAGATGGGTACAACAAAGGCACCGGTTTGGGTGCGGAAATCATTGGCACATTTGTTCTTGTATACACCGTCTTCTCTGCCACTGACCCCAAGAGAAACGCACGTGACTCTCATGTCCCCGTAAGTATATACTTACTCTGCTGCATATATGTATTCCAAATTGTATTGTATCCTCTTCGTGTTTTAAGTTTTAACATATTTAATTGTTTTTGATTAAAGGTGTTGGCACCTCTTCCTATCGGATTCGCCGTATTCATGGTTCACTTAGCCACCATCCCAATCACCGGCACTGGAATCAACCCTGCTCGTAGTTTTGGGGCCGCAGTCATCTACGGAAAAGAAAAGGCATGGGATGATCAAGTAAGTTATAACTATATATTGTATTTACTTCGTCATGGCCAGCATTATCTTGATCTAACAAGTTCATATAATCTGTGCAGTGGATATTCTGGGTAGGACCGATGATTGGAGCGGCCATAGCGGCTATCTACCACCAGTACGTGCTGCGGGCAGGCGCAGTTAAAGCTCTTGGATCCTTCAGGAGCAACGCTTAAGCTCTAAGTACTTTCAATGTCTTCCAAGCTATAATTGTACAAATTTGTGTCTCGTTTTTGTGTGACCTTTGGGGCACTTGGTTTTTTTATGTGCTCAAGGGTTTTTTTATTTGTTTCAAGTTCCATTATCATTGGGTCAGTTTTAATTCAGTTGCTCTTGTTTGTTGTAATTGGTAATAGGTGCTTTTTCAACCCAAGTGGTTACATTGAATAAATCATAATAATCTCTTTTAATATTTACGTTTCCCCGTTTAATATATACTTAATACTTTATGTAATCTACTAGTTCTATAAATCTATAATCGGCAATTCATGACAAAGAAATGACAATCTTTTTTTTAACAACAAATTTGGATCATTGACCGACTACTGGAGTATCATCGTGCCCCAACGGAAACATTCGATTATATTTATCTCCACTAGACATAATGCATATACACCAATTCAGGAGAAACCCAATAAATATGGGAAAAGCCCTTGTGGGAATTGAACCCAGAACCTATTGGTCCCAAAGCCTTATCCCACATCCAAGATGCTAATAGGCTATAAAGCCACAGGCAGGAAATGACAATCTAGTCTTTATTTTGAAGATCAAAGGGGATATTATATATACACTTAATTGCAATTTGAGTCTATGTGGTTTACCTGAAAACACACGTTGAGTCCCTAAAGTCTAAACTGGTCTCTTGAGCTTCGATGATTGCATTTTCCTACACTCTGAGTCACTCGATGAAATAGAACTGTTGTATTCCGTTAGATTGTCAAAGACGATTGTTAGGGGTGGGGGGCCTTTTGGTCTTTTCACCTAAACTCATGCCCTAAATACCTAAATACCCCCCCCCCCCCCCCCCCCCTTTCAAACTAACCACTCACTTGTGTCCTCGTCGGCGTCGGACCCAACCCACCAAAAACCCCTCGTCGTCATCATCTTTGACATCCGCATTGAACAAGGCAAGGGTGATAGAATCGAATAGGGGTAGTTTGTAATGATATTTTAAATGTATTTGATGCTTAACTAGATTGTATTGTCAATGTATTTGATGCCTAACTATATCGGGTTTTGTGTTGATCAATCTTACCCTTATTTGTAATGTCATATTTTACTCATTATGGGTTTTTTGTAATCAATGTAAGAACTAGATACGGTTATGTATGCAGAATGAATCAAAGGTAAATGTTGATATTTGTAAGTCAATTGTTTGCATTTATGCAAAAGACTAAATTGAAACAGTTAATGGTTTTAAACTGTGAGTAACCTGAAATAGAATATACAGAAGAGTAAACACAAGGTAACAAATTTGTAAGGTAACAAGTCCCTTGTCACATTGTTAGCATTCTCTATTGTCATATTTTCCATACTCAGCACTGTCCGTTCTCATATTGTTGGTTCTGTGTATGCAAAATGCTAATGAAAACAAATTTATGCTTGTAGTCAATGTTGCCTCCAAATGGTATGGGTGTGGTTCTTTTTTTTTTTTTTTTTTTTTTTTTTTATAAATTCATTGTTTGTTTGTGACTTATGGAAGTTACTACACGCTGAACTCATTTAGGTGTAATAATAATAATAATAATAACAACAACAACAGTGAGCGGCAAAAGCCCACCCATTCGACAACACAACGACGTATGACATTAGGCATCAGCAAATGCGATTAGTGAAGATCAAAAGACGCAAGCCTCTGATTGACAATAACCACCACATAAAGAGAACCATAAAATGTGTTTTTTATATGATGTGTTTTGATATGGCGTTTGATAAATATATCAATATATCATGGATTTGGAAAGAATGTAGGCAAACAATTACATAAACGTCTAAGTATATGTTGTAGTTTTTTACTCAAAACTAGTTCAATATGGAACGAATCTTGTGTAGATTTAACATAAAAAGAAGAAAGAATAATAAAGTTGCATTAAAAATAATTCTGGTTGCGGTGGCAAAAGGAATTGAAAGAGTGGATTGCTTAGATCAAGACAAAAGAAAATTATCTTTGGGGCATGAATATATTGACAACAGTGGAATCAAGTGAATGAAGTCATAAGCTGATATGTGTGACGGTAGCTTCAATATATTAGCTGGTCGATCCATGTGCTGATGGATGATACTTGGATATATAACAGCCACTCATTCGTCGCTAAATTATTAGTTGTTATTTTTTCGATAAGAATATATAGATTTCTTTTAATATTTCGTGAATTCAATCAGATAAACAATATTATCATCACTGATTTAATCGATATATTTCTTGAATTCAAGCAGATAAACAATATTATCATCACTGATTTAATCGATTAAATACATATTTACAGATCAAAGGCCGGTTTATATCTTAATTTAAAACCAATCAAGCTTTTAAATATACTGAAGTATATTGAACTAAACAATTATTGTTCTATTAAACTAATATGAGGCAGATTCTATGTTGTATAATTGGTCCTAGAACACGTAATTTCAAAGAAATTAACAAACTTAGAATCCGAATTGAAATTGCAAAATTATGATAAAACCTGGATTAATCTCTGAATCTATGAGAACTATCAGATAAACCTATTTGCATGTTACATGTAATGATTTTATCGGAATAGATAGAGATCACTCTTGTTGGAATTGGATTTGATGATTTTGTGTTTGAACTGTATAATGTAACCGTACGTTTTCTTTTTTTTTTTTTTTTTTTTTGTGCCTGATGTATCTGATCGAGAGAACTATGAAGTCATTAGACTTCATCCCATAAATACAATACAGTGGACTTTTTATTAAGTCATTGGCCCAAAACTTTCATTAATAAATTGGACTTAATTGGCCATTATTAAAATTAACGTAATGGATTTTGAAAACTGAAGTCTAATCTATCTATACTTTCTATAAAAGGAGAAATACAAGTGACATAAGAAAAGCTGATGTGTCAGCTAGAGAGCATGTCCAACAAGGCTTTTCTTATGTCATTATTACATCATAGTGCCTAATATTAAAATACTTTAAAATTCAAAGGTGGCTCACATTCATATTCCAAAGGCCTGTCATCAAACCACTGTCTATCTTCAAACCACTGCCTTAAACCTCTGACGATTCAAAATTCAAAATTCAAAACCTCAAATCCAGTTCCCTCAACATCTGCCCTCAACATTTTATAATCAAACATCTGTTCTCAATTCAAAATTTTGGCTCCACATTCAAAATTCAAAATTCAAACCATATATTCTAATTTCTAATCCTATAAATAAGACATAATTATCTGGCTCCACATTCAAATCTCTCTCGCTCATATCTGCGAGCGTGTCTCTCTATCTCTCTCAAATGCATCTTTCTCGTGATTCAGCCGCTAATCTCATATTACACTTATTTGTTCGAATTTTGATGATTCTGTTTACATGTTATCGTTCCAATATCATTGTTCTAACATCGTCGTTTCAATGAAGTTTCCCATCACACATCAACCTTCTCCATGTTATTTCATGCTCTCTTTTGAATTTCAGGTCAGTTAGCATGTTGCAGGTTTTGTTGTAATTAGTGTCATTGATTATGTCGACTTTTCTGTTTATTTTTTCGTCTGTTTTTTGTTCTTTGAGAGACCACATGGAGAACTGTGTTTTAACATCGCTGGTGTCTGACCAGTGGTAGAAGCTGAAGTTTCCCATAAACGTTTTCACAATTACAAATTTCAGTATATAAACTCATAGTCACTTCACCTGTTTTGTAGCAAATTTCAGGAAAGTCGAGTAATATAGTTTATTCAAATGGCGTCATTCACAAATGCAAAATCAGATGTTTTAAAGCAGCGTTTTGTCAGGCAAATCGAGGAACAGGTGTATGAAGATAGGGCTACTCTTCAAGAGCTGAAGAGATGTTTTGATGGATTGCAAGTTGGCATGTTCACTAGAGAGCAGGTTTCGAGAGATCTTATGTGGATTCCTTCAAGTTCTATTCGTGAGCTTTGTGTTGTCAGTAATATAGAATGCGGTGATAGAGACGTGAAGTTCATGGCGATGCTGAAGGACATACATCGAGAGGTTCAGCAATCGATGGAGTTGAAGCTAAAGTTTCTTAATTCTTGTTGTTATTGTTAGATTTGAAATTTGCGTTTTAGTTTTACTTATTTAGTGTTTGAGTTTCATTTAGATAATGTTGATGTTGAATTATGTCTGAACATCTGTTTGGTAAGTCAACAGAGGTTTAATAGTATCAAGGGTTGGTTTGATGGTGAACAGATTATGTTGATGTTGAATTGTGTTTGAACATCTGTTTGGTAAGTCAACAGAGGTTTAATAGTATCAAGGGTTGGTTTGATGGTGAACAGATGAGTGCAAAGATAAAACAAATGTTCAGAATTTCATCATTGATAGTAGTTTTTTGAAGAATCTGTGCTCCTGCAAATTAAGTGTTTGAACATCTGTGTTCCTGCAAATCTTGTTGTTATTGTTAGATTTAAACTTTACGTTTTAGTTTTACTTTCAAAAAGCCAATAAGTCAATAAGTTGTTTCAAAAAGCTTAGCCAAACATGCCCTTAGTGTTTGAGTTTCATTTAGATTATGTTGATGTTGAATTGTGTCTGAATATCTGTTTGGTAAGTCAACAGAAGTTTAATAGTATCAAGGGTTGGTTTGATGGTGAATAGATAATGTTGATGTTGAATTGTGTCTGAACATCTGTTTGGTAAGTCAACAGAGGTTTAATAGTATCAAGGGTTGGTTTGATGGTGAACATATAATGTTGATGTTGAATTGTGTCTGAACATCTGTTTGGTAAGTCAACAGAGGTTTAATAGTATCAAGGGTTGGTTTGATAGTGAACAGATAATGTTGATGTTGAATTGTGTCTGAACATCTGTTTGGTAAGTCAACAGAGGTTTAATAGTATCAAGGGTTGGTTTGATGGTGAACAGATGAGTGCAAAGATAAAACAAATGTTCAGAATTTGATCATTGATAGTAGTTTTTTGAAGAATCTGTGCTCCTGCAAACTTACAGAGAGTCAATATTTGTAGTTGTAAAAGGTCTGTTGTAGTTAAAGTTTGGTAAAAGAGAACATCTGCTGATGATGAAACAACTGTGTATGCTAACGACTGTTTGATTTACCACTGTTGACTAAATGAATAAAAGGTGTGTTGTAGCTAAAGTCTGACAAAAAAAGAGCATCTGCTGTTATAAAAGGTGTGTTTTCAGTCTTAAAATGTTTAACAGATGATTTGATACTAACAGTGGTTGGGCTAATAACAAATGTTAGACTTATGACTGTTGAGTTACACCGATTGAAAACAATTGTTTTTGAAACTTATGCTTGCCTAAAAATACATCCACTGCTAAATGGTACCGTCTGTTGTCATAATTTCTGTTTATCCTAATAACTGTTGATTTACTATACTACTGACTGTCATCCATTATGACAATAGAGGTTCTGACGTGGACAGATGTTAGCTAAAAATTAAACAACTGCTGAAAGTTATCATCTGTTCTCATAACTTCTGTTTATCTAACCACTGTTTGACTCACACTGTTCCCAACTACCAACAGAGGTTTCCAAACACATTTTGTTAGACATCTTTTAGACATGTAAATAAGAAATTCAATAAGGGGTGTATGTGTAAATATTTTTCATTTGTTGAAAATATGGGAAACGAAAACACAACCGTCATTATTTCTTTAGCATCATTACACATCAAACATCTATCATCTGACTTCTTTCAAAAATCTCTTCTTCCCAGTCATTTTCTAGGGTTTCAACTTTCTTATTCTCCATCTTCTACATTTCAATTACTGGAGGTTTTATTGTTTTTTCTTCAGCAACTGGTATGTACATTCATATTGTAATGAACTTTATATTGTTTAACCGATTTTAATTTAAATTCTATCTTGCTACAAATACGATTTTAAACGTTTTTTGCTATATATTCAAGAAGGGTTTAGTTAGGTGTTTGAATCATTTGTTGAGAACATAATAAAATAGTAAAAATTTTAACTCATACTCTGTTTCTATGATTAATTTCGGTAGATACTCTGTTAATACAAAAAGTTAATGTTCATCTTCGAAGCCAACTTTTTAATTTCAATCTTTTAACATCTTTACTGATTCAGGTTTTATCATGTATACTACATTTGTCAAGTTTCTTGATAATCCAGAATCTTTGAAACTCGTATGACATGTTTTTATATACATAATTTATTTTTATTGAGATATATATTTAACAGTTGTTATGGTTTATATTTTCTTACACTACTTAAAAATTATATACAGGATGTACCTATAGCCTTTGCTAATCAAAAGTGGGGAGATTGTTGGCAAAAAAATAAGTTGCGAATCTATCATGAGTCTGGTAAAAAATGGGTTATGAGGGTCAGAATAACTGACGATTGGGACAATGTTGTTAAAGATCTCAATCTGCCGAGGGATACTTTGTTGGTTTTCAAAGCGTTAGGTGATTTTGGGCTTGAACTTTCATGTTTTGTTGATGGGATGTGTGGTGAATCTTATTTCACGTTTAATCGTTATGCAAGATTTGGTTTTACGGTATGACTATTGATCTTAACTTCAATCATTTTGCATCTTAAACGTGTCAACACTTATTCTCATAAGTTACATACTTCACGTATAGTATTCATTATTTTTAATTTTATGCAGGTAATCGAAGACTGCTTCATTAAACAATTTTACGTAAACAGCCAACCAAGTGGCAAATTTCAAATTTGTTATAAGGGTTCCTATTGGAATGTTGAGGTGTCTAAGGTTGATACAAACTTTGTATTTGCTAGAGGATGGCCTGAAATGTGCAAGGATGTTGGGATACTTGAGGATGATTTGCTTGTGTTTAACAGAATTGATGATGTTGTTTTTGAGGTAGTAGTTTATAGAGATGAGACTGAGATTTGCTTTTCGAAGAAACCTGAATCTGACGTTGATAGTGTACTTGAGATATCGAAGGCTGATTATGTTGAGAATGCATTCAAGGTACGTATGTATTTAGCATTAGCAGTAAAAGTTTTAATTATTTTAGCATTATATTAATTATTTCATTAATGTTGACCAAGACATCTGATGTGCGTGAAGTGTTATATATATTAGGTGTATATTTTAAGCCCCTTTAACACTTATTTTAGCCAAGTTTTAAATTTATAAAACACGATATTTTACTAACACTAAACACACATATGGGCAAGTGCACCCATCGTGGGCGTAGTATAGCGTTGGTAAGATACCGAGGTCGTCCAAGGACACAAGAGCTTTTAGTACCGGTTTATCCTCAACGTCTAATCAAAATAAAAAGTTTAGAAAAAGATTTTTAAACTAAGAAAAATAAAAGCTAACTAAAATGCTGAAAATAAAAATAAAAGAAAACAGATAGACAAGATGAATCACTTGGTTCCGACTCGTATCTAGTATAACCTTTGATTATTTCCGCACTTTTGCACATAACTAAGAGATTATCTTAGTTATTGTAGTAGGCCCCTCTTTTGAAGGTGTCGTTACCCTCACCCCAGTAGTTTGAGTCAGCAATGATACAATCCTAAAAGGGTGGATTATTGGAAGACAATGAATTAAGTTATTAATGCAATATTATGGTAGGCCCCGCTTTTGGCGGTGACGTTACCCTCGGCTAAGTAGTCTGAGTCAGCAGGGATACAGTCCTAAATAGCCGGGTTATAGTATTAATAGTAGTTAACTTATGAGGGGGTCAAAGAGTTTGGACCCCCGCCATCCAATACCGTGAAGCATTGAAGGAGGTCCTACTAAATTTGACCCAGGTCCATTGCAGGACCTCTAAACGCTGAACAATGGCAAGACCTTTACCAAACCGTTCCCTTAACCCCCGACCAGGTAGCCAACATACCTCCATATAGACCGTGGAGATATGAATGGTGAAAATCTTTTATTTTATATAGACAGTAAAATAATGCCAAGACACCACGGACAAACGATAAGGAAAGATCACCTTCAACATAAGTAACTAGTTATTAAAGTCATTAATACAAAACCAAATAAAAAGTGCAAAAGATTAGAAATAAAAAGTATTATAGTAGACACTTTGTCTTCACCAAGTGATGTAAGAGACTTAGGCAAACATGGCCTTGATTGTCAAGAACTCTTACGATCAATCTTGGATCCCGAGACGACTCACACACTCTATGATGGACAATGGATGATGGTGGTGGATGATGGTGTTATGGTGGTGGTGGGTGGTGGATGAAGTGTGAGAGAGGTGGTGTGCCAAGGGATGAGTTGAAATGAAACCAAGCACTCCTATTTATAGGCTGAACAGAAGGCTGGGCACGGCCCCGTGTCCGCTGAGCACGGCCCCGTGCCTGTCTGACACTCTCTCTCTCTTCATTAATTGTAATTCGCAATTACAATTAATGCGCCTGCTGTACTTTCGCCACGCCCCCGTGTCCGCTGGGCACGGCCCGTGGTGGGCAATAGAAGCTTCTATAGGTTTGTCTTTTCTGTTGCTTCTTGGGCACGGCCCCGTGCTGGCTGAGCACGGGGCGTGTTCAGTCTTCTGTCTTCTCTATTTTGCTTGGGAAGATGCCGTTGAGGGGTCGGGCAGTCCACTTATGTTCCTTTTCTTGTATTTATGTTAGATTTAGCTGTCTTTTTGCTTCTTCTGTGAATTTGAGCTCATTTAATCCTGAAAATACAAAAGGAAGACAAAAACACTCTTTTTCCAACATTAGTACTTAAAAAGGGTTAGTTTCATGCCTCTTTTGATGTAATTTATATGTTGCATTTTACACACATCAAATACCCCCACACTTGAACTTTTGCTTGTCCTCAAGCAAAACTCTTTAAAATGTGGCTTACACTCCCAAATGGAATAGGTAGAAGAGAAGGTTTTGGGCTTGTCGTAGAGTGTCGGGATTTCCAAGATTCTTTATGTAGTTTTATTTTTATTTATTTACAATCCTATTCGTCATGATTTAATTAAAACTTTTCATAAGAGAAATTACTTATTTGGGCATAACATGCCTTTTTTAAAATTCCATTTATATACACGTTCACATACCTCACGGGAGAAATCACTCACACTCGGCCGAAGGTGTATTTTTAGTGAATCACTCGAGAGCGGCATGGAACTTATTCCTACCATAGGCTTGCCAAGCAATCAATCCTCCTCCTTTTTAACTTTTATACCTTTGTAAATATCAAGAGGACTTTGTGGGTGAAGGGTTAGGCTTGGGTTAAAGGTAGGTGGTTGGGGTAGTGGTTAGTAGAAAAAGGGTGAAAAAGCGTAACAAGTGTCGGTTTTCAGAGGATTTTTTTTTTTCTGATGAAGCTTTTATTCAAACAAAGTTATTTTTTATGAACTTGTTTGTTTATTTTCTTTTGCTTCATCATCAACACATTTTTTTTTCAATCATACGAAAAACCGAACTTGTTACTAAAACAAAGGGTTAGAAATGAAAAAGGTTTTGGTGGGTAAAAGGGTGTTGGGTTATGAAATGAAAAGGTTTAGGCTCAAAGGGGCTAACTAGGGGGATTTTTGGGTAGGTGGTAAAAAAAAATAAATGGTGTAGAAGAAAAAAGGTTAGTCCTAATGCCTCTATCATTTACTTACTCGGGTTTAAGTTGATAAGGACCGGGAATGTATCGTCATGGCAAGTTCTAGAGTCGTAAGAACCAAGCGGCTATTCACACAAGAAACGAAAAATGAGCATTTATTCTAAAGATGTAAATTTGTATGCTCAATAAAGGCTCAAAACTCACTTTTGTGGGAATGGGTTTTTATGTGATCAAGTATATATAATCAAATTTTAACTAAGTTTGCTATGCCTTTTCATAATTTTCTTATGTTGGTTCTTTTTATCACGACGCTATCGGTTGTAAATTCGTAAAAATATAACCTTTTTGAGAACTTGAATTTCCCGAGTTAAACTTAGACAAGTAAAAAAAATGAAATTTTTGGGGTGATTAGCGGTTCCAATAGAGTTTTGTGTAAGGCTTGTATTTAGGACTTGCAAAATTTCAAGGTTTTAGCATCCCCCCCACACTTAAATTACACATTGTCCTCAATGTGTCCCAAAAATAAATTTTTAGGTTGATTAGATGTGTCAAATGGTGTAAAAAGCAAAATTTTGTGTTACTGGCAACCTGGACACGACCCCGTGTTGAGTGGACACGACCCCGTGTTCAGGTGCCAGTAACGAGAACTTACAGAAGGTGAACACGGGAGCGTGTTGAGTGGACACGACCCCGTGTCTGGCAAAAATTTGCAGGACAGTAACCAAACAGCAGGTCTGGGAGGTGAGCACGGGGGCGTGTTGGCTGGACACGTCCCCGTGTGGACAGTCTGTAAACCTGAAAAACAGGTTTCTTCTCCCGGTTTTTCCATCCTGGCCCTATAAGTGCTGAGGCTTAGCACTTCAATCCTTGGTTTGTACCTGTTTCATCACTTAATACCACACCAAGTAACACATACATCCTACATTACCATAGTTAATTGTTCCAAGCATAAAGTAAAAGAAAAATAAAACGGAAAATAAAAGCGGTCAAGGAAAGTAAATTGTTCAACATTTGGCACGCAGGCCATCAATTGTTCAAGATTAAAAAGGGTTAACCTGGGTAGTCATCAATCAACCGCTTCCTCCTCTGCTCCTCTCGCCTACTCCATAGCATCGTCATCATCATCATCGTCATCATCCCCCCCATGGCGTGCAATGTGGTCTCTTATGTATCCAACATCGTCTTGGATCTCGGATAGGTTTCTTTCTATAGCTCCGACCCGGTGGTAGGTGTTGCTCGCCATGTTATAGGTGTTCCTAGTACACATAAGGTTTTCCTGCAACAAATCATGCAAACTTTGAAAGTTAGGAAAACCGCCTCCCGAGGAGGATGATTGGCCCGGATCACCGTGGGGTTGGTATTGGTACTGATGATGTTGCGGAGCTGGGAGGACAAGTGCTTCTTACGGGTTCCATGCATGACCTTGCATCCTTTGAAAGGTTACCGTCCCGTCTTCTACCTCATAAATCAGGTTCATTGAGCGACATATGTTAATATCCACCATACCCGACCATGGGCTCCTCTCAAATGCCCTAGGTATGTGGGCAAAGTGCTTGAAGAGACGGTACACCCATCCCCCAAAGAAAATAGGTGTCGGTGCATTAGCAAGGCGGTTGTGATGCATGTTTCGGAGCATGAGGAACGGAACATCGAGCGGCCTGTGGTTGTGAATGCAGTGGAAGACAACCAAATCTCTTAACCCAACGACGCCACTACTGTCATGCCTTTGGCTAAGAGAGTAGCCGAGGAGCCTATGAATGTATCTGTATAGCGGATCCCTCAGCTTTGTACTCTTAGTGCTGCTTGGATTGTAGAACCCTTCTCCAATCTGAGCCCACATGGCTTGGCGTTCGTTGTCACCTACCTCTCTCATTCCCCCAGTATTTTCTTCGTTTCCCGCATCCTCTTCCGCATACAACCCGATAATCGACCCAAATTGTGCCATAGAGATCGAATACTTCGTTCCGCCACATCAGAAAGCTACCCCGTCATTGTCGAACGGGTCGCACCTCGAGTTGAATGTGAAAGTGCTATAGAATTCCAACGTGCATTCGTGGACGGAACGGAGCCGAGTTGTTAGGGCGACTCTGAGTGGTCCCGTGACAATGTTGTTGAAACGGCCGATTTGATTCACCATGGTTAGCAATTCCGTGCAAGCTTGCCTTGGGTATTCCTCCGGCCTTGTTTGAAGAATTTCGTATCGAGCTCTTGCATCGAGCTCATTGGCGTTGAATCTTGTGAACTTCCTGGCCATCTGGAAGAATACACCAAAAGTTAGCACGAGACAGAAATATTTTCGGACAAAACTGCAAACAGATGTCTGGACACGACCCCGTGTTCAGCGGACACGGCCCCGTGTCCAGGCGTCTGTTACCCAAAAATTTCATTTTTCGACCCGGTTTCGAAAACTTGAAAATTTTTGGTCCAACAGGCGCGGTTTCCCCCGAAAATGAAACCCTAAGTGCCGTTTTTCCCAAAATATCCCGTTTACCCTATCAATTTTATCTTTTTCGGTTCAAGAACAAGGGTTTGGGGTTTTTATGAGAAATCGGGTGAATCTATGAACAATACGAGTGTATCTACTTCCCTTAACACTAATCTAACTAAATGCAAACAGATTTAGGCAAAAATTTTAGGTTTGATTTGAATGAACTTCAAGAACCCTAGATTTTTCCCCAAATTTGTGGTGTTTTAACTACATGTAAGTAACTAATCTAACTACTAAAAGTGATAGAATCATACCTTGATGTTGTTAGATTGATAGGAGACGTTGAAATTTTGCGAAAAATCGCCTGGAACCAGAGCTTTTTCAGGGAAACGGGGCGTGTGGAATGAAGAAACTGTTTTGAAAAAGGGGATTTATCCCGACTGCAGCGCGGACACGGCCCCGTGTCCAGCGGACACGGCCTCGTGCCGAGCAAGGTTTTGAAAAAATAATTTTTTTTTAGTGCTCGTGTGAGTGCCCTCCTTTTCCCATAAGCTATGGTTAGAAAACTTACCGCTTTATTTTGTTGTCTCAATCGTTCGTAACTTACCAGGCATGATGTTTTTATTCCTCCACCGTTTGAAACGAGATCTCTTCTTCTTCATCCTCAATGAATCCTTGATAGAGTTTCAGCCGTTGGCCATTGACTTTAAATGGAGGTCCATTTCGAGATTTAATTTCTACTGCACCGTGAGGAAAAATATGGGTGATGGAAAAAGGCCCTGACCACCTAGACTTTAATTTACCAGGAAACAATCGAAGTCGTGAATTAAACAAAAGAACTAGGTCTCCTACCCGAAATTCATTAGGTTTAATATGTTTGTCATGCAAATTTTTCATTCTTTCCTTATAAATTTCAGAGTTTGAGTATGCATAATTCCTAAGCTCGTCTAATTCATTTAATTGACAAAATCGATTTTTACCAGCAAATTCTAAATCTAAGTTTACATTTTTTATTGCCCAGTAGGCTTTGTGTGCAATTTCTACTGGTAAGTGACAACTTTTTCCATAAACTAGCTTATATGGGGTTGTACCTATTGTTGTTTTATAAGCAGTTCGAAAAGCCCATAAAGCATCATCTAATTTATCAGCCCAATCCTTTTTATTTAACCCTACGGTTTTTTCAAGTATTCGTTTTAAACCTCTATTAGTCACTTCGGCTTGTCCGTTTGTTTGAGAGTGATTTGCTGTTGAGACCCGATGATAGACCCCATATCTTGTTAAAAAAATTTCGAGTTGATGGTTGCAAAAATGGGTACCTCTATCACTTATTAAAGCTTTAGGTGTGCCAAAACGAGAGAATAATTTTTTCAGAAATCTTACCACAACTCTTCCATCATTTGTTGGAAGTGCCTCGGCCTCGGCCCATTTAGACAAGTAATCTACTGCCACAAGTATATATTTGTTTCCTTTCGATGGTGGGAAAGGTCCCATAAAGTCGAGTCCCCACACATCAAAAATTTCACAAACAAGAATGCCATTTTGTGACATTTCGTTTTTGGAAGAAATATTACCTGTTCTTTGGCAAGCATCACATGTTTTTACAAGACTTTGGGCGTCTTTGTAAATGGTTGGCCAATAAAATCCTGAATCGAATAGCTTTCGTGCGGTACTAGCAGCACCATGATGTCCTCCGTATGGACCTTCATGACAATGGCGGAGAATTCTTCGTGCTTCACTACCATGTACGCATCGTCGGACGAGTTGGTCGGCACACATTTTGAAAAGATATGGATCTTCCCAAAAGTAGTGTTTCACATTGGCAAAGAATTTTTTTCTTTGATGATGTGGCCATCCTTTTGCGACTATACCGCTAGCTAGGTAGTTAGCATAGTCGGCGTACCATGGTTCTTCCTTGTATTCCACCATTTCCAGGGACTCAGTTGGAAATTTTTCGTTGATTTGCTCGTCCCTGGTTGCTTCCAAAGCTGGGTCTTCTAGGCGCGAAAGATGATCTGCAGCGGTGTTTTCTGCTCCTCTTTTGTCCTTGATTTCAATGTCAAATTCTTGGAGGAGTAGAATCCACCGAATCAAACGTGGCTTTGCATCTTGCTTTTTGAAGAGATATCGGATGGCTGCATAATCTGTATAAACTATAGTTTTAGAAAGAACAAGATAAGAGCGAAATTTATCAAAAGCAAATACCACAGCTAGTAACTCTTTTTCAGTTGTTATGTAATTTTCTTGTGCATCATTAAGTGTTTTACTAGCATAATAAATTGGGTGGAAATGCTTTTCTTTTCTTTGTCTCAAGACAGCTCCAACTGCAAAGTCACTAGCATCACACATGATTTCGAAAGGAAATTTCCAATCAGGCGCTATCATGATAGGTGCATTGACTAACATTTCTTTTAAGGTGAGAAATGCTTGATTGCAATCATAGTCAAAGATGAAAGGAGCATCTTTTTCAAGTAATTTTGTTAGAGGTCTAGAAATTTTAGAAAAGTCCTTGATAAACCGCCTATAGAATCCGGCATGCCCTAGGAAACTTCTGATAGCTCTTACGGAGGATGGAGGTGGTAATCTAGAAATGGTATCTATTTTGGCTCGATCCACCTCCATTCCTTCGCTTGAGATCTTGTGACCGAGTACTATTCCCTCCGTTACCATGAAATGGCATTTTTCCCAATTAAGGGCGAGGTTAGTTTCCTCACATCGGGATAGCATTCGTTCAAGGTTATCGAGGCATTGGTCATATGAATCCCCAAAGATAGAAAAGTCATCCATGAAGACTTCCATTGTCTTTTCTATCATGTCATGGAAAATGGCTACCATGCAACGTTGGAACGTTGCGGGGGCATTACATAGACCAAACGACATGCGTCGATAAGCAAAAGTTCCATATGGACATGTGAAAGTTGTCTTTTCTTGGTCTTCGGGTGCTATCGGGATTTGAAAGTAACCTGAAAAACCATCCAAGAAACAGTAAAATTTATGACCGGATAATCTTTCTAACATTTGATCAATGAAGGGTAAAGGAAATTGATCCTTTCTTGTTGCTTCATTTAATCGTCTATAATCTATACATACTCTCCATCCTGTGACGGTTCTCGTTGGTATTAGTTCATTCTTTTCGTTGGTTATTACCGTCATACCTCCTTTCTTTGGAACTACTTGGACAGGACTCACCCAAGGACTATCGGAGATAGGATAGATAAGTCCGGCGTCAAGTAGTTTGATGACTTCGTTTTTAACCACTTCTTGAACATTTGGATTTACTCGACGTTGTGGTTGTATGACCGATTTGTAGTCATCATTCATCAAAATTTTGTGTGTGCACATAGAATGACTAATTCCTTTTATGTCTACAAGTTTCCAAGCTATCGCATTTTTATGTTTTTTCAAAAGATTAATTAATTTTTCTTTTTCTAAGTTATCTAATTTAGACGAAATAATTACAGGTAAATTACCATCTTTGTCTAGAAAAGCATATTCCAAACCTTTTGGAAGTTCTTTGAGCTCAAGTGGTTGGTCTTTGGGAGACTCCTTATTTGGTTGCTCATTTCGATCAAGAACTTTAAAAGTTTGTTCTATGGCGACCTCTTCTTCAACAAAGTGGTCAATCTCTTCACTTGTATCGGGTGGTTCATCTTCATCTTCAATTAGGGGGTCATTATTGCCGAAAGGATATTTCATTGACCGTTCAAGATCGACACTTCTTTTAAATGCCCCTAATTGAAGAGGTAGACTGTTGAACTTCCGGTTTTTCAAAGCTTCGTGAGTTTTTACAAATGGTCGCCCCAACACTAGGGGAGCGTCATCGAGGATGACAAAGTCGGTTGGGATTACCATTTGATTTGTTTGAACCAAGACATCTTCAACTATACCGATTGATTTTATTACTTTCCGATTGGATAGAAAAATGGGTATTTGAAGTGGAGAAAAATCACTAATACTTAATTTTTCGAAAATGTAGTTAGGCATTATGTTAACACAAAGATCTTTATCGATTGTGACATTACTAATAAACGAATTTTGAAAGAAACATGGAACCGGTGTAATGTTAATTTCAAATGGGTCTTCTTTTATTAGTGAGGTTTGATCATTAGTTAACTTAACACTTACCGTTTCGTCAATTTTAGTGTTAGTGTTTAACTCTTTTAAAAACTTAGCATGAGTGGGTACTAAACAATGATTTTCAAAAGAAGGTGACAAGAGATTAATTTCTTCAAAATTAGACTCTTCTTGAATTTTAACGTTGTCGGACTCACCTTTTTCGTTGTTTAACTCATGTGTCGGTTTTTCACTTATTTGTTCTTCCATTTTTACACTTTCGGTTATCTCTTCCTTTTTTAATTCTTCTCTCGCGCGGGACTCCTCTTCCCTTGCGCGAGCTTCTTTTATACATCAATCGATAACTCTTATGTGTTCTAATATCCTATCGGTCACTTCGGTTATAGAAAAAGAATCAGTGTTTTCTAAGCTTGAATCCGGTTGTTCGATCCATTGTTCCTCATAATACCCATATGAAGTAGATGGTTCACACCATTGTTCTTCATTGTAAGTATATGATGGATAAGGTTCGTAATTTTGTTCTTCATAATACTCATATGAGGTGGGTTGTTCACGCCATGGTTCCTCATAATAAGCATACGAAGGTGTTGGCTCATATCTTGGTTCCTCAAAGTATGAGTAAGAAGGCTCATACCTTGGTTCATCAAAATATGAGTATGAGGGAGGAGGTTCATACCTTTGGTCTTCATAGGATGTGTATGAAGTTGATGGTTCGTACCTGGGCTCCTCATAGTAGGTGTATGAATTGGATGGTTGATATGAGCGATTATTTTGAACCGATCGTGCATTACGACAATTAGTGCAATAATTACCCCTATAATCATCCTCATCATAGGTGTAGTTGTAACCTCCTGAGTATTGATCCATAAGAATCACTCAGCAGACCACAACCGAGTCTCGAGACCAGAAAACAAAAATAAAAACGGAAACAGAGGCTGGACACGACCCCGTGTTCAGTGAGCACGGCCCCGTGTTCAGAATCTGTATCTGGGCGTTTTAATTAAATTTACTGATCTAGTTGAGCACGGGGCGTGTTCAGTGAGCACGGCCCGTGTTCAAGTTACTGTTACTGGGTGTTTTTTATGAAAATGTGCAGCACGGCCCCATGTTCAGTGAACACGGCCCCGTGTACAGGATACTGTAAATGCAAAACTAAACTAAAATGCAGAAAAATGTGCGCGCGTTTCAAAAAGGTTTGAAAAACTGATTAGGCCGTCGATTTTAAGCTTTCTTAAAATCCTTGTGTCCCCGGCAACGGCGCCAAAAACTTGATGTGCGTGAAGTGTTATATATATTAGGTGTATATTTTAAGCCCCTTTAACACTTATTTTAGCCAAGTTTTAAATTTATAAAACACGATATTTTACTAACACTAAACACACATATGGGCAAGTGCACCCATCGTGGGCGTAGTATAGCGTTGGTAAGATACCGAGGTCGTCCAAGGACACAAGAGCTTTTAGTACCGGTTTATCCTCAACGTCTAATCAAAATAAATAGTTTAGAAAAAGATTTTTAAACTAAGAAAAATAAAAGCTAACTAAAATGCTGAAAATAAAAATAAAAGAAAACAGATAGACAAGATGAATCACTTGGTTCCAACTCGTATCTAGTATAACCTTTGATTATTTCCGCACTTTTGCACATAACTAAGAGATTATCTTAGTTATTGTAGTAGGCCCCTCTTTTGAAGGTGTCGTTACCCTCACCCCAGTAGTTTGAGTCAGCAAGGATACAATCCTAAAAGGGTGGATTATTGGAAGATAATGAATTAAGTTATTAATGCAATATTATGGTAGGCCCCGCTTTTGGCGGTGACGTTACCCTCGGCTAAGTAGTCTGAGTCGGCAGGGATACAGTCCTAAATAGCCGGGTTATAGTATTAATAGTAGTTAACTTATGAGGGGGTCAAAGAGTTTGGACCCCCGCCATCCAATACCGTGAAGCATTGAAGGAGGTCCTACTAAATTTGACCCAGGTCCATTGCAGGACCTCTAAACGCTGAACAATGGCAAGACCTTTACCAAACCGTTCCCTTAACCCCCGACCAGGTAGCCAACATACCTCCATATAGACCGTGGAGATATGAATGGTGAAAATCTTTTATTTTATATAGACAGTAAAATAATACCAAGACACCACGGACAAACGATAAGGAAAGATCACCTTCAACATAAGTAACTAGTTATTAAAGTCATTAATACAAAACCAAATAAAAAGTGCAAAAGATTAGAAATAAAAAGTATTATACTAGACACTTTGTGTTCACCAAGTGATGTAAGAGACTTAGGCAAACATGGCCTTGATTGTCAAGAACTCTTACGATCAATCTTGGATCCCGAGACGACTCACACACTCTATGATGGACAATGGATGATGGTGGTGGATGATGGTGTTATGGTGGTGGTGGGTGGTGGATGAAGTGTGAGAGAGGTGGTGTGCCAAGGGATGAGTTGAAATGAAACCAAGCACTCCTATTTATAGGCTGAACAAAAGGCTGGGCACGGCCCCGTGCCTGTCTGACACTCTCTCTCTTCATTAATTGTAATTCGCAATTACAATTAATGCGCCTGCTGTACTTTCGCCACGCCCCCGTGTCCGCTGGGCACGGCCCGTTGTGGGCAATAGAAGCTTCTATAGGTTTGTCTTTTCTGCTGCTTCTTGGGCACGGCCCTGTGCTGGCTGAGCACGGGGCGTGTTCAGTTTTTTGTCTTCTCTATTTTGCTTGGGAAGATGCCGTTGAGGGGTCGGGCAGTCCACTTATGTTCCTTTTCTTGTATTTATGTTAGATTTAGCTGTCTTTTTGCTTCTTTTGTGAATTTGAGCTCATTTAATCCTGAAAATACAAAAGGAAGACAAAAACACTCTTTTTCCAACATTAGTACTTAAAAAGGGTTAGTTTCATGCCTCTTTTGATGTAATTTATATGTTGCATTTTACACACATCAACATCTTTGAGGATGAAGAAGTTGTGTCTGTAGGTGAAGGAAGAACCATTACTCAGGTACTTACTAAATTATTAAAATTATTTATATTTATATTTAATTTAACACATATAAGAATTTAATGTTTTTACAACTATTAGTAATGCTGTTTACTGATGTTACATTTATCCAATAATGTATTACTTAGAAGAAGTTACCAACCAATGCCGAATGCACGTCGAAGAGACGCATGTCTTCACGATTGAATAAAATACAAGATGTAAGTTTACCATCTTAAAGATTGTTATATTACTATGGTTATTAAAGTTACTCTATGACAACAGGTTAAGAAGAAAGGTAAAGTTACTTCTGAGAGGAAGGAGACGGTCAAGAATAGGACTAAGGGAAATGCTGACTTAGCTGTCGACACAAATGATCATATTGGATGTTCTTCATCTGCTCACAAAGTTAAGGTATCTATACTCGCCACTTAATTAGTATATCTTTTATAAACTGGTTTTTTTTTTTTTTTTTTGTGCATATATTCAACATTCCTTTAATTTACATGTATATGTTTACTTTTTCATCAAGGGGAAGAAAGCCGCCAACGTTCAGAAAAAGCTTAACTGTAGAAATAAGATTACGAAGACTGCAAAAAAACATTCTGGACATCTTCTCGACCCTGAGTTCTTTCATTTTGATCACAAAGGAGACTATAGGCTGGTATACCATTTTTTATAACAAACTAATGATTTATGTTTATTTGTCTGACTATTATTTTTTTCTACACAATACATGTAGCGTCTTCCTGTTGAAGTTGCCAGACGAGCAGGTCTTTCTGTTGATCTTCATCCTTTGAAAGTTCAAAACATGGTTGGAGTTGTGGAGGTTTATGATGTTAAGTCGGAGTTAAATGAATTGAAGCCACGTTATGCGTTGGACGGTTGGCGAAAGTTTATGACTGAGAATAACTTGAGGTTTGGTGATATGTTGCACTTCACATATGTGTCTTCGCAACAGAAGATCGTATTAAATCAAGTTACCTCACTATAACAACGGCATTTAAGTATGTTCTGATATCAGATATTATAACTATGAATTTTTTATGGTGATGTTGTATGTTTTTTTTTTAAATTATTAACTTGATGTTTTGTTGCTATGTATAGCTAACATGATAAAACACTGTTATTAGCTCTTTATGTTTTATATATAGATGATATCATGCTTCTTTTTGCTAATAGTAACTGCAATTAGTAGAAACTTGGTTTATTAATCGCAAATGTGACATTCTTCTGCATTTATGCGTTTATGAATTTAGAATAATGGATGGATATGTATGACTGTATTTGGCATGATGATGTTGTGTTTCATGTTGTAAAAACCAGGGAATTGTCAGATAATAGATTTCTTTGCCCGGTTAGATTATGTGTTAAATTATAGTTCTTTAAGTCATTGTTTCGTTTTCTTGAATTTTATGTAATTTTGTAAAGAAGTAAAAAAACAAACAGTGATTTGAACCCATATTTGCCTTTTGGTCAATAGTTAATGGAAACCCATGTTAGGTTCAACAGTGTTTTGAAGAGGAAAACAGTGTGAGAAGACAGTAGATCTGATTAAGTTAAACATCTGTTCAGACTTAAACAGATGTTTGGCCTTAAACAGATGTTTTGCCTTTTATATATCAGAGGTTTGGACTTAAACAGTTGTTTGATCTTAAATAGATTTTTGGCCATAAACATATGTTTCAGCTTAAACACATGTTTTGCCTTAAACAGATGTTTAGCCTTCTATATCAGATATTTGGATGTAAACAGATGTTTTAGCTTAAACAGATGTTTGGCCATAAACAGATGTTTGGCTTTAAATTAAACATCTGTTTAAGGTCAACATCTGTTTGACTATTGGTCAACATCTGATTGACTTTTGGTCAACATCTGTTTGAATTTTGGTCAACATCTCATTTAGTATTCAACGGAACTTTGAATAACTCAACATCTGTTTAATTCGTTGTTTCGTTTTCTTGAATTCTATGTAATTTTGTAAAGTAGTACAAAAACAAACATTTTTACAAAATCCCAAATCACCCTATCATTTAAGTTCATTGAAGTAAAAGTGGAAATCATGTTATTTATGTGGTCCTGTTGTGCTTTTGTTTGACCTCTAATATGGGTTCATGATCTAATCCGGTGATTTGAAGACATTGTTGTTGAATCGAATGAGATTCATGATGTAATGTGGTCCTATTAATAACAAATAGTAATTAATATAATAAGTTTCCCGAGCCCGGGAAACAATCTCGGGTAATAACCTAGCTAAATAATATTTTATAAGGAGAATTGAATAAACCTATTGATCATTAATTTATATCAATTTTGTAAGTCTGCAGTAATTATTTTTTTACTCTCTGTCAATATGTGTTATGCATGGTTTTCTAAGAAACGACCTGTGTTTGCACACGGGTCTTACCGTTAGTACTATATAATAAAAGAAACCATTTATGGGACACTTGTCATTCATTGAGACTATCTATTTTTTTTTGTTTTCTTATTAAATTAATTAATTTACAATTTTGAGGATAAATGTTGATCATCAATTCTCAATTAAAAGATAATATTAAATCAAATCTAATCATTATTATATAATACTAAAATTATTGATTATATTAAATTTAAAAATATGTATTATCGAAGTCGATTATTTTGAATTTACCCATTTACTGACATATTATTATATTATAATATAATTCATAGCTTAATATATTACAGGTTATAATTTGTTGTTGGGTGAATAAACGGGTATGCTAGAAAATAATAACCTGATTTCTATTTTAAATATAAAATAATGATCGTTAAATTAGGTTCTTTGTAGTCTAAGAATGTCTTATATAAAACAAAAATTATAAATAAAATAACTTATATTTTTTTTTAAACGGCTAAGCTTTTTCTCTCTCTCCATTAATTCTAAACTAAATAACTTATATGAGTATAGTCTACGAATCTATATCTATACTATATAATAAACAAACCTATGAGTGACATGTATCAAGGCTATCTATTTTTTATTTTCCCTTGTAATTAATAAATAGTACTTCGAAATTCATTTTTAAAGACATGTTTTGATGACTGTATGTCTCAACCGATTAAATTACATTTTATTCAACTTATATAATACACAGTTTTATTCAACCTTTGTAATACGCAGTTTTATTCAACCTATGCAACACATGTGTTTTTTTAAGATATATTTTTTATTACTTAATGTATAAAATTATATTTATTCAACCCATATAACACACGGGGTTTTAACCTAGTAAAACTTTATATTCTTTTCCCATAATCATAATGGCAATCGTCATTCCAAACAAGTTATAATAAAACTTTATATTATTTTCCCATAATCATAATGGCAATCGTCATTCCAAACAAATTAAACAATTTTTAATGGACAAAACCGTTTAATGAACGTTAAAACCAAAACAATATAGGAAGCCCACTTTTAAATAATTATTAGTTAACTAATTAATAAATAGAAACAAGGCTCAAATAAGATTTGTGTTAAACAAGCCCGCACTCCCACGTCACCTAACTTGATTAAACTCTAATGTTATTTCCTCGATCAGCAAGTTAATCTAATACCCTAAAATCCGTTGATAACACTAAAATTACCAACATTCTATACACACACCCCTATAATCTTATTTTCACATCCCAAGTATATACGGGCCATATAAGGTTATACGCCTGTATAGAATGATTTTGTACATAAATAAATGCACTGTAATCTTTTTTTTTTGTTTTACATGTATTCGAGACGTATAACATTATAAGAAACGTATACAATTGTATACGAGCAGTATAATGTTATACAGCCAAATGTGTTTATCTTTGTGAGGTTTGATCAGATTTTTTGGATTTAGGATATGTATACGGGTCGTATAATGTTATACGACCCGTATAAGTTTTTTGTGCTCACGGACTTTGTCAGTTGACTTTATTCTATACGGGTCGTATAACTTTATACGGCCCATATACACCTTGTTAAAACAAGATTTTACCATATGTTATTATTAACACCCCTAATATGATGGTGATGTGTCAATATTAGCCCAACTATGGATGTTTTGGGTAATATCATATAATAATAAACTAGTGGACTTCCCCCGCGCGTTGCGGCGGGAAGCCACCAAGTATCGGTTTGATTGAATAAGGCATTGATGTCGTAATCGACACTTTGTATAGCAACTGTAAGATAAACCACAAAAAATATTGTCATGATATATGCCTAAAAGAATATTAATACATAGTTTATATGGATCAAAAACTAAAAAAATGAATATCAAAAGTACAAAAATCGGTACCGATGTTCGGTTGAAATCGATGTGATACCAATGTTGATGTTGTTCCAACAATATCAGTTTTGTTTGTCACTGACACTTGCTATAGCTTATGATATAAAAGAGGTACTTTATAGTGCTACCAAATTTGTTCGGATGGTATCGATTCGGTTTTTCATTGTAAAGAACAAAAAAACAAACAATTATAATTGACTCGGTCAATTTTGAACAAAGCTTTTATCGAAACGCACATAAAAAATTATAAGCATGCCGTAACACTTTATTCCGAGTTTAATAAATCATTAAACTATATCATTAGAATAAACGACGTTAATTTATAAAATATCGTATCTTGAAAATTATAGAATATAAACAATATATGTTTAAAATAACTTATAATAATAAAATACTAAAAATAAAAAAATATATATAATAATATATAAATGCTAGTTTACGAACAAAGCTTTTTTCGAAAGACAGATAAAAATTATAAGCATGCCGTAACACTATATTCCGAGTTTAATAAATCATTAAACTATATCATTATAATAAACGAAAAATGGTAAACGACGTTAATTTATAAAATATCGTATCTTGAAAATTATAGAATATAAACAATATATGTTTAAAATGATTTATAATAATAAAATATTAAAAATAAAAAAAAATAATAATATATAAATGTTAGTTTACTATTCATGGCCATTTTTTGTTTAATATATATAACTAGTGATATTCCCGTGCGCTTTGCTACGGGAATTTGGTTGGTATCAGTTTGCCTCATTACGATACCGACACTCCCTATTGTAATTGAAAGAGAAAACTTTACGTCGATCAGAAACAATTAAAAACGAATATCGATACATATACTAATGTTCAGTTGCATCAGTTCAATTCGGTTCGATTCGATTCGTTTGCGTTCTATAAATTGACAACTAACGCTTTCCATACCCATATTTATTTTATTGTTCTCTTTCAATAAACTGACACTATATCACCATATCACGGTTTCTGTATTCACTTTTATGATTTCCGGTTTCATTTTTTTCATTTTATCCACTCTGTCTGTGACGATAAATGAATATCGATACAATTACTATGACTCTCAACCGATTGATAGTGTTTAAAGAACATTGGTGTTGGTACCAGTGTTCGTTTTTATCATTTTTTATCGATGTAAAACATATGTTAATTTCTATACCGAGTGTGTATATCGTACTGGTACCGTAATAAATCGAATCAATATCTATCTAATAAAAATCAACTTGAACTAATAAAACAATCAAAATTATAAACAATATTATAAAAATATTTGATTACTATTCATGAGTACTTCCTTTTAATAATAATAATAATAATAATAATAATAATAATAATGATTAAAACATATATTTCAAATAAAAAATAACAAATTGAATAAATCTAACTTATAATAAAATATTTCAATTAATGTTAGCATTTTCTCTTTCAACTTATTAATATTAAAAGATATATGATAATAGATAATTATGATATATATCTTTTATATGAAACTAGGTTACAACCTCGTGTTTACACAGATTGAATAAATGTAATTTTATATAGTAAATATAAAAATAAATAAATCTCTAAAAAATACTCGGACATTACACGAGTTGAATAAATATAATGTAATTTCGTAACACATATAGTCGTCTTGATATGTTTTTAGAAAATGAACTTTGATGTACAATTTACTTATTATAACATTTTACTTTATTTTTTCTATTTATTATAAAGTTAGAAACTTATGTATTACATGAAATTATAAGGTTGTAAACTTTTGTATTACATGAGGTTGGATCAAAGATGGAAACACAAGAGCTAAGCGGGAAAAATAAAAGGTTATTAATAAGCTAAAAAATTAAGGAAATAGTTTTAAAAAATATTAAACAAATAAGAGATAAGCTGGAAATTTTGATTCAATAATAATATTTCATAGGAGAGAAAAACGAGATAATTATTATTTAAAATTATTATTTAGTAGCAGAGAAATCCACCAACATGGTATAACCTAGTTGGTTAACGGTTTTTCCACAAAGTGGTTTACTCATGGTGTCTCAAGTTCGAATCCAACAAATATATGCCAATAATCTGAGAGAACACCACTATTAAAGGATTTGAACTTGGTTAAGGTGCCGACATGTATAACCCTACCGAGTTGCAAGCCAATTACACTGAAGCCATTAAAAAAGTAGAAGAGAGATCCAGAAAAATAAATGTCCTTAAAGATTTTCATAAAAAATAATAATAATAATAAAAAGTAAACAATACTAAAAATTTACACGGCTTATCAATAATCATATAAATATAAAAAAATAACAATATCATCAATAATATAATAAATAAATACATAACAATAAATAATAACATCCATAATTATAGAGATAAAGATCATATATTAATAATATTAGTTGGATATAATTTAGTTAGATATAATCTCTCTATCTTTCTGGACTAATAAATGAAAATCTTTTATGGATATGTGTCACTTTCTAGTGTTTTCTCACCTTATTTTCTATTTATCTCTCATATTAAACAACTATAATAACAATAATAATAATAATAATAATAATAATAATAATAATTTTAAACAAAATATTAGAAGAGAATAAATATTTTTTTCTATAAATAATTTTAAACAAAAATTTAGATAATGATAAACGCTTTTTCACCTTATTTTTCTATTTATCTCTTATATTATATGATAATAATAATTTTAAACAAAATTTAAATAAGAATAAACATATGTTTTTCTATAAATAATTTTAAACAAAAATTTAGATATGGATAAACCTTTGTTTTTTTATATAATCATAAAGTTATATCCCGAGTATTATGAGTAGATCAAAGGTTCCACTTGATATATTCTTTATAATTGTATTATTGTTTTTTTTTTCACTGTAATTAAATGATTATTCTAGGTTCGGGCATATGCTTCTATCAAATCTAGACAACTTATTTTTACGTTTGTAATGTTAGGCGTACTATTATAATTGGTTTAAACTCATCATTTATCGCAATTGCATCAACATTTAGAAAGAACACCAATTTAAAATATAACAATTCTATACTTCATTCAAAGAGAATTTAATTCTCGATTTTACGGTATAATTCATAAAAAAATGATGAAATATATGAAAACATGGGGATCGGTCTCCATCTTTTTGTACCATTAACTCTCTTGAATACAAATTTGAGACGAATGTTTTATGAATGAAATAAACAAATAAATAAGCTTGAAGGTAAAACTAACTAAAATCATTTTATCTCATAATTTGAATGTATCATAAAAACATGATTCAATCTAATGTAATACATATGTTTTTAACCTAATAATAACTAAAAAACAAAGTAAAATATTATAATAAGTAAACAGTATATCAAAGTATATGACATTATATTTTATTCAACACGTGCAATACATGATTTTTTATGATATATTTTATTATTTTGTTATATAAAATTACATTTATGCAACCTGTGTAATACACGAGGTTCTAACCTAGTTAATCTAATATATTAATAAATTAAATGAGAGAGTCACGTGACATTATTTGGAGTCCTTAATTAGAATTCAGATTTATTTTTACATATTTATATATATTATGGTATGTTTATATACTAACTTTAAAGATATATAATAATAGATAATAGATATGATATATATCTTTTACAAGGAATTTATTTTTATATATTTAATATATATGGTAAGTAAAAGAATAATTTACTATGTAAAAGACGTATCAAAAAGGTATTGAAGTTCACTTAATATTGATAAGCTACCGATAAATGAAAAATGCTATAGTAAGTAAATGCTATATCATTTTATTAAGACATGTCTTAATGATTTCATACGTTAACCGATTATATTATATTTATTCAACTCGTATAATACATGAGCTTATTCAACTCGTGCAATACACGAGTTTTTTAAAAATATAACTTTTTTATTACTTAATATATAAATTTATATTAGGAAAAATTACAAGTTTTGTCCTTTATCTATATATCATTTTCAGGGTGTGTTCTTTTTAACGAATTTTGACAGCTTTTGCCCTTTATAGGAAATTTTGTTGCAAGTTACGTCCTTTGAGCCTAACCCAGTTAATTTTTTCTGTTAAATTTTATTACACATGGGTAATTTAGTCTTTTTATTTAGTTAATGGACAAAACTTGTAATTTATCCTCCACAATCACCCCACCGCCACCACACCACTGCCGCCGCCATCCCCTCCACTTGTTTGATCGAACCTCTCACCTAGACTTGTTCTTCATATTACGGAGGATGGAGATGGTGCCAAACAACCATTTATCCGTGGGTTTTTTCTTGGATTGAGGGGTGAACAGCTGTACAAGAGCGACTCGGGGTTTAACACCGCCACAACCCCACCTACCACTACAACAACCCTCCTCCACTGACAACCACCACAAACCATCATACCGTCATTATCCATCATCGTCTTTATCAACTGCTTCACAGTTCCATATAAACCCTAATTCCCAATTTTTGGATATACTCCGGATATTCACAAAAACACACAAAGTTTATATCAATCTTACCTGAAACTGCGTGAGAGATTCAACCCCCATGTTGGTTTTTGAAAATTCATTACTGTTTATGTGTGTTAGGAGGTTTAATTATCGGATGTTGTGGAGTTTTTGGTTTTTTTTGTGCTTGCTGGTGGTGGTCAGATAGTGGTGTTCGGCTGATTGTGTTAGTTGGCTGCTGGTTGTGGAGGAAGATATATAAAGAAAGAGAGAATGTGAGTTGAGTAAGAGAGAGTTGTAGTTTAGTCTTTTACGCATGGATACTTGTTGATGGTGGAGGTGGGTTTGGGTTTAGGAGGCAGAGCAGTGGTGATAGAAGGGGATGGCGGCGGCGGTGGGGTGATTGTGGAGGATAAATTATAAGTTTTGTTCTTTAAATAAGTAAAAAGACTAAATTACTCATGTGTAATAAGATTTAACAGAAAAAATTAACTGAGTTATGTTCAAAGGACGTAACTTGCAACAAAATTCCTTATAAAGGGCAAAACCTATCAAAATTCGTTGAAATGACACCGCCTGAAAATGAGTATATAGATAAAGAACAAAGCTTGTAATTTTTCCTTATATTTATTCAACCCATGTAACACACCGGGTTTTAACCTAGTAAACAAATACAAGGTTCTGTATTTAGGCCAAAGTCTAAGTACTCGTAGAATTTGATAACATGGAATTTAAGGGTGGAAGGGACACCATGATAACATGGAATTTAAGGGTGGAAGGGACACCATCAGTGACCCCTTTGGTGAGCCTTCTTTGTCGAGCGGAGGGACGTCGCCACCATATTTTTCGTGAGTGGTGAGATGCTGAAATGGTGAGTAGTCACCAATGTGGGAAGAGAATAGGAGGGGGGGGGGGGGGGGGGGGGGGGGGTTAAAAACTTGGTTCATTAATATGATAAATGTGTAGACATAATTGCAAATTAAAGCTTGACATATCAACAGTTAAAAACTTTCAGTGACATTATTGCCAACATACGAAATACGGCAAGAAAACTCTTAGCTTTGATATTATTATTTAGGTAGAAGTACAACAAAGCAAGAAAGGCCAAATTGACATAAAAAAAAGGAAGCAAGACCAGATTAGGCACATTAAAAAACTAAGTGCCCTAAATACCAAAATACATATAAGAAAGAGCGTCTTGGATAAAAGTAGAAAACAAACGCAATTTGTACAATTTCTTCGAAAATACATGACAAAGTTTCATGCTTAGGCATTGCTCCTGAATGATCCCAGAGCTTTAACTGCCCCTGCCCTCAATATGTACTGATGGTAGATAGCCGCTATCGCCGCTCCGATCATCGGTCCCACCCAGAATATCCACTACACAAATCAAGTTCACACAATTAGATTATATCAAGTTGTGGGATAAGATTGGTGCAAAACGTGACATATTATTAATAATTTAGTATATAGTTATAACTTACTTGATCATCCCAGGCCTTTTCTTTTCCGTAGATGACTGCGGCCCCAAAACTACGGGCAGGGTTGATTCCAGTGCCGGTGATTGGGATGGTGGCCAAGTGAACCATGAATACGGCGAATCCGATAGGGAGAGGTGCCAACACCTTTAATCAAAAACAATTAAATATGTTAAAACTTAAAACAACAAGAGGATACATGCATTTGGAAAATACATATGTAGCAGAGTAAGTATATACTTACGGGGACATGAGAGTCACGTGCGTTTCTCTTTGGGTCAGTGGCTGAGAAGACGGTGTAGACAAGGACGAATGTGCCAATGATTTCCGCACCCAAACCGGTGCCTTTGTTGTACCCATCTGCAAGCTCATTGGCACCACCGCCATAATTGGTGTAGTAAGACTTTTGGAAAGCTTTCACCAGACCACAACCACAGACCGCACCCAAGCACTGAGCCACCATGTACATGACCGCCCTGGGGAGGGTCACCTTCCTAGCCAAAAACAGCCCGAATGTGACCGCAGGGTTAATGTGTCCACCAGAGATACCGGCAGTACAGTAAACGAGAACAAAGATCATGCCACCGAAAGCCCAAGCGATGCCGAGAATGCCGACGCCACCACACTGGTCAGTGCTGTGATCGGGGTCGGTTTGGGACTTGTAGCCGATGACAGTCAAGACGGTGATGTAAAGGAACAAGAGGGTGGCGACGAACTCAGCAATGATGGCTCGGTAAAAGGACCATTTGGTGAGCTCCTCTGGGTCAATGAGGTCAGCTGGTGGAGGGTCTTGGTAGTCTTTTGCACCGTATTCATGATGGCTTGCTACTTCAATGTCTTTTGCCATTTTCTTCCTTTTAGAAAACTGGCTGTTGTTGATGTGTGTGTGTGTGGGTATAGAATGAGAAGAGAGAGATTGAAGTGGTGGATGATGAGGATGAGAAAAGTGGAAACAAGTGGAGCTATTTATATGCTAAGAATGGGGCAGAAGTTAGAACACTCTCGAACTTTGAGATGATAAGTTGATGACCTTTCCTTTTATGTTAACAACTATTAATGTAACTAAAATATTAAATCACTAAACATAAGTACATAACTACAAAAGAATTATAATCTCGTATAATTCAACTTTTAATATTTACTCACATGACCAAGTTTTTAAATGTAAGGAAAGGAAAAATGGAACTAATTTTAAAGAAGTTATGGAAACAAAGATGAAAGATATAACTTCGTAAAAGAACAGGCACAATATCTAGAGATCAAAAGAAGTTATAGAAAAAATATGTAATTTCACCAAATATGAATAAACTTATTTATATTCATTGAAACTTTATGTTTAATTTGTCGAATATAATTTTAAAAACAGAAAGATAACTAACTTGTGTCATCGTAAACATACGATTTGTTTAGATTTTTATTATCTTAATAATAATAATAATAATAATAATAATAATAATAATAATAATACCCAAAATATGTGAGGCTTTAATGTATGTTGTTAGGAATAATAATTAGGTGTTAAGCCGACCATGACATAGAGTGGGAGTGAATGTCACTTTCACCCACCACCGTCCATTTCATTTTCAGCCCACATTTTTTCATCATCAAACCACCGTCCTTCTGCCATCTGGATTCCACTGACCAATCATCTTCCAGAACCGGTGTGAGGTTATCTTTCTTTCTTTTTTGCTAACCCAACCAATCATCTTTAAAATAAATACACGGCCATGTTGCTGCCACGTAATCATCCTATTATAGAAATATGAAACGGACAAATAGATGGATAACATAAAGTGAGAAAAATAATACACACGTTCAAAATGTTAAAGAAATGTCAATTTATGTTGTAAGACCATGTGTAGTGGTAGTGGGTTATAATGCCCCCACCATGGGGCATTATCTGACACGTGGCGTCCCAGTCAGCATGGGGCATTATAGCATAAAGTGGTGTAGTGGGGATAATGCCCAAATAATGCCCCATAATGCCCAAGTCAAACCAAGTCAAACCTCCAACAAGTGCAAAATGGCGTTTTAATTATAATGCCCAAGCAATTTTTCCCCCCATAATGCCCTATGTAATGGACATGTGGGCGTTTTTTTTTTATTATAATGCCCCACTACACATGGTCTAAGTTGGAACTTGAAGGACTTTGTTTTCCTTCCAACCTTCATACTAGTAAAATTCCCATGTGTATCACGGCATGAATTTGTTTTTGATCGGTATTGGTTCAATTCATTTAAGACAGTGGTACAATATCGGTACTCGGTATAGTTAGCAATACCAAATCTTAATAACATTCCAACCGAAAAGGAAAAAAATAAAGTCGTGATACGCTCAAAAGAATACCGACATTTGTTTTACATCGATCGAAAACCATAAAAACAAAGACTGGTACTGTTCAGATTATACCGATACCATTTCGGTTTGTCACGGTACCACTAATCGCCATAGCTTACGATACCAAAAAAGTACTCACCGTTTACTAGGTCAGTATGCGTATTACGGTATTTAGAAAAAGAAAAAAAAGGAGAGAAAATGCTGGAAGGTTCAAGGTATGACAACAGCCAAACTCTAAATTTATATTACTCTTAGCATATAAATAAAAAAGTTACCGAAAAGACATTTATAAAAAGAAAATGGTTAAAGTTATATAGCTTCTTAAATGAATCCTTGAATATCACGTGTACTTTATACCAACAAAAGCATTCTAACCATGAACAATGTAATTGTCCACCAGAGCTTAATTTAGAACAAGTGAAAAATGTTTTAACTAAAGTTAGGCATGATTAGGCGCTCTCCTAATTCGGTTGTCTATTGGCGATTTCTTGATCTTCCGTTTGAGTCTCTTCTTTGTTAAATTTATGTATCTTTTTCTTGTAACCAAACTTTTGTGGATTTTTAAGACCTCTTCCACCCAAACTACTGATTAGGTATTATTATTTTACTTGTTACGCTTTCTAAAGGTATTATTTCCGGGTATCTTTCCTTTAACGGGTCACCTGCAATCCAGCTATCGGTCCAATATCTAACTTGATTGCCTTCTCCTACCTTTGTTACTACGTTTACTTTCAACGACATGTTCATTTTTTCGAATTCCTAACCTACACTTATCTTTCCATGCTCCACAATATTTACTTTTTACTGGTATGACTTGAATTGCCCTTGTGCTTTCATGAATGCATTTAACAACTTTGACCCAAGCGATGATGGATTGTCTTTGAACTTCCACCACCACTTCGCCACCAAAGCTAAATTTGCACTACGAATATATCCTATACCAATCCTGCCATATTTATTCAGTATTACATCTTTTTCCAAGCCACCCACCTTATTTTACTCTTCCCTCCGTTTTCCCCCTAAATAAAGCCTCTTCTAATCGACTCTAATGTTTGTATAACATTTTAGGTGCTACAAACAAAGAGAAAAAGCAGTTTGGTAATGCCCCTAAACCGCTTTTGCTAATACATTGAATAAGCATTTTCTATTCACTAAGAAAGTGTGCCACCTTTTCTTGTAACTTCCCCTTAATGTAAAAAAAAAAAAATTAACCACCAACAAAAATTTAGGTTTTTTAAATAAAAAGTTAAAACAAGGGTGATTCTGTAAAATATAAAATGCTTAATTTTATATAATCATGTTTAAAATAATACAACGGTTGTAAGAGACTTGGTGAAACTCCGGCCTCACACTCGAGTTTGGCTCAACGAGACTCAAGCTCAGCGCAAGCTCGGCTTAAACATCTCAAATAAAAAATATAGAACTTATATCCAATAATCAAGTTCATTTAAAATACAGATCTTGGTTTGTTTATGGGTTTAATATCCAATTCTAGGCCTTAATAAAGTTAGGCCCAATTCATATATTCCAATTTCCAAGCTCTTAATAAAGTTAGACCGTAACTCGTATGATTCCAAACTCTTTTTAAGTTCAAGGTTGGGCTTGCACTTGCTAAAAAAGATTTGGACAAACTCGTCTTACTTTGTAAGGGTAGGAACCTGTGAGGGGCTTTACTTGATGAACCCGACAAACCCAAATCAACCAACCAACCCTAGAGTAACACCTCATTGCAATCTTTATGGACCCGATTCAATTACGGTGGTGTTCCCACCTAAACCGGTGAACCCGAACCCAATTTCCACGTGCTTCTTCGTATCACTCTCCAGTTCATCAGCCACATAATCCATCCCGATTCACATTAAGATTCAATTGTGTAAACGTACAAGATGAACCGAACAAACCCAATTCCCCCTACTAAAGACCCCCCCCCCCCCCCCCCCCCACACACACACATCTAATAAATGGGTGAAAACCGTGAATGCATTAATATTTCTATCATGGGCGGCCCAGAGGGTGGGCGAGGAGGACACCGGCCAGGGTCCGATATTTCGAAGGGCACGTTATTTTAAAAAAATTCGATATGTATATGTAAAAATAAATAAATTAATAGCGTATACTCATACAAACACCAAGATAGACCCACTTACAAAACTCTTTTTATTGTTTAGATTAGTTATTAGCCCATTGGCATTAGGTTTAGATCTTTAGTGAGCCAAATACCCAATTTTGTTAAGGTCTAAGGGCACGTTTTTTCGAGCTCGAACCGGATACACGAATTCTCAGGACCGACCCTGATTTGATTTCTATAGTTGAGTGATTCACGTAAAACACAGGTCCTTGTAAAAGTATCTTTATAGTTTAGGGATGCTGTTGTAAATATAATATAAAAGAAACCGTCATCCCTGAGAAAGAGTTACCCTGACCCCAATATTAACGGCCATACCATACCATTACCAAGCCCTCTTCTCATTCCCATTACATCTTCTTCCCTTGATCGCATCATCTATCGCTACAGGTACGCTTTTCATCATTCAAATCAACATTTTATTTCTTTTATGATTTCATCAACAAATGTTCATTTAATTTAGAGATATTTACCTCATCTCAAATTTTCAAATCGTAAGATTCAGATTTGGTATCGATTGAATCGATAATTATAAAACTAATTACTTACAGTGTGCAGCAGATATGGAAGATTACAGAAGACAAGGTGGAATTCAGCAATTGCTAGCTGCTGAACAAGAAGCTCGACAAATCGTCAATGCTGCAAGAACCGGTATAGATTTCATATTTCCGCTAAAACATATACTGTAATCTCAAACAAATAATGATTTTTTTTTTTGTTTTTTTATCGTTAGCAAAATCGAACAGGCTTAAACAAGCCAAGGATGAAGCTGAAGATGAAGTAGCCAAATATCGAACCCATATGGAGAAAGAATACCAGAAAACAGTCTCAGAGGTACACGAAAACACACTTGCATTGTTCTGATCTATCCATGATGAATTGATGAGATGTTAAATATTTTTGTTTTGTTCATTGATTAATAAACAGTCAACCGGTTTTTCTGGAGTGAATGTAAAGCGACTCGATGAAGAGACGGTTAAAAAGATCGATCACTTGAAGAAACAAGCTGCAAAGGTTTCGCCAGAGGTCGTCAAGTTGCTTATGAACCAGGTCACTAATGTCTAGATTTAATTTATTTACTAGTGTCATTAAATTCTTGTTTTCGTGATAAATAAGTTTGTTTATGCAGCATTTATTTTTCAGATATGAACATCATTTTGAATGTGTTAATAAAGCCATGACATTGTTGCAAACTTGTCAGATATCAATTAACAAACTTACGGGATTCGTGTTCGTCCTTTACACATGTTAGTTTCAAACCTAGACATCAACTTTACCAAAAAAAAAAAACTAGACATCAACTAACTATCAAAAAGTAGTAGACTTTTTTGTATTGAGTTTGACATCCATGAGATCAGCGAGGAACCCCGGTTGTGAAATCTTCACTCCTTCGACACTCGTGTCACCAGTCAACATCTTGATGACTGTAGACATTTTGGGCCTAAGCTTTGTGACCTCTTGAACACATAATAACCCGACCTTCATGAACTGCACACCTTCGGATATTAACCTATCATCATCACCCCCTTTTAACAACATGGGGTCCACCAGCTCTACTAGACGCTCGCAGTTATGCATACCCCATGCCTGCACAAACACATTTGCATAAACTACAAACACACAAAGAACATTCTAGCGCATCTAAAGTTCGGTTTTTAAGTTTTAACTTACCTTATCAACCAAGAATTGCTCTCCATGTTCCATATCAAAATTTACGACCGACTGTCCACTTATGATTTCAAGAAGTAATACCCCAAAGCTATACACATCAGATTTTCGAGTCAAACGTCCGCTAACAGCATATTCTGGAGAAAGATACCCTCTAGAATGAACATATGAAAATGTCAGTGACATTGTACTGGAAAGTAGAAACCGAGAAAAAAAAAAAGAACGTGTTTGTTTAGGACTTACAATGTACCAGCGACACGAGTACTAATGTGAGACGTGCCTTCTTGAAATAACCTTGCAAGACCAAAATCCGCAACTTTTGGATTAAAATTGTGATCTAAAAGCACATTGCTCGCTTTGATATCTCTATGAACTATATGAGGGTTTATCTCTTCGTGAAGATATGCTAATGCTTTAGCAACTCCTAGTAATACATTCTTCCTCTTTGTCCAATCGAAGCTATTCCTATTTTGCTCCCGACCTGTGCATAAAAAACAGGTTGACGATTATTAACAGTCGTTACATGATCACGAGATCCAGACACATGACAAAATGTAGGGTAAATACCTAGAAATTGATATGCAAGGCTGTTGTTTTCCATATAATCGTATACCAAACATCTTGTCGCTTCTTCAACGCAACAGCCATGAAGGTTTACAAGATTTTCATGCTGCGCATCAGATAATGCAGCAATTTCGGATATGAATTCACGTTCTCCTCTCATTGATTCGAGTTCAACTGATAACACTTTTATTGCCACCATTGTCCCGTCTGTTAGTCGACCCTGTTGAATGCAAATTAACTTCATTTTCTCGTGCAATCATCAAAGCAGATTAACAAGCTTGACAAGTGCATCATTAGATTGCGCGGTCCACACGATAGATGATGCATTTTTAGGGTAAAAACAGAGAATTTGATGTGTTTTAATTTTTTTTGGCTTATTCATGCAACATTTCTACTTCTTTTGATAACATCAAATAAAAGAATAATTGTCTAAAACTAATAGCATCATAGTCACACTCAAACAGAATACTGTACATTAATTACCTTGTAAACAGCACCACATCCTCCTTCTCCAACTTTGTTCTTGGAACTGAAACCATCACAAGCAACTTTCAGCTCATGGTAAGAAAACAACCTAAATTTCTTACCACTTTCTCCACCTGTATTTCACATTTCACATTTGTCATTTCTTAATCTCAAATGTTGAAAAACACCCATAATTTCAAGAAACAATAACCCATGATGAAAAAAAGTAAAAAAATCATTTCTTGATTCAAATTATTCAATCTTACACACCCAATACATTATTCATATCAAATTCTCAAAAAGACCCAATCTTTTTCATAAAACAGAAAAGGGGAAACTTATGCTGACCTTTGTCATTCCTACTGACAACCACTTTGTCATCTGAAGTTGAGCAGAAACATTGTAAACAGGGGAAACACATCTTCATAGTTGTATAAAACTATAAACTATAAACCTTATAAATTCACTAGATTTACAGAATCTTTGAAATGGATCTTGATGGGAATTGGGTATGGAAGAAAAAGAAATGGATATTGCAAGAAAGATTGAATCATTGATGGTGATGATATATAGAATGGATCAAAGAATTATGTTTGACCTCTGAGAGGACTTTGGACCATCTTCCTTTGAACAGAACGGGTAGAAGTAGAATAGAAGAGTTGATTGGTTTCACATCAGTAATGTTTATGACCGAGCAAAAGATTAGGATGTGAGGTTTGTTCAATAAAAGTGGATTGCTTGACTTTTCATGAAATCATAATCTAAAATTGTTGTTTACATACAAGTGGAACTAGAATGTGATGGAGATTCTATTTGTTTATTCTAAAAGCACAACAAGAAACTTTAGTAATGATTTTAAGAAAATCTTTTAATCTATTAAGAAGTAAAGGCAAAAAGAAATATAAATCAGAGTTAATTACACAGATGGACTCTATGGTTTATAGCTAGTTTCATCTTTGTTAACTAATTTTTTTAACAAGTTTAGGTTTTATGGTTTCAATTTTGTAACACCTTTGGGTACTAACATCAAAATTAGTTAATTTTATCAATATAATGACTAAAATACCCTTCCAATTTTTTATTTTTATCAGTGTAACACCTAATTTTATTTAAGTTTAAATCAATTTTACAAAATCTATTTATTTTTTGTTTTCATCTTTTTATTATATCTCTTAATTAACATAAAATCTATTTATTTTTTTATTTTCATCTTTTTATTAAATTTCTTATTTAACATAAAATCTACTAGTTACCCCAGTATTTTTTTTTTTTTTGTTCATTTACATTTTACTATTTTAGAACTTATACAGTTTCTATATTTATTATATTGATCACTGAGATATAAAAGACATATTAATATAAAACTAATTATATGCACAATTCCGTTCTAAAAAAATAAATATACAGCTGAAAAGTTTACTCGATACATGTTAGTTGAATCCAAAATTGAAAACGAGTAAGGTTTACATTATTTAAAACTAACAGCTTTATACATGTGACAACCCTCAAAATTCCATGTATTCCGTACAATTTATTAATGATAATTAAAGTGCTTGACGACTGTGTGGAATTACTTAACTGCTCTCTGATTACTGTGTTATGCTTACATGTACTTGTTAACATACTAATAGTGTACAGAAAAGTCATTAAATAGTCCTTTGTGTTTTCCTAAGTGTTAGAAATTAAAAGTGTTACAAAAGTATATATAAAAGACACTTTACGGATTAATTAAGCACTTTAACGGAACAGTGTCAAACCGAACAACCGGACTTTACCCGGAATACAAAAATATTGTCAAACACATTGTTTTTATTTTTCCGAGCTAGTTAGGGTCCCCAAACACCCTAACACACTTTATAAACAATAGCACACAAAAGACACTAACTTAACACTTTGATTCTAACTAGATTGTAACCATAACATTAGAAACCAACTAAACCAACCCCCCCCCCCCCCAACCGGTTATGAACATGAGGGGACATCCCCACCATTCTTTTATTATTTTATTTGCTAATGTTGGTGGATAAAGAACACATTGCATGATGGTTAAAGAATGATCATGGTTTATATAATGACACAAAGGTTATGACTTCTCATTCTCACTACAACACTTAACAAACAACTCTCTCCTCCTCTTCCCTTGTGATCGGCCGAAACCACACACACCACCATCACCACTTTCAAGTTTTCCTTCAAGCATTCTACATACATCCAAAGGTGCTAGAGGCCATACAAGTAAGCTTGGTGTGTTCGGAAGCTCAAGGACCTCTCTCGTTTTCTTTTATCCATCACTTTTACGCTTTGAAACTCCTCTAGCCTTGTGCTAGTAGTAAGTGCCTTAGATCTTCATCTTGTTCATGATTTTAGTGGTTAATAGATGATAGAATGATGAAAAGTCAAGAAACTCTAAAGAACATGAATAAGTCTTGAACATAAAGGGTAAAGAGTGGATAAAGAGAAAATATATGGTTAAATCATGTTGATCGTGTGTTGATATGATTCTTGTTGATTTCCTGATGATTTGCTTGTTAATATTGATGTTTGATGTTGTTGTGATCACTAAACATGTTAACGGAATCAATCGAACACGAATTAGAAAGCTAAAGGCTGAAAAACAGAATATGTCCAAGCTTTTACAGCCAACTTCAGTTGGCTGTAAACAGGTCATAACTCAACGAAAAACTGATATTTTGAGTCTATAACGTGTTATTATGAAATACGGTTCTAATGGCACCGGAATCATAATTTTTGGACTTCGTTTACTATTTTTAAAGTGTCATTTTGTAACAGCAGCTAAAGCTGCATTTTTGCTGCTGAAAATATGCATTATGTTTTCTATCATAACTTGAATTCTGTGTTGAGTTAAATCATGAAATTTGTACTGTAGATGACCACCGATGTATTTGTAATTCTCTCACTGGAATTTCGTAAATCGGACTCTCGATGAATTTTAAATAAATTATTCCGTAGACTGCAGTCAGAAAAAGATAAATCTGATTTCAGTCCGGAAAATGATTTTTTATAAAATATTGGTGATGAATTGGATCCCGATATTTTTACACAATAATATTTGGATCGTTTAAGACATTCTGTAAAAATTTGGGAATTTTTGGAACAAGTTAACCATTTTATTAAAATCATCGAAAACAGCCCAGTTTTGAATATAAAAGCTGAAACGACATAAGTAGTAATTTGCGTGTCTAAATGTCGGGAATGTTATCTGTGAATGATCTAACATGCTATATGTCAATAAAAGTGTTATGTGCAAAATCGTATATTTATTTATGAACGGGAATAGATGGGAAGTTTATATGGGCATGAACCGTTGAAATAAATGCATATTATGTGGTAGATACGTGTAGGAACTTTGTGCTCTATTTGAAACCACTAAATGACTAACTGGTAATCATATTAGGACGTGATTGATCAACCTTGACTGTTAGCTATATTTGAGAATCTAACCGAGCAAACCAAGGTGAGTTCACACACTTTCTAAGGCATGGGATTTTCCCGGTGGTTGGGAATGGGTTAAATAAACTAAAACGGAATCTACATATCCTCCTTGGGTAGGATATGTACGGCCATCCTCCTTGGGTAGGATGCCACTATAAATCCTGCGTATTCTCCTTGGGTAGAACTACGTACGTTCGTCCTCCTTGGGTAAGACAACAACCTTAAAACTTACTAGACAAAACTCTATCATAAGTCCCTCATTTTATATCGACTTAATCGCCGAGGCCGATGGCGAGCGGGTCATTAGTTAATAGCGCTATTAGGTTTAACAAACCTCACACCGTGTCGTCCGAACGAGAGTGTACTAATGGACTATGGCAAAGGGTCAATGCTGATAGACATTGACTTAGGGCACAACTTACTTTCGTTAGTAGTCGATATCATACCGTCTAGTAGTTCACATGGGGAAGCCCCCACTGATCATGGGTATGGATTGGGTAATAAAAGGAACTGGTTAAACATACTTTCAACTAAGGGGTAACCCCCACGGCAAATAAGCCAACGAAAGTCAAACCACGTTTTCATAAACAACTTAAAACTAATCAACCAACCGTGAACTCACTCAACTTTGTTGTTGACTCGTTGTTACATGCCTTACAGGTCGCTAGATGCTTTTGGAGCTTGCACGAGGAGAAGGTTGTTGTGGAATACAGATTGTTATGTCCCGTACTAAACATCTAAACCTTATGAACTTATTAAACCTACGTTTTGGACTTTAAACTTATGAACTATGGAACTTATGTTTCGAACTTACGTTTTATGCTTCCGCTGTTTAAATCTGAACTTGGTTAACTTAAAGTTGGTTTACTTTCTTTTGGTCACCAATCGTATTGTGGTTGGTTTTATTTACTTATTTGTGTTGTTCAATATGATTGGTGGCTCGATCATGGTCATGTCACGCCTCCAAGCGGTGATACCCCGCGTGTGGATTTTGGGGGTGTGACAATACATGTCTATTTTTTTAATTTACATGAAAGATATTTATTATTATCTATCATATCTATCCAAAATTGAAAACGAGTAAGGTTTACATTATTTAAAAAGAGTAAGATATTTAATTTACATAAAACTATATAGCTAGTAGATTTTATTTAAAAAATCTATTTTAAAAAGAGTTAATTACATAGTTAGTCCTTGTGGTTTGCACAAAGTAACATACATAGATACTAATAGTTTAAAATCACATTCTAGGGTATTAACTTTTTATTTTGTAACGTTTGGAGGTATTAACGTTATTTGTAGGTTTAAAATCACATTCTATTAGTACCTAAGTATGTTATTTTGTGCAAACCACATGAACTAACTATGTTAATACCCTAGAAGTTAATACCTTCAAACGTTACAAAATGAAAAGTTAATACAATAGAAGATGATTTTAAACTATTAGTACCTAAGTATGTCATTTTATGCAAACCACAGGGACTAACTATGTAATTAACTCTTTTAAAAAATACTGGTGTAACTAGTAGATTTTATGTTAAATAAGAAATTTAATAAAAAGATGAAAGTAAAAATAATAAATAGATTTTATGTTGATTAAGAGATATAATAAAAAGATGCAAATAAAAAACAATAGATTTTGTAAAATTGATTTAAACTTAAATAAAATTAGGTGTTAGTACCCAAATGTGGTACATTGATAAAATTAAAAAATTAAAGGGTATTTTAGTCATTATATTGATAAAATTAACTAATTTTGGTGTTAGTACCCAAAGGTGTTACAAAATTGAAACCATAAAACCTAAACCTCTTAAAAAAGTTAGTGCCCAAAGATGAAACTAGCTATAAACCATAGGGTTCATCTGTGTAATTAACTCTATAAATTAATAAACTTTAGAAACTACATTGTGCAAGTAATTATTCTTTTTAACTAATTTTCTTTAAACATAAAATTCTTGTCAAGTAATAATTATAAAAAGGCGAGTATAAGAACGCAACATGTCACCTTTATTTAATGATATCCTTCTGATATACAATAAACGTGGGCTTCTCTTTTCTCATTCTCCCTCTTTCATGTCAGCGTTCGTAAAGCTACAATCCATCCATTGTTGGTGCTACAAGCAGTGGCGGAGCCACATTGGGGTGAACGAGTTCATCCGACACCAATAAATTTTACGTATCATATGGAATGTGTAATATAAAATTTCGAACGATGCAGTTGGTTTTTTAAGACTGACACCATTGGTTTTATAAAGAAAAAACCACCCCATTGGCATGAAAAAACTATATATATTTCTTAATAAAGAAACAAATCATGTAGACGTTTTACATAATAAAAAAAATTATAATTTATAAGTTAAGCTCAGTTACTTGATTCAATCTTATATATAGCAAATGGAATTTGGACATATATGAAGTCATATTACTATGCATATTATTTATACTCGAGGAAACACGTCTTAGGGGTTACTAATATATTGTCTTAAGCTCTTCAAAGAAAGGAACATGATTTAGTGAATGAAATTGGGATGATTAATGCAAAGAACCAACAATTACAAACCTTTAGACTTGGAGGATCAAGATATATCTTCGTGAAAGTTACCATTAAAGACGTTATGAATCGTTTAGACATGAAGGATCAAGATATGGTGTCTCAAGAACTTTTGCACATGGAAACTTGGAAGTATTTTAACCTGAATATGAAACCTATCTTTTCTAATAAAATAGAATTTAAATTAATTATTTGGTGCCACTTGGACCTATTCTTTGGCTTCCTTTTTAGAGACAAACGATTCTAGATAACTAAAAGTGGTAAATATTGGTTATAAAAAATGACTTAGTAAACTTCAATTACATTTTAGTTTCAGAGGTTATTTATTTTCTTGTGACAAAAAATATATTTGTATTTTTAATTTATAGATGTTTGTTAAATAGCGATTCAAAAGCTCTAAATTTTATAAGTTTTGACACTGGTAAAATTATTTTTATAAAGATTGTAATACTTTAATTTGATATGTAACTCCAAATATTATTCACATTAGTTATTAATTTAAAAATCTTACATACGTATATAATATAGTTATTTAACGTATTAAACAATTGAATATGTATAAGTGTTTTAACAATATAAAATTTTTAATTTTGCTTTCTAGATTTATTGAATTTTCTTTAGAGTAAACTGCCATTTTGGTCCCTGTGTTTTGGCCAGTTTTGCCACTTTAGTCCAAATCTCAAACTTATTACATCAGGGTCCTTATGGTTTGTATTTTGTTGCCATTTTAGTCCAAAATCCAAAAAACCCCATTTTTTACTGTTGAGAGCTGCCTATTTTGTCCTTTAGTGCAGGGGCATTTTGGTTATTTTTTAAATTTCATTTTTTAGCAATAAAACCCAGATTAAAATAATCAGCTCTCTCTCTTCTCTCTCTCTCTATAGCACCACCATCACCACCGCCCCTCCTCCCTCTCTCTCTCTCTTTTCTCTCTCTTTACGCACCCTACCCCCTGATTTACCACTGTTGATTCCGGTTGATCATGTTCACCGCTGACTATCCCTCTCTCTCTTCTCTCTCTCTCTGGTCATCACTCTGATTTATCAACATATGGAATCAAAGAAAAACTTCAAAATTTGGCGAATAATCAAACAAATCATAATCAATTAGCAACAAAACACTCATTAATTCACAGTCAAATTGTAAAACTGAACACGCAAATCAACATATCGATTACGTAAATCAACACATCGATTACTCAATCAAAGAAATCAAATCAATTAGCAACAAAACCTGAAACCCTGATATTCTTAATACCCTCACCAAGTTACTGCAACTGAGTCAAATCCGCCACCATCTCCACCATTAAGATCCACCACCGCCATCGTCTTCACCCTCACCAAGTTACTGCAACATATCGCTGTCTCCGGTAAGCCACCACCGTCTCCAGCAGCGCCGCCGTCTCCGGTAAGCCACCACCGTCTTTCTTCCCCAGATCCAGTCGCCGGCAGCAGCGTCGTCGTCGTACGCCACTGATTTACAGTGAAGAGGTGAGTGAGATCGGAGCACTGGTCTTCGTACACCACCACCGTCTTTCTTCCCCAAATCTCAGATCCGTCATCGGAGTTCCTTCCCCAAATCAGTGTGCTGCTGAGTTTCTTTCTAGAGAGAGGGGGAGGAGGAGGTGGCGGCGTGGCGGTGGTGGTGGTGCTATAGAGAGAGAGAGAGAAGAGAGAGAGAGAGAGCTGATTATTTGTTTTGGGTTTTAATGAGAGAGAGAGAGAGAGCTGATAATATAGGTTTTAATGAGAGAAAGAGAGCTAAAAAAATAATAATCAGTTTTCAATTTAAAAAATGACCAAAATGCCCCTGCACTAAAGGACAAAATAGACAGCTCTCAACAGTCAAAAGGGGGTTTTTTGGATTTTGGACTAAAATGGCAACAAAATGCAAACCACAGGGACCCAGATGTAATAAGTTTGAGATTTGGACTAAAGTGGCAAAACTGGCCAAACCACAGGGACCAAAATGGCAGTTTACTCTTTTCTTTATAAGCATCCATATTATAACTTTAACATATCTAAACTACAAAATATTAAAAAAAAAAACACTTATGCAACCCTTACACGGATTTCTAAGTTGCTAGATATTTTATATTTTTTTGGAATGAGACTTTCACTGTACAAGACCGAATTGGTCTCCGGGGTTATGTCAAAGACATTCCCCCGTCAGCCCCGCACTTCCGGACGCGATGTTCTATCGGGCCCCGGCCGTTGCGCAAGCTGACTTCCGCCCGGAAACCATACTGCCCTCACACGAGAGACTAGCTGGGTAAAACTGGGTTGCCCTCAGGACCGCACCATGCCTCGGTAGGATACGATCCATCATTGGGACTCCCACCCCCTGTATGCCGCAGCCGGGAGTCGAACCGGCGACCTCCAAGGAGGAAAGCCGGCCCAACTTACCCGTATGCTAGATATTTTATATAAAGGCCTATCTAGAATGAGTAAAGAAAATTAAAAAAAAAAGAGTAAACTGCAATTTTACCCCCTGGGGTTTAGGCCAATTGACACTCTTACTCCCCTAACGAAATAATTGCAATTTTACCCCCCAACGTTTGGTCTTATGTCGCGATTTTACCCCCCGGCGTCAATTTGGCTAACTGATCTGTTAGATTTAATTTGAAATGACTATTTTACCCTTTTATTTTACCCCCCAACATTCCTGTTATGTTGCATAATTACCCCCACATGTAAATTACTAAAATGCCCTTTCTTATTCCCCCCTATACTTTCTGTTAAGAAGCAATATTACCCCCATGCAACTTCCAAAACCCTTCCCGCCACCACCCATATTCGATTATTATAAACCCCTGCTCTTAATAATCAACCCATTGATAACTTATGATGCATAATCAACCCATTGATAACTTAATAATCGAAAACACATCAACGCCATTAATAAACTCACATATTGATTCAATTCATATTGATTTAAAAGTTGTAACAGAAGCTTGATATAACCATTTAACAGCCTCCTTCACATTAGGCGGTTCAGCTACATTTGTTGAAATAAAACATGTAAAATTTCAGGTCTAAGAATCCTAGAACTTCATGTTATGTTTTGGTGATCTCATTTGCAGCAACTGCATATATAATCTATCAGCAGCATCTGTTATATTATCAAAGAATGATCTGTCATTTTAGCATCAAATAAAGGAACAAACCAAACTGTAATGCAAATGCAAATGCACATGAATCTAATTGCAACAGCCAACAAAACATCAAACATAACTGCATATCTAACCTGTATGATCTTGTAACTGTCAGTATCCATTGTTATTGATCTACTGACCCAAACTTAATGCATACAACTCAAACTACTTAGGAGTAACAACCTAAATTTACCAATATTACTAATTACTATCAGTCCAAAAAGGCACATACCTGCTGCATGTTTATAGGTTTCATGTGCTTAAACTTCAAGCAGGTATGCTTGATCACCACTATCAGTTTAAGCACAAAACCTGCTGCACATACTGTATGATCATAACACCCACCTTATAACCTGCTGCACATTTCAACAACCTATAACAACATTTTCATCAAAACATCAAACATTAAACTTCTGGGATTAAACAGCATTTTCATCAACATACAAAATGATGGATTAAACATCATTTTCATCAACATACAAAATGATGATTAAACATCATTTTGATCAACATACAAAATGATGATTGTCTAACTTGCTAAGCTGCTGCAAATGTTATCCTACTTCAAAGTTAAGTTAACCTACAAGTTAACCTACAAAATACACATTACTATTCCTACATAACTACTAACTTATCATCCGCTAAACTCTCCGGTGGATAATGGAAGTTGAGGACAGGCCTTCCAAACACGGAGACCACCAGGTGGACCACCAATGATGAGCTTGATAAGCTCATCGTCAGGTCAACTATAAAAAAACCAACAGTGAACCAAATCAGACCCTAACCCTGTTTATAACATGATAATGACTAATAGTGAACCAAATCTGACCCTGGTTAACTAACATTGGGCGATTATACCTGCGGTGTGGTGGATGACATAGCGGATTAGCCAACAAACAACCGGCATTTTGTAAGGTCTGAAGAGGTGTCAACGGAGGATGTGGTGTCGCCAGAGGACCTGATGTCGCCGGAGGAGAAGCCTGATCACAGGAGAAGCCTGATCACCGGAGAAGCTGATCGCAGGTTCGAATGAGGATGGTAGGAATGTGGGGGGGGGTAATTATGCTTTGATATGTTACTTATAGGGGTGTTGTAATGAAGAAGCTTCACAATAATTGCAAAAAGACCTATTTACCCTTTGACCCTCAGCTTCTTATGTTGACTGTTAAGCCAAATTGACGTCGGGGGGTAAATCGCGACATAAGACCAAACGTTGGGGGGTAAAATTGCAATTATTTCGTTAGGGAGGGTAAGAGTGCCAATTGGCCTAAACCCAGGGGGTAAAATTGCAGTTTACTCAAAAAAAAATAACCCTATATAATCTATGATATTTAGACCATGTGTTACCACCTCACACCCTTGGTGAGGTGGATGGTCGGTGGCTTTAACGAGCGTCAAACACTGGAAATTGGGGCATGAAAGGCCGGTTAAAACAAAGGGGCGTGGGCTACACCATGACATGAAGGCACTGGGTTGTTGGCCCAGGGCTCTCTCAACCAATCAGATTAACTGTTTTCTTTTAATGTTTTTTACTTATTTGATATAAATATCATTTTAGTGGGTAGTGGATGGTGAAAACTTGTAAAACTTTTACACACAAAAGTGAAAAGAAGTAAGTGAGAACTCATGACAACGTTTGCAGTAATGTGGTTCATTTTTTATGTTTTTTTATGTGACAGTGAAAATTTGTGAAAGCATTCCACATGGGGAGAAATTAAACCGAGAGGAAGTGATTTGTATCTCTCTCCTAGTAAATAGCTTAAGTTAAAGAGTAGGATTAGTTTAACTAGGATTTTCTTTATGGGGATAGAGTCATATAAATAAACTTAAAGTTGATCTAGATTACAAATCAGACATCGATCTTGAGTTTTATGAACTCAATAGTTGAGAATCAACTACTGACACTAAATTTTAATAAACAGAGACCTGAGAATCTGACACCGTACCTAAATTTATAAAAACTAAGCAAACAAATAAGCGCAATGGTTTACAAAGAAAATGCCACTTTTGAAGAATAAGAGTGTTGATGAAGAAAATCAGAAAAAAGTTTGGAGCTGCAAACAAAAGAAAACATACATAGAAAAAGAACAAAGTTAATAAACAAGTTGTTAGTTAAAGTATATTATCATAGTTTTGATTTGAATATGATAGTTTTGGATCAACCAAAGCATTATAAAGTTATAACGAGGAGTTTGTTATATTTAATTACAATGTCATTTTAAATAGGGTGTTATTATGTTTAATTAGGGCTTTGGTACGTATAATTTAAATTTTAGTTTGTTTAATAGTATATGTTTGTAATTTTAACGTTTTAACTAGTTTATTTTCCGCCCGCGCGTTGCGGCGGGGACCCAATGACTGCAAAACGCGTGTCAGTGACGGCAAGCAGATATCGAATACCAAAACATAAATAAAAATGTCGTGAAAAGGACAGTCACTCCGTCCTAAAAAAACGATTTTAGATAACCTAATATATAATAATAGGACACACACATCCTACACTTTGGAAAATTGGTTTTTTTAGTTCAGTTATTATGGTGCTAACACGTTAAAATATGGATGAGCTCGGTACCGGTAACGGTACCGAAAGTACCAATCTGGAAAATCATCGAAGTTAGGTATCGGCACCGAAAATGCTCGGTACAATACGGTATGGTATTTGAAGGTAAAAATCAATAAATACAGATATGGTGCTAGACCGGTGTCGAACCGAAAGTAACGATTTTGAAAACGCCAAAAGGTGGGTACCAAATTGGTTTCGAAAATGATTTGGTATAGTAAATTTGGTACCGATACGATATCGGTTTGATTACAGGATTTGATACGATTTGCTCATCAATAATCTAAATATCGAAGTTAATTTTCCATACTACAATTCATTCATTACAGAAAAAAAAAACAAAAAATAAAGTAAAATAAGTTTTTGTGTATATAAAACCTCATTCAAACGAAATACAGTTTACTTACCGTGTGTATGAAAAAGTAATATAAATGGTGCAATTACTTGCATTGTTACGTTGCTACAGGATTTGATGAGCTCGGTACCAACCGGTACGGAAAATACCGTTACCAAAATCCCCAAAAGTGGGTACCGGTACCGAATATTGTCACACCCCGATTTCCACGTGTCACCGGTGGGGGAGTATCGTGACGTGGTTGGCAACGTAATAGTCAAACAACACAATATAATAATGCACAGCGGAAGCAAATTTAAAAATAATATACAACCGAATTTATTTATTGTAATCAAAGTCACAATATCCGGTGTTTATCCACAGTAGGGATCGAAACAAAATAACATTTATGGTTCAACAGACTTCTGGCATCCTAAGCTTGCGAGACTTTAATTGATGCTTAGGAGACAATCCAGCCAAATTTCGTTTAGTACCTGCATTCAGTCTTTTTGGGAAAATACGTCAGTTTACACTGGTAAATACATTCAACTGACTCATTTTGGAAAATGATTGAAAATTGGTTTGGATGCACGTGGCATAAATCATTTTGTTTAACTTGGGAGAATTATTTAATATGATAATCTTGTGAACGAATTACATGTTACTTATGCGTTCAGTAGCCCGAATCAAATCCGGGTTAAAGATCAATAGACACACCACTTTAAGTGAGTTATACACGGGAGTACGCCTACACCCCGTGCTCAGGTCGTGGCCATCTCGTAAGATGATGCCAGGGATATCCGGGACATGGTCATTAACCCCCCAAAGGCTGTAAAGTAAACAAGACCGTTTAAAACGAGCCGATCAAATTATTCAACTACCCACTAAGCGTGGAGATTTGATGCCCGATCAAGCGGTACGCTATGTACCGTAACCCAAGCCCGTATAGGGAAAATAAGTTAAAAGTATTTACCTGATGCAAGTATAAATCACAAATAGCAGAATGCACGTAGCTTTTACTGTTCCTCCTAATCTGGAACGAAGGTTTAATATAACCTATTAGAATTTTAACGGGTCTTTTATTAAGCTTAAGCTTAGACCGGCTAGTTTCAAGATACGGTTCGTACGCACGATTAAGCGAAGACCGGATAGAATGTGATTTAGACCCGAAAAGTTTGAAGACTTGTTTAATATGGGTTTATTATTCACATTCTGGATTTTGAGATAAAACCGTTAAGGTTTGACCCGTTTCGGCTAATTTATGTAAACTTGTTACATAAACCGAACCGTACGCGTAATTAGCGTGACGGGTAGTCATGAGAGCTATATACAGGTTTCCTAAGTTAATTATGTCTCAAATATGTTGTGACATCAGTAAGGTGTCTTTCGTTATGCCCGAAACGTGTTTAAACACTAACTAGGCCCTGTAGGGGTATTTTGGTCATTTAAAAGTTTATAAAAGAGTTTAAGTGACAACCTGAGTCACAGGTCTGATGTAATCAGCAAATATATTCAATTTGCTAATTTACATCCGTAGGTTAAAGCATGTATGTGAAACTTATCATTTTTAACCAAACTAGGCCCCGTAGGGGTATTTTGGTAATTTCAAATAAGCCGAAAAGCTCAAGACTGAAGTCTGAGTTTATCAAACTTTGCTTACTGTTAAAATATTATAATTTGCCTCTTATATCAGTAGGTATCAACCCGGGTATGTCCAATATGATTTTAAAACATACTATGCGTTAAAAACGCTAATTTTGGCGATTAAAGGCCATTACCGGGTTCGATACTTAAATCTGATATTTTTATACTTCCAGAAGGCTTAAAATAATTTATTTATCATAACTAATCAGTAGCAAAAGGTTTGGAGTCGTTTAGATGTGTAAAACTCATTTTATGGCCCGTAAGGGCAAAACCGACAATTACCGAATTAAGCCTACGACTATGAGTTATGCTCAGCCTAAAATTAATTAAAAATCTTTAAAAATCCTAAAATAATATATTATATCAGTGGGTAAAAGATTTGATACCAAAAAGTATGTTTAACTAGGCTATACGCTAATTACGCCATTATGTTAACATAAAGCATTAGTTTTGCGATAATGAGCATAACTCTTAATCTACAAGTCAAACTGATGTCAAACTTTGCATGCAAGTCTATATATCCGTATTTAAGGTTTCTACACTTTTACATTTTCATAAATCACGTTTTAAGGTAATAAGGGCATAACGGTCAACATATGAGCGGTTAACGGAAACATGCATATTAATTGGGTAATCAACGAAACAAGTACGGAGGCTTATACTGTCATGTAACCCAACCCTAATGAAGCATTAAGGCATTTCTAATTCCATCTAACTCGGGCCAGAACTGAAGTCAACGTAAAAGTCCTAGTTTCGTGACTTTCGGTTCCGAACCGGTTTAAAACTGAGAGTTGTCGAGTCTGACCAGTTTAGACATGTCCGTATACCTATTACCAAGTTATATTAAGTTTAAAACAGGTTACACGCATCATGTATTGCTAATCATGCATTAAATCATATTTTATATTTCTGTTGACTTTTTCGGTCAACGTTTGACCCGACAAACGACCTAGTTAGGTCTGGAATCAGTACGTGCCCTGTCACACCCCCAAAATCCACACGCGGAGTACCACCGCTTGGAGGCGTGACATGACCAGGATCAAGCCACCAATCATATTGAACATAATTATCAAAAGTCATTCATCAATACGATAGGTGTTTACAAAACCAAATATATACAAGTGTATAGCGGAAGCATTAATGTAAAACCCAACATAAGTTTAAGTACAAAATGTTATAATGTTTAACAAAACATCCACGTCCGTGCCCACAACGACTGCGCCTCCCGTGCAAGCTCCAAGAGTACCTATAGTCCTGCAAGGCATGTAACAGAGAGTCAACAACTAGTTGAGCGAGTTCACTGTTAGTTATTTAGTTATAATGTTCGTTTCGTAAATCGTAAGTAATAGCATCGCGGCCCTCTAGGCATGTTTGCGAAGTTTAGAAATTTGTATCGCGTTAGTCCTTGCTGCCAGTCCAGGCATGCGTGCGATGAATAGTGTTGACTAGTCGTATTTGTACGTGCCCTTCTTAATCCAAGGACCGTAGCGAGTGTGATTGTCCTACCCAAGGAGGACGAGCATGCGTTAAGGTTGTTGTCCTACCCAAGGAGGACGAACGTATGTATTCTACCCAAGGAGAATACATAGGATTTATATTGGCATCCTACCCATGGAGGATGGCGGTACATATCCTACCCAAGGAGAATATGTAGGTTCCATTGTATGTTAAGGTTGTTGTCCTACCCAAGGAGGACGAACGTATGTATTCTACCCAAGGAGAATACATAGGATTTATATTGGCATCCTACCCATGGAGGATGGCGGTACATATCCTACCCAAGGAGAATATGTAGGTTCCATTTTAGTTTCTTAACCCATTCCCAAACCACCGGGAATCCCATGCCTTAGAAAGAGTGTGAACTCACCTTGTTTCGCTCGGTATGCTAAGTATGTGCTCACGGTTAATCAATCACGTCCTAAGGTATGCACGTATACATAATCAGTTTGTATTAAAGTTGTTTGTGCGTAAACATAATCATCATGAACATCGCATCAATCACAATACACGTATTTGCAATCATACAAGTAATACTTTATACATAACAGCAGTTAACTAACCCAGTTAACACTTAACAGAATTAACTCAAGTTACTGCACAGATCAGCTATTCGGCGAAACACGCATGTTGGCGAAACACAGATAGTGGCGAAACACATATAGTGACGAAACACATTCTGTTTCGTCGAGGTGTCCCCTGGCGAAACAGAACTTCTGATTCGTCGACTACTCTTGGCGAAACACATCCTGTTTCGCCGAGAGTTCTGTTTCGTCGATCAGTCAGTTTCGCAGACATCAGTTACAGCAGATGCGAAAAAAACACATAAACCCTAACAGCCGTAAAACAGCAATTCCTCAATCATACAGTAATCATTCAACGCAGAATCATCGTAACATCATCATAACATAAGTATCACAGTTCTTAACGTCTAGCACAAACCCTAGGTTATGTGTACAACATATAGATTAACATACAACATCATATCATCGATTCCTATCAAGATACTAATGTGTATTCAGAATCAGGCCATATAAACAACATTCAGAACCGAGTATCATCAACATACCCTCCTATAATCCAGAAATCGAGCATAAACACAACATGTATAAAGAAATCAAGGGACAAAGAAACCGATTTAGACGAGCACGCACTAACCGAGATATTCGAGATGAACAAGGGAGGATTCGAGAGAGAAAGATGATGGTTGATGATGGGTATCGCCTTCACAGAGTGGAGAGTTCTAGGGTTTCTATTTTTGTTAAAAGTGTGAAACAGGGAGTCGGTTCACGTTAATATGAACGAATTACCGTTCTGGGCCCTTAATGGGCTTGGCGAAACTGGGCTTGGCGAAACAGACTTCTGTTTCGTCGGGATGCTTATGACGAAACAGTCTGTTTCGTCGGGTCCTGTCTGTTTCGTCGAGTTGCTTGATGGCGAAACACATCAGTTTCGTCGGGATGTAAATGGCGAAACAGAACTTCTGTTTCGTCGGGTCCTTTCATATTTTAAACAGTTTAAGTTTTCAACAGGTGTTTCATGTTATACAGCCAAACACAAAATCATGCAACCACTATGCGTTCATTATAAAATAACGTATACAGTTACAAGTTAAACAAGTCAAACAACTACACAGTCAAAGTCAACGTGCACTAAGAGCGAAAAAGAAAGTCGGAAACTCGAGTTGTCACATTATCCCCAACTTGAAAGAAATTTCGTCCCGAAATTTAGCATGCGGTTACTGAGGAAGCTAGGTAAGTTATCGTTTACTGGTTTTCCTGGGGTGTCACATCATCCCCCCGTTGAGTTGGGATTTCATCCCGAACTTCTGTAGTAGCTTCAGCCTCAGTAGTAGTTGCATTGTTTTCGAACAACTGGGGATATTTGAGTTCCATTTGGTCTTCGCGTTCCCAGGTAAACTCTGGGCCACGACGGGAGTTCCAACGAACTCGAACAAGTGGTATTCTGGTGTTCTTGAGGACCTTAACATCCCGGTCCGTGATTTCAACTGGTTCCTCGACGAAATGCAATTGTTCGTCGATAGTGAGCTCCTTCAGAGGAACTATGTGGGTCTCATCTGACTGAAACTTCTTCAGATTCGACACGTGAAAGACGTTGTGAACTGCACTGAGTTCAGCCGGTAAGTTCAGTCTGTAGGCCACTTTGCCTATTTTCTCTATGACTTCAAATGGTCCAACATATCGTGGATTGAGTTTGCCTCGTTTGCCAAAACGAACAACACCCTTCCAGGGTGAAACTTTGAGTAGTGCTCGATCCCCAACTTGGAATTCGAGTATTTTCCTGTCTTTATCAGCGTATACTTTCTGACGGTCACGAGCTGCCGCCATGCGTTGTCGTATTTGAGCAATCTTTTCAGTAGTATCAACTACCATTTCCGGACCTGTGATCTGACTGTCACCCACCTCTGCCCAACAAAGAGGTGATCGGCATTTACGCCCGTACAATGCCTCAAAAGGAGCAGCTTTAATGCTGGTGTGGTAACTGTTGTTGTACGAAAATTCCACAAGTGGCAGATGTTTTTCCCAGCCTTTGCCAAAGTCAATTACGCACGCCCGAAGCATGTCTTCTAGAGTTTGAATAGTGCGCTCAGACTGCCCATCTGTCTGAGGATGATAAGCTGTGCTCATGTCCAATCGAGAGCCAAAAGATTTGTGCATTGCTTGCCACAGTTCTGAAGTAAAACGTGCATCACGATCAGAGATAATAGATGTGGGCACCCCGTGCCTCGAGACAACTTCCTTAAGGTATACGTCTGCTAGAGTGGAGAACTTATCCGTTTCCTTGATAGCCAAGAAGTGAGCAGACTTTGTGAGTCGATCCACGATCACCCAAATAGTATCATTTCCGCGCTGAGATCTAGGCAGGCCAGTAACAAAATCCATGGAAATTTGCTCCCATTTCCATTGTGGTATCTCAGGTTGTTGGAGTGGGCCTGATGGTTTCTGATATTCTGCTTTGACTCTCGCACAAGTCAAACACTTGCTAACGTAAGTTGCTATGTGGGCCTTCATGCTAGGCCACCAATATGTAGTTCTGAGGTCGTGGTACATCTTATCTGAACCAGGATGTACTGAGTAGCGAGACTTATGAGCTTCATCCATTACAAGCTCGCGTAGGTTGCCATAGAGTGGGACCCAGATGCGTCCTGTTACGTAGTAGGCGCCGTCTGCCCTTGGTTCTAACCGTTGCCTTGAACCGCGTAGAGCTTCAGCCCTGACGTTTTCTGGTTTCAATGCTTCTACCTGAGCATCTCGTATCTGTGAAGGAAGACTAGACTGAATAGTGAGTTGCAATGCTCGTACACGCCTAGGTATGGTATCCTTTCGACTGAGGGCGTCGGCCACCACATTGGCCTTGCCTGGATGGTACTTTATAGCACATTCGTAATCGTTCAGTAACTCGACCCATCGACGTTGTCGCATGTTCAGGTCTTTCTGCTTGAAAATATACTCAAGACTTCTGTGATCGGTGTAGATGGTGCACTTAGTGCCATACAGATAATGTCGCCATATCTTGAGCGCAAAAACAACAGCTCCAAGCTCTAAATCGTGTGTAGTGTAATTCCGTTCGTGAATCTTAAGTTGGCGCGAAGCATAAGCAATAACTTTATCCCGTTGCATCAACACACATCCAAAACCTTGGATAGATGCATCACAGTAGACTACAAAATCGTCCGTGCCTTCAGGCAATGAGAGGATAGGTGCGCTACAAAGTCTATCCTTTAAGTGCTGAAACGCTGTATCCTGTGTATCACTCCAACGGTAGGCAATACCTTTCTGTGTCAGTAATGTAAGCGGCTGTGCAATCCTTGAGAAGTCTTTGATAAACCGTCTGTAATAACCCGCCAAACCCAAGAATTGGCGTATTTCTGTTGGTGTGCGAGGTGCAGGCCAGTTCTTGATCGAATCTACCTTGGATGGATCAACATGTATCCCATCCCTGTTTACCACGTGACCTAGAAAGTGGACTTCACGAAGCCAGAAGTCGCATTTTGAAAACTTAGCGTACAGTTGTTCCGTTCGAAGGAGTTCCAGAATAAGTCGTAAATGTTGCTCATGTTCCTCCCGACTCTTCGAGTAAATCAGAATGTCATCAATGAAAACAATAACAAACTTGTCAAGATAAGGTTTGCACACCCTGTTCATAAGATCCATGAAAATCGCAGGCGCGTTCGTTAGCCCGAATGGCATGACCAAAAACTCATAATGACCGTAGCGAGTTCTGAATGCTGTTTTGGAGACGTCCTCATCCCGGACTCTCAGTTGATGGTAACCTGACCTTAGATCAATCTTTGAGTAATAGCTCGACCCTTGTAACTGGTCGAATAAGTCGTCGATGCGTGGAAGTGGATAGCGATTCTTCACGGTCACCTTGTTCAGTTCACGGTAATCTATGCACATACGAAAGGTACCGTCTTTCTTCTTTACAAATAACACTGGAGCTCCCCATGGCGAAGAGCTAGGACGTATGAAACTCTTTTCCAAAAGTTCTTGCAATTGCTTAGACAGTTCTTCCAGTTCAGTTGGAGCTAAGCGATAAGGTGCTCGAGCTATAGGTGCTGCTCCTGGAGCTAGCTCGATCTGAAATTCGACCTGGCGATGGGGCGGTAACCCAGGTAACTCTTCAGGAAACACTTGAGGAAAGTCGCGTACTACAGGAATATCCCAAATCTTTTTCTCTGTCGTCGATGTATCAGTAACGAGTGCTAAAATAGCTACGTGGCCTTTTCGCAGACACTTCTGAGCCTTCAAGAAAGAGATGATGCCACTCACGACACCACTCTTGTCACCTTGAACTTCGAGAGGTTCTTTCCCAGAACAAGGAATACGAACGATCTTCTCCTTGCATAGGATCTCTGCTTGTTGTTGGGATAACCAATCCATACCAATGACGATATCAAAGCTACTCAGAGTTATAGGAATGAGATCGATAGAGAAAGTCTGACCGGCGAGGATAAGATTACAACCCTGAACTATGTGTGTGGCTTCTAAACTTTTACCGTTAGCTAACTCTACGACATGTTTGGTGTTCAACAGGGTCGGTGCACGTTTAAGCATTTGACTAACATTCAGAGACATATAACTGGTATCCGCACCCGAATCAAATAATACGGTAACATAAAAGTCGTCGAGAAGAAACTTACCCGTAACCACATTAGGATCGTTCCTTGCGTCACTCTGGCCAATCACAAACATACGACCTTTTGCACCATTGTTGTTGTTGTTTCCCCCATTGTTGTTCCCACTGCCCTGATTATTGTTATTGTTGCTTTGATTCTGGTTTAATTGGGGACAGTTCCGCTTGAAATGACCTTCAGCCCCACACTGAAAGCATGTCTTATTTCCTTGCTGTTGTTGCTGTGACTGGTTTCGTGGAACGGGTGACTGTTGTTGCTGGTTCTGACTCGCAGGCCTTAAGCTCCTGCAATCTTTAGCCTCATGACCTACTCTTAGACATCTCTGACAGCGGCCTCTACGACACTGACCACTGTGGTGTTTGTTGCACCTGTTACACAGTGGATGAATTCCCCGATATCCACTCTGCCCCTGACCACCAGACGATTGCTGACTCGAACTCTGATAATCACTAGTCTTGCGCTGTTGCTGTGCTTGAGACTGTACAATAGCTGAACCCCTGCTGGAATCCCCTTCCCATTTCCGCTTGTTGTCACTGGGAATAGCAGGAGTAATTGGAGTGGTAGCGGTAGTAGTAGCGTTGATACGTTTAGGCAGCCTGTTCTGTTCCACCGCCTGATCAGTGAGGCGATGAGCTAGCTTAACGATCTGTTGAATAGTGCCCAGATTCGCTGAAGTTACGTGGCTTTGAATCTCCGGCACCAGACCATTGAGATACAGTTCGATACGCTTAATGGGAGGGTCCACCATAGTAGGACACAGAATAGCCAATTCATTCGATCTTCTGGTGTACGCTTCAATTTCTGACCCCGTCATTTTCAAATGGTAAAATTCTACCTCCAGTTTATGAATATCATCACGGCTACAGTATTCCTCTTTAATCAAATCCTTGAAATCATTCCAGGGTGTGGCGTTAGCAACAGCCAACCCTAACATCTGCACTTGCGCATTCCACCAAGTCAGCGCAATGCCTTCTAGTGTACCAGTGGCGTACTTCACCCTGCGAGCCTCAGGGCATTCGCACATTTCAAATACCGACTCGAGCTTTTCAAACCAATGGAGGAGTCCAACCGCTCCTTCCGTGCCACTAAAAGTAGTAGGACGACAGTCCATGAACGTTTTGAAGGTACAAACAGGTGGCTGAGCGTGCTGACCTCCTGCTTGTGCGGCTGCAAGTGCCGCAGCAATTTGCTCGTTAATGAGAGCCGTCAGTTGGGCTTGCGTCATGTTGATACGTCCAGACATGATCTTCATAGTAAATATGACATAAGTGAGAGAGGTTCGCGAGTAGTGCGATAACAAAAGGGAATAATCACACAAGTGTTCTCATGCAATAGTGTCAAGTTAACCTAAGCATACCCGGAGCAAAGTTCTAGGCAATTCTAGCAAGTAGGCAATAAGACATGTACCATATTACCTAGAGTGATGAGTCTTGCACGTGGAGCGAGGCGTCGTTGTGGATCGTTGAGCACTGTTTCGGTTATAGTCTGGTTTTAATAAAAAAAATGTTTTTCCCCTTATTAAAACCGAGTTCTCTATAACCAATGGCTCTGATACCAATCTGTCACACCCCCAAAATCCACACGCGGAGTACCACCGCTTGGAGGCGTGACATGACCAGGATCAAGCCACCAATCATATTGAACATAATTATCAAAAGTCATTCATCAATACGATAGGTGTTTACAAAACCAAATATATACAAGTGTATAGCGGAAGCATTAATGTAAAACCCAACATAAGTTTAAGTACAAAATGTTATAATGTTTAACAAAACATCCACGTCCGTGCCCACAACGACTGCGCCTCCCGTGCAAGCTCCAAGAGTACCTATAGTCCTGCAAGGCATGTAACAGAGAGTCAACAACTAGTTGAGCGAGTTCACTGTTAGTTATTTAGTTATAATGTTCGTTTCGTAAATCGTAAGTAATAGCATCGCGGCCCTCTAGGCATGTTTGCGAAGTTTAGAAATTTGTATCGCGTTAGTCCTTGCTGCCAGTCCAGGCATGCGTGCGATGAATAGTGTTGACTAGTCGTATTTGTACGTGCCCTTCTTAATCCAAGGACCGTAGCGAGTGTGATTGTCCTACCCAAGGAGGACGAGCATGCGTTAAGGTTGTTGTCCTACCCAAGGAGGACGAACGTATGTATTCTACCCAAGGAGAATACATAGGATTTATATTGGCATCCTACCCATGGAGGATGGCGGTACATATCCTACCCAAGGAGAATATGTAGGTTCCATTGTATGTTAAGGTTGTTGTCCTACCCAAGGAGGACGAACGTATGTATTCTACCCAAGGAGAATACATAGGATTTATATTGGCATCCTACCCATGGAGGATGGCGGTACATATCCTACCCAAGGAGAATATGTAGGTTCCATTTTAGTTTCTTAACCCATTCCCAAACCACCGGGAATCCCATGCCTTAGAAAGAGTGTGAACTCACCTTGTTTCGCTCGGTATGCTAAGTATGTGCTCACGGTTAATCAATCACGTCCTAAGGTATGCACGTATACATAATCAGTTTGTATTAAAGTTGTTTGTGCGTAAACATAATCATCATGAACATCGCATCAATCACAATACACGTATTTGCAATCATACAAGTAATACTTTATACATAACAGCAGTTAACTAACCCAGTTAACACTTAACAGAATTAACTCAAGTTACTGCACAGATCAGCTATTCGGCGAAACACGCATGTTGGCGAAACACAGATAGTGGCGAAACACATATAGTGACGAAACACATTCTGTTTCGTCGAGGTGTCCCCTGGCGAAACAGAACTTCTGATTCGTCGACTACTCTTGGCGAAACACATCCTGTTTCGCCGAGAGTTCTGTTTCGTCGATCAGTCAGTTTCGCAGACATCAGTTACAGCAGATGCGAAAAAAACACATAAACCCTAACAGCCGTAAAACAGCAATTCCTCAATCATACAGTAATCATTCAACGCAGAATCATCGTAACATCATCATAACATAAGTATCACAGTTCTTAACGTCTAGCACAAACCCTAGGTTATGTGTACAACATATAGATTAACATACAACATCATATCATCGATTCCTATCAAGATACTAATGTGTATTCAGAATCAGGCCATATAAACAACATTCAGAACCGAGTATCATCAACATACCCTCCTATAATCCAGAAATCGAGCATAAACACAACATGTATAAAGAAATCAAGGGACAAAGAAACCGATTTAGACGAGCACGCACTAACCGAGATATTCGAGATGAACAAGGGAGGATTCGAGAGAGAAAGATGATGGTTGATGATGGGTATCGCCTTCACAGAGTGGAGAGTTCTAGGGTTTCTATTTTTGTTAAAAATGTGAAACAGGGAGTCGGTTCACGTTAATATGAACGAATTACCGTTCTGGGCCCTTAATGGGCTTGGCGAAACTGGGCTTGGCGAAACAGACTTCTGTTTCGTCGGGATGCTTATGACGAAACAGTCTGTTTCGTCGGGTCCTGTCTGTTTCGTCGAGTTGCTTGATGGCGAAACACATCAGTTTCGTCGGGATGTAAATGGCGAAACAGAACTTCTGTTTCGTCGGGTCCTTTCATATTTTAAACAGTTTAAGTTTTCAACAGGTGTTTCATGTTATACAGCCAAACACAAAATCATGCAACCACTATGCGTTCATTATAAAATAACGTATACAGTTACAAGTTAAACAAGTCAAACAACTACACAGTCAAAGTCAACGTGCACTAAGAGCGAAAAAGAAAGTCGGAAACTCGAGTTGTCACATGCCCTTATAAGGGTTTAATACCCATATAATTACCTACTTAACGGTAATTTTAATTCGACATACGACTGAGCTATCATTACTTAATTACGAAGTCAAACCGTAGTTACGTCGGTTTGACTTTTAGCTAAAATACTAAGCTATAATTAATTTAGAAAGGTTAGTCAACTTACCAAGTGTTTAATGATGATTAGAGAGGCCTTGCAATCAGCTTGAAAGCTCCTCAATTGATCAGACTTGGATTGAGAATGGAATGATCAAAGAGTTGCAACTTATGAGGTTTATATAGTGTTCAAGGCACCATGAATTGATGACAACAAAGTCTACAACACTCCACAACTGATATACACATGCCCCTAGTGCCCTAGAGTAGTTTAGGGGTCGATCACATGTGAGAAAAACCAGTTAAATCGGTCATAATCGCGATAAACCTGCTGCAGAAGGTTTCTGGTCGCTGGCAGCTACCTTACGGACCGTAAGGTTGCCAGTGTTGCGGTCCGTAAGCTGCACATCAGACACAAAAATCTCCTGATCTTTGGTGTTTTGAAAGGGCAGCCCACTTGCACGAATTGTGGACCTTGATTTACAACTTGGGACCTTCACAAAGTGTCTAATACTGTATAATACCCTACCATCATCCATTGTTTCAATTGAATTCCATAAACAAGATCCGAAAACAAAGGGTTTCCATTCTTTTTCTTCGTGGGATCATATCATGCTTTTCAAAGTCCATTATTGTGAACCCATTTCTGAATTTTAAACATAATAGGTGTTTGTTATATAAAACTTGGGTCTTGGGATTTGTAACCGAGGTCGTTCAGAGGTAAAAATTAACATGACGCCACCTTTAAATCCTGCCAATACATCTTTATTTAATCCGGGTTTACAACGCGTTTTGTCTTACATGACACGTGTCATTATTTTATTGAACCCGAAATTTTCGAGGTGTTACATCCTCACCCCCTTAAAATAAATCTCGACCCGAGATTTACTGAAACAAGTAAGGGTACTTTTCTTTCATCGTGGATTCAACCTCCCACGTGAATTCGGGACCTCTACGGGCATCCCATTTGACCTTTACAAAAGGTATATGCTTCCTTCGAAGCTTCCTTACCTGTCGATCTTCAATCGACAAAAGTTTTTCAACAAATTTTAAGCTCGCGTCTATATGCACATCTGTATGTGGCATGACATGCGATTCGTTAGCGGAACACTTCTTTAGATTGCAGATGTGGAACACATTGTGAATTCCACTGAGCTCTTCTGGTAAGTTCAACTTATAGGTAACTGACCCGACACGTTCGATAACCTCAAAAGGTCCTATGTATCTCGGGCTTAGTTTGCCTTTCTTACCAAATCGCATCACTCCTTTCCAGGGTGACACTTTAAGTAGGACTTTGTCACCTACTTCGAAGTGAAAATCCTTACGACTTGGATCCGCGTAACTCTTCTGCCTATCCCGGGCAGCTTGAAGATTGTTACGAATCTGGACAATATTGTCCGTCGTTTCGAACACGATCTCTGGTCCTGATAACTGGACTTCTCCAACTTCCGCCCAACAAACAGGCGATCTACACTTTCTACCGTATAATGCCTCAAAAGGCGCAGCCTTTGTTATAGGAGAATTCGATCAATGGTAGGTTCTTATCCCAGCTACCTCCCAAATCGATCGCACATGCACGCAGCATGTCTTCCAACGTTTGAATAGTACGCTCACTTTGACCGTCGGTCTGTGGATGGTAAGCCGTACTAAAGTTCAAACGTGTGCCCAACGATTGCTGGAAGCTCTTCCAAAAATGTGACGTGTACCTAGTATCTCTATCAGAGATAATAGCTACAGGTATGCCATGTAAGGCTACAATCTTATCAATATATAACTGGGCTAACATATCGGAGCTATAAGTCTCCTTGATGGGTAAGAAATGAGCTGACTTAGTCAGTCGGTCAACTATAACCCATATCGTATCATTTCCTTTCCTCGTCTTGGGTAACTTGGTAATAAAATCCATAGTTACCATTTCCCACTTCCACGTAGGAAGTTCAGGCTGTTGTAGCAAACCTGACGGTTTCTGATGCTCGGCTTTGACTTGCGCATATGTCAAGCATTTTGCTACATGGGCGGCTACAGACTTTTTCAAGCCTATCCACCAATAATTTGCCTTTAAATCCTGGTACATCTTATCAGCTCCAGGATGAACGGAGTATTTGGAACTATGGGCTTCTTGGAGGATGATATCACGAAGTCCTCCAAAAATTGGAACCCATATTCGTCCGTTTAACCGTAAAATTCCGTCTTTGCTAAGAGTTAACTGCTCCTCAGTTACTCCTAACTTTTCATTTGGATAGTTAGCTTCCAACACAGCTTCCTTCTGTGCAGCTAACACCCTTTCTATCAAACTGTTCTTTATCTCCATACGCTTGGCGTTAATTCGGATGGGTTTAACCCTTTCCTTTCTGCTCAAGGCGTCAGCGACTACATTCGCCTTGCCGGGATGATACTTGATTTCACAATCATAGTCATTCAAGGTTTCCATCCAACGGCGTTGCCTCATGTTTAATTCCTTCTGATTAAACAGATGTTGGAGGCTCTTGTGATCAGAATAAATCACACATTTGATACCATAAAGATAGTGCCTCCAAAGCTTCAGTGCGAATACAACGGCACCCAACTCCAAGTCATGGGTGGTGTAATTCTTTTCATGCACTTTCAGTTGTCTTGATGCGTAGGCAATCACCTTGCCTTTCTGCATAAGCACACACCCCATGCCAGTGTGCGAAGCATCACAATAAACCACAAAGTCTTCAATTCCACCTGGCAGTGTCAGTACCGGGGCGTTGCTCAACTTCTGCTTCAAAATATCAAAGGATTCTTGCTGCTTAGGGCCCCAAACAAACTTAACCTTTTTCTTAGTTAAGGAGGTTAGGGGTGTAGCAATCCTTGAAAATTTTTCGATGAAACGCCTGTAATATCCTGCCAATCCCAGGAAGCTACGAATCTCCGTAGGCGTCTTTGGCTCTTGCCAATTCATAACAGCTTCAACTTTAGCGGGATCCACTTGGATACCACGCTCACTAACCACGTGTCCAAGGAATTGGACTTCTCGTAGCCAAAATTCACACTTAGAGAATTTGGCGTAGAGCTTCTCCTGACGTAGAAGTTTGAGAATACAACGAAGGTGTTTCTCGTGGTCAGCTTGATTCTTAGAATAAATAAGGATGTCATCGATGAAGACGATAACAAATTTATCTAAGTAAGGCTTGCAGACGCGATTCATGAGATCCATGAACGCGGCTGGTGCGTTAGTGAGCCCAAAAGGCATCACTAGGAACTCGTAGTGACCGTAACGAGTCCTAAATGCAGTCTTGTGAACGTCTTCATCTTTAACCTTCAACTGATGGTAGCCTGACCTCAAATCAATCTTTGAGAAGTAACTTGCCCCTTGAAGCTGATCGAACAAATCGTCGATCCTGGGCAATGGATATCTATTCTTGATCGTGACTTTATTAAGCTCGCGATAGTCGATGCACAGACGCATCGACCCATCCTTCTTCTTGACAAACAGGATTGGCGCTCCCCAAGGAGATGAACTAGGTCTGATGAAACCTTTAGCCAGCAATTCATCTAGCTGTGTCCGCAACTCCTTCATTTCTGTGGGTGCCAATCTGTATGGTGCTCTAGCAACTGGTGCCGCTCCTGGGATGATATCGATCCTAAATTCAACTTGTCTATCTGGTGGTAACCCAGGTAGATCTTCAGGAAACACTTCTAGGTATTCAGAGATGACAGGGATGTCTTCTAACTTCGGTTTGGGCTCATCAATAATCACCTGTGCCATGTAGATGACACACCCCTTCTTCAAACACTTGGAAGCTTTGAGCATAGTCACGTGCTCAGGTAGTCCATACTGGGTATCTCCCCGAATGATAAGTGACTCACCAGACGGAGTCTTTATCACTACTTGCTTCATGTTACAGACGATTTGGGCCTGGTTATGAGATAACCAGTCCATACCCAGAACTATGTCAAAACCGGCTAACTTAAACGGAAGTAGAGACAGAGGAAAAGAATGGTTCTTAATGGATATAGCACATCCATCTAACACAGTAGAGACGGTTTCTATGGTACCATCTGCTAACTCTACCTCATAGTTTGCGTTTAAGGTTTTGACAGGTAAATTCAACAATTTACAAAACTTATGATCTACGAAAGACTTATCTGCGCCTGAATCAAAAAGTACTCTTGCAAAAACATCATTTACAAGGAATGTACCTGTTATGACATTATCGTCCTGCACAGCTTCCTTCGCATCCATTCTGAAGACTCTGGCATTAGTCTTCTTAGCCTCCTCAGGCTTCTTGTTGTATTTCGGGCAGTTGGTCTTGATGTGCCCCTTCTCATTGCAACGGTAACACGTTGCGTCTTTCATCTTTTTGCAATCCAGGGTTTTATGATCCGTGGACTTGCAAATTCCACAAGCAAAGGATTTTGACTGAGTCTGAGAGCTCGACTCCAGTCTGCACTTTCCATAGTGCTGTTTCTTGCAAATTTTACACATGGGCTTCTCATCAGACTTATGCCCATCCTTCCTCGATTCAGATCCCTTCTTTTTATCACCGTTCCCAAGGTGTTTCTTATTCGACCTTCGCGAACCATCATCTTCACGCTTCCTATTCTCGGCCTCCTTATTCCTCTGCGATCTCTGTCGGACCGCATCCAGAGTGAGGGATAAGGAAAGGTCAGTTACAGACCTGAAGGTAACAGGCCGAGAAGCTTTTACACTGGCCTTGATCTCGGGTTCTAAACCACCAATAAAGCGAGCGATTCTTTTTGGCTCCGGGGTGACCAAGTAGGGAACCAACCGGGACAGCGTATTGAAGCTTGTCAGGTAAGCTTGACAGTCGAGGTTCTTCATCACCAATGATAGAAAGTCATATTCTATCTTCTCCACCTCATGTTGAGGGCAGAAATTATCCTTGATCAGGGCAATGAATTGATCCCACGACATGCTATACAACGGGATCTTTCCGGAGGCCTCCATCAGAGATCTCCACCATGCCAATGCTTCACCTTTGAAGGACTGTGACACAAACTTAACTATATCCCTTTCGGCGCACCCGCTGATATCCACCACCGTGTCCATTTCATCCAGCTAAGTCATACAGTCGACGGCCCCCTTTTCCCCAGTAAAATCCCTGGGTTTACAAGACACAAAGTACTTATAAGTGCAACCCTTGTTACGGGGTCCTTGATGCAGTACCAATTGCTGAGATGGGACACTTTGACGGTTGGTGGACTGACGGTCATCACCATCTTTCTTGGGTCCATCCTTTTTGGGAGGAGGCTTGTTATGAGCCTCAGAATGTGTCCTGGTCTTTGAATGTGATGCAGAGTGGGTCCTACTTCGAGTACCACTGTATTCCTCATACTGTCTCTCCAAAGCCTGAGTAACAGCGCCGTCTATGATTACTTTTAACTCGGCACCTGTTAACGTAATCTGGGCGTTCTCATTCGGCTCTGCTGGATGGCTATTGCCTTCATCAGAGTTAGCCATTTGTATTGAACTGTTGCAGAAAACAAGGACAATATTTTTATTTGAGAGTTTATTATGGAATTACCCCTTAGGGTAACTCGTTAACCATGGTAACAGAGACCACATGTGGTTAACTTATTAATCGTATTAATTTAGGATTTCAATCAAAATTTATCCTAAACATAAACAATAACAATATATATTAGCACATAAGGCTTGGTCACATGGACAATTTAAATTATAATCTATGATTTCAGAGAATCAAGACTTTTAGGGTGTGAACCTAGTTCATTACCCTTATCAGACAGGGAGTCATAGCTACCTCTGTCTTTTGGCTCATATAAAAGTGAGCGGGGCCCGTAGGCATCATATTACCTCGTATGGTAAAAATATGATCATCTTAATTGATGATCTTAACCCATGATTCAGAGATCATATAATTGGGTTTGGAATCTTCTAAAGAATCCTTATACATATATAAATGACATGTGATTTTAACGAATCACTTCTGCCAGGAGTGTTAACATGTTTTAAGATGTTAACAGGGATTCGAATCTTTTAAACAGGTCTTACCATTTTGGCCCGGTCTTATATTTGACACGAGGCTAGGTTTCACACTTTAAGACCCTTAATTAAATAATTACATAGGTAGATTAATTTAAAAGGAATGCTTTTTAATTTATTTATTTCATTTATAAAGTATATATGCACAATTGGCAATCATGAAATTTATAAAAACAACCATCCCATTTATTTATTCAAAGCATTACACACTTGCCCTAAACGGGTCTTTCAAATTACAAATTTGCCCATGTAGGGGTTAAATAACACACATGCCCACGCAGGGGCCAATTATCAAACATGTCCACGCAGGGACTCATACTAACAATACACCCACGTAGGGGTTCAAACAAACAAGCATGCCCACGCAGGGGCTCAAAGTAACATACCAAATACACCCACGCAGGGGCTCAACAGTAAATACAGGAGAAAATAACTGTGGAAGGATTCAACGATTCTTCTTGTTCTTTCCCTTGATCAAACCAACCAACCCTTGGAGGAACGTCTGTCTTTCCCTACGATCCTCGTGAGCTTCCCGTTCAACTTGCTCCAGCCTATGAAGAATTTCCTCCCTTTCTGGGGGAGAAAACCGTGGTGGCTGCGATTGCGTCCTGATAATGGGTCTAGGAGGTATATGGTATCCCTGAGGCGGGTAACTCACCTCCCATGGATCCCCAAAGGGTCCTTGGGTGTTATAGTTCGCTGCTACCATGTACGGATCAGCCTCCCCGTAACCATAGTTGTGATGCGTTGGGGGTTCAAACGGGTTATATCCCATGCCACTCGTATATGCCGGGATTGGGTTATCAAATCCCATTGGCGGTGGTTGTAGTACAGCAGGGTTGGAGGGTCCACCCATTTGTGGGTCCTCCTGATATGGCGGGTAGTGACTAGCACTTGACTACCGCGGGGAACTGAAATTGAAGCCCCCCGGCCGTACCGACATGCGGGCACCGGTTCTTCTACGCCTTGGCGGTTGAGGAGGTGCCGGTTGAACTGGTGGCGGTGGAGGTGGTGGCCTAACTGCCACAAACCGGTGATCTTCGGATGAATCTTGATGATGCGACTGTGGCTGTGGCTCCTGCTGCTGCTGAGACTGCTGCTGATGCTGCCCATGAGACGACGAGTGGTGTGATGGCGTATAATACCACTGGTGTTGATCGAACAGGGCTTGGAAACTGTCTGGACCACCATAGGGTGATCCGTGAAACGAATATCCGTCCGAGATCTCTATCGGGTGGTTCGGAGTGCCACTCGCAGGCATGACGGGGTCCGTATCCTCGTCCATGTCGTCAGCTTGATCACCAGAGAAGTGATCGTCTGGCCCTAGTGGGTTGAAACCCACGGGTTCTTGCAGGTAATCGGCCGGATTAAACTGGCCTCTAAAGATGGGTGTGGGGTCCCCATAGGAATGATGGGACAAAGACCTCTGCAGTGGTATGTATGAGTGCAGAGGGTTGTTAGGCTCGTCTCCTGAGTATGGTCCATATGTGTTTTGTACTGGCGGTGTTGAGCTGTGCGAAACGGATCGCCTTGCTGGTTCGAACAGGTTTCTCCTGTTCCGTCGTGGATTCTCGCTTTCCGTCGCAGTTGGAGCTCGTGTATTAGACGACCCTGCTTCATGGTCGTTGGGGGCGGCTACCGGCCCCTTTCCGCGTCCTCGCGTACGCAAGAATCTTGGAGGCATCTTTGTTATTCCTGTCAATAAAGCATGAGCTAACAATAACAAATATAAAATTTAAAGGACAAAACAAAACCCGAATAAGGTGGAATTTGTCCTATGTTATAAGTCTAGACTCGAAGGTTTAGATATGTGCAATTGTGTAACTGAGATTAAACACAAAAGGCTAGTGTTTAATTCACTCAGTGTTGGCTCTGATACCAACCTGTCACACCCCGATTTCCACGTGTCACCGGTGGGCCCGGTGGGGGAGTATCGTGACGTGGTTGGCAACGTAATAGTCAAACAACACAATATAATAATGCACAGCGGAAGCAAATTTAAAAATAATATACAACCGAATTTATTTATTGTAATCAAAGTCACAATATCCGGTGTTTATCCACAGTAGGGATCGAAACAAAATAACATTTATGGTTCAACAGACTTCTGGCATCCTAAGCTTGCGAGACTTTAATTGATGCTTAGGAGACAATCCAGCCAAATTTCGTTTAGTACCTGCATTCAGTCTTTTTGGGAAAATACGTCAGTTTACACTGGTAAATACATTCAACTGACTCATTTTGGAAAATGATTGAAAATTGGTTTGGATGCACGTGGCATAAATCATTTTGTTTAACTTGGGAGAATTATTTAATATGATAATCTTGTGAACGAATTACATGTTACTTATGCGTTCAGTAGCCCGAATCAAATCCGGGTTAAAGATCAATAGACACACCACTTTAAGTGAGTTATACACGGGAGTACGCCTACACCCCGTGCTCAGGTCGTGGCCATCTCGTAAGATGATGCCAGGGATATCCGGGACATGGTCATTAACCCCCCAAAGGCTGTAAAGTAAACAAGACCGTTTAAAACGAGCCGATCAAATTATTCAACTACCCACTAAGCGTGGAGATTTGATGCCCGATCAAGCGGTACGCTATGTACCGTAACCCAAGCCCGTATAGGGAAAATAAGTTAAAAGTATTTACCTGATGCAAGTATAAATCACAAATAGCAGAATGCACGTAGCTTTTACTGTTCCTCCTAATCTGGAACGAAGGTTTAATATAACCTATTAGAATTTTAACGGGTCTTTTATTAAGCTTAAGCTTAGACCGGCTAGTTTCAAGATACGGTTCGTACGCACGATTAAGCGAAGACCGGATAGAATGTGATTTAGACCCGACAAGTTTGAAGACTTGTTTAATATGGGTTTATTATTCACATTCTGGATTTTGAGATAAAACCGTTAAGGTTTGACCCGTTTCGGCTAATTTATGTAAACTTGTTACATAAACCGAACCGTACGCGTAATTAGCGTGACGGGTAGTCATGAGAGCTATATACAGGTTTCCTAAGTTAATTATGTCTCAAATATGTTGTGACATCAGTAAGGTGTCTTTCGTTATGCCCGAAACGTGTTTAAACACTAACTAGGCCCCGTAGGGGTATTTTGGTCATTTAAAAGTTTATAAAAGAGTTTAAGTGACAACCTGAGTCACAGGTCTGATGTAATCAGAAAATATATTCAATTTGCTAATTTACATCCGTAGGTTAAAGCATGTATGTGAAACTTATCATTTTTAACCAAACTAGGCCCCGTAGGGGTATTTTGGTAATTTCACATAAGCCGAAAAGCTCAAGACTGAAGTCTGAGTTTATCAACCTTTGCTTACTGTTAAAATATTATAATTTGCCTCTTATATCAGTAGGTATCAACCCGGGTATGTCCAATATGATTTTAAAACATACTATGCGTTAAAAACGCTAATTTTGGCGATTAAAGGCCATTACCGGGTTCGATACTTAAATCTGATATTTTTATACTTCCAGAAGGCTTAAAATAATTTATTTATCATAACTAATCAGTAGCAAAAGGTTTGGAGTCGTTTAGATGTGTAAAACTCATTTTATGGCCCGTAAGGGCAAAACCGACAATTACCGAATTAAGCCTACGACTATGAGTTATGCTCAGCCTAAAATTAATTAAAAATCTTTAAAAATCCTAAAATAATATATTATATCAGTGGGTAAAATATTTGATACCAAAAAGTATGTTTAACTAGGCTATACGCTAATTACGCCATTATGTTAACATAAAGCATTAGTTTTGCGATAATGAGCATAACTCTTAATCTACAAGTCAAACTGATGTCAAACTTTGCATGCAAGTCTATATATCCGTATTTAAGGTTTCTACACTTTTACATTTTCATAAATCACGTTTTAAGGTAATAAGGGCATAACGGTCAACATATGAGCGGTTAACGGAAACATGCATATTAATTAGGTAATCAACGAAACAAGTACGGAGGCTTATACTATCATGTAACCCAACCCTAATGAAGCATTAAGGCATTTCTAATTCCATCTAACTCGGGCCAGAACTGAAGTCAACGTAAAAGTCCTAGTTTCGTGACTTTCGGTTCCGAACCGGTTTAAAACTGAGAGTTGTCGAGTCTGACCAGTTTAGACATGTCCGTATACCTATTACCAAGTTATATTAAGTTTAAAACAGGTTACACGCATCATGTATTGCTAATCATGCATTAAATCATATTTTATATTTCTGTTGACTTTTTCGGTCAACGTTTGACCCGACAAACGACCTAGTTAGGTCTGGAATCAGTACGTGCCCTTATAAGGGTTTAATACCCATATAATTACCTACTTAACGGTAATTTTAATTCGACATACGACTGAGCTATCATTACTTAATTACGAAGTCAAACCGTAGTTACGTCGGTTTGACTTTTAGCTAAAATACTAAGCTATAATTAATTTAGAAAGGTTAGTCAACTTACCAAGTGTTTAATGATGATTAGAGAGGCCTTGCAATCAGCTTGAAAGCTCCTCAATTGATCAGACTTGGATTGAGAATGGAATGATCAAAGAGTTGCAACTTATGAGGTTTATATAGTGTTCAAGGCACCATGAATTGATGACAACAAAGTCTACAACACTCCACAACTGATATACACATGCCCCTAGTGCCCTAGAGTAGTTTAGGGGTCGATCACATGTGAGAAAAACCAGTTAAATCGGTCATAATCGCGATAAACCTGCTGCAGAAGGTTTCTGGTCGCTGGCAGCTACCTTACAGACCGTAAGGTTGCCAGTGTTGCGGTCCGTAAGCTGCACATCAGACACAAAAATCTCCTGATCTTTGGTGTTTTGAAAGGGCAGCCCACTTGCACGAATTGTGGACCTTGATTTACAACTTGGGACCTTCACAAAGTGTCTAATACTGTATAATACCCTACCATCATCCATTGTTTCAATTGAATTCCATAAACAAGATCCGAAAACAAAGGGTTTCCATTCTTTTTCTTCGTGGGATCATATCATGCTTTTCAAAGTCCATTATTGTGAACCCATTTCTGAATTTTAAACATAATAGGTGTTTGTTATATAAAACTTGGGTCTTGGGATTTGTAACCGAGGTCGTTCAGAGGTAAAAATTAACATGACGCCACCTTTAAATCCTGCCAATACATCTTTATTTAATCCGGGTTTACAACGCGTTTTGTCTTACATGACACGTGTCATTATTTTATTGAACCCGAAATTTTCGAGGTGTTACATCCTCACCCCCTTAAAATAAATCTCGACCCAAGATTTACTGAAACAAGTAAGGGTACTTTTCTTTCATCGTGGATTCAACCTCCCACGTGAATTCGGGACCTCTACGGGCTTCCCATTTGACCTTTACAAAAGGTATATGCTTCCTTCGAAGCTTCCTTACCTGTCGAGATTTATTTTAAGTCCCCCCAGTCTAGTGTTGTACTTATGCAAATAAGTGGAGCACTGGACTTATGAGAGGGAAATGCTTTTGGGCGCGAGAAATAAGAAATCTTCTATGAGAAGATTGAGTTTGAATTTTGTAAAGATTTTTTTGAAAATCCTTGACTTTTAATGAAACTGGTACAGTAAATTGAGTGACAACCTGTCGTTGTCAGTTGTTTTTACTGTCCTTGTCTTACACGCGCGTGTGTAAACGCGTGTGTGTCTGACATTTACTTTTTCTGCTGCTTGGGGAACTGTGATACCCGGAAAAGTTGCTGTGACGGTTACCGATGCTATTTATTGCGATGAGTATATATAACGTTTGGGTAACCTCTTCTGTGCAATCATTGTTTTATTGAAACTTTCCCTTCCTTTTTCCCTAAGAAGAAAGAATTTCATCATTCGTCCTCTTATGTCAATCAGAGAACATCAAGAAGATCTTGTTGAAGAGATGTCGACTGAACTTCCAATGTTGAAGTGGCCTAGAGCATCCTTTGATGGTTTGATTCGGAATCTCAAATTCCCGGAAACCTGGGGAGCTTTATACCTTGAGGAGGGACAAACGGCGGCGGATGCTCCGGCTGGGTATATTACCCTCTTTTGGGATTTTTTCTGCGATGGTAACTTTCGCTTGCCTGTTACTAGATTTTTTCTTGAAATCCTTGGGTTTTATAACCTGCATATCTCCCAACTTCACCCAATTGGCATGGTTAGGGTTCGACATTTCGAATTCGTGTGTCGGACAATGCATGTTGAGCCGACCGTTCCCCGATTTAGGGTTTTTCATCAGATGCATTGTACCCAAGGGTTCTATTCATTCGTTCAGGGGGCTTCTGCAAAGAAGATTCTTCATCAACCCCCAAAATCTTTTCATGATTGGAAGCAGAAATTCTTTTTTATCAAGGCCGGAGTAATTCCGGTGAGGATGGTTCTCAGGGGGAAAGAAGATGTTCCGATCGAAACCCTTCAGACTCCGGTTGATGAAAACTGGTATCAGGATTTGAAGGATGTGCCCAATATTGCATTGCCGGAGAAAGCTCTTGTCGGAGCCGGCATGAGTTTAAATTGGAAGATGGAGCGTGATGACAAACCCGTATATACGGAGGATGGTCATAGTAAGTTTGGGGCTTTTCCATTCTTTCTCCTTTTTTTTTTTTTTTTTGACATGTTTTCTTTTTGAATGTAGTTGTTTCCTTGTATGTTGTTGCATTCAAGAGAGAAGGCGGTAGAATGGGTACCATCAAAAAGAAACCTGAAGAGGAGCTTTGGTATCACCGTATTGTAAGGAATTTTGTTCTTCCGCGAGATGCGGACCTATCTGCTCAACCAGCTGCTGGTGTTGGTAAGTTATCTCTGCTTTTCTTTTCCTTTTTGCTCTTTGTGGGTAAGTTTTTGCTTTGCGCTTTTATAGGTGAATTGTTGAATTTGGGCATAGGCCCTGAGAAGAAGAAACGCGCAACGACGTCTACCTCTATGCCAAAAAGGAGTGAGACTGTTAAAGCTCAACCTTTGAAGAAAAATGTTGGAGAGAAGAAAGGTACGCGCCGTTCTTCTGACTCCAGGTGTGATTATGTGGTGGTTTCTGACTCTTTGGAGGGTCTTACTCCTGCAGTGACTATACGGGAACCGAAGCCTGAACCAAGGGATTCTGCTGATATTCCCCCTTCTAACCCGAATGAGCCTATCGACTTGGATTCCAGTCCCGAGCATTTGGTTCATAGGAAGGCTGGTAAAAGGAAACAGATTGATACTGAAGCGGAGGGTCAACCTCCTAAGAAAGTGCAAAGGAAGAAAATTATCAGGAAAGGGAATCTTGATGCTTTTGTTTCAGAAATGATTCCTGGTAAGTGTCGTTTCTCCTTGTTTCCTTTAAGCGGACTGAATTCTTATAGATTTTTATTTGTCCAGAAGTTCCTGTTTCCCCTATTGCCACAGAAATGCAATCTGTGTTTAATGAAGAACTTCCTTCTACTTCTCCGCGTGTTGCTGTTGCAGACCCGCTAGAGCCTTCAGAGGTTGCTGGGGAAGGTGTGGAGAAAACTGTTGAGGCTGAGAAGCCTGTTGGTGTTGATACAGAGGCTGAAAAGATTGTTGAACCGAGCGTGGTAGATGGCGCTGATAATCCACCAACCCCTGAAGCTGTTGTTCAAGATTTGGGGAAAGAGCAAACTGTTGAAAAAGTTTCAATTTCTTCCCCTAGACCTTCTGATGCTATGCATGAACATACTAAGAGGGTCACAACTGAGGAACCAGGCTCATCTGCTGGTGTTGATAAACAATCTCCAATTCGTCCAGAAGAAACTCTGGGAGAATATTATTACCGGACTTATATGGAAAAAGATGCTTCTGATCCTCATGTCCCTGTTTGGAATTTAAAGAAAGGCGATACTTTTTCAGATTGGCATGTGTGCCAAGATTGGTTGCAGGGGATTCTTCCTCCTGGAGAAATCAAGTTTCAGGAAAGTCGTTCTTATGAGCAGACCTATCAGTCTTATCTTGCAGAAACTGCTTCTCATGTTTCTACCACTCACCGCATAGTACGTGAGTGGTATAGTATGCATAAGGAGCAGGAATACTTTATGGCTTCTCAGAAGAAATTTGCCAAAGATGAGAGACGTTTGGCTCAACTGATGGCTAAATTAGAAGCTGATCAGGCCAGGTTTGAGACTGAACGCAAGACTGAGGAATGGTCTGTTGCTGGTTGGAGAAGAAAAGCGGAAGCTGAAGCTGCTCTCCTTTCCGAAGAACGCAAAAATTGGAGAAAAATTTGTGAAAAAAGACAATGCTGAGAAAGCCAACCTTCGCAATATTATTAATAACCTCAAGGCTGAGGTTAATAAATTGAAGAATCAGGATGCGGAGGTAGAAAAATTAAAGAAGGAGAAAGCTGATGTGGAAGCTGCTCTTGCGGAGGCGCGTTCTCATAGGGAACGCAGTGTGCAACGGGAGGTACAAGCTTTCGCCACTCTTGCCCTTAGAGATAGAGAGTTAGAGGAACTTACTGCTTTGGTTTCTGACCAGGAACAATTAAAGAAGGATCTGGAGCTTGCGCATGCCGAGAATACTGAAACCTCCCGCCGTTTGGCTGAGACTGAAGAGAAGCTAGAAAATTCAGAAACGGCGCGGGTTACAGCGGAAAGCGAGCTTGAACCTTTAAAGAATGATATGGCCTGGTTGAAAGATCGCGGGATTGCTTGTGTAAGTTTTATTTTTGGTCCTAATACTTATTATGATGGTAACCTTTGTAACAGTCGAGGAAGCACTTCCATCTGAACGATGCTAGAGAGTCGACTTTTTTGTCTATTTCTGGAAGCGCGTAGCAATCTTTTGGGCATGCTTTATTCAGGTCTTTGAAGTCGACGCACATCCTCCAGCCGCCACTATGTTTCTGTACCATGACTGGGTTGGCAACCCATGTATGGTATTTTACTTCGCGTAATATTCCCGCATTAAGCAACTCTGCTACTTGCTCGTCCATGGCTTTTGCTTTTTCTTCACTAAAGCTGCGCCTCCCCTGAGCAACAGGCTCCGCTGATGGTTTGATGTTTAGACAATGTTGCGCGATGTCGCGTGGGACTCCGGTCATGTCTGCTGGACACCAAGCAAATATATCTTTGTTGTTAGACAACAATTCTTTGAGTTGTGTTCGTGTTGCTGGTGAAATGGCGTGTCCCAGCAGGATGGTCTGCTCTGGGTATTCGTTGTTCAAGACCCATTTCTCTGGTTCGTTTGATGTCGAAGGTTTGACTACCTTTGTTGGTGGTTCATCGTCCACATACATGATTTCTTTACTTGAGTATAAAATTGCAACTCCGGTTTCCGTTGGAAATCCGCATGCGGCATTTGGAATAGAGGTGATCATGCTGAACTCCCTTTGTGACCTTCTTCCGAGCAGGACATCATGGCGTGATGCCGGCATGACCATGAAATTAACTGTAACTGTTCGTGAATGCTCGCCATCTGATAGAGTCACAGGAAAAGCTATTTGCCCTAATGGGAATACAGCTTCATTGCAGAATCCGGTGAGGGGAAAATCAACCGGTTCTAGACGTGCTTTGTCTTCCGAGTCTAACTGTTTAAAACATTGCTCGTATATAATGTCCATCGAGCTTCCTGGATCTATAAACATATAGTCCGTCCGGTAATGTCCGAAGATACCAGTAATAATCACTGGTCGTTCTTCCTGAGGGCCCCCAGGAACAACAGGAAACACAACTTGCTGTTCTCTCCAGTGTTGATCATAGTTTCGTTTATTTGGTCTTCGTGACGGACCTCCTTGAACCATGTGCATTTGTTTTTGATAACTGCTATATCTGGGTTGTGTTTTAATGGTACGACTGGATTGGATGTCCCCCCGACGTGGTGTTGGTGGGTCCAATACTGTAATGTTGATTTCTTCTCCAGATCTGATGTTTGGGAAATCAGATCTGGCGATTTGTATAACGATTGTGTCTAAAGCAGCTTGGCATCTGTTAACCCAATGTTCTGGGGATCCTTCTATTTGTAAATTGTTTCCGACATTTGGTCGAGGACCAGGTTGCCGGTGAGATGACGAATTTTCTGCCATGTGCAAAACAGAAAATGAGACGAACTGAATCGAAACGAGATAGAAACTAGAAAACAGAGGAATCGGTGGGCGCCAATGAAGAAACACTAGTTAAATGGTCGGAACCGAGATATCTAGGGGGTTTGAATCCGCATAAAAAGGTTAGTTCTCACTCGATTTGATTCAGTTGCAGCTGCTCTTCTTCTCCGATGGTTCTGCAAAAAAGAACACCGTTAGCCTCGCCAAGGGGAGAAAAGGGTTCTCTCCTTGACCCGACTCCGGTGTGAGAATAAGTATTGGTAATGGAGAAGAGAATGTATTTGAGAAGTGTGTGTGACCTGAATTCATACCTGGGTTGCTTCTCATATTTATAGCCGGGATTCGTTTGGGCGGGAAAACCCGTTGATGAAAAATTAACGGAAGATGCTAACCCCGTAAGCGGTTACATTTCCTTCCGTTTAAGTTCTTTGATCCGACGTGAGAGCACACGGATCGTGGTCTTGATCAAAGACTGGGGATTTGCCACGTGCAATGTGTTCAAGTGGAGATTACTCTCCAATTACATGCCTTCGTTGTGATCTCAGGGGTGCCTGTGGTAATGACACGTGTCCAGACGGTTATAACCGTCTGGGTGGTGCACGATTGCATTTCTTCTAGAAGATTACTGCTGTAATCTGGTGTGACACCTTACTGTGTGGAAACAGACGAATAAATCCCAAGTCTGGGTAAAATAATATCCAAGTCTGGATATTTGGGCGGAAGTATTGATCTCAGGATTTTTACCCTTTTGCTAATGGGAGAAAGCGCAAGGATTTATGTTCTCCTTTGGGCGCGCGATTATAGATTGTTGATTTCTTTCTTTCTTTTGTAAGACCAGTGCGCGGTCACGCAAGGTTAAAAGGTTAGAAAGCTAGGTTGTGGTATGATCTCAAATACTTGTTATGAGGTTTTTGGGACCTTACCCCTTCAATACCGATACAGGTACCCGATACCAGCTCATTCCTTAGTGATGTTACTATTCATTAAATTCAATTTTTATTACTATTCATTCAATTATGTTTACTATTACAGTTTACTTACTGTGTTTATGAAAAGTAATCTAAAAGGTGCAATTACTTGAATTGCTACGTTGCTACGGGATTTGATGAGCTCAGTACCAACCGGTACGGAAAATACCATTACCGAAATCCACAAAAGTGGGTACCGGTACCAAATATACCTGGTACAGTACGGCTCAATACGGTCGGTACTGGTACGAAACCGGTATTTGAGGGTAAAAACCGATGAATACCGGTGTCGAACCGGTACCATAAACACACTCGGTTTGGTAAATTTGATACCGGTACCGATACCCGATACCATTTACTAATTCGTTAGTGATGTTACCATTTAATTCTTTTTTTATTACTGTAAATTCAATTATGATACTGTTCATTTATTTTAATTTTTAATATATAGGTTAATTAAAAAAATCATCCGTGACAGAGAAGGTTTTAGTGTTATTGTACCAACTATTGATTCATCCAACCCACATGTTGAATTGAAATGATAAATAATTGTGATTACAAAAAGGCATAGTCGTTGAATACTTATCATCACTAGTAGAATTCTCCCGCGCGTTGTGACGAAAATTCAGTTGATTTTAGTTCGAATTATTAGACAACTTAAATAAAACAATTTATATCATATCTAAGAGGGACAAAGACCGATGGGCAAAATATCAAGACACAACATTGAATTAAAATTATGGAGCTGTGACACGATGCTTTTATCGACAAATCATGGGCTGAGCCGAGAATACCCCTTTGACACCGACCTATGTTTCAAGGATACAAGTACCAAAGTGGAAGTTCCCGACACATATGAATCATATGCTTTCTGGCATGGTTGGTTGTTCACTTGGATTTTTGTTCACAAACATGGGGTTTGAAGAAGTAGGATTAACTAGCGCAAGGAGCTAGAAAACGAAAATATCACAAGAAATTAAAATCACACCATTGATTTCACCCCAATGATGAACATTTGGATCTCTTTATTTTCACCCATAAGAAACTTGGCGTTTTTTATAACTGATGTGTTCGTAGGGTTTTATACAAACTGATACGACACATATGTGTGAGAAAAACACCAATGTGATGGTAGCCCACTTGATTTATAGATGTTCATGCCTTTTAAAGGGAGATTCTAGGTTCAAACCTGGGCAAGTGGAATTATTTAATTAATTGGTGTAATGTAGGGTATGAGTAAGCATTGATGTTTATAAATGTTGTTTTTATACATGTATCTACGTTTATGAAAAAAAAAATTGGTCCACCTCGTCCCGTACGGTGTAGTTCTCGCGGTTCTTACAACTCGAGGTGGTTCTATTTTAGCGTGATCCTATATATATATATTGGTTATTAGATATACGAGATTTTTGTTTTAGGGGCTGTTTGGTAGCCTCTTAATGACCATTCAGATGCTACCTCTTAATGGTTTAAAACCTCTGAATGAATAAGAGGTAACCTCAAGTCTGAATGGTTAAGAGGTACCATCTGAATGGTAAATCATCACATGTCACATTCTTCTACCTTCTCATTGGTAAAATTCTTAATGATTCCATTAAGAGGTAGCCTCTTAATGACCATTCAGAGGCTAACAAACAGCTCCTTACTCAACTGGGCCACCAATGTTCTAATTTAGCTCATTCTAAAGTATCCAAAACAACTTCAAATCCTACAAGTTCTTATATTTATTAAAGTTGGGCTATATTATTTGTTTTGTCGGTTATTCAATGCTATATTATATTTTTATTTAATTTTAAATGTCACAAGTTTCAATTTCTAGTTTCTACCCTATTAACGTCACTAGGTGTACACCCGTGTGAGTACACGGGTTTGTTTTAATAACAATCGGAATCAAATACTAAAAAAAATATTATAATATATTATTTAAATTCTTTGGGTTTAGTTACATATCTTTTATAAAACAATGTTAAACATATGATCCGTCATAAATTTTGCTTGCTTCGGTCTCGTTTCTCGCCCTATAGTCCTTAATTAGCTTGACATGATCTTCATTCCCACGGCTCTCTTTCTTCTGGTCAATAGAAGATATGATCCTCCATGATGCCCTCCTGGATCGATATGTCCTGATTTCTCGATAGAAGTAAACGACGGGCTGCTATTACTTGCTTTAAATTTCGGCAGTAGACCAGAAGCGGAATTGCGGTGACGGGATAAATGGATGTGTTTCTGTACGCAAGACATTCGAACCATTTTAGTCTTCCACTATAACCATACCAAATTGGGCAATGTCTGCTGAACAGGATTTCAATCTACCCTAAAGCCCATCTGAGCACTTGGTTTAAACAATCCGACAGGTTTATAGGTACAGAACCTTTAAAGGCTGGTCTTGGTGACATACAGTATATCGATCGCCAACCACGTGCATGCATCTTGAATCCTGTAAGAATATCTTCCATCACAGAACCGTAAATCCACCCAATCTGTCAATATTCAACTAATTAGATATTCTGATAACTTATTTTGATAACAAACGCAGATAAACACGAAAATAATTTTATAGCCCTGAGATTGGAATATGACGTATAACAGGCAAGAAAGTAATTTTATGAAACCATGTTGAGGTAAAATGAGAAAACTAACCGTTTAGTCATTTAAGATGATTTTCCGTCTAATTTTCAGCAAAAAGACGACAATAAAAACCCTAATGAAGGCTACCCTCAACCTAAATAAGCCTAGAAATCAACCTAAAACAGACTAAAACAGTCTACAACACCTAAAAGTTAGAGTTTATACTATGCGCCTTGCTTAAAAAAGCCCTCGGAAACACACAAACAGATTCAAACTGAAACTAAGTTACAACATAACAATGTTGAACCTCTACTCTAATCACATTGTTTTACACCATGAATGACAATATAAACAACACATTATTATCCTACTTAACGTAATACATTCTAACAAAACCTAAAAACTCCAAAACTTCAATTTAAACATTCCAAAAATTCCCCCAAAAGAGTTATAACATACCAGTGAATAAACAAACAATTTGAATCACAGCATAGAGTACACATTATTCTACTAACAAAACCTAAAAAAGAGTTATAACATACCAGTGAATAAACAAACATGAAGCTTTAACCTATCAAAAAGTTTGATGGTTGTTTTGGTATCCCCAATGGCCTAACTGCACTTTCAAGCCATTCAATAGCTTTAAACCTTCTCATAGCTACAAAAAATGAAAAAAAAAATCAAATAATCAACAACGTTTCTATTGTTTTGTTAGAAAGAATTTGAAGGCAAAATTTAAAATTATATCTGCTCGTTGGACTTTCCTTGAAGGTAGACTAACACTAAACAATACCGTTTCAAACTTTAGCGAAAACAACACTAAAGGATACCGTTTCGTAATTATGACATCAGCGAGGACTACATGGCATACCTGAGAAGTTGACACGTAGGCAATTCTATGTCATCATCTAAGCTCCCTTAATAGATAACCTCATGTTCAAGATAACCTCTTTCGTGTTCATGTGAGCAAGAAGAGAGGAAGACACAAAGGATGTGTCAAACACAGTTCAGATGATAGCAAGTTCTAAAGCTTTCTTTTTGTAGCAGGATCCTTTATCTCCTATCCATTGTTGTCTTGTTTTATTCCAAAGAAGAGCTGCAAACAGAAACAAACTTCAGGATCCTTTATCTCCTATCCATTAGAGGTGAACAAAATGTTTTTTTTTTTTTGGAAAACCGGTTTCGGTTATTAACCGAACCGGTTAATTTGAGCCTATAAAAACCGGTTATTGAAAAACCGATTCCGGTTATTAACCGGTTTTAAAGCGGAAAACATGTAACCAATGCTCACCGGTTGTAACTGGTTAAAAAAACCGGTTGTCAAACTGATTAATAACCGGCTTTAAAAACCGGTAAAAAACCGGACAATAAAAAACCGATCTGTAGGAAAATGCAGTTTTTTTCTGTTTTATGCGGTTTTTTTGTACACCTCTAAGAAGATAAAGAAATTGGTTTGCAAAGGTTAAAAAAACCGGTTGTAAAACTGATTAATAACCGGCTTTAAAAACCGGTAAAAAACCGATCTGTAGGAAAATGCAGTTTTTTTTCTGTTTTATGCGGTTTTTTTGTACACCTCTAAGAAGATAAACAAATTGGTTTGCAAAACTTACAACAGTGTCCGAACCATCTCAAAATAATATATAATAATAACTTTTTTGATCCATTGAGGACTTAATGAGTTTAGAACGACTTCAGTACGGCCAAGCTCTTGCAACGATCCATCCCTTCCTTTTGTATATATAACTACCATAGGATCACTCTATAAATGAAACGTATATGTGTGAGAAGCAGGCAAACTTTCATGTATAAAGATGAAGACCTGTGTAGTTAAAAGCAAATTTTCACTTTATCCAGAACATTACAAACAAATATAAGCAAAAGAATGAAAATCTTGATGTGCAACCAATTAGTTACTGAACCTAGAAAAAGTGCAATGTATGTATACTTGCTGCATTATAAGAGATGAAAAATATCACTCAAAGTTATGTGATTAGCATGGATTCATGTTTTGCTAATTATTATATATGAGAAATATCAACATAAGAAAATTATTCCTACTTTTTTTTTTCTAATACTCTATTCTAACACCAATTCCGTTTCCAACTTGCACCACATGCTATAAATACAGCCAAGTAAGCAACTTATTAAGACAAGTTTCAAAACGTTTGGTTTTCATTCAAAATCCAACCAACTTGACATCAAAAGGCAAATGAATCGTATTCTAGAAGAAAGCACACAACAATTGGTGCTGGCACAAATTAACCTGTTTTAACCGGTTTTTATAACCGCTTTTTTTAAACGTTACCGGTTAACCGGTTTTTTAACTGGTTTTTTCCTGTATTCGGTTAATAACCGGTTTTATAACCGGACTTATCAACGAAATTTGTAACTGGGCCGTAACCGGTTTGTAACCGAACCGGTTACAAAAAAACCGGTTTTTATATTAACCGATTTCGGTTTTTTTAGCGGTTTCAGTTATATAACCGCTTTTTTTGTACACCTCTACTGGCACCGGTTTCAGTCATATAATTATGTCTTTTGTATTGAACAATAGAATGCCTCTGTATTGAACAATAAAAGGCCTCCATGTCCCCAACAACGCTAAATCACCTAGCCTACATAGAATCAAAAGTCTTGAAGATGAAGACGATACCTGCACTGGTGGTTCAGCCTCTGATGGCTTTACATTCGCTGAAACCCCAGTCTCCTCTATCGGAGCTCGGGTGTCGGACTCACTGTCATTACAACCCGTAATGGTCAAAATCGTCATTACACAAACCGATCTAAAAACCGGTACAACATGCAATTATAGGAAGACTTACCGGAGCTTCGTTGGAGTTTTTTCCATCATCACCGAATGTCTAAATACTCATTATATTAACCATGAAAGGAAAAAAAAGATATGTAACCATGTAGCACCATCATCATTATGAGCCATGTATTACTGCAAAAATGTTACACATACTGTTTTTAACATTGTTTTATAAAGATATGTAACCTCTTCGGTTATCCCCATGATTCTCGTTCTTTTGCTCATATGATCAGAATCTGCAGACATGTAATCCAAAGAAGGATTTGTCGGAGTTCTTGGATGCTTCAAAGCAGCTACAAACAGATCAGACGGTTCTGCACAAAACAAAACATTTATAATACGACTTCGAACGCAGTTCAAGGTTCAATTCGACAGCTATAACAACTTCTGAAATTGGTCAACCAATTCTAGCTTATAGCACAAAAATTCACATAAAAGAAAATTAAAAAAATGAAAACAAAAGCAAATGAGCGTGGAGATTTTAACAAAGGAACTTCCTAATTTTTTTGTTTTATAATGAAAATTGTACCGTAAATGCATATTCAACATGAAAGGAAAAAAAGATTTTAAAGTACCTCGATATGACTACACTAAGTAAGGACCTCTTGAATTTTCATATGCAACATCGACGACAGACAATAATATAGATCACATGCCACTTACAAGCTGCTACCTTTATTGCATCCATTTCATCCATTTTTGAGCTCTTGTGCTGCAAAATTAACTACATAACTCAAAGGGCAAATAAGGAACAAAAAACAATCCCACACAAAAAAATATAACCACACAAGTATGATCTATATTTAAAACATTAAAGTGTGTCCGAGTTACCTTACTTTTCTTATGCCTGTGAATGTCATTGAGATCTTCATCTCCCTCATGCTCCCTTTTCTAAACCTATTTCAAAATAGCATAGTTAATAATGGTGACCATTTATTTTTACTCGGACCCAAATTATATATTTATCCCTCTTGAAGAAAATATCAAAAAAGTACAAAATCAGTAATAAGAGATTAGTAGCTAACCTTCTCATGATGACTGCTTTTATCCTTCTTTTTTTCCTTATCCTTAAATTGACCAAAATTCATACTCAAAATTGAGTTAAAACTATACCAAATCATATGAATTATATTTCAATCTCTACATCTCCTAAACAGAGTAAACAAAATAAAAACAATTAACATCTACATACAACCACAGAATGAACAGAATGATTAACAGTCATTTTTTTGTTGGTTATATGTTGATTTCGGAATTATCGATTTTATTCTTGAATGCTAAGAATTTATAATAAGAACATTGACATGTTTATTTATCTTTGGATTATACTACTTATTTTGAACCTTACGTAATTCTGTTCCAAAACCCACAAACCAAACCAAACCGTTTCTAAAACCGAAAAAGAAAAAAAAAAACGAAACCGAACCGTGCACACCCCTAAACAAAACTGATCATCAAAAGGGTAAATTAAATCATGTATATTCACCATTATCTTATCTATTTCTTTCATCATCAAAATCCGTCAAACACCCTAATAACACCATCGAAAGTGATTATTACAGCTTAAAACAGTAAAAGCACTTCCAAACACTCTCTTCTGCACCACATTTAATTTAAGCTAATTTTCTGATTATGGATTATTCAGTACTACATAATCATTTTCCAAAATGCACACATTCAAACACCCCTTGATGATTTAACAAAGCACTAAAAAGTAAAAAACGAAAGATGAAGAGACGTAAGTGAACGAAAATGACCTGGAAGCTTGACACCGGAATGACTTGATGTGCGTTTTAAGATTGTCTCCATATCACCATTTGTAAGTGCCCTAACATGCCTGGTAACAAAAGGGGTTGTAAAATGTAAATTTGGCATATCCATATAGCATTTCAAAGCTCAAATAATGACAAAAGAAAAAAGGAAAAGATAAATGAAGTTGACAAACTTTGCTGATATTATGACATGAACAAATACAGCTTCTTCCGTTGCTGTAAAGATGAACTCAAGCACCGGCTGGCCTCTCCTACAAAGATCAAATAGTCAACATACGTTAATATAGTTGTTTTGGTAAAAAATTACCTAAGCAATTAAGTGATCAAATTAGTTTTGTGAGGTAGTGTGCTAAAAATATGTGTAAAAAATGTATTGGTTTATTAGTTTGCAAAAACAGTTATCAGGATACGGCTCAGGATAATGAGCTGTATCTGTGATCAAACAATGAGCGAAAATGTAAAGGTAGACACGAGATGTACGAGGAAAGCCCTTGATCAATCTAGATCGCCGGCATAAAACCTCGGGAGCTGACAATCGCAGCTGCCTTGTTCTTCTATTGCTTCAAATATCAGGATACAGTGCAGGATGTGGTGCGGATCGACTATGTGTTACAATGAAATTTGAATACAAGTGTGGTGTTTGCAATGAACTCGAGAGTGAAAGTGTTCGAGAGTGTAAGTGTAAATTGTGTGCCTTAAACTGATCCGCCCCCATCTATTTATAGTAAAGAAATGTAACAAACTATCCTAAACTTCCGGGATCCACCGAATATTCCTTAATCGAACGTTGTAGACCTGGTCTTTCGGGTTCAACGTCTCTCCTTCAACAAACACGTCCGAGTCTTGAGGAGAAGAAGTCCACTTGACCGTTAGCAAGTCTCAGCCTTTATCCTGCACGTGGTTAATTCAATAAACCTCAGGATATCGCCCAAGATGTTAGCAATATCCTCTTCCAGCATCCTGGTCACAAATAAACAAATAAAGGCAGGATATTGGTCAGGATATGTATGCTTAGAAAATGAGCCATAACAATTGTCCCCAAATATATCGGTTGGGATACCAATCCAACGGATATATTTCAAAAGTTTCACCTCATAACTTAAGGCAATTAATACGACTAGACCCTTGAAATGACAGCGGTGCAACTCCCAAAGCATTATTTACTCTTTACCCCCTATATTCATCCTATATTAACCGAGGGACTCCTTATTACGGTTATCCTTATCTTCAAGCGGACATCAGGTATTTTCCTTTCTATCCTTCTTTCTTGAATCTCTTTTAGTTTGCTCAATACTTTTCATGGCACCACGAACGAAATCCCAATCGGACCGACCGGCCTCAGCTCTCGTGAGCCAAAACCTCATTCGCAACTCATTAAAAGAAGTCTGTTGTTTCAACAATGCCGACATCGCTGCTCTTAAAGATTCCGGTGCCTTCCCCACCGGAACAGTCTTTCGCCCTTTCGACCGGGAAGCCCGATCGGACGCGTCATCAGACGAGTGGGTTTGTTTTTTTCGCTTACCCCTTCTCTCTTGGACTCCGGTACCCGTTTCCACCCTTTATCTCTAGCTTTTTCGACCTCACCGGCCTTAGTTACGCCCAGGTTATGCCAATGGTCTGGCGAGTCTTGATAGTGCTGGATCAAATCAAGTCTCGTCATTTTCCCAACCTGTTTATTGAAGACCTCCCTATAGCATACCGGTTGAGATCCCATGGCGATCATCGTTTTCTTATGTTTTCTACCTCCAAGAACCCTTTGGTTCTTAAGGCCTCCAAGAACGAGGATCGATGGCGACGAAAATTCTTTTTCGTAAAAAGAGATTCTATTGATAAGGGTTTCGATCTACCGGTTAAATGGTTAACCAAGGGTAGGATTTAGGGTTTTAGGGATATCCCCAATTATATCTTCAAACTGTATCCCGGACTTATATCCTGATGTTTTTATGCAGCGAATTTCAGAGATCTAGTGCCTCCCAGTGCAGAATCCGAATCCAAGATCAAGGAAATCTACCGTCTTCCAGCTAGTGAAAGAACTTTCTCCCTGTCTCTTATAGATTCAAGCCAGAAATCAAGCTCAGGAATGTCAGTCGTCAACCTTGAAGGTTTCAAACTTGACGAGTTGGATTGCTACTCCAGCCTCGAACCCATCAAACAAGAATCCAAGCCAAAGCCGTCTGCTACACTAAAGCCTACCTCCTCGAAGACTGTTTCTGCTCCCAAAGGCCCTCCGGCATCCAGGACCCGGGCATCCAGCTCTCGGAAGAGAAAGGAGACGGACTCCCCAGCTGTTTCTGAAACATTCTCTCTCGAGAATCATGGGTTCAACAAAGCCACCTCATTCCTCAAACAGGTAGAATTTTTCTTTTCGATATCCTGCACAAGTATGTTAGTCCTTATCCTGCTTATTTTTCACATCAATACCTGTGTCTTTATCGATAGGGTCTGGATCGTCTTATGCACTTGTATGAAGACGCTTGCGGGCTTAACAAGATGCTGGAGATCCAGCTGGAGAAAGCTCAGGCCACCATAGCTGACCAAGGAACCATTGCGGCTGCCAAATCCCAGCATTATGAATACAAATACAAGGCAATGACTCAGGAACATCAAGCTGCCCTCCACAAAGCTAATGAGGATGCTCAAGCCAAGCTAGATGCCGCCCTTCTTCAATATCAGCAGAATATGAGTTCATATCGGGATAGCCTCAAAGCATCCGTGGTGTCTCCCTTCTCCAAGCCAGGATAAGGATGGCTTATGAGGCCATGGATTTGGGTTTTGAATGCCCCTCCTGGAATGTAAAGGCTTGGGAGGAGAAACTACAGGGCCTCGGAGGTCATCCCGTTGCTCATCCTGCAAAACATACTGGTGAAGAGCCTTATAGGGCGGCAGAGGAAGCGGCCAATGCTGGTGATGATGCCGAGAAGAATCCTGAGGCTGATGCTGGTGCGAACGCTGGGAAGGAGGTTACTGTTCAAGAGGGTGCTGCTCCTTAGGCAGCGGAGTGGGCGATGATGGATATACGTGCCAAGGCCGGAGCCCACTTTTAAATTTCATGGTTGTGGTTGCATAAACAATTTACTTTTCCTGTCTTCGAACAATTTACATTTCCTGCACTAGAACAATGTGATAACCAAAGGTGGATGGGTCCTAGGTTTTAGGACGAAGCCCTTGGTCATCAATTAGTATAATTCGTTTTGAACGCGATAACGGTTGTAGGTGGACAGGTCCTGTTTTGAGATACATCCTGCAACCGTTACACAAGTATGGTAAAAACTAATTGTGCTTTTGGCGGATGGGCCTCGGTTTGAGGTGAAACCAAAAGCACAACCTTTGACTTGTTAATAATATAACCATCTTTTGACTTATTTGTTGTTGTCTTGCATTACTTAGTGTAACTCTTAACTTTGTAAAAATTTTGTATTGTCATCTTATGAGAATATCCTGATCAATATGCTCAACAATATGTTACAAAATTTTTTTTATTAGATAGAACTTCCAAACATTCCTTCAACTTTGTAGATAGTTTTTGAAAAACAATCTATTTTTCCAAAACCCGTTTTGATAATACTTAAATGATTAAAGTATCACACTAGTATTAGTTTCGAATATCTTAATCAAATATTCTGAAGAGTATACTGAAAATACACTTTGAGAATATATCAGCATATTTAACCTTTTACCAAGCACAGTATTGCCAAAGAGTTAAACTATGTTTTACAAAGGAAAGATCATACCAGGGATAGGGTACAACCCCATTATCAAACCTCAATCCTTTTGCAACTTTTTCAATGAAGATGTCCCCTGTCTGAGACACTTAGTGCATTAGTTCCGAGCCTTATCCTTTTAGCTTTACACCATTGCCTCGATAGGAATGTCCCCTGTGTACTATGTCTTCAAATACTTAGAAATCTTCCAAATGTCAATTTCCATTGTATAGGCAATTTTTCATGTCACGGGGGTAAAACCCAAGGATGTACTGGAGATAAATCCCTTGAATCCTGGGGAAAATCCCAAATTTTCATGCGCTACAGGCGGGAGTGTATAAACTCCAAGACTTAGAAAGGTGAAAACCTTTAAACCTTAGAGAGTATGAAAATACCCTTTTGTGAGAGAGGGTGATCAATCCTCATATACCTTTAGGATTCAGGATATAGCCAACAGTAACGAAATTGTCAGCCACTTTTACATGGACTGGTCCCGCCACCTTGAACTATCCCTGAATAACTTGCGCTCCAGGCGGGGTGTTTAAACCCAATTCGGAAGAAAGGTGAATACCTTTAAACCTGTGAAGGGATCAGGATCCCTTGTACGTGAGAGAGGGGGCCAATCCTCTAATCTTTCGAGTTATCCTGAGTACATATCCTGGAGCTATATCCTGAAACATATTCTGCAAAACAATTGTAAACTAAGGTGGGTGTTAGCTTGGCTAACACCCCTCCGATGCTTAAGTCAGTATTGGATTACAAAGAATAAATTAAACCAAACATATTTAAAGAAGGTAGAATTCATACCATCCTGAGTTAGAAATTAAATTCTAAACTCACTTGAAATAGAGCTTAAGGTGTATAGCATTCCAAGATCTTGGTAGCATATCCCCCTCCATATTCTTGAGTCTGTATGCTCCTTTCCCTGCTTCTGATTCAACTTCGTATGGCCCTTCCCATTTTGGAGCTAACTTGCCATCGGCAGGATTAGTAGTATTCTGAAAAGCCTTTCTTAACACCCAATCTCCAACCTTAAATCTTCTGGTCCTAATGTTCTTGTTATATGCCCTGGATATTCTCTGTTGATATGCTGCCATCCTTAGCCTTGCCGCGTCTCTCTTCTCATCTATAGTGTCTAAATCCTGACTCAAGGCTTCAGGATTCTGCTCAGGATCACTTAGGGTAGATCTTGCAGTAGGTATTGTCATTTCCGTTGGAATCATTGCTTCTGCTCCAAATACTAAGGAAAACGGGGTTTGGCCTGTTGCATTCTTTACCGTTGTCCTATTAGCCCATAAAACAAAGGGTAATTCTTCTGCCCATCTTCCTTTTTTGGCTCCAAGTCTCTTCTTTAAGTTATTGACAATTATCTTGTTTGAGGATTCTGCTTGTCCATTTGCTTGAGGATGTACCGGAGTAGATGTAATCATTTTGATTCCCCAACTTTTGCAAAAGTCAGTAGTTCTCTTGCTTATAAACTGAGAACCATTGTCACAGATTATCTCGGCTGGTACTCCGAATCTGGTCAGGATATTCCTCTTTATGAAGGATACTACTTCTTGATCTCTCACTTGAACAAATGCTTCTGCTTCAACCCACTTAGAGAAATAATCCGTCATTGCTAGCATAAAGACTTTTCCTCCTGGAGCTTTTGGTAGCTTTCCCACTATATCCATACCCCACTTCATAAATGGCCAAGGGGAAACAATAGGATATAATGGTTCAGCAGGTTGATGCAGTATGTTACTATGTCTTTGACATGCGTCACATCTTCGAGCATATTCTGCGGCATCTTTTCTCATTGTTGGCCAATAATATCCTGTCCTTAATACTTTTGAGAATAACGACCTGCCCCCAGTATGGTTGCCACAATCCCCTTCATGTATATCCTAAAGTACTTCTTTGGCTTCAGGATCCTCTAAGCACCTCAAATACGGTCCTGCAAGAGATTTCTTGTATAAAATATTATTTATAATAGTGAATCGTGATACCTTCATCCTAAATGCCTTAGGATTTTCATTTCCAGGGATGTGTCCTTCTTTGAGATATCTCATAATTGGAGCTGTCCAGGATTTAGGATCCTCTTCAGGATGCTCTGCTCCAGGATCCTGAATACCCGCTACTTCTTTATCCTGAGGATTCGTTGCAGGATATAAGACATGTAATATTGGTATTTGGGTCCCTTCAGGTATCCTGATCGATGATCCCAAATTTGCTAAGGCATCCGCTTTAGCATTTTCCTCCCTTGGTACCTGTTCAAGTATAAAAACATCGAAATATCCTGCTAATTTTTTGAGAATATCGAGATATTCGATTAATTTCTCACCCTTAACTGCATAGGATCCATTAAAATGGTTAGTAATTAACAAAGAGTCAACATATACTTGCAAATTTTTGATACTCATACTCTTAGCCAATTCTAATCCTGCAATTAAAGCTTCATATTCTGCCTCATTATTAGTAGCAGGAAATTCACACCTAATAGCCTGGGGTAATATGTCCCCCTGTGGCGATTTTAGTAGTATTCCTAATCCTACTCCTCTTACATTAGATGCACAATCAGTATATAATGTCCAGGATCCTGAGGATTCTCCTAACTGTTGAACTTCTAGGTCTACCTCATCCTGAATATCACTACTGAAATCAGCCACAAAGTCAGCTAAAGCTTGGGACTTTATGGCATTTCTAGGTTCATATACTAAATCATAAGCACTTAACTTTACTGACCACTTGGCCATCCTGCCTGACATCTCTGGTTTCCTAAGCACATTTTTGACAGTATAATTTGTTTTAACATGTATCCTATGTGTCTCGAAATAATGTCTAAGCTTTGTCGATGCCATGACTAGAGCTAATATTAATTTTTCTAAATGAGAATACCTAGTTTCAGCATCTAACAAACTTTTACTAACATAATAAACAGGATATTGCTGACCTTCATGGTCTTTTATAAGAACGGCACTTACAGCATTCCCTGATACAGCAAGGTATAGGGATAGTGGTTCACCATTTTCAGGCTTCATCAATAAAGGTGCGGTTGAGAGATATCGTTTCAAATCCTGCAAGGCTGCTTCATGCTTCTCCCCCCATTCGAATCTTTTGTTCTTCTTCAGGATATCATAAAAATCTTTGCACTTCTCTGAGGATCTCGAGATAAACCTGTTTAAAGCTGCTACTCGGCCTGTCAATCTTTGTACGTCCTTCATATTTGAGGGTGATTTTATATCCAGGATAGCTTTGATCTGCTCTGGGCTTGCTTCTATCCCCCTTTTTGTCACCATATATCCAAGAAACTTTCCTGCCCCCACTCCGAAATGGCATTTAGCAGGATTCAGCTTCATGTTGTATCGATCCAGGATATCAAATGCTCCCTTGATATCCTGGAGGTGATCCTCAGCCTTTTTAGATTTCACCACCATATCATCGATATATACCTCCATGGTGTCCCCCAGTTTGTCTTTGAACATCATGTTTACCAATCTTTGGTATATTGCACCTGCATTTTTCAAACCAAAAGGCATAGTTGTATAACAATAAATACATGTTGGTGTCATGAAGGCAGTATCCTCCTGGTCAGAAGGCTCCATTTGGATCTGTTGAAATCCTGAGGATGCGTCCATGAAGGTCAGCATTTCATGCCCGGCAGTGGCATCTACCATTGCATCAATGTGGGGAAGAGGAAATGGGTCTTTAGGGCAAGCTTTGTTCAAGTCTGTGTAGTCCACACAAACTCTCCATTTCCCATTTTTCTTCTGTACTACCACCACGTTTGCTAGCCACCTCGGGAACTTAACCTCTCTGATCATCCTGGACTTTAATAATCTCTCAACTTCCTCCTGGATAATCGTGTTCCGCTCAGGAGCAAACTTCCTTCTTTTTTGCTGCACAGGCTTGAATGATTTATCAATTCCAAGCTTGTGAGTGATAATATCTTTGGATATGCCTGTCATATCCTCATGCTTCCATGCAAACGTTGACATCCTGCATTTCAAAAAGTTAATTAATTGTTCTTCAATATCCTGAGGGATATTGGTCCCTACGAGCACCGAAATATCGGGATTATCCTGGTCCAGGATAATTTTCTTCACATCCTGCTCCGGATCCTCCACGATATCCTGGGCCCGCGTCTTTAATTGCTATGCTGCACTAGGTTTGGTTGAGGATTTCATCGAAGATAAGTAGCATTCTTTCGCCTCCTGCTGATCACTATCGACTTTGACAACTCCCCAAGGTGTAGGTATCTTGATGCATTGGTGATATGTTGATGGCACAGCCTTCATATCGTGAATCCACGGTCTTCCCAGTATGATGTTGTAGCAGGAGAGAGAATCCATCACACAGAAACGTTGTATCGAGTTGACTCCTTCAACGTATACTGGCAACTTTATCTCTCCCACTGTGTTTCTAGCCTCTCCACTGAACCCAACAAGCACGGTAGACTTTGAAGTGATATCCATTGGAGATACATTCATTCTCTTCAGAGTTTCTAGTTGGATTATGTTGACGGAGCTGCCATTATCAACTAATATCCTGCGTACAAAATGGTTAGCCACATATAACGTTATTACCAGAGCATCATGGTGTGGATCCTGGACAGTATCCCTATCATCAGCATCAAAAGTGATCACTTTGTCAGTTGTGAGGGTAGTCATCCTGACAGGTTTGTCTCCCCTTTCGGCCTTAGCTTCTTTTGCATGTCTCTTTGCTGCCGAATACGAAGTTCCACAAATGTCGGATCCTCCCGAAATGAAGTTGATTATTTTGGCATCCGCAGGAGGTGATGCTGCTCGTTCAGGATCCTTCTCAGGATCCTGACCCTTATTCTTCTTTCTTCCTAAGAGATCTTTCAGATATCCCTTGCTTAGAAGATAGCTTATTTCTTTCCTTAGAGCAATGCAATCCTCAGTTACATGTCCGAAATCTTCGTGGAAAGCACACCATTTTGACTTATCTTTCTAGTCAGCCTTTTGTTGATTCTTTCGAGGCCACCTAGCCTTGTCTCCTAGACCCTGCATGGCATACATCAATTCAGGAATGTTAACAGAAAAGCAATATTCAGACAACTCAGGATACTCTTCAGGATCCTCATCTTCGACAGCATTCACTCTCTTGTTTTCATTTCTACCATATGGCTTAGGCCGATATGACTTGAATGAGGATTCTGACTTCCTGTTAGTTGACTCATAAGTGTTAGATGAGTTCATCCTTTCTTGCATCTTCCTGTCATCTTCCAGACGGATATATCTCAAAGCCCTGTTACGAGCTTCGTCGAGATTCCTGCAGGGATTCATTACAAGATCCTGATAAAACTGAGAATCCTTTTGTAATCCCATCTTAAAAGCTTGCACAGCTGTTGCAACATCAAGATGTGGGATATCCAAGGATTCTCGACTGAATTTGTTCACATAATCCCTCAAGGATTCCTGAGGCCCTTGAATTATCCTGTAAAGATCACTGGTTAGTTTCTCAAAACTCCGACTACAAGAAAATTGACTGTTAAATAAATTAACCAAATGAGCAAACGAAGTAATTGAGTGAGGAGGAACGTTTAACAGCCATTTTAAGGCTGATCCTATTAGAGTAGAACCAAATCCCTTGCACAAGCATGCTTCCTTGAGCTCCGGAGGGATAGGGATAATCTCCATTCTTTCCCTATACTGAGCAATATGCTCTTCAGGATCCGTAGTCCCATCATAAAGCTTCATGTTGGGGGTTTGGAATCTCTTTGGGATCTCAGCATCACAGATAGGATATGCAAAACGAGATATCTTGTGGCTGTCTTGGGACACTTCCGGGATCGGCTGGACCACCCCAGGTACACTAGATATCATGTCCTTCAACTTCTGAAGTTCCCTAGTAAGTGCTGATGTTACACCTGTATCCTGCAAAGATCCACTATTGTTAGTAGCATGAGTATTATTATTATTTGACACGTTACCCGTTGGAGGATTTTGCCCATATCCTGAAGCATATCCTGAGCTCCTCATGGTTGACATCCTGACCGAGGAGGGTATTTCAGGAGTCTAATTCTGAGGAAGGCTGGGCACAATATTCCCCCTGTTATCCTCAGTATACACAGCTGAACTAAAGTTCAACGTTCTGGGATGTAATGGAGTGACATTATCCTCAGCAGATCTGCTCGAGCCAGACTTCAGGAGTTGTATTTCCCTAAAAAGCATTTGGTTTGTTTCCTGTTGCTGCCTCATTTGTTCCTGCACACTTCCAAATAAAGTGAGAATTTCATCATTAGAAGCTAGAACGGGAGCAGATTCCTGAACACTGCGAGTAGGGATAATATCCTGAGGTCGTGAAGAGGCTTGCATCCTTGGAGGAGGTGGTGGAAGCACCGAACCAGTAGTAGCAGAAGTCATAGCAGACACAGTAGAGGAACTCATGTTTGATCTTGAGGCCATTATGGACAATGTGGCAAAAAGTTTTGAAAATAGAAAGCCGATTAGCGATTTCACAAAAATTTTTAGTAAAAAGAGCACCACTTGCCCCACGGTGGGCGCCAAATTGTTTTGGTCAAAAATTACCTAAGCAATTAAGTGATCAAATTAGTTTTGTGAGGTAGTGTGCTAAAAATATGTGTAAAAATGTATTGGTTTATTAGTTTGCAAAAACAGTTATCAGGATACGGCTCAGGATAATGAGCTGTATCTGTGATCAAACAATGAGCGAAAATGTAAAGGTAGACACGAGATGTACGAGGAAAGCCCTTGATCAATCTAGATCGCCGGCATAAAACCTCGGGAGCTGACAATCGCAGCTGCCTTGTTCTTCTATTGCTTCAAATATCAGGATACAGTGCAGGATGTGGTGCGGATCGACTATGTGTTACAATGAAATTTGAATACAAGTGTGGTGTTTGCAATGAACTCGAGAGTGAAAGTGTTCGAGAGTGTAAGTGTAAATTGTGTGCCTTAAACTGATCCGCCCCCATCTATTTATAGTAAAGATAATGTAACAAACTATCCTAAACTTCCGGGATCCACCGAATATTCCTTAATCGAACGTTGTAGACCTGGTCTTTCGGGTTCAACGTCTCTCCTTCAACAAACACGTCCGAGTCTTGAGGAGAAGAAGTCCACTTGACCGTTAGCAAGTCTCAGCCTTTATCCTGCACGTGGTTAATTCAATAAACCTCAGGATATCGCCCAAGATGTTAGCAATATCCTCTTCCAGCATCCTGGTCACAAATAAACAAATAAAGGCATGATATTGGTCAGGATATGTATGCTTAGAAAATAAGCCATAACAATAGTCAAAGGTAAAATAGTCAACAGTACAGAATTGTGTTTCACACCTGAATAGTTCCTCTCCTTGTGAAGATGAATGATATCTTGAGAATACATCCCCGAATCTCACATATGAGAGTCCCATTAAAGCTCTATCAACAATAACTAAATAAAAAAATGCACAAGTTTATTAAATAACTAACAAAATAATCTATAGAACATAATCTATAAGAGAAACCTTTCAATACAATTCCATAAAGCTTGAGAAAATGCTGCTGCCACTTCTTCAGAATCCCCAGGTGCTAACCACAATCCAGATGCAAAAACTGCAACACATTATAAACATGATCACTGATTAGTGGTTGAAAACCCTAGAAATAATGAATTGAGCTATTAATGGCAAAAATTGTACCAAATTGAGGATGAAATTGATCGGTTTGAAGTGGAAGAAGAGAGAGAGAGAGAGGAAGCTATGAAGAAGAGAGGAAGCGATGAAGAAGAGAGAGGTTGAAATTATGGTTTGAAATTTGAAAATGGAGCCAGAATTATATTTGAGAGAAAGAGGGATTGAATTTGAATTTTGAAAATGGCTCTAAGATAGATAAGATAAATTGAGATTTAAAATGATTTAAAAAAAAATCGGATTTATGAGATCAGCGGAATGACATCAGCCGAATCTATGTGGCATCCTAGGTGGCGTACCTAATATGCTGACACGTAAGCAAAGTGAGGTCATGCTCTAAGCTTCTTTTATAGATAGTATAGATTATTGGTTACGGATGAACGTGGTTACCAGTATTGTATCGAACCAGTATCGGTACAACACAGTACCGGTATTTGAAGATGAAAATCGGTATTTTACCGCTACCGTATTGAAAATACCAAAAACTAGGTACCGGTACTTATACCAAAAAAATGGATACAGGAAATTCGATACCGGTACCTAATCCCAAATACTCATCCTAATTCGTATAATAAAAAAATTAAGATTATATCACATATTATAGAAATTGTAAAGCATTCTCTACAAACATATATGAACTTAGAAATTGTAAAGCATTCTCTACAAACTTATATGAAATTAAGATGGGGAAAACAAGTGGGGTTAAGAATTTGGGTTGGCCGCAACAATATTCTATGTATATTCTATACCAGATAAAGTTTGAAGACATGACCTACTACGCTACTACTAACTTAGACCTGACCAAGTAACCATTAGAACTACGTAAACTGTCGAATTTAATAACAGTAATAATATTTTAAGTTTCATTTTCTTTTTTGAGAACTTGCCGCGTAACAAGAATAAACATTATTGTTAGAAGGAAAAAAAACACTATTTGATGGAAACGGTAAAACATAACTTATGACCATCCCTTAGGTTTTCTTCTTTGGTTACTCTAGAAAAACGATGACGTTTGCACTAATTCCTACTTCAACATTTTTTTGTTTGTATTAATTAGGGGTGTAAACAACACCAGTTAAGGCCCTTCAAAAAAAATAGATGAGTTAAGCCCGGGCTCAAATAAGCTCGAGCTCGGCTTGTTTCGAGCTTTATTTTTTAAAGCTACAGCTTGGCTCATGAGAAAATGTTAATGCTCAATCTTAAGTGAAGAATGGTATGGTTCAATTGCCTTTCTCTTTCATTGAAAACTCAATATAAATACAAGAATACAATCCATGATGATATGTGAAAAGAGAGTTATCACATCGACTTTGTTTAAAACCCAAGGATGTAACGAAGTCGGTAAATCGTTGGTACCACGCCCTCGGTGCTTGTTTAAGCCCATAAAGTGACTTTTTAAGAAGACACACATGATCGGGATAGTCGCGGTCTCGAAATCCCATCGGTTGATACATGTACACAGTCTCGGTTAGATTGCCATGTAAGAACGCGTTAGTAACATCCAATTGGTGAATAGACCAAGACTGTGTTAAGGCCAATGTTAAAATCGTTCGAATCGTAGCCGGTTTGACCACCGGACTAAAGGTTTCCCCACAATCAACACCCACCTCCTGATTTCTACCATCACACACAAGGCGTGCCTTGTACCGCTCGAGAGTACCATCGGACCTGTATTTGTGGCGAAAGAGCCACATGCTACGAATAATATGCATGTCAGGATGTCTCGGGACAAGCTCCCAAGTCTTGTTTTTAATTAAGGCATTAAACTCAGTATGCATGGCATTAAACCATTCCGGGTTAGACAAGGCCTCTTTGGGGTTTTTGGGTATAGGTACGATGCTAGATGTGGAAAGATTGAAGATTTGTTTGGGTTTGTGGATCCCGGACATAGCATGGGTATGTATCGTACGAGTGGGGGGTGGGGGAGGTGAGTTCGGAGGAAGTGAGATGGGTTCGGGTGATGAGGTGGTCGGTTGGGTGTGGGGAGGTGAGGTGGCAGAGGTCTGAGATGTGGGGGACAACGGATCGGGATGGGTCAGTGTGGTCGGCTGGGCTGGGGATTGGGTCGTAGGGGAGGTAGGCAATGGGGAGGGGTTTGTGTGGGATTGGGCTGTTGGGTAGGGGTTTGTGTTGGAGTGGGCTGGATATATGTGGGCCGGAGAGGAGTGGGTAGTGGACTGAGAAGTGGAGGATGATGTATTATTAGGTAATGGATCAGGGGGATCGGGTGGATTATTAGGTAAGGTGGAAGAGGTGACTTGGAAATATGGATGAATGTGGTCATCGAGAAAGTGATATGTTGTGGGTGTTGGTTTGTGAGATTTATGGAATGGGAAAACGGTTTCATCAAAAAGCACATGACGATTAATAGTAATTTTTCGGGATGTTAGATCAAGACATTTGTATCCGCGGTGATTAGATGGGTAACCAAGAAACACACAAGGGTAGGAACGATAGGCGAGTTTGTGAATAGTCGTGTGAGGAATAAGGGGATAGCAAATGCACCCGAACACGCGAAGGTGTTCGTAAGTGGGAAGACAGTGATATAGGTGTTGGGTGGGGGTTTGAAAATTATGAATTTTAGTGGGTATAATATTTAAAAGGTAGGTAGCGGTTTCGAGAGCATGATGCCAAAAATTGGTTGGTGTGGACGAATGAGCCAGAAGGGTACGTATGAGGTTATTGATTGTTCGTATCTTTCGTTCGGCTTTACCATTTTGTGAGGACGTATGAGGACACGAAAAACGGAAGTGCATGCCTTGGTTATTGAAAAAAGTTTGAAATTGGTGATTGGCATACTCTCGTCCGTTATCACATTGGAATTGTTTGATTTTAGTGCCAAATTGGGTTTGAATAAAGGTATTAAATGTGGTGAACATAGTAAAAACATCGGATTTATGAGCAATGGGGTAGGTCTATAAAAAATTAGTATAATCATCCAAGAATAATACATAATAACGATGACCCCCGTTAGAAAGGATGGGGGATGTCCAAACATCACTATGAATGATATCAAAAGGCTTAAAGGTACTGGTATTAGATGCAACAAACGGAAGTCTAGTGTGTTTTCCAAAAATACAAGAAGTGCAAACATTATTATGTAAAGAACCACAAGAAAAAGAATCAGAAGTTTTTAAAGTTTGTAAAATTGTTGGGCCTGGATGACCAAGTCTTTGATGCCAAATGTCTTGAGATATAGCAGCATTAGTGAGATTTGTGATGTTGGACGGGCTGAGAGTGTAGAGATCCCCCGAGCTATTGCACCGTAGGATGGGTTTCCTGGTCCGGAGGTCCTTCACAGTAAAACCATATGGATCAAATTCAACAGACAATTGATTATCAGTTGTAAAACGACGAACAGAGATAAGGTTTTTAACAAGGTTAGGGGCGTATAAGACATTATTGAGTTTAAAAGGTGGGAAAGGAGGGGAGAGGGTGATGTTGCCTTGTCCGTGGACCGGAATGGTTGTGCCATTGCCAATAATAATGTTGCGAATAATGCCAGAATTAAAAATAGATTGGAACTTATCAAATTGAGGAGACATTGTACCTGTCGCACCGGTGTCCATGGTCCAGGATGAGTCATTGTTGTGAAGAGCCAAGTTGTAGAGTGCTTGAGCAATGTCGGTTGGAGAATAGCCAGTCATGTAGTTCTGGGCCGCAGATTGATCGGTTGGCTTTGGGCCTAAAATTCCTTGGGCTGAGTTCGGCTGTGGTGAAGGAGTCACATGGGACGGGCCAGGATGAGAAGGGTATGGGCAAGGAGGGGGAGCCCATTGGGCCTAAGACTGTGGCGACTGTGAAGATGGGTAACCGGTCGAAGATAGGTAACCGGCCCATGGAGGAGGCGGCTAAAAGTGATTCGGATAATAGTTGGGCTGTTGGTTGCGTCCACGGCCAAAAGATGATCGACCGCGGCCGCGACCCCGTTCGGACGGGTTATCAAATCGGTTGTGATTGCGGGTGTCAGTTTGAGCGCGATTCGATTGGTCCGTGGAGGTGTGAAGAGCGGTTCCAGCCGACTGAGCCGACAACTTAGCTTGAGCGTTTTTCCTTTCTTCAACTTGGCAAAGACGAGATCTTGTGTTGTAAAGATCCGGAAGCGGTTGCGTCTGCTGAAGGATGAGTGAGATGTTCTCGTACTGATCTGTCAACCCAGTGAGTATTTGTAGAACAAGCTGGCTCTCGGAGACAGTCGATCCGAGACTGATAAGTTGGTCATAAAGCAATTTCATGTGTTGGCAATATTCAGTCATGGTAGAGAATTGCTCAAGACGGGTGTTAAAAAATTTGTTCTGAATTGTTATGGTGTGAGCCGCTTGATTGTCGAGGAAGAGATTCTTGAGTCGACTCCAAGTGTCGTATGCAGTGGTATTAGTGATCATGATCGTGTGCATGAGATCCTGAGAGATGGTAGCGTAGATCCATTGCAAGACAATGGAGTCTATGCGTTCCGATGACTCAAGATAGGCATGTTTGGCTGTTTGTTCTTTATCCTTATCTTTGTCCGTTTCGGTAGAAGGAGAAGAAGAAGATGCGGCAATGACACGGGGTTTCAAGTGATCGAACACATCATAGGCTTTGTAGTGGAGAACGAAAAGTTCTGCCCATGTGTTGTAGTGTTCGGTTTGGCTGTCAAGAATCAAAGGAATAAGATTCTTGATGTTATTGACGGTGACCGCCGGATGAATGGGTGTATGAGACATGGTCGGCCGATGACAGAGAGACCGATTGAAGGAAGAAGACGGCGAGAGAAGGAGAGGGGGGCGGGGGCGAAAAAAATAGGGTTAGGCTCTTGATACCATGAAGAATTGTATGGTTCAATTGCCTTTCTCTTTCATTCAAAACTCAATATAAATACAAGAATACAATCCCTTATTTAAGGGAACAAATAAATACAAAGATTATATCTAAATATACATAAACGGTATTCCATTATTAGGCCACTCGGGGCGGTAGCGTGATACTCGTTCATCACGCGTTGAAGTGCAACGCTACACCGCCGCCACTAGATGTTTCACGCGTTATAAATAAAACGCGTTACACCCACAACGCGTTAAACATTTGAAAAATCCGACCGTTTGAACCATTTTGACCGTTTTAAAACGGTAACAATCAATAAAAAAAATATCCATTTTATCTATATATATATCTACATTTTAACCATTTTTCACACACCAAACTATATCTTTTAAACCATTTTAAACCCATTTCACAAATTTTATATCTTTCTCAAATGGAATTCCCTACCGATTCGACGTTTCCGATGTCTAGCGACAGCGATACCGAGTCGTCTTCCGACAACGAGACGCTAAAGTATTTTGTGTCGGTGTATAACGAGCTTGATGCCGAGTCGTCCCGCCCAAAGAAGAAGATGGTCGACCGTGATCGTATACGTGCCAAAGAAGTTTTGATGAACGATTATTTTGTGGAAAACCCGCTATACAATGCCGAAACGTTTAGAGATCGGTTTCGTTTACCCAAAGAATTATTTTTAAAGATTGTTGGAGACATCGAAGCAAGCGAGGAATGGTTTCAAGAAGGTTACGATGCGAGGGGCAAACCAAGTTTCACGACGATACAAAAATGCACGTTCGCCATTCGCCAACTAGCGACAGGTAACCCACCCGATCAATATGATGAATACCTAGCTATGTCTGAAAGAACTTCACGTGAATGTTTGCAATTTTTTTGCAACGCGGTCATTAAGTTGTATGCTAACGAGTTTTTACGTAAACCGACGAGCCACGACATCTCACGTATTTACGCCGCACACGAGGCTAGATGGCATTTTCCCGGGATGCTCGGTAGCATCGATTGTACACATATCGAGTGGAAAAATTGTCCAAGAGAGTTGCGATGGGCGTATGTGAGGGGAGACATCAAAAGACCAACCATCATACTAGAAGCGGTGGCGTCGAATGATTTATGGATTTGGCATTCGTATTTCGGTGTTCCAGGTTCAAACAACGACATCAATGTGTTGCACACGTCGCCGTTGTTCCAAAGCGTAACGGATGGTACCGCACCTTCCTCTCCTTTCTATGTTAACGGTCGACATTACAGACGAGGCTTTTATCTTGTGGATGGTATCTACCCGTCTTGGTCTGTTTTTGTGAAAGCTCCCTCATTTCCTGTCGAGGCTAAAGAAAAGGCGTTCAAAAAATTGCAAGAATCGGCAAGAAAAGATGTTGAGAGGGCATTTGGTGTTTTAAAGGGTAGATGGGGTATACTACACCGACCGGTTCGTTCGATGACCAAGAAATCAATTCATAGCATAGTGTATGCATGTATCATATTGCACAATATGCTGATCAAACACGACGGGCGTGCAATATCCCCGGATTGGGTGCCGGATCCTCCTACGCAAGTTCAAGTTCCACAAGATATCCATTTACAATTGGGTAACGAAGAAACTCACTTTCGTTTGAGATTCGATTTAATCGAACTAGTAGGTTCTCTAGGTTTGGAGTTTTCGGATTCGGACGAGGAGTAGGTTTTTTTTTAAATTGTATGTTTCTAGTATGTTAAATTGAAGTAGTATGTTTTAAATTTAATGAAATTTTTAATTTTAGTGTTTTATTGTTAATTTCTAATTTTAAAATGAAAATTAAAAATAAATGGGAGTGATAGAATTCCATCACTAGTGATTCCACCCCTCCTACATTTCTATCACTAGTGATGGAAATTTGGTTGATGACATGGCATAATTTTATTGGACATTGAGAGTGATAGATTCTATCACTAGTGAACCACCCCTAGTCCCCTTAAGTTCAAGCTTGGCTTGGTTATTAATTTTTAATTTAGATTATATACATATATCTAAACTATATAATAAAAAAACCAATAAAATGACACTTGTCATTATTTTAGACCATCAACTATTACTTAATTGTAGATAATAATTATTTAATTTACATTATTAAATTTAATATATTTGTTTTAAACATTTAAGAAATTACGGATAAAGTTCCATAAATTATTATATAATATAATATTAACGTTAGACAAGTTTTATACAGTGTTGCAAAAATCGCGACTAGTCGGCGATTAATCGGCGACTAGTCGCTAGTCGGACCTCTACTGAGTAATTTTTCACTAATCAGTGAAAAAATCGCTAGTCGGCCTAATCGGCCCTAATCGGCCCTAGTCGGCCCTAATCGCGACTAGTCGGTCGGGAAAATCGGAAAAAATCGGGAAAAAACCAAAAAAATCGGAAAAAAATCGGAAAAAATCGGAAAAAACACATATTCCGGCCAAAACCCCCCAGATTCCGGTCAAAACTTCTCCACTTAAAAAAATTACGTATAAAAATATATGTATATATGTATAAAAACTTAAAATTATACATAAAAAGTCCGATCCGATTAATCCCGAGTAATCCCAAGTAGTCGCTAGTCCCTACCTCACCGACCCGCTAGCGACTTGCGAGTTCTCCAACCTTGGTTTTATATGTATAAACTATCAACACGTGAACCAATTTCGTTTAACATGATTATCATGATTGGTCAAATTATTCTTTGAAAGACAAACCCTTTTATTTTTAATTTGTTTTTGAGTATGTGAAATTTTTTTCGGGTACGATTTAATAAAAAATATCGAGCATTTTCATTACGAGGGTGGAGGGAACAATTTTCTTATTTATATTAGTTAGAAATTATATCTTAATAATTGAAACAAATCGAGCATTTTCATAACGAGGGTGTAGGGAATGATTTTCTTGTTTAACAAATAATTTATTTATTTAATATATTTAAAATACAAGAAATTAATAACTACATTTATCATACTAATAAATTTATTAAAAAACAACCATCCTTTAAAGATGAAACTCAAGTCCATATAATTAAATTTTAAAGTTATATAACTTAATAATTACTGATAATTTATACTTATCTAATTAATTTAAATATTATTTTGTAGCTATAAGTTTATCTAATTTGTTAAATGTTATCTGCCTAATCTAAACATTTCAACAATATTTTCAGAACTAATAAATTAAGACCACTGTTATTTAAATAAAACTTGGGTTCATGTCGTGAGAAAGTCGATGATACAGTTTGTCTTCCAATCGATGGTTCAAATGCTTACATATTTATAAACTTGACAAACATCACAAGTCTTGATCATACATAAAACAAAATTTTATTTGGATATCATAAAAGTGTCTTAAAAATATCGTTTTATAATTGTTAAATCTTCGTTATTAACTATTTGATATTTTATTTACTTAACCCGTGTAACACACGGGGTTATAACCTAGTAATCATTTTATATATATACTAATTATAATTTATATATAAGATAAGATATATAATTTAGTTCTGATCATAAATTTCTACATAGGTATCATTATAATTATTAAATAAAGTATATATTAATTATATGTTATATAAATAATAAGCCCGGTTAGACTTGTAAGCAAGCTCAAGCTCGAGAAGTGAGGGTTTAAATCTCGCTTATTAAACAAACTTATTTTTAGGCTTAAATTCATTTAAGATATTTAAGATGAGCTTAATTCAAACTCTTTACAAGTTGATTTCAAGAAACTCACGAGTATTCGCTCAATCGCTAGTTTAGATACTTTTAATAGAAAAAAAGAAGGTACACAAGATAGCAATCAAGTTATTGTATTAATAACTTATTAGCAATTTCAAATAATTTTTTTTCTTAAAAACTAAAACAAATAACAATTTCAATCCGTTAAATTCTCTCTCCCTCTCTCTTTTAAATTGAAAAGTGTTTAATTAAACAAACTAGTGGGTTAAATTAAATCCACATGTTGAGGCGAGAATCTTAATATTTGTAAGCTTTGCTTTCTAACGACTAAAAAAAGTATTTATAACGATTTTATTATATAAAATGTGTATGATTTTAACACAAAAAATAAAGTTATGTTTTACATCGATCAAAAACCATAAAAATAAATACCGATCCTCCTTCTGATTACACCGACATTGGTATTGATGTTGTTCGACAGCTCGGTTTGTCACCGTACCCGTATTTTGAATACAACTCAATTTACAATTTATATCAGCATGTCAGGGGGAAAATTAAACGCGGGCCACGTATTTAGTGGGTGAAACCCGATGAGGATGTTTAAATTTGGAGTAAACTGCAATTTTACCCCTGAATTAGAGCCAATTGGCACTCTGACCCCCTCCCAGGGAACTTTCGCACTCTGACCCCCCAACTAATGAGAAACCATGCAATATCACCCTTTGCCGTCAAAGAACTTAACAGTTGTGTTAAATGGTATGTTAAATGACTATATTATCTTTTCTTATTACCCCATATGTTTTGTTCTACTATGCAATATTACCCTCCGGTGTTAAATGACTATATTACCCTTTCTTATTAACCCTATGGTTTCTTGTAAGAAAACGTATTAACCCCCCCCCCCCCCCTCTATCTTCCCCACTTACCAGTTACCAATCACGACCCACCCCACCCTCTCTCTTTTAATGCAGATCTTGTTTCAGTTCTCGCAATTGGAACGTTCCACACCTGCAAAGGTGGCACCCTCCGCTAATGTACACAACAAACAGCAGTGAGTACAAGTACAAATTCTGGACAAAATGAATTTATTATACAGGTTTATTATATGGAAAATACCTCAACTTACTTCATTGTTTGTGAAAGTCTTCCTAAGGCTGGACGGTATGGGGACCGTCCAGCTCCGTCGCCGTCCCCCTCTCCATGCCCCCCCCCCCCCCCCCCCCCGCGTCTTGATCCAGTCATCGTCCTCTCCGTCGAGTTTCAAACGTTCAGGACGATCCAAATGGTGGGCCCTGATGTGTGTAAAATGCAACATATAAATTACATCAAATGAGGCATAAAACTAACCCTTTTTAAGTACTAATGTTGGAAAAAGAGTGTTTTTGTCTTCCTTTTGTATTTTCAGGATTAAATGAGCTCAAATTCACAAAAGAAGCAAAAAGACAGCTAAATCTAACATAAATACAAGAAAAGGAATATAAGTGGACTGCCCGACCCCTCAACGACATCTTCCCAAGCAAAATAGAGAAGGCAGAAGACTGAACACGCCCCGTGCTCAGCCAGCACGGGGCCGTGCCCAAGAAGCAGCAGAAAAAACAAACCTATAGAAGCTTCTATTGCCCACCACGGGCCGTGTCCAGTGAACACGGGGGCGTGGCGAAAGTACAGGAGGCGCATTAATTGTAATTGCGAATTACAATTAATGAAGAGAGAGAGTGTCAGACAGGCACGGGGGCGTGTCCAGCGGACACGGGGCCGTGCCCAGCCTTCTGTTCAGCCTATAAATTTGGTTTCATTTCAACTCATCCCTTGGCACACCACCTCTCTCACACTTCACCCACCACCCACCACCACCATAACACCATCATCCACCACCATCATCCATTGTCCATCGTAGAGTGTGTGAGTCGTCTCGGGATCCAAGATTGATCGTAAGAGTTCTTGACAATCAAGGCCATGTTTGCCTAAGTCTCTTACATCACTTGGTGAAGACAAAGTGTCTAGTATAATACTTTTTATTTCTAATCTTTTGCACTTTTTATTTGGTTTTGTATTAATGACTTTAATAACTAGTTACTTATGTTGAAGGTGATCTTTCCTTATCGTTTGTCCGTGGTGTCTTGGCATTATTTTACTGTCTATATAAAATAAAAGATTTTCACCATTCATATCTCCACGGTCTATATGGAGGTATGTTGGCTACCTGGTCGGGGGTTAAGGGAACGGTTTGGTAAAGGTCTTGCCATTGTTCAGCGTTTAGAGGTCCTGCAATGGACCTGGGTCAAATTTAGTAGGATCTCCTTCAATGCTTCAAGGTATTGGATGGCGGGGGTCCCAACTCTTTGATCCCCTCATAAGTTAACTACTATTAATACTATAACCCGGCTATTTAGGACTGTATCCCTGCTGACTCGGACTACTTAGTCGAGGGTAACGTCACCGCCAAAAGCGGGGCCTACCATAATTTGCATTAATAACTTAATTAATTATCTTCCAATAATCCACCCTTTTAGGATTGTATCCTTGCTGACTCAAACTACTGGGGTGAGGGTAACGTCACCTTCAAAAGAGGGGTCTACTACAATAACTAAGATAATCTCTTAATTATGTGCAAAAGTGCGGAAATAATCAAAGGTTATACTAGATACGAGTCGGAACCAAGTGATTCATCTTGTCTATCTGTTTTTCTTTTATTTTTATTTTCAGCATTTTAGTTAGTTTTTATTTTTCTTAGTTTAAAAACATTTTTCTAAACTTTTTATTTTGATTAGACGTTGAGGATAAACCGGTACTAAAAGCTCTTGTGTCCTTGGACGACCTCGGTATCTTACCAACACTATACTACGCTCACGATGGGTGCACTTGCCCATATGTGTGTCTAGTGTTAGTAAATATCGTGTTTTATAAATTTAAAACTTGGCTAAAATAAGTGTTAAAGGGGCTTAAAATATACACCTAATATATATAACACTCGACTACGCATCAGCCCCTTTTTATCAAGTTGTAACAGATGTGAACAAGTCTTCTGATTATCATCATCGGGATTTCCGAACGCCGCCATGATCGGAGTTCCCGGAGCCGCCGTGACGCCGCCATGATCGGAGATCTGGATCGGAGAAGGTAGACCTGGTGGAGGATTTGGGGGTTTTGAGATGTGAGGGTGAAAAATAAAAATGGAGGATTTGGGGGTTTTGAAATGGAGAAGGTAGATCTGGTGGAGGATAATAGGGTATTGGGATATTCATTAATTTTTTTAAACTTAAAATGGATGATTTAAAAAATAAAGAAAGTGGAAGATTAAAAAAAAAGACATAAAAGTGGTGGGGAGGACTATGACTAGGACCATCCTCCCATGCCCTCTAGTTTTGGAGGATGGATCATCCTTAGGAGGACTATGACGTGGCGCCTACGTGGCGGATCATCCTCCAAGGATGGTCCATCACCATACCCACTAGCCTAAGTTTTTGTACCAAAGAAATAGAAAAGTTCAAGAATCAGTTTATTTTGTTCTGTTCTTAATTATGTTTCAAGAATCATTATAGAACACCAAGTGAAGAAAAATATTGAATATCATCAAAGACAAAAAAAATACTATACTCGAAAACAAAAATCTAATTGGCCAAGATATACTCTGTTATTCTAAATCAACCTTCCACATTCCATTCTGCAAACCACCACCAGTGTGCTGATAACTTGCTCAACCCCTCCATTTCTTCTTCTTCTTCTTCACCTTCATCATCCCAATATTCTTTAAACAAACGTACCAGTATAATCCCCACTCATCACATCAGAAGCTATTATTGACGAGGGTAAAACATAAAAAGTCTACCAAAGTGCCTCAGTTGACCATTTACAGAAAATCAAACTTGCTGAAGTTTTAGGGCACCGAAAATACAATTTCAATAGAGTTTGCAGAAAAATGAAAGTAAGAATCAAAGTTTAACCCTAAAATTACTAGCTTCAAGACTATTTGGCGGATGTAATGTAATCGAAATTTTCAAAATTGGAAACTAAGAGGGTGTTTGGGGTTTCTTTTTTTTTTTAGGAAAAAAGGACTTTTGAAGGGAAAAAAGGACTTTTGAGGGTGTTTGGCTTTCCTTTTGGAGGCAAAAGTCCATTGCAAAAGCCAAAAGTCAGGTTTTTCTGACTTATTTTTTCCAAAAGTACTTTTGGAAAAGTTGAAAATAAGTTAAGCCAAACATGCCCTAAGTTACCTTAAGAACAGAACACGAGCAGAGAGCGTTAATGGCAATTTCTAACGTCAAGACTATCTGACACAACGATGAAGAAGGTTATTAGTAGTGGTGGTATTTAAATGGGATTTACTTACACACAACGACACAGTAGCAGCATTTGATCGGAGATAAGAAAAGTTGATGTCGCCGAAGAAGAAACGGAGGAGCAGGGGGTAATAGGTGGGTGGGTGGGGGTGGGGGGGGGGTAAGATTGCAACGAGTGTGGTATATGTGGGGTGTTATGTTGTGTAAGATATAAAACTAGAGTGGAAAAGACCAATATACCCTTTGACCGTTAATAGCTTATGTTGACTTTAAATAGAATTTGACATCATGGGGTAATGTTGCATGGTTTCTCATTAGTTGAGGAGTCGGAGTGCGAAATTTCCCTGGGAGGGGTCAAAGTGCCAATTGGCTCTAAATAAACCCACGGGGTAAAATTGCAGTTTACTCTAAAATTTGTAAGGCTAGGTTTCGACTACTACTACAAAAAAAAAGTTTATTTACATACAAAAGTTGTATGGCGTAACCCAAAAAATAAAGTCGTGTTTTACATCGATCGAAACCATAAAAACGAGTATAGATATCAGTCTCGATAACACAAATACCGGTCCCGATGTTGTTCGGTCAGAACCGGCTCGGTTCGTCGTCGTACCACCATTTCAAATACAATTCCATTTTCAATAAAATTTATGTTGGAATGTCGAGAAAAAAAAATTAAACACAACCACGTATTTAGATTTATATAAAAACTTAACGAACAAAACCTATAAAAGAAAAATAAAACGATTGGGTTAAGCGTGTATATTCTTATTGCATAAGGATTAATTTATAACTTAAATATAAACATATTATTAAATACATAATCATATTACCTACATGTGATCTAAAATATGATAATTTTCATCTAGGTTGTTAAAACAAACTACTGATTACTCATGTCACATACCTTTTTGCATGTCTCATAAAGACATAAGATATAGATTTAGAAACATGTTAGAGAGTGTATGAGTTATTAAAAAAATAGTGTTGACCAAAATAAAGAGCCAAATCTTAAACCGTTTCATACCTACTAGTCCAAAATAAAGAGCCAAACCTTAGACCGTTTCATACATACTTGTCTCACTTACATTTGATTCAGAATCTTGAATGGCTGTCGTTCAAAAAAAAAAAAGAATCTTGAATGGCTGACCAAAATATATATAAAAAAACTTTGAAGCGTTCAGTTTGAACCATCTGACAAGGTGTACGGAAGTTTTATTTGAAGCGTTCATTTAGAATTAACACCCTTTGATGAATATAACTTTATTTTCTCGTTCAAACACGAAAGCAACATAACAAGTTTGATAAGCACACCACTAGATAGTCTAGATTGTACGGCACAACAGCATAATGGGTCATTCTTAGAAGATTTGCAAGCCTATAACTTTATTTTGCCAGCATTTTAAACCATTTGACGTTGTCATATTGCTAGTCGTGACTTAATTTTTTTTTTCCACATTTTTATGAAACCCTTCCATTCAAGAGATTCAGAGCGTAAAAGCACGGATGTGCACCTTAGAGGTTTCCTTGCAGTGGCGGAACTAGAACCTTAACTCAGGGGTATCCCAAAAAAAATTTCACCGTGCAATCATACAATATTAAAAAAAACGACAATAAATAAAGTAAAAAAATACCAAATAGATTTGTCCTCTTCTGTTTTTCAAAGCTTGAAATCGTTTTCGACCGCACAAACCATAACATTGTTCAAAAATTCCGGGCCCATTTGATTGCGTAAATCCGTCTTGACAAGCTTCAATTTCGAAAAACATCTTTCAACGGTTGCGGTTGCAACCGCTAAAAGCAAAGCTAGCTTCACTACCCGATAAACTGAAGGACAAGAACTATACGTTCCCGTTTCAACCATAACACTCGCAAGATCACTTATTACGTTCAAGTTTGCAAAATTATCATCGCTTATAGTGTGACGAAATGACTCAATATCACCCAAAAGAGTCCCTATTTCTTGTGTAGTAAAATAATCCGGGTACATCTTAGCAAACGCCAATATCTTCGATGGGACAAACTTAGAAAAACCGTTACAAGGATTTAAACACGACATATTTTTTTATCAAACTAGTTGTTAGCTCACTAAATCGATTTCCTAATTCTTGAATCCGCATGTCCAAAACCTCATTAAACATGTCAACTTCAATATGATGTCGATTTGTAATGACATTCTTTCGGTTTCTTGGATTACCAAAATTTTCCGTCATGTCCAGCATTGTAATGTTGTATTTTTTACAAAAGAAAGTCACTTTTTCCAACATCGGCTCAAACCCATTTTGCCTTAAAGCATTTAATGCTTGTTTTGTACCATTTATCAAATTGGCCGCTTCTATTAAATCTTTACCTTTTTGTTGAAGGTGTTTTGAAAGAACATTTGTGTGCTTAATATATCTCCCATTAGATGCATATAAAAAACAAACTCGAGTTTTTTAACATATAACATTATAACTGGGCTTCAATAACAATTGGTTGGCTTATTATTTACAATCTTCATTATTGAATGTAAGCACTTCATAACTGGTCTTTAATAACAATTGGTTGGGCTATATAAACTGATTCAGGCTTATTACAACTGAAATTTGGGCTTAAAATTTTTTAGGGGTGTCCTCATATTTGTTTAGGGGTGTCCTTTGAATAAAAAATCAAAAACCAAAATGAAATTTTACACTACCGGTACAAAGTTGAGCCGTAGCCCGTGCTACGGCCGGTATTACATTAGGTCCGCCTCTGCTTCCTTGCAACACTAAAAACACTTGTTAGGCTCTTAGAAGTGTGAGTGATGTATATACCGTATCGAGATACCCAATCATATATGGTGACATGGCATGTAGTCCCTCACGGCCTCACCCGTGTTACTTTTAATTACATGGTTGTCTCCAATTGATTAGGTTGTTATTGATGGAATTGTTGAGGAAGATGAAACAACTATTTTCTTTTTATGATTTATTGTCTGGGCAAGTGCTAATTTTCCCCGTCCATGACCAATCGACTCTTCATATTCGACGTTGCAAATTTTGAACTCGGATGGTATAGGTATACCAATCCAATTCCCAGCCTACTAATATGTTACATCTTCACTAGCCAATTACCTATTTTTTACTTCCATAACTACTATTATTAAGTATTAATTTTATTTATTTATCTATTTGTTTATTAGTTTTTACATGGGATTCTAATGCAATCATTTACTTTTGGGAAATTGGCTTGTAATAATCTCTAGTAGACGTTATTGGTTATCGACAGTCCCACTTTTGAATATTCCCCCTGCCAGTCCAACCTTTCACCTATTAAAATCAACTTCATCAAGATCATCAAAAACATATAATTTAACTTTGCCTTATGTTGAAGACACTTAGATGATTGAGGAACTAGATACATGCATTCGAATTTTGCCCTTAAACACACCCAATTTGCTGAATTTTGTGATTGTTGGAGGAGAAGGGTTCTCCTTCTCTCCTGCTTCTTTCCAGCGACACACAAACCCACAAACATTCACGCATAGGGGTGTTCAAAAAACTCGTGGCTCGCAGCTTGCTCAAAACTCGCTCGAAAAAAGCTCGAAGAAAGCTCGGCTCGAAATTGGCTCGGTTGTAAACGAGCCAGCTCGGCTCGGCTCGGTTTGTAAACAAGCCGAGCTCGAGCTTGGCCTGGCTCGGCTAGTTTGATCGTGAGCTGGCTAGATAAGGTTTACATCCATCATTTTTTTGTCCTACATCGCTTAGAAAACAAAAACTAAGGGAGTATATCCCCTATAAAAGAAGGTAAAGACAATGGAGAAAGTGAATTAACTATTTGTACTTGCATATTTAGCCATTGGTTAAATTAAATGGAAATTATGGCCCTTAGGCTATGAAGAAATTATTTTAAGGGCTTTTTAAGTAATAAATTTTGCGGTTCTTTGTTAGTTCGAGCTAGATCGAGCCGAGCCGAGCTAGCTCGAATTCTAATCGAACCGAGCTCGAGCCTCAAATCTCAGCTCGATTTGAAATTCGAGCTCGAGCCGAGCCAGCTCGAATCGAGTTCGAGCCGAGCTCGAGCTGGGTCTAGCTCAACTCGACTCGGCTCGTTTACAGCCCTAACTTTTATTTCTTTTATTTAATTATACAATTATACACTTTCAACCCCTATAGTTCCATTTGTTGTTATTTAAGCATAACTTTCATTCCTTTTATACTATTATCCTACCACTTAACTTAGTTAGTCAAATAAGGATATTATATTGCATACTAAAACATTTAAAGACACAATAAATCCACTATGCATTTTTGGGGTGTTACAAATACATACATAGTCAACTATTATTACGTAATTACGTAATCACTTAGTGTGGTTTCACATTCTACAATGAAATCACGTAATTGGTATTCGAAATCACGTAATTGTGTGCTTGGTATTCAAAATCACGTAATGAGTATTCAAAATCAAATATTTTTTAAGAAAACTACAGCAATAGGCTGCTCGAATTAAAGAGAATGAAATGCTCGTTAATACGGTGTATTTTTTTTTAAATATTAACGTATGAAAAAAGTTATAGCCGTTTGAAAATCAAGAGGGAAAGAGTTCAAGTGAGAAAGAACCAGATTACCCTTTCTCTATTTGTTTCTTCAGTTGTTTTAACTTTATAATTACGAAAATGTCAATGCCTAGTTTTAGGCCATTGATCTTGGTAAATCAATGGTTGAGTTTGTCTCCTACACTTCGTACAAGAATCCTCTATTGTACATGATCACTTATCTATAAAGCATAGCATGAAAGAGTTAAAGCACAATATGAAAAATAAACAGGAGCTAAAAACTGGCTTGTGAAAAAAAGGTGTGGAATGTATTTAGGATAAAAATTCCTACCTGGAATAATACATATAAACACCCAGGGTCGAACCCAAGATTGGAAGCCTTCATCTAATCAACGCGGAAACCACTAATCACTGCACTGGATAGTTATTTAATGATTATTTTGAACGGAAATTATATATAGTAATGGGGGTTGCGGAAAAGCAAAAAGAAAACATAAGAAAGCTAGTGGATTCTACGTGATATCCACTTATTGTTTCCATCATCCCCACTAACCAATCAATGACACTTATTGTCATTGTCAATTCGATTTGTTACGTATGGTAAGCGAAAGAGAAAAGCATGAAGATGAAAACCATAAAGTCGATATTTACTCAAAAGGATATCAAAACGTGTTTTACATTGATCGTAAACCTTAATAAAGATTATTGATGTCGTATCATTACTGATGCCGATGTTCGGTCAAAATCAATTCGACTTGTCACGGAACCGGTACGGTATAGGCACTCGTATAACTTAAGATACAAAAATATACTTTGTTTTTAACAAAATTTACACCGGAGTGTTGAGTAAAAAAATTAAACAGAGCTACGTATTTAGTTTTTATATTTTAACTTTAGGGTTTTTCAAAAAAAATTATGAGTTTGGTTTTTTTTTTTTTTTAATAATTTTGCCATAAAAAGTGACACAAGCTTAGTTTTTTATTAGTTTTTGTTTTGCGTTTTTTCCTGGATTTGATCGTCGTTCTGTTTCTACTTAGCACGGTGTTGACAGTCACATTTGTTCACTTAGTATTTTTCGTTCGGTTGCTATTTAGCACAGTGTTTGCTAGTCATATTTGGTCTATCAGGGTTTTTTTTTACCCGATCGACTTTTTAATATGTGTTAGTATAGATTCGACTTCGTCTACTTTTTACGTCACGTGAGTCACTTGGTGTTAAAAATTTGTATTTTTGTTTTACACTTCTCCCGGTTTTGGCTATGGTTCGGTTGCTACTTAACACGGTTTTACACCCTCCCTCTCTGCCCCGCACCGCTAGATGCTTAAGACCAGTTGTATGCTATATATTGTAGAAAAGAAAAAGGAAAGAAAATTTTCACTATTGAAACGGTCCTAGTGTTTTGATATATGTAAGGATTTGAAATATTGATAGTAACATATTTGTATTATGTGATAAATATAAACATATAATTTTCAAAGTTCAAATCGGTAGCATACATGCATAAAACAAACAATTATCACAAAGAAAACAAAAGTATTCTTTTGTTGAAAAGGGGTTGAAGTATCAAGTGGGTATGCTTGATTTGTGGATGTGTAAGAATTAACAAACTTGGATCATTTAGAAGCGAAGCTTTGAAAAAGATTGAGTTGACCACCAAGTCATGTGGCAGAGCTTGATTAATCACGTGGACCAACTATATGAAAAAGACTATAACATGAAGTTCCAAAATGAAAGTAGAGAATTTCCTGAACTCAAATTCAGTGGGAAAATGAAAGGTAGAGAATTTTGTTGTTTGTTGTTACTTGATGACGTGATGATTACATATTAATTTTGATATATCACAGTAGGTTCAGTATATTTCTGTGAGTTAGCTCAGGATAAGTGGTTGTAAGTAGAGAAGAGACAAAAAAATTATTGTTCATCTGTATATTTTGGTGACATTGTTCTCTGCATTTATATTTTAATGGGGGGCCTGCGCAATGCCACAGAAAACACAAAATTTGTAGTTTGTTGGGTTTTGAGTCTTCATCGCCATTAAAACCAAAATTATGGTTATTGGGATTTTAAAAACAATCACTTTCGTTATTGGTGGCCATTTGGTTCGGTTTTTTTCAGTTATCCGTCAAACCAAAACATTTGGCATGTGCTATTTTTTTTTTTTTTTTTTTGAACTTTTTGTTAAGAAATTGAAATCAAACCTAGATAAATATATTATAACTAATTGGGATAAATATTGTACTCATTTAATGAAAATAATATGATTTAACCTCAAATAAGAGTATTAAGTCTTTGTAGTAATATATATGGATAAATATTATAGTCATTTAATAAAAATAATATGATTTAACCTTAATAAAAAATGTATTAAGTCTTTGTAGCAATACATAGAGAGGAAGGAAGCCCACATTAAGTTTCTGAACCGATGTAGAATAACCTATTAAAATAAAACAAAATTGTTAAGGCAAGAATTGGAAAAAATAGGATAAACCATTTCTTCTATTAGAGCAATCCCTAATAAGGTGTATTTGAGTGTTTTTAAGGAGGGAGAAAGGTAAGACCAAAGGGATCATCCGTCACGTAGGCGCCAAGTAAGCAAAGGTGGAGGACCATCCCCTTAGGGACTACCCAAGGGTGTGGTGGATGGTCCTCCCCTATTTGTTTATTATTATTTTTTTTATTTAATTAATTAATTAAAACAAAGTAAATAAAAATAAAAAAAATTACATTTAAATAAAAACCTAAAGTTACATTTAAATAAAACCTAAAAAAACAACACACTTTAAAAAACCTAAAGTTACATTTAAATAAAAACTAAAAAAAAACACACTTAAAAAAAACCTAAAGTTACATTTAAAAAAACTACACTCCCCCACTCCATTTTTTTCTAATTTTTCCTTCATCATTTGTAAAATGGGACGGTCTTCCGGTTGATATTCGCTAAGGTCGGTGGTCGTTATTTTCCATTCCTCCAACTGCTGCGCTTCTTCTTGCCTCCTTTGCTCCTACTCGGCTTGTCGTTTCTTCACCTTTACCTTCTCGGTTTGCGTCTCGGTAAAGGTTTGGTTAAATGCTTTCAACTCGGCCATAATACCTTCCAACTTCGAACCACCACCACTTCCTGATGCGGCTTGTTTCCTTTTTTCAGCCGCTATCTTTTTACTTTTATCCCTTCCTGGGGGACGTTCTTCCTCTCCAATCGGCTCCTCGTCATACTCGGGCTCGTCGTTGATATTTATTTGGCAACGACCGGTTGAGCCTCCAGCACTATAACTTCCTGACTCAGAACCGTTTGGTTGCTCGTTTCGCGCTTGCAACCTCATTTGGAGTTGCCTTCCATTTTGGACGATCCTTTACAATTTGCCAAGCACGGACATGTGGGAAAGAAGTTTTATTGTCATTTTCGTATAAACGCAACGCTTCATTGAAAACATTTTCGTTGTTCCACTCACTCGGTTTGTTGGCGAGCGTTGTGTTATAAAACCCACAAAAGCGTTGGATCAACGTATTCATCTTGCGCCACTTGGAGCCGATAGAATCAATGGTTCTGTACTCGCCTTGTTTCATAATCGCGTGGAATATATCAAGGGTTTCTTGCCAAAACCCATCGATTTGTTGATTGTTACCTACAAGTTAGTAACAATAATAATAATATTTTGTTAGAAAAATATAGTGTACAAATAAATGTTAGTAACAATAATAATATTTTCTAACAAAAATATAATGTACAAATAATATTTAATAACAATAATAATATAATGTATAAAAATTAATTTTTACCGATTATAGGAGACGTTGACGAGCCAATATATGCCTTCGCCAGCGCCTCTTCCTCAATTTTTGACCATGGCCGTTGTTGTTGTTTGGCGGCTACGTCTTCTTTTTTACCCTTTCCCTTAGTATTTTTCTTTTTTGAAGGTTTAGGTTGCGTTTCTAGCACAACCTCTACGTCATCATCTTCTTCCTCGATTTGTGTTGGACGTGCTTGTGGCGGTGGTTGATATGGCATATTTAGCGGGTTTTGCATTAGCTGCTGCATTTGATATGGCATTTGGTTGAACGGAATGTTGGGTTGTTGCATAGGGTATTGGTTTCGTTGGTTGAAAGCGTTGGCCATTTGTTGGTAACCCGCAAAAGAGTTTTCCATGACGGGTGTGTAGCCGGGTGACGAAAACGGTAGTGAACTTGAGTTGGGATTATTTGGGTTGTAGGGATCCATAATTTTTTTTAAGGTTGGGAGAGATTTTTTTATAAAAATGGAGTGAAAAGTGGAAGTTTTTGGTCAAAAAAATGGGGTGAAAAGGGTTGAATATATAGTGGTGGGGGTGAAATTTTTTTTTTATAAAATACTATGTTACCGTTAGGGGCCCCACTTTTTCAAACAATTTGCTCCGTCTCCAACGTCTCGGAGAGGACGAAGGAGCCGTGACGGGCCCCAGGGGGCGGTGTGGGACGACCCACGACGAGGGGGACGGGCCGGTGACGAGGCCCATACCCTTTGGTCTAAGGTGGATGAGAGAACTTGTGAGGTGGATGAGAGAAGTTGTGGTGATGTATGTAGTGAAAAACATGTATTTAAGGAGAGAGAAAGGTGTTATGAGAGGGAGGGAGGAGAGAGAGTGTTGTTTTTAGGTGATGAGAATGGAGTAAGAGAGAGAATGTTTGTGATTGGTGGGGCAATGTCACCTTAACATCATAAAAACATCAAAAAAAAAAAAAAACACCCATATAGAACATAATTCAGTCACATTTTAATATCCAACTTGAATATAGAACATAATTCAGTCACATTTTAATATCCAACTTGAAATAAATGAATATATATGTGATGAATTCAAATAGATACATAATATCTAACTGAAAATAATTGAATATATGTAAAAAATACAATTAGATAGCATCTGTTTATAATAGGATTGCAATCAAGCCTGGTTAAACTTGTTTATTTTATCAAACTGAAAAGTCAAGCTCAAGTTCAACTCGTAAAATGGTTGAGCCAACTTATGGCTTGTTGAGCCAGGTTGTAAAAAATTAACTTTAAAAAACAACAAAATTGACAAAAGTAGCAAGCTACGAGGGTCAACCTTGCCATATAAAATGTTAATGGATCAATTTTGGACTATTTCTTTTAAGCCGAGGGGTTTTCTTATATAGGCAACATTTCCCACTCATTTTGATCTTAGGGTCGATGTGGGACTTGGGAATACGGGACATTAGAAGAAACCTTACCAACATACCTGATGGCTTATACCAATTGAGGATCACTATATTAGTTAAAGCCTTAAAGGGAATTCATGATTTATATCTTTGGAGTTATTTTGTTCTTGAAGATTCAAATCAAATATGTTTTTTTCTGGCCTTTTATGTAGTCAGTTTGTTAACACCTTGCTCATACATGATCGAGCTCTAACAATCCATTTAAAGTTTTATATATATATAGGAGAATGATCCGTTAGGAACCACCCTTTATTGCGAGAACCGCGAGAACCAGTGTGAACACGTGGCATTTTTGTAATTATAATATGTTTATGATAAAACACGCAAATTCCTTTTTTGTTACTGTTCTCTGTTTTAGGGTTTCAAGAGTTTCATCAGTTCACAGTTTTCACAAGTGGCAGAGACGCGTTCATGGTGGTTTCACGGCGGTGAAGAGGTGTTCACGGTGGTTTTCATGGCAGAGAGGTAGTCGCCGTTCACATATTTCACGGCGGTGGCAGTCGGCACAATGTTTACGGTGGTATATGGCATCTTTTGATTCATCATGTGTCGATCCTCATACAACTGATGATCCTCCTCATACAATGTTCCTCCTGTAAGCCTAATCGTGACATTCCTCCTACAATTGTTCCTCCTGTAACCCTAATCGTGCCATACTCCTCGATGATTCTGATCGTGTTGCCCTAATTACGAATGGAATACTCGATTACGAATCGATTAAGAATATATGATCTATGATTATGTTATTACTGCAACAATATCGATTATAATATGAATTTTTGTAGCCATAACCTCAATTATACGACGAATTTTGAAATGTCTGATGGTAAAATCCATATGACGAACGGTTTATGGTGTATTGTTATCGCTATGACGAAGACGCTATGACGAAGACGAACTACTGATGTAATCGAGACGAAGACGAACTACAGAGAACTGCTGATGCTTGAGAACTGAGAACTGCTGATGCAATTCGAGTGTCGGACGTGATTTTTGTATAAATACACCATCCTGCACATGTGCAGCACTTTACCATTACCCTATAACCATCACCAATAATCTACATCCTGCACATGTGCAGCACGTTACCATTACCCTATAATCATCACCAATAATATGTTTATCATTTATACAACATTCTTACACATAACATTTACCTTATTAAATATCATTTTTTACCATTTCTTTATTCACTTTTTAACATTCTTTCTATATTTTCAGAAACATTCATACACAATGAAGCTGCTACCATTGCTGCTGGAATTCCGTACCCCCCTAACGATGAAACCAATTCTTATTCCGATGATGATAATGATACTGATGAAGATACATATGATGATTCTGAAGACCCTGCATATATAAATGTACATGAACACCCCCTTAGACGTTTATCCAGACGTCATAATGCACCCAACCATCAAAAATTTGATTAAGTTCGTCATCAAAATATTGATCATTTTGTTTTATTATTCGTTTTACATTTAATCTGAACTGTTTACATTCAAGTTGCTCACCTACGCTGAACTCTTGTTTACATTTAATTTGAAACTTCTGCGTTCAATTCGATTATGTTGAATTACTGTTTACATTTAATTTAGTCTGTTTACATTCAATTTGACCTACACGTCTACGTTGAACTACTCGTTTACTTTGAACTACTCGATTAAACATCATTTAAACTATGTATTCCGATATTATGATTACAAATTCCGATGTTTATGATTGCACTTGCACTGTTTATGATTGCACTTGCAGGATGATACTTTTTTTTTCACTCACATTGTTATTGTTTCAACCAATGCACATCTGCATACATAAATATTTTAACTACATTTGATCCGTTTTCATTTACATATACATCGACATATGTAATGTGGTACCCCATACGTAATAGGGTACCACATACACTCCACATGATTATTGTTTCGAACAATGCACACGTGCATACATGTTTACTGTTTCACTACACATTGTTATTGTTTCTACCAATGCACATGTGCATACATGGATATTTTAACTACATATAATCCGTTTCATTTACATATACATATACATCAACATATGTAATGTGGTAACCTATACATAATAGGGTACCACATATGTAATATGATATGAACAAATATACAATATTTTAAATTATACACATATTCATTACTACAATGTTTATTGTTTTTTTATTAATACACAGGTGCATTACCAACATTAACACACTATCATACAACTTTTGTTTAACAACAAGTAAATATAACACCCTTATCATAAGGAATCACATAATCCGAACAACAATCGTTATTACACATATGCATCACCGGCATATACTATACTGATCAAAATATGACATCCTAAATTAACAAATGTAACCATTCGTAATACATTATACAATACCAATATCTATGTTATATCAAATTTGCACATGTGCAATACCAACATTACCTCTGCCAAACAACATAATACATCATATATTAACAAACATGATCATCCGTATTGCATGTCCACAAACTACCTACACATAACATTCGCTTTAGTTCACAACCTCACACCTTCTGCTATTCTTTACAATTTCTACGCATCTTCCAACACCCCTCCTGTTTCAATGCCTCTTCGTCTATCGTTTTCCGATAATTTTTCATCCGTCAACCTATTAATCAAATACGTCCTTGTTGTCAATCCATGAGCAGTTTGTTTTTTCCTGCATACATTACATATATTACATCAATTATTTCATGTATACACATGTGCATTAAACATATTACATACAATATGTACAATGCTTATGTTTTAAGGTAATAATGCACGTGTGCATATGCCGTAATACATCCATATTAACTTAATCTGAAAAAATATGCATATGTGCATAACTATGCACATCTGCATTAACATGATTGACCTTATTAACAGATTTGTTTCAATAAAAAAAAATTAACCCTTACCAAATCAAAATCCGTATTACCACCAATCATATTTAACATCAATTAGTAACAAAACTAGTATGACAAACTATGCACATGTGCATAACTTTTTTTTTTTTGAAATGCAAATGTTATTCACATAAGCCAACCTCCAAAACAGAGGCGGCCGAACCAACCACTACAGTAAAACGAAAGACAACAACTCAACACAATAACCTAAATACCGAAAACTAGCAGCTACCTTATATCGAACGTACACCATTTTTTCGCAACTCACGGACCAATTTTTGGACCGATTCTTATACCATAAAAAACTGACGGACTTAATATTACGGATAATCTATTCGGGGTTAACTTGAGTCTCCGAGAACCTTTTATTGTTCCTGGCTAACCATATACACCAAGTTGTCACGAACATAATGCCATGTAAAGCTTCTTTCACTTCTCTATCCAGATTGCAAAACTCGGAGGCAATTACGATATCTTTATCTTTAGCCGAAAACATAATAAAAGGACTCACCTTGCACCACTGACTGATGTGATACCGGACAGTTGACGCTACCCTGCACGAACAAAGAAGGTGTTCAGCTGTTTCATCGCCATCTTCACACAAACAACATTTCACGTCTCCGCCCTAACAGTTCCGATCCCAGAGTGCAGTCATCGTGAGAATACTATCTAAAACCGCCCTCCAAACAAAAATATTGCATTTTTTGGGACCCATTTCGACCATTTCACAACGTGCTTGCTGCTGAAATCGGAGCTGCTATACAGGAAGTTCTTGACAGCATTGACTGAAAAATCAGAGTCATTACCTCCCAACCATTCCCAACCATCTTTGCCATCGGACAAAGTGACATTATCGAGGAACCCAATTAACTCGTGCCATTCCAGTAATTATTCGGTAGAGCTTGGGCTTCTCAACAAATTCCAAACCCCCATAAAGTTTATATTATCCTGATTGTATCGGTCCGCCACCAGTCATCGTTTCTCTTGTTCCATTCTAAATATATTTGGGAAACGGGTTTTGTGCATAATTATGCACATGTGCATTAACATGATTGGCCTTGTTAGCATATTATGGCAAATTATGCACATGTACATCAACATGAATGACCTTATTAATATATTCTATCAAATTATGCACATGTGCATAACTGTATATCACACAATGCTACCTTATTAACATATTCAACCATGAGTTACATGTTCATATAACTTCATAATATAATTTATTACATATTAATATAACTGCATAATTGTATTGTCATAGCAAAAAACAACACCAAAATAACAATACATACAAATTATATATCATTTATGAATAAATAATTGGGATTAGTATTCAAATTAATGTGCATATTAACCAACTATGACAATTTATGCACACGTGCATAACTATATAAAAAAACATAATGACCTTTTTATACTGATTTATTAAGTGAATCATATTCAAATTTATGTACATGTTAACATACTATTACGTTTTATGCATATGTGCATAACTATGTATCACACACCTCATTGTCTTATTCAGTGTAATCGTAATTTGTCAAACTTTGCACATGTGCATAACTGTATGAACATAAAATTAGTTTATTATCGTGTTCCGTATAAACCTATTCTGTAGAAGCCTGTTATGCCATGTTAATGCACATGTGCATTAACACCACATAACTTGTCGACAGTCATAATTCAGTAGTAAAAACCCTATCATTTACCAAATCAACTTCCGTGTTGTCAATCATATCTAACATTATGCACATAACATCATTCCTTAATAAAAAAAAATACATAAAACAACACATCAGTACCACATTACACATAGTTCATCACAACATTAACCCTTATGTTCACTCAAAAATCATATATATACCACGATTTTCAATAATTCATTTATAAAACAAATGTTTAAATGTAATAACCACATAATAACATGTCTGAATCGACGGTTGATAGTTGTTTTATCATATACGACTACAAAACAAGGTGTATGAACTTACAAATTCACGGAACGGTGCAACAGAGGATCGATAGTCCGTTAGACGACTTGTGTTCTTCCGATTATCCCTATCTGTGCATTACGATCGTTTTGCCCTAATTTAGATTGGAATACGAATGTGCAATCGGTGATTATTCTGTTAATGCACTGATATCGACTAATTTTGATGACGAATACATGATGAATTAGAAGATTGAGATGATGAATTTTGGGAGATTTGGAATGTGACGTGAACTGAGATGACGAATTGTGTAGAGATTGGATCCGGATGTGAACTGAATATAAATGATGGTTTAATCTGATGTTTGAAGTCCATGAGAAGGAGGCAACTGATTTAATTTTTATTATGTATTTACAATAATGTCATGTGTTTACATTGGTTTTCGCGGTTCTCAAAATAAAGGTAGTTCTCAAATGAACCTTACCCTATATTTATATATATATATAGGGAAAGGTTCAAATAAAAACCACTTTTATTGTGAAAACTCGAAAACTAACTAAAAAAAAGCCTAAAACACACACCAAACTTTTTTTTTTTACAATATTTTTTTTATTAAAATCGCTATCTTTTATATATAAAAAAAACTTTTTTTCAAAAAAAAAAAAAATTGTAGGACACATGTGTAGTATTACACATGTCCACTACAAAAAAAAATTATATATAAAAAATAGCGAAAATTGGTATGCAAAAAAAAAAATTGGTATGTTTTTTTAGCTTTTTTAATTAGTTTTCGAGTTTTCGCGATAACTAGTGGTTTTCATTTGAACCTTCCCCTGTATATATATGGGGCCGCTAAAATGATAACCACTCTCCACCAATCAGATAATGTCAACCAAAAGGGTAATATAGTCATTTAATCAAAACTATCAAATCATCCCTCTCTCCTCATTAAAGTCTCTAGTTAATCAAAACCATCAAATCATCTCTCTCTTCTCATTAAATTCTTTTTTTTAAGTATTTTTAATTTCTCTTTCCTCTTTTTGTTATTTTGTAAAAAAACTTTTGTAAAAAAAAATGTAAAAAAGTTTTTGTAAAAAATTTTAAAACCGTAAAAAAATGTTTTCGTAAAAAATGAAAAAAAGTTTAAAAACGTGTGTGTAAGAAAAAGGTTTTTGTAAAAAAAGGTTAAAACCGTAAAAAAGTTTTCGTATAAATTTTTGTCTTTTGTAAAAAAAAATTTATGAAAAAAAATTGTTAAAAAAGTTTTTGGTAAAAAAGTTTAAAACTGTAAAAAACGTTTTCGTAAAAAAGTTTAAAAACGTGTGTGTAAAAAAAAGGTTAATACCGTAAAAAAAATTTCATATAAATTTTTGTTATTTGTTAAAAAGTTTTTGTAAAAAAAATTATAAAAAAGTTTTTTTTGTACAAATTTTTTTTTTTGTAAAAAAAAGTTTAAACCGTAAAAAAAGTTTAAAAACATGTGTGTAAAAAAACGGTGCGTAAATACGGGGTGAAAAAAACGGGGCGTAAAAAAAACAGCACGTAAAAAAAAGGGTGTAAAAAACGGCTAAAAAACGGGACGTAAAAAATGGCTCGTAAAAAAACCGGGTGATAAAACGACGCGTAAATACGGGGCGTGAATACGGGGGCGTAAAACGGCGCGCAAAAAAAAATGGCGTGTAAAAAATGCGTAAAACGTTGCGTAAAAAACGGCGCGTAAAAACGGGGCGTAAAAATGGCGCGTTAAAACGGGGCTTAAAAACGGCGTAAAATAAAATTGTTTTGTTAAAAATCTGAATTTAAAATGCTTTTAATAAAAAAATTCTTTTTAAAAAATAAAAACTAATATAATAATACAAAAAAGTAATAAAAAATAATAAAGACAAAAAAAAGTAATTTTACTAAACTGCCCTTTTGCATTAAAATATTAAAAACATAATAAGACAAAAAATATTTAATATTTATTTTAACTACTTTTAATCTGATACATCCATCTTGTAGATCTAGTGGCTAGAAAGTGGTTCTTTCGGTTCTTACAACTGGAGGTGGTTTTCATTTTAGCGGTCCCATATATATATAAGGGTAGGGTTCCAGCGTGAACAACCTCCCAAGAGTGAACTGCGTGAACAAATCTGGACCCTTGATTTACTTTTTAGTTATTAAGGGTAGGATTGTAATTATATAAAAAATTAGATTTAAATCATTATTTTAATAATTGAATTAAGTTACATCTTTCCTAATTTAATTCATTATCTACATTATGTTTTATTTATTAATAAGATAATTATCAAAATAAACAACAAATCACCAGATTTCAATTTTAATTTTTATTTCAGATTTCATCACCAGAATTCAAATTTTGATTTTTAAGATCCACGTAACCTTAATATTTCAACGGTATACACATGTGTACTTGGATATCAATAGAACAGTACACATGTGTACTCAGCATCGTACATATGTGTAATTAGCTACATAATACATACATAGAAACAATACCTGTAAAACTATTTTATATTTAACAAATTACAAGTTCCATAATGTTTTCCAAACCAAACAAAAAAACATATAATTACAAGTTCCATTTTCGTAAAAACAATAAACCCAACATAATCGAAAAAACAAAAAACATAATCTATTACAACTATTCGCCACGTTGTATGCTGAAGCATCCTTATCGACCTCATACGTGAATCATCCTTATCGACCTTCCATCTCCACTTTTCTCGTTAACGACATCTCCTATAATAGCACAAAAAAAAAATCTGCAAGTAATACTTTGCATAATTCACAAGTGTACATCAACAACTTTACACATTCAATACACAAAAAATTATGAGATATCACAAAAGCAAACGCTATACACATATGTACAATGGGTTAAAATTGGAGCAAAATTAGAATACACATGTGTACATCGCATTAAAAACAGAGCAAAATCAGAATACACATGTGTACATCGCGTGAAAAACAGAGCAAAATCAAAGAATTGAACAAAAAAACTCAGCAACTAATACTTGACGCGCTTTTTGATGATCTTCTTATCAAGCTTGGGAACCGCCATTGCTTACCTGAAACAAATCACCAAAACAAATTAATACCTTGAACTTTTTTAAATATAATTGTAACAGGTTATATTCACACAATGCCTTGATGCTGATAAAACGACTTTAAATGTAAAACATTGAACTGAGACAAGTCATCCAAACTCAAAATTATAATAAAAACATAAATTTAGATTTATTGAAAGGGTCTAAACTCTAAACTTGTAAAAAATAAGTGCAGACATCAATGACTTGAAACAATCACACAGTCTAACAAAATCTAGAAAAAATCAATCATTTTTTTCTTATAGCAACATAAAAATTACAATCATTTTCTGTAAATCCAATAATAGCAGTAGAGAAACATACAAGCTATAGGCACATAACTTAAAACTCAGCTACATATTACGTAAAGTCAAAAGTCCAAATTAAGGCCTCCAAATGATAATCTACAACATTCAATTCAAATCCATATGAAATAATACAAATATATTAATGCAATAGCATCATGTATGAAAGTAAGGCGTTAAGACTAACACAAACGGATTGACAACAAACACCATAGCGATGCAACATCAATTAACACAAACAATGATATTGAAACATACATGTATGACGGACGATTTAGATAAAAAAAAGTATAGATTAAGAACAAGAAGGAGTATGAACCTGCTGCTGCTGCTGGAAATTGAGAAGATACGGTGCGGCGTTGCCTGCAGTGAGGATTCAATATTAGGGTTTAGATTATTAGATATATGATTGGATTTTAAATAATGGAAACAATTTAGGTTTCTATTTTTTTATTATGTAATTACACATATACCCTTATGTATTTAATTAAATAGAAAAAATTAACCAAATAATTACCATCATGCCACTCACTTTAATCTCAAGATCATAAAAATCAAGGGCCCAGATCAGTTCACGCAGTTCACTCTTGGGATTTTGTTCACGGTTGAACCTAATCCTATATATATATATATATATATATAGGGAAGGGCTAAGTGGAAAACCCCATCTTTTTTTAAAAAACTATGAAAACCCAATATCAACCATTGATTATGTTTCATCTAAGTAGATCAATGGTTCTCCTATTTTTAGGTAAATATTAGTTTTTAAATAATTCTTATATTACTTTCTAGTACAACTAAAGGGCAATTTGGGTAGTGAAAAAGGTACTTTTTGTGCTTTTGAACACTGAAAGTGACTTTCCAGAACCATCAAATCACCAACTCTTTCTCTTACCTCCTTCTCTTTCCTCCCCACCCCACAAACGTGAAGAAGAACAAGAATAAGATGATCTCATTTCAGAATTCAAATATCCAAGATCTAAAAGTGATTTCAACAAACATTAATCCCAGATCTTTTAGAGAAAGAGAATGATGGCAAGACAAAAGTTTTTAGAGAGATGAATTTTTTGTTTTAGAGAGAGAAACAACAATCTTCATCATGTTCATCTATAACACTAAGAACACACATACAAGTGTGTGAGAGAGAAGAAGTTTGAAGTATGTTGTTTTAGAGAGAGAACGATGACAAGATGAATGTTTTTAGAGAGAGAAAGTTGATGTTTTAGATAGAGAAACAACAATCTTTATCACAAAGACACACGCACGAGTGTGTGTGTGAGAAAAAGGTTTGAAGATCTTCTTCGTGTTCATCGGACGGTTCTAGATCCGGTAAGTGTTCTTGAATAAATCAAAAAACTTTAGGATGAGATTTTGAACGGGTTTTTTTGTTGGTTTGGTTGCTTGTTAGGGGCTTTTGATCTTAACAGTAGCTGATTTTTTGTTGGTTTGGGTTTTTGATCTGAACCAGTAAGTGTTTTTTTGTTGGGTTGCTTGATTCACAGACTCAGACCCATAACATGTGTTAAGCCCCCTGTTAGAATGTTATATAACGTGTGTTGGTTTACAGAAACAGATCCATAAAATATATTCAATTGACAAGCTGGATGGATGTAGGCGACGTTAATGCGGGGACATTGAATAAGTCACATCCTTTGGGAAAGAACTGTTCGTTCATTTATAACATGTGTTAGTGGTTCATGCTGTAACAGAACACCATGATGTAACCTGACATGTGTTCATGTATAACATGTGTTAAGCCCCATGTTAGAATGATATATAACGTGTGTTAACCTTTTGTTAATTAAAAAAAACAAGTAATATCTATTTTATTTTTGTTGATGTTTAAAATATCCGATAATGTGGATACTGAGCGTAAAACTTGTACAAGTAATAAATGTACAAGTTAGTATGTAACGTGTAATATGAAACGAGCCATTTATGGTAACACATGTACCGTTAATTTTGGAATATATAATATGAAACGGGTCATTTGTTTTGCACATTTTGGAATGTATAACATGTGTTAAGCCTCTGTTATAATCTTTAGTTAATATCGTAATCTTGTTGTAACCCCACTTGTATACATATGATAACATGTAAGCATCCATTATAACCCGACTTGTATTCATGTATATGAAAGTGGTTTGCAAGTTAATATGTGTACAAGTTAATATGGAACATACAAGTTAATATTGTAACACCGTATACCTGGGATAACATGTGTTAAGCCTCTGTTATAATCTTGGTTTAACCCAACATGGTGTCATGTATAAGCTAGTGGTTTCCAAAACACCATGATTTGTATATACATACTGTAACATGTGTTACGCGCCTGACATGTATAACGTGTGTTAAGCGTCTATTATAACGTGTGTTAAGACTTCCAGAATGGATGCATAAACTCCAATAGTAACTTAATAACAACATAGTATACCTGATATAACTTGTGTTAAGCCTCTTTTATAACGTGTGTTAAGACTTCCAGAATGTGTTAAGTCCATACCGTTTTAACATCATGTACTAGACAAAACAATAAGAGTCTCAAATTACATATTACTAGTAAACGAAAATACATAGCACTAAGAAAAATGGTGGAGCTTCCTTTGACAGTCTGCCTTAGCTTTTCAGCGGCTACCTTTGCTGCCTTAGCTTTTCAGCGGCTACCCTTGCTTTATTGTTTGGGTCGGTCTTGAAACGGTTTGTAAACATGTGGGTGTGCGTATGCCAGGGAAGTTATAAAAATGTGTTTTCATCTCTCACGTAACACGTGTTACGTTGTACATGGGTTTCATGTCACATGTAACGCATGCATGTCCGAGAAGTTCAAACTATAACACGTGTTAGTTGTGTTGTGCTGTAACATAAACATGGTCATGATCCTTGAGCAACAGATCCACGTTTGACGAAACCAACGTTTGCTATAACACGTGTTAGTTGTGTTGTGCTGTAACACAAAAATAAAAACCTGCAAATTACATAAACATTTACCCCTTTTAAGAACCATTTTAACAAAAAAAAAACCATGTTTCATCTCTAAAACAGCCATTACACAAAAACCTATTAACAACCAGGTTTTATGAATAATTTTTGATATTTTAAGTGTAAAAAATGGAGCCAGGCGTTGAATATCATCTTATAAAGTCCATACCTATATCAATTTTAAATTCAATATTTTATTGGTTCAATATTTAAGTGTAAAATAGTAGAACCGTAAATTATAATCATCCTTCAAAAGTTCATACCTACATGCTCAAGTTATCAACTAACATAAACTCTACAAAATCAGAAAAATCCATACGAAATACCCATAATCAAACATATATGAAAACATATGTTGCATAAAACTAAAAGAGTGTAAAAAACTCACAAATATCAAGATCTGAAACAACATATACAAATCATATTTTATATAAACTAAAAAAGTGTAAAAAACTCACAAATATCCAGATCTGGAACAACATTATGAAACATGTGGACAAACGAGATCTAAAAGGGAATGGAACAAGATCTGGAAGGGGTTTCCACGTGGATCTGACTTCATATATTAACATCTTCATCACAAAACCACGTTCTTCATCAGGGATTGATTGATCTGATTTTCGTTCTTCACTTCGTTCTTCATCGTTGTCAATGAAGATGTTTTGGGTTTTCATGGTAGAGCACATCAAAGTATCCTCCATTTCCTTTAGATCTACCATTGTTGATGGATGCTCCATAGTGCATTAATGGCGGATCTAGGGTGAAATGAGTGGTTTAAGAAGATGAAGATATTTTGAAAAAAAAAACTTGTTAATTTGAAATGAAGTAAACAAAATGGAGGATGATGGGTGAGAATGATGTGATGGGTGATAGTGTCAAATCAGGTTGGTCAAAATATCTTAGGAGTGGGGTATGAATATGTAAATTTACCAATGTGCCCTCAAAAGCTAAAAAGGATATGAATGTGGCTGGGACACGTGGGCAATTCTAGACCATGTGATGGGTTTTCAAAGTTTTCTAAAAATCTAAGGTTTCCTATGGAGCATTACCCTATATATATATATATATATATATATATATATATATATATATATATATATATATATATATATATAGGGTAGGGATCCTAAGAGAAGTCCACCCTATTTGAGAAACTTGAGAAGCATTCTGGACCACACATTTCCCTAAGCTTTTCGTAATATACACATATGTTGACTTTTTGGGTCTTGGTCAGGTTGCATCACACTACGGGTGGCCTGTGTCGACTACACACTGTATTGCAGGATCCATGGTTGGGTTTGGCCTGGTGTATGGTGGGCCTGGTGCGGTTTTCTGGAGCTCATTAGCGAGGGTGACATCATCTTGGGTTATACCCCTATTCTGGGCGCGGTATCATCGTTTCTTGTGTACAAATGCATCCGCATGGTATGTACAACCTACTAACACTTGAAATGAATGCACTTACTTGCATTTGTATGTAATTTTAACCAATTTATGTTATATTTTAGTTTGTTTACAGTGCTCCAAACCCTGGTGAAGCGGCCGCAGCCGCTGCCCCTGTTGCGGTTTTTTTGGGCGTGACAGCGATAAGTTTTACAGTGTTTCCGTTAAGCAACAAACTACCGATAGCACTAGCGCAAGCGTTAGGATGTGGCATACTCGGTGCGTTTGTTGTCAACAAGATCATCCGAAAACAACTCGGTCACCTCTTAGAAAAGGCACAAGCATTTTCAAACTAGAATGGGCTTTTGATTTGAGAAGTAACTTAACCTGATGATACAAATTTGTGTTGAGATGGAAGGTACAAAATTTGTTTGTCTAATGATTATAACATCTTTATTGTAGCTTTTGACTAGGGATCTGCATTTGACTTTTTGTACATAAATATGTTGACCATGTGGATATAAATGGTCAACATTTTGACTTTCTATACAAGCTAAGGTTGCATAGTTAGTGCAGACCCTGGTTAAAAAAAATACCGGAATCACCAATATTTAGAGCATATCTAAAAACCCCTTTTGTTCCTGGAACGAAAAAGATTCCTAAACTAAACTAGGGATCTGCATTTGACTTTTTAAACATGAAAAAATATTGACTTTTCTGGTCTTGATTAGTTTGCATCATTTTGTGATAGTACATACTCTGGTAACAAATCTTGGATCGACCCCTAGAACGAAAAAGGTCCTTAAACTAAACTACGGGCCTACATTTGACTTTTACACAGGAAAAACGTTGACCTTTTCAGGTCTAAAAAAACTTATATTCCTAGAACAAGAAAGATCCTTAAACTAAACTAGGGACCTGCAGTTGACTTTTTATAAAAGGAAAATGTTGACTTTTTGGGCCTTGGTCTGGTTGCATCATACTACGGGTGGCCTGTGTCGACTACACACTGTATTGCATGATCCATGGTTGGGTTTGGCAGGCCCGGTGCGGTGCGGTTTTCTGGAGCTCATTAGTGAGCGTGATATCATCTTGGGTTATATCCCCTATTCTGGGCGCGGTAGCATCGTTTCTTGTGTACAAATGCATCCGCAGGGTATGTACAACCTACTAACACTTGAAATGAATGCACTTACTTGCATTTGTATGTAATTTTAACCAATTTATGTTATATTTTAGTTTGTTTACAGTGCTCCAAACCCTGTGAAGCGGCCGCAGCCGCTGTCCTATTGTGGTTTTTTAGGCGTGACAGCGATAAGTTTTCCAGCATTTCCGTTAAGCAACAAACAACTGACAGCACTAGCACAAGCGTTAGGATGTGGCATACTCGGTGCGTTTGTTGTCAACAAGATCATCCGAAAACAACTCGGTCACCTCTTAGAAAAGGCACAGGCAAAGGCATTTTCAAACTAGAATGGGCTTTTGATTTGAGAAGTAACTTAACCTGATGATACAAATTTGTGTTGAGATGGAAGGTACTAAATTTGTTTGTCTAATGATTATAACATCTTTATTGTAGCTTTAAAGAAGTTTATTTTGATAAATTAATCAAGATTATCAAGAGCATTTTTAATCTTTGCTGAGTTTTCATATATGTGATTATATAAAGAATGTTTTGGAGTCATTTGAATAATTCAAAATGATAAAAAAAATCACTAAATGTGGTGGTGTTCCATTATAAAATAAATGGTGGGAATAATACGTTAATGTGATCTTATGAAACAGTAAGTTCTTGGGTTATAGTTGTCCAAAGAATCTTATTTGATGAATTGTAAGTATGTATTTATGCATGTTAATATGTAATGTTATGATATAGACCAAGTAAGCTTTCATTATAATCCGTAGGATTGTAGAATTTGTTCGGAGTTTTGTTTGTGTATTTAAATTGGATAGTGATATTAGTATTTTCGAAATTTATGTTTGACGCTTATTTTTTATATGTTCATTCTCATATTGATCTTTTCTTGACAGGTAAAAACGTATTGCTAATCGAAGGACTATATTTTGGGTCGGTCTTTCTTACACTTGTATAGTAGTGTCAATACTACCAAGTACTTAGCTTATTTCTATATCAAACATGTACACTAACACAAACTGTCATTAACATTGTTTTATAAAGATATGTAACTAAATGCAAATAATTTAAATGATATATTATAATATGTTTATTAGTATTTGTTTTCGATCGTTATTAAACATACCCGTGAGTTATCACTGCCCCCGTCCCGGTTTTACCCGGTCCAGGAGCCGCGGGACAGAAAACCCGTGGTATTTATTTGAAATTTGGCAGCGGAATTTTTAACAGGACCTTGAAAACTGAAAATGACCAATTATTTCATTTCACAATTTGGGATAACCCCCGTAATTACATTAAAGGAATTTCACAAGGAAATTCCCTGTTTTACAAAACAAGTTTATTTATTTTACTGACCGACCTCTTCAAGTGGTTTAGTGCTATGCTGCACCTTTCTTGGGTCACAATAAATCACCTGAAACATGTTTAAAAATATTTTATCAGCGGGGAAATACTGGTGAGTCACTCAATTTTGATAAAACGACCCCTAGTTATAAATTACAGCATAAGAGCGATTACAATGGCTACTATCTTATTTTTATTTGGCGCCGTGTCACACCCTGGTGACGATGGTCATACCACTATTGGGTCCTTTCACCCAAGTAGTGATGATTATCACTGTTAGGTTGGTGAACCTAACCGTGAGAGATTAGTAATGTGCACAATACCCCACTTGCCAATGATTCAAGATAACCAAGGCTTAATCCCTGTAACTATAACTTTTGAAAATAATTTGAGTATTGTAAAACATTGTTGATAAAAAGAGAATGACTCACATTGCAAGTTTAGTTTGTACAGAACCGTGCCTACTGATTTTAGCCGTGTAACCTAGTTAAAATAACCCTGCATACGAAACTAGGTCAGTAACTTAATACAACTCTTTACGATAAACTCACGAAATCAAAACCTTCACGACGAATGACAAAGTATAGCCCAAATACGGGCAACACTTAAACATCCATCGGATCAGTTTCAATCGATTGGATATTGTATTCGTAGCAGTGATCGAATTAATACCCTGTATCCGTAGCAGCGTTTCCCTACTCGAAAATTCGAATTTGAGCAGTATATGGACGTTTTGAAACTGAAATTTCGAACACAGAAGCAAGTCCCATGCACAGGCAATTTATAGCAACTTTTTAGGTTTTACGCGGCCCTCGTAAACCTTAACATTGCTTTTACGCGGCCCGCGAGGGCCCCTAGTCTACGTGTAGGGCTATCGTGTCACATGTAGGTTCACCACGTGGCCTGGAATGCTTATCCGGTGATCTTTGATCTGTCGCGGCATGCGTAGACTATCCTTAAGTCTTACGCGGCCCGCCTGAAATCCAAAATTCTTGTTTTCTTGGTTTTTTTCATGAGTATTAGGGTTTCAGAGGTCTGGGTTTTTACTTACGGGTCGTTTTTGGGCATTTTTGCAGGTCCTTACATCCTCCCCACCTTATTTAAAATCTCGTCCTCGAAATTTATAGAAATAAGTGAGGATACTTTCGCTTCATTTCCGATTCCAGCTCCCAGGTATACTCGGGTCCTCTTTTTGAATCCCATTTGACTTTGACAAGTACCAATCTGTTATGCTTGAGGAACTTAATCTTTCTGTCTTCTATCTGGAGTGGTTTTTCCACGAACTTTAATTTTTCATTTAGCTCTATATCTTGAAGATGGACTACCAGGGATTCGCCAGATAAACATTTCTTGAGGTTGGATACATGAAATACGTCATGTATCCCGGCTAACTCTTCCGGTAGTGGTAAGCGATAGGCGACCGGTCCTATTCGTTGAATTACTGGGAATGGTCCTATGTATCTTGGACTCAGTTTTCCTTTCTTGCCGAACCGGACTACTCCTTTCCAAGGAGAAACTTTCAAGAGTACCTTGTCTCCAATTTGAAATTCCAGCGGCTTGCGTCGATTGTCTACATAACTTTTCTGACGATCTCGAGCCGTCTTCAGTCTTACCTTGATTTGAGTTATCTTGTCGGTGGTTTCTTGTACGATTTCAGGACCTGATAATTGGCTTTCTCCTATTTCTGCCCAACAGACTTGAGTTCTACACTTTTGTCCATACAGTGCTTCGAACGGGGCAGCTTCGATGCTTGCATGATAACTATTGTTATAGGAGAACTCGATTAAAGGTAAATGGTCGTCCAAGTTTCCACCAAAATCTATAACACATGCCCTAAGCATGTCTTCCAAGGTTTGGATCGTCCTTTCACTCTGTCCGTCTGTTTGGGGATGGTATGCAGTACTTAAGTTCAGTCGGGTCCCCATTGCTTCCTGGAAACTTGTCCAGAAATGTGAAGTGAAGCGACTATCTCTATCTGATACAATGGAGAGTGGGACTCCATGTAGTGACACTACTTCGTCTACGTACAACTTTGCTAATCTTTCCATGCTAAAGGTTTCTTTCATGGGTAGAAAATGGGCTGATTTGGTTAACCGATCCACAATCACCCAGATTGCGTCGTTACCTTTTCTGGTTTTGGGTAACTTAGTAACAAAATCCATGGTTATTAGTTCCCATTTCCATACATGCATTTCTAATTGTTGTAGTAGACCTGAGGGTTTCTGGTGTTCTGCCTTAACTTGCGAACAAGTTAGGCACTTAGAAACGTATCTAGCTATGTCCTTTTTCATACCGATCCACCAGAAATTGTTTCTTAAATCTTGGTACATCTTATTGTTACCAGGATGTACGGTATACCTAGATTTATGGGCTTCTTCTAAAATCTTATCTCTTAAGTCTCCTTGCTTAGGTACCCAAATCCTTTTCTTATGGAATCTCCAAATTCCATCAATTCCTCGTTCTAATTCCTTAATTAGTCCTTTCATTCCTTCCGTACTATCCTCAATTGATGTTTCCTGAATATACTTCAATTGTTCCATTAAATCTAATTGAAGATTTGTTCTAAGAGTACGAACTCGTCGTTGTTTCTCATGATACTTACGACTTAGGTCATCTGCTACTACATTTGCCTTTCCTTCGTGATATTGAATATCACAGTCGTAGTCACTTAGAATTTCCATCCATCTTCTTTGCCTCATGTTTAACTCTTTTTTCCCAAATATGTATCTTAAACTCTTATGATCTGTATAGACAGTAAACTTACTTCCATACAGATAATGTCTCCAAATCTTAAGGGCAAAAATTATGGCTCCTAACTCTAAATCATGAGTCGTATAATTTTCCTCGTGCCTTTTCAATTGTCTTGAGGCATATGCAATTACCTTCTTGCGTTGCATCAGCACACATCCTAATCCTAACTTAGAAGCATCACAGTAAACTTCAAAATCTTCTGTTCCGTCTGGTAAAGCTAGAATTAGGGCATTTGTTAATCTTTGCTTTAAAATCTTAAAAGCCTCTTCTTGTCTAGATCCCCATTCAAACTTCACTGCTTTACAGGTTAGCTTAGTTAATGGCACAGCTATCTTAGAAAAATCCTTAATAAAACGCCTATAATAACCAGCTAATCCTAGAAAAATTCTAACTTCCGTGGCTGACCGTGGGACTTTCCATTTTATGATTGCTTCTATCTTAGAATGATCTACGTGAATACCTTCGTGATTCACCATGTGTCCTAAAAATTGCACCTCCTGTAGCCAAAATTCACACTTTGAGAATTTGGCATAAAGCTTTTCCTTTCTTAACAAAGTTAAGAGTACATGCAGGTGCTCACAATGTTCCTCCTGGCTTTTGGAATAAATAAGTATATCATCGATGAAAACAATTACAAATTTATCCAAATACGGTTTACAGATCCTATTCATCATATCCATGAATGCTGCAGGAGCATTTGTTAACCCAAATGGCATGACTGTAAACTCGTAGTGACCGTACCTAGTTCTGAAAGCAGTTTTAGGTATATCTTCTTCTTGTAGCTTCAACTGATGATATCCGGAGCGTAAATCTATCTTAGAAAAATATCTAGCTCCCTGCAGTTGATCGAAAAAATCATCAATCCTAGGTAATGGGTATCGATTCTTAATTGTAACCTTATTCAATTCCCTGTAATCGATACACATTCGCATCGAACCATCTTTCTTTTTCACAAACAACATAGGTGCTCCCCAAGGGGATGAACTAGGTTGTATAAATCCTTTACTGAGCAATTCATCTAACTGCTTTTTCAATTCTAACATTTCGGTGGTTGCTAACCGATAAGGTGCCTTGGCTATTGGTGTAGTTTCAAGAATTAGATGAATTCTAAATTCTACTTCCCTATCGGGTGGTAATCCAGGTAGTTCTTCTGGGAATACATCCGGGTGTTCTGATACTACTGGAATTTTCTTAAGTTCCTTACCTTTAGTGTTAATGATTACCGAAATCATATACACTATTCCTTGTTTTCTTGAGCAACTGGCCATTTTCATTACTGAAATGAATTTCAGTGGCTTACGTGGCTTATCTCCTGTAATCACCACTATTTCTCCTGTGGGTGTATGAATTTCTATAGAATTCTTATCATAGAGGATTCGAGCATGGTTGGCTACTAACCAATCCATTCCTAACACAACATTGGATCCAGCTAACTTCATAGGTAACAGGTTTGCAGAAAATTTGTGGCCTGAAAGTTCTATCTTTCCTTCTTGCAAAACCTTATTTATGTTAACAGAATTCCCATCTGCCGTTTCTACCGTAAAAATTTGCCTGAGTTTGGTTAAGGGTAATTTAAGAGCTTGGCAGAATGAAGTATTTATGAAACTTTGGTTTGCACCAGAGTCAAATAATACTTTCGCATAAACGTTGTGAACTAGGAACGTACCAGCTATCACATCAGGGATCAGCTCTGCTTCCTGTGTAGTCAACTGGAAGGCTCTTGCATTCTTTTTGGTAGTTCCTTCTACAAGTTTGGCTTTGTTGTCAGCTGGTTTGACCAGTTTCGGGCAGTCTGGTCTAAAATGTCCAGCTTCTCCACAGTTGAAGCAGATTATTGATTTCTTCCTCCTGCAATCTTCTTCTTGATGCCCCAGAATCTTGCAGAAGTAACAGTACCCCTTACATTTTCCAAAATGCTTCCTTTTACAGGTACTGCAAAATGGAGCAGTGGAAGATTGTCCGGTTCCCTTTTTCTTAAAATTACTACTATTACCCACACGGAATCCTTGGGTAATCTTTTGGGCTAGTTCCTTTTTCCTGTTTTCTTCTCTCGTACGTATCAGCCCGTCAGTTAAGGTGTTGGCTAATTCCACCGCATCGTCAATTGTGCGGGGTCTCGCAGCTTTGACGATATCACGAATTTCTCCAATCAACCCCCAAATATAGCGAGAAATAAGCACTGGTTCTGGCGAAGCCAGGGTTGGTACTACTCTAGCATATTCGAAGAATGTCGAAGTATACCCTCGACAGTCAACATCCACCATCCGGTGGTTTAGGAACTTATTTGTCATTTGTTCCTTTTCATATTCGGGACATAATTTTCTTTCCACCAGTCTCTTAAATTCTTCCCAATTCATGGCATAAGCCCCATCACTTCCCTTAGCTTGTAGCACGGTGTTCCACCATTCTAACGCTCCTTCTTTAAAAAGATGCGACGCGTACATGACCTTGTCTTCCTCGGCACATTTACTTATTTTAATTACTGCTTCGGTTTTCTCTAACCATCGCAGTGCGGCAGCCGCCCCTTCGTTGCCTGCAAATTCAACCGGTTTACAAGCAAAAAATTCCTTGTAAATGCAACCAGGTGTTGTAGGTTTCATTTTCTTAAGAAATGGGGCTTGCATCACATCATCGTTATTGTTATTGTTGCCGCCTCCATTTACACTGTTACTGAAGTTGTCGTCGCGAGTACGTTTGCTGGGAGTAGCTGGTGGAGGTTCAACTGGATTTCGGGCAGCAGCAAGGATTGCTGGGATAGCATTAGCTATTCACTGGGCAATGATATTTTCTATATCTTGCCTATTCAGAAAGTGATCCTCATTGTTTTGTTCAGATTGGTTAACTTCGTTGACTGGTTCATTGACGTCGTGTTCCATCTGATAATTATCAATATATAAATATATAAATTATTGGCACAAAATAATTAATAACCAATTAATCACAATAAAACAATCACCCATAATCATGTCAACACGTATAGCCAAAATTGTCGACTTTGCAACTTTTATAATTTATATATATATATATATATATTTTAGTATGCATCCATACACACCAGATATATTACACAAGTTTTATTTTAAGTTATTTTACATGATTATATTTTTATTATTTATTATTATTATTTTATTATTATTAAACATATAACCACACAACCCCCACATACGATTCCTGTCAGCTGGCCTTTCAGAAACGACGTTCCCTCTCGTCGTATTTCCATGATATTTTCTCCCCTACTTCCCGGATTCTATTTCCTGCGTCCATCAGCTCCTCTCCATAGTGGCGGAGTTTAGCCAAGTTCTCGGTGCTCGTAGGTGGGTTTGGTGCAGGCTCCGGGTCAGACTGGGGAAAATAGACATTAGGGTTATTCATGAAGTGCTGAAACTGCCAGTCACTTGTCCACCACTCCTCCAATTCCCCGGGTAAAAGATGGTGGCTAACGATAGGGTCTGGGATAGCAGGTTGCAGATTAACTGGAAGTTGTGATTCAGCAGGGTAATTGAAGAGGTTTTCATTGGTAGGTCCAATGAGGTCACAATTTGCCAGTTTGCGATCAAGCTCCTCCCAAGGTGGCATTTCCTGGGCTTGCCCTGAACTTTCTCCGATCTCTTTTCCTTTCCCTTTATCCTTTGGGTCCTAAGTATTTTTAACCTTCTGTGCAGCTGGCTTCTTCCTCCTTCCGCGTCTCCAGCCTATGATTCTCCTTCTCTTTTTCGACTTGGGTTTCTCCTGAGGCTGGGCTTGGAATTCCATAGGTTTTTCAGTGTCGGCCCAATAACCGGAAAAGCCCCCGGAAATCTTCATGTCAGCAGAATAGATAGTGACATTCTGAAGAGCTTCAGACAACTCATTCATGCTGTTAACATATATGAAGAAACACACATAACTTAAGTTAATATTTTATATATCAACTTGAATTTTCACAGAATCACAAAATAGCAATTTGAAAAGAAATTAAGTATTTCTAAATACTTCATTAGCTTAAATCAGTGGCTCTGATACTACATTTTTCTGTCACGGCCCCCGTCCCGGTTTTACCCGGTCCAGGAGCCGCGGGACAGAAAACCCGTGGTATTTATTTGAAATTTAGCAGCGGAATTTTTAACAGGACCTTGAAAACTGAAAATGCTCAATTATTTCATTTCACAATTTGGGATAACCCCCGTAATTTACATTAATGGAATTTCACGATAAAATTCCCTGTTTTACAAAACATGTTTATTTATTTTACTGAGCCAACTCTTCAAGCGGTTTAGTCTATGCTGCACCTTTCCTGGGTCACAGTAAATCACCTGAAACATGTTTAAAAATATTTTATCAGCGGGGAAATACTGGCGAGTCACTCAATTTTGATAAAACGACTCCTAGTTATAAATTAAAGCATAAGAGCGATTACAATGGCTACTATCTTATTTTTATCTGGCACCGTGTCACACCCTGGTGACGATGGTCATACCACTATTAGGTCCTTTCACCCAAGTAGTGATGATTATCACTGTTAGGTTGGTGAACCTAACCGTGAGAGATTAGTAATGTGCACAACACCCCACTTGCCAGTGATTCAAGATAACCAAGACTTAATCCCTGTAACTATAACTTTTGAAAATAATTTGAGTATTTTAAAACATTGTTGATAAAAAGAGAATGACTCACATTGCAAGTTTAGTTTGGACAGAACCGTGCCTACTGATTTGAGCAGTATAAGGACGTTTTGAAACTGAAATTTCGAACACAGAAGCAAGTCCCATGCATAGGCAATTTATAGCAACTTTTTAGGTTTTACGCGGCCCGCGTAAACCTTAACATTGCTTTTACGCGGCCCGCGAGGGCCCCTAGTCTACGTGTAGGGCTATCGTGTCACATGTAGGTTTGCCACGTGGCTGCCACGTGGCCTGGAACGCTTATCCGGTGATCTTTGATCTATCGCGGCCCGCGTAGACTATCCTTAAGTCTTACGCGGCCCGCATGAAATCCAAAATTCTTGTTTTCTTGGTTTTTTTTCATGAGTATTAGGGTTTCAGGGGTCCGGGTTTTTACTTACGGGTCGTTTTTGGCCATTTTTGCAGGTCCTTACATGTGTTCACACGGGTGTTACAACTAGTACTCAAATTAAAGAGAATAAAATGTTCGTTTTTATGATGTATTTAAAAAAATATTAATGTTCGAAAAAGTTATGCTCATTTAAAAAATTGTAGGGGTAGTTAGTTTTTATAAGGGGATAAAGTGTATCTACAAATTAATTATCTATAATTTTGTTAAAGATAATGAATCAAAGTGTAATTTAGATGAATGGATTAAAGTGTAATTAGTGTTTGAAAGATTAAGTTACCCTTATTTTAGGTTGTACCTTAACTTTTGGGTATCTTAAAATGTCTTTGTATATGAATCATATATAGTATTAGAGGTTTCTTAAAAGTTGTGAGTAGAGAAAAGAGAAAATATCATATGTATACAAAAGTCTTATTTAACTGAAAATGAGAGAGAAAATACAGCAATTTTTAGTGTAACTATATGAATGTGGATAGAGAAGCTAATGTGAATGCTCTAAAATGTGAATCCCTCATCTTTAACAAAATTATATAAAATTAGTTAATAGTTACACTTTATTCTCTTATAAAAAATTAACCATCCCATGACTTTTAAACGGTCATAACCTTTTTGTAAGTTAATATTTTAAAAAACATATATATATATTACATCATAAAACGAGTATTTTATTCTCTTTGATTTGAATACCATATTGTTATAGTTTTTTTAATTAAAAAAGTTCCATCAAATTCCTTTAAGACTACACGGAGTGTGCGTGAAAAAGTGGTGTGGAGGCTCCTCCATGACGGGAACACCACCCCGGACATGGCGTGGAGGGCGGCGTGATGGTGAGGGCGGGGGATTCTCCACGGGCGTGGGGCACTTAGGTTTGGTGATGTGGAGTCTTTTCATCGGTTGGTGGATTCTGGTTGGTTTTGATATGTTCTTGTTTATTTTATATATATATAAAAACGCCACTAACCACGTTGCTTCCACTCCTCCCTTTTTTGCACCACACCATTTTTCTAACGTGTGCTGACGTGATAGTCACATTTCATTCATGCCCTCCCCTCTATATAATCTAATCTAATTGAAGTGTGTTGACGTGGTAGTCACATGTCATTCATGCCCTCCCCTCCATATAATCTAATTGAAGGAATTTAAGAATCCTTCAATATGTTCAAGGAAAGTTTTACATTCCAATGGAATGTTTACTAAATTCAATAATGTCCCTTAGAAACAATATGACATATTCTTCTTAATTAAAAGGAATGAATTTTTTTTCTATTTTTTTAACTAGAAGGAATGAATTTTTTTTTTATCAACTGAATCGTTATTTTCTTACCTACCACTACCACTGATACTTGATGAAGAACAGAAATTAACATTTTCCAAAACATTGATTAATGAATTACATAAATGAAAATGACATACTAAAAAAAGGATCAACCAGTTAAGTCCTTTACCAAAGCATAAATTCCAACAATGATCAACGAGTTTCATAAATTGAAATCGCGAGCGTAAGGGCGATGAGTAGCTTCGTATAAATTGAAATCACGAGCGTAAGAGCGATGAGTAGCTTCGTTCCAAAAGAAAGAACTAGAAATCTTGTAGCAGGAGTAAACCTGCAGATGAAAACGATGGCCTTAAGGCTGAAAAGTGAAAACAAATTTTTCTTGATGTTGGTTTAGTCTTTCAGATTTATTAACATTCTAATTCCAATAACAAATTTACCAACCAAACATATTAAGAATTTCTAATAGATTCCATTTAAATTCCAATTCCTTTACAAAACATTCCTCGAACCAAACGTCCCCTAAGTGTAGTTTCCTTATTGCTTGCACAATGCAATGAATTACCTGCACCTATACATTTGTTTGTTGTAAAATGATAACTCCTAGCATATGATGTGAACTTAATCTTAATTTGAATATGATATATAGACTGTATGGTTGATGCGCACAACATCGATTTAGATTCTCAAAGCCTTAAGAACGTGAGGATTATATTGTAACACAACACCTTTTCATCATCTTGTTGTATTTATAATAGATAAGCATGCCCCGCTTCTTGTCCTTTCATAACTAGATGCATGCTATCTTCTTTTTAGCAATGCTCCTATACAAGTAAGAAGCTTCCATATGATTTTCTTGGATAATTTTGTGTAATCGGGATTGACTTGATGACCAAAGTAAATTGTAAGTGCAGGAGTGCACGCTTGTTAATTCTAAGTGCTCAGGCGGAGCCACTAATGGAGGTTCCAAATGGGCAAAGCCTCCGGGAGCAGGGTGCAAGGGGTGGCAGCCCCTAGCTGGTCCAAGGGGCAGAGCCCCTGGCTAGGGTCGAAATGCAAAATCAGGGCAAATTTGGTGGCAATTTTTTTTATTTAAAATAATAACTGTCAAGAGGCAGGTACTCTCTTTGGTCTCAAACTTTGGTTCATACAAGTTACATAGCACACACATACTAGGTTCTAATTCTCAATCTGAATTGTATGGATATTTCAGGAGAATCACCGAAATAATTCGATCTAAAGTGATTACACGCTTGCATTCTAAATTCCCCAACAGATTTTATATCTATGTGTTAAAAACTGACGCTTTTACTTAACCTGTGCAGACTTTAATAGGTATGTTATTATATTTAAACCAACATCTCGTTACAATGATTAATTTTGCTTTGTGTCATTATGAACAAATCAGAACATAAACTCTTATTTTTTACTACAGTTTTGATTACGATGTTCGTGACTCTCGAGCTTGTAGCCTTGGCTGCAAGTTTCATTTTAAAAGGTACAAATAAAAACTTATGTCGTGCCACTTGCCATCCCAGTTTATTAATTTGTTACTTTATCTCTAAGTGCTACAGATATGTGAAGTCAAATGAGGTGAGTGTTCATACTTCATACAAAGTGGCTGCTGGTTTTTCTTTTGTGACAAACCCACTTGTTGATTGTTACTCACTGTCTTACATTAATAATGACATCTGGGTCCAAGGTTTATACAGATGCTTAGAATTCTTGTCTTTTTTTTTCTTTGACTTTTTAGTCATTTGGTTGCATTTCACAGCAAACAATTAGCTCCATCCTCTGGTCCCTCCACAACAACACCATGCCTGCCTGACAACAATGGCACCACGTTGCAGCCTGTCGGCGTACATTTTCTGCTCATCTTCTCACTGCTGAGTGCTGAGTGATCCACTTTAATTTGTAGGCTGTGTTTCTTTTGCCTGAAGCTCGGTATCCTCCTCGGTTGACACTTGGGTATTATGTTGTAAATTGTAGGCCATTAGCACCATTGACGAAAAGAAGATGAGTATGCAGTTTTTTCTCTGACTCTTGACTTAATGAGACCATAAGAACTTCCATAGTAGAATTTGCATTTTTTTTTGGGCCTGTGATTGGGTACTGTTCATTGTTGCTATTTTGGATAACCAATTGTATGAAAACATAGCAATTAGGAATTATTTGAGTTCACTGTTATGTAAACAGATTCATATTTTAAAAGAAACTTATGTGGTATATCTTTTCTTGAGTTGTTTTGTTTGATTAATTATTTCACTTAATTCATACCTGCATATGTTAATTGCTGAATATGTGTCGTTTCATGTTGCTTTATCATCCTTATCAGTTTTTCTTTTATTCGTGCCGCTAATTATTTTTGCTTACTTGAGACTATATTTCTGTAACAAATTATTTCTTGCTTAATGTGTTCAGTTTAAGAATATTAGTCTTTGACATTTAATTTGGTTAAAACTAGTTAAAATATCACATGTATCCATTTCATTGAAAGTAAAACAATTCAAAAACTGACAATTTGACCCGTATTTTTTTCTAAAACCTCAAAAGTTTTATCTTTACCTATAAATCCTTAAGAGGTATATATGAAATGCTCCCAATATTTTTTATATATTTATCTTAATTTTCTAACACTTTCTTGTTTACAGATCCCAAATGCTGTGAAGGCTATGTTGTAGCACAACACTTTTCATGAATTAGCTTAGTTGTGAATTTTTTTTAACTATGCTTTGTCGTGTAGAAAAAATCACGTTAGTTTAGACTAAGAGCAGCAGCTATCAACTATTCTTAGTCATGTGAATTGAATCCATTTCCAGAACGGAAACTTATCAAGACAATAGACACCAGTTTTCTCCCAATGGCATGTCACTATTAAACATTAAACATTATAAAGAAGCAACATTTTTATGCATATATGAATTGTAACTTTGGCTTAGTGTGTTTTTTTTTTTAAAAAAGAATTTTCCTTTTCTAACCCTACAGTTTTAATCTTTGACAATTTAAGTTTAAAGTTTTAATCTTTGTTAATTTAACCCCTTTGACTAATTTGATTTCCAGTTCGAATTCAAAAGTTTCCATCTTTTGCGATTTAACCACTTTGATTTTTTTACTTATGTGTTGTAATCTTGGCTTTGAAGGTTTTTCAAAGAAAAAATGGTTATGCATATAGTTGTTGTAACCTTGGCTTTGGGGGTTTTAAAAAAAATTGATTTTTTTACTTTTCATCCAAAAGTATTTCATAAATTACTTTTAACCCAAAACAATTTGTTTTTTTTACTTTAAACACAAAACTTTTTATTCTGTCCTCACAACTTTGTTTACTTTCAACTTTAGTCATTTATAGTTTTCATTTTCCGCAAATTTATCGCCTTATGATTCGTTCTAAATTTTGTGACTTAACATATCGCAACGTGCGTCTTTGGTTTAATGGTTTTACGTTTCGTTCTAGATTTTGCGAGTTAATATGACGCAACGTGCGTGTGTGGGAGAACGTTGTTACATCATCTATTTTCTTTCCTGTTTGACAGGTTCAACATAACGTGCGCGCCATAAATTGACTTAGTTATAACTAATGAATCCCCACCGCAATGCGGCGGGTCGTAATTCTAGTATTTTTAATTTTGCATTTCGAAGTTGGAATAATATGGATAGAAAGATTATTTGTCATTTCATATTTTATTATAACCTTAATTCCTTTACAAATTTACCAACCAAACACCTCATTATTATTGTTTCTATTTGTTGGAAATCATTTCAAATCCATCAAATTCCAATTCCTTACAAAACATTCGGCAAACTAAGTGCCACTAAAAATTCATTCATATTTTCTCTTCCTAGATATTTCAGACTAATAGATCTTAGCGGTGTTGTACAAAAAGGAAATGTTTCAACAAATTCACCTAGAACGATAATAACCAATGAACAGATTCCATTTACTTCTGTCGTTTCCGGTCATCTTCCTCGTCATCTGAGTCGCCGTGCTCACGGAAACGTGGATTTCTCTCCTGTTCAAGTAAACATAATATATTTCCAATTACTTAATCTATGTACTATTGAAGAAGCCTGTCTTATTATAAATACTTTAAAACTTATGTAAAGGTGAGAAAACAAGAAACATGTTTACCTGTCTAGAGTCATGATCAGAGTTTCTTCTAGGTTCATCTTCAGAATTCCTCCTGGAGACATCTGGGCCCCGACGGTCATCTTCACGGTATCTCTTCCGGTGGTAATCTAACGTTTGAATAAAAAACTCAATTTAATGCAAGTTATGGTTTATATAAAAGAATGTACGCATGAAAAATACTAATCTGTGTATCACCTCCTCTACCATGCCGGTAGGACCCCCCATGACCACCACCTCCATGTCTTCCATCTGCAGGAAATAAAACTCAGCAAACGTACAACATATAATATAAGATAAATTTAAATCGTTAAACACGCAAGTTGTGAACTTACAATTGTGAGCCATATGAGGTGGCTGAAACGATCCCAATGATCCGACCCCATAATCTACCACCTGCCTTTGTTCTTCTAACTCTTTCTGCACCAATTTTCCATAACCGCCTCTATGTTTGACAAGTCAAGGAATCAATCTCTAACCTTATAGAATTGACATGTTATTTATTTGACAAAAAGATATATAGTTATAGAAATTTAAAAGGATATCAGGATCATAATCCGTGCGATATTCATCCCTCACCTGCTCAAAATCATAAATTAAAAAAATCAAGAATAGGAAAAACCGAAAAGGCGTAACAATAATATAAGATATTAAAGTAGTAAGTTTTAGGTGAACCTGTCCACCACTTCGACCACGACCCCATTGCCTTCCATCTTGGAATCCCCAATCAAAGTCTACACGAATCGGACGATCGTCAAGAATGGTCCCACTAATGTATTTCACAGCATCTTCTGTATCTTCCCTAGAGTAGTACCTGTAAACCACAAACGTAGAACAAGTTAATAATAATTTGTTACAAATCTGGTATAATATATTTGGGGCAATTACATATATCCCCTTATAAATTTCATAAATTACATATATACCCAACCTAAAATTTAATTTACTTATATCCCCTTGTTAAAAACTAGAAATATCAAATATAGCAATTTTAATTTATTAGATTAAAATTATATTATGAAATGACTGTTTTACCCTTTAAAAAATAAAATTTAAATAATCCATTAGAAAAAAAAATTTTAAACACTTGCATAGAATCCAACATCTCTCTTAACTCTATCTAACCAACCTTCAATTAACACTGCAACTCTCTTAGTTGACCGGAAAGATAGACATTCAGGCAAGCCTTTTATCATTTTCCAGGCCAAAATTATGGTATTTATTATGGAAACCGGTGAACGGTGGCGGTTTCATCTCTCAATCACCATGACCATCGCCATCATTATGTGACGTGACGGAATTTCCGGTCAAGTGCTTCAGAAGTGCGTGAGCAATAACTCACGTCTCCAGAAACCAAACACCGTTGATACTCGTGCATCCTCGTCTCCAAACCGAACCGGCATGCAAGCATAACCTCGTCTCTGGACCCAGTGGCTTCTCTGAGAACCAATAGACAAGGAAACGTTTCGCCGAGCAGAGATCTGGAGCTGGCACATTGGAACTGTAATCACTAAGTAATGGGCACATCGGTGTCATTAGGTGTTTAGGTTGCCGGTGTTACGACCGTCCTAGGGTTGGCCCCTGTAGTTGGGATGGTGATGGAGAATGAATCGATAAGCAGTTATAGTCGTGGAGGACATGAAGAGTCATGGTTGGCTTGGCTGTATGTTCAAAGTTAAAAGGGTATTTTTGTCATATTGTATAAATTTGTTAGAAAAGGGGATATATGTAATTTAAATTTTGAGTTGGGTATATATGTAATTAGGTTTTGAAATAGGGGGATATATGTAATTCTTCCAATATATTTTGAGGTTTTGACTTACATGACAAAGCAGAAGCCACAAGGCGTTTTGGTGTTCTTATCCAAACCCATAACAATCTTTTTAATTTCTCCTGCTCGAGAAAACAATTCATAGAGTTGTTCTTCGGTAGTGTAAAAAGACATGTTGCCAATATAGACGGTGGTTGAAGTTTGGAGCGTGTGTTCATATTCGTCTTGTGTTCCTGGAAACCTTCTGTCACGATATGCAGAAATCTTGTTTGGATCCTGACATAGAAATGCACATATCATGTAGAATCAGAGAGTAAATATAATACAATTAGAAAAAACATTAATGTGTTTAGTTTTTGCCAAAAAGTTTGGTTCACCAGGTAACCTTGGTTTTAAAATGCGTCTCAAAAGCCGATGCGTGAAGCACACGCACCATGGGGTATGGTGGGGCGGGGGTTGGGGGCATGAGTTGACACGTGGAGTTCGAGCCCCCCCACCGGTGAGTGACGTGTCCGTGGGGTATGGCGGGGCGTGGGTGAACCGCGTGGCTTGGCAGTTTATTAAAAAAAATACAAAAAATTAAAAAAATACACACAACATTAAAAAAAAAACCTAAAATTTTATTAAATTCTTAAAAATTACATAATTCCTAAAAATAAAAATAAAACTAAAAACGATTACAAAAAAAAAAAAAAAACTAGAGCGTTAGGTAAATTTCAAAAAGCGTGAGCTTGTCGAACGGTTTTCGCTCCTTGCCCCGAAACTCAATGTTCGCCACCGCCACCCGGTCCTCGTGGCTTAACTCACCGTTCGGAACGGCTTCGTAGTAGGCTTTGAAACGATCAAGCTTAGGCCGTAGCTCGCGCCATTTATGTTGGCACGCGTTTAAGTTGTGCCGGTCGTTTCCGACGTTATGTCGGTAGCTTGCAAAGGCTTCCGGCCAATATCGCGTTTCACCGGGTTGTCGCCCCTTCATTGCGTCAACAACGCTCGTGACGAGAGCTAGCTCTTCTTCGTTTGTCCAAGAGGCCATCGATCAAGTGGGTTGGGGTAGCGGGTTCGATCAAGTGGGTTGGGGTAGCGGTGGACAGCCAACAAGTTTGTTTGGGTTGGGGTAGCCGGTGGGGTTGGGGTTATATATATAGCCGGGACCGACTGTTGGATTGGGTGAAACCGCTTGGCTTGGCCAAACAGTTAGATTTTGAATTTTAAAATGCCTCGCTATGACCTAGCCAACAAGCGAATAGGAGCCGGCCACATAGGATCACTAGCCCGCCCTGCTTTAAACTCCCGCCCCTTGGGCCACGCCCAAACCCAAGCCCACCCGGGGTGATGGCTTGGGCGTTTTCAGCCAACCCACGCCCCAACCCCCGCCCCATACCCCACAGTCTAACATATGCGACGTGTTCGTCATTAAAACGCATGCAGAATTTGGAGGATAAAAAACAGATGAGTTAATTATATCAACAGTCGTAACTTAGCATTAATGAAAAGAATGAAAAAGTGATGATACCTTGAACAGCAAGGCCATGGCACCTTATCTGAAAAAGAGAAATGCATCAAGTTCAATTCACTTTGATAGGCATGTTTAAAGGAACAAATGTATAACACTAGTTTGAACAAAATAATTGGAAGATGTAAATACAAGCTTAGAATAGAGAAGACAGTGGCCCAAGCCAAATGAACACCTTTATATATATTAGAGAAGACTCAGTTAGCTAAACAAAATGTCAACCTAAACGGATTCGAACAAACCCTCATCTCAATTTTAATCCAAATTCAGAGATGAAAAATCTTAAACAAAACCTTGATAAACCTAAATCAAGGTATCAAATGGGATAAAGTCAGTAAAACAACTAAACTGAAAAGGTATAATCCATATGTACCATACTCCTCCTAACCTATATTCCATAACCACAAGATTCTAGTATCAGTATTAGCAACAGATCATGTGGCTCTTTCTTGAAGGTTACTAACAGTTAAGATTCAGTCATGTGATGACTACAAAATTCAATCATCCATATGCCAATGCACATGAGCACAATATATATATACACACACACACACAGAGAGAAGGAACTGAACGAGATGACAGGAGCATAGTCACATAATTCTCTGGTGATTTTCGTTTTGGTTCGTCCGATCCAATTCGCGGTACGAAGACGATCCGACGACCATAAGAAAAAACAATTGAAATGTAATAGAGAAGAAATGGTGGCTAATCGAAGCTTACCTGCTGGCTGATTGAACCTTACCTTCCCTCCCTTCCCTGCTGAATCGTAGAATGAAAGACGATCTGTCAGTCAGTCGGCTGTTTGTTTTTTAGGTTTAGAAGATGGAGGGAGGAGCGAACAGGGGAGATCGACAAGCTGCTTTAGTTTAGGGTTATTTTAATTTTATTTTTATTTTTACTATATATTATTAGCTAATGAATAGTGTCATGGTAAGAAAAATTAATTTGTTTTTTACCTACTATAGTTAAATTATTTTGAATTTTTTTTTATTTACTCCATCGTTGTTGTTAACATGATTTTCATTTTTTACCCAGCATAGTTAAATTATTTTGAATTTTTTTACCCACTCTCTTTTTTGCTTTTAACATGTTTTTCATGTCACGTGCCTTCTTTTTTTTTTTAGATCTAACACATTTCTCTATCATTTTTCTCATTAGTTCTAGAATATCATTTTATCATAAAAAAAACCCACCACTGCCCAACTCCTTCTGCTTTTTACAAAACATGGCTTCCGTAAGCCACTTCCTTCTTTAGAGGAGGTTCTTATTTCCGTAAAACGTTGTATTTTCTTTTTATTACTGGAGCGTAACCTACTCATAATTTATCTGCAAAAGTTTTAAATTTTTGAAGTATGGGCCCTTAGAGAAGCTAAAGACAAGCTAGAGAAGCGTAGTGAAGAGCTAACATGAAGATTAGACTTTTAAAAAGTATTTGATGGTACATCTTTTATATGTCCAACAGATATTAACATGTTAATAGTAATAAAAAAAAGTTATTTTCGAAACGTTTTATGTTACTTACATGTCGATCTTGAAGAAGGAAATGAACAAGAAATCATAAAGTTGTAGAATGCTATTCGAGAAATGCAAGGGAAATTGGAAAAGGCGCACAATCAAATTATTCATAAGAAAGAAGCAGCAAAGTCACTACTGAACAAGCTCCGCGTAATCAAAGAAGTGCCAGTTATTAATAAAATGAAAGTGGAGTAGTTGGCAAATCGTAATCATGAACGGGAGGTATTGCCAAAATAATGAGGTTCCTGTCAATTTGTTTCGGTAGTTTTGGTTTTGTGGCTAAATAATTGATTCCAAAATATACACATACTATATGTTTATTATGTGCAGATGAAATTGTAGAAATGAAGAAGATTGTTGAGTTGGAAGAATCACATGCTAATACCTAGGGGGACTTCACGAGATCATTGAAAAATAGCTAAAGGGCCTTAATATATATAATTTATTAAATTATTAAAAATCTTGGTTAAAAAAAACACACTCATGCATCCACACCCCTGCATGCGCGCACACACCTGTATTTCGATCAACAACTATTGGTGTGATCTTATGTCTCACTTTTTGTGCAGGCATGGCATAATAGTCTCAACCAATGATGATTGATGAGTATTCATTCATTTAAATTAAGGAAATAACCGGTATGGGTTGAAATTGGTCGGGTCGGATGGACCTGAGACACTTTGTCCAAAACTCGATGTGTTTTATAAACAGTTAGCGTGTTTCATATTAATAAGAAGTTATATTTTTTTCATTAATAATATGATTTCTTAAGTAAAAACGTTGTAAAAGGTTTTTTGCATTAGTAAAACAATTTAGGCAAACATTCATCCGTGTTTGAAACACATTCATCCATGTTTGACTCGTTTTCTTTTTAACTACCTTTTTCTATTAATCCTTTTATTTTACCAATTCGGCATGTTAGCTTGCATTTTATAGTTAAAACAAGATTCCATAAAGTTATCAACATTGACAAATGCTTAGTTTTTTTACATCTGGGATTAGTAAGAAAAATACTAAAGTAGTGCAATGGATCGTTGTTGAAATATTTAAAAAATTAAAATAGAAATGAGAAAAACTAGTTATATATTATATTAAAGAGAATAAGGATCTAGAGTAGTATACTCCCATTGGTCCACGTGTCACTTTCTAATTAGTCCATGCAGAAGTATTTTTTTCTAATTTTTTCTTTGCTAGCTCTCTCAGTTCCACTCTTTGATCTATACAACTCGTTTTAACCTCTCAACACGGTTCAATTACTCAATTTCACGTATCAAACCCCTAAGTTTATAATACATGTCGTTTCACCCCCTTTCTTTTATATCCGTATAAAAGTAGCCTCCAAAGCAAAACCATCGTCAAAGTTGATGGTATTAAAATTCCCAACATAAAAGAATACATATTTTCTTTATACATTTGAGGTTAGTCTTAGGTGTACATGAGGCCTATATTGTTGCCTTATTTCACATATGAAGCTCCTAAGCAACTATTAGTGACATCAAGTTGCCAAACCAGAAGCATTGTGATGGACTATTGTCGCAACTAAAACAATGGAATGGATGTTGTTGCAATGTTTACGATAACTCAGAAGATAGAAATGGAGAGAAATTTGTAATATAAAAATAAAAAAGTAAATGTATTGCATAATATTAAAATACAAGCATCCTTAGAGGTCGATGGATCAATCTTGGAAATAGCCCCGAACAGGATGAATTTACACGTGAGATTCTTTGTCGTTAAAAAAATTAAGATACATCCTTCGATTAATCATATGATAAAAGAATGCCAACAAAAGATATATGCAACATCACGTGCCATTTCAAGATTTAGAAACATACTTCAACAAAAAACTGACTTTGACCGTTTGTGGTCAAACAGTTCGTTCCAATATATATAATTTGTACATATAATCTAAGCAGTTTTACAGTATGTTAACTTTCAAAGAAATATCATCAGAATATAGACCACAAGTTTCAAGTCCCAACTGATACTCAAACGAATATAAAATTATGGATAACTCCCATAATATTATTAGATCAAGAAAACTACACAAAAACTTGATTCTTATAATCCAGAATACCTAATACATGGTAATTATAAGCTCACCTATCACATTAGACTTATACTAGGATTGCTCATATAATTATCCTATAGACATCCAAACCTCACTCGTTTAGAATGCTAGATAATTATATAACCAATCAACTAGTACATGATAATTACAACTATTATATCATAATCACACTGTAATTTTGAAACATGATTGGTCTAATGAATAAAGACTTCGAGTCAAGGATTAAGGATTGTAAGTCAAGTTTTGAGATAGTTTCTTGACATAAATAAAATTTGGGTGCTTAGCCAAGCTCTTACTGTTTTCCGTTTTCGTTCTTGTTCGATACTAATTCTATGGTTGACGTATGAAGTAAAAAAAGGTTAATAGTTTATGCTCTTCGGAATTGAATTGTTAAGCATAACCTTTGTATTTTAGATTACACACTACATTTAGGTGCAGTTTGTTTTTTAAGAGGTAAAATGTCTGCGGTCTACGGACCACAGCTGTAAAAGAAGAGTTGCACCAAACCTCTGCACTCTACAAGAAGAAGGTTATTTGTTTTTTTAACGTATGTAGACTTCTAAAATAAGCTGGTGGTGGTGTACGGACAATGGTGGTGGCGGTTAGGGATGAGCTTTTTTTCCCAAATACTCGTACTCGTACACGTACCGTACCGTACCTGTACCCGTACCCATTTTAGGTATTTGGTACATATATCGGTACCCAGTTTTATATAGACCTTTAATAGTTTTTTTATATTATATTTTATTTCGTGTTATGGTATTATAGTATTTGTACTGATTTTACCTATACGGTACCCGTATCATATTGGTACTCGTACCAATTTTACATATTTGTCACCCATACTATATTGGTACTCATGTCAATTTTACCTATTTAGTACCCGTACGAGTGCTTAAAAACTATATAAAAACAAAATGGTACCAAAGCGGGTACTGTACCGAAAATACCCGTACCCGTATGGTACCTATATATTTGGTACGGTATTTGGTACCTAGATTTGTTCAAATTCGGTACCGGTATTTTCGGTACCGTTACGGATATGGGTACGGGTACGGTACCAATCCCATCCCTAGTGACGGTGGTGATGGGAGGTGGACATGGATGATGGGTTGTAACACCTCGAAAATTCACGTCCTATAATGTATTGACACGTGTCATAAGCTTTGAACGTGTGAAAGAATGCTCTAGAGGGACTAAAGTTGACAAACAATGAAAGTATGTGAATATAAGGGTTCAAAATGTCAACAATGGATAAATATACTTTACAATAACCCTACACGATGTTTATACCCTTAAACGAATGAAGCATGGATCATACGAAGCTAATTGTGAAAGAAAGTAAGAGATTACAAACTACAGGGGTTAAATGTGTCAACATGTTTAAAGTATACCTCTGAGTGACCTTTTAGCAAACCCGAAGCTTTGTAACAATTAGATATGTTCACTAGAATGCATGATAAAAATTTCACCAAGTTTCGTTATCGTATGAGAAAGTTATCATAAAATTCGTATACGAAGGGTTAAAAGCGTCGACATGTTAATACATACCTCTGAACGACCTATGTGTAAATCCCATCCCTTAACCTGTGTTATAAACATCTGATAAACATCCTAATCTGGTTAATGCTAACAATTATTGAGCCAAATTGAAAGAATGGGATCCTATGAGATTGTATACGACAAACCTTCATTCGTGACCCTTTCGATAAAGCCCAAGACAATCATACAACATAGTAAGGTGGTTATAACTATTCAAGACATGATCAAGAGGCCCCTATTGATAATAGAGGCCAAATTCGTATTACCTAAGTGCCTGTTCAAAGCTTGAAAGGGCAAAAAATTTTGCCTGCTGTAAAGGGCTTACGGACCGTAAAGGTCAGCCTTACGGTCCGTAAGGCATGCCCAGCGACAGCAAACTTGACAGCTGCCTGTTATGAACGAGTAACCGACTTATATTGATATTTTTCACTTCCATGGGCGACCCCTACTGGCTTTTAGACCTTAGGGACACTTGTGAATGATCCATGATCAGTTGTAGCATTGTTTGTCATGATCACAAGCAATCAAGATCACTATATAAAGCCCCATTGTGTGCAAACTTGATCATTCACTCATTCCTTCACTTCTGATCATTTCTTGAGCTCAAGGCCTTTCCCCAAGCATCTCAAATCGTGCATTAGACCTTGGTAAGTATCATTGACCTTCCTTAATCGAGTTTTGCTTAGTTATTAGCTTAAAAGTCAAACCGTCATAATTAAGGTTTGACTTATCGATTAATCACTAATGGTTCTGTGTTTAGTCAAAATTAAGGTAGATATAAGTTGGTAATTATGTGGGAAATAAACCCTTAAAAGGGCACCCTCTGATTCCCGTCCTAACTAAGACATTTGTCGGGTCAAAGTTGTTAATAAAAAGTCAACAGGAACTTAATTTTCGAATTAACGCCTAATTAACAATGTAGAAGGCGTGCAACCTATTTTATCACTCATATAACTTAGTAATAAATATAAGAACATGTCTAAGCATGTTCGACCCGACAATTTTCTGTTTAGGCTCGGTTCGGAACCGAAAGTCGCAAAACTTTGACTTTTGCTTTGACTTCAGTTCTGACCCGATTTAGATGGATTTAGAAATGCCTTAGAGCTCCGTTAGGACCAACTAGTATGATAGTATAACCCTCTGCGTTTATACTACTTGACTCGTTGATTGTCCGATGTTTCCGTTAATTGCCTAATGTTGACCAATATGCCCTTTTGACCATAAAACGAGAATTTTGGAAATATGAGAGGACAAAAATCTTTGTTACTGATTTATAAACATGTCCCTAAAGTTTCATATCAGTTCGAGGTCCAGAATAGGAGTTATGCTAAATAGCGCATTTAAAAAGCTTTTCGTTAATTAAACGGCGCAATTAGCATAAGGCCTATCTAAACCCAATTTTTGACACCAAACCTTTTACCCACTGATGTAATATAATATTTTGGGATTTTTGAAGATTTTTAATTATTTTTAAACTGATCATAACATGGGGTTATCGCCTTGACTCAGTAAATACCGATTATACCCTTTTTGTGTATAAAATGAGTTCTACATAGTATTTTGACACCAATCCAATTGCTACTGATTTTATTTAATAAATGAAGTATTTTAAACTTTATAACCTGATCAGAAAACTCAGATTTCCTGTATAACCCGGAAATCGCTTAAAACGGCTTTTTACGCGTATTAAACACCTAGTATGGGTTTAAAACTATTTTGGCATACAAGACTTATCACCAACTGATATAACCTGTTAAATTAAGTTGTTTTGCTGATTATTTCAGACCCAAGTCTCAGAATTATATTTAATCTCTTTTATAATCTTTAAAATGACCAAAATACCCCTAAGGGGCTTAAATTGAGATTAAACTCGTTTTGGGCATAATGGAAGGTATCCTACTGATATCACAACATATTTAAGGCATATTAACTTAGGAAACCTGTATATGACTCTCATGGTTACCTGTTACGCCTCTTGCGCGTTCGGTTCGGTTTATGTAACTAGTTTGCATAAATTAGCCGAAACGGGTCGAACCTTATCGTTTTTATCTCAAAATCCAGAATGTGTTTAGTTTACCCATATTATACAAGTCTTCAAACTTGTCGGGTCTAAACCACATTCTATTCCGGTCTTCGCTTAATCGTGCGTTTGAACCGTATCTTTCCTTAAAACTAACCGGTCTAAGTTTAGGCTTAATTAAAGACTCGTTAGGATTCTAATAGGTTATTATAAACCTTCGTTCCAGAATAGGAGACCCGATAAAAGCTACACGCACTTGCTATTTGTGATTGATACTTGCAAAGGTAAATACTTTTAACTTATTTTCCCTATACGAGCTTGGGGTATGGTATATAAAATACCGCTTGGCCGGGCATTGAATCTTTAATCGGATAGAGGTTAAATCATTGATATGCTCCGTTTGGAAATGTTTTGTTTGCTTAAAGCATTTGGGGGGTTAATGACCATGTCCCGGATATCCTTGGCATTATTTTACGAAATGGCCACGACCTATGCACGGGGTGTAGGCGTACACCCGTCAGTGCCTAAATAAATAATGTGGTGTGTCTATTGATCTTTAACCCGGCACGAACCGGGCTACTGAACGCATAAGGAACATGTAATTCTTTTACAAGATTATATTCAAATAATTATCCCAAGTTATAAAGAGTTTGTGCCACGTGCATTCAAATCAATTTTATTAAACTTTTCAAAATGAGTTAGCTAATTGTATTTACCAGTGTAAACTGACGTATTTTCCCAAAAAGGTTAAGTGCAGGTACTACTCGTAATAGGCTGGCTTTCTCCTTAGCATCAATAAGAGTCTCGCAAGCTTGGATGCATTTCAGTCTGTTGAACAAAGTTTCTTTTTATTTTGATCCACCTGTGGATTATTTTTCAATTGTTTGTGATACTTGATATTACAATATTATCCGGTTGAAATATATCTATCTTTTGCTTCCGCTGTGCATTTAAATATTGTGTTGTTTGACTATAATGATATCAACTACGTCACGATACTCCCCTACCGGGCCCACCGGTAAAATGTGGAAATATCGGGGTGTGACAGGTTGGTATCAGAGCCAACATTGAGTGAATTAAACACTAGCCTTTTGTGTTTAATCTCAATGACACAATTGCACATTCCTAAATTTTCGAGTCTAGACAAAGAACTTAGGACAAATCCAAATTTGCTTTAATTTTTTTTTACTTTGTCCTTTATATTTCTTTGTTGTATCTTTCAATTATTTTGACAGGAAATATGCCACCAAGAATTAGAAGAGGAGGACGAGGGAAGGGGCCGATCAACGCCCCCAACGATCACGAAGCCGGGCCTTCTCACCGGCGAGCTCCTTCTACTACAATGAGTGCCGATCCCCAGGGAAACTGGAGGACCCATGTGGATCCCGCTAGACGATCTGTCTCGCATAGCTCAACACCTCCTTATCATCACTCCTTTGGGCCGCAGTCAGAAAACGAGCCCGATAACCCACAACCTTCTTATATACCTCTTCAGCGATCCCTTTCGCACCATTCCTTCGGCGACCCCACTCCTGTCTTTCAGGGCCGGTTTAACCCGGCAAACTATATTCAAGAACCAGTGGGTTTTAACCCATTGGGACCGGAGGATCACTTTTCCGGCGATCACGCCATGGATATGGATGAGGACACCGACCCTATAGAACCACCGACTGGAACCCCCACGCACCCTATTGAGGTCTCTGATGGTTCATCCTTCCACGGATCACCATACCGTGGTCCAGACAGTTATCAAGCGAGGTTTAACCAATATGAGTGGTATTTTACCCCATCTCATTACCCGCAGCAGCAGCAGCAGGATCCCTCCGAGGATTCACGTTTCGTGGCAGTCACGCCACCGCCACCACCACCGCCAGTTCATCAAGCACCTCCAGAACCACCAAGGCGTAGGAGAACAGGCGCACGAATATCCGCGCGAGGAGGGGATTTTCATTTTAGCACCCCCCATCACTCAAGTGGCAGTCACTATCCGCCACTACATGAAGACCCGCAAATGGGTGGGCCTTCAAACCCAGTTCCAGAGGTGAACTCTGCACCTATTGCGCCACCACCACCGGGAATGGGTAACCCAATTCCTACGTATACAGGTTCAACGAGGTACAATCCGTTTAAGCAGCCGGCTCACACAAACTACAATTATGCTGAAGCCGACCCGTACCTTGTAGCAGCAAACTACAATGCCCTCCACCTAGAAGGGCCATATGGAGTCCCTTGGGGAGTTGGATACCCAACTCATGGATACCAAGTACCTGCTCAACCTCCGTTGCAGCACCAGCCACAGCCACCACGGTTTTCCCCACCAGAACAGGAGAAAATCCGACAAAGGCTAAGCAGGGTGGAACGAGACTTTCAGGAAGAACGTAGGAACAACCAGGGATTCCTCAAGGGCCTAGCAAGCTTATTAAAGGGGAAGAAGAAGAGGGATCATTAAATCCCTATATGTATTGTTGTATTTCCTATTTAAATCAAGTCCCTGCGTGGAGATTTATCTAAGTATTTAGTCCCTGCGTGGACTTGTCTTTTAGTCCCTGCGTGGACATCCATTTAAGTAATTGGTCCCTGCGTGGACTTGTATTTCAGTTTAGCCCCTGCGTGGGTAAGTTGTTCTGTTAAAAGTCCCTTTTAGGGCAATGTGTACTCTTTAATGTTTAATGGAATGTTAAGTTTATAAATTTCATTTTGTCATTATATGCATAAATATATTATACATGAAATAAATAAATCAAAAATCATTCCTTTAAAAAAAATATGCCTATTTAAATATTAACTAAGAATCTTAAAGGTATAACCTAGCCTGCATGTCATTATAAGACTTGGCCAAGATGGTAAGACCTGTTAAAAAGATTCAAATCCCTGTTAACATCTGAAAACATGTTAACGCTCCTGGCAGACGTGATTCGTTAAAATCACACACGTCATTCTTATAATAGGATTCTTCAAAAGATTTCCTAACCCAACTTAATGATCTATAAATCATGGGTTTAAATGATCAATTAAGATGATCATATGTTGACCATCCATTGGTAATATAGTGCCTACGAGCCCTACTCATTGTCATATAAGACAAGAGACAGTAGTAGTCTACGACTCCTTGTCAGAGAAAGTTAATAAACTATGCTCAAACTTTAATGCCTTGATTCTCTGAAATCATGGCTTATGATTTAAAAATGTCCTTGTGACTAGGCCTTTTGTGCTACTAATAAAACTATTATTGTTTTATAATTAGGATAAAATATAATAAAAATCCTAAATAAATTATGTTTAACAAATTAACCAAATATGGCCTGTGTTACCATGGTTAATGAATTGCCATAAAAGACAATTCCATAATAAACTCCAAAATAAATTATTGTCAATATCTTATGTAACAGTTCAAACTACATGGCTGACTCGGATGAGATCAACAGTCACCCACGGGAGGATCATGATAATACCCGAATTAACATAGCGGGTGCAGAACTGCAAGCATTGATAGACAATGCTGTTACGAAAGCCATAGAGCGGTAGTATCAGGAATATAGCGGGACTCGAAGTAGGACCCTATCCGCACCGCATTCCAAGCCTAAGACTCATTCAGAGGCTCACAACAAGCCACCCTCCAAGAAGGATGAGCTAAAGAAAGGTGATGACGATCGTCATTCTTCAAATCAGCAAAGTGTTCCATCTCAAAGGATCGTACTGAATCAAGGACCCCGTGATAAGGGTTGCTCCTACAAGTATTTTGTTTCATGCAAACCCAGGGATTTCACTGGGGAAAAAGGAGCTGCAGACTGCATGGCATGGTTGGATGAGATGGACACCGTGGTTGATATCAGCGGGTGCGCTGATAAGGATGTGGTAAAGTTCGTATCTCAATCGTTCAAAGGTGAGGCCTTAGCCTGGTGGAGATCGTTAATCCAAGCTACCGAAAAAATCCCATTGTACAATATGACATGGGACCAGTTTATGACGTTGATCAAGGAAAACTACTGCCCTCAGCATGAGGTTGAAAAGATTGAGTCTGATTTTTTTTATCGTTGGTTATGAAGAACCTTGACTGCCAAGCTTACCTTACAAGCTTCAACACAATGTCAAGATTGGTTCCGTATCTGGTGACCCCGGAACCCAAAAGAATAGCTCGTTTCATTGGGGGTTTAGCCCCAGAAATAAAGGCAAGCGTGAAGGCCTCTCGGCCAGCTACTTTCAGATCTTTAGCTGATATATCTTTGTCCCTCACACTGGACGCGGTCAGGCAGAGATCGCTGAGGAACACGGATGCCGAGAAAAGAAAGTGTGAGGATGACAACTCACGACGGTCAGACAAGAAGCACCGGGGAAACAATGACCACAAGAAGGGGTCTGGATCTAAGAAGGATGGGCATCAATCTGGAGATAAGCCCAAGTGTAAGGTCTGTAAGAAGTACCATTTTGGGAAGTGTAGACTTGACTCAAAATCCCAATCTCAGCCAAGGCCATGTGGGATTTGCAAATCTTCGGAACATAAGACCCTAGAGTGCAAGAAGCTGAAGGACGCAACGTGCTACAGTTGCAACGAAAAAGGGCACATTACGACAAATTACCCAAAATATGCAAAGAAAGCTGAGGAAGGAAAGAAGACCAATGCTAGGGTCTTCAGGATGGATGCAAAGGAATCTGTGCAGGACGACAATGTGATCACAGGTACCTTCCTCATAAATGATGTTTATGCGAGAGTGCTATTTGATTCAGGAGCTGATAAATCATTTGTAGATAATAAGTTTTGTAAATTGCTGAACTTACCTGTTAAAACCTTAAGTGTGAAATATGAGGTGGAGTTAGCTGATGGCACCTTAGAAACCGCCTCAACCATATTCGATGGATGTTTCATATCCATTAGGAACCACTCTTTTCCTTTGTCCCTACTTCCTTTGAAATTAGCCGGTTTCGATGTAGTAATAGGCATGGATTGGTTGTCTCGCAACCAAGCCCAGATCGTTTGTGCTAAGAAGCAAGTAGTTGTCAGGACTCCTCGAGGCAAGCCTTTGACAATCCAAGGAGATACTAAGTACGGAATGCCTGAGCAAGTGTCCATGCTCAAGGCATCAGGGTGTCCGACGAAGGGTTGTGTTATCTACATGGCACAAGTAACCATTGATGAACCAAAGCCTAAGATCGAAGACATACCCATTATCTCTGAATATCCAGAAGTTTTTCCCGAAGAACTACCTGGTTTACCCCCAGATAGGCAAGTGGAGTTCAGGATTGACATTATTCCTGGCGCAGCACCTGTTGCAAGAGCACCTTACAGATTGGCACCAACGGAGATGAAAGAGTTGAGAACTCAACTGGATGATTTGTTAAGCAAGGGATTTATTAGACCTAGCTCATCTCCTTGGGCAGCACCAATCCTGTTTGTGAAGAAAAAGGACGGATCGATGCGTCTGTGCATCGATTATCGAGAACTTAACAAAGTTACTGTCAAGAATCGGTATCCATTACCCAGGATCGACGACTTGTTCGATCAGCTTCAAGGAGCGAGTTATTTTTCCAAGATTGACTTAAGGTCAGGATATCATCAACTGAAGGTCAAGGATGAAGATGTACATAAGACTGCATTTAGGACTCGTTACGGTCATTACGAGTTCTTAGTGATGCCTTTTGGACTCACTAATGCACCAGCCGCATTCATGGATCTCATGAACCACGTCTGCAAGCCCTACATGGATAAATTTGTCATCGTCTTCATCAATGATATTCTTATCTACTCGAAGAGTCAAGCTGACCATGAGAAGCACCTCCATTGCATTCTGAAACTGCTTCATCGAGAAAAGCTCTACGCCAAATTCTTTAAGTGTGAATTTTGGCTCCGTGAAGTCCAATTTCTTGGACATGTGGTTAGTGAACGCGGAATCCAGGTAGATCCCGCTAAGGTTGAAGCTGTCATGAATTGGCAAGAGCCGAAGACGCCCATAGAAATTCGCAGTTTCTTGGGATTGGCAGGATACTACAGGCGCTTTATTGAAAAATTTTCAAGGATTGCTGCACCCCTAACTTCTTTGACTAGGAAGGATATTAAGTTCAACTGGGGACCCAAGCAACAAGAATCCTTTGATATCCTTAAGCAGAAGCTAAGCAATGCACCTGTGTTGACATTGCCTGAAGGGACTGAAGAATTTGTAGTATATTGTGATGCATCGCACACTGGCATGGGATGTGTGCTTATGCAGAAAGGCAAGGTTATTGCCTATGCTTCACGTCAGTTAAATGTGCATGAAAAGAATTACACCACCCATGACTTGGAGTTGGGTGCTGTTGTATTTGCACTAAAACTTTGGAGGCACTATTTATACGGTATCAAGTGTGTGATCTATTCCGATCACAAGAGCCTCCAGCACCTGTTTAACCAAAAGGATTTGAACATGAGGCAACGACGTTGGATGGAAACTTTGAATGATTATGATTGTGAGATAAGATACCATCCTGGCAAGGCGAATGTAGTCGCCAATGCCTTGAGTCGAAAGGAAAGGGTGAAGCCTATAAGAATCAATGCCAAGAGCATTGAGATAAAGAATGGTTTGAACGAAAGGTTGTTAGCTGCACAGAAGTAAGCTGTGTTGGAAGCTAACTATCCTAATGAAAAGCTAGGAGTAAGTGAAGAACAGTTATCCTATGGCAAGGACGGAATTCTAAGGTTAAATGGACGAATATGGGTTCCAGTTTATGGAGGACTTCGAGATGTTATCCTCCAGGAAGCCCACAGTTCTAAATATTCCGTTCATCCTGGAGCTGACAAGATGTACCAGGATCTGAAAGCAAATTTTTGGTGGATAGGCTTGAAGAAGTCTATAGCTACCTATGTAGCTAAATGTTTGACGTGTGCGCAAGTCAAAGCTGAACATCAGAAGCCGTCAGGTTTGCAACAACAGCCTGAACTTCCCACGTGGAAGTGGGAAATGGTGACAATGGATTTCATCACCAAGTTGCCAAAGACAAGGAAAGGAAATGATACCATATGGGTGATAGTAGATAGACTGACTAAATCAGCACATTTCCTACCCATTAAGGAGACCTATAGCTCCAACATGTTAGCCCAATTGTACGTAGATAAGATTGTATCTCTGTATGGCGTACCAGTGTCTATTATCTCAGATAGAGATACTAGATACACGTCACATTTTTGGAAAAGTTTCCAACAATCTTTGGGCACGCGCTTAAATTTTAGTACGGCTTACCATTCTCAGACGGACGGGCAAAGTGAGCGTACAATCCAAACCTTGGAAGACATGCTTCGAGCATGTGTGATTGACTTAGGTGGTAGTTGGGATAACCACCTGCCATTAGTCGAGTTTTCCTATAACAATAGCTACCATACGAGCATTAAGGCTGCGCCTTTCGAGGCCTTATATGGTAGAAAGTGCAGAACGCCCGTTTGTTGGGCGGAAGTTGGAGATGTCCAACTGTCAGGACCTGAAATAGTCCTGGTGATGACAGATAAGATTGTGCAGATACGCGATCGTCTCAAAGCTGCCAGGGACAGGTAGAAAAGCTACGCAAACTTAAGGCGTAAACCTCTAAAGTTTGAGGTTGGTGACAAGGTACTACTCAAGGTATCACCCTAGAAATGGGTAATGCGTTTTGGCAAGAAAGGTAAGTTAAGCCCCAGATACATAGGACCATTCGAGATCATCGAATGTGTCGGATCCGTGGCTTATAAGTTAAAATTACCTGAAGAGCTCAGTGGTATTCATAATGTATTCCACATCTGCAATCTGAAGAAGTGTCTAGCTGATGAATCGCTAATCATACCACATACAGATGTGCACATAGATGAGAGCTTGAAGTTTGTTGAAAAACCTGTGTCGATTGAGGATCGACAGGTTAAGAAGCTTCGAAGGAAGCATGTACCGATCGTAAAAGTAAAGTGGGATGCCCGTAGAGGTCCCGAGTACACGTGGGAGGTAGAGTCCACAATGAAAGAAAAGTACCCTCATTTTTTTCAATAAATCTCAAGGTCGAGATTTCTTTTAAGGGGGTGAGGATGTAACACCTTGAAAATTCACGTCCTATAATGTATTGACACGTGTCATAAGCTTTGAACGTGTGAAAGAATGCTCTAGAGGGACTAAAGTTGACAAACAATGAAAGTATGTGAATATAAGGGTTCAAAATGTCAACAATGGATAAATATACTTTACAATAACCCTACACGATGTTTATACCCTTAAACGAATGAAGCATGGATCATACGAAGCTAATTGTGAAAGAAAGTGAGAGATTACAAACTACAGGGGTTAAATGTGTCAACATGTTTAAAGTATACCTCTGAGTGACCTTTTAGCAAACCCGAAGCTTTGTAACAATTAGATATGTTCACTAGAATGCATGATAAAAATTTCACTAAGTTTCGTTATCGTATGAGAAAGTTATCATAAAATTCGTATACGAAGGGTTAAAAGCGTCGACATGTTAATACATACCTCTGAACGACCTATGTGTAAATCCCATCCCTTAACCTGTGTTATAAACATCTGATAAACATCCTAATCTGGTTAATGCTAACAATTATTGAGCCAAATTGAAAGAATGGGATCCTATGAGATTGTATACGACAAACCTTCATTCGTGACCCTTTCGATAAAGCCCAAGACAATCATACAACATAGTAAGGTGGTTATAACTATTCAAGACATGATCAAGAGGCCCCTACTGATAATAGAGGCCAAATTCGTATTACCTAAGTTCCTGTTCAAAGCTTGAAAGGGCAAAAATTTTTGCCTGCTGTAAAGGGCTTACGGACCGTAAAGGTCAGCCTTACGGTCCGTAAGGCATGCCCAGCGACAGCAAACTTGACAGCTACCTGTTATGAACGAGTAACCGACTTATATTGATATTTTTCACTTCCATGGGCGACCCCTACTGGCTTTTAGACCTTAGGGACACTTGTGAATGATCCATGATCAGTTGTAGCATTGTTTGTCATGATCACAAGCAATCAAGATCACTATATAAAGCCCCATTGTGTGCAAACTTGATCATTCACTCATTCCTTCACTTCTGATCATTTCTAGAGCTCAAGGCCTTTCCCCAAGCATCTCTAATCGTGCATTAGACCTTGGTAAGTATCCTTGACCTTCCTTAATCGAGTTTTGCTTAGTTATTAGCTTAAAAGTCAAACCGTCGTAATTAAGGTTTGACTTATCGATTAATCACTAATGGTTCAGTGTTTAGTCAAAATTAAGGTAGCTATAAGTTGGTAATTATGTGGGCAATAAACCCTTAAAAGGGCACCCTCTGATTCCCGTCCTAACTAAGTCATTTGTCGGGTCAAAGTTCTTAATAAAAAGTCAACAGGAACTTAATTTTCGAATTAACGCCTAATTAACAATGTAGAAGGTGTGCAACCTATTTTATCACTCATATAACTTAGTAATAAATATAAGAACATGTCTAAGCATGTTCGACCCGACAATTTTCTGTTTAGGCTCGGTTCGGAACCGAAAGTCGCAAAACTTTGACTTTTGCTTTGACTTCAGTTCTGACCTGATTTAGATGGATTTAGAAATGCCTTAGAGCTCCGTTAGGACCAACTAGTATGATAGTATAACCCTCTGCGTTTATACTACTTGACTCGTTGATTGTCCGATGTTTCCGTTAATTGCCTAATGTTGACCAATATGCCCTTTTGACCATAAAACTAGAATTTTGGAAATATGAGAGGACAAAAATCTTTGTTACTGATTTATAAACATGTCCCTAAAGTTTCATATCAGTTCGAGGTCCAGAATAGGAGTTATGCTAAATAGCGCATTTAAAAAGCTTTTCGTTAATTAAACGACGCAATTAGCATAAGGCCTATCTAAACCCAATTTTTGACACCAAACCTTTTACCCACTGATGTAATATAATATTTTGGGATTTTTGAAGATTTTCAATTATTTTTAAACTGATCATAACATGGGGTTATCGCCTTGACTCAGTAAATACCGATTTTACCCTTTTTGTGTATAAAATGAGTTCTACATAGTATTTTGACTCCAATCCAATTGCTACTGATTTTATTTAATAAATGAAGTATTTTAAACTTTATAACCTGATCAGAAAACTCAGATTTCCTGTATAACCCGGAAATCGCTTAAAACGGCTTTTTACGCGTATTAAACACCTAGTATGGGTTTAAAACTATTTTGGCATACAAGACTTATCACCAACTGATATAACCTGTTAAATTAAGTTGTTTTGCTGATTATTTCAGACCCAAGTCTCAGAATTATATTTAATCTCTTTTATAATCTTTAAAATGACCAAAATACCCCTACGGGGCTTAAATTGAGATTAAACTCGTTTTGGGCATAATGGAAGGTATCCTACTGATATCACAACATATTTAAGGCATATTAACTTAGGAAACCTGTATATGACTCTCATGGTTACCTGTTACGCCTCTTGCGCGTTCGGTTCGGTTTATGTAACTAGTTTGCATAAATTAGCCGAAACGGGTCGAACCTTATCGTTTTTATCTCAAAATCCAGAATGTGTTTAGTTTACCCATATTATACAAGTCTTCAAACTTGTCGGGTCTAAACCACATTCTATTCCGGTCTTTGCTTAATCGTGCGTTTGAACCGTATCTTTCCTTAAAACTAACCGGTCTAAGTTTAGGCTTAATTAAAGACCCGTTAGGATTCTAATAGGTTATTATAAACCTTCGTTCCAGAATAGGAGACCCGGTAAAAGCTACACGCACTTGCTATTTGTGATTGATACTTGCAAAGGTAAATACTTTTAACTTATTTTCCCTATACGGGCTTGGGGTATGGTATATAAAATACCGCTTGGCCGGGCATTGAATCTTTAATCGGATAGAGGTTAAATCATTGATATGCTCCGTTTGGAAATGTTTTGTTTGCTTAAAGCATTTGGGGGGTTAATGACCATGTCTCGGATATCCTTGGCATTATTTTACGAAATGGCCACGACCTATGCACGGGGTGTAGGCGTACACCCGTCAGTGCCTAAATAAATAATGTGGTGTGTCTATTGATCTTTAACCCGACACGAACCTGGCTACTGAACGCATAAGGAACATGTAATTCTTTTACAAGATTATATTCAAATAATTATCCCAAGTTATAATGAGTTTGTGCCACGTGCATTCAAATCAATTTTATTAAACTTTTCAAAATGAGTTAGTTAATTGTATTTACCAGTGTAAACTGACGTATTTTCCCAAAAAGGTTAAGTGCAGGTACTACTCGTAATAGGCTGGCTTTATCCTTAGCATCAATAAGAGTCTCGCAAGCTTGGATGCATTTGAGTCTGTTGAACAAAGTTTCTTTTTATTTTGATCCACCTGTGGATTATTTTTCAACTGTTTGTGATACTTGATATTACAATATTATCCGGTTGAAATATATCTATCTTTTGCTTCCGCTGTGCATTTAAATATTGTGTTGTTTGACTATAATGATATCAACTACGTCACGATACTCCCCTACCGGGCCCACCGGTAAAATGTGGAAATATCGGGATGTGACATGGGTGGTGGTGGTGGACGGTGGTGGTAGACGCTGGTGGTAGACGGTGGTGATGGTGATGGACGGTGGTGGTGTTTAACCCTCAGCAGACCTTAGAAGATCTTAAAAGTTATTGGTCCAAGTATGCACCAAGAAGAGCTCGCACAAGCGTTTTTTTAATGAAACATCTTTGAAAAATGAAATAGTCTGCAGATAACAATGTCTGCGTGTGGTCTGCGAAGAACAGACAGAAGAACCTATGCAGATATTTTTTTAGAAAAACAAACACCGCCTTAAAATAAGATGTAGACAAAAACTAATGATCGTTTAAGAACAAACCAACATTGAAAAACCTTATTAGTGTATAGGAAAACAAAGTCTCAACCGAAAATATAACTCAAGACAAATGTTTGACTCTCTTTTTTAAACTTTATGACTAAGAAAGAAAATTGTATCTTTAAGATTTAAAAGTTAGCATTTAGGAGAGATACACAGTGTTTGGACGCGTATACGGTCAACACTGCGCATGGGATAACAAGAATTCGTGCGTTAATCGTAATAAATGTAACAACCCGCTTTTTGGAAAGTCAAGGTACAAGTCAAAGTCAAAGGAAGAAAAGATTGCTAATTGCGATCTGTCACTCCTTGCTTAACTATTGATTGTACGTTAATGACTTGTAATCGAATCTTTTATTTTAATCGCTTTAGTTATATTATATGGAGTATCTATTAATAATCGAGGTTTAATCTCATGTTTAATCGGTAATTGAATTATCGTTAATCGCTATCGCATTCGTAACTTGAATTATGTGTTCTGGATATTGTTTTACGTGTGTGTGCTTTTGTGTGTTACTTGTGCATGTTATGTTTATGTCGAGGTGTTTAATCGCAATCGCAATCGCAATTCTATCGCATCGCAATCTAATCGCAAACGCTAAACGCAAGTTATTTATAGTGATTGTATGTTAGATATAGTAGTTAAGTTATCTGTGTGACTATTGGGTAATACTATCACATCGCTCACTCGAATCGCATCGCAACGCAACGCTCACCACGCGAATCAAAAAGACAAAACTCGACACGCCGGACACCTGGATCGAATGGCCAACCGATCGAGTGGCCATCCGATCGGATTGCCATCCGATCGAACTGCCATCCGATCGGTGACAAATCCGACACTTCAGCACTTTTCCTTTTTGGAAACCCTATAAATACCCTCATGTCACATCATTTGTGATGTGACAACCCTCCCACTCGACCAACTCGTTCCAAGCCTTCTTTCTCTCGATTCCTCGCGATTCTTGTAAGTTTCAACTCAAATCTTGTACTTCTATGATCTACATGCACTTCTTCATCATTTTCACCTTCGAATCTCAACTTTTAAACATGAAATCCATGGATTTGAGGTGTTCTGGGGTGATGTCATCATGGAGTTCTTATGAACTTCAAGATTCGGCTCATTCCACCAATAACAACTTAGATCTGAAGGATTTCCACATGAATAAACAATGATTTTGCATAGATCTAAACATTTTCAAAGTGGAAAGGATTGAAAGATGGTTTTCCAACTTTTTTTCAACTCATTTACACTCAATGCACTCAAAACCGGTAGAACCGGAGCTCGTTCTGATCTTCTACTCTTCCTTAGTGATGAGTTGGTTCGAGATCTGGTTATTATTAGGAAGACAACCGATTTCGGGTTAAACAAGAACATCCGTCACAAACAAGTAAACTGATCGGATTTGGGTGATTCCTGTTCGATCGGATGACTTGGGACTTGACGAGGTTCTGTTGTTTAGTACGTTGTCAAACCATCTCGAACAAACCGCAAACTTTCAAAATAACCAAGTTCAAAACGATTGGATTCGTTGGGATGGATTGCCGTCCGATCAGATTGCCATCTGATCGGATTGCACTTAAGCTTCCAACATTTAAACATTTTCAACTTCCAAGGACAATAGTTTCCAATGGATTGCTATCCGATCGGATTGCCATCCGATCGAGTAGCCATCCTGCTGTGAACTTGTTCTCAACTGAGAAGTCTCGCCAATCGGATCGCCATCCGATCGAAGGACCGTTCGATCGACGACCTGAAGGGTAGAGATACTTCTCTGTTTTCACAATGCTACAACGAAAACTTCAAAGACATCATACACAAACACATCATTACCAAACGAATGTCAATCCGACCGAATGGCCATCCGATCGGATGACCATCCGAACGGATAGACATCCGAATCGAATGACCATCCGATCGGATTGCCATCCGATCGGATTACCATTCGACACTTGGTCCCTTTTCACCGTTTTACGCACCGCTCTTCACTTATGCTATCGTTAACTGTTCAGGCTAATCATTCTAGCGCTCCCTTCAATCCATTACCATCGATGTGAGTATACTCGATCCCTTTTTTGCTTTATGAACTTTTGGGTGTTACATACATTACATATTCTAAATCACAATTGAACACACAACGCAAACACTATTTATACGCTGACCGTTATTGAATGTTACTTGTTACTCGATGAATGCTTGTTTGTTATGTTAACACAGTGATTGTTGCCTGACGCCTTAGCAACGATAGTACTATTTGTTTGGACTCAGTACCTGTCGTGGACAGGGGTTGTTAAGGTTACCTCTCACATGTCATAGTGGTGATATGTGTTGCGCATTCTACAACTAGCAGTCTAGTATATGCATATTTCATTGTCGATAACTTACATGCTTCACATTATACGTAGTATATGCTGGTTTTTCGTAAACGCTTTCGAACTCTATTATTACTATCAAACTTGTATGCTCACCTTTACACTATGTGTATTGACCTCTATTTTAACGTATATGACAGGTGCTTAGGATGTTTGCCTGTTATCTGCTGGAATCGAGCTAGGATGGGGTCTAGAAACAAACAAACAATTTATTTATTTATGAGTTGTCGAAACAGCCTTTATTTGTCTTTGAGATAACTATGTCTGTAATAACTGATATGCTTGATGGGTTATGGTATGGGACATAATATTAATTATCCGGTAATTTAGTTGTTATGGAATTTCTCTTGGACAATCTGTTTCGCTCAGTGCCGCGCCCCGATGTTTCCGTCATCGGTTGGGGTGTGACAGATTGGTATCAGAGCCATAACTATAGGGAATTAGGTAAGACTCGACCTAGTCCGGGCCGATGTCTTAGAAACGACCTAGTCTATAGTCTAAGTACCAACAGACCGACTTGTGCATACCTGGTATGGGTTTTGTACGAGCTTACTCGTTGTTTCTCGCTCACACTCGCTGTACATTACACTTTTGCGTGAACATCGCATACTACCGCTTTGCGCAAGATCAGCCTTTCCTAAGGCTGGACACACACATAAACGAATGATCTGGTTAAGATTAGGTGCAAAAACCGCAAACTCTCGACCGAATCACTCGTTCGACTCGCTTCTTTTACTATAAACAAGAGAATTTTCTTTAAATTAGGAGTGAAATCCATACTTTGACATAAATCTCCTTACCTACCTCATGATTTTCATCACATAAACAGGGATGTAGTCGCTAAGTTAGGGGTGAAACCCGAACCTTGATGACACGTTCTACTCTTTAATGTGGTTTTACAAAACTCTCACCAAAGTCTCGACGGACTCCAACGACTTGGGTCACACTATAACTCGAAGGATGCGTGCCGATCGCTTAAATTGAAGCGAGAGCACAGTCTAAAGGGCCTTAGTGTGCAATTATGAGCCCTTGTGAATAGTCAAACCACATTGGGTAGTCGATGTCTACACACACCCGAGACAATCTATCCTCGATTTCTGTATTTGATTATGTGATTGATCGCTTTTATGATCGATTTTATGTGGAATTTATGTGATTTATATGGTGGTACTGATAATTTGATTTCGCGCTTTTCACTCCGCCCGACACACACAACTCACTAAGTAACAAATCGCTTGTGTTATTCGCAATCGCTACTCGCTAATCGCAATCGCTATATTAAATCGCAATACGCTGCTGTGAAGGATAGGTGAATACATGCAAAATATGTGTTTGAGTTAGCTTATGCGCTTATGTGCTCATGTGCTTATGTGTTATGTGCTTATGTGATTATGTGATTTTGTGCCTACGTGAATTTTGTGAATGACTGTGTTCCTGAGCTTTATGCTGAATCGCTTAGACTATACTAGGATTAATCGAAATTGAGTTTGAGTCCCGTGAGGATGTCTGTTGCAGAAAATGTCGTCATTTGGATCGCAACACTCCCGAGCTGGTAGGCATAATCACGCTGACAAGCGATCGCCTCTCTCGTCGCTAAGCAAATGGCGAAAGTCATCCCACAAATCGTCAGTGAGTTCAATGAGAACGCTAGCAAGTCCTCGGAAGAGTCCAGGACCGATACTCCTAAGTCCACTTTTAGCTTCAAGCAGTTCAAAGCCTACAGACCAAGAGAGTTTACCGGTGAAGATGGTCCTACGACCATGTTTCAATGATTTGATTCTATCGAAGTCACCCTGCGCCAGAGTGACTGTCAAGAAAACCTGCGCACCGTCAATGCTACTGGTGTCTTCCAATCCTACGCTCTTAATTGGTGGACTGCCGAGAGGAACAAACGAGGAAATGATGCAGCTTTCGGATTGTCTTGGGATGAGTTGAAGAACATAATGATGCAAGAGTTCTGTCCTCCCCATGAACTCCAAAAGCTTGAGGATGAATTCTGGCACATAAAGCAGGATGCTGGAGATAACGCTGGTTTGACTGCTCGCTTCAAGCAGTTGAGTATTATTTGTCCCGGTCAGGTTACTACCCCGGACATTACAATCAAGAAGTATATCCGTGCTCTGCCGGATTGCATTACAGATTTTGTTCAGGCTGCAAAGACGACAACAATCGAGGAAACCTACCTGCTCGCCGCGGAGATCAACGATAAGCGAGTCAGGGCTGGTTATTTCGACAAAGCCTCCAAGAGTCTACACCAAGTCACCGCTACTGCAACCGCTGAAACCACCGCCGCAACGCAACCTTCAAAGCTCTCACGTCGCAAGAGGAAGAACAACACCAGTTCCAGCAACAAGAACTGTGCAGTTACCGCTGCCCCGCTCCAAACAGTACCTGGCCAACTGCAACCTCAACACCGCCAAGTAGCGGCGCCTGTGGCCAATGCACAACCAGCAAAGCGTGCATACACTGGATCACATCCGCTCTGCCCTACTTGTACCCATCATCACCCGATTGGTGTCGCATGCCGGTTCTGTGTTCATTGCAACATGTACGGCCACTTCACAGCAAACTGCTGTACTGGTCCACGTCAAACTCCAGCTCCAGCTCCAGCTCAAGGTCAAGCTCCTACACCACAAGCTCTGCTCCCTGCCCCTCAAGGCCATCAAACAGCTCCTGCACCTGCAGCTAATGTAAGGACCTACACGAGGATGTCCTAAAGCACTCCGTAAGTACAAACCGGACCCCTAAAATCCTAAATTCCTTGAAAAACCAAGAAATTCAAATTTTCGAATCGCTCACGGGCCGCGTAAGAGTTAACCCAAGCTTACGCGGGGCGCGACAGCAAGGAAAATCTCTAGATAAGCTTCAGGACACGTGTCGTCCACGTGTCACGACCACGCCATGACTCAGCAACCCTCAAACCGCCCTACCATCTCTCGCGGGCCGCGTAGAACTCAAAAATCAGCTTATAAATGGAGGCCGATGGTTCCATTTCAATTTGCTCCATTCTTTTCTTTCTCTCTAGACGAATAATGCTTTAATACTCCGGTATTATACCCCCTAAACCCAAAACTCTGCTCGTTATTAGGGTAATAACTCTAATCACTAGTATGATACTTTATCCGATCGATTAAAACCGATCCAATAGATGTTTAAGTGCTGCCAATATCTGGCTATACTTTGTCATTCGTTGTGAGTGTTTCGATCTCGTGATTATCGTTAAAGTTGAATTGAGTTAATACGCTAATACGAGTTCCATTATATCTAGAAATTTGAATACGTAACCAGGGAGCTGTTAAGCTAAAATACTTAGCGATTAAGTAAACTTAATAGTTAAGTAAACTTAATAGTTAAGGAAACTTAATAATTATGTAAAACTTAGCAATTAAGGAAACTTAGCAGTTAAGCAAGCTAAGTAAGTTATAATAAGCTAAGTAAGTTACTTAATTAAACTGTTAAGTAAGTTACGTCAGTTAAGCAAGATTAATTAAGCTAATTAAGATTAATTAATCAGTTAAGCAAGATTAATTAAGTTAAGTAAGATTAATTAATCAGTTAAGCAAGATTAATTAAGCTAAGTAAGATTAATTAATCAGCTAAGTAAGATTAATTAACTAAGTAGATATACATGAAAATAGGTATATATGGGGTAGGTATTATCTAAGGAAAGTTTTATCTAGGGAAGGTTTTATCTAGGGAAGGTTCAACTGAGGAAGATAACACCTAGGGAAATTTTATATAGGGGTAAGACTTATCCTCTTAGCTATAAATAGGAAGCTTATGATTCATTTTCCTTTGCTCATTCCTTCTATTCTTCTCTTTATACGTTGGTGTTCTAACCAATAATCACCGATGCGATATTCTGTCCGATCGATTCAGGAACCAACTAACGAATGCCAAAGTGCTATACTTTGTGAATTTCGTTAAGATTCAGAAACGAATGCCAAAGTGCTATACTTTGTGAATTTCGTTAAGATTCTGAAACGAATGCCAAAGTGCTGTCTAAACAAGACTATACTTTGTGAATTTCGTTAAGGTTCTGATCTCGTGACCATCGTTAGGTTTGATATGGTTTTACACTAAAACGTATTCCACTCTGTTAAACTATATGTTTAACTATCAGAAAACTCCAATCTATAAACTTACTACCAAACAAAATATTTAATCATCAGAAGATTCAGAACTCTAAAGAAAGTAGATGCTTAGTTATCAAAAGGCATAGAATCAGACGACTTGTTAATCAAGACTGTATGCTAACAAGGTGAGTCATTCTCTTTTTATCAACAATGTTTTACAATACTCCAGTTATTTTCAAAAGTTATAGTTACAGGGATTAAGTCGTGGTTATCTTGAATCACTGGCAAGTGGGGTATTGTGCACATTACGAATTTCTCACGGTTAGGTTCACCAACCTAACAGTGATAATCATCACTACTTGGGTGAAAGGACGCAATAGTGGTATAACCATCGTCACTAGGGTGTGACACGGCGCCAGATAAAAATAAGATAGTAGCCATTGTAATCGCTCTTATGCTGTAATATATAACAATGTGTCATTTTTGTATAAACTGAATGAACTCACCAGTATTTCCTGCTGAAAAAACTTTTTTTAAAACGCGTTTCAGGTAATTACAGTAGATCGGAATAGGAGTTGGATACGGCACCAACAAGGCTTACTGAAGTGGCTTATTTTATCAAATAAATTAAATTAAATTAAATGTTGTTTTATGTATTCGGGTTTATCCCAATACTAAAGCTACCTTTGTAAAACATGGGTTTATTCCCATCTGTTTAATAAATAAAATCCGGTGTTTCAAAACTCTGATATTTTTCCTAACTCACGGTCCTGATGAAATTTTCCGTTGTAATACTTTTCAAAATAACCACCGGTACCACCTGGCTGGTTCGCGGCTCCCGATTTCGTCCAGAGCGGGGTCGGGGGTCGTGACAGCTAACGCTCCAGCTTGCTTTACGTGTGGTGATCCCAACCACTTTGCAAACATGTGCCCCAACAGGGCAGTGAAGCAAGAGCCCCAGCACCAGCCGCAACAACAACAACAGCAGCAGCAAGCAGCCCGCGGGCGCGTCTTCAACATGAACGCCCGCCAGGCTCAGGCAGACAACAACGTGGTTAATGGTACGTTTCTTGTGAATGGTATATATGCTTCGTGTTTGTTTGATACTGGAGCCGATAACTGTTTTGTGTCGTTCGAATTCGAGAAGCTCCTAAATCGTAAGTGCGTTAACCTCCCATCAACCTTCGACGTAGAAGTTGCCACTGGAAGAACCGTCATTGTCAATTCTGTTCTACGTGACTGTACTCTCAATTTAAACGGGCATGTTTTCCTGATTAATCTCATCCCGGTGCAACTCGGTAGCTTCGATGTCATAGTAGGTATGGATTTCCTTTGGGAAAACCATGCTGAAATTGTTTGCTTCGATAAAATGATTCGTTTCTCCCTCGCGAATGGTGATCAATTGTGTGTTTATGGCGAAGTCACTCCGAAGAAGTTACAACTCATGTCATGTGTCTAAGCAAGCAAGTATCTCCGCAAGGAATACCAAGCTTTCTTGGCACGCATTGTAGCAGCAGAGAAAGAGGAAGTTAAGGAGGTAGACCAGGTCCCCGTTGTTCGTGAATTTCCTAACATATTTCCTAACGATCTGCCTGGGTTACCACCCACTCGTGATATCGATTTCCGAATCGACCTCATTCCTGGAGCAAATCCTGTTGCTAAAGCGCCTTATCGTCTCGCTCCTTCTGAAATGCGCGAACTCTTGAGTCAGCTCCAGGAACTTCTTGATAAAGGCTTCATTCGCCCTAGCACCTCTCCGTGGGGCGCGCCTGTCCTTTTCATCAAAAAGAAGGATGGATCGTTCCGGATGTGCATCGACTACAGGGAATTGAATAAGCTCACTATCAAAAATCGATATCCCTTGCCTCGAATCGATGATTTGTTTGATCAATTAAAAGGTGCTACGTGTTTCTCGAAGATCGATCTATGCTCAGGCTATCACCAACTACGTATTCAAGAGGAAGATATACCCAAAACAGCTTTTCGAACCCACTATGGTTATTACGAGTTCGTTGTCATGCCTTTTGGTTTGACTAACGCCCCTGCAGTCTTTATAGACCTAATGAATCGAGTGTGCAAACCCTTTCTTGACCGCTTCGTAATCATGTTCATCAACGATATCCTGATCTATTCTAAGTCAAAATCCGAATACTCACAGCATCTACGTTTGGTTCTTGAGCTACTCCAGGGAAACCGTCTCTACGCCAAGTTCTCCAAGTGTGAATTTTGGTTGGAGGAGGTCAAATTCTTGGGTCACGTTGTCAATAGTCAAGGTATTCACATCGATCCTGCGAAGATCGAAGCTGTTAAGAGTTGGTTACACCCAAGAACACGTCTGAAGTTCGTTCTTTTCTCGGACTGGCAGGCTATTATCGCCGCTTTATCAAAGGTTTCTCTAAGATCGTTGTGCCGCTAACCTCTCTTACGCATAAGGACAAACCTTTTGTTTAGGGAACAAAATAAGAGGAAGCCTTTCAAACTCTCAAAGCTATGCTTTGCAATGCTCCCGTGCTCTCACTGCCCGACGAAAACGACAATTTTGTAGTCTACTGCGATGCCTCCAACCTTGGTCTTGGTTGTGTTCTCATGCAACGAGATAAGGTTATCGCGTACGCTTCTCGATAGCTCAAGATCCACGAGAAGAACTATACCACACACGACCTCGAGCTTGGAGCAGTTGTTTTTGTGTTAAAGATCTGGCGACACTACCTTTACGGTACTAAGTGTACAATCTTCACCGATCATAGGAGCCTACAACACATCTTTGACCAGAAGGAACTGAACATGCGTCAGAGCTGGTGGTAGAACTCCTCAACGATTATGACTGTGAGATCCGTTACCATCCAGGAAAAGCAAACGTCGTCGCCGATGCTCTCAGCCGACGAAGCTATTTGCATAGCGCTCGTAATATCCAAGCCCAGCATAATCTCAAAACTCTGATACGCGACGCTCAACATGCTTGTTTCACCGAACGAACCTTGAAGATGGAAAGAATTCTAAACGATGGCGCCCAACTCGAGAACAAATCGAACGGTATCTTTCATTATCTAGACCGAATTTGGATTCCCAAATGTACTAATTTACGACAAATCCTGCTAGGCGAAGCTCACAAATCTCGGTATTCTATTCACCCCGGTGCCGATAAAATGTACCAGGACATGCGCTACAAGTACTGGTGGCCGGACATGAAGAAGGATATCGCTCTCTATGTCTCGAAGTGCCTGACTTGTTCCAAGGTCAAGGCCGAACAGCAAAGACCCTCTGGCTTACTCGTACAACCCAAGATCCCTATGTGGAAATGGGAGAGTATAGCTATGGACTTTATAACGAAACTTTCACGCACACCATCAGGTCACGACAGCATCTGGGTTATCCTTGACCGTCTCACCAAGTTCGCTCACTTTCTACCAATACGGGAAGACTATAAGGTAGAACGATTAGCCCGAATCTACACCAACGAGGTTATCTGTCGACACGGGATGCCTCGTGACATCATCTCTGATCGCGATGGTCGGTTTACCTCACGTCTTTGGGAAACGTTTCAATCTGCTCTCGGTACTACGCTTAATCTAAGTACCGCATTCCATCCCCATACCGACGGTCAGACTGAAAGAATGATTCATACTCTTGAAGACATGCTTAGCTCGTGTGTCATAGATTTCGGTGGTAATTGGGACTCGCACTTACCTTTGGTCGAATTCTTGTACAATAACAGTTATCACTCTAGCATCCATATGGCGCCATTTGAGGCATTATATGGAAGAAAATGTCGATCGCCTATTGTATGGCACGAGATCAGAGACGCGCAAATTACCGGTCCAAAGCTGTTGCAAGAAACGATTGACAAAATCCTCCAAATTCGAGATAACCTGCTGAAAGCTCGGAGCCGACATAAAAGTTACACCGATAGTCGCAGCAAGCCCCTTGAATTTGAGGTTGGTGATCACGTACTCCTAAAGGTTGCACCTTGGAAGGGGGTGATCAGATTCGGCAAGAAAGGAAAGCTCGCGCCTCGATATGTTGGACCCTTTAAAATTCTAGAAAGGATTGCCAAAGTGGCCTACAAACTCGAACTACCGGAAGATATGAGTAATGTCCACCTGACTTTCCACATTTCGAACCTCTGAAAGTGTTTAGCCGACCAGGAATTACATGCCCCCCTCGAGGATTTACAAGTGGATGAAACATTACACTTCGTGGAAAAGCCTGTCGAGATCATGGGACGAGAAACCAAGGTACTCAGACGCTCACGCATTCCCATCGTGAAGATTCGCTGGGAAGGCAAACGTGGCGCCGAGTTTACCTGGGAACTCGAAAGTGACATGAAGGCGAAGTACCCGCAACTGTTTGTTACGCCTACTTCTTAAATTTCGGGACGAAATTTCCTAAAGTAGGGGAGGCTGTAACAATCCGCTTTTTGGAAAGTCAAGGTACAAGTCAAAGTCAAAGTCAAAGGAAGAAAAGATTGCTAATTGCGATCTGTCACTCCTTGCTTAACTGTTGATTGTACGTTAATGACTTGTAATCGAATCTTTTATTTTAATCGCTTTAGTTGTATTATGTGGAGTATCTATTAATAATTGAGGTTTAATTACATGTTTAATCGGTAATCGAATTATCACTAAGCGCTATCGCATTTCTAATTATGTGTTCTGGATATTGTTTTACGTGTGTGTGCTTTTGTGTGTTACTTGTGCATGCTATGTTTATGTCGAGGTGTTTAATCGCAAACGCAATTCTATCGCATCGCAATCTAATCGCAAACGCTAAACGCAAGTTATGTATAGTGATTGTATCTTAGATATAGTAGTTAAGTTATTTGTGTGACTATTGGGTAATACTATTGCATCGCTCACTCGAATCGCATCACAACGCTCAACACGCGAATCGTAAAAGACAAACTCGACACGCCGGACACCTAGATCGGATGGCAATCCGATCACCAATCCGACACTTCAGTACTTTCCCTTTTTGGAAACCCTACAAATACCCTCCCGTCACATCATTAGCCCTCCCACTCGACCAGCTCGTTCCAAGCCTTCTTTCTCTCGAGTCCTCGCGATTCTTGTAAGTTTCAACTCAAATCTTGTACTTCTATGATCTACACGCACTTCTTCATCATTTTCACCTTCGAATCTCAACTTTTAACCGTGAAATCCATGGATCTGAGGTGTTCTGGGGTGATGTCATCATGGAGTTCTTATGAACTTCAAGATTCGGCTCATTCCACCAATAACAACTTAGATCTGAAGGATTTCCACATGAATAAACAATGATTTTGCATAGATCTAAACATTTTCAACGTGGAAAGGATTGAAAGATGGTATTCCAACTTTCTTTCAATTATTTTACACTCAATGCACTCAAAACCGGTAGAATCGGAGCTCGTTCTGATCTTCTACTCTTCCTTAGTGATGAGTTGGTTCGAGATCTGGTTTTTATTAGGGAGACAACCGATTTCGGGTTAAACAAGAACACCCGTCACAAACCAGTAAACTGATCGGATTTGGGTGATTCCTGTTCGATCGGACGACTTCGGACTTGACGAGGTTCTGTTGTTTAGTACGTTGTCAAACCGTCTCGAACAAACCGCAAACTTTCAAAATAATCAAGTTCAAAATGATTGGATTCGTTGGGACGGATTGTCGTCTGATCGGATTGCCATCCGATCGAACTACAATCCGATCAGATTGCACTTGAGCTTCCAACACTTAAATATTTTCAACTTCCAAGGACAACAATTTCGAACGGATAGCTATCCGATCAGATTGCCATCCGATCGTGTAACCATCCTACTGTGAACTTGTTCTCAACCGAGAAGTCTCGCCAATCGGATCGCCATCCGATCGAACGATCGTTCGATCGACGACCTGAAGGGTAGAGATACTTCTCTGTTTTCAAAATGCTACAACGAAAACTTCAAAGCCATCATACACAAACACATCCTTACCAAACGAATGTCAATCCGACCGAATGGCCATCCAATCGGATTACCATTCGACACTTGGTCCCTTTTCACCGTTTTACGCACCGCTCTTCGCTTATGCTATCGTTAACTGTTCAGGCTAATCATTCTAGCGTTCCCTTCAATTCATTACCATCACTGTGAGTATACTCGATCCCTTTTTGCTTTATGCAGTTTTGGGTGTTACATACGTTACATATTCTAAATCACAATCGAACACACAACGCAAACACTATTTATACACTGACCGTTATTGCATGTTACTTGTTACTCGATGAATGCTTGTTTGTTATGTTAACACAGTGATTGTTGCCTGACGCCTTAGCAACGATAGTACTATTTGTTTGGATTCAACACCTATCTTGGACAGGGGTTGTTAAGGTTACGTCTCACATGTCATAGTGGTGATATGTGTTGTGCATTCTACAACTCGCAGTCTAGTCTGTGCATATTTAATTGTCGATAACTTACATGCTTCACATTATACGTAGTACATGCTGGTTTTGCGTAAACGCTTTCGAACTCTACTATTACTATCAAACTTGTATGCTCACCTTTACACTATGTGTATTGACCTCTATTTTAACGTATGTGACAAGTGCTTAGGATGTTTGCTTGTTATCTGCTGGAATCGAGCATGTTCGAAAAACTTCGAAGTATACCCTCGGCAATTAAGATCCACCATTCGGTGGCTCAGGAATTTGTTCGCCATCTGCTCTTTTTCATATTCTGGGCAGAATTTTCTTTCCACCAGACGCTTAAACTTCTCCCAACTCATGGCATAGGCCATGTCACTTCCCTTGGCTTGTAATACCGTATTCCACCATTCTAATGCTTCCTCCTTAAAAAGGTGAGAAGCATACATGACTTTATCCTCTTCGGCACATTTACTTATTTTGATCACTGCCTCGGTTTTCTCTAACCAACATAGCGCCGCAATCGACCCTTCTTTGCCTGCGAACTCAACATATTTACAGGCAAGGAATTCCTTGTAAGTGCAACCAGGCGTTGCAGCTTTCATTCTTTTTAGAATTGGGGCTTGAGGTACATCATTATTATTATTATTATTAATGTTACCGCCTCCATTTACACTATTACTGAAGTCGTCTTCATGAGTACGTTTTCTAGGAATAATTTGTTGAGGTTCAACTAGATTTCGAGCAACAGCAAGGATTGCTGGAATAGCATTGGCTATTCCCTGAGCAACGATATTCTCGATATCTTGCCTATTTAGGAATTGATCTTCATGGTTTTGTTCAGATTGGTTAACTTCATTAACGGGTTCATTACCAGCGTGTTCCATCTGGTAATTAATATATATAAATGATTAGCAGAAAATAATTAACAACCAAACATAACAAATCAGTCGCACATAATAACATCAACATGTATAGCCAAAATTGTCGATTTTTCGATGTTCGATATTTTGTATATTATAATAGGCATCCGTACACTAGGGCTGTCCAAACTGCTCGACGATCGAAGATCGCTCGACGATCGCTCGAAAAATGCTCGTTCGATTCCTGCTCAGTTTGTAAATGAGCCGATCGGATCGGTTCGATTCAAATTCAATCCGAGCATGAGCAAGGCTCCGCTCGCTCGACGATCGCTCGGTTTCGCTCGAATTATTTTTTATTAATAATTAATATATATATATATATATATATGTATATGTATATTATATATTTTATAGATTAAAACCCAAAAAATGTAGCCCAAATAATTACAAGCCCAATAATATTAGCCCAAAATAATTACAAGCCCCAAAATAATTACAAGCCCCATATACTAAAAATTCAAAGTTTCAAACCCTAAATCTATTCTATTCAGTGACTTCAGTCATTCATCGCCGCTCTGTCTCAAGTCTCAACTCTCCCGCTCTCAACTCTCGGTCATCGGACATCGGACAATCGCCGTCGGCTCAAGTCATCGGACAATTCATCGTCGGCTCAAGTGTCTCCGGAGGTATTTATGTCTGCATCTTGTAAACGATTCTGTTTATTGCGACTAGAATCACAACAACATGTTGTTAGTATGTAGATAAATGGATAATTTATTTGTGAATCACTTTTCGGTAGTCACTTGTAAACGATTCTGTTTATTGCGATTCTGTTTATTGCGACTAGAATCACAAGCTTGTGTCAGGAGGTATTTATGTCTGCATCTTGTAGAATCACTTTTCGGTAGTCACTTCCATAACAATATTAATCTATTTGTGAAATAAATGGATAATTTCATATATCCTCTCAATACATGTATTTGTAACAGGGGACTTTAATATCTATTTGTGAAGTAAATGGATAATCTATTTGTAACAGGGGACTTTAATATCTGTTTAACAGGGGCCTTTCTAACTGTTTAATATCTGTTTCTGCATAAAAACAACTTAACCATATTGTTTCGTTTCTGTTTTTGTAGAATGTCTTCTTGTAAAGAATCAAACGAGAATCCGGCTGCTCATGTTGACTTGACTGATGGAGAGGACGACCCAGTAATTGATGAATCGGGTGATGCTGATATGGCTGATACAGCGACCGGAGGTGCTTGTTCAAAAAAGAGAAAAAATTATTCGGATGTGCATCCACATTTTGTAGATGTTCAGGGTTTGTACAAAGGGAAAATGGTGCCAAAAAAACAATGCATCTATAAATGTAAGATTTTATTACATTTATAGTCTATTTATACTTTTGTAGTTTATGCATTAACATTTATATTTTGTTTTTTTAATGTGTAGCAAGCTGCAAGAGATGAAGAAAAATTGGAAATTGATGTGTTGACTCCAGACGGGTCGGATAACAAATGAAAGGTATTTTTATAATTAACAAACCATAAAACTGTCATGTAATGTCAAATGTGTAGAACTTAATGGTTTTGTTTAACGCTTGTGTTAATAGGTTATATGTATGTTGATTTGAAGTGGAATTTTGTGGATGGAGAATGGAGATGACCAAGCTTTAAGAAGATGTTTATGGCTTTTGAGCTAGATTTCAATTTGTATTTCGCACTATATTTTTATGCTTTGGATTCGATATTGTTAAGAACATTTTTAGGATCGTGATTTCAATTATGTATTGCTTTTGTTATAGTTTAATGCAGCCTAAAAGGTGCTGCTGGACATGTTTTATTAAGTCATGATTTCAGTTTTTTGTTATTGTTGCTGCACATTTATCAAGTCATAATGCAGCCTAAAAGGTGCTGCGAAACCGATCGAAATCGATCCGAACCGATCCGCTCGGTTGTAAATTCGAACCGATCATGAGCAGCACTTTTATGATCGGTTTTACAAAATCGAACCGAACCGATCCGCTCGGTTTTAATTCGATCCGATCTCGAGCAGACCCTCGCTCGGATCGGATCGGCTCATGAACACCCCTACCGTACACACAAGTTATCTTACAAAAGTTTTATTTTTAAGTTATTTCACATAATTATATTTTTTATTATTATATTATTATTAAACACACGTTCCCACAACCACACAACCACAGTCAGCTGGCATTTCAGAAACGACGCTCCCTCTCGTCGTACTTCCAAGATATCCTCTCCCCTACTTCACGGATTCTATTTCCTGCGTCCACTAGCTCCTCGCCATAGTGGCGGAGTTCTGCCAAGTTTTCGGAGCTCATAGGTGGGTGTAGTGGAGACTCAGGATCAAATTGGGGGAAAAAGGTATTAGGGTTATTTAGGAGATTTTGAAACTGCCAGTCGGTGGTCCACCACTTTTCTAATTCTGTTGGTAGAGGTTGGGAGTGGATAATAGGATCTGGGATATCAGGCTCTAGATCAACTGGAAGTTGTGCTTCCGCTGGGTAATTAAAGCGGTTTTCACCGGCAGGTCCGATGAGATCACTAAGTGCCAGTTTATGATCCAGCTCCTCCCAAGATGACATTTCCTGGTCTTGCCTGGAACTTTCTCCGATCTCTATTCCCTTGCCTTTATCTTTGGGATCCTCCGTCTTTATAACTTTCCGTGTCGCTGGTTTCTTCCTGCGCACACGCCTCCAGCCCACTAATCTCCTTCTCTTTTTCGGTTTGGGTATCTCCGGAGGCTGGGCTTGAAATTCCATAGGTTCATCAGTGTTGACGCAATAACCGGTAACGTCTCTGGAAACTTCCACATTAACAGAATAGAGATTGAGATTCTGAAGAGCTTCAGACAACTCATTCATGATGTTTAGCAGATATGAAGAAACACACAAAATTCTAAGTTAAAATTTGGTAAATTAAATTCTCACAAAATCACAGAATGGTAATAAGAAAAGTTAAATATTAATTATAAATATCTAATTCAATTATACAAACAAACTGATTAAAACGAATTATTGCGAATTTTATATATATATTACAATTTACAACTGAAATTCAGAATATACTAGTGGTTATGCATCCGTGAATTATTCTAGTCTAGCTAGGTTATAGGAGTATTCAACATGCGTTTATGTAAAGTTTATTCTGTTTCTTTCTTCTACTAGGTTGTTATCTAATGGGTGAAGTTCTTTTAAAGTTTCTGGCTCGTAGGTGGCATAGGTGCTGGTACTGATTCAACTATAAGTTAACATTTACTGCTGCAGTGGCTAACATGTAGATATTTTCCCATTGTTCGTCTAATTCATCTTCCCATGGTGGGTTATTACCTGTTTCCTGAGTCTCCTTATTAAGTATCACTCCTTTTGTTTGTGACTTCTCTATTTTCTCTTGACTTTTTCTAATAATCCAACTTCTTTTCTTAATGGTAAGTGGTTTCTCAAACTGTGCCTAACGAACAAATATTCCTTCCTCAGTATTTGCTGAGTATCTTGAGGAATTTGATTGGAATGAGGTTCCCTTATCTTTTGGTGAACTATCTAATTGACGATAGATGTCCGAAATTCTTTGCTTACCCATACTATAAACTAACAAATAGTCAAATAACATAAAAACACATAATCACAAAATGAAAATCAGAAAATTAAGTATTTCTAAATACTTAATTGGCTTAAATCAGTGGCTCTGATACCACCTTTTTCTGTCACGGCCCCCGGCCCGGTTTGACCCGGTCCAGAAGCCGCGGGACAGAAACCCCGTGGTATTTATTTAATTTGGCAGCGGAATTATTAACAGGATCGTTTAAAACTTTGAAAATGCCCGATTATTTTATTTCATAACTAGAGACAAACCCCGTAATTTACAATAAGGAAATTTCACTGGGAAACCACTATTTTACAAAAACATGTTTCCTTATTTTTAATAAGCCACTACTTCAAGCTTGTAGTGCTACACTGCACTTTTTCCTGGATCACAGCAGATCACCTGAAACATGTTTTAAAAAAAAGTTTTTTCAGCAGGGAAATACTGGCGAGTCATTCAAGTTGCACAAAACGACACATTGCTATAATATACAGTATTAAGGGTGATTACATTGTTTTTATCAACCAATTACCCCAAATCGGTATTTGTCACTCGAAAGTATCTGTGACTATGGTCAGATCACCCATTGGCTAACTCGTTGTCCAATGGTGACGGGAAACAAGTAATGTATACAAAACCCCACATACTGGCAGTAATTGAAGATTACAAAGACTTAATCCCTGTAATTATAACTTTGAAATAAATAGGGTTTTGGAAAGCAATTTGATAAAAAGAGAATGACTCACATTGCAGATTTAAACGGGCAGATTTTAGCCTACTGATTAGCCTTGTAACCTAATTTAAATAACAATGCACACGAACTAGGTCAGTAACTAATACAGCATTTACAATAACTCACGAGATTAAAATCCTCACAACGAATGACAAAGTGCAATACTTAAACATCCATCGAATTCACGACGAATGACAAAGTATAGCCCTAATGTGGGCAGCACTTAAACATCCGTTGGATTGATTTCAATCGATCGGACATTGAATCGTAGCAGCGATCGAGTTAATACCCTGTATCGTAGCAGCGTCTTAATACCCTAAATTTTCGAATTTGAGCAGTATAACTTCGTTTTTGACTGAAATCTCGAGCACATGTGAACTCCTCATGGCCTAGCAATTTATAGGAAAAATTTGAGTCTTACGCGGCCCGCGTAAGCCTTAACAGGCTCTTACGCGGCCCGCGAGAGCCAGCTATTCGTAGACTAGGGCTAGCGTGTCATCGGTAGACCTGCCACGTGTGCGCCACGTGGCCGGGAACGCTTATCCGGTCAAAGTTGAGTTGACGCGGCCCGCGTAAACTCCTCTTATAGTTTACGCGGCCCGTGTGAAACCCATTTTTCTTGATTTCTTGGTTTTTCATGCACGTTAGGGTTTCAGGGGTCCGGGTTTTCACTTACGGGTCGTTTTGGGACATTTTTTACAAGTCCTTACATCCTCCCCACCTTATTTAAAATCTCGTCTTCGAGATTTACTGAAATAAGTGTGGATACTTTCGCTTCATCTCCGATTCCAGCTCCCAAGTGTATTCAGGTCCTCTCTTTGAATCCCACTTGACTTTGACCAGCACTAGTCGCTTGTGCTTGAGAAACTTGACCTTTCTGTCTTCTATTTGCAGTGGCTTCTAAACAAATTTTAACTTTTCATTTACCTCTATATCTTTAAGAGGCATTACCAGGGATTCGTCAGATAAACATTTCTTGAGGTTGGATACATGAAATACGTCATGTACCCCAGCTAACTCTTCTGGTAATTGTAAGCGATAGGAAACTGGTCCTATTTGTTGGATTATTGAGAATGGTCCTACGTACCTTGGACTTAGCTTTACCTTCTTTCCAAATCGAACTACTCCTTTCTAGGGAGAAACTTTTAAGAGTACCTTGTCTCCGACTTGAAATTCTAGTGGCTTGCGTCGATTATCAGCATAGCTCTTCTGACGATCTCGAGCCGTTTTCAGTCTTTCCTTGATTTGAGTGATCTTGTTGGTGGTCTCTTGCACGATTTCAGGACCTGATAATTGACTTTCTACTATTTCTGCCCAACAAACTGGAGTTCTACACTTCCGTCCATATAGTGCTTCGAACGGGGCAGCTTCGATGCTTGCATGATAACTATTGTTATAGGAGAATTCAATTAAGGGTAGGTGGTCATCCCAATTTCCACCAAAATCTATCACACATTCCCTAAGCATGTCCTCCAGGGTTTGGATCGTCCTTTCACTTTGTCCGTCTGTTTGAGGATGGTATGCAGTGCTTAAATTTAGTCGGGTTCCCATTGCTTCTTGGAAACTTGTCCAGAAACGGGAAGTGAAACGACTATCCCTATCCGATACAATGGAGAGTGGGACTCCATGTAAGGATACTACCTCGTCTACGTATAATTTGGCTAACCTTTCCATGCTAAAGGTTTCTTTCATGGATAGAAAATGAGCTGATTTAGTTAATCGATCCACAATTACCCATATCGCGTCATTACCTTTTCTGGTTTTGGGTAACTTAGTAACAAAGTCTATTGTTATGAGCTCCCATTTCCATATAGGCATTTCTAATTGTTGGAGTAATCCTGAAGGTTTCTAGTGTTCTGCCTTAACTTGTGAACAAGTTAGACACTTAGAAACATATCTAGCTATGTCCTTTTTCATTCCTATCCACCAGAAGTTATTTCTTAAATCTTGGTACATCTTATTGTTACCGGGATGTATGGTATACCTAGATTTATGGGCTTCCTCTAAAATCTTATTTCTTAAATTTCCTTGCTTAGGTACCCACATCCTTCTCTTATGGAATCTCCAAATTCCATCACTTCCCTGTTCCAATTCTTTTATTCTTCCTTTCATTCCTTCAGCATCATCCTTGATTGCTGTTTCCTGAATATTCTTCAGTTGTGCCATTAAGTATAATTGTAAACTTAATCTAAGAGCACGAACTCATCGTTGTTTCTCATGATACTTATGACTTAAAGCATCAGCAACTACGTTTGCTTTTCCTTCGTGATATTGAATATCACAGTCGTAGTCACTTAAGATTTCCATCCATCTCCTTTGCCTCATGTTCAATTCTTTTTGCCCAAATATGTATCTTAAGCTTTTATGGTCTGTATAGACAGTAAACTTACTTCCATACAAATAGTGTCTCCAAATTTTAAGGGCAAATATTATTGCTCCTAATTCTAAGTCATGAGTCGTATAATTTTCTTCGTGCTTTTTCAATTGCCTTGAGGCATACGCAATTACCTTCTTGCGTTGCATTAGCACACATCCTAATCCTAGCTTAGAAGCATCGCAGTAAACTTCAAAATCCTCTGTTCCTTCTGGCAAAGCTAGTATTGGGGCGTTTGTTAACTTTTGCTTTAAAACCTTAAAAGCTTCTTCTTGCCTAGGTCCCCATTCAAATTTAACTGCTTTACAGGTTAGCTTAGTTAATGGCACAGCTATTTTAGAAAAAATCCTTAATGAATCGTCTATAGTATCCAGCTAACCCTAGGAAACTTCTAATTTCCATAGCTGACTGCGGGACCTTCCACTTGGTTATCGCTTCTATCTTTGAGGGATCGACATGAATACCTTCGTGATTCACCATGTGACTTAAAAATTGTACCTCTTGCTGCCAAAATTCACACTTTGAGAATTTGGCGTAAAGCTTCTCTTTTCTTAACAAAGTTAATGCAGGTGCTGACAGTGCTCATCCTGACTTTTGGAATAAATGAGTATATCGTCGATGAAGACAATTACAAATTTATCCAAATACGGTTTACAGATTCTATTCATCATGTCCATGAATGCTGCAGGAGCATTTGTTAGTCCAAAGGGCATGACTGTAAACTCGTAATGACCATACCTAGTTCTGAAAGCAGTTTTAGGTATGTCTTCTTCTTGTACCTTCAATTGATGATATCCGGAGCGTAAATCTATCTTAGAAAAATATCTAGCTCCTAGAAGTTGATCGAAAAGATCATCAATCCTAGGCAAGGGGTATCGATTCTTGATTGTAACTTTGTTTAGTTCCCTATAATCGATACACATTCGCATCGAACCATCTTTCTTCTTTACGAACAACACTGGTGCTCCCCAAGGGGATGAACTAGGTTATATAAATCCTTTGCTTAATAATTCATCTAACTGCTTTTTCAATTCTAACATTTCGGTGGGTGCTAACTGATAAGGTGCCTTGGCTATTGGTGTAGTTCCAGGAATTAGATGAATTCTAAATTCTACTTCCCTATCGGGTGGTAATCCAGGTAGTTCTTCTGGGAATACATCCGGGTATTCTGATACTACTGGAATATCTTTAAGTTCCTTACCCTTAGTGTTAATGATTACCAAAATCATATATACTATTTCTTGTTTTCTTGAATAACTGGCCAACTTCATTACTGAAATGAATTTCAGTGGTTTTAGTGGCTTATCTCCTATAATTACCACTAATTCTCCTGTAGGTGTATGAATTTCTATGGAATTTCTATCACAAAGAATTCGAGCATGGTTGGCTACTAACGAATCCATTCCTAACACAACATCAAATTCGGCTAAATTCATAGGTAATAGGTTTGCAGAAAATTTATGGCCTAAGAGTTCTATTTTTCCTTCTCGCAAAACCTTATCTATGTTAACAGAATTTCCATCTGCCGTTTCTACCGTAAAAATTTGTCTAAGGTTGGTTAAGGGTAGGTTAAGAGCTTGGCAGCATGAAGTATTTATAAAACTTTGGTTTGCATCAGAGTCAAATAATACTTTTGCATAAACGGCATGAACTAGGAACGTGCCAGCTACTACGTCAGGGATTAGTTCTGCTTCCTGAGTAGTCAACTGGAAAGCCCTTGCGTTTTTCTTGGTAGTTCCTTCTGCAGGTTTAACCTTGTTATCTGCTGGTTTTACCAACTTAGGGCATTCTGGTTTGAAATGCCCAGCTTCTCCACAGTTATAGCAGACCCTTGTTTTCTTTCTGCAATCTTCTTCACGATGTCCTACAGCTTTGCAGAAGTTGCAGGTTTCATTACATTTGCCAAAATGTTTCTTTTTACAGTTTCTGCAGAACGGCGGAGTGGAAGATTGCCCAGTTACTCTTTTCTTGAAATTGCTATTATTACCCACACGAAATCCTTGGGTAATTTTCTGAGCCAATTCCTTCTTCCTATTTTCTTCTCGCGTACGCACCAGCCCGTCAGTCAAAGTGTTGGCTAATTCCACCGCATCATCGATCGTGCGGGGTCTTGCAGCTTTGACAATATCACGGATTTCGCTAATTAAACCCCAAATATAGCGAGAAATAAGTATCGGCTCTGGCGAAGCCAGAGTAGGCACAATTCGAGCATATTCGAAAAACTTCATTGCCTGCGAACTCAACAGGTTTACAGGCAAGGAATTCCTTGTAAGTGCAACCAGGCGTTGCAGCTTTCATTCTTTTGAGAATTGGGGCTTGCGGTACATCATTATCATTATTATTAATGTTACCGCCTCCATTTACACTATTACTGAAGTCGTCTTCATGAGTACGTTTGCTAGTAATAATTTGTTGAGGTTCAACTGGATTTCGAGCAGCAGCAAGGATTGCTGGAATAACATTGGCTATTCCCTGAGCAACGATATTCTCGATATCTTGCCTATTTAGGAATTGATCTTCATGGTTTTGTTCAGATTGGTTAACTTCATTAACGGGTTCATTACCAGCGTGTTCCATCTGGTAATTAATATATATAAGTGATTAGAAGAAAATAATTAACAACCAAACATAACAAATCAGTCGCACATAATAACATCAACATGTATAGCCAAAATTATCGATTTTTCGACGTTCGATATTTTATATATTATAATAGGCATCCGTACACACAAGTTATCTTACAAAAGTTTTAGTTTTAAGTTATTTCTCATAATTATATATTTTATTATTATATTATTATTAAACACACGTTCCCACAACCACACAACCACAGTCAGCTGGCATTTCAGAAACGACGCTCCCTCTCGTTGTACTTCCAAGATATCTTATCCCCTACTTCACGGATTCTATTTCCTGCGTCCACTAGCTCCTCGCCATAGTGGCGGAGTTCTGCCAAGTTTTCGGAGCTCATAGGTGGCTCAGGATCAAATTGGGGGAAAAAGGTATTAGGGTTATTTAGGAGATTTTGAAACTGCCAGTCGGTGGTCCACTACTCTTCTAATTCTGCTGGTAGAGGTTGGGAGTGGATAATAGGATCTGGGATATTAGGCTCTAGATCAACTGGAAGTTGTGCATCCGCTGGGTAATTAAAGAGGTTTTCACCGGCAGGTCCGATGAGATCACTAAGTGCCAGTTTATGATCCAAGTCCTCCCAAGATGACATTTCCTGGTCTTGCCTGGAACTTTCTCCGATCTCTATTCCCTTGCCTTTATCTTTGGGATCCTCCGTCTTTATAACTTTCCGTGTCGCTGGTTTCTTCCTGCGCACACGCCTCCAACCCACTAATCTCCTTCTCTTTTTCGGTTTGGGTTTCTCCGGAGGTTGGGCTTGAAATTCCATAGGTTCATCAATGTTGGCGCAATAACCGGTAAAGTCTCTGGAAACTTCCACATTAACAGAATAGAGATTGAGATTCTGAAGAGCTTCAGACAACTCATTCATGCTGTTTAGCAGATATGAAGAAACACACAAAATTCTAAGTTAAAATTTGGTAAATTAAATTCTCACAAAATCACAGAATGGTAATAAGAAAAGTTAAATATTAATTATAAATATCTAATTCAATTATACAAACAAACTGATTAAAACGAATTATTGCGAATTATATATATATATATATTACAATTTACAACTGAAATTCGGAATATACTAGTGGTTATGCATCCGTGAATTATTCTAGTCTAGCTAGGTTATAGGAGTATTCAACATGCGTTTATGTAAAGTTTATTCTGTTTCTTTCTTCTACTAGGTTGTTATCTAATGGGTGAAGTTCTTTTAAAGTTTCTGGCTCGTAGGTGACATAGGTGCTGGTACTGATTCAACTATAAGTTAACATTTACTGCTGTAGTGGCTAACATGTAGAGATTTTCCCATTGTTCATCTAATTCATCTTCCCATGGTGGGTTATTACCTGTTTCCTGAGTCTCCTTATTAAGTATCACTCCTTTTGTTTGTGACTTCTTTATTTTCTCTTGACCTTTTCTAATAATCCAACTTCTTTTCTTAATGGTAAGTGGTTTCTCAAACTGTGCCTTACGAACAAATATTCCTTCCTCAGTATTTGTTGAGTATCTTGAGGAATTTGATTGGAATGAGGTTCCCTTATCTTTTGGTGAACTATCTAATTGACGATAGATGTCCGAAATTCTTTGCTTACCCATACTGTAAACTAACAAATAGTCAAATAACATAAAAACACATAATCACAAAATGAAAATCAGAAAATTAAGTTTTTCTAAATACTTAATTGGCTTAAATCAGTGGCTCTGATACCACCTTTTTCTGTCACGGCCCCCGGCCCGGTTTGACCTGGTCCAGAAGCTGCGGGACAGAAACCCCGTGGTATTTATTTAATTTGGCAGCGGAATTATTAACAGGATCGTTTAAAACTTTGAAAATGCCCGATTATTTTATTTCATAATTAGGGACAAACCCCGTAATTTACAATAAGGAAATTTCACTGGGAAACCCCTATTTTACAAAAACATGTTTCCTTATTTTTATTAAGGCACTACTTCAAGCTTGTAGTGCTACACTGCACTTTTTCCTGAATCACAACAGATCACCTGAAACATGTTTTAAAAAAAAAAGTTTTATCAGCAGGGAAATACTGGCGAGTCATTCAAGTTGCACAAAACGACACATTGTTATAATATACAATATTAAGGGTGATTACATTGTTTTTATCAACCAATTACCCCAAATCGGTATTTGTCACTCGACAGTATATGTGACTATGGTGAGATCACCCATTGGCTAACTTGTTGTCCAATGGTGACGGGAAACAAGTAATGTATACAAAACCCCACATACCGGCAGTAATTGAAGATTACAAAGACTTAATCCCTGTAATTATAACTTTGAAATAAATAGGGTTTTGGAAAGCAATTTGATAAAAAGAGAATGACTCACATTGCAGATTTAAACTGGCAGAGTTTAGCCTACTGATTAGCCTTGTAACCTAATTTAAATAACAATGCACACGAACTAGGTCAGTAACTAATACAACATTTACGATAACTCACAAGATTAAAATCGTCACAACGAATGACAAAGTGCAATACTTAAACATCCATCGAATTCACGACGAATGACAAAGTATAGCCCTAATGTGGGCAGCACTTAAACTTCCATTGGATTGATTTCAATCGATCGGATATTGAATCGTAGCAGCGATCGAGTTAATACCCTGTATCGTAGCAGCGTCTTGATACCCTAAATTTTCGAATTTGAGCAGTATAACTTCGTTTTTGACTGAAATCTCGAGCACAGGTGAACTGCTCATGGCCTAGCAATTTATAGCAAAAATTTGAGTCTTACGCGGCCCGCGAGAGCCAGCTATTCGTAGACTAGGGCTAGCGTGTCATCGGTAGACCTGCCACGTGTGCGCCACGTGGCCGGGAACGCTTATCCGGTCAAAGTTGAGTTGACGCGGCCCTCGTAAACTCTTCTTATAGTTTACGCGGCCCGCATGAAACCCATTTTTCTTGATTTCTTGGTTTTTCATGCACGTTAGGGTTTCAGGGGTCCGGGTTTTCACTTACGGCTCGTTTTGGGACATTTTTTACAAGTCCTTACATTATGGAATTTCTCTTGGACAATTTGTTTCGCTCAGTGCCGCGCCCCGATGTTTCCGTTATCGGTTGGGGTGTGACAATAAATATGTTTAGATACTTATGTATTAATGAAAAACTATGTTTACAAGTTACAGTAACTTTCGGGTCATTGAAATGGCAAGAATCAGCATGCATATCAACTTACGCGATTTCAACACGCAGCGCGTGTGCGCGCGACATTTAATTCCATATTAGCAAAATACTAATATTTTGAGCATAAAAATAATTATTTTAATTTATAAACTAATTTGTATTGAAATTTACGCAAGAAAACGAGAATTCTGACGCAAGAACAAGCTGAAACAGAGTTGTGTGCAGATAATGGTGGACTGATGAAGGATGGGCTTAGCTGATGGGCTTCAAAGTTCAAACCTACTCCACCAAACCCTTGGTATACAAACCCCTATATACCTCCACATCCTTCATTATTCACAAACATTTTATCCCTCTATCTCCATTCTCTCTAATCTCTCTCTACATTCTCTCTCTAGAACATAAGATCCGTCGACCAGAATCCAGCCACCACACGGCGGAGCCGTGGCGGCGGCGGCACGTACCGGCAGCGTTTTTTCGGCGACCGTTTTCCGGCCAAAGGTACACTTTTTCTACTAATTTCGACGTTCCAAACACCATGGTGAGGTCCATTTTCTCTAATTCATAGCGGTTTGAGCCGTAGAGCTACTCTGAAGAGAATTTCAGCCAAATTCTGTCAAATTTGTTTTCAAGTTTTCTCTTCATGCATGTCAAGATCTTGCTTGGAAGGATGTTGGTATTGCTTATACAAACTATGTCAAGATCATGCTTTTAGGAGCCTCCAACTTATTTATAGTTAACTTCAACATGTACATCATACCACATTATATGGTACATCTACCGAAGCGATCCGAAATAAGCCTACCCCCGCTCGTACCGAAGTTTAGAGACCTAGTGAATTGCGATCCCGTTTCACGTTCCCATACCGGAGCGTACCACGAACCATGTGACTATGGACATGAGTTTTCTGGAAATTCAATCTATGCATAGAACTTCAAGCAAACTACTAGCTAATTATGTATAGGCTTTTATATGTACTGAATGTGAAAAGGAAAATACATGAATGGAAACAAACTGCTTATTGCTCCACACTACTATTTCCCACTACTTGGATGCATGAGAAACTAACTATAACCCACCAGACAACCCCGTTTCCTTTGCAACCATTTCCTTAGGCAATCGTGGCCGAGTTGTGTGTATGGCTTGAGTTGGCTGCAATAGCGACACGTATCAATCGCGCTCTGTCGAAACATCCTTGTCCTCAAGGATCAAATCGTGACAGGTCTCTGCGACGCACCACGCTGAGCACCACTCGGTTCTCCCTGTTGCACCGTCAATCTTTGCTTCATTGCACTCCTCCGAGTTCTAGTTGATGCTTTAGACCTGCAACTTCGAGTAACGACGATGGACTGGTGCAATTTCTCAAATGGCGGTGCACGTATTCGTGTTGGTGCCGATGGTGTAAATGAGGGGGATCATTTTGGTGGCGGGCGGCTATTGGTGCAAATAACGCGGGTGGTGGTGCTCATTTTGGTGATAGTACGGTTGAGGGGACTAGTGTTGAAGCATTAGCAGGATAAGAAGGTTTTCCATGGATACGGTAAGCCATGATAAGGCTAGTGGGTATGAGGGTAATGGTGGTACAACCCACCCCCTTGAACTGTACGCTGATGTGTTGTCGATTGTTGTTAAACTGCAATTGTCAATGTAACCCTAGCGCCGGCTGGTGCTTGTGATGAAGGTGCCGAACCTATTCAACAGTTTTCAACCCTTGACAACATAGAAGACGATGAGACTAACAGAATGCCTCTTGAGAATATGATGATGATGCTTGAAATCTGCCATGAACACTATTGCCATTCTCTTTGTTATCCTGTCTCTCTAAAACCACATAAGTACATACTTTTACAATGTCGGGGGTAAGGTCATGGACGGGGTGCTAAACGAGACCGTGGAGAAGTTCAAGCATCACCGTCGTATTCAAAAAAGGTGTAGGGCAGAAGAAATGCCGGACAATCCACTCATAGTCTTCCGGTTCCTCCAGTCTCATCGTCTTCTATAAGGTTGAAAACCATTCAATAGGTTCATGGCCGTCGTCATGGGCACTGGTGGAAGCTAGGGTTAGATTGATAGGTCCAGTTTTGGCAACAACCGGCAATCAGACTTCCTATCTTACTGTCTTCTCTAAATTCCCAGGGAAACAACATCACAAAAATTAATTTAGAAGCTAATTTCATCAAACTAGATCGCTCATTACATAATATGCAATAAAAAGAGGCAATTATAACCTAATTTTTTTCAAGTGACAAAGGGAAACATTTTTTCAGGCATAAATCGTCATACAGTCGATTAATTAGATAAACGGCCCAATATTTAAAAGTTACCAGATGAGCGGCTGGTGGTGACGGCGGAGCTGACGGTTGTTGCAATCGGAGCGTGTAATACTTCCGTCCACTGTGTGTTTATCTGTGGTTAAAATCATAAATTAAGTCATAGCCCAATCCACATTAACAGTAGAGATATGAGCCCGACCCAATAGAGGTGACAATCAAACCCGAACCCAATGGGTAAACCCAACTCATTTGGGACGGATTTGGGGTCAGATAATCGGGTATGAGACTAGTTTTTATTTTTTTCGCGGGTTTGGGATTTGGTGATATACCCGTTGACCCGATCCGATTACTCGATAAAGTGTACCCGTTTACCCGACATAATTTCTTTTATATTTTTAAATATGTAGATATATATATATAGGGAGCCGCTAGAATGAGAACCACAACGAGTTATGAGAACCGCGAGAACCGCGCCCCGCGGGTGGCCGTTGACCACGAAATTTTTTTTACACCTAGATCCGTATATTTTAAGACCGGGTGTAAATTTTGGGTTCAAACGGCGCGCCCGAGGGGGTAGTTTTTTACGCCCAAAGTTTGGTAAAAAAAAAGAAAAATTAAAAAAACCCAAACTTTGGGCGTAAAAAACTACCCCCTCGGGCGCGCCGTTTGAACCCAAATTTTACACCCGGTCTTAAAATATACGGATCTAGGTGTAAAAAAAATTTCATGGTCAACGGCCCTCCGTGGCACTTGGTTCTCGCGGTTCTCATAACTCGTGGTGGTTCTCATTCTAGCGGCCCCCTATATATATATATATATATATATATATATATAGGTAAAGGATCCTGTACAAAGTCCTACTTTTGTAAGAAGTGTGAGAAATAATTTGGGGATAACAAGTGTCCTTTATCTTAATTAATTCAAAAGGGTACATTAGTAATTTACATTTCTTATCAATTAATTGTGTGTAACTGTTTTGGAGTTAATTTAGGAGATACATATCTTTTTGGTTTATACATGATCTCCTATATACTGATCGTAATTCTCATCATAAAATTGACGCCATTATTTAATTGATGAACGTAAGGATTTTTATCACTGCAATTCTCAAGTTTTATTTAATTCTCGAAATACACACAACGGATCGTGGTGATGCAAGTATACTCGTGAGGTTTTATAATATTAAAGGGTTATATACATAAAGCTTCGATCTTGAATTGGTGTGTTAATGTTTTTTGGATTCCAGATAAAACACCATGACTTGAATCATGGCGTGGTGTTTTATCTGGAGACATTGTTCATGGCGTGGTGTTTTAAACATCTGGAGACAAAACACCACGCCATGAACAATGTCTCCAGATGTTTAATGGTGTGGTGTTTTTTGGATTCCAGATAAAACACCATGACTTGAATAATGGTGTGGTGTTTTATCTGGAGACATTGTTCATGGCGTGGTGTTTTAAACATCTGGAGACAAAACACCACGCCATGAACAATGTCTCCAGATGTTTAAAACACCACGCCATGAATAATGTCTCCAGATAAAACACCACACCATGAACAATGTCTCTAGATGTTTAAAACACCACGCCATGAACAGTGTCTCCAGATAAAACACCACACCATGAACAATGTCTCTAGATAAAACACCACGCCATGAACAATGTCTCCAGATAAAACACTACGCCATGAATCTGATTACAGTTCTTCTAAACGTAAAACACCAAGCATTGAATCTTATATAAAACAAAGAGGCTTCCGATTTAGATCTTGGTAATTAATTCCGATATTTAAGGAAAAATGAGTGAATGTAGGTGTTTTTGGTTGTGTAGAATACGGTTACCATATTTGAAACATTGAAAAAGACACTATTGCCCTTCAATTTTACATAAGGTCCCTCTAATTAAAACACAATTTACATTTTTATACCCTATTGATCTCAACCATTAGATCAAATATCCAATGGTTTAAAACACTTCTTACACTTCTCACATTTTAAACACTTTTTACCATATCCCTACCCTATATATATATATATATATATATATATATATATATATATATATATATATATATATATATATATATATATATATATATATATAATACACCCATTTTTATACACGTAGGTATTTTATTTCGTATACATTGTAATTATTTGATACATTTTTATAGTGATAATATTAAATGTAACTGATTAGTAGTTACTCGATAGATACCCGATGTGTTTTGGGTCAGGTATAACAAACGGGCAATTTTTTTTAAATTAACGGGTTTACTCGAAACCAACGGGTTTACCCGATACCTGATGGGTATTTACCCGCTAGAAATCCGACGGATTTTGGAACGAGTTTGGGACACACTTATCTAACTAGGTTTAGTTTTAGGATTACCTAAACCCGTCCCAATACAACCTCTAAAAGAGATAAGCAACTTTAACCAGATTAATAACGGAGTTGTCTCGTCTCCTAGGGTTAAAAAGATTTTATGTTTTTTTTTTCTAGATTTAAATAGTTTGATTAATGAACATTGTAAATGGATGATTGTATGTTAGGAATTAGCTTACATATGTAGAACCCTTCGAAGTTTGAAGGGCCGTGTTGATAAAGTTGTGACCTTTTCTTACATGTTTGAAAAAAAAAGTTGTTAAGATAGTTTGATGTTTTCTTTTTTTAAATCCATTGCAAAATGTTATATTATCTTTAACATGTTTGAATTGTATGCTGGCGTTTTGTTGGTTTTGTGATTCATGACATGTTTGAAATTTGAAATGCATGCTAGTGATTTTTGTTGGTTTTGTGATTCGTGAATAATTTGGATACTTTCAAATATCATGTGGAACATTTTCAAATTATTTCGTTGGTATTTACGAAAACTCGATCGGATAGTTCTCAGAGAGAAATAAATAACGAGTGTCAATTTTGTATAAATTCATGTACCTTGAAATGATGACCAAAACGAACTTAAATCTAAAGGTGAACCACCTTAACAGTTGTCGGTTACAACTGCGAATTAGTAGTTGCCTTCTTCTAAAACTGGTCCAAGCTCAGTACTAAATATTAGTTCTAGTATTGCATAACATGTTCGGGATCAATGAACACATTAATTGTTGAAGCCCAACTTTAGTACTAAACAAGAATTCCAGTATTGAACGAATTCGCTGCTAAAACACAAATACAATACAGATAACTAGTCTTGGTGTTAAAGACAAAACTCGCTACTGATCTTCCCTACCATTTTATTGCTCTTTTAACAACTTTGTAATTTCGAAGCCATTTCCAAAGCATAACAAAACATGCAAAATATTGTTTTCAAGCTGACCTGGCAGCTTTACCCAACTCAGGGGCATTGCTCCTTGGACCCCACCAAGGGCATTCAGGGGCGGACTTATTTACAAACTACGGGTTCCCGGGAACCCAGTCTTTTTTTAATTTTTAGTGTAAATATATATAAGAAGCTGAAAAGGAACCCATAAGTATATTATAAAAGGAACCCATAAAGATAAAAGGCCTTGGTTCCACTGGTTAAAATCGCGCTTTTCTTCCTAATCCACCCGGGTTCGAATCCCGTCACTGCATTTTTTTTGTCCGTTTTTTTTTTTTAATTTCTCTTTTAATTTTTTTTCTTTAAAGTAATAAAACATTAAAACCCTAAAAGAAAACATACGCCGCACACAAACACAAACAAGCAGCGAACAGACACAGAGTTCAAACAACATCAGCGCAGGCAGCAGCTCCGCCAGTCCGCCTCCGCCCTCCGGCTGCTCCGCCGCCTCCGCCTCCGGCTGCTCCGCCTCCGTGATTACAGTTAGTTTTATATCTGTTTGTTTTATACGAATTAATTGATTATTCTGTTTTGATTTGTGTGATAACTAACGTTATTTCAATATTGGTAGAGTTTTCTGTTTGTTTTGCTTAGAGTTTAATAGTTGGAATGTGGGTTTTAGAATTCTTGGATTCAAAATGTATATATTTGAAGATTAGAATACAAAACTACAATCATTTACTTGTGTTTTCTACTTTAATATGTTTGCTTAATTGGACCTATCCATGTTCAGTTTAATCTCTATGATGTTTGGTTTTTTTTTTTTTTTCTATAATTCACCTCTGATGAACAAAGGTTGAGTGTCCCTGTGTTCAGTTTAATCTCTAATATTCACCTCTAATTGGTTGAGTTTTCCTTTGTTTAGTTTAGAATTAATAGGTTATTGATTTTTAAAGCTCCATTGTTTCATACATGTCATGACAACACTCCCCCCTCCAGCATCTCCTTCGTGAATTAGAACTAAGCATCCGACATCACCCAGATTTCAGATAAACTTTTTATTTATTAACATTTGATTGTGAGAAATTTGACCCGACCCGACCCGACCCAAAAATTTTAGCGATTGGTTGTGAAAGTTTTGACTACCGAAAAAAGTGAACCCATAGGAAAAAAATCCTGGATCCGCCACTGAGGGCATTATCACTGTGTATTAGTCCCTCCGTAGTCGGAGGTCATATAACATCGAGCCTACCTATAGCGCCGTATCGCGATGGCAAACACCACCCCAAGGGGCGCCATATCCCTCCAACTCGGTTCCCCGACGAAAATTATAAAGGTGCCACCATTAGTTTCTATCTCTCACACATATAAATACATACATACATATGTATAATTAAAGGGGTATAACCTCACTACACGCTCAAGTTATATAACCCCCATTTCTTACATTTTTTTCCCATTCGTCACATAACCCCATCAAAGGGGGTTATGTGGTGTTACCTCCACACATGGCCACAGTTTCAATAACATAGACTCTCGTTTAATGTTGTTAAAAGTTTTTTTAGTTATTTTCATACGACACCTTCTATGAGAAATAAAAAAAAAAACATGTTACTTTTATAGATGATGCATCTAGATTTTGCTATGCGTACTCGTTGCATGCAAAGATGAAGTCTTAGAAAAATTAAAAATATTCAAGACTGGCATTGAATTACAAATGAATGGTTTGAATAAAACACTTCAAACTAATAGGAATGCGAGTGTTATAATCCAAGTTATTTCCATTTAGTAAGCATTATTTATCAAACCATTGTTCCTTATACACCATGCAACGTAACGTTGAAATTATCAAAATCATTCATAGTTAACTCGCATAAATGAAAAAAAGAAAGTAAAACATAGTATCCCAGACAAATCTAGATGGTATACACATGGTATGTATGTATAATCTAAAAAATCTTTTTCTTGAAGTATATAAACATTTCCAATTATAAGGTTGGGTGTGGATAAAGTACCACAGGGCTTAAAAGCGCCACATAAGCAGGGGGTTTAAAGCCCACACCCTAACTAAGTTGTTATAACAACCCTCCTATAACCCTTAACGTGACCCAAAAACATTCCTTACGTACCCCGTACGTGAAAAACGAACCCGAAATACCTTTGTACTTGTAAAAATCAAGAAAAACAAAATCTGTAGGTTTCTCGCGGGGCGCGACAAAGACCACCTAGGTCTCTCGCGGGGCGCGAGCGTCTGTTGCTTGCCGGACACCCATGCCGACGCGTGTCGACACGTGTCAAACCTACACTCGCTGACTGGCCAAACATACGGCCTACCCTGCTGTTGTCGCAGGCCGCGAAGGCCTTAGCCTACTCTCTCGCGGGCCGCGAGCCGCCATACGAAAAGCCTATAAATAGGATGGACGAGCTTCATTTGAATTCGTTCAGTTTCTGTTTTCTCTCTCAAATATTCTAATAGCAATTACTATACCCGGGCATAACACCCACTATAAAAGCGAAACTCTGCCTCGTTGTAAGTATTATAACCCTTCTGTTACCCTACACGATCGATTTAGGGCTCCGTAACGCATGTCAGGGCTCTGTCCGACTCAGTCGTTGGAGTTCTGTCTCGTGTGTACACCCGATTGATTTAGGATTCCATAATGCATGTCAAGGCTCTGCCTGACTCAGTCATTAGGAATTATGTCTCGAGTTGTACGGTTAATGTGATTTGGGTTATTGTACTAACACGTGTGCATTGTTTAAAATAATAGATAACAACCAGGAGAATCACCAGGAAGCTTTAGTTTTACCTAAGTCAACATGTGAGTACATCTGCTTTTTGCCACCTTTTGTAAATATATTTTTATGATTCAAAATGTTTTACCAAAACCTCAAATGTTTTAAATTACACTTAACAGTAATTGAGAATTTGTGATTCTACAATTACTGCCGGTATGTTGGGGTTTTGTATACAAAATGTGGAAAACGTTACCATTGGACAAAGAGTTAGCCAATGGGTAATATGACCCACAAGTCAGGTGTTGACAGTACTGAATGAGTAATTGAGTAGATTTAAACAAATGTAATTACGGATGCCCTCAATTCTGTGAAGTTATAAAAACTGTTTTTATTAAACTGGGATGTACTCGCCAGTATTTCTTGCTGATAAAATGTTTTTAAAACGCGTTTCAGGTAACAAAATGTGAAAGCCAATAGAAGCCAGCTGGAGAGCACTGAAGGCTTGGAAAAGTGGCTATAAAAGTTACCTAAATAAAAAGGAGTTTTTGTTTTCAATAATTAGGGTTTACCCCTACAAATGTATTGTCAAATGAACTTGGGTTTTTATCCCAAAAAGTTATTATTATAAAAGTTTGGTGTTTTACTCTGATCAATATATTTCCTAACTACGGTCCTAATGTATTCCGCTGCCAAATTAATAAACACCGATACCACACATCTAGATACTCGCGGCGCCCGCTCCCGAGATAGGGGTCGGGGGCTGCGACAGAGAGTGGTATCAGAGCTACAGCCACTGGTTTAAGCCAAAGAAGTGTTCTGCTGAAACTGAAATTTTAAATTCTGTGTTAGGAAATAACTTATGTAATTACGAGTTGTGTGTTATTTGACTATTTGTTAGTTTACAGTATGAGTGAGCAAGGAACTTCAGACGCTTATCGTCATTTAGATAGTTCACCAAAGGATGAGGGAACATCATCTCAACCTAATCCCTCAGGATACTCAGCCGATACCGAAGAAGGAATATTTATATTTAAGGCACAGTCGGAGGAACCCTTTACTACTAAGAAAATAGGTTGGTTTAATAGAGGAGCACATGAGAGAAGAAAAGAATGAAGAAATTACAACAGAGGGCCATAGTCAGGGCTAATAGGGAGGCAAATGCACAGATTCAGGAAACAGCCAGTAGGCCACCTTGGGTAGAGGAATTAGATAGACAGCTGGCCAATTTCCACATGTTAGCCACTACAGAAGTAGATGCTAACCTAAACCAAGTAGCCGAACCGCCACTGTTACCTTTGTTCCCAGACCAACAGATGCTAGAACCTAACCAAGAAAACCAATTCCGAATACCTGCATTTGACCCCAACGAGTTACCTAGAATTCCAACCCCACAGCCTTTACAATATGATCCATGGTTTGACGACAATAGGTCATACTCAACCCTATATACTCCCAATGAACCAATGCCTTTAGAACGTGATCCGTGGAGGGATACTGATAGAACATTTTTCGAGATGAATAGCGCAGACCCTTATGAGGAACATGTACCTCAACCTGAACCATTAGACCCACCAATGAGTCGAAAACAGGTGCAGGAACTCCATCAGTATGGAGAAGATTTAGTGAATGATGGGAATAGAAACCGACAGATAGGAGAGAAACTAGGTTGAAAATATGATGAACGAGAAATGCAGTACTGGATAAACGGCACTTAGAAAATACCTAGATATATGTGTAATTCTGTATTTTGATAAAATATATATATATATATATATATATATATGTATGTATAGATACGGATGCATAGTATATTTGATTTCCAGTTTTAGTTTGTAATAGATGCATATATATGAAAAAGAGTAAAAGTCGCAATGATCAACGTTTTTGACCAACTTGTTTGTATTATTGTGTATAAGTAATTGTATTATTCTTATTCTATGATGATTAATACCTGCTAATTATTCCCAATTCAGATGTCGAACGAAGTAAATCAGGAAAACCAGAATAATGAGAATAACAGAAACCAAATAGATATCAGTGCCATCCAACATATAGTAGCACAAGGAATTATAGATGCTATGCCTTATATTATCAAGACTGTTAAGGAAGCAGAAAATAATAAATCTGCAAATGGCAGTAAACGCCAACACACTGAACCAAGTCACAGTATGAATAATGATAACGGACCTATTATCCAAGCTCCAATTCCTAAAAGGAGAAGAACCGCTTCATACGGTTGTTCTTATAAAGAATTCTTAGCCATTGCAGCCTTACGTTGGATAGAAAAGACAGAAGCCATCATAAAAATAAGTAAATGTGCAAATGAAGATAAGATTATGTTTGTTTCTAATCTTTTCCAAAAGGCAGCCTTAGAATGGTGGAATACTATTCTCCAGTCTAGGGGAAGTGACAGAGTTTATAATATGGAATGGATCAACTTTAAGGAAATGGTTGAAAGAAAATTTTGTCCTCCTAATGAGAAAGAACAAATCGCCAATAAGTTCCTAAATCTTAGAATGACTGGAATAGACTGCAAAAGTTACACTACCATATTCTTCGAATATGCTAGGATAGTACCAACCTTAGCCTCACACGAACCAGTGTTAATCTCCCGTTATATTTGGGGATTAATTAGTGAGATTAGACACGTAGTCAAGGCAGCTAGACCGCAAACCATAGAAGAAGCAGTGGAACTAGCCAATACCTTGACGGATGAACTAGTACGTACTCAAGAGGAAAACCAGAGAAAGAACCTAGCTCAAAAGCTTACCCAAGAATTTCGCTACGGTAATTCCAACCGTGGGAAAGGTACAAGTTCTTCCTCTACACCCTACTGTAGGTATTGCAAAAGAAAGCATTCTGGAAGATGCTCTATATATTGCAACTTTTGCAAAATATCTGGACATAAGGAAGAAGATTGTAGGAAGAAACCCAGTAATGGGATATGTTTCAATTGTGGAGAGAAGGGACACATCAAACCGAGCTGTCCGAAACTAGCTCTAGCCACAACCAACAAGACTAAGACAACTAAAGCACCGAAGAAGAATGCCAGAGCCTTTGTTCTGACAACTGAGGAAGCCAAGATGATTCCGGATGTGATTGTCGGTACGTTCTTAGTTAAAAACATATTTGCCAAAGTATTGTTTGACTCTGGTGTAAACCAAAGTTTTATCAATACTTCTTTCTACAAGCTTCTTGACCAACCCTTAGCCAAACTTCAACAAGATTGTCTAGTAGAGACGAAAAATGGAGAATCCATTAAGATAAGTGAAATCTTGCAGGGAGCAAGATAGAAATCCTAAACCATCATTTCTTTGCTAACCTTAACCCAATGAATCTGGCTGGATTCGATATCGTATTAGGAATGGATTGGTTTGTAGCCAATCATGCCAGCATTTTATGTGATCAAAAGATAGTGCAAGTAAGTACACCAAGTGGTGAAAAGATCACAATTAAAGGAGATAAGCCAACCCGGTCGACAAAATTCATCTCTGTGATGAAAGCTACAAGTTATGAAAGGAAAGGAGGAGTAGTATATATGATTTCTGTAATCAGTAATACTAAAGGAAAATAATTAAAAGATATTCCTGTAATATTTAAATTCTCAGACGTTTTTCCAGAAGAGTTACCTGGATTGCCGCCTGATAGAGAAGTTGAATTTAGAATTCACCTAATACCAGGGACGACACCGATTGCTAAAGCACCATATCGATTAGCACCAACGGAAATGCAAGAACTAAATAAACAATTGGACGAACTTCTTGACAAAGGTTTTATACAACCAAGCTCGTCACCGTGGGGAGCACCGGTGTTGTTCGTTAAGAAGAAAGACGGATCGATGCGTATGTACATTGACTACCGAGATTTGAACAAAGTCACGATTAAGAATCGGTACCCACTACCGAGAATCGATGATTTGTTCAATCAACTTTAAAGAGCTCGATTCTTTTCTAAGATCGATTTACGCTCCGGATATCATCAACTGAAAGAACATGAAGAGGATATTCCTAAAACTGCTTTCAAACGAGATACGGTCATTATGAATTTACCGTCATGCCATTTGGTTTAACCAATGCCCTAGCCGCATTTATAGACATAATGAACAGGATATGTAAACCATACCTGGATAAATTCATAATTGTCTTTATAGATGATATTCTAATTTACTCTAAGAGTAAAGAGGAAAATGCAGCGTCTGCATACACTTCTGACATTGTTGAGAAAAGAGAAGCTTTATGCTAAATTCTCAAAATGTGAATTTTGGTTACAAGAAGTGCAATTCCTTGGACATCTGGTTAATCATGAAGGAATTCATGTGGATCCCACAAAGATCGAGGCGATTACTAAGTGGAAAGTCCCTGAATCACCAACGGAAGTACGAAGTTTTCTTGGACTGGCAGGATATTATAGACGGTTTATTCGATATTTTTCTAGAATAGCCATTCCTTTGACCAAACTAACCTGTAAATCAGTTAAGTTTAAATGGGGACCAAAACAGGAAGAAGCCTTTAGGATTCTTAAGCAAAGATTAAGCAACGCACGCATACTCGCATTACCAGAAGGAACTGAAGACTTTATAGTCTATTGTGATGCGTCTAAGCTAGGATATGGATGTGTGTTGATGCAACGTCAAAAGGTTATAGCCTATGCCTCTAGACAGCTTAAGAAACATGAAGAGAATTACACGACCCATGATCTAGAATTAGGAGCCATAGTTTTTGCCCTTAAAATTTGGAGACACTATTTATATGGAAATAAATTTGTTGTCTTCACCGATCATAAGAGTTTAAGGTATATTTTTGGGCAAAAAAAAAAATGAAATATGAGACAGAGACGCTAGATGGAAGTTCTTAGCGATTATGATTGTGATATCCAGTATCATGCTTGTCACACCCCGATATTTCCACGTACTACCGGTGAGCCCGGTGGGGAGTATCGTGACGTAGTTGATATCATCATAGTCAAACAACACAATTTTAAATGCACAGTGGAAGCAAAAGATAGATTTATTTCAACTGAATAAATTGTAATATTAAGTATCACAAAGTAGTTAAACGGATCCACAGGCGGATCAAATAAAAAGGAAAATATTGTTCAATAGAGGCATCTAAGCTTGCGAGACTTCTATTTGATGCTAGGAGGGACCAGCCTATTCCGATTAGTACCTGCACTTAGTCTTTTTGGGAAAATACGTCAGTTTACACTAGTAAATACAATTAACTGACTCAATTTGAAAAGGTTTAGAAAATTGATTTGAATGCACAAGGCACAAAACATTTTATAACTTGGGATAATTACTAATATATAAACTTGTAAAAGAATTACATGTTTTCTTATACGTTCAGTAGCCCGGATTGACACCGGGTTAAAGATTAATAGACACACCACATGATATAGTCCCGCGGCGAGTTATTCCCGAAACCGGCGGTTATACCTTATTATTTATATATGCACTGTCGGGTGTACGCCTACACCCCGTGCTTAGGTCGTGGCCATTTCTTAAAATGATGCCAAGGATATCCGGGACATGGTCATTAACCCCCCCAAAGGCTTTAAGCAAACAAAAAAATTTAAACGGGTCATATCAATAAAATAACCTTCATACGATCAAAAATTCAATGCCCGACCAAGCGGTATTTTATATACCGTACCCCAAGCCCGTATAAGGGAAAATAAGTTAAAAGTATTTACCTGAGCAAGTATGATTCACAAACAGCAAGTGCAAATAGCTTTTACCGGGTCTCCTAATCTGGAACGAAGGTTTTTAATAACCTATTAGATTCCTAATGGGTCTTTGATTAAGCCTAAACTTAGACCGGTTAGTTTTAAAGGAAGATACGGTTCAAACGCACGATTAAGCGAAGACCGGAATAGAATGAGATTTAGACCCGACAAGTTTGAAGACTTGTATAGTATGGGTAAACTAAACACATTCTGGATTTTGAGACAAAAATGATAAGGTTTTACCCGCTTCGGTCAATTTATGCAAACTAGTTACATAAACCGAGCCGAATGCGAAAAATGCATAACGGGTAACCATAAGAGTCATATACAGGTTTCCTAAGTTAATATGCTTTAAATATGTTGTGACATCAGTAAGATATCTTCTATTATGCCCAAAATGGATTTAAACTCATATTATGCCCCGTATGGGTATTTTGGTCATTTAAAAGGTTATAAAAGAGATTTAATATGATTATGAGTTTCAGGTATGATATAATCAGTAAATACACTTAAATTATTAGGTAATATCAGTAGGGTATTACATATATGTGAAATTTACCATTTATAACCAAACTATGCACCAAAGGGGCATTTTGGTAATTTCACATAAGGTTTAAAGGTCAAAACTGGAAATCTGAGTTTAAAACTTTTGCTTACTGTTAGAATATAAATATTTACTAAAAATATCAATAGGTATCAAGTCTTATATTTATAAAATAGTTTTTATACATACTATGCACTTAGAACGCGTAAAAAGGCGTTTTTAGGCGATTTCCGGGTTTTATAAGAAAAGCTGATATTTTTATCAATCCAGAAAGCTTACAATATTTTATTTATCATATAAAATCAGAAGCAAAAGGTTTGGAATCAAAATGATTTGTAAAACTCATTTTATAGCCCAAAAGGGCAAAACCGTCAATTACCGAATCAAGCTTAGAACCCTATGTTATGCTCAGTCTAAAAACAAATAAAAATCTTCAAAAATTCCAAAATATTATTTTATATCAGTGGGTAAAAATTTTGGTATCAAAAATCAGGTTTAGATAGGCTATATGCTAATTACGCCGTTTAATTAATAAAAAGCTTTTCATTTACGCTAATGAGCATAACTCCTAATCTAGACCTCAAACTGGTGTCAAATTTTAGGGACAAGTTTATAGATCTGTAACTAAGGTTTCTATTCTTTTACATCTTCAAAAATCACATTTTAAGGTCATATGGGCATAATAGTCAACATTTAAGCATTTAACGGAAACATGCATATGAATCGGATAACTAATGAACCGAGTTGTATAATCACAGAGGGTTATACTAACATGTAACTTGGTCCAAATAAAGATCTAAGGCATTTCTAAAACATGCTACATTGGGTCAGAACTGAAAGTCAAAGCAAAAGTCAAATTATGCGACTTTCGGTTTCGAACCGAGCCTAAACTGAAAATTGTCGGGTTGAACATGTTTAGACATGTTCTTACATTAATTACCAAGTTATATTAGTGATAAAACAGTTTGCATGGGTTCTATATTGTTAATTATGCATTTATTTGAAAATAAGCTTTCTGTTGACTTTTTAAGATTAGGTTTGACCCGACAATTGACCTAGTTAGAGTGGGAGTCAGAAAGTCCCCTTTTAAGGGTTTATTACCCATATAATTACCAACTCATAGGTACTTTCAATTTGAAATTTGACTGGACAAATTATGATTTATTACGAAGTCAAACCTTAATTACGATGGTTTGACTTTAAGCTAATTAACTAAACAAAACTGAATTAAGGAATGTTAAGGACTCTTACAAAGGTCCTATGCACGACTAAGAATCCCTAGGAAGTGTGCTTGAGCTCCAATATTCTCCAGAAGTGAAGTTGTGAAGGTTTCAAGTGGGTGTGCTCAATGTTGCAACATTGGAGCTCCTTATATAGTGAATTTGATTCACCAAGATCATGACAAATAGGTCTACAAGTGTTACAAGATGGCCCCATCTGTCCCTATTGCATGAAATACCAGTGGAGGAGTCCCTGGTATATAAAAACAAGCTTTTAAGTCGGTTAACAGATTGAACTGGCAGCTGCCAGGAGTTTTCTGTCACTGTAGTGCTCACGCGGCCGGTATGGCTCCCTAGAACCAGCCAAACAAGTTTCAAGTTTTGCATTTTTGGTCCCTGGTCTTTCTAAACGTGGTTTTGAGTTTATTTCTTGCACTTTTGGCCCTCTAACTTGACTTTTAAGGGCTCCAAGACATTATTAAACATTTTTAAGTCCTTGGTTAACTTTGTGACCACCCGAAAAGCCTTAGATTTCAACGTTGACGCTTTTAACCCCTCGTATATGAATTTTATCATAACTTTCTCATACGCTAAACGAAACTTTGTGAAATTTTCATCACGCATTCTAGTGAGTATAATTTATCGTTACAAAGCTTCGGGTTTGCTAAAAGGTCACTCAGAGGTATACTTTAAACATGTTGACACATTTAACCCCTGTAGTTTGTAATTTCTCGCTTTCTCTCACAATTAGCTTCGTATGATCCATGATTCATTCGTTTAAGGGTGTAAACATTGTGTAGGGTTATAGTAAGGTATATTTATCCATTGTTGACACTTTGAGCCCTTATATTCACATACTTTCTTTGTTTGTCAACTTTAGTCCTTCATAACTGATCTTTTACACGTTTAAAGCTCATGACACGTGTCGATATATTATTGGACATAAATTTACGAGGTGTTACATCCTCACCCCCTTAAAAGAAATATCAACCTCGAGATTTACTGAAATAAATGAGGGTACTTTTCTTTCATTGTGGACTCTACCTCCCATGTGTACTCGGGACCTCTACGGGCATCCCATTTAACTTTTACGATTGGTACATGCTTCCTTCTAAGCTTCTTAACCTGTCGATCCTCAATCGAAAAAGGTTTCTCAACAAACTTCAAGCTCTCATATATGTGCACATCCGTATGTGGTATGACTAGTGATTCATCAGCTAGACATTTCTTCAGATTGCAGATGTGGAATACATTATGAATTCCACTGAGCTCTTCAGGCAAATTTAACTTATAAGCCACTGTTCCGACACATTCGATGATCTCGAATGGTCCTATATATCTTTGGCTTAACTTACCTTTCTTACCAAATTGCATCACTCCCTTCCAGGGTGACACTTTAAGCAACACTTTGTCACCAACCTCGAACTTTAGAGGTTTACGCCTTAAGTCTGCGTAGCTTTTCTGCCTATCTCTGGTAGCTTTGAGATGATCTCTTATCTGCACAATCTTGCATGTCATCTCCAGGACTATATCAGGTCCTGTTAGTTGGACATCTCCAACTTCTGCCCAACAAACGGGCGTTCTACACTTCCTTCCATATAAAGCTTCAAAAGGTGCAGCTTGTATACTGGAATAATAACTATTATTGTATGAAAATTCGATTAATGGAAGATGATCATCCCAACTTCCACCCAAATCAATAACACAAGCTCGTAGCATATCCTCAAGTGTCTGTATAGTACGTTCCCTTTGACCATCCGTTTGAGGATGATATGCTGTGCTGAAATTTAATCGAGGGCCTAGGGATTGCTGAAAGCTTTTCCAGAAATGCGATGTATACCTCGTATCCCTATCAGAGATGATAGACACTGGCACTCGGTGGAGAGATACAATTTCATCCATATACAGTTGAGCTAACTTATCTGAGCTGAGCTGTGTGTTTCCTTAATAGGTAGGAAGTGGGCTGACTTAGTCAGTCTATCCACTATCACCCAAATAGTATCATTTCCTAGTTTAGTCTTTGGAAACTTGGTGATAAAATCCATAGTCACCATCTCCCACTTCCAGGTGGGAAGTTCAGGTTGTTGTAGCAAACCTGACGGCTTTTGGTGTTCTGCCTTAACTTGAGCACATGTTAGACATTTGGCTACATAAGTGGCTATAGACTTCTTCAAGCCTATCCACCAAAAATTCGCCTTCAAATCCTGGTACATCTTGTCAGCTCCAGGATGAACGGAGTACTTAGAACTGTGGGCTTCCTGGAGGATCACCTCACTAAGTCCTCCATAAAATGGAACCCATATTCGTCCCTTTAATCTCAGGATTCCGTCCTTGCCATAGGATAAATGTTCAGCAGTTACTCCTAGCTTTTCATTAGGATAATTAGCTTCCAATGCGGCTTCCTTCTGTGCAGCTAACAACCTTTCATTTAAACTATTCTTTAATTTAATGCTCTTGGCATTGATTCTTATGGGCTTCACCCTTTCCTTTCTACTTAAGGCATCGGCGACTACATTCGCCTTGCCTGGATGGTATCTTATCTCACAGTCATAATCATTCAAAGTTTCCATCCAACGTCGCTGCCTCATGTTTAAATCCTTCTGATTAAACAGATGTTGAAGGCTCTTGTGATCAGAATAGATCACACACTTAGTTCTATACAAATAATGCCTCCACGGTTTTAGTGCTAATACAACGGCACCCAACTCCAAGTCATGGGTGGTGTAGTTCTTCTCGTGCACTTTTAGTTGTCAGGAAGCATAAACAATAACCTTTCCTTTTTGCATGAGCACACACCCCATACCTGTGTGTGATGCGTCACAGTATACCACAAATTCTTCTATTCCATCAGGCAATGTCAATACAGGTGCATTGCTCAATTTCTTCTTGAGAATGTCAAACGATTCTTGTTGCTTAGGACCCCAATCAAACTTAATATTCTTTCTAGTTAACGAAGTTAGGGGTGCTGCAATCCTTGAGAAATTCTCAATAAAACGTCTGTAATATCCTGCCAGTCCCAAAAAGCTACGGATCTCTGTGGGCGTCTTCGGCTCTTGCCAATTCATGACAGCTTCAACCTTAGCGAGATCCACCTGGATACCACGCTCACTAACCACGTGTCCAAGAAACTGGACTTCACGAAGCCAAAATTCACACTTTGAAAACTTGGCATAAAGTTTCTCTTGTTGAAGCAATGAAAGAATACAACGAAGGCGTTTCTCGTGGTCAGCTTGATTCTTCGAGTAAATAAGAATATCATTGATGAATACGATGACAAATTTATCCAAGTAGGGCTTGCAGACGCGATTCATAAGATCCATGAACGCTGCTGGTGCATTAGTGAGCCCAAAAGGAATCACTAGGAACTCGTAATGACCATAACGAGTCATAAATGCAGTTGTGTGCACATCTTCATCTCTAACCTTCAACTAATGGTAGCCTGGCCTCAAATCGATCTTGGAGAAATAACTCGCTCCTTGCAGTTGATCGAACAGATCGTCGATCCTGGGTAATGGATATCTATTCTTGATAGTAACCTTGTTAAGCTCGCGATAATCGATGCATAGACGCATCGACCCATCCTTCTTCTTCACAAACAGGATTGGTGCTCCCCATGGAGATGAACTAGGTCTAATAAATCCTTTTGCCAACAAATCGTCTAGCTGAGTCCTCAACTCTTTCATCTCTGTTGGTGCCAACCTGTAAGGTGCCCTTGCAACATGTGCTGCTCCTGGAATAATGTCAATTCTGAATTCTACTTGCCTATCTGGTGGCAAACCAGGTAGTTCTTCAGGGAATACTTCGGGATATTCAGAAATGACGGGGATATCTTCAATCTTAGGCTTTGGCTCATCAATAATCACTTGTGCCATGTAGATGACACAACCCTTCTTCATACACCTTGATGCCTTAAGCATAGACACTTGCTTAGGCAATCCATACTGAGTATCTCCCTGTATGGTAAGTGGCTCACCATACGGAGTCTTGATCACTACTTGCTTCTTGTCACACACAATCTGAGCTTGGTTATGGGATAACCAATCCATGCCTATTACTATGTCAAAACCGGCTAATTTCAAAGGAAGTAAGGACAATGGAAAAGAGTGGTTCCTAATGGATATGAAACATCCATCTAACACTGTTGATGCGGTTTCTATGGTGCCATCGGCTAATTCAACCTCATATTTTATGCTTAGGGTTCTAACAGGTAGGTTTAACAACTTACAAAACTTATCATCAACAAATGACTTTTCTGCTCCGGAATCAAATAACACCCTTGCATAAACATCATTAATAAGGAAGGTACCTGTTATGACATTATCGTTCTGGATCGCCTCTTGTGCGTTCATCTGGAAGACCCTAGCATTGGTCTTTTTCCCATCTTCAGCCTTCTTTGCAAACTTTGGGCAGTTGGACTTGATATGCCCTTTTTCATTGCAGTTATAGCATGTTGCATCCTTGATTTTCTTACAGTCCACTGTCTTGTGCTCAGAAGATTTACAGATTCCACTAGGCCTTGGCTGTGATTGGGATTTCGACTCGTATCTGCACCTCCCGAAATGGTGCTTCTTACAGATTTTACACTTGGGCTTATCGCCCGACTGATGACCATCCTTTTTAGTTCCAGAACTCTTTTTGTGGTCATTGTTTCCCTTATGCTTCTTGTCTGACCGTCGTGAGTTGTCATCCTCACGCTTTCTCTTCTCAGCATCGGTGTTTCTGAGCGATCTTTGCCTGACCGCGTCCAAAGTAAGAGACAATGATATATCAGCAGCGGACCTAAAAGTAGCTGGTCTAGAGGCCTTCACACTCGCCTTGATCTCTGGGGCTAGACCCCCAATGAAACGAGCTATCCTCTGGGTTCCGGAGTCACCAGATACGGAACCAGTCTTGACATAGTGTTGAAGCTTGTAAGGTAGGCTTGACAATCCAGGTTTTTCATAACCAATGATAAGAAATTAGCTTCAATCTTTTCAACCTCATGCTGAGGGGCAGTAGTTTTCCTTAATGAGAGTAACAAACTGATCCCATGTCAAATTGTACAATGGGATTTTCCCTGTGGCTTGGATCAAAGACCTCCACCAGGCTAGTGCCTCACCTTTGAACGTCTGAGATACAAACTTTACCACATCCTTATTAGCACAAGCACTGATATCTACCACAGTGTCCATCTCGTCTAACCATGACATGCAATCAACTGCTCCTTTTTCCCTGGTGAAATCCCTGGGTTTACAGGAAACAAAGTATTTATAGGTGCAACCTTTAGCACGTGGTTCTTGATTTAACACAACTCTCTTAGATGGAACACTCCTTTGATTTGATGAGTGATGGGAATTACTATTATGGGCAGTGTGAGTTCTAGATGGTGGTTTAGAGTGTGGTACAGATTGGGTCCTGACATGCGTACCACTGGATTCATTGAACTGCCTGTCCAAAGCTCGCATAACAGCATTATCTATCAATGCTTGTAATTCTGCTCCTGCTAGGTTGACTCTGGAAGTGTCATGATTATCTCTAGGGTAGCTGTTGGCTTCGTCTGACCCCGCCATGTAGCTTGATTGCTACATAAAATAATGATTTTAATTCATTCAGAGGTCTATAACTGTTTTTTTTTATCATTCTAGATGACTTATTAATCATGGTATTTAAGAACCATTTTGATTAATTTGCTAAGCATATATATATATATATATATATATATTCAGGATTTTTCATTATATTAATCCTTAGTTATAATTAAAATATATCAATGGCATAAAAGGCCGAATCACATGGACAGTTTCAATTTTTTTTTAATCATGATCTTATAGGATCAAGGTATTGAGGTTTTAATTATAATTCATTACCTCTTCTTAACAGGGGGTCAAAGACCACGACTGTATTTTGTCTTATATGACAATGAATATAGCCCGTAGGCATTACATCCATATTGGATTGTTTAATATAATAAAAGAAAATGGAAGAATCCAATGTAAGGATGACTCATGCGATTTTATCTAATCACATTTTACCAGGAGTGTTAACATGTTTTCAGATGTTAACAAGGTTTTGAATCTTTTGAATAGGTTTTACCGTCTTGGCCATATCTATAATGACATGTGGCTAGGTTTTACCTTTAAGATTCTTATTATTTTATTATAATGGTAGGTCTTATAAAAGGAATATTATTTTTCATTTATTTCACATATTATATTTATTCATATAATTTAAAAAAATGAAAATTTAAATTTAATCATTCCACTACAAAGTTAAACAAGTACTGGTTTGCCCTAAACGGGACTTCTACAAGAAATAACATGCCCACGCAGGGGTGAAACAACCTAACATACCCACGCAGGGGTTAAACAGGAAAACATGCCCACGCAGGGGCGGAATACTGAAAGACATGCCCACGCAGGGGCTGAATATAGAAACAAATGTCCACGCAGGGACATGATTACAACACTAAAAACAAACAAACAAATAAAGGATTTAATGATCCTTCTTGCTCTTTCCCTTGATTAAGTTCGCCAGACCCTTGAAGATCCCTCGGTTTTGCCTACGCCCTTCCCGAACCTCCTGCTGCACCTGACTCAACCTTTGAAGAATCTCCTGATACTGCGGTGGTGATATCACTGGCGGCTGCGGGGGCTGCTGAAACAGCGGAGGTTGAGGAGGTGGCGGTTGTTGATACCCATAAGGTGGGTACCCATAGTGTGGATATCCCGCTTGATATGGGACTCCAAAGGTTCCCTCGGGATGAAGAGCATGGTAGTTTGCTGCCGCTACCAGGTATGGGTCAGCCTCGGCGTAGTTATAGTTGGTGTGGACCGGCTGCTCAAATGGGTTGTACGCCGCTGAACCGGCGTATGTAGGAATTGGGTCGCCAAAGCCCAATGGTGGTGGCGCGACATGCGCAGAGTTTATTTCTGAGACGGGGTTTGATGGCCCACCCATCTGCGGGTCTTCATGGAGTGGCGGGTAGCGGCTGCCACTTGAAGGTTGAGGGGTGCTGATACGCACTCCTCCTCGCACGGACATCCGTGCATTCGATCTTCTTCGCCTCGGTGGCTCCGGAGGCTGTTGCTGGGCTGGTGGTGGTGGCGGAGTGACCGCGACAATACGAGAATCCTCGGAGGGATCCTGCTGCAGCGGTGAGTTGTTGTAACTGGGAGTAAACACCCAGTCGATTTATCTGAACCTTTCCTCATAGCTGTCGGGACCATTATAAGGTGATCCAACAAAAGGTGACCCATCCGAAATTTCGATGGCGTGGTTAGGGGTTCCGGACGGTGGCTCTGCGGGATCGGTGTCCTCATCCATATCCATCGCATGGTCGCCCGGGAAGTGGTCTTCAGGTCCTAATGGGTTAAAACCCACTGGTTCTCCAATGTAGTTTGCCGGGTTGAACCGGCTCTGGAAATAGGGCGTTGGGTCATCAAAAGGTGAGTTGTGGCCCTGGAGAGGTATATAGGAATGATGGGAATTATGGGGCTCGTTTTCAGACTGAGGCCCAATGGAGTTTTGGAAAGAAGGGGAGGAGCTCAGCGAAACTGAGCGCCTTGCAGGTTCAATATAGGTCCTCCAGTTATCTTGAGGATTTCTGCTAAGGAAATCTGACGGTGTTCGCCGGTGCGAAGGCCCGGCCTCTTGATCATTCGGGACGACGAGTGGCCCCTTGCCTCTTCCTCTCCCTCTCATTCTTGGTGGCATCTTTTGACCTGTCAAAACAAACAAAGGATACAACAAGAAAATATAAAAGACAAAGTTAGAAATAAAACAAATTTGGATTACTCCTAAGTTCTTTGTCTAGACTCGGAAGTCGATGAATGTGCAAACTGTGTCATTGAGATTAAACACAAAAGGCTAGTGTTTAATTCACTCAACGTTGGCTCTGATACCAACCTGTCACACCCCGATATTTCCACGTACTACCGGTGGGCCCGGTGGGGAGTATCGTGACGTAGTTGATATCATCATAGTCAAACAACACAATTTTAAATGCACAGCGGAAGCAAAAGATAGATTTATTTCAACTGAATAAATTGTAATATTAAGTATCACAAAATAGTTGAAATGGATCCACAGGCGAATCAAATAAAAAGGAAAATATTGTTCCACAGAGGCATCTAAGCTTGCGAGACTTCTATTTGATGCTAGGAGGGACCAGCCTATTCCGATTAGTACCTGCACTTAGTCTTTTTGGGAAAATATGTCACGGCCCCCAGTCCGGTTTGACCAGGTTCAGGAGCCGCGGGACAGGAAATCCCGTGGTATTTATTTAATTGAGTTGACAGCGGAAGATTTTAACAGGATCTTTTTAAAACTGAAAATGCCCGATTATATTATTTCATAATTCGGGATAAAACCCCGGTAATTTACAATAAGATGATTTCACTGGGAAATCCTTATTTTACAAAACATGTTTCTTTATTTATTTTGAGCCACTTCCTTAAGCTTGTAGTGCTTCACGACACTTTTCCTGGATCACAACATATCACCTGAAACATGTTTGAAAAAGGTTTTGTCAGCGGGGAAATACTGGTGAATCATTCTTTTTACTAAAAACTACGCATTGTTATAATTTACAGTATTAAGAGCGATTACAATGTTTATACATATCAACCATCTACCCATGGTATTTATCACTCGACCACCTATTGGCTATCTCGTTGTCCAATAGTGTCTGTGATTATGGTCATATCACCCATTGGCTAACTCGTTGTCCAACGGTGACGGTTATCAAGTAATGTATACAAAACCCCACATACCGGCTGTAATTTGGAGATTACAAAGACTTAATCCCTGTAATTATAACTTTGAAAATAAACATGATTTTGAAAGCAATTTGGTAAAAAGAGAATGACTCACATTGTAGATTTATTCGAGCAGAGTTTAGCCTACTGATAAGCCTGTTAACCTAATTTAACAATCATGTGCAAGAAACTGGGTCAGTAACTGATACAGCATTTACGATAACTCACGAGATTAAACCCTCACGATGAATGACAAAGTGCAATACTTAAACATCCATCGAATTCACGACGAATGACAAAGTATAAACCCAATTTGAGCAGCACTTAAACATTTATCGGATAGTTTCAATCTATCGGACATTGAATCGTAGCAGCGATCGAGTTATTACCCTGTTATCGCGGCAGAAATTCGAGATTGTGTGTGTTTCTGTAGTATTTTGATGATATCTCAGTGCATGAATCGAATTTTTACGTCGAACCAACGCGAAATTGCAAGTGCCAAAGTCTACTACTTATACTGGAAAAAGGGCGCCCTCGCGTGGCGCGAGGGGCCTTCGCGTGGCGCGAGGGGTGCTACCCAACCATAGGGTAGCCCCGTGTCCCAGTAGCTCAGGTGAGTTGGCCGTTCATGCAAATTCATTTTACACGTAAAACTGTTTTGATATTATCAACTAGGGTTTACCCCCCCCCCCCCCCCCCCTGAGTATTAGGGGCCCTGATCCTGATTCCGATTGTTCTGAAAATTTTAGGGTTTGTGCAGGATCACTTGGGGGTCTTAATTAGGGTTTCCTATTGGGTAAAATAATATAAGAAATGGAATTTTAATGAGAGTTGTTACATCCTCCCCACCTTAATAAAAATCTCGTCCTCGAGATTTACTGGAATAAATGAGGATACTTTCGCTTCATTTCTGATTCCAGCTCCCAGGTGTATTCGGGTCCTCTCTTTGATTCCCATTTGACTTTTACAAGCACCAGTCGCTTGTGTTTGAGAAACTTGTTCTTTCTATCTTCTATCTGTAATGGCTTCTCAACAAATTTCCGCTTTTCATTTATCTCTACATCTTGAAGAGGTACTACCAGGGATTCGTCAGATAGACATTTCTTGAGATTGGATACATGAAATACGTCATGTACTCCAGCTAGTTCTTCTGGTAGTTGTAAACGATAGGTGTAACATTCCTATTTTTATCATATAAAAATTTTAGGTTTGTTTAAATTTATTAACCACTAGTAACTAGTAACTAGTTTATTTTTAATATAAATTATTCGACCCAAATAGTTTTAAAAACTATTTTATATATAGTTGGTTGAAATATTATACTAATTAATTGGTCTGTATATGAGTGACATTTCTAAATAAAATAAAAGTATATAAAAACTTGAGACAGGTAGATTACGGGTAAGCTGACCGTTAGAAATATGAAGTACCTAGACGGGTCTAGGAACCGTTTAATAATTAAATTATAAAAATACAATATATTTGAACCTACTCCGTTTTTAATGAAACCTGGTTCAAAATGTAGATACAAATATTCTCGTTCTAATGACATATTCATTAATTTATAAAACGTTATATTTTACAAGTTATACGCGCCAAATAAGTGAAGCAGTTAAATTAATTATAATATATATAATAATAAAATAATAATATTAGTTGAATTTATGAATCTTGTGAACGTATACATTAAAAATAATAATAATAATAATAATAATAATAAACTTAAAATTTACGTTTGAAATAAAAATATTAAAATAATCAAATTTAAAACTAAACAAATGAATGAATCATTGGCTTTTGAAATGAAGACCAAGGTGCACGTATGTGCATATGTGTACCAAAATCAAAATTTGCATTGAATAGAAATTGACACGTGTCCTTACATTCTTTCTTTGGCATCAAGTATATTTCAACTATAAAATAGCATAGAGAACTTCATAAAAATCTTGCCTTTTCTTTCCTCCTTTGTGTCGCCAAAATCCCCTCTCAATTCTTCTATTTTTATTTTATTTTATTTTTTTATTATTATTATCATCAATAATAATAATAAAGCCATGACCCATTTTAAGTGTTTTAACTCCCGATCACCGCTACCCTTTCCGATTGATCTGAGCCCCATAACACATGTCAAGGCTCTGCCTGACTAAGTTGGGGTTCTGTCTCGTGACATAGGGATAAGGTTGAATTAGGGGTATTATACTTAACACAAGTACCAATATATATATATATATATATATATATATATATATATATATATATATATATATATATATATATATATATTTAAATAGCTCAGAAGTTATACCCAAAATTTATACCAGGAGGATTTCTAGTTGAACCTTAAAGTTACAAAGTGGGTCCATTCTCTTTTCTCACCGTTTTATTCTCTTTGGTGATATAATTATATTAAAAAATGTCCCAAACTGACCCGTAAGTGGAAACCCGGACCCCTGAAACCTCAATCCATATCAAAAATAAGAAATCAAGACTTGTGGTCTTCTCGCGGGCCGCGTAAAGAATAGGCAGGAGGTCACGCGGGCCGCGTCAACTTGAGAGTTGACCGGATAAGCATCCGGGGCTACGTGTCATCCACGTGGCACACCTACTGATGACCCAGCAACCCTACGCGTAGACTAGGTGGCCACGCGGGCCGCGTAAGGGTCGAGCCAAGGCTCACGCGGGCCGCGTGAGACCCAATTTCCAGCTATAAATAGAGCGAATCAGGAGCAGTCCTCTGGTGTCGAAATCACTTCACAAAAACGAAATTAGACTGTTCTAATTCGTAAAATACATTCACAATAGCGAGGCGCTGCTACGATACCGGGTATTAAACCGATCGCTGCTACGATTCAATGTCCGATCGATTGAAACTATCCGATGAATGTTTAAGTGCTGCTCAAACTTGGGTTATACTTTGTCATTCGTCGTAAATTTGATGGATGTTTAAGTATTGCAATTTGTCATTCGTTGTGAGGATTTTAATCTCGTGAGTTATCGTAAATGTTGTATTAGTTACTGACCTTGTTCGTGTGCATTGTTATTTAAATTAGGTTACAAGGCTAATCAGTAGGCTAAAATCTGCCCGTATAAATCTGCAATGTGAGTCATTCTCTTTTTATCAAATGTTTTACAATACTCCATTTTCAAATGTTATAATTACAGGGATTAAGTCGTGGGTATCTTAAATCACTAGCTAGTGGGGGTATTGTGCACATTACTAATTTCTCACAGTTAGGCTAATAAATCCTAACAGTGATAAGCGTCACTACCTACTTGGGGAAAGACCCAATAGTGGTATGACCATCGTCACCAGGTGAGACGGCGCCAGATAAAAATAAGATAGAAGTCATTGTAATCGCTCTTATGATGTAATTTATAACTAATGGTCATTTTATAAAAATGAATGAACTCACCAGTATTTCCTGCTGACCAAATCTTTTTAAAACGCGTTTCAGGTAATTACAGTAGATCAGGAATTAGAGTTGGATACGACACCAACAAGGCTTACAGAAGTGGCTTATTTTATCAATAAATTAAATTAAATAAAGTTGTTTTATGTATTCGAATTTATCCTATATTAAAGCTACCTTTTAAAATATGGTTTTATCCCATCTATTTAATAAATAAAAAAAATCCGGTGTTTTCTAAACTCTGATATTTTTCCTAACTCACGGTTCTGATGAAATTTCCGCTGCAATGTTTTTCAAAATAACCACCGGTACCACTTGGCTGCTCGCGGCTCTCGATTCCATCCAGGGTGGGGTCGGGGGTCGTGACAGAAGGTGGTATCAGAGCCACTGATTTAAGCCAATAGGTGTTGTGATAATAATAATAGATAAGCTTAAATAAAAAAAAAGTTAGGAAATTACTATTAACTGGTAGCACACATGATAGCATTTAGACTTGAACTTAAGAAAAGATGCCTTAGTATAAGCTTCGAGATAAGCTAAATACTTGTGTAAATAAAGTGTGATGGGTTTTGGTATGCCGTGAGGACGATAACTAGAACGTTGCAAGTATAATAAATAAGCAATAACACTTGACCACTGTTATTTCTTATTTATTGGTACTACTTTGTTCTAGAATATGATAGGAATATTAATTTCCTGATTCATTGTTGAAAGTCATGATGCACTTTCCAAATCATGATTTAAGAAAAATACTATTTATGGAAAATACAAATCTTTCTCCGGCAAGACTGGGTATGGTGTAGCAGACTCTCCAGCTTGTCCGGATATACTGAGGTTACCTCTCCGGCTAGAACCGGGTAAGCAGGTATATAATATGTCAAACAAGTGACAAGATTTCCCTAAATAGTATCATGACCTGATATCTGACTTGTTTTTGGAAATATGAATCTGTTAAATACATTGACCTTATAAAGAGTATGTATATCACAGCATGTGAAATATACGATTATATAGATATGTATATCTATAAGGAAATCCAAAAACCATAAGGATTTACAATTTGGAATAAAGCACAAGCATATGTGTCAATAATAAATCTAGATTTCTTTATCAGGAATCTCTTGCATATATCTATAATTTCGATATCAAACATTATTTCGTTTGATCATCTACCTCGTAACTCGTACAACAATATAAGCAATGGAAAACCCTTTAAGTTGGGACGCCATCAAAAGTATAAGAATTTCCAATGCGTTATCATAGACTATTAACGCAAGTGGAAAACATGTAAAGTTGTGCTAGTGCACAAGAAAACACATGAAACTTAAATTATACGTCCACAGACGTCGAAGTATATCACACACGACTTTCAAGGCAAGACCTTTGGAAAATATGATTGGGCACGACAACAACAATGTTAATCCCGGCAGTGGGAGAACTACTGATCAAAAAGCGGCACTTTGCCACATGATCCTAGAAATGACATGAATCTCGCTGAGGTACAAGATTTCACAACCATCGGTGCACAGTCTAATCAGAGTCATAATTATTAGCATTAAAAAAAGGAGTAACATACATTTGCAAATCCCTATTTCATTTTATTCGACATTCCTTGGTAATGTCACTTAACAACGGTTATCACACAAAATTCCAGATAAAATTCTTAAATTTCTTTTGTTAAAATTCTGACCTCTGTGAATAGACTTTTGCATTGCTACTCCCCCTAATGGTCATCATACCATGAGGAATTCTTTCATAATAGCAAATATTGATCTATTTCATTTCTTGGTAAATCCACACATTACACATGCACTGTTTGTTGCGCATGTGGTTCATTTGATTTATGAAGACCACTGGAGGGCTTCATTTCAATTTGTTGTTTTATCCAAATTCAAATATCATTTCGCTATACTTGATTTTTGGCACTATGAACCGCATCATTTCAAAACGATGACTCTTTGATATCGAGTCAATGAATTTTTGAAAAAACTCAATTTTCTTTGGCATACATGGGTTTTGTTGTAACCATGTCCGAACATTCTTATTAAAACTCGTTTTGTTTAAACCAAGTTCAATTGTTTGAACCTGCTCGCATTACATATTCAATTCAAGGTCCCATATGATGAATTGAAGCCATCATATTCGAAATAATCCCAACAAGCACTTCAATTCTCTTGAACCATAATATGCTTGTTTGGTCTTCGACTTCATTGAATCGTTTCTTTAATCACGATCACCTTGTGGTGACATTTTCACAAATCTGAAGTTTGCGCTAATCTCGTTGCACACATCATATACGGATTTAATTATTTATTTATTTATATTGAATCCGCTTTATTGGTTTATCCTATAAAAACAATCTTAACACAATCGTGTGCTAAGATAATGATACATAAATTCATGTCATATTTCAGTGTATCTCTTAATGATTCTTACAGCATCAATCGTGCCTTTCGTGATAATTATTGCTTTATCATCTTCAATCGAGAAACATTATTCAATTATTTCAATTTCAATCAAAAATCCTACTAGATTTGTTTGAAACAAACATTCAAATTTACTTCGTTGAACTTTCATTTTGTTTCAAGCATGGTAAACTCATTCAGTCACCACTATTAATATTTCAATTACTACGACACCTTGTGGCATCACAATAACTTTGTAGCTTGAGCTAATCTCATTTTCACACCTGATGTACGGATTTATTTATTTATTTCTGTTGGTTCATTATCTTAAACAGTTTTAATACAATTATGTGTTAAGATACAAGTACAAAAATTCATATTATATTCCTGTGTACCTCTAAAGATTCTTTCATTTAAAATTTTATGATATTCATTTGGTCTTATCATCATCAATTAATATCCAAATTTACTTCATTAAAGCTTTCAGTTGATTACACAGCGAATTTGTTCGATCACCATAATTATTGAACTATTTCAATCATTACGACACCTTGCGGTGTCAGTATAAACTTGTAGCTTGGGCTAATCACAATCATTCGAATCATTCAAAACCACATCTGTCTTTCGACTCATCATTTAAAAAATCATCTTAATACAACTATGTGTTAAGACAATGATACACTAAACTCTGTTGTATATCGGTGTATCCTTGCTATTCAATAAAATGTCAACACATTGATTTTTCTCATGTCATAGTTCGATAGTTGACAAATCATTTACGTGCTTCTATTTCATTTGAACTTGTTGATTCTGAGTCTTCCTCAGTTAACAATCAAAGTAATTTTTCCTTTGACAATAAATTTTGTTTATTCTAAAAATCATTCACAACTTGTAAACATTCGATTTAGACATTTATTGATCATATATCTCTTTTGGCTTGAACCTAGTCACCTTGGAAATTATATCATTTCATCTCATTCGTTTGACATTGATTTCTTGAATTAATTCAGTTGAACCATTGAGTCCTATTTATTGTACAACTCGTATTCACAAAATTTGATGTTTTGATTCTGTGTCATTTACCGTAATATTGTTTTTATTGACTAAGACGTGACATAACTCTAAAAGAGATATCATAGTCCAAATCTCGAGGACGAGATTTAAAACAAGGTGAGGAGGATGTAACATTCCTATTTTTATCATATAAAAATTTTAGGTTTGTTTAAATTTATTAACCACTAGTAACTAGTTTATTTTTAATATAAATTATTCGACCCAAATAGTTTTAAAAACTATTTTATATATAGTTGGTTGAAATACTATACTAATTAATTGGTCTGTATATGAGTGACCTTTCTAAATAAAATAAAAGTATATAAAAACTTGAGACAGGTAGATTACGGGTAAGCTGACCGTTAGAAATATGAAGTACCTAGACGGGTCTAGGAACCGTTTAATAATTAAATTATAAAAATACAATATTTTTGAACCTACTCCGTTTTTAATGAAACATGGTTCAAAATGTAGATACAAATATTCTCGTTCTAATGACATATTCATTAATTTATAAAACGTTATATTTTACAAGTTATACGCGCCAAATAAGTGAAGTAGTTAAATTAATTATAATATATATAATAATAAAATAATAATATTAGTTGAATTTATGAATCTTGTGAACGTATACATTAAAAAAAAAATAATAATAAAAAAAACTTAAAATTTACGTTTGAAATAAAAATATTAAAATAATCAAATTTAAAACTAAACAAATGAATGAATCATTGGCTTTTGAAATGAAGACCAAGGTGCACGTATATGCATATGTGTACCAAAATCAAAATTTGCATTGAATAGAAATTGATACGTGTTCTTACATTCTTTCTTTGGCATCAAGTATATTTCAACTATAAAATAACATAGAGAACTTCATAAAAATCTTGCCTTTTCTTTCCTCCTCTGTGTCGCCAAAATCCCGTCTCAATTCTTCTATTTTTATTTTTTTTATTATTATTATTATCATCAATAATAATAATAAAGCCATGCCCCATTTTAAGTGTTTTAACTCCCGATCACCGCTACCATTTCCAATTGATCTGAGCCCCATAACACATGTCAAGGCTCTGCCTGACTAAGTTCCTTGGGGTTCTGTCTCGTGACATATGGATAAGGTTGAATTAGGGGTACTATACTTAACACAAGTACAAATATATATATATATATATATATATATATATATATATATATATATATATATATATATATTTTAAATAGCTCAGAAGTTATACCCAAAATTTATACCAGGAGGATTTCTAGTTGAACCCTAAAGTTACAAAGTGGGTCCATTCTCTTTTCTCACCGTTTTATTCCCTTTGGTGATATAATTATATTAAAAAATGTCCCAAACTGACCCGTAAGTGGAAACCCGGACCCCTGAAACCTCAATCCATATCAAAAATAAGAAATCAAGACTTGTGGTCTTCTCGCGGGCCTCGTAAAGAATAGGCAGGAGGTCACGCGGGCCGCGTCAACTTGAGAGTTGACCGGATAAGCATTCGGGGCTACGTGTCATCCACGTGGCACACCTACTGATGACCCAGCAACCCTACGCGTAGACTAGGTGGCCACGCGGGCCGCATAAGGGTCGAGCCAAGGCTCACGCGGGCCGCGTGAGACCCAATTTCCAGCTATAAAGAGAGCGAATCAGGAGCAGTCCTCTGGTGTCGAAATCACTTCACAAAAACGAAATTAGACTGTTCTAATTCATAAAATACATTCACAATAGCGAGGCGCTGCTACGATACCGGGTATTAACTCGATCGCTGCTACGATTCAATGTCCGATCGATTGAAACTATCCGATGAATGTTTAAGTGCTGCTCAAACTTGGGTTATACTTTGTCATTCGTCGTAAATTCGATGGATGTTTAAGTATTGCATTTTGTCATTCGTTGTGAGGATTTTAATCTCGTGAGTTATCGTAAATGCTGTATTAGTTACTGACCTAGTTCGTGTGCATTGTTATTTAAATTAGGTTACAAGGCTAATCAGTAGGCTAAACTCTGCCCGTATAAATCTGCAATGTGAGTCATTCTCTTTTTATCAAATGTTTTACAATACTCCATTTTCAAATGTTATAATTACAGGGATTAAGTCGTGGTTATCTTTAATCACTGGCTAGTGGGGTATTGTGCACATTACTAATTTCTCTCAGTTAGGCTAATAAATCCTAACAGTGATAAACGTCACTACCTACTTGGGGAAAGACCCAATAGTGGTATGACCATCGTCACCAAGTGACACGGCGCCAGATAAAAATAAGATAGAAGCCATTGTAATCGCTCTTATGCTGTAATTTATAACTAATGGTCATTTTATAAAAATGAATGAACTCACCAGTATTTCCTGCTGACCAAATCTTTTTCAAACGCGTTTCAGGTAATTACAGTAGATCAGGAATTAGAGTTGGATACGGCACCAACAAGGCTTACAGATGTGGCTTATTTTATCAATAAATTAAATTAAGAAAAGTTGTTTTATGTATTCGAATTTATCCTATATTAAAGCTACCTTTTAAAATATGATTTTATCCCATCTATTTAATAAATAAATAAAAAATCCGGTGTTTTCTAAACTCTGATATTTTTCCTAACTCACGGTTCTGATGAAATTTTCGCTGTAATGTTTTCAAAATAACCACCGGTACCACTTGGCTGCTCACGGCTCTCGATTCCATCCAGGGTGGGGTCGGGGGTCGTGACAATAGGCAACGGGTCCTATTCGTTGTATTATTGGGAATGGTCCTACGTATCTTGGACTTAGCTTTCCTTTCTTACCGAACCGAACTACTCCTTTCCAAGGGGAAACTTTTAAAAGTACCTTATCTCCGACTTGAAATTCTAGTGGTTTGCGTCGATTTTCGGCATAGCTCTTTTGGCGATCTCGAGCAATCTTCAGTCGTTCCTTGATCTGAGTGATCTTGTTGGTGGTTTCTTGCACAATTTCAGGACCTGATAATTGACTTTCTCCTATTTCTGCCCAGCAGACTGGAGTTCTGCATTTGCGTCCATACAGTGCTTCGAATGGGGCAGTTTCGATACTTGCATGATAACTATTATTATAGGAGAATTCAATTAAGGGTAGGTGGTCATCCCAGTTTCCAGCAAAATCTATCACACATGCTCGAAGCATGTCTTCCAGTGTTTGTATCGTCCTTTCACTTTGCCCGTCTGTTTGAGGATGATATGCAGTACTTAAATTTAGTCGTGTTCCCATTGCTTTCTGGAAACTTGTCCAAAAATGGGAAGTGAAACGACTATCCCTATCCGATACAATAGAGAGTGGAACTCCATGTAAGGATACGACTTCATCTACATACAACTTGGCTAACCTTTCCATGCTAAAGGTTTCCTTCATGGGTAGAAAATGATCTGACTTGGTGAATCGATCCACAATTACCCAAATCGCGTCATTACCTTTTCTGGTTTTGGGCAATTTTGTAACAAAGTCCATTGTTATGAGCTCCCATTTCCATACAGGCATTTCTAATTGTTGTAGTAGCCCTGAAGGTTTCTGGTGTTCTGCCTTAACTTGTGAACAAGTAAGACATTTAGAAACATATCTAGCTATGTCCTTTTTCATTCCTATCCACCAGAAATTATTCCTTAAATCTTGGTACATTTTATTGTTTCCTGGATGCATGGTATACCTAGATTTATGAGCTTCTTCTAAAATTTTATCTCTTAATTCTCCTTGTTTAGGTATCCAAATTCTTTTCTTATGGAATCTCCAAATTCCATCATTTCCTAGCTCTAATTCTTTTATTCGTCCTTTCATTCCTTCAGTATCATCATTGATTGCTGTTTCTTAAACATTCTTTAGTTGTTCCATTAAATCTAACTGTAGATTTAATCTAAGAGCACGAACCCGTCGTTGTTTCTCATGATACTTACGACTTAAGGCATCTGCTACTACATTTGCCTTTCCTTCGTGATACTGAATATCACAGTCGTAGTCGCTTAGTATTTCCATCCATCTCCTTTGTCTCATGTTTAATTCTTTTTGCCCAAATATGTACCTTAAACTTTTATGATCCATATAAACTGTAAACTTACTTCCAAACTGATAATGCCTCCAAATTTTAAGGGCAAAAATTATGGCTCCTAACTCTAATTCATGAGTTGTATAGTTTTCCTCGTGCTTTTTCAATTGCCTTGATGCATACGCAATTACCTTCTTGCGTTGCATAAGCACAAATCCTAATCCCAGTTTTGAAGTATCATAGTATACTTCAAAATCTTCTGTTCCTTCCGGTAAAGCTAAGATTGGAGCATTTGTTAACTTATGCTTTAAAATCTTCAAAAGCTTCTTCTTGCTTAGGTCCCCATTCAAACTTAACTGTTTTACAGGTTAGCTTAGTTAATGGTACAACTATTTTAGAAAAATCCTTAATGAACCGTCTATAATATCCAGCTAAACCCATAAAACTTCTAATTTCCATTACTGATTGTGGAACCTTCCATTTGGTGATTGCTTCTATCTTAGCAGGATCTACATGAATACCTTCGTGATTCACCATGTGTCCTAAAAATTGAACTTCCTGTATCCAAAATTCACACTTCGAGAATTTGGCATAAAGCTTTTCCTTTCTTAACAAAGTTAAGAGTGCATGTAAGTTCTGACAGTGTTCCTTCTGACTTTTGGAATAAATAAGTATATCGTCGATGAAGACAATTACAAATTTATCCAAATACGGTTTACAGATCCGATTCATCATGTCCATAAATGCTGCAGGTGCATTTGTTAATCCGAAGGGCATGACTGTAAACTCGTAATGACCATACCTAGTTCTGAAAGCAATTTTAGGTATGTCTTCTTCTTGTACCTTCAATTGATGGTATCTGGAGCGCAAATCTATCTTAGAAAAGTATCTAGCTCCTTGTAGTTGATCATAAAGATCATCAATCCTAGGTAATGGGTATCGATTCTTAATGGTAGCCTTATTTAATTCCCTATAATCGATATACATTCGCATCGAACCGTCCTTTTTCTTTACGAACAACACTGGTGCGCCCCAAGGGGATGAACTAGGTTGTATGAATCCTTTACTTAGCAATTCATCTAACTGCTTTTTCAATTCTAACATTTCCGTGGGGGCTAACCGATAAGGTGATTTGGCTATTGGTGTAGTTCCAGGAATTAGATGAATCATAAATTCTACTTCCCTATCTGGTGGTAATCCTGGTAACTCTTCTGGGAATACATCGGGGTATTCTGAGACTACAGGAATCTCCTTAAGTTCTTTATCCTTAGTACTAATGATTACTGAAATCATATAGACTATTCCTTGTCACACCCCGACCACGTATAACATACAAGACGTGGCGGAAAACGTCGGGGAGTGTTGTAACAGAATTAATTGTTTCAAATCCATGGCAAACAAAGTTGTATTTTATTTATTATACAAGAGTTACATTGTCTTAACACCGGAAATACAGAGTTTATAACATAATTAAACAAAGTCTATCATCGTTTTTAGTCTCTAAGGCACAGGTCCGCCCTAGTGTCCTGATCAACATCCTATGGAAAAGCTCCTGAAAACACATGTGAAAATAGGTACGTCAGCATAAAAATGCCTGTGAGATACATAGGTTTGTGAAAATAAGATTCATGACTTATGTTTGAGAAAATGTTTAATCATGAACCTTGTAATTCGATTTGTTTTGTAAATCACTTGAAAAAAATAAGTTCAGTTGATATGTATAAATAAGAGAATATTGTATGAATAACCATGTAAAATGAGTTGTATAGAATAAACTGTATTGTAAACCAAAGTCTTGTGAAAACATGTTACTTGTGTAAAATGTATAAGTCCAACATGAATGATTTAAATAACGCTATGATATGTAATATAATACAAACATTTATATATAGGAAGTACCAGCGGCGTATCCACCATGCTTGTATCGTATTACTCACATATCGTCACTTAAGTCACTTAAACCAACCAACAACGTATAATGTCTATGTTTAAACCAATAGTCAAAAGTCCTTGTATAAACCATGTCAAATGTTGATAGTCCAAAAGTAGTCAAGTAATGTGTAACAAATGTTATGTATGGTAAGTAAAATAAGACTACTTAAACCATAAGTAAAAATGTACAAAACAAAGTATTTTGAATATATCAAAAAGTTATGTTTTGCAAAGTGATGCATGATACATTGATACAAACATTTATGTGGTAAGTTAACGCATACATTCAAGCCTTGAGACAGTCGGATAACCCTTTCAGTCAAGGTTATCAAAAGAATTGTATTCGGATTCAGTCATTCCTTACATCCAAACAAACCCGGGATGTCAGGAATGGGATTTGTCAAGTCCTATGGTACCACTACTTACTCCCGAGCGGCGTAGCAAAAGTTAATGAATGTTATAAAGACCCGTTTGTGCAAACCAAATGTCATAGCAGTTGTATACATGTCATATGAAAACAATGTACTAAGTATGCTAAGTTAACATACAAAGCAGAAAAGTCTTGTAAATCAATGTGCTAGCATGCTATCAGTCAACATACATAGCAGAAATGTAATGTAAAACAATGTACTAAGTATGCACACAATGGACATACATAGCATGAAATGTAATGAAATCATGTACTATAATGTACTAACAAACATAGCCGGTATATGATGTGAGAACAGGAAAGCATGAAAGTAACAAGTAGGCACATGTGTTTCACCCCAAAACAGTTTGGAAAACAGTAAAAGAGGGGTTCTATGTACTCACTTGTGATTACTCAGTAGTCCTGGAGTGATAATCAAACAATGATAGTGATCACGGAATCAAACGGCACCTAATATAGGTAACTATGTTAATAAACCGGACCTAAATCGGAAGATCGGATAGAATGAGGGTTCGTAAACCAAACGAGTATGGAAACTCGTGTAATATGGTTTAACAAAGCCTACATACTAATTGAAACCTATCATAAGTGCTTCCGACCCATTACGACCCGTTTAGGTAGCTTATGCTACTTTAACGCGTCGTTCGCGTGAAACGCGTTCGGACCGCCTAACTAGCCCTATGACAAGTGTTATATGCCTAAACATGTTACATAATCAGTTATGTGACAAAAGTTTAGGTTACATATGCTTAATTACCAATTATACATGAAAAGGGTATTCTGGTAATTTACCTAAGGCATATAAACTACCTATCATACAACTACTTAAACGTCGTGACCATAAGGTATAACCTCGGAAGGTTATTCCCTACCTACTATGGTCACCTAATGTATTTGGTCGGATCCTAATGATCGACCAAATGGGTCGGGTCCGAAGGTATAAGCGATTTATTAGATTGCTTACCCTACGACCCTAGACAACGTGGTAATCAGTAGGCATAGTCCCAAGGGACTATAACCAACGTGATTACACTCACGTTGCGAAGTTCAAACGAACTTCGCATTGACCATAAACTGGTCAATGCAGAAAGTCAAACAAAGTTTGACTTTCAGACTCGAAAGACTCGAAAAGCAATAAAAGAACGAAAGAATACTTACGAAGGGTCCCCGAATGCTAATTTCGATTCAAAAATCTCAGGTATGAAACAATAGTTTCAACTTAGAGTTTCTAAAATCAAAATTCTAGTGATTTGAGCAATGGGGGGCATGGGGTATATATAGTTTTCGGTCCACCGTTAAGATCGTTTCATGGAAACCGTGCTTTAATCGCATCCGTACAAGTGTCGGGACCTTATGGTAGCTAGAAATTGATCCTTATCAGCTGACTAGACAATTGGGAATGTGTGGTGGAGGATTAAACAGCTGCAACCTGCTGTTTGATTCAATTAATCTGGTCAGAAGGGGCCATGCGGCCCGCTTCAGGATGTGAAGAAACTCAGGCGGGCCGCCTGAGGGTCACAGATCAGAAACATGCTTGAAAAATGACAGTTTCAGTCCCTGCACGTGTTTAAGGCCATTTCCGACACTTCTAAGGCCCGTAAAGCCAAATTTAAGGCCCTAAAATGTTGCCTAAACATTGTGGACATGAAACATGCTCAAAAATATGCCGGATGATGGTTCGTTTGGTCGTACGAACGCGATGTTCGCTTAATTACGACGGAATGCGCACAAGCGCGAAAAACGATCCAAATGACGCGACGAATGAATTTTTGGAAAGCTAAACACTAAAGCATAATATAGTCATGCTTACATAAATTTTTGGATGTCCGGATGTATTCAGAACGTAAGTTATGCGCGAAAGTGCAAACTTGTGCACTTTTTGACACTTTTAGTCCCTGAATGACCCAAAAGTTTATTTTAGCATACCGAACCCCTCAAAGCCTATTTCTAAGCTATGTAAAGGATATTTATGGTATGTTTAACTTATGGTCATGTTCCGGAATGTTCGTTACAGTTCAAATTGGCATACTTTCGCAGTTTGTCAAGTTTAGTCCCTGTAGTCGAATTAACTTGTTTTTGCCATACCAAAGCCTTTAAAACTTATTTCTAAGTTATGTAAAGGTTATTTAAGGTATGTTAAGTATATGTTGATGTTCCGGAGTATTTTTCGCGTTAAACTGAGTACGTTTACTCACCAGTTTGCGTATAACTCTCCAGAAAGTGATGTAGAGTTTGAAATTACATAAAAGTCAAAACATGAAAAATGTAAAACACAACCAAACAAACATTGGGATCAAATAACATTGTTTTATTGATAACAGTACTGTTTACAATGATTAAAAGCACAGATGTTACATTCCTTGCTTTCGTTCATAACTAGCAACTTTCATTACTGAAATGAACTTCATGGGTTTACGTGGCTTATCTCCTGTAATCACGATCACTTCTCTGGTGGGTGCCCGAATTTCTATAGAGTTCTTATCACAAAGGATTCAAGCATGGTTGGCTACTAACCAATCCATTCCTAACACAATATCGAACCCAGCTAAATTCATTGGTAATAGGTTTGCATGAAATTTATGACCTAAAAGTTCTATATTTTCTTTTTGCAAAACCTTATCTATGTTAATAAAATTCCCATCTGCTGTTTCGACTGTAAAAATCTGCCTAAGGTTGGTTAAGGGTAAGTTAAGAGCTTGGCAGAATGAAGTATTTATAAAACTTTGGTTTGCACCAGAGTCAAATAATACTTTTGCGTAAACGTTGTGAACTAAAAACGTACCAGCTATCACATCTGGGATAAGTTCTGCCTCCTGAGTAGTTAATTGGAATGCTCGAACATTCTTCTTGGTAGCTCTGTCGGTCTGTTTGGTTTTATTGTCTGCTGGTTTGACCAACTTACGGCATTCTGGTTTGAAATGCCCAGCTTCTCCACAGTTATAGCAGACCCTTGTTTTCTTTCTGCAGTCTTCTTCATGATGTCCTACAACTTTGCAAAAGTTGCAGGTTACATTGCATTTTCCAAAATGTTTCTTTCTGCAATTCCTGCAGAATGGCGGAGTTGAGGATTGCCCGGTTCCTTTCTTCTTGAAGTTGCTATTATTACCCACACGAAATCCTTGGGTAATTTTCTGAGCTAATTCCTTCTTCCGATTTTCATCTCTTATGCGTACCAGCTCGTCAGTTAGGGTGTTAGCTAATTCTACCGCATCGTCAATAGTGCGAGGTCTCGCAGCTTTAACGATATTACGGATTTCACCAATCAATCCCCAAATATAGTGAGAAATGAGTACCTGTTCTGGCGAAGCCAGCGTTGGTACCACTCTAGCATATTCGAAGAATGTCGAAGTATATCCGCGACAATCTACACCAATCATTCGATGGTTTAAAAACTTATTCGCCATTTGTTCCTTTTCATATTCGGGGCAAAATTTTCTTTCTATTAGTTGTTTAAATTCTTCCCAACTCATGGCATAGGCCGTATTTCTTCCTTTAGCTTGAAGTATCGTATTCCACTATTCTAGCGCCCCTTCTTTAAAAAGATGCGACGCATACATGACCTTGTCTTCCTCAGCACATTTACTTATCATAATTACTGCTTCGGTTTTCTCCAACCAACGCAGTGTCGCAGTCGCCCCTTCATTGCCTGCAAATTCAGCTGGTTTACAGGCAAGGAATTCTTTGTAAGTGCAACCAGGCGTTGCAACTTTCATTTTCTTAAGAAGTGGAGCTTGCAACCCGTCATTATCATTATTAATATGGTTGCCGCCTCCGTTTATACTATTACTAAAGTTGTCGCCTTGTGTGCGTTTGCTATGAATAATTTGTTGAGGTTCAACAGGTTTCTGGGCAGCAGCTAGGATTGCTGGAATAGCATTGGCTATTCCTTGAGCAACGATATTTTCGATATCTTGCTTAGTCATAAATTGATCTCCCTGATTTTGCTCAGATTGATTAACTTCATTAACTGGTTCATTAGCAGGTTCCATCTGATAATTAATATATATAATTTATTAGAATGGAATAATTAGTAGTTATACACAAAACAATCATATAAATTTCACAACACACATTTATATCCAAAATTATCGATTCCTCGATTTCCCTTTTTATATATCATATTATGCATCCGTACACACTGTTATGTTACAAAGTTTTATTTTTATTTTACAATATTATATTTTTTATTACTATTATTATACAATCATAGTTACGTTCTCACACCATCCCTTCTGCTGATATTTTAGAAACGACGCTCCCTCTCGTCGTACTTCCAGGAGATTTTCTCTCCCACCTCCCGAATCCTATTCCCTACACCTATCAGCTCCTCGCCAAAATGGCGGAGTTCAGCTAAATTTTCGTTACTCATTGGTGGGTTTGGTATAGGTTCTGGGTCAAACTGAGGGAAAAAGATATAAGGGTTATTTAGGAGGTTTTGAAACTGCCAGTCGTTGGTCCACCATTCATCCATTTCTCCCAAAGGTTGGGTATGGATTAAAGGTTCTGGGATGGCTGGTTCCAAATTTATTGGAAGTTGAGTTTCGGCAGGATAAGGGTAAAGGTTGGTATTGATAGGTCTAATGATATCACAGCTTGCCAATATGCTATCCAACTCCTCTTGTAATGCCAACTCCTCGACTTGTTTAGAACTTTCCCCAATTTCAATTTCTACTCGCCTGGAACCTTCCCTGATCGAAATTCCTTTTTCCTTTATTTATGGGATTCTCTATTTTGGGAAACTTTCTAGTTGCTGGTTTCCTCCTGCGTACACGCCTCCACCCTACAAATCTTCTCTTTTTATTAGGCTTTGGTTTCTCTGGAGGTGGAGCGTGGAATTCCATAGGTTCTTCCACATCGGGTATGTAACCAGTAAAGTCTTTGGAAACTTCCACTTTCACCGGATAGAGATTGAGATTCTGAAGGGCTTCAGATAACTCATTCATGCTGTTTAGCATATATGCAAAAATGCACAAAAATGCTAAGTTAAAATTTTATAACAAAATTTCACAGATAAACATTCAAGTATTATTGCATACCGTGTGACTAATTTAATACAAAGGACAACTGACAATTAAAACATACTAGGGTTTATTGTAACTTATTTATTTACTCGGTAAAGTTTCTGGCTTGTAAGTGATATGGGTACTAGTACTGGGTCAGGGTATTAAATGTCAGCATTTACTGCTACCGTAGCTAACATATAGAGATCTGCCCATTTTTCATCTAATTTGTCTTCCCATGGTGGATTACTGCTTATTTTCTGGATTTCCTGATTACTCCTCAATTCTTTTGGTTGTGATTTCTTTATTTTCTCTTGACTTTTCCTAATAATTTGACTTCTTTTCTTAGGAGAAAGTGGTTCTTCAAATTGTGCTTTACGGACAAATATTCCTTCCTCCATATCTGTTGGGTAATTTGAGGATGAAGTTCCTTTTTCTTTCGGTAATTTTTCTATTTTATGATAGATGTCCGAAAGTCTTTGTTAACCCATACTGTAAACAATATTCAAATAATAAAACACGTAATCACAAAAATGGCAATTATTAAAAATTAAGTATTTCTCAAATACTTAATAGGCTTAGATCAGTGGCTCTGATACCACATTTTCCTGTCACGGCCCCCAGCCCGGTTTGACCAGGTTCAGGAGCCGCGGGACAGGAAATCCCGTGGTATTTATTTAATTGAGTTGACAGCGGAAGATTTTAACAGGATCTTTTTAAAACTGAAAATGCCCGATTATATTATTTCATAATTCGGGATAAAACCCCGGTAATTTACAATAAGATGATTTCACTGGGAAATCCTTATTTTACAAAACATGTTTCTTTATTTATTTTGAGCCACTTCCTTAAGCTTGTAGTGCTTCGCGGCACTTTTCCTGGATCACAACAGATCACCTGAAACATGTTTGAAAAAGGTTTTGTCAGCGGGGAAATACTGGTGAATCATTCTTTTTACTAAAAACTACGCATTGTTATAATTTACAGTATTAAGAGCGATTACAATGTTTATACATATCAACCATCTACCCACGGTATTTATCACTCGACCACCTATTGGCTATCTCGTTGTCCAATAGTGTCTGTGATTATGGTCATATCACCCATTGGCTAACTCGTTGTCCAACGGTGACGGTTATCAAGTAATGTATACAAAACCCCACATACCGGGTGTAATTTGGAGATTACAAAGACTTAATCCCTGTAATTTTAACTTTGAAAATAAACATGATTTTGAAAGCAATTTGGTAAAAAGAGAATGACTCACATTGTAGATTTATTCGAGCAGAGTTTAGCCTACTGATAAGCCTGTTAACCTAATTTAACAATCATGCGCAAGAAATTGGGTCAGTAACTAATACAGCATTTACGATAACTCACGAGATTAAACCCTCATGATGAATGACAAAGTGCAATACTTAAACATCCATCGAATTCACGACGAATGACAAAGTATAAACCCAATTTGAGCAGCACTTAAACATTTATCGGATAGTTTCAATCGATCGGACATTAAATCGTAGCAGCGATTGAGTTATTACCCTGTTATCGCGGCAGAAATTCGAGATTGTGTGTGTTTCTGTAGTATTTAGACGATATCTCAGTGCATGAATCGAATTTTTACGTCGAACCAACGCGAAATTGCAAGTGCCAAAGTCTACTACTTATACTGGAAAAAAGGGCGCCCTCGCGTGGCGCGAGGGGCCTTCGCGTGGCGCGAGGGGTGCTACCCTACCATAGGGTAGCCCCGTGTCCCAGTAGCTCAGGTGAGTTGGCCGTTCATGCAAATTCGTTTTACACGTAAAACTGTTTTGATATTATCAACTAGGGTTTACCCCCCCCCCCCCGAGTTTTAGGGGCCCTGATCCTGATTTCTAGTATTCTGAAAATTTTAGGGTTTGTGCAGGATCACTTGGGGGTCTTAATTAGGGTTTCCTATTGGGTAAAATAATATAAGAAATGGAATTTTAATGAGAGTCGTTACAAAATACGTCAGTTTACACTGGTAAATACAATTAACTGACTCAATTTGAAAAGGTTTAGAAAATTGATTTGAATGCACAAGGCACAAAACATTTTATAACTTGGGATAATTACCTATATATAAACTTGTAAAAGAATTACATGTTTTCTTATACGTTCAGTAGCCCGGATTGACTCCGGGTTAAAGATTAATAGACACACCACATGATATAGTCCCGCGGTGAGTTATTCCCGAAACCGGCGGTTATACCTTATTATTTATATATGCACTGTCGGGTGTACGCCTACACCCCGTGCTTAGGTCGTGGCCATTTCTTAAAATGATGCCAAGGATATCCGGGACATGGTCATTAACCCCCCAAAGGCTTTAAGCAAACAAAACAATTTAAACGGGTCATATCAATAAATTAACCTTCATACGATCAAAAATTCAATGCCCAACCAAGCGGTATTTTATATACCGTACCCCAAGCCCGTATAAGGGAAAATAAGTTAAAAGTATTTACCTGAGCAAGTATGATTCACAAACAGCAAGTGCAAATAGCTTTTACAGGGTCTCCTAATCTGGAACAAAGGTTTTTAATAACCTATTAGATTCCTAACGGGTCTTTGATTAAGCCTAAACTTAGACCAGTTAGTTTTAAAGGAAGATACGCTTCAAACGCACGATTAAGCAAAGACCGGAATAGAATGAGATTTAGACCCGACAAGTTTGAAGACTTTTATAGTATGGGTAAACTAAACACATTCTGGATTTTGAGGCAAAAATGATAAGGTTTTACCCGCTTCGGTCAATTTATGCAAACGAGTTACATAAACCGAGCCGAATGCGAAAACATGCATAACGGGTAACCATAAGAGTCATATACATGTTTCCTAAGTTAATATGCTATAAATATGTTGTGACATCAGTAAGATATCTTCTATTATGCCCAAAATGGATTTAAACTCATATTATGCCCCGTAGGGGTATTTTGGTCATTTAAAAGGTTATAAAAGAGATTTAATATGATTATGAGTTTCAGGTATGATATAATCAGTAAATACACTTAAATTATTAGGTAATATCAGTAGGGTATTACATATATGTGAAATTTACCATTTATAACCAAACTATGCACCGAAGGGGCATTTTGGTAATTTCACATAAGGTTTAAAGGTCAAAACTGGAAATCTGAGTTTAAAACTTTTGCTTACTGTTAGAATATAAAAATTTACTAAAAATATCAATAGGTATCAAGTCTTATATTTATAAAATAGTTTTTATACATACTATGCACTTAGAACGCGTAAAAAGGCGGTTTTTAGGCGATTTCCGGGTTTTATAAGAAAAGCTGATATTTTTATCATTCCAGAAATCTTAAAATATTTTATTTATCATATAAAATCAGTAGCAAAAGGTTTGGAATCAAAATGATTTGTAAAACTCATTTTATAGCCCAAAAGGGCAAAACCGTCAATTACCGAATCAGGCTTAGAACCCTATGTTATGCTCAGTCTAAAAACAAATAAAAATCTTCAAAAATTCCAAAATATTATTTTATATCAGTGCGTAAAAATTTTGGTATAAAAAATCAGGTTTAGATAGGCTATATGCTAATTACGCCGTTTAATTAATAAAAAGCTTTTCATTTACGCTAATGAGCATAACTCCTAATCTAGACCTCAAACTGGTGTCAAATTTTAGGGACAAGTTTATAAATCAGTAGCTAAGGTTTCTATTCTTTTTCATCTTCAAAAATCACATTTTAAGGTCATATGGGCATAATAGTCAACATTTAAGCATTTAACGGAAACATGCATATGAATCGGATAACTAATGAACCGAGTTGTATAATCACAGAGGGTTATACTAACATGTAACTTGGTCCAAATAAAGCTCTAAGGCATTTCTAAAACATGCTACATTGGGTCAGAACTAAAAGTCAAAGTAAAAGTCAAATTATGCGACTTTCGGTTCCGAACCGAGCCTAAACTGAAAATTGTCGGGTTGAACATGTTTAGACATGTTCTTACATTAATTTCCAAGTTATATTAGTGATAAAACAGGTTGCATGGGTTCTATATTGTTAATTATGCGTTTATTTGAAAATAAGCTTTCTGTTGACTTTTTAAGATTAGGTTTGACCCGACAATTGACCTAGTTAGAGTGAGAATCAGAAAGTGCCCTTTTAAGGGTTTATTACCCACATAATTACCAACTCATAGGTACTTTCAATTTGAAATTTGACTGGACAAATTATGATTTATTACGAAGTCAAACCTTAATTACGACGGTTTGACTTTAAGCTAATTAACTAAACAAAACTGAATTAAGGAATGTTAAGGACACTTACAAAGGTCCTATGCACGACTAAGAATCCCTAGGAAGTGTGCTTGAGCTCCAATATTCTCCAGAAGTGAAGTTGTGAAGGTTTCAAGTGGGTGTGCTCAATGTTGCAACATTGGAGCTCCTTATATAGTGAATTTGATTCACCAAGATCATGACAAATAGGTCTACAAGTGTTACAAGATGGCCCCATCTGTCCCTATTGCATGAAATACCAGTGGAGGAGTCCCTGGTATATAAAAACAAGCTTTTAAGTCGGTTAACAGACTGAACTGGCAGCTGCCAGGAGTTTTCTGTCGCTGTAGTGCTCACGCGGCCCGCGTAAGGTCCTTATGGACCCTTACGCGGCCGGTATGGCTCCCCAGAACCAGCCAAACAAGTTTCAAGTTTTGCATTTTTGGTCCCTGGTCCTTCTAAACGTGGTTTTGAGTTTATTTCTTGCACTTTTGGCCCTCTAACTTGACTTTTAAGGGCTCCAAGACATTATTAAACATTGTTAAGTCCTTGGTTAACTTTGTGACCACCCGAAAAGCCTTAGATTTCAACGTTGACGCTTTTAACCCCTCGTATACGAATTTTATCATAACTTTCTCATACGATAACGAAACTCTGTGAAATTTTCATCACGCATTCTAGTGAGTATAATTTATCATCACAAAGCTTCGGGTTTGCTAAAAGGTCACTCAGAGGTATACTTTAAACATGTTGACACATTTAACCCCTGTAGTTTGTAATTTCTCGCTTTCTCTCACAATTAGCTTCGTATGATCCATGATTCATTCGTTTAAGGGTGTAAACATTGTGTAGGGTTATAGTAAGGTATATTTATCCATTGTTGACACTTTGAGCCCTTATATTCACATACTTTCTTTGTTTGTCAACTTTAGTCCTTCATAAGTGATCTTTTACACGTTTAAAGCTCATGACACGTGTCGATATATTATTGGACATAAATCTACGAGGTGTTACAATGCTGGAAAAGCTAATGTAGTAGCTGTTGCTTTAAGTCGAAAGTATCATGAAAAGCCGAAAAGAGTACGTTCTCTCAGATTAAATCTACAAGTAGATTTAAATGAGCAAATTAGAGAAGTACAGGAATCAGCAATCAAGGACGATGCTGAAAAATTAAAAGGAATGATTAAGGAGTTAGACCAAGGAACTAATGGAATTTGGAAGTTCCATAAGAAAAGGATGTGGATACCTGAACAAGGAAACCTACGCCACGGAATTCTATAAGAAGCTCATAAGTCTAAGTATACGATACATCCCAGAAGTGATAAGATGTATCAAGATCTAAGAAAGAATTTCTTGTGGATAGGAATGAAAAAGGATATAGCAAATTATGTTGCTAAATGTCTAACTTGTTCACAAGTTAAAGCTGAGCATCAGAAACCCTTAGGATTATTGGAACAGTTAGAAATGCCAATATGGAAATGGGAATTGATAACAATGGACTTTGTTACCAAATTACCCAAGAAAAGGAAAAGAAATGATACAATCTGGGTAATGGTAGACAGATTGACCAAATCTGCTCATTTCTTACCCTTGAAGGAAACTTTCAGTATGGAACAGTTAGCCAAGCTATATGTAAATGAAATAGTTTCATTACATGGAATTCCTCTATCTGTCGTATCCGATAGAGATAGTCGTTTTACTTCTCATTTTTGGACAAGTTTCCAAAAGGCAATGGGAACCAGGTTAAATCTAAGCACATCTTATCATCCACAAACGGACGGACAAAGCGAAAGGACAATACAAACAATGGAAGATATGCTTAGAGCCTGTGTAATTGATTTCGGAGGAAATTGGGATGACCATTTACCATTAATAGAATTTTCCTATAATAACAGCTATCATACTAGCATTAATGTTGCACCATTTGAAGCACTTTATGGACGAAAGTGCAGGACTCCAGTCTGTTGGGCAGAAATTGGAGAAAAGCAATTATCTGGACCAGAGATAGTGCAAGAAACAACAGATAAGATAATTCAAGTCAAGGAAAGACTAAAAGCAGCACGAGATCATCAAAAGAGTTATGCAGATAACAGACGAAAACCTTTAGAATTTCAAGTAGGATATAAAGTATTATTAAAGGTTTCTCCATGGAAAGGAGTAGTCAGATTCGTTAAGAGGGGAAAGCTAAGCCACAGGTATATCAGACCTTTTGAGATAATTAGAAGAATAGGACCCGTAGCCTACCAGCTACAACTGCCGAAGGAAATGGCAGGAATACATGATGTGTTTCATGTATGCAATCTCAAAAAGTGCTTAGCTGATGAACCATTAGTGATACCTCTTAAGGACATAGAGGTAAATGAGAAACTTAAGTTTATCGAGAAACCCGTTCAGATTGAAGATAGAAAGATCAAGAACCTCAAACACAAGAGACTAGTTTTGGTCAAAGTGAAATGGGATTCCAAGAGAGGACCAGAATACACTTGGGAACTCGAATCAGAGATACAAAGGAAATACCCACACCTGTTCCAGTAGATCTCGAGGACGAGATCCAAAACAAGGTGGGGAGGATATAACAACCCTCCTAGAACCCTTAACGTGACCCTAAAACATTCCTTACGTACCACGTACGTGAAAAACGGACCCGAAATACCTTTGTACTTGTAAAAATCAAGAAAAACAAAATCTGTAGGTTTCTCGCGGGGCGCGACAAAGACCACCTAGGTCTCTCGCAGGGCGCGAGCGTCTGTTGCTTGCCGGACACCCATGCCGACACGTGTCAAACCTACACTCGCTGACTGGCTAAGCCTACGGCCTACACTACTGTTGTCGCGGGCCGCGAAGGCCTTAGCCTCCTCTCTAGTGGACCGCGAGCCGCCATACGAAAAGCCTATAAATAGGCTGGACGAGCTTCATTTGAATTCGTTCAGTTTCTTATTTCTCTCTCAAATATTCTAATAGCAATTACTATACCCGGGAATAATACTCACTATTAAAGCGAAACTCTGCCTCGTTGTAAGTATTATAACCCTTTTGTTACCCTACACGATCGATTTAGGACTCCGTAACGCATGTCAAGGCTCTGCCCGACTCAGTCGTTGGAGTTCTGTCTCGTGTGTACACCCGATTAATTTAGGATTCCATAGTGCATCTCAAGGCTCTGCCTGACTCAGTCATTAGGAATTCTGTCTCGAGTTGTACGGTTAATGTGATTTGGGTTATTGTACTAACACGTGTGCATTATTTAATTTAATAGATAATAACCAGGAGAATCACCAGGAAGCTTTAGTTTTACCTAAGTCAATAATGTGAGTACATCTGCTTTTTGCCACCCTTTGTAAATATATTTTTATGATTCAGAATGTTTTACCAAAACCTCAAATGTTTTAAATTACACTTAACAGTAATTGAGTATTCGTGATTCTACAATTACTTCCGGTATGTTGGGGTTTTGTATACAAAATGTGGAAAACGTTGCCATTGGACAAAGAGTTAGCCAATGGGTAATATGACCCACAAGTCAGGTGTTGACAGTACTGAATGAGTAATTGAGTAGATATAAACAAATGTAATTGCGGATGCCCTCAATTCTGTGAATTTATAAAAACTGTTTTTATTAAACTGGGATGCACTCGCAAGTATTTCTTCCTGATAAAATGTTTTTAAAACACGTTTCAGGTAACAAAATGTGAAAGCCAATAGAAGCCAGCTGGAGAGCACTAAATGCTTGAAAAAGTGGCTATAAAAGTTACCTAAATAAAAAGGAGTTTTTGTTTTCAATAATTAGGGTTTACCCCTACAAATGTATTGTCTGATGAACTTGAGTTTTAATCCCAAAAAGTTACTATAATAAAAGTTTGGTGTTTTACTCTGATCAAAATATTTCCTAATTACGGTCCTGATGTATTACGCTGCCAAATTAATAAACACCGATACCACCAATCTGGATGCTCGCGGCGCCCGCTCCCGAGATAGGGGTCGGGGGCTTCGACAGTAGTGCAATAGATTCTTTAATAAAAAAGGAAAAGAGAAAAACAAAAAAACAAAAATTCTGGTTGGCTGAAAGAAGTGTGCCCCCTCCTTTTCATGCTTTAACGCCTATTAAGGGCTTCGCAGTGACCATTAATGCGCCCCTTTTGGCAGAAGGGGGCGGTGTTGGATGGTTCACACTTCTTTCAACCACATCAGCACCACGTAGGTAGAGGTGGGCTTTAAAGCCCATACCCTTTGTTCAATAAATTATTTAATTAAAAAAAGAGAACAAAAAAAATCTGATTGGTTGAAAGAAATGGGTCTCTCCTTTTGAGGCTTTAACGCCTGTTGAGGACTTGACAGTGACCATTGATGGCACCCTTTTGGCAGAGAGGGCGGTGTTGGAGGGTTGGATGCACCACCCAGCTGAGGTGACTAGAGGCGTTACCCTAAGGCTGTTCAAATCGCTCATCGCTCGTCGCCGATCGCTCGGAATATGCTCGCTTGGTTTGGTTCGGTTTGCAAACGAGCCAAGCATTAGCAAAGGTCCGCTCGGCTCGAATTATTTTTTATTAAATTATTACATATATAATTAATTATATATACACACTAATTACATGTATATTCATATTTTATACATACCGCTCTATTAGATTGGACCACTATACTCAAATATATAATTATATTTATCCATACTAGTCTAATCAAACCAATAAAAAATGTAACACCAAATTTAAAACTAAAACTCTAAGTCATGAAGCGACAATATTTGACATATTTCTCTTATCAATCGTCAGTCGTTAATCGTCTCTCGCTCTCACCATACGCCACAATGTGACAAGTGTTCATTGTTGTATATTCATCGCCTCACCTGCCGCAACCAGAGCCTCATCATCGGACGATCTGACCTCAATCTTATTGTCATCCTCGGACAGTTGGACCTTAGTTGTGACCCGATAGCGGAGACATCGAAGGAAACATGCTAAATATATGGTTGTCCAAATTACTCGTCGCTCGCTTCTCGCTCGCCGTTTGCTCGAAAAATTACGCGCTCGAATATGCTCGTTCGGATTTCGCTCGGTTATAAACGAGCCAAGAACGAACAAAGGTCCGCTCGATTCGAATCGACTCGTAAACAGCCCTACCTTACCCTATATCCCAGCCTAGTACACTTGTTATTAGAAAAATGATTACCAATATATCTCTAAAAAAGTCATTTCATATAAGTTACTTTAATTATATACGACCACTTTTTATGTTGAATAAAGTCATTCGTTGGGAAGCAATTTGGTCCAACCAATTTTAAATAATCTATGTACGACTGAAATATTCTGTTGTCCATATATGTTCCTAGTTTGCAGCACCAAGATTTCGTTTTCTTCACAAAGGGACCCAAATGATTTTGGGTAGTGGAAACCACTTTTGTTAGATAATGTAAACTAAATTGGAAAAAAACTATTTTAGCAACTTCAATGGTACATGTTTGCCTGAACAATTGTGCTACTTTTGTCAACTATTTTATTGAAGGGTTGTGAATTTAGTTTTATTTTATGTTTGATGCTTGGAAAATGGTAGAAGCAATCTATGTGTATGTGAGAATAGAATATTTAAGAGTATATTACACTATATGACAACAAAATCTATTGATGAATTTTGTATTTCTATCTCGGTGTTTGTTTTCACCTTTGATTATTCACCTATATAAAATGATAAGGCGACCCATAAGTCCTTAACTCTATACTTTATTATTATTTTTAACTTAAATGATATTTATGATATTCTATACATATTTAAACAACTAAAAAGACAAACTTTTTTTGAACGGTAAATTTGGATCATGACAGACCACTGGAATATTATTGTGCCACCAGCGGAACCACCCGATCATATTCATCTCCACTAGCAATAATGCTTATACACCAATTCAGCAGGAAACCCAATAAATCTGGGAAAACCCCCCCTTGTACGAACAACAATGATGCTTATACACCAACACAATAATGCTTATACACCAATAATGCCTAGATTTTGTTTTTGTCCCAACATATTACAAAGTACATATTTTATATCGACTGTTTGCAATGTTTGACACAAGTGCGCAAGATGGAGGTAGCAGAGATGAGGATGCTGAGGTGGATGTGCGGACACACGAGGTTAGATCGGATAAGAAATGAGGTTTTTAGGGAAAGATTAGGAGTGGCTAGTATATCGGATAAGATTAAGGAGGGGAGGTTGAGATGGTTTGGGCATGTGAAGCGGAGGCAAACGACGGCACCAGTTAGAGTAGTGGAAACTATCACTGTGGAGGGGAGGAGAGGAAGAGGCAGACCCAAACTGACTTGGGATGAGCAGATTAGGCATGACTTACTAGAGTTGCATCTTTCCGAGGACATGGTCCATGATAGGACTTCGTGGAGACGTAGGATTAGGGTTCAGGGCCTGTAGTGGATATTACAGTAAGATCTTAGGTGTATTTTAGGGACGTAGGTTTTCCTATCCTTTAAGTGACTTTACCGGTGATTGTCTCCTTGTGTTTATGCCCAAATGATGTTGCATGCTATTATACATGATTTACATTATATTGGGTCATTCTTATCACTTTCTTGGTATTGGTCATGGTATTGGTGACTTCTTTTTTCTATATCCTTTGACTTGGTGTATTGGTATGCGGTTCGTTTTGGAGCTGAGGGTCTCTCTGGAAGCAGCCTCTCTATCCCTAGGGATAGAGGCAAGGTCTGTCTACATCCCACCCTCCCCAGACCCTACAAGTAGCTTTGCTATTTGTGGGATTTACTGGGTATGGTTGTTGTTGTTGTTGTTGTTTTTGTCCCAACATATTACAAAGTACATATTTTATATCGACTGTTTGCAATGTTTGGTAATCGTGTTGTTTTTCATTTAGTAGTGGGGATGTAATCCAATGTTGCTTTAGCTTTCTTGGATTTATCGTTAGTGTTGGCTGCCGTTTTAGTCGGTATAATTTGGTTTTCTAACTAGTGGATCGAGTTGCCTATATGAATAACAAGTATAATTGATAATTAGCATAAACTTAGATAGGAAATACTATAGAAATAAGTGAGACCAGGACTATAACCAATGTATGAATCATCCATTTATCTCAAAGGAAATCTTGTTCCAATCTTAGCTTTTTAAATAGTACAATGAATTGATGAAATGTCACTACTCACCGGTGTGCTCTAAATCTTGTTGTTTTGAGTTAAATGTTCCATGACATGAGTCTTTGAGCAACTTTATGTGCTATGTTTCGTAAAACGACGAACATGTGGTGGTGATGGTAACCACACATATTAAGGAGGAGGAGACATATCTGGAGGGGAGGGTGGGGGATCGCCAATAATCGTATCACTAGTTTAGGTATTGATCACTTTTTGAAAGTCTCGCTAATCCAGGTAGTGATTGCTTATTTAGGTAATGATCACCTTTACATTAATCACTAAATTTGACCATTTTATCTTCTCACTAATTTAGGTAATGATCACTTTTACATTAATCACTAATATTGGTAGCGATCACCACTTACATACAATAAGGGTGTAAGGGGCGCTTCGGATTCAACCGGTACACCGTCGTAATTGTTGTGGGTTATGATTCAGGATGAATTTTTTTGGCAAGTGAGCCCAATAGATAAACGAATAAGAACATTGGAAAGGGGTTGGAAAGTGGGTTCGGGTAAATTGAGAACACCGCTTCAATTGAATCGGGTTCATTCTGATACTTTTGAGTTGCAATAAGGTGTCACTCGATGGTTGGTTAGTTGATTTTTTTGTTTTTCAAAGTGAGAATATCATTTAACTTTTTTAGTTTTTCAAATGTTGGTTAAAGAATGGGAAAGAATATTGTTTAAATAGACAATAGGAGGTTGACGGTTGATGACACGATCGAACTATGCACGACCATTGATTCACTTATTCGTTTCTTTTTTTGTTAAAAATATATAAGTTGTGATAAGTCCAAAGATAATTTAAACTTTTGATTAGATCTTAATCATTAAAAAAATTAGTAGTAATTAAGAGGGTTTAATCTTGAAAGAAAGAGTGGCAACAAAACTATTTTTGCTAGCTACTATGCTTAAAAAAGGGGTTGGCTTGTTTTATAAATATATTTAAACTCTTGTTTTTATTTAATTAATATTTTGGTTCTATAAAATGATTAAACTTTTAAATATATATTGTATATATTTTGTTATACAATAAATTTGTAATTAGTTGATTTATAAGCATTCTGTTTTTATAAAACTTTGCTTGAAACTCAAGGTGTATGACCTTTTGGCAGTTTTTCGATATTGCATTTTGTAGGTTGATATTTAAAAAAAATAACTTCACATGATTTTGACTACATATATTAGGGTCGATCCATGGTAGAGAAAAATATCCATTAGGTGGACGTTTGATCCATAGTCGGACAACATCATCAATCGTGGGGCTGTTGCTTTTGTTTCAATTCGCATAATTTTATATGACATTTGGATACGTCCATCACATCGACCCGGTACTCTGTTGTAGTTTTGTATTGTATATGTAGCTCAATAAACAACATATTACAACATTGTCATTGACATATGATTCTAAAGGGTTACACAGCAAACAACTTTATCAAATAAATGTTCAAATTGCCCCTATTATTTAGGTGATACAAATAATTAAGTCATGCATACAGTGTGTACATATATATATTTTGTGTGTGGATACATAATATAAATTTTATGATATTGTTAATTACTAACACTACTTTGTGATCACGATTTATTGCATATTGTTTTATGATTTTGAAAATGTTGCATTTCTATGCTTATGATTGATTTTAACGAGATGATCACATAATATTGTTAGTTGATAAAAATTAAAAAAACGTCCACATTGATTGAATTGTAAGTGTAGTGTTAGGATGAAACTTGTTGTACAAAGAAAATCATAATAAACACACAAAAATAGGAACATTGTACAAAAGAAAGAATAAACAATGGGGAGGTTGGACCTCCCCGTCGATCTCCTCGGCAACAAAGAGAAAAAAGGTTTTTGCAATTCTTTATTCCATGATTTTGTACTTATGTTATATGAGGTTATGAGATAATCCGATGTAATTTTTTATGTACATGTCTTGCAAAAATTGTCTAAATAGGTGGCCCCTAATCTTGTGCTCTTGAGAGTTTCTGGTGTGTTTTACACTACTCTTGTAAGGTTTCTTAGCTTCTGCTATCAATCATTATGACTTGAAGAAAAAGGGGTAGATGACTAGCATCATCTTAAATCATTTTGTTGCTTAGTGTGGATACTTTTGGAGGAAAGCATTTGGTTTCTTTCATTTGTATCAAATATCTACCACTTCTCTACAGAGGTTGTAGCTATGAACTTTTTTTTTTTTTTTTTGTAATTTACATATGGATCATTGGTGGGTCAGTTTTAAAAGCTTGAAAAATAGTTGCATGTATCATCGACACTACGTACATGTGCTCTACAATTGTTACAGTTGTTAACCTTGATTATTTATTAAAATGCGGATATATATAGATATAGATATTATGTATTAAATAAACAAATATCATGTTGTATTTGGTGTATTATCCACCGGTTAACTTTAATTAATTAACTATAACTTTATTAATATAAAAAAATGCCACCTAATTATTATATAAAAGAAAATAAATATTTATTTGGACTGGTTAAACTTGAACCATGTAAACACTCAAAATAAAATTCGAAAATTAAATATCACATAAAAGTAAGGTTGGTTTTCATAACCTAAAATCTATCAAATAAAAATGTCTTTCCCGTAAGATCATTCGTAAGACCATGTGTAGTGGTGAACAAACATAATGCCCCCACCATGGGGCATTATCCGACACGTGTCATCCTAGTCATCATTGGGCATTATAACAAAAGTGGCGTAGTGGGGCATTATTCTAATAACGCCCATGCAATCATTTCCCAATTATTTTTTTTAATTTAAAACATAAAAAACTTCATTAATTTAAAATAAAAATTACACTACTTGAAATAAAAAAAAACTGAAAAAAAAACAGAAAATAAAAAAACCGAAAAAAAAAATAAAGTTAAAAAAAAAAGAACATGATCTAGAGTCCATATTTTTCTCTAATTTTTTGGCGACGCATTTGCGCAAGGATCAACGCATCGCCTTGTAGGTGGTCGATAGGTTTGGACAAAAACTCAATGTCCTTTTCCATTTGCCTCGCCTCTTGCATCTCGTTAAACTTTTTGGTTTTGGCCACTCGTTCTTTCATAATCTCATAACGTTGGTGGCCGAGGTCGCGAATGTCTTGGAGACGACGGTTCATCTCCTCGAAATCTTCCTTTAACTCGAGATCGGAAGACGACTCGACCGTTTTTTTCCCGGTTCGCTTATCCTTTTATTCTACCGGGCGGTCGGTTCAACTCTTCTTGAAGTTCCTCGTCAACGTCCACCACCTCATTTAAATCGACGTTGCGGGCATCCGATGTCGGAGTTGAAGGGTCAACGGAGGATGATGTTTTTGACCTTTTAGCTCGACGTCTACTACTAGACGTCATTGGATTAACTAGCGCCCACTTTGGACTTTTTCATAGTAGTTCCCAACACTTATAGTACGTGAAAGGGCATTTCGTCCTATCAAACTCCTCCAAAGTCCTCGTTAAAACCCCGACGTCACTTTCACCTCTCGGGCGATTATCGTAGTTACGTTGGTAAACTTCTTGGAACGCGTGAGACTTGTTGTTGATGTCGGTCCATTTACTAGAAATGGAATCTTTGTCCCGATGTTCGCCTTGACCCCACGTGCTATAAAAGAGTTCACGAACCCTATCCCAAAAAACGGGACCCGTTTGAAAGTTTGCTACAAATTAAAAAAAAGTAAAAAAATAAGTTGTATGTTAAAAATAAAAGTAAAAATAAGTAAAAAAAATAATAATAAAAGTGAAGAGGTATGGTCCCAATTCCTTGCCCACATGGCAAGGACCACACCACTTTTTCCATCCTACGTGGCGCTGACATCAACGATACCATCCAGAAGCTTCTGGAAAATACGAAGGTAGCACCAAAGATGCTCCATCCGACATAAAGGACAACACGTGTCACCAGTCATCAGGCGCCAGGTAGGCCTGCGACGAATCCAGGAGCAGTCTGACAACGCCAGTACGACGTCTCCAAAATAGGCAAATGCAGGCGCGCCACGTGTACCACTACACTGACCACAGCAGAGGAGACCAAGGGGATATTCCCCTTGGTCGGACAGCTGGCGCGCATTTACAGCTGGCACCGCTGCTCCCTCCCTTCTTCACCCTCCGGCTATAAATAGGACCCTTCACCATCTAGGTTGATCATCTTACTCTCTATATTCTCACACTAAACACACACTGTTTATCCTTCCTCGGAACAGTACCTATTCTCACGCCGGAGCCTGGTTAAGAGGGAAACCCCCATATTCCCCTCTTAACGAGACTAACGGTGTTGCTGTTTTGCAGGAACCGAGCCATTTCCGGCAAGTAAGAAAGGAGATTGAACCCACCACTGAAGTACCCCCACAGATTAACCCTAGTGTTAACCTGTGTTTCATCATTGGCGCCATCCGCTTTTAGCAAAAACCACTCTCATCTCTTTTTCTTTTCGAAAAACACTCGTCAAAATGGCTGAACAAAACCCTTCTCAACCGACAGATGGAGACGTTTCTTCTTTCGAACTCATTTCGGACAACGTACACGTCCAAAGAGATCAAAGGAACGAAATTATCCAAGAAAGGCCGATGAACAACGAGTTTCCTAGTATCTTTGGAAGTACATCCAGGGTTGTTACTCAAAACACAACTGGTGGTATTTTCCAAACTCCACCTAGGATCATCACTCAGACCACAAACGGAGCTACTTTCCAGCCTCCGTCAGAGGTAGTCCAACAAACACCTCCACCAGTGCAAACACAGAGCCATGGAGCTGGTCCCTCAGCTCCATCGGACCAAGCACAACTGAACTTCTCTGCACTACTAGGGCTACCCGAAGGAAAAACTCTGGCTTCCTGGTATGCCGAACAAGTGGCGTCTATAAACCTTGTTTACACACAACTCAGTGCGCAGCAAGCTCTGCTCCAGGCACAAGCCTACCAGTCAGCATTTGTCACTCCACCGCAAAGGCCTTTGAGCGCGCCCATGCCTCAATAGACCAACGCATTCAATTTACGCCCTGAACCAGTACCTCCACCACATGTTAGAAGACCAAGTGCGCACGACACGCGCGATACGTACGGCGAGACAGAAAGCAATTATGTGCAGTATTCCCACCAACCCAAGAAGCCAATACAAAGTCGTTTAGGTCCGCGCAACATAAACGACGAATTCGAAGATGACGATGAGACATATAAAGAAAGCACAGTCTTCAGCAGGATGCCACCAGAGCATGAAGCATACAAACCTCGCAAGCGCGCAGGTTACGATCCAAAAGCAGAACATGATTACACTTTGAGCTATCGTCCAGACGACATAGCTGAGAATTCAAAATTCATTCGAGAAATCGCAACGGCTGCCATTGACAAAACGAAACTGCCACACAACGTGGGCAAATACAACGGGTTGACAGACCCAGACGATCACCTTCAAGTTTTTAACGGTGCTGGAGCAACAGGCGGATGGAATTTACCAACCTAGTGTCATCTCTTCGCTCAAACCTTCATAGGCGCAGCGCGCGTCTGGTTTGATAGCCTGCCAGCAGGAAAAATCAAATCATGGGTTGATTTCCGAGAGAAGTTCCTTGCACACTTCTCGCAGCAACGACGACACACCAGGGATCCAGCTGATTGTTTAAACATATGGCGCAGAGACCACGAGAGCGTGGAAGATTTCATTACAAGGTATAACAAAGAATGTTTGGAGATCGGCGACGTAGGCGAGAAAATGATGCGCGCGCACTTCATGAGGGCAGTTAAGTGCGATGATCTAATCAAGCGTGTAAAAGGAAGAGACGGGGGACCCAAAGATTGGGAGACCTTCATTGAAGCAGCCAAAACCATCGCGCAGTCTGACAGACAGTTGACCGGTGACGATCACCGTCAGCGCAGCTACAACCATAACGACCGGCATAGCAAGAAAGGCAGAGGCCAACCATGGAAAGCATCCGGTCACAGAGAAAGAAGCCCGGTAAGAGAGGATGCGCGCCACATGATCAATCAAATAGCTCACCGGAAAGAGGTGAAACGAGAAAACAGGGAGAAACAGTGGACACCCCTCACGAAAACTCCTTCAGAAGTCTTGGCAACCGAGAACCACCAGTTCAAACCACCGTTACAAATGCGCAACAAAAGGGGCCAAGACCCGAATCTTTTCTGCGAGTTTCACAAAGACACTGGGCACTTAACTGACGATTGTTTCAGTTTAAAGCAAGAAATTGAAAGGTCCTTAAGAGACGGAAAACTCACCCATCTGATAAAGGGCGGAAAGCACGATTACCGCCAAATACAAAGAAGAGACGAGGGACCAGATAACAAGAAACTCCGGAAATTAGAAACCCACATGGTTCAAGGGGGTCCACGACGACCAAGAAAAAACTACAACAAGCGCGCACAAGACGATTCATGGCGCGAGAAACAAGTCGTTTTCCCGGTTGTAAGAGGAGGCCCACGGGAAAGAAGACCCATAGTCATCCCGGGCGTAATAGGGCATTATCAACAGACTACATTTTCATCAATCCAGGGAGCACTGCGGACATCATATATGAACAGTGTTTTAATCAATTCGATCAAGAGGATAAGGCGTGCTTAGAACCAGTTGATTACCCGCTCACTGGTTTCTGCAATGAAGCCATTTTTCCTCTAGGACAAATATCATTCCCAGTGCTGCTCTCGGACGGAAGAAACTCAAGAACAGAAGAAGTCACATTCATGGTGCTGCCAGCACATTCAAGGCACGATATTCTGCTGGGAAGAGAATCCCAAGGCGACTTCAGCATGATCTGCTCTGGCCCACACTCAGCCGTGGGATTCCCAACTGAAACAGGAGTGGCCATCATATATGCAAGCAAAGAAGTATTAGCAACAAATGAGCTCAGACCTGCAAAAGCAAGTAAACCAGCGCCACGCGCGGAAGCAGAAAAATGGGTATTGAACAGCGCATACCCAGAACAAACAGTTACCTTAGGACCTGCAATGTCCGACCTAACGCGCACCGCGCTGAAGAAACTGTTGTTCCAAAACATGGACGTGTTTGCCTGGACGCCCGCAGACATGGTGGGTGTTCCACGGCACATAGCTGAACATCACTTAAACGTCTCAGAAGAAGCAAAGCCGGTGGTGCATGCCAAGCGCCACTTGGGAGACATAAAGCACGACGCCATGAAAGATCAAGTGATAGAGCTGTTAAATGCGGGAATCATCAGAGAGGCCAGGTATCAAACATGGGTAGCAAGCCCAGTGATGGTCCAAAAGAACAACGGTAGCTGGAGAATGTGCGTAGACTACAAGGATCTGAATAAGGCATGTCCACGCGACTGTTACGCCTTACCAGACATTGATGAAAAGATTGATTCACTTGCCACATTCCGTTGGAAATGTTTCCTCGATTGCTACAAGGGGTACCACCAGGTACAGATGGTTGTGCAGGATGAAGACAAGACCGCGTTCCGCACACCAACAGGGCTATACTGCTATACCAAGATGCCTTTCGGCTTGAAAAATACGGGCGCGACTTATCAGAGGCTCATGAATGAAACTTTCCATGATGCCATCGGCAAATACATCGAGGTATATATGGACGATCTAGTCATTATGAGCAAAGAAGAAAACACCATGCTGACAAACATCCAAAAGACGTTCGACACCTTGCGCAGAGTAAGCATCAAGCTGAACCCAGCAAAATGCTCTTTCGGCATGGAAGAGGGGAAATTCCTGGGTTTCATCGTCACGAAAGATGGCTTCAAGGTGAACCCTGATAAAATACAAGCAATTGAACGTATGCCTTCACCCTCGACGATCAAGGAGATACAAAAATTGGCAGGGCGGTTAGCCGCACTTAACCGTTTTCTAGCCAATCATGCAGCCAAATCTTTCCCGTTTATAAAAACTCTCAGAAACTGCATGAAGAAAAGCCAATTCCAGTGGACTCCGGAAGCCGAGAGCGCATTCCGCGAGATGAAAGATTGCCTCATCAAGCTACCAACGTTAACTGCCCCAGTCAAGGGAGAGCCTCTGGTGCTATACTTGTCAGCCTCCGACAGAGCAGTGGGAGCAGTGTTACTTGTTGATCGACAAGGTGTCCAAACACCAGTCTATTATGTGTCACGAACCCTGACTGACCCAGAAACCCGGTATGCAATCATGGAGAAACTAGTACTCGCACTGATCCATGCATCAAGACGGCTGCGCAGGTACTTTGCCAACCACGTCATTCACGTGCTAACAAACTACAATATTGGCAACATCCTCGCAAGGCCAGAGATTTCAGGGAGACTAGCAAAGTGGGCGATAGAGCTCGGAGGTCATAACGTGGTCTTCAGGCCAAGACCAGCGATCAAGGTCCAAGTACTCGCAGACTTCATGACAGAAGTACCGGATGACAAGGATCGAGAATGCAAGGCGATGGAAAAGGCTGAAAGACAACAAGTCGAAGAACCTTGGTTGCTATATACAGACGGCGCATCTAACGAAGATGGCGTAGGCGCAGGGCTCCGGTTAGTAAGTCCTGACAAACATGAGTTCACCTACGCCATACGCCTGGATTTTAAAAGCACAAACAATGAAGCCGAATACGAAGCTTTCCTCGCTGGTTTAAGGTTGGCAATCAAAATGGGAGTGCGACACATCGAAGCGCATGTGGACTCCATGTTAGTGGCCGGCCAAATCAACGGGCAATATGAGGCCAAGGGAGATACAATGGCACTCTACCTAAGCCAAGCAAAAACGTTGCTACAAACCTTCTATTCCTACAAAGTGCACCACATTAACAGGAGCGAGAATAAACCAGCAGACGCGCTGAGTAAACTCGCATCTACAAGTTTTCAACACCTAGCGAAGGATGTGCGCATAGAAGTTTTGAGCAACCCGTCAGTGCCGCTGCGAGAGGTAAGCGTTGTTCAAATGGGAACAACGTCATGGATGACTCCGATAATAGCATACCTTCAATCTGGAATACTCCCAGACAACAAAGCCGAAGCGAGAAAAATCCAGTACAAAGCTGAGCATTATCAGATGGCTGATGGGATATTATACCGAAAATCATACCTCGGGCCCTTGTTAAGATGCGTTGATCCAGAGGACGCCAATTATTTGATTAGAGAAGTGCACGAGGGAATTTGTGGTATACATGCCGGACCAAGAATGGTGGTGGCAAAGGTCATGAACGCGGGATATTACTGGCCCGGGATGCATTTGGATGCGGTTAAAGAGTTGAGGAAATGCAGTGGGTGCCAAAGACATGCCCCTAAAACGATGCGCCCCAAGAATGAATTGGTACCAGTCACCACGGCGTGGCCTTTTCAACAATGGGGAATAGACATGGTCGGACCTTTCCCCGAAGCCCCAGGAGCAGTCAAATTCATAATAGTCGCAGTCGACTATTTCACCAAATGGGTAGAAGCAAAGGCCCTCGCATCGACCACGGCCACCGTCGTCAAAAAATTCATCTGGGAACAAATCATATGCCGTTTCGGTTTACCACTCAAGATCATCACGGACAACGGAACCAACTTCGCTGAAGACAATCTTCAACAGTGGTTCAAAGAATTACACATCGAGCACACCTTCTCCTTGGTCGCGCACCCGCAGGGGAATGGTCAAGTTGAAGCCGTCAACAAGAGTATTGTCGATGGAATCAAGGCAAGGTTGGGAGAAAAAAGAATAGGTTGGGTAGACGAACTGCCCAGCATCTTGTGGGCCCATAGGACGATGCCCAAAACAAGCAACGGAGAAACACCGTTTAGCTTGGTTTATGGGTCAGAGGCAGTAATACCAGCGGAGATAGGACTGCCGTCACCTCGAATGCTCTCAATGAACATGATCAACAATGAAGAAGAGAGGAGGATCGACCTTGACCTCCTAGAAGAAAGGAGAGAAATGGCGGCAATCAATGAAGCTAAGTACAAAACGAAGCTGGAAAAATATTACAACTCTAAAGTCCGAGTCTGCACCTTCAATCCGGGAGAATACGTCCTCAGAGACAACGAGGCTTCGAATGCTGAAAAACCCGGAAAATTGGCTCCCAAGTGGGAAGGCCCGTATGTTATCGACACAGTACTCGGAAAGGGAGCCTACAAGCTACGCACCATCGACAACAAAGAGGTTCCACGAACTTGGAACGCTCAACAGCTGAGAAAATGTTACCTGTAAAAAGCTTATGTAACTGCAACAGCTGAATCGCCAACACATTTATAGTAATACAAGAAGTGTTTGGCTATTTTTTCTATCATGCAAATTTCCTGTCACAACTGCATATATTACTTTGGGCATACACGAAAACATCAATGGCTCGACCATTAGGAAACGTTGTAGACCTCCAAGGCCTGTCACAAACAAGTGCACAGCCGGGTCAGATACACAACTAAAGCCTAACAAACGCCAAACAAAAACACTTCGTGCCCACATAAACACGAAAGCATCGAACACAGGACAAACGAACATTGTAAGAACCCCCAAGGCTGAGCACAGCTGGGTCCACACAATAACCTGTAATTCGATCACTTCGTATTCACGAACCAACCTGCGCACGTAAACGACAGAATAAAACGTTGTAATAAACACAACACAACCTGTCAGCGCCATCATTCATTCGTGATACCTGAATCAAAGTAATTATACATGCACATATTATGACGATAACAAAATTCGCATAAAAACAAACAACTATTAGCATAACAAATGTCAAAGCATAGCCAAATATCCACAGGCATAAAAAGAAAGTTAAAATTGTTCATGCAATTGTCAAGTACAAGACCAACCAAGGTCATACGCGGCGCGCAGGCCGGAGTCCCTCATTCAGGACGACTGGGCCCAGCACCTCCAGCCGCACCACCTTCATCACCAAGCGCTTTTTTCAACAAAACGACACCATCAGATCTTCGAGCCAATTTTTTCGCAGCCTTAACCACAGCAAACTCCAAAGACGAAAACTCTTGTCTTTTCGCAGCATAAGCAGCGCTACAATCCTCCTTCCATAACTCGAAGTGATGTTCTTTCTCCTTATTAAGGGCCGCAGCCCTACCCTCGTTATACCCATCCTTACGCCCGCTACTGTAACCAGCTTGCCCCAATTCAAACATATAATTGGCAAGCTCGTGAGAGTTAACGATGCGATCAGCAATCTACGAGAAACACACAAATAAGAGAAACAGTTCACGAAAGTCACAAAATAAAGTAAAAGAAGTTACCAGAGGCACCGCGCGCGAGAGCAACGACTTGCAATCAGCTGACGCTTCCTCAGCAAGGACTTCAGAGGCTTTGCACTCAACGGTTTTCTCTTGAAGAAGACATTCAGTAGTCTCATACTGCCTCGCAAGCTCCTCTAGCTTAGCTATACGATCAATGTACTCCTTCTCTTTCTTCTCAAACGCGACGCGCGCCTTTTGCGCTTCCTCAGCAAGCTCCGTCTTCTCACCAGACTAACGTACAATAGCGTCACGTTGAGATTTAAGCTCCACATTAGTACGCTCGCACGCAGCTTCCCAACTCTTCTGCTTGTCAGCATTCGCTTGTTTCTCCTGGGCGAGTTTCTCTTCTGCATCGGATAACCTCCACACCAACCCCTTATTCTCAGTATTAAATTTCTCTCTCTCTTCCGCAAACAACCTCTTCTCATTTTCAAACTCAAGAGTGTCCTCCCCCATCAGCTTCCATTCACGGACAATCTCCTGAGAAGTGGACCAGAAGTTAACCCCGGCTTGAACATGATCATCTAACAGTTCTAACCGGCGGCGCCTCTTCTTAAATAACCTTTCAGCTGGGGGGAGAGACAGAGAGAAAAACTCATGACAATTGTCAAGGTCGTTCATCCGGGAGCCCTGAGTTAAGTGACAGCGAGGCGCATGGGGCAGATCATCGCATGCCGGATTATGGGTGTCCCAAGAACCACCCCGAGCATACTCAACATCAGGACTCCGGACTACCCCGGAGGTTGCACCACCACCATCACCCGGTGGGCGTTTTGTATACACCGTTTGATGAGGAGTAGTTTCACTTATCTCCACTTCAACTTCAACATTCTTACCACGATCACCACCAACAGCACCACCCGCATCACCACCTGTATTACCACCACCTTCTCCAACCTGCTCAACATTCACATCTTTTTTCTTCCCGTCAGGAGTATCATGAGGAGGAGACAACCCAAATGTCCTCGACGGCGGAGATTCCGGAGGAGTAATTTTCGAAATATCAATCTTGTGTCCAGTCTTGGCTGTTTTGGCACCTGCTCCAAAACGAGCAGCACATTCAGAGAAAAGGAGGACAAACAAGCAAAAAATGTAAGACATGTTGGAAGAAGATAAAACGAATACCAGAAGCTTCAAAAATCTTCTGCAACAAATCCCCAGGTCTCTCAGCAAAAATACCCATGTCAATCTCCGATTCAGAAGGGGCGGGGGGATCCTCTTTTTGAAGTTTAATCTTTTTTGACGCCAACACAGCAACAGCTTGCTCGTCAAGTTTCCTTTTTCTTTCCTCAAAAGCCCTTTTTGCAACATCTCCGTTATAGTAGCGCGGTCTTCAGGGTCCGACTCAGGACGTTTCTCTCCGGCCCCTAAACCGGACAATGTATCAGACACTACAACGTAATCTAGGACACGAGGGGTATGAGGTCGCTTACGAGGAGTCTCAGTGGCCGTTTCCTCAGCTTTTTTCCCTTTCCCTTCTGGGTTATCAGCTTTTGTTTTTCTCCTCGTCTCCAACGGGTCAGCAGTTTCGACTGGAATCTCCACATCCTCACCAACAGGCTCGTTCACCGGCTCTTGCACAACCCCCTGCGCCGGACCTGCACGCGCGGAACGAGAGGTTAGGTCTTCCAAAGTTCTGCCAGACCCATCACTCGAGAGAACGATAACTTCCTCTCGAATGGAATCAAATGCATCATCATCATTCTCACTATCTTCACCTAAGATAGTGTTAACGTAAGTGGTGAAACTCTCATTGTTTGGGTGCAGAAAACGGCCACGGATCTGATCCAACCAAGGTCGTTTCTCAGGTTTTTGTATCGCCTCAACCATTGCACCCGGTGCCTTAAGATCCAAAGCGTTCAACAAAGTGAAACCTACTGCAAAAAACGCGAAGATAAAGAACAATGCAAAAATAATACAACGTACACATACAAAAGAGAGAAAAAAGGATATGGAACAAAACGTACACTTGCCATCATAGCCATAAACCGGAACCCCCAACGGATGTTTAGGGACCCACTTCATGCTCATACCGGCACCCACCAACGCCATCTCCTCAAGCTGGATTATCGGAGTAGCTTTACGAGTCAACTTCTTATACCAATCTTGGTCAGCAAAATTTACAACCACATCAACCTTGGGGATACCCTCATCCACAGACCTGTAATGCATATCCACAGGAACAACACCCCGGCGAATATAAAAAAACTTTTGCTTCCAGTCATGGAGACTCTTCAACGGCACAGAGCAAACTGGAGAAACGCCGGTACGAGCACTAAAAGAGTAAAACCACTTGTATAAGAAATGGTATAGAAGACGTTGAACATCTCAAACGCCGGATCCAAACTGTTAGCCATACAAACGAACTCAAAGTGAGTAATACGAGGGAGACCGATGGCATTGATCTGAGATATGTGGAGACCATAACCCCTGAGCACATCAGCAGTAAATCGAGTGATCGGAAGCCTGAAGTTGCCTTCCCGGAAGAAAGCAGCATACAAAGTCATATACCCGGGAGGAGCGTCCATGGCAGTGGAACCAGAGATAGGGTACTGAGCACCCCACTCAGAAAGAAAGCCCATCTCCCTTACCAAGTTGTGGAATTCTTCCTCTTTCCACCCTATTACCGCCTGATCCGGGCCAGGTGGAGTTTTACCTTTGTTTCTCTTTCTCCGTGAAGAAGGATTTGCAGCAGACATTGTGAGAAAACGAACAATAATGCAGTTGAACTCAAGGGAAGAAGAAAGAAAATTAAGGAGGAAGAGAGAAATCCGGGATTCAAATTTTGAAAAGTGAAGGTTAGAGGGGACTGCCCTTGAATTTATACCCATCGCATTTAATGCGATGGGCAGTAAACCGTCAGAGGTGCAGGAGAGGATCCAATCAAGGCGAGACACGTCAGAGGAGAGAGAAGATGCCATCATCTTTTTTCGGAAACGTGTGCAAACAGCCGCCTGCCATCATGACATAAAGTAACTGACGTGACTGAAAAGGCGCCTGTTCACCTGACACCAGACAGTCACATCAGTCACTCATTCCCAAGACAACCAAAGCTTCCTCCTGAAGACAACAGCAAAGCCATGCGCCATGCGCCATGCGTCCATTTGGTTCACTTTTTGCAAGGAGTCAAAACCCATGCGCCATGCGTCCAATTGGCTCAGCTTTACCAAGTAGCCAAAAACCATGCGCCGTGCGCCATGCGTCCATTTAGCTCACTTTTTGCAAGGAGTCAAAACCCATGCGCCATGTGCCATGCGTCCATTTGGCTCACTTTTGCGAGGAGCAAACCCATGCGCAATGCGCCATGCGTCCATTTGGCTCACTTTTTGCAAGGAGTCAAAACCCATGCGCCATGCGTCCATTTGGCTCACTTTTGCGAGGAGCAAACCCATGCGCAATGCGCCATGCGTCCATTTGGCTCACTTTTTGCAAGGAGTCAAAACCCATGCGCCATGCGTCCAATTGGCTCAGCTTTACCAAGTAGCCAAAAACCATGCACCATGCGTCCATTTAGCTCACTTTTTGCAAGGAGTCAAAACCCGTGCGCCATGCGTCCATTTGGCTCACTTTTGCGAGGAGCAAACCCATGCGCCATGCGTCCACTTGGCTCACTTTTACAAAGAATCAAAAACCATACGCCCATCATGTGCAAACGTCTTAAGGAAACACACTACCTTCATAAGTCCAGAATCCCTCCTAGACGATCAACTCAACTAGAAGGCACACTGGACTGGGGGGACTTGAAGAGGTATGGTCCCAATTCCTTGCCCACATGGCAAGGACCACACCACTTTTTCCATCCTACGTGGCGCTGACATCAACGATACCATCCAGAAGCTTCCAGAAGCTTCTGGAAAATACGAAGGTAGCACCAAAGATGCTCCATCCGACATAAAGGACAACACGTGTCACCAGTCATCAGGCGCCAGGTAAGCCTGCGACGAATCCAGGAGCAATCCGACAACGCCAGTACGACGTCTCCAAAATAGGCAAATGCAGACGCGCCACGTGTACCACTACACTGACCACAGCAGAGGAGACCAAGGGGATATTCCCCTTGGTCGGACAGCTGGCGCGCATTTACAGCTGGCACCGCTGCTCCCTCCCTTCTTCACCCTCCGGCTATAAATAGGACCCTTCACCATCCAGGTTGATCATCTTACTCTCTATATTCTCACACTAAACACACACTGTTTATCCTTCCTCGGAACAGTACTTATTCTCACGCCGGAGCCTGGTTAAGAGGGAAACCCCCATATTGCCCTCTTAACGAGACTAACGGTGTTGCTGTTTTGCAGGAACCGAGCCATTTCCGGCGAGTAAGAAAGGAGATTGAACCCACCACTGAAGTACCCCCACAGATTAACCCTAGTGTTAACCTGTGTTTCATAAAAAAGAGTTACCCGTTTCTTCGTCCTCCGAAACGTCGAGCTACGCCCGAGTCAACGTGAATTCCTCCTCCTTCGTCCATTTAATGATAGTTTTTGTACGTCGAGGTTCGTCCTTATCCTTCTTCTTATGCGACCTTCTGCCGCGTTTTGATTTGTCTTGCACCGGTTCGGGTTGCGTCTCCGGCACGACATCGACATCGGGTTCGGATTCGGGTTGTTGTTGTGACGGCTGCGACCCGCCGGGTTGACCATAGCCGAAGGTGGGAGGTACAAACGGAGTGGCGCCAGTCAAGTAAGCCGCGTACGGTAAAAAGCTCGGGTCCATGTCTTGAAGGTTATACGGGTTTTGCGGTTGGGTTGTGTTCGGGTTCGTGGGTCTTGCGGGGACACCAAAAGGGGGTCGATATGGATGCATGCTTCTATAAAAAATAGGAGAAAGAGGGTGTTTTTTATAAAAAATAGAGGAAAGTAGAAGAGAAAGTAGGAGTTTTTTGTATAAAAAAATAATGATAAAGTGGGTTGATATATATAGTGGGTAAATTTTTAAATTAAAAAAAAATTAACTATTTTGACCGTTTGGCAACGGTCTAATCTCGATCCCCACAATTTTTCAGCGTTTTAATTAAAACGCCACATCCATTTTTTTTCAAAAATAACGCCCGGTAACGCCCAGTGTAATGGCGACCGGGGCGTTATACGGCGTTTTTTTTGAAAAATTTTAAAATTCACGCCCCATTACGGGTAACGCCCAGTGTAATGGTGTTGTGTCTTTCACGCACACCAACCACGAGAGAACACCGCCTCTCACCCCTTACTCGTGGTTGGGCAAATAAGGCTCCAACTTGTGCTTCAGACCACGCGTTCATTTTGAGTTTATCTAGGTAAGTTACCCTTTGCAACGGTAACTACCTTTAAATATAAAAACAATTTCTTTTATTTAAAACTATATATACATACCATTTCTACAATTCTAACTCACTAACTTAGTCAGTCACAAAACACTCCAAAAATATTCCATCTTTAATATTTTCATCTAATTTCATGGCGAACCAATGGACCGAGAAGAGGACATCGCTTTGGCTACGAGTTGGGTGCATGTTATGGAGTTGGGGCACCCTCCAAATAATGCTACTATTTGGAATGCGATTTTGACTCACTCTCATCATCAAGTGGGTGCAAACAATCATAATTTGAATCATGTTACTGAAAGGTTTATTACGATGCGAGCAAGTTGTGGGTTTTTGAGAGGCTCTTTATCAATGCCCTCAACCCCGAAGAAGACATGACTGAAGATAGCAATTGAGGCAGCACGTGTCGAGTACGAACTACATAAGAACACAAGCTTCTGTCACCTTGCGACTTGGAGAATTTTGCGTGCACATTTTAACAATTAGGCTGTTTATTCTAATAAACTTTTTATGTATTGTTTTTAATTTAGTTGGTTGTAGTCTTTTTAATTCTAATTTAATGAAACGTTTTATTTTTTATATTGTTTTGCTACTATTTTTTTATATAATGTCTTAAAGATTATAAATAAAAATATAAATAATAATTAATACCCTTTTTTTTAATAACGACTTTCTTGTTTGTTAGGCCACCACACACTCTAAATTTGAAGAGCCCTGTTGGCCCATTCCGGTCATACTATATTGCCTTAACCGGACGGTGGGATGAAAACCCGGGTGTGCTCGAGATTCGAACTGACAACCTCACACAAAGTCTAGCTTAAATTCTCCGTTGCCTTAATACACTAATAGGACCAGTCCAATGTTTTTGAAGGCCATAAGCAAACTACAAATGCAGGGCCCTTTTGAACTGGTATGAGGGAAACATCGATTATGCTTTTTGTATTCCTAGTCTCAGTCGCAGGCACAATATCAAAATTCAAAGATTCAAAGTATCAATTAAGGATTTAGGGAAAATAATGACCATGTAATTGCTATATATAGAGATTACTATAAAGATTATTGTTAACCAACCTGGGTTGTCCTTGCGACACCACTAATTTCCCCTAATTTCGCATCTCTTTTCTCCCTAATCGGCAACGCCATGAGCTTAATGAGCATGTGCGACGTTACAGTTAGAGAGAATTGTGATGATGACCTAAATTAAGTACGAATTTTGTATTGTTTGGAGTTGGAATTCGGTATCTTTAATTTTAAAATTGGTTCTTCAGTTTCGCCTTGCAATAAAAATAAACATTGCTTTTGTTTTGTTCATTTGAGGCTAATATATTAATAAACATATGCTAAATAAAGATTTTAAAAAAACTAAGGACTCTTATTTTTTTGGTGCTAGATTTGAAAGCCCCTAAATAGTGTACACTAAAAATGACGTAAATAGGGATTAAACTTGTGTCTCTACCGAACAACCCAAACTTGAGTAAAGTGATAGATGAACCATTTCACATGAAAAAAAGTGCATGTCTTTTAAAGTACAAATGTTCTAACTCCTGAGATTTTAACCTACACAGAAATACATGTTTTGACGATAATGGCGTAGGCGTTTCAGAGTGGATCTTCTTTACGTGACCCATCCACCCCCTTTTTCCCACACCCAAAACACTCACCAACTCTTCCTCTCTCTCTCTCTCTCTCTCTCTCTCTCTCTATTCTTCACAAAAAGGTGTCAATAGTATACAAAGCACAAACCCCCTCTCTCTCATCATTTCTCTCACCATTTTATCTCCATATTTGATCACTTTCTTTTCTTCATTTTACAATTTCTTGCTTCTTATTCTTTGATCAAAAACAGAGCTAACCCATATCATGATTTCTCAATATTTCTTATTCCTCATCTGATCATTAATCTTGGTGATCAAGATTTGATTTTTATCTGATTATAATTTGATTTTGATCTCTTAACAATAATGGGTAACGTCGGGAGTAACAGCTCCAACGGCCGGCGAAGACACAGCGGCAGCAGACGTGGAACCACCCAAAACCACCCTGCACCACCACCGCCGCAACCACCACAGCCGGAGATCAACGCCAATCGATACGTATTCGCCGCAGCCACACCCTACCCTTCCCAATACCCTAACCCTAACCCTAATTCATCTGCCCCTCATCCCCCTTATTACCAATACCCCACCGGAGCATACTACCCGCCGCCGCCGCCCGCAGCACCGTTACCTGCTCCGTACGATCACCACCACCGTGTGCCGGTGGACCCTGCCGCTCAGGCGATGGTGGGTGGGAGGTACCCTTGTGGGCCTGTGATGCACTCGCCTACACCTTATGTTGATCACCAAAAGGCGGTTACTATTAGGAATGATGTTAATCTCAAGAAAGAAACTTTGAAAGTTGAACCTGATGAACAACACCCTGGGAAGTTTCTTGTTGTTTTTACTTATGATGCCACTGTTGCTGGCAGGTAAAATTTTCATTCTTTGTTTTTGACTTTTTGTCAACATTTTCTTGATCATGTATATTTACTGTTATGGGTATGATTTGACTGGATGGTTGTGTGGTTTGGATTTACTTTGACTGGTTGACTGATCTATTTTTGTGTCATAACTGACTTTTGGCCTACAAAGGGATAATTCCATTATATGCTTTGTTAGTGGATGGTTTGATGAAGTAGTTATCAGTTTTAGGTTTTAGGATAATATGCAATCTAGCTTGTTCTTTGTGCTTTGTTGACATGGAGAGATAAAAGGGGACCAATAGAAGAGGGTGATGTGTTATTTCCACTTCATTTGAATCATATATCAAATTGTCATCAAGTGAATAAGTGATCAAGCTTTAGTTAAAAAGTTAATAGTTATATGTGCGACCAGCATACGGTCTCCAATTAGAATTTTGTTGTTGCTAATGTAAACTGAGGTGTGTTTGAACTTGGTTTTTGCTCGGCTTTTGAGTATGGTCTCGATGATGACAATTTTACTTTAACATGGTGAGAAGCGAGAACTTTTATATTTTTAAAAATATCACAAATATTTAAGTAAGTATGAATTGGGTTAGATTTAGTCGAAGTATATTATTTAAGCCGAGGACCGACTTAGTGTTGCATCGAAAGAAAACTAATTGGGTTGATCAATATATGTTGTCACTTCACTTGGGATTTTTTTACTTATTTTTAACATGAACTGTCAAACTACTACTTTTACATAAATACTCGGTACATATTTCCCATCTATATGAAGAGCGTTTGGAGGTTGCATATAAACGACTCATTTTGCATTGTTTTTATGTTATTCTGTTTGCAGCATTACCCTCTTTTTCTTTGCGAAAGAAGGTGAAGACTGTAACATGAGTGCAACAAAAGAAGACGTGCTTCCACCAATTATAGTGAGCTTCCAACAAGGTTTGGGCCAGAAATTCCGACAAGAATCTGGGACTGGTATCGACTTCTCAGCATTTGACGAATCAGAACTGGTAAAAGTGAGTGAAACAGGGGTATATCCTCTAGCAATAAAAGCAGAAGCAACTCCACACGTATCAGAAGACGGGACAACAGACGCTAAATCTACCAATTCTCAGATAACCCAAGCAGTGTTTGAGAAAGATAAGGGCGAATATCAAGTTAGAGTAGCCAAACAGATCTTGTGGGTTAACAAAATGCGATATGAATTACAGGAGATTTATGGGATTGGTAATTCTGTAGATGGTGGTGATTTTGACGGAAATGATCCTGGTAAAGAATGTGTTATATGTTTATCAGAACCTCGGGATACTACAGTCCTTCCTTGCCGTCACATGGTAAGTGTTTATCTGAGTTTGAACAATTTATAGTTGACGCTTTTTGTGATGTACGAGGGGTTGATATAATTTGTTGGGTTTGGTTTCAGTGTATGTGCAGTGGTTGTGCTAAAGTGTTGAGGTTTCAGACGAACCGGTGTCCGATATGCAGGCAGCCCGTGGAGAGGCTTTTGGAAATTAAGGTGAGCAATGGAGCTGAAGAAGAGTGATTATTACCATAAATCATCAACATTTTATGTTGTAATGCTGTTTTCCTTATGAAACATGTTTGTATGTTTGTGTATTCAAGTTGATTGGTGTTTTCAAGTTTTGTTTTGTCAATTTGTCATAGGTTTTACATGGTAAAACCAGTATATTATTCTGATTGATCTGGGTATTTTTCTGAAAAAAAAAAATTTGATAAGTAAAGTCTCTCTTTTATTAGACAATTGATTTATAGTGAACCGATTATAATATATTTTTTAGCTTTTTTTAATTATAAGATACAGGCTGCGTTTGCAGCCAGAAAGCATACCTGTACATATACTTTAAACCCTTTTTTATACTCTTAGTCCACCCGTAGTGGAGCCTTTTGTGGCGCCATTTTCACCCATCAAGCCCCATAGCGCCGGGTACACCGCCCTCTAGGCTCTATGGACAAATTTTTTTTCCTCCCGTGATATGCATAGCTGCGTGTTTACGGTGGTTTCTCTCTGACACATATATATACATACACATATATGTATAATTGAAGGGTATAACCCCACTACACACCCATGTGATATAACCCCCGTCTCTTAGACAAACGTCATGTGTCGCATAACTCCACATCATGGGAGGTGATGGGGGGTGACCGCTACATATGGTCTTATAAACAGCCAACAAGACATGGCTGCCTTTCTAATTTGCCTATTAGAAACTCTTATGTGAAATATGGTTTTAATGTGGGTTTTATACATTATGTATTTAAAATTTAAAATCGATTTCTATGTTTAGGTTATGGTTATAGGTGTATACATAACTAAATCAACCAAAACTCATGGAGATTAAGACCAACCTTCTATAACTTTTTTTTGAATGACCAACGAATCCTTCAAATGGGCTACTGGTGAAATTCACCATATCGGGATACACTAGCCTTCCGAACTAGGGAAAACCCTCACCTAGGGCCGAAGCTATTAGTTATCATTTATAAGTAACATATTAGTTGTCATTAACTGGACTACTTTTTTCAAACCAAACCGTCTATAATCGAAACTGGTCAGTTATGAAAAACAAAAACAAAAAAACCCTGATGAAAATCGATTATAGATTTGGCTTTAGATCATAACCAAACCTAAACAACCCATATTCACCCTGCTACATAATCTAAATGGTACTTGACCTGTAGGGGTGAGCAGAAAACTAACGGTTCGGTTTTTTGATTTTTAATAACCGAAAATTTCAGTTCGGTTTTCGGATAACCATTTTCAATGACCAAACTAAGCCGATAAGTTACAATAGTAGACCCAATCCATATATTTTTATGTTTAAGTTGTTTTAATATTTAATCCGTACTAGTAGAAATTATTAATTTTATTCTTGAATGTTTAGCATTTATAATAAAAACATTAACATGTTTTTTTATAATTGAAATGATTTATTTATTGCCTACAAAAAAATAACAAAATTTAATGTAAATATTAAATGATCTTCAAAGTATTATAAAAGAAAATATCTTATTAAAAACTTTAGAGAAACAAAAAAATAGATTAGAATGTTATGTATATATGATCTATATTAATTAAAAAGGTTAAAAAAAATAACTTAATTGTAAACATTCAAAAAATATTCTTATATTTTGGATTATACTTTTTATTTTTGAATCTCATGTGAATTTTTTCTAAAAACCAAACCGAACTTACTAAAACCGAAACCGAACGATTTCAAAAACCGAAAACCGAACATTTCAGTTAAGATTTCGATTTTATCACAAAACCTAACCGAACCATGCACACACCTGTTTAACCATATTGAAGTCAGATGACATGTAAGGATGTCCTATAATGCCAAGATGACATGATTTACGAAATACACGACGTTGTTTAAAAGAAAAGAAGGATCTGTCTTATGGAAGGTTGACCCAAGGCATTCAAGTGGGTTTACTGTACCACTTAATAAAAAAATATGACATATCATGACGTGGAGTAGTAAAAAAGAAACATTAACATATTTTGTAGAGACAATTAAATGATGAAAACGAGTTACAACATGAATGAACTAATGGTTGAATTATTGACACCCACTTGCCATTTCATCATGTCATCAAGAACTCATTGCTTTAAATTGTTTTAATGGAACTAAAACAATCATTTGTTTTTTGCAACATAAATCAACACAAAGAAGATTCGATTTTGATATGTGTATATAGGGATAACCCAATAACTGTCTTCTGCTTTTTTAGCCTTTTTGATTTAACTAATTTATAGAAGAAGAAAAAAAAAGTTTTTTTTTTTTTTTAATATTTTGACAAGGTCGGTATGGATAAAAATCTTACATGCAAATCAAAGTTATTAATAACAAGTCATAATTACTAATTACAAATTAAAAACTTAATAAAATAAAACATCTGTGCTTGTGTAAGGGTTCTATTATTTTAGTTTATCAGCTATAAAAAAAATACTTTAAAACGCTTTGCTGCTGGCTTGGAGCCTGGAAGAGGTACCAACGAACTAAACAGATTAGGCAAATAAAGAAAAAAAAAATATAAATAGAAAAGTACAATAACTACAACTCTTTAAATCACTTTCAACACGATTTTAAAATATTTCATTATCTTTTTTATATTATTTGTATATACACTAATTATTATTATTATTGTCTTAAAAAAGTATTTGGTTCACTGAGGACGTTACTGTTAGATTCTTAATGTAGATAAGTCGCCTAATAAAACAAATAGCTTGGCGTCACCAATAAGAAAACCACACAAATAAACTTATTTTTGTTAATATAGTAACAATAATGATAACTACACAAAGTACTTGCTTAAATTAGTAAAAAGTCTTTTATAGTTTTGATTTAAAACTATTCACTTTATATTAGCTCTCTGTTGACTGCAAATTTATCTCTACATGTATTTAGTAAATTTTCTACTTTTGGACATATATTGAATAAATTTCCAAAGGCTAGCTGAGGGTTCGAGCCACATATCATATGAGACATCAGTGGCGGAGCTTGACCAAAAGTTTCGATGGGGCGTAAAGTGATGAGACACAAATTTTTTTTTCCTATAGTTATGTTTCGAGTCGGGTCGGGTTGGCTATTCCATTCAAATCGGGTCAAATAATAATAGTTCCAAATAAAACAAAATGTATATTTACCAAACAACCCATCATTTATATACAAAGTTTATAAATATTTAGGATATACAATTTAGGATAAATAATCGGGGGGCAATCCTATATAATTTTAAAATTTTCGGACGAAAATCGGAACTTGTACACTTCTAACCAAAATATTGGGATGGGCGGATGCACCCCCGGGCACCCACGATGCTTCGCCTCTGTGAGACATTAGGAGTAAAAATAGTTGGTGTAAGGTTAGCTATAAAAAAATTCATATAATAAATTAAAAATAATTGATTATTGTTATTTTATAATTTCTTTAATCATATTTTGCAAGTTATGTTTCATATAATAAATTAAAAATAATTGATTATTGTTATTGTATAATTTCTTTAATCATATTTTGCAAGTTATGTAAGTGGTGCACTAATTTCATACGTCAAACTGCACTTATTAAAAGTAAATCATTATCTAGAGCAATGGAGTCCCCAAATTCAATGTAAAACCCACGAATCCTAATTTTAATTAGCATGATTATACGGTTAAAATATGAAGTGGTTGATTCTAACTCATAGCATGTCAAACTGCACTTATTAAAACTAAATCATTGTCTAGAGCAATGGAGTCCACAAATTCAATATAAAACCCACGAATCCTAATTTTAATTAGCATGATTATACGGTTAAAATATGAAGTGGTTGATTTTAACTCATAGTATTATCCGTATGTTATTGTATTTTGTTAAAGTAATCCAGATGTTTTGCGTTAAAGTTCCCACCAATTAGTCTAAAGTGCTTGATTTTTAAATCAAAGTATTATTTATATGTTATCGTATTCTGTTAGAGAATCTGTAATCCAGAGGCTCCGTGTTAAAGCTCTCGTCAATTGCTCCACAAATCTTTATTATTTTTTTTATCCTTTCTCTCTCACGTAAATAGTCGGTATTTTTTACGGACTGCAGAGGTGGTCCCAACCTTGATCACTAGGGATGCTTAAATAGCGATCGATGTTGCGACTAAAAACTAAAAATGTTGTTACATTTGAGACAAAAATTCCCGGTCTCTAAATTTGATCGCAAAAGTATTCCAATTGTAGAAAATGATCACAACACTTGTGACAAGGGTTTAAACGACCATAAAGACCAACCACAAAATGGTCGTTTGTAGTAAAAATATATATAACACACTCCACCAAAAACACGTAACAATTACACAAACATATAATGAAATTACAAACAAACAATAAAAAACAACACCCATAAATCATACGTATCGAATCACACACGATCCAAATATGTAAATAATCCCACAAATAAGTCTTATCACAACCAAAATATTTCTAATAAAAAAAAGTTGGTGAAAGAAAATTAAAAAGAACGTATGATGGTATTGAGACGGGTATCATTTATATATGTTAGTTTGTTAAAAATTATTTGTTGGAATTCCCACATACACAATTTTACATTTTTTTTTGAAAGGTGTAATTCACAACAGACGGTTAATACACACCCGCAAGTCGCAGGCCCGCCCCATTTCTGTCCTAAGGACTATGTTGTCTTAACGGGGCCCACGCCTCGGTAGAAATGGGACATAACTTTCCCCGAGAAAATTTCCGACCCCCTGCCACTTGACAGGAGTTGCACCCTCCACACGAATCGACCGCCTGTTGTGACAGAGCGACCCGCTGGAGTAAATGCGCCGTAATAGAAAACTCGGGTTCACTCAAGCTTGAACCAGAGTCCTTGCCATCCTTGGGTTGGGAATAACCCCAATGCCTCACCTTTTGATGGAGATGGGGATCGAACCTGAGACCACTCACATGGCCCAAGTCCTTTCCACCACTCCACCAAAGGATCATTGGCACAATTTTACATAATTTAGTTGCCAAAATAAGAAATATAAAGTTAAAAAATGAGTGAATTAATTACCCAAGTACAATATAAAATAAAAATATAAAGGAATTTTTTATTGATTTTATTGGTCCTCACTTTCTCTTTCTTACGCTTATTTGGTCTTTCTTCTTCATATCTTTCTTTCATTCTCTCTTTAGCTTTTTTATTTTCTTTTGAGCAAATTCTCTTCTTCAGCTTTGATTTTTACCTAACTGGCATGTTGTCTCCCCTTTCCACGAGACCACCGTGGCGGCAAACAATAGTGGCAGCGACATGGTTTTATGTGGATAAGATGTTGTAGATCGATTCTTAACTGATCTGGTGCGATGGCGACGACACCAAACCCTACCAGTGGCGGTGGCATATGGAAGGAGTTTCTCCGACGATGATGGCACAAAACCGGTTAGACCAGAGAATGTAAAGGTTAGGGTTTAGAGAGAGAAGATGAAGCAGATGGTGAGGTTCATTGTGGTGGTTGCGGCGGTAGTGAGTGGTCGTTGTTTGAGGCGGTACTTTTGGGTTTTCAAAGAGAAAAAAGCGGGTGACGGTTGTTGTTTTGTTGGCATAACGGGTCAACCCGATCTGTTAAGACACGAACACGACACGAAATCTTATCATGTCAGATTTTTGGAACACGAACACGAACCTGTTAATAAACAGGTTACACGAAACGACCTGTTAAGACATGAAAAAATTACCAACGTATCATACGACCTGTTTAAGACACGAAAACAACCTGTTAAGACACGAACATGACCTGTTTAAGACACGAATACGACATGTTAAGACACGAACACGACATGTTTAAGACATGAACACAACCTGTTAAGACACGAACACGACATGTTTAAGACACGTGCACGATCGAATTGGGGAAGCTGTGAACCGAATTGGGAATGGTGGTGTTTGTGAGAGTGATTTGAAAATTAGAGTTTGGATTGTGAAAAAGAACAGCGTGTGTTTGTGTGTAATTCATCCAGGTCCCACGACTGATGACCCCATTGTCCACACCCACATATAATATTTTTTAATTTTTAATTATTAACATGTACTTAACAGGTTAACGGGTTTTAACCTGTTTAGACACGAAACCTGTTAAGGTCTTATCATATCGACCTGTTTTAGATACGAAACTTGTTAAGGTCAAACACGAAACATGATAACTTCGTGTAGGTTCATGTCATGTTATCGTGTTCGTGTCAAAATTGCCAGCCTTATTTTGTTGTGGTTGAGGTGGTGGTTTTTTTAACCTTCAGTCTTTTAAGCTAAAAGAGGGGTGTAGAGGCATAGTTTTTTAAGCACATAGTTTTCCATCAATTAAATAAACCATCATGTATAGATCAGAATAATTTACAATATTTATTTGTAAAATTATATTTTTCTTATTTAAATATCCACTAACCATCTTTAATAATCTTACCGTACATTAATAATTTTAATTGTATGTATGAATTTTATTTGGGATTTTTACGTATTTCCCTCTGTTAAGAAACCTTATTACATATTTTCCCAACTCGTAAATTTAATTACAAGCCTTATTAAATATTTTTCCTAATTCATGAATTTAATTACACATTTCACATTCCTAAACCCCATATATTACATATTTATCCATTTCATTAAAAATACTTTTATAGAATTACTATTTTACCCTTATTGAGTTTATTAAATAACTAATCACATATTTCCCATTCTAATAAAATCAGTTACATAAAAAGTATAACATTAAAAATATGTTTTTTTTTTCTTTTTTATATGAACTCTTTATTAATATAACAAAAGTTTGCATCAAATATTACAAGAGATGAACTAAAAACAAATTGCATCATGAATAGCTAATGGATTCTTGATCTTTTATAGCTCACCCGGACAATTTGCATCAAAGATTATCGATGTTAAAACGTATTCAATGAAGGCTACTGGTTCAAGCATTCAAAATAATGCCTCTGCTTGCTTCATCAGGGTCGTATTCGAATTCCAATGAAACAGATATATAACTTATATTTCTTCCAATATTCATTCACACATTTACAAATATAAATTATTGACTTATTAAATTATCACTAACGATTTGTCAATTATGCAAATCGTAATATAGATAATAATCAGATCTGAAATCAAAAAACTATGTTTATGGTGTTTTCACCATGGTATCATATTGTTTTAAATAAGAAAAAAACATTACAAAGTATCCGTGATAATTTGTTATCAACCGTGGCGGAACCAGAACGATTTATTTAGGGGGTCATCATAAACTTATATTTTATACTGGTTTAAATTAGAGGGTCCATCTCTAAGTTTGTTCTTCAAAAAGTCAAAATTTATAAATAAAAATTCAAAAAGTTCCGGTGACCGGAGGGTCAATGGACCCTCTTGACCCCCCCTCTGGTTCCGCCCCTGGTTATCAACATAAGGATTAATACCTTTACTAACCATTTCTTTAAAGAGCTCTTGCGCAACATCCCCTTCTTTATTTTTTCATAAATGTTAATAAAAAGTTCATATGAAAAAGCAAAAAAAAAAAAAAGACTTTTAATGTTAGATTTTTTATGTGACTGATTTTATTAAAATGAGAAATATGTAATTAGTCATTTAGTAAACTCTCTAAGGGTAAAATAGTAATTCTATAAGAGTATATTTAATGAAATAGATAAATATGTAATATATGAGATTTAGGAAGGTGAAATGTGTAATTAAATTTAGGGATTGGGGAAATATGTAATAAGTCTTCTTTACGAAGAAGAAATATGTAATTAAATTTAGGGATTGAGGAAATATGTAATAAGACTTCTTAGGAGGGAAAAATATGTAAAAATCTCTTATTAGGGATTTTAACTTACTTAAATAATTATCATCTATTTTCTAAATATAAACTAATTACTATCAATCTATGTGTTATTTCAATATCGTTTAAATTAAAAATATCTAAGTTATTTAAACATCGCTTATAATTTGTATAAGCGATGATATTTAGTCATTTGGTTCTCGATGGATATATATCATTTTAAGCATTTGGGTTTACTCTTTCGTTTGTTGTAGCGATTGGTCGTACCATAACGAACCAATGTTAATCATTGTGTTTATGTAATTGTCAGTAACATACGTGCATGGTTAAACCTTTTAACGCATGTTTTTTTTCGTTTTAACGATTCTGCAGCAACACGCAGAGTCTCAAAAACTAGTTATATTATATTCAAACACAAAATCACATTACATATATCTATTTAAAATCAAATATGATGTAATATTATTATATTTTCAAAATTTTCATATTTACCTCCTACACTATATATAATATACATTTTAACCCATTTAACTTTTTATTAATTTATTTTTCTTAGATAACGTGTGTTCGTTAGATTTAAAAAAAAAAAACTAAATAGACAGCTGTTTAATTTTTTTCTTAACGTTTTGGTATAAAATTTATTAAAAACAAGATTGTGTTCGAAGTAGATTCTTTTCTTAGTATCGTAAGCTATATCAAGTGCCTATGTAACGGTGCCGTGACAAACGAAACCAATATCGACTAGACAACGTCGATACCGATATTAGTATTTTCGGGACCTGTATCGGTATTTGTTTTTATGGTTTCCAACCGGTGTAACAAAACGTTATTTTTTTAGTAAAGACTTTATTTTTTTGTTACATCTTATTTTTTAAGTTATATTAGACAACTTTTGTGTAATTAAACTGTTTTAAACAAGTGTTTTTTGTATCGTACGAGTTGTGTTAAGAATAATGTATTTCTTTGTGTTGTAAATGATATAAATTGCCAGTATCGTACCGGTAACTAATGAACGCCGGTATTGGTATTTAATTTTATTTTTTAATTGATGTAAAACACATGTCATTATCCTTAGACATATCACAACTTTATTTTTCTTTGTTTTGACTCCGAAAAACGGCAGCACCCGTACTATTGAAATGGTTCGTCAGTAGAGATGTTTCCACAGGTGCCCCTTCTTCTAATGGTACTATAATTCCGTGGTCTCGTGATTAGACGAAGAGATTACTCCATCATGCGCACCAAACCAATCCATCTTCTATATACTATAATTAATTTCGATGCCGTAATGAAACAAATTAATACTTACCAATTCACAAGGTGTAACCAGGTGAATTTATTTATCTTGCCAAAGAACAAACATAATTTATTAACCTTTTGCCTTTTGCCAAAGAACAAACTTAATCATAAAACATAAAGTCAACCATCTAATTATTTATTCAACTTTTTAAAAGCCAGATAATAACATTTAAAAGGCTTTATTTAACATACAGGCAACAAAATTATATATATGTATCTAATTAGAAAAATGAGATTGAAATAATCAAATGATTTACACCAATTAGTTGATGGTTACCATTAAAACTGAACTGGTCTTCAAACAAAAGTGTATAAAAAAACATAATAAAAATATTTATAAGTTGTGTATATGTTGTGCCTTTGAGTAATTTTATGGTGGTGGTGTGTGCCGTGGTAGGAGGAAGTGGGTGTTGTTGGTGGCTAACAATTCCAACCACCATTGTCATTGTCATTGTCATTGTCATCATCAATGTCTTGATTAACACTTTTCTGGGGTTTTATCAGGGTTTTCTTTTATATATTTTTTTTCATCACCCCTTCCAGTGGGTGTATATATATTATATAACAGTCACAGATTGAAGAAGCTGTTATCATCATTCATCTATGGCTAAACCTGATACTGATCAAGAATCTCCTGATAGCATCTCTTTGGATCTTCCAGCTCCTCTGTTTATTCACAAGGTATCTTAATTCAAATGCAATCTTTGTTCGAAAACACACACAGGAATTATGTAATTTGCATCTTGTGATCTGGGTTCTTGTTTTCTTGTGAATCAAACAATTTTTTAGTCAAAAAGATGGTAGCTTTTCATGTGAATTATGGTGTGTTTCTCACATAAAGTAAGTGGCGTACGGAACACACTCGTGATTATTGGTTGATGATTGACTTGTATGATCTGGGGGTTTTTTTTTTGAGGGTTTTGCAAAATTAACCTAAAAATGAATTCTTGTCATGTATATTCTGCAAGTTTTTGTTGATAATTATATTTCTTGCTGCAAGTTTTTGTGTTTTGAAATTTGGGCTTTCAGATGATTGAAGGATACCTCTTAAACCCTATTCTTTCTCTCTCACACACACAGTCACATGTAGAGACAGAGTGTAAGCTGTGTATGAACTTACTTAAAGAGTATATGTTGATGAAATTGAGTTATATGATCTGTTTTTGGTTTTTATCTGATTTTGTGCAAAATTACACATGAAGATGTTTCTTTTTTGGTGTATATATTGGTTTGGGGTCTGACATAAACACACACACAGCACTGAGTGCTCTGACAATGGTCCTTTACAGTTATAAACTCAGCATCTCTGATCTTTCTGTTATTGAACTCTTTTCTTTAGTTTTACAGTCATGATAAACAAATCTACCTACTTTGTGTTCTTGATCCTAAGTATTCACACTAAATTTGACTAGAAAAGTTTTGATTTTTAGTTTTGTAATCAGATATTTACATGGTATTTCTGGCAAAAAATAATCAAGAATTTTATTTTCAAGAAACAAGCTTATGCAGTTGACTTTTAAAAGTCAAAACACCATAATTTTCAATCTCATACTCCAAATGCATCTAATTATTGGCATATACTCAGGTTGGAGAAACGAGTGAAATAAGTGAAGTTACCACAACAACCGAAATAACTGAAGTCAACACAACCAGTCAACAATCAAAACAACAACACCTGGTCTTGGAGATACCAGAAAGAACGTATGATACATCTACCAAAGACGATCTAACGCTAAACACGCCATTAACACCACAACAGACTCCGAAAAGAGTAAATTTTTCCCCATTACCTAGCCCCACATATATCTATCGCAAATATAATGAATCATCATCAAACCCCTTATCAACCAGAGGTAAATCATCCATCAAAAGCCTAATTCCTAAATTAAGTTTCAAATTTAAAAACCGAAACTCGGAGATCGAAAAGGCTGCAATCCTAGCCCTCGGTGGCTCACCATCAGAGATTCGAGAGAAGGCTAAAATGTCTAGAACATTATCTTTCACAAAGTTATTCGCACTCAGATTGAAAAGTACATCATCTTTACCCGTTACTCCTATCGCTCACTCAAATCCAGAGTCCGTGCATGGAAGAAACACTGTTGAAGTAAGTACAACGCTTTTGTCGGATTTTGCGAGCTAATAATAACTATGTTATTTGTTTTAATCCTTGCCCTTTACAGAAAGGTTGGATCCAACCGCCTATGCATCGTTCATATTCCGTTCCTGATTTGATTAAAGACGGAAGCGTAAATCAAATCGAGTCATTAGGTGGCGTATTCAGGATAATTCCCGCTACTCCAAAAGTTGCACAAGGAACACTTCCCACAAGTAATACGAATCCTACAACCAAAACTGGTAAATGAGTAAATGAACAATCCTGTGTGCACTTACACATTTTCTTGTTTTCAATAACTAATAATTTACACGTTTAGACGGAACCAATCATAAAGAAGAGGGTGAGCACATCGCAGAAGAAGAAGCTATGTGTAGAATATGTATGGTTGAATTAAAGGAAGGTGCTGATGATACCCTTAAAATGGAGTGTAATTGCAAAGGCGAGTTAGCGCTGGCCCATCAAGAATGTGCGATAAAGTGGTTTAGCATTAAAGGAAACAAAACTTGTGAAGTTTGCAAGCAAGAAGTCAAAAACTTGCCTGTTACTCTTTTGAGAATTCAGAGGTCTCAAAGCCGAATTCATGGGGGAAATGGAGCTATGCATCAGTTAGAAGCTACTAGATACAGGTAACATGTTTATACGTAAACACATTCGATTTTTCAGAGACATAATAATATAATATACTTTCTTTTTATCAGAGTATGGCAGGATGTACCCGTTCTTGTGATCGTTAGCATGCTTGCATACTTTTGTTTCTTGGAGTAACTTTTGGTAGATAAAATGGGTTTGGGTGCGATTGCTATATCTCTGCCGTTTTCTTGCATACTGGGTCTCCTTGCATCGATGACATCAACAACGATGGGTATGTTTCCATCCCAATTATAGATTTGATCATATTTTTTCGATGTAATAATAGTTTTTTAATTTATGTTCAGTGAAGAGAAGGTATGCATGGGTTTATGCAGGCGTTCAGTTCGCTTTAGTGGTTGGTTTCGCACATATTTTTTACTCAAAGGTAAGACAGAAATAGTAAAATACTTCATGTTTGACATTTTAAGTCAAACTAACTGAATCCGTGTGACAATATTTACAGCTTGATGTGACCGGGGTTCTATCAGTTCTGCTTGCTACATTTGCGGGCTTCGGTGGTGCAATGTGCGTTACCTCGATTATTTACGAGTTTTTAAAATTGCGGGAAAGGTGGAACAATCGGCCAAGCCAACCTCACGGGACCCCAGAAATGGAACCGGAACCGCCTCAGGAGTCATCGGAACCTGTTCATGCACCACAAAACGAGGCTCAACAATTAGGTGGTTCAGAACAGGCGGTTCAGCCACATCAATCCACAGACACAAGTCATAGACCTGAAAGTGAATCTGACCTGCAAGGAAGTCAAACCCAAGAGCCGGGTCGACAATCTGGACCGTAGCGGGTTTTGTTAGGTTCATTTGTTAAAAAATTTGGTAGCGCTGGTTGCTTAGTTACAACCGAAGCTAAGATTGTATAGAAACCCGATAATGGTTTATGCTAATGAAATCTTGAGTTTTGGTTTAATGGAGTTTGTAAATTTGTACCACGAGGAGGGCAGTTTGGTCTTTCTTGAATGGTAAAGATCATGATCATGAACTTCCACAACAGACTGATGAAGAACAGAAGCCCCACGCCAATATGCTTCTGAAAGCGACGGGTCGGCCTCTATGGCGGCATTGAGATCATTGATCGCCTCACTGTAACACTTCACCTTTATACCATGTGAAACTCTGAACAAACAATTCAGCAGTATCACTAGATTTTCCATCTGAATGACCATAAACATACAAAAGAACAATGCAATATGCAGTTTCAGTCAAAGAACAAACAACCTTAAAAAATCCATATGATAGATAACAGAAGCCATAACTTAAGGGGATGCAATCCTTTAGTCCATACATTATTATTCTAAGGTATAAATATATATTCATAATAATAATTTATTGATAAGGCTGTTCAAAAAGCTCACTCGAAAAAAGTTTTGCTCAATTTTAAACAAGCTGAGCCGCCTTGGCTTGGTTTGTAAACGAGCCGACCCGAGCCAAAGTTTACTCGGTTCGTGGCCCGCTCAAAAATGACTTTGCATGGAGCATAAATCCGACATTCCGACAGCAACAGATAAAAAGGCTCATGGATTTGAGTTAAGTCTTAACAAGACTGGGATTGGGATGGTTTCCGTTTCAAGCCCACGAACACGTCTACTGAAGCTACAAATGATCAAAGAATAGTCTGACCTTCAAGATAGCTAGATAGTCATGTAACCCCTTCGTCAACAAAATTTTTGTTTTTGAACGACGACTTAAATTTTCACCATTTGCCCGCAATACTCGCTTATACAAAACTTAAAAGCTAAGAGTCATGAGTGTTGTATTTAAACATACTTGTTTTATACACAATTTGTGTTTTTTGCTCCAAGTTTATAATTTTAAAGCGGAAATAAAATAAATAAATTTTCACGTTGAGTAACCGTGTTCGTGTAATGTGGTGGTGGAGACTCAACCGTGTTCGTGTAATGTGGTGGTGGTGGAGTGGTGGTCGTGTGGCAGTGATGACAAGTGTACCGATGATGGCAGTTGTATGGGATATGGGGGCGGCGGCGATGGAGAAAGTATGGAGCTGCTGAGACAACCACAACTAGGGGTGTTCGTAGAACTGGCAAACGGGTCGGGTCGGGTCGGGTCATGGGTCAAAACGGGTTCGGGTCAAAACGGGTCAATTATAAAAAAGGGTTGTTTTGGTTCGGGTCGGAACGGGTCCGGGTCAGAACGGGTTTCGGGTCGGGTCCGGGTCAGAACAGGTTTCGGGTCGGATCGGGTCCGTTTTTTTTTTTTTTTTTTTTTTTTTTTTTTTGTGGTTCCTGAAGTTTTTTTTGCGCTTGCTGTTCCCAGTGCTTTAAAAAAAAGCTAGTAAACAAACACATATTTTTGTAAAGAACAAACACAGACGATTGAGAACACCGTGTTCACGTTTTGATTTTTTCCAGTTTTTAGATCAAACCGTTATTGTTTTTTATTTTTGTAAACTAAAACCTAACCGTGGAACTTTTAAACCAAAGCGAACCAAATCGTTAATAATGGTTTGTTTCCTGGTTTGGGCTCGTTCCCGAAATCGCAGGAAAAAAAACAAGTCGAAACTTGAAGTTTTATCAAAACTTATAGCAAGTTGTTTACAATAATAACTAACTATCCGCATAGCTCAAAAAGCAAAAAGGCTGAAATATGTACTAAAACTCTGAATGTGAATTAAATCTTCTAGGGTTGGAACTTTTTTTTTTTGAACGGCCAACAAACTCAATCCTGAGCACTCTCGGGCACCCACTGGACAAACAGAGTACTCCGAGAGTAACCCGAGTCCATCATCAATTCCGGGGAAAACCCGGTAACCCACCCTGGCCGTAGGCACGACGGTGAAATTACCGGTAAAACCCGTTTGGCTCAAGGATCCAACTCAGGTTTCCCTGGGTCTCCTATCATTGCCCACCAGTGCCTTACTCTGCACCAAGTGGGAGTCGAACCTGCATCTCTCAAGAAAAATGCAATCCCTCCACCACTTGATCTTGGAACTTTAAAATTAAAAAAACTCCTATACGGCCCAAACTTACTCTAGTGAAATATGGGAATGTGAAAATGGGCTTAACTGATTTGTGTCTAGTGAAATATGGGAATGTGAAAATGGGCTTAACTGTGTGTTTTACGTTAATTTAACTTTAGTTTAAGACTTAAATTTATTTATGTCTCTCTACGAAATAGCAAAAAAAAAAAAAATAATAATAATAATAATAATAATAATAAAAAAAAAATAAACCTAATAAAATAAGTTCTTATGGTCCGGTCCGATTTTATACGGCTGGTTTCGGTCAGTGGCGGATCTTGCCCGTTGAACCTGCCAGGGCCGAAAGACACGGGCACTAAAATTAGCACTACGGCCGAAAAACTTGCCAGGGCCGAACATAGTATATATACAAAATTTCGATCGAAATGCGAAAAATTAGCACTACGGCCGAATAACTTGCCAGGGCCGTGGCCCTGCCACTGCTCCACTAAGATCCGCCCCTGGTTTCGGTATAAACCGTAAACCAAACCGTTTGCTACGTTTTGAAAATATTGAAACGAGCAACCAAAGGTTAAGTAAAAAAACCGACCGTGAAACCAAACAAATGTCTGGTTTAGGCTGCTTCACGGTTTGAAACCGGACCATGAACACCCCTAAACACAACAGCCCCATAGTGTTTTCCAGGTCGTTATCTTATTTGACAAGAGAGTTGATAACACATATCCACCATCCCATTGTTCTCTAATTCGCTGAGAGAGTTAATATTTCTCTTAAAAGATAGTTAAACAATTTAAATTATAACGATGCCCGAACAATTTCATCTACAGTTAGTTATTGTGGTAATGAATAATCTTATGAGTTATTTGAACATATCTCATATGGTAAAACATTGAGTAATAATTTTTTTTTAACACAAATCACACCAATGAAATTAATTCCAGTAATTTATAAATATAATATGATCATTTATTCTATTTTTTTAAACATAGCTTTAAAACACATAAAAAATAAAACTATCTCTATTAGTGTAGACATGAAGAATTTGATTGAGAAAGATAATGTGGGGCAAAGACAAGAGAGATAGACTTCTAACCCTTAAAGAAGCGTGCCGTCCTGAGTGTTTTGCAAGAGACCTAAGGGGTTGGAATCCATAGGAGAGAGAAGGGCGGGTAGGATGACATGGAAGAAGTAGATGCCCGTCCCATCCTAAGCAATAAAGACAACCTAAAATGCGATAGCCTTGCTTCAACATGGGAGGTTTGTAATAACGAAATGACTACATAATAGTGGAACAACCCCAATAAGGATGGGCAGGATGACAGGAAGACAACAGCTGCCCGTCCCTTCCCAAACGATTAGATAACCTAGAATACAATAACTTCGCTTCAACACATGTTCGTAACGGTGGAACGACCCCAATAACAAAAACACGACCCATAAATGAATATGTTTCTTAGTTTATTTGTCCTGAAAACACCATAAGATAATTAAATTAGAAAAAATAATGACTTTTTGAATCAAAAGTCTCTTATGATATGTATGAATTATGATGTATAGGTGTGAAAATCGTGATTCTTTAATACCCGGTTACGGGTATAAAAATCAGGTCTGGGTATGACTGGGTATTGAAAAATCGGGTATTAAGAGAAACCAGATAAAGTTAGGATATGTGTATGGAGGAGAAAAATCAGTATAACTGGGTATTGGAAGCATGTATGAGTCCGGGTATCAATACCTGGTTTAAAAAAATAAGTTATTTTTGTTATTACACAAAGGAAATTCGTTTAAAAATTAAATTTGGTTTATAATTTATAAAAATAATTAAAATAAATTACAATAATATAAATCCACTTAAGTACAAACTATTTGCTTTATAATAAACATTAAAAAACTTAAATATAAAATTTATAAAATAAACATAAAAATATACTTTAAAAATTCGGGTAATCTATCGGGTATTAAAAAAACTGGTATAGGGTATAACCGGTATAGGGTATAGGGTATAACCGGTTTCGGGTATAACCAGCTTCGGGTATAGGGTATAACCGGTTCCGGGTATTTTCGGTTATAAATCGGGTACGGTTTCAGGTACGGGTATTGAACTCGAAATGTATACCCTATCCATACCCTACGAATAGGGTCGGGTTCAGTTACAGGTATAAATATATCCGGGTACAAAATAACCAGTTTTTAGTTTTTTTTTTCGGGTCCGATTCCGAATATGGGCTCTTAGTTCACCACTCCACACCTCTATTATGATGGCATGATGCGTACACACAAAGAAAAAGCTCATTTGTAGGTTGTAGCCCACACTCCACAGCCACAAGTGGGGTTGAATACTTGAATTATTCCCAAAATGGCCCATAATACCAGTGATCAGTTCGCTTGGTCTTTGATACCATATTCCCACACTTTTTACATCATCGTCAATTAAAAAGTCTAAAACAAAATTCAGCAGCGATTCATAAATAATTTATTGATGATTTTTTTCCTTTTCTTTTAACCAGTCGTTAATTAAAAAGTCTAAAACAAAATCCAGCAGCAATTCATAAATAACTAGGGTAGTATTCCGCGCGTTGCGGCGGTACATACCGTGAGCATTAGATCGGTATCGGTTTGGGTCGGGTCGTTACAGTACTTGAACGATACATGCACTCGGTATAGAAATCAGCACCTATTTTACATCGACAGAAAATGATTAAAGCGAACATCGACACCAGCACTCATGTTCGATATAGAAAGCAACACCTGTTTTACATCCACATAGAACGATAAAAACGAACATTAGACTAAACATCGAGTTCAATAGAGAAATCAACACGTGTTTTACATCGACATAAAACAATAAAAAACGAATATCGATACCAACGTTGATGTTATTCGAACGATATCGAACGGTTAGATCGTGAAGATACCGGTACCCAATTCAATTATCATCACATAAATAAGTAATGTATTATTAAAGTATAAATGAATGCTTTAAATTAGAATAAAATAAATAGATAAATACTTAACAAAACATTAAAATATAAATAAATATTTAAAAAATCTAAGACACTATTCATGAAGCCTTTCAATTAATATGTATAATATAATATAATAATATAATAATATAATAATAATTTGAGTTAATTGCCATTTTAGTCCCTGAGGTTTGTCCAAATTTGCCATTTGAGTCCAAATAGTTTTTTTTTCGCCTCTAGGTCCCTGACTTTTCCCTTTTGTTGTCATTTTGATCACATACCCTAACTCCATCCAAAAACCCCATTTTTAACCAGGGGTATTTTGGGGATTTTCATTTTAAATCTTTTCAATTGCCATTTTGATCCAATTATAAAAAAAATATTTAAAAATAAAAATAAAATCTAAAAAATCCAAAAAAATTCATAAAAGTTCTAAAAATAAAAAAAAATAAAAAAATCTAAAAAATAAAAAAAAGTCTAAAAATCAAAAAAATTTTAAAAAATCAAAAAAGATCTAAAAAATCCAAAAAATCATAAAAATAAAAAAAAATTCTAAAAAAAAAAATTCTAAAAATAAAAAAATTCTAAAAAATCAAAAAAGACTAAAAAAATCAAACAAAGTCTAAAAAATTTAAAAAATTTTAAAAAATCAGAAAAATTCTAAAAAAATAAAAAAAATATATAAAAAATAAAAAAATATATAAAAAATAAAAAAAATCTAAAAACTCAAACAAATATATTTTAAAGTTTCAAATTCAAAAAATGACAATATATTCCTCGTACAGACGAATATATTTTCAAGTTTTATCTATTTTGTTGAGCGAATGAGTGGTCATGATGAGATAGAACCATTTATCCATTTAAAAAATAAATTTTATTTTAAGTTGACATCTTTTACAAACATTCTTACATTTCCACATTAATTATCACCCTTTTGGCCTTTTTATACATATGTTTTCATTGCAAAACTATTTATTACAATAGTATTTTCATCTTTAGTTTTATATCAATTAATATAATTTACTAAGTATATATATCATGAAATATAAATTTTATAAACTAAAACATAACATGCATGTTCGTTAGTTAGTGGTTCTATCTCATCATGACCACTCATTCACTTAACAAAATAGATAAAAATTGAAAATATATTCGCTTGGACGAGGAATATATCATCATTTTTGAATTTGAAACTTTAAAATATGTTTGTTTAAGTTTTTAGATTTTTTTTATTTTTTAGAATTTTTTTGATGTTTTAGAATTTTTATGATTTTTTAGATTTTTTTTAATTTTGTAGAATTTTTATGATTTTTTAGATTTTTTTAAATTTTTTAGAATTTTTATGATATTTTATAATTTTTTAAAGATTTTCTTATTTTTTAGAATTTTTTGGATTTTTTAGATTTTTTTTATTTTTTGGATTTTTTTTTATTTTTTAGAATTTTTTTGATTTTTTAGAATTTGTTTTTATTTTTATGATATTTTTATTTTTTAGAATTTTTAGAATTTTTTAGAATTTTTTTAATTTTTTAGAATTGGATCAAAATGACAATTGAAAAGATATAAAATTAAAATCCCCAAAATACCCCTTGTTAAAAATGAGGTTTTTGGATGGAGTTAGGGTATGTGATCAAAATGGCAACAAAAGGGAAAAGTCAGGGACCTAGAGGGGAAAAAAAACTATTTGTACTAAAATGGCAAATTTGAAAAAAACTCAGGGACTAAAATGGCAATTAACTCTAATAATTTATTGAAGATAGTTTTTTCCTCTTCTTTTAATCTAGTAGATTGACATTATCGAAATCATGGGTCTGTTTACCAACTGACCAAACAAATTCATCATTTGAGTAAACTGCAATTTTACCCCCTGGAGTTTGGGGTGATTGGCATGTCTACCCCCCTAAGGAAATAAATGCAATTTTACCCCCCACTGTTTGCTCTTATGTCGCATGTTTACCCCCCGTCGTTAGTTTGGCTAACTGATCTGTTAGATTTAATATGAAATGACTATTTTACCCTTTTATTTTACCCCCCAACAATCCTGTTATGTTGCATAATTACCCCCACAGGTAAATTACTAAAATGCCCTTTCTTATTCCCCCCTATACTTTCTGTTAAGAAGCAATTTTATCCCCTGGGACATCCAAATCCCTTCCCGCCACCACCTAGATTCAATTCATTTGCAGCATATTGAATAACTTAATAATCGAAACCAATTGATTCAATTCATTGCTCACATATGCATATTGATGCAATTAATAACCCCTGCTCTTATAAACCCCTGCTCTTAATCAACCCATTGATTCAATTCATTGCTCACATATTGAATCAATTCATTTGCAGCAACTGTATACACATTTTAGCATCAGTATTTATTCAAGCATTAGTATACATTTAGCATCAGTATATAGAAAATGATTCAATTCATTCAAGCATCAGTATACACATGAAAGGCACATACAGCAACTGTATACACATTTTAGCATCAGTATACACATTCAATTCATTGCTCACATATTGATTCAATTCATTTTAGCCTATCTGTAATGCGAATGCACATGAAAGACACATACCTGACCCAAACTGTCATTTTAGCATCAGTATCCATTGTGGACTTATGCCCAAACTGTCATCTGCATATTATGCCCCAACTGTAATGCAAATGCACATGAAAGGCACATACCTGACCCAAACTGTCTGCTGTCACACCCCAATTTCCACGTGTCACCGGTGGGTCCGGTGGGGAGTATCGTGACGTAGTTGAGATCATCATAGTCAAACAACACAATATATAAATGCACAGCGGAAGCAAAAGATAAATATATTACATTCCGAATATAAGTAATGTCAAAGTATTACAACGGAAGATAAAGGATCCACAGGCGGATCAATAAAAGAAAACTGTTCAACAGACTTTAGGCATCTAGAACTTGCAAGATTCCCTAATGACGCCCTGAGCTCCCAGCCAATTACGCATAGTACCTGTCACTTAACCTTTTGGAAAATACGTCAGTTTACACTGGTAAATACAATTAACTGACTCATTTTGAAAAGAGTTTAAGAAAATTGTTTTGAATGCACGTGGCACAAAATATCTTTTATAATTTGATTAAAATGCACGAGGCAAAATTAATCTTTTATACTTGGGACAATTTTATTAATAAAGATCTTGTATCCGATTTACATGGTTGTCCAACATTTAGGGCCGGTGATTTTACAATACAAGCCGGACAAGATTAATCGACACACCACAAATATAATCTCACAAGAAGATACCCTTACGAGTGAGTATACGTTTTACATATGCAACAGGAGGTGTTTTGCCTACACCTTGTGCTTACGTCGTGGCCATTCACTTTTTAAAATGAGCCAAGGATATCCAGGACACGGTCATTAACCCCAATGTTATTTGTTATCAATCAATACAGATTAAAACGGGATTATGCAATTTAATCATCTCCGATTAAAAGGTTTCTACACCCGACCAAGCGGTATTTTTTTAAAATACCGTATCCCAAGCCCGTATAAGGGAAAATAAGTTAAAAGTATTTACCTGAGCTAGCAATGCAATTTATACTCAGCCGTATATTCTAATCAGCAAGCACAAGTACTTCTACTGGGGCTCTCAATCTGGAACGAAGGTTTTATTAACCTATTAAGTTCCTAACGGGTCTTATTTAAGTCGTAACTTAGACCGGTTAGTTTTAAGGAAATGTTTACGGTTCAAAACGCATGATTAAGCGAAGACCGGAATAGAATGTGATTTAGACCCGACAAGTTTGGAGGCTTGTATAATATGGGTAAACTAAACACATTCTGGATTTTGAGATAAACACGATAACGTTTGACCCGTTTCGGCTAATTTATGCAAACTAGTTACATAAACCGAACCGAACGCAAATAACGCATGACGGGTAATCATGAGAGTCATATACAGGTTTTCTAAGTTAATTATGCCTCAAATATGTTGTGACATCAGTAATATGTCTTTCATTATGCCCAAAACGTATTTAAACACAAACTAGGCCTCGTAGGGGTAGTTTGGTCATTTAAAAGGTTATAAAAGAGTTTAAGTATTTACCTGAGTTACAGGTCTGGTATAATCAGCGAAAATACTTATTTCGATAAGTTATAACAGTAGGATAAAGTATATATGTGAAATTTATCAATTATAACCAAACTATGCACCGAAGGGGCATTTTGGTAATTTCACATAAGCCGTAAAGCTCAAAACTGAAGTCTGAGTTTATCAACCTTTGCTTACTGTTAAAATATTATAATTTGCCTCAAATATCAGTAGGTATCAACCCCTGTATGTTTAAAATAGTTTAAGTACATACTATGCGTTAAAAACGCTTAAAAAGGCGATTAAAGGCCATTTCCGGGTTCGATACTTAAATATGATATTTTTATATTTCCAGAAGGCTTAAAATAATTTATTTATCATATGTGATCAGTAGCAAAAGGTTTGGAGTCGATTAGATATGTAAAACTCATTTTATGGCCCGTAAGGGCAAAACCGAAAATTACCGGATTAAGCCTACGACTACTAGTTATGCTCAGCCTAAAATTTATTAAAAATCTTTAAAAATCCCAAAATAATATATTACATCAGTGGGTAAAAGATTTGATATCAAAAAGTATCTTTAAGTAGGCTATACGCTAAATACGCAGTTAAATTAACATAAAGCTTTAATTTTACGCTAACGAGCATAACTCTTAACCTACACCTCAAACTAATGTCAAATTTTGCATACAAGTTTAAATATCAGTATTTAAAGTTTCTACTCTTTTATATTTCCAAAAATCCCGTTTTAAGGTAATAAGGGCATAATGGTCAACATATGAGCAATTAACGGAAACGCGTAAACGAATGGGTCAATCAATGAACCAACCACAGAGGGTTATGCTAACATGTAGCCTGGTCCTAAGGAAGCTCTAAGGCATTTCTAAAACACGCTTAAACGGGTCAGAACTGAAAGTCAAAGTGAAAGTCAAACTATGTGACTTTCGGTTCCGAACCGGGTCTAAACAGGAAATTGTCGGGTTGAACATGTTTAGACATGTTCTTACACTTATTACCAAGTTATAAAAATGATCCAACAGGTTGTATATGGTCTATAATGTTAATTATGCATAAATGGCATTTTAAGTATCCTGTTGACTTTTTATAAACCAGTTTGACCCGACTTTTGACCTGGTTAGAGTGGTAATCAGGGGGAACCCTTTTAAGGGTTTATTACCCACATAATTACCTTCTTATATCTACTTTTAATTCGAGATTTGACTGAGCCATCATTAATTAATCTCGAAGTCAAACCGTAATTACGATGGTTTGACTTTTAGCTAAATAACTAAGCTAAGCTTAATTAAGAAAGGATTAGCAAACTTACAAGGGTCTAATGGTTGATTAGGAAGTCTTGGAATCAGCTTTGGAGTTCCAGAGATGATCAGAAGTGAGTGCAAGAATGTTTGTAAACTTGAAGGCCTTATATACTAGTTGTAATCACCATAAAATGTTGACAACTAAGGCTACAAGTGACCACAATTGTCCCACAAGTGTCCCTGGGGTTTAGGAACTTTTTAGGGGTCGCCCAATAGTGAGAAATACCAGTGAGATCGGTCAAAATCGCGCAAAACAGGCTGCAGTCGGTTTTTCTGCATCTGATGTCCTGATGCGGCCCGCGTAAGGGTGTTGATGGACCTTACGCGGCCCGCCTTGACCCTTCTGATCAGCTTTTTCATTTTCAAGTTTCCGCATATTGTCCCTTGGCCTTTCGAAAGGTCAATTGAGCTAATTACTTGCAATTTGACCCCTTATTATTTACCCACAAGGGCTTTAGGACTTATACCTACTTTGCTAAGTCCCTGGACACTTCTGTTTAACCCGAAAAGTCATAACTTTCAACGTTAACGCTTTAACCCCTCGCTTACGAATTTGATCATAACTTTCTCATACGATAACGAAACTTTATGAAATTTTAATCGTGCATTCTAGTGAGCATAATTGACCGTTACAAAGCTTCGGGTTTGCTAAAAGGTCATTCAGAGGTATACTTTAAACATGTTGACACATTTAACCCCTGTAGTTTGTAATCTCTCACTTTCTTTCACAATTAGCTTCGTATGATCCATGATTTATTCGTTTAAGGGTATAAACATTGAGTAGGGTTAATGTACAATATATTTATTCACTGTTGACATTTAGAACTCGTATTTTCATATACTTTTCAAGTTTGTCAACTTTAGTCCCTTCAGGACATTCTTTCACACGTTCAAACATATGACACGTGTCAACGCATTATAGGATGTGAATTTTCGAGGTGTTACATCCTCACCCCCTTAAAAGAAATCTCGACCCCGAGATTTGCTAGAATAATGGAAGTATTTCCTGAAGTAGCATGGGCTTACTTCCATAGTATATTTGGGCCTCTAAGGGTATCCCAGTTGACCTATACAATAGGTACATACTCTCCTTCGGAGCTTCTTAACCTGTCAATTCTTAGTCTATACAGGTTTATTGTCTAATCATAAAGTTTCATTAGTCTGCCTATCATTACGTGATAATGTTTTGCGGTTATTGGCGAAACACATCCTTTGGTTACTAGTGTGTAATGTATTGCGAGCTCCGCCAAGCTCCTTAAGTAGGTTTTAGCTTATAAGCCACTTGATCTTGATACATTCGACTTCCTTCGAATGATTCCATATATTCAGAGCTTAACTAGCCTGATAATTTAACAAATTTGGTACACCTTTCCTGGGCAGCCGATGGCAAATTCTTAATTGTTGCCTAATTAGGGTTGCGGTAATCAATGCATAAGCGAAATGAACCATCTTTCATAACTAACTACACCGAATTAGGTTAGGCTATATGAATCCATATCTTAAAACTTACTTAACCGAGGTTTTCGATTCTACCAATAATGGTACTAGCTGTCTTGGAGATTTCATAATAATGCAGCCCTAAATGGGATATAAACCTTAGCTCTACCTGCTTCTCAGGGGTAAACAGGGTAATCTTAGAAGAAGACAATCAGGATACAAGGAGGTTACAGAGATTTCCATATCTCAAGCTCCAGTTCATCCATCATTGCTTGTGTCAAATAAGTGACATATTTATGTTATAAGTCCACGGATTCCTTAATCGGGAATATTTATTTGGACAATTCTATTATGGATATCTTCTTTGAATACCATTAGCTGACTTTAGTACTCTATGACCATTGGAATATTTTTGTGGTCCCATGCATTAAACCTCCATACTGATCAGGCATGGAAGCAATCTATGGAACATATCAAGATATACCAATCCTCATATGGCGCTGTTATCATGCTATTTGGTATTCGCAATCGTTTAGAGATCAAAGAGATATCAATTTCATTTTAATGCATTTATCTGGAGAGAGAGTACATTGGAATTTTATGACTGAAGATTTCTGACAGGAGCAGAAGAATAGTTCTGGTGAATTTTCTACCTGTAAGTTTTTCCTTACACTTAATATATATAGGGTTCTTATGAAAAGTTTTAAAAACTTGTTATACTTATAGTTTATGAAGGATTTACTGGTATCCGAACCAAAATAAAAATTCTTAGCATTTAAATTACTGATAAGATGCCAAGGGATGTACCTGATGCCATTATTTATGGACTAGCTCAGGCATTTTAGGCGCTTTCAATTTTAGGCTTTACTTCCTCCACCGCATTTCCTTTGACAGATTTAGGGCACGTAGTCTTGATGTGGCCTTTCTCATTACAGCCAAAACAGACTGCATTCTTCATGTCTTTGCAGTCCAACGTTTTATGTCCCTTAGACTTGCAGATCCCACAATGTAGAGGTCGAGGCTCAAATCTGCATTTCCCGTAGTGGCGCTTCTTGCAAATCTTGCATACAGGTTTCTGATTGGACTTTTGTTTATTCTTTTTCTTAGAACTCTGGGAGTTATCTATCTCCCTTTTCCTTTTTAGTTCATCCTTTGCATCAGAGGCATGAACGGGATCCTCCTTAAGAGTAAGGAAGTGTGGTCCTAGATAAAATTTGGACCGAGCAGCATGGGGCTCCTTGAACTTTTTCACAGCCTTCTTCACAGCTTTTCCAACTGCTGCGTCTATCATAGTTTGAAGAACATCTTTGGAAATTCTAAGGTTCACAATTTCAGCATCATTAGCATGCGTCGTGCCATCAATGGCGCGATCGACTGTTGTCTTATCCGAGTTTGCCATACTTTCTATTGGTTCCTAATACCAATAAAACAATTTCTTAGTTGAAATCCAACAACTGCTATTTTTTCATTCTGATGGCCTTAATATATACTAACCATGGTGTCAATAACCTATACAGGCTATTATAGCACTAACATTCTTAATGAACGTTATTTAAAATATATTAATATTACTTAGCCTAGGTCGCAAAAGACCATCAATGGCATTAAAGATTTGGACCTAGTCCATCACTTTTCTGACAGAGGATCAAAACGTCACATCTGTCTTTATTATATTAAAGAATTTGGGTAGCTTGAAAGCTTGCCATAGGAATATCAGAAAAGAGTGATTCCTATTAGATATAAAATATCCATCTAAGGTTTGTTGGAGCATTTTCTAAAGTATCATCGGCCAATTTCTACCTCCTATTAAATGACCGAAGTCCTAGTCAGGCGGAGACAACAGTTCTCTATAGTTATTGTTCAATATTGAATCATATGTGCCAGTATCAAGTAAATTTCTGCATAAACTGCTTGATAAGGAAAGGTACCTGCTATATAGTTATCCTTCTGCACCATTTCCTGGTGTTCATCCGGAAGACTCATGCGTTTATTTTCCTGGCCTTTCCCGGCTTCTTTATAAGCTTTGGGCAGTTGGTTTTGATGTGCCCTTCCTCGTTACAATTGTAACATGTGGCGTTCTTTAACCCCTTGCAATCGAAGGTTTTGTGACCCTTGGTCTTGCAAATTCCACACAATTTAGCACGTGGGTCGATTGTACATTTTCCAAAATGTTGCTTTTTGCAGTTACTGCATTTGGGTCTGTTATCAGACTAACTCGAGTTCTTCCTAAACTCGGAATCCTTCCCGCGCTCCGAGTTTCCCTTCTTCTTCTTGTTATTTCGATGAGAGTTTTCCTCCTCTCTTTCTCTTCTTCCCTCGCCAGAAGCCTTAACAGACTTAATTCTGATTGCATCTAAGGTGAGAGATAAGGATAAGTCCACCGCGGACCTATATGTGGTTGGCCTAGATGCTTTAACACTTCCTTTTATTTCTGGTGCTAGGCCTACAATGAAACGCGCTATGCGTTTAGGTTCAGGGGTGACTAAATAAGGAACTAGGCGGGACATAGTGTTGAAACTTGTCACATACGCTTGACAATCCAAATCCTCCATGACCAGAGTCAAGAAGTCTGATTCTATCTTTTCTACCTCATGCTGAGGGCAATAGTTTTCCTTGACTAATGCAACAAATTGCTCCCAAGATACGTTGTAGAGTAGAACCTTTCCCGTGGCTTGGAGCAATGATCTCCACCATGCCAACGCTTCCCCTTTGAATGATTGTGAAACAAATTTCACAACATCTTGCTCCGCACAACCGCTGTTGTCAACAACAACGTCCATCTCATCGAGCCATGTCATGCAATCGATGGCCCCTTTTTCTCCTGTAAAGTCTCTGGGCTTGCAGGAGACGAAATATTTATATGAACAGGTCTTAACTGATGTCTCTTGATGAAACATAACTTGTCTAGATGGAATACTCCTTTGATTTGACAAGTCATGAACATCGTCCTCCCTTGACTCATGTGTTTTAGGAGGGGGCTTACTACGAGCCACAGATAGAGTCTCAGAGTGGGTATCATTTGATTCATCATACTGTCGATCAAGAGCTCGAGTAACAGCATAATCTATTATTGCCTGCAGTTCTGCTCCAGTTACATTAATTCTGGTAGTATCATTGTTCTCCTTCATGTGGCTGTTAACTTCATCTAATCCAGCCATGTAGCTTGATTACTACACAAATATTAACAATGATTTATTCAGAGGTTTTTATGGAATCATCATCTTTGACGATTCATCAACCATGGTAATATAAACCATATTGGTTAACTTGTTAGTTATATTTAATTAGTATTCTCCATGATAATTTATCCTAGTTATAAAACATCAAGGATAATGAAGTGGCGCAAAAGGCATAGTCACAAGGACAGTTCTAAATTTTATAAGCCATGATTTCAGAGAATCGGGGCATTAAGGTTTGAATCAAGTTCATTACCTTCTCTTGACAGGGAGTTGTAGACTTCAACTGTCTTTTGTCTTTTAGGACAATAGATATAGCCAGTGGGCATTTCCCTTCTGAGAGATGGTTATAATATGATCATCTTCTCAGATGCTATTAGTCGAGATCGTATGGATCCTACCGACTATTATGCTTGGACCTGGTCCAACATTTTTAGACAGGAGGTCAAAGACCACCACTGTCGTTGTCTTATCGGACAACAAGTTTAGCCCGTAGGCACTTCATCACTATCGGATGTTTATAATGTGATCATCTTATAGGATGACACAAGCCATGATTTCTAAATCACTAGGCTAGATAAGAAAATTGGAAGAATCCAATATAAGGATGACTGTTGTGATTTTATCGAATCGCATTTGTCAGGAGTGCTAACACGTTCTTAGGTGTTAACAAGGATCTGAATCCCTTGGGTAGGTTTCACCATCTTGGCCGCATAGGCTAGGTTTCACCTTTAAGATTCTTTTTAAAATACCTACTGGCAGGGAAGGAAGGATATTTATTTTATTCAGGATTTTTATCATAAATCCTAATTTATAAGTTAATAATAGCACAAATGGCCTAGTCGCGTAGACAAGTTTAATTTATCAGCCATGATCGTTTGGGATCGAGGCAAATTTATAAGTTAGTAATAGCACAAAAGGCTTAGTCACGTGGACAAGTTTAATTTATAAGCCATGATCGTTTGGGATCGAGGCATTTAGTAATAGCACAAAAGGCTTAGTCACGTGGACATGTTTAATTTATAAGCGATGATCGTTTGGGATCGAGGCATTTAGTAATAGCACAAAAGGCTTAGTCACGTGGACAAGTTTAATTTATAAGCCATGATCGTTTGGGATCGAGGCATTCAGTAATAGCACAAAAGGCTTAGTCACGTGGACAAGTTTAATTTATAAGCCATGATCGTTTGGGATCGAGGCATTTAGGTGTGAATCAAAATTCATTATTTTTCTCGACAGGGGGTTGTAGGCTACCACTGTCTTTAGTCTCAGAGGACATTAATTATAGCCCGTAGGCAATTCCCTTCTAAGGGATGTTATTTTCCATTTATTTCATATTTCATGTTTAGAATGAAAACTTAGTTTAATCAATCCATTATATGAAAATAAAAGTACAGAGTTGCCCTAAGCGGGTCTTTAAAAGGAATAATGTGTCCTTAAAGGGACTGAAAGATAAATATGTCCTTATGAGGACTATTAAGGAAACGATCTTCAGCAAAAGGAGTTTCTTCTTCAAGTTATTTCTGAATGCTTTCTCCTTGGATGCTCTTTTCATTCTAGCCGCGGTACGAAGCTCAGCATTTCAGGGCTCCAGATTGTGGAGAATTTCTAATACAGCTTCTTCGCTTGGCGGCGTATCTAATATATATAAAAATTGGAATTTTTTTTTTCCAGATTAGGATTGAAAGTATTCCTATGTTAAGTCTAGACTCAAAAGGTCAAAGAATGTGCTACTGTGTCATTGAGATTAAACACTAAGGGCTAGTGTTTAATTCACTCAATGTTGGCTCTGATACCAACCTGTCACACCCCAATTTCCACGTGTCACCGGTGGGTCCGGTGGGGAGTATCGTGACGTAGTTGAGATCATCATAGTCAAACAACACAATATATAAATGCACAGCGGAAGCAAAAGATAAATATATTACATTCCGAATATAAGTAATGTCAAAGTATTACAACGGAAGATAAAGGATCCACATGCGGATCAATAAAAGAAAACTGTTCAACAGACTTTAGGCATCTAGAACTTGCAAGATTCCCTAATGACGCCCTGAGCTCCCAGCCAATTACGCATAGTACCTGTCACTTAACCTTTTGGAAAATACGTCAGTTTACACTGGTAAATACAATTAACTGACTCATTTTGAAAAGAGTTTAAGAAAATTGTTTTGAATGCACGTGGCACAAAATATCTTTTATAATTTGATTAAAATGCACGAGGCAAAATTAATCTTTTATACTTGGGACAATTTTATTAATAAAGATCTTGTATCCGATTTACATGGTTGTCCAACATTTAGGGCCGGTGATTTTACAATACAAGCCGGACAAGATTAATCGACACACCACAAATATAATCTCACAAGAAGATACCCTTACGAGTGAGTATACGTTTTACATATGCAACAGGAGGTGTTTTGCCTACACCTTGTGCTTACGTCGTGGCCATTCACTTTTTAAAATGAGCCAAGGATATCCAGGACACGGTCATTAACCCCCAATGTTATTTGTTATCAATCAATACAGATTAAAACGAGATTATGCAATTTAATCATCTCCGATTAAAAGGTTTCTACACCCAACCAAGCGGTATTTTTTTAAAATACCGTATCCCAAGCCCGTATAAGGGAAAATAAGTTAAAAGTATTTACCTGAGCTAGCAATGCAATTTATACTCAGCCGTATATTCTAATCAGCAAGCACAAGTACTTCTACTGGGGCTCTCAATCTGGAACGAAGGTTTTATTAACCTATTAAGTTCCTAACGGGTCTTATTTAAGTCGTAACTTAGACCGGTTAGTTTTAAGGAAAGGTTTACGGTTCAAAACGCATGATTAAGCGAAGACCGGAATAGAATGTGACTTAGACCCGACAAGTTTGGAGGCTTGTATAATATGGGTAAACTAAACACATTCTGGATTTTGAGATAAACACGATAACGTTTGACCCGTTTCGGCTAATTTATGCAAACTAGTTACATAAACCGAACCGAACGCGAATAACGCATGACGGGTAAACATGAGAGTCATATACAGGTTTCCTAAGTTAATTATGCCTCAAATATGTTGTGACATCAGTAAGATGTCTTTCATTATGCCCAAAACGTATTTAAACACAAACTAGGCCTCGTAGGGGTAGTTTGGTCATTTAAAAGGTTATAAAAGAGTTTAAGTATTTACCTGAGTTACAGGTCTGGTATAATCAGCGAAAATACTTATTTTGATAAGTTATAACAGTAGGATAAAGTATATATGTGAAATTTATCAATTATAACCAAACTATGCACCGAAGGGGCATTTTGGTAATTTCACATAAGCCGTAAAGCTCAAAACTGAAGTCTGAGTTTATCAACCTTTGCTTACTGTTAAAATATTATAATTTGCCTCAAATATCAGTAGGTATCAACCCCTGTATGTTTAAAATAGTTTAAGTACATACTATGCGTTAAAAACGCTTAAAAAGGCGATTAAAGGCCATTTCCGGGTTCGATACTTAAATCTGATATTTTTATATTTCCAGAAGGCTTAAAATAATTTATTTATCATATGTGATCAGTAGCAAAAGGTTTGGAGTCGATTAGATATGTAAAACTCATTTTATGGCCCGTAAGGGCAAAACCGAAAATTACCGGATTAAGCCTACGACTACTAGTTATGCTCAGCCTAAAATTTATTAAAAATCTTTAAAAATCCGAAAATAATATATTACATCAGTGGGTAAAATATTTGATATCAAAAAGTATGTTTAAGTAGGCTATACGCTAAATACGCAGTTAAATTAACATAAAGCTTTAATTTTACGCTAACGAGCATAACTCTTAACCTACACCTCAAACTGATGTCAAATTTTGCATACAAGTTTAAATATCATTATTTAAAGTTTCTACTCTTTTACATTTCCAAAAATCCCGTTTTAAGGTAATAAGGGCATAATGGTCAACATATGAGCAATTAACGGAAACGCGTAAACGAATGGGTCAATCAATGAACCAACCACAGAGGGTTATGCTAACATGTAGCCTGGTCCTATGGAAGCTCTAAGGCATTTCTAAAACACGCTTAAACGGGTCAGAACTGAAAGTCAAAGTGAAAGTCAAACTATGTGACTTTCGGTTCCGAACCGGGTCTAAACAGGAAATTGTCGGGTTGAACATGTTTAGACATGTTCTTACACTTATTACCAAGTTATAAAAATGATCCAACAGGTTGTATATGGTCTATAATGTTAATTATGCATAAATGGCATTTTAAGTATCCTGTTGACTTTTTATAAACCAGTTTGACCCGACTTTTGACCTGGTTAGAGTGGTAATCAGGGGGAACCATTTTAAGGGTTTATTACCCACATAATTACCTTCTTATATCTACTTTTAATTCGAGATTTGACTGAGCCATCATTAATTAATCTCGAAGTCAAACCGTAATTACGATGGTTTGACTTTTAGCTAAATAACTAAGCTAAGCTTAATTAAGAAAGGATTAGCAAACTTACAAGGGTCTAATGGTTGATTAGGAAGTCTTGGAATCAGCTTTGGAGTTCCAGAGATGATCAGAAGTGAGTGCAAGAATGTTTGTAAACTTGAAGGCCTTATATACTAGTTGTAATCACCATAAAATGTTGACAACTAAGGCTACAAGTGACCACAATTGTCCCACAAGTGTCCCTGGGGTCTAGGAACATTTTAGGGGTCGCCCAATAGTGAGAAATACCAGTGAGATCGGTCAAAATCGCGCAAAACAGGCTGCAGTCGGTTTTTCTGCATCTGATGTCCTGATGCGGCCCGCGTAAGGGTGTTGATGGACCTTACGCGGCCCGCCTTGACCCTTCTGATCAGCTTTTTCATTTTCAAGTTTCCGCATATTGTCCCTTGGCCTTTCGAAAGGTCAATTGAGCTAATTACTTGCAATTTGACCCCTTATTATTTACCCACAAGGGCTTTAGGACTTATACCCACTTTGCTAAGTCCCTGGACACTTCTGTTTAACCCGAAAAGTCATAACTTTCAACGTTAACGCTTTAACCCCTCGCTTACGAATTTGATTATAACTTTCTCATACGATAACGAAACTTTATGAAATTTTAATCGTGCATTCTAGTGAGCATAATTGACCGTTACAAAGCTTCAGGTTTGCTAAAAGGTCATTCAGAGGTATACTTTAAACATGTTGACACATTTAGCCCTTGTAGTTTGTAATCTCTCACTTTCTTTCACAATTAGCTTCGTATGATCCATGATTTATTCGTTTAAGGGTATAAACATTAAGTAGGGTTAATGTACAATATATTTATTCACTGTTGACATTTAGAACTCGTATTTTCATATACTTTTCAAGTTTGTCAACTTTAGTCCCTTCAGGACATTCTTTCACACGTTCAAACATATGACACGTGTCAACGCATTATAGGACGTGAATTTTCGAGGTGTTACATCTGCTGATCAATCTGATTAACTGGACTTATGCCCCTAGCATCTGTATGATCATATGGCTAGACAACATATTAAATGAGTGAAAAATGGGGTAGTGTGTGTTATTTACATGTGCACAACAGATTAAATGAGTGAAACTGTAAACAAAAACAATGAGTGTGCTGCCCATTTTGATCAATCTGCTGATCAAGCTACCAACATTGACCTAGATTAGCTAAGTACTTGGTAACCAAGCTAACAACATACCCAAAATCATCATTTTACACAAAATGCATAAATGATTCCAACAACACTGCATAAAGGTAACCAAGCTAACAACATACCCAAAATCATCATCATCATTTTAGACAAAAGCTAAATAAGTTAAGTTAAGTTAACCTACATAGTACACAAAAGCTTCGATTAAGTTAAGTTAACCTACATATTACACAAAAGCTAAATAACTACTAGGTATAAACATCCGCTCAACTCTCCGGTGGATAATGGAAGTTGAGGACAAGCCTCCCAAACACAGAGACCACCAGGTGGACCACTTATGATGAGCTTGATAAGCTCATCATCAGGTCAACTGTAAAAAAACCAACAATGAACCAAATCAGACCCTAACCTTGTTTATAACATGATAATGACTAAATCTGACCCTGATTAACTAACATTGGCCGATTATACCTGCGGTGTGGCGGATGAGATAGCGGATTAGTCAACAAACAACCGGCATTTTGTAGAGAAGACTGATCGGAGGAGATAGCGGAGGAGTTGTTGTCGCCGGAGGAGAAGACTGATCGGAGGTGATCCCTGATCGCCGGAGGAGAAGCCTGTCGCCGGAGAAGAAGACTGATCGCAGGTTGAAGGACGATGGTGGGAAGGTGGGGGGTAATTCTGCTTTGTTATGTTACTTATAGGGGTGTTGTAGAGAAGAAGCTTCACATTAATAGCAAAATGACATATTTACCCTTTGACCATTAGCTTCTTATGTTGACTGTTAAGCCAAACTAACATCGGGGGGTAAAGTTGCAACATAAGAGCAAACAGTGGGGGGTAAAATTGCATTTATTTTCTTAGGGGGGGGGGTAGACATGCCAATCACCCCAAACCTCAGGGGGTAAAATTGCAGTTTACTCTTTTTTTTACTAACCACAAGTCTGCTTAAGAAATAAACTTGAGTAACTTTTAAATTATAATTGGCTCAAACTATCCACACTTCCTATCTGCCGACACCCTTTGCCTCGTATATGCCTCGTATAGGCCTATACGAGGCGTACAGGGTTACATCAAATTCAGTGTCTGACTCATGTCAGTTCTGGTTTGACTGCTCCTATATGCCTCGTATAGGCCTATATGGGGGGTGTATAGGACCCCTCGTATAGGTCTCATATATGACCCATGCCCAATATATGCCACGTATAGACCTATATGGGCAGTGCCGGAGCTTGACCAAAAGTTTCGAGGGGGCGTAAAGTGACGGGACCCAAATTTTTTTCCCATCGATATGTTTCGGGTCGGGTCTGGTCGGGTCGGGTTGGCTATTCAATTCAAGTCGGGTCAAATAATAATAGTTCCAAATAAAACAAAGTGTATATTTACCAAACTACCCATCATTTATATACAAAGTTTATAAATATTTAGGATATACAATTTAGGAAAAATAATCGAGGGAGGGGGGGGGGGGGGTTGGGCGATCCTCTATAATTTTAAAATTTTCGGACGAAAATTTGGATCTTATACACTTCTAACCGAAATATTGGGGTGGGCGGGTGCACCCCCGGGCACCCACAATACTTCGCCATTGTATATGGGGTGTATATAAGGGTTTTTTTTTTTTTTTTTTTTTTTTTTTTTTTTTTTTTTTTTTTAACAAACATTTTATACAATATTAATCGTTTTAGCAAACTTTTATACAAAAACAAGTTTTCTATTTTAAATAAATAAAAATAACAAGTACATGATATGATACAACACCTACAGGCCTATATGAGTTATTATAATTAATATGAGTTTTTTTATAATTAATATTAGAGTTATTATAATTAATATGAGTTTTCATAATTAATATTAGTGTTATTGATATTAATATGAGTGTTTTATAATTAATACGAGTGTTATTATTATTAATATGAGTTTTTCATAATTAATATTAGTGTTATTGATATTAATATGAGTTTTTTATAATTAATATTAGTGTTATGGATATTAAAAAAAGAAAACAAAAAAAATTAAAAATATATGCCCCATATAGGGCTAGACTGGCCATATAATGGGGTCCAAAAGACCATTATAGCCCTGTTTTGCCCCAGTCTAGGCCTAATTCAGGGGTAAAATGGTAATTTGCATTATATACATACGTCTCATACAGGCCTATACTAGGCATATAAGAGAGGCAAAAAAGACCAATTTACCCCCAGTCTAGGCCTAACTCAGGGGTAAAATGGTTTTTTTCGTCTATACGCCCCATATAGACCTATACAAGGCATATAAGACAAAATATGACATAATCAGACATTCTCTTGGAAATTGAAAAAGATTTTACGCTACGTATAGACCTATACGAGTCGTATACGAGGGTGTGTAAATAGGGACTAGGGTGTGTGAATATGTAGACCCTTATAATTATACTCTTATACAATTAGTAACTTAAGTTGCCTTTAACGAACTATCACATCACTACATTGGAACGCACCCTTTCATTCACGAAAGTAAAACCAACATGCGTATCCCCAACCAACTTCTCCTCACGTGCCTTTTCCTTTGAAGCAGCACACGCCTTTTCTTTTGTGTAAAAAAATAAAATCAATGCTCCTAGCCTCCTATGAAAGGTTTGGTTTATTTCAATACACGGTTCAATTGTTCTACCAGGTGAAATGTGTCTACTAGTCTACTACTATGCATCTTTTTTAAAAAGATTGGCATGTAACAGAAACTGAAAACGCTACAAACATCCAGAGTTGCATGAACACAGTGGCGAAGCTTGACAATGAAGAGGGGGGGGGGGGGTACTCTTAAGCTACGCCCCTCATGAACACATTTAAAATTTAGTATATAGGACTTGCAGAAAACAAAACACAAAAGGGATAGAGATATAATACAAGTTTCAGTAAAAGACTATTGTTATCATGGACCATCTGTGTGGCTCCAATGCTTTTCCCTACATGTTTGAAAGAGACAAAAGAAATAATTCGACCAAACATAGAAAGCTTAACATGCAAAAATGAATTCATCTATTGCAAAATGCATAAATCTATTAAACTAGTATATAATATCTATTAAACCATTTCGTGTGCTATCCTTGATTTTTGCTCTTATCTACTTTGTATCATATAGTGTGTCGAATACCCAACCTCCGGTTGACGTTAGCTGGATCTTCGGTGACGTCTAGAGCTTTTATCCTTGCTTGCTACAAAAGAATAAACCGTTAGCGTCGTCACGGGGGACCCCGAGAGGGGGATCCGTGACCAAGCTCCGGCGTGAGAGTAAGTAAACTTGCCGGAAATGAGAGGAGCTTCCTCCGATGAGTATGGTCACCGGAAGGTTTCCTCTTTGGTGTGAATCTTATTAATGTGCGTGTGTAGTAAATGTGAGGGAATGTTGGTCGGAAGTTAATGTGTGGAGAGTAAATGAAGGTGTAGTAAATGAGAGAAAGCCGGAGATGTTACCTGCCTTGGCTCTTTCTTTTTCCTTCTTATATAATAGCAAGCCCTTATCTTTGTTAAGGGTTTTCCTATACATGATCCGACGGCTTTTGGAGGTTCTTGGGAAGGTCAGACACGTGTCTGACCCCCAACGGTAGGATATCCCTCTTCATTAATAGTCTGCCGGATAAGTACAGTGATTTAGACCGGAGCCGCTTCTTGTCAAGCATTTAATGAGCTCTGTTCTCCTTAGCTGTTTCCCGCCCTTTGCAATAGAAGGAGAAACCTTAGTGAGCAAGGTTATTATGTTCGGTGGGCCTTTAAGTAATTGGGCTTCTAGAGAAAAAGGCCCAAAGCGGGTGAAGTGGGTTTCCCCACTGGCCCGTCGTCAAGTCATCTTTAGTCCCTGGTTCTGAGACCCGAGGCTCATGATCCGGGGCTGAGTCACAACTACTTGAGAGAGATGGTTTCTCCGTTGGTGGGCCCACTCTGGATCAGTTACTGCTTGTCGTTCCCACTAATCATAACATCGCCGAAATAACTGTAGCGGGAGTTAATCCCCTAGTAGCACGTGCCCAATTTTGAATTTTGAAGAGACCGCTGATGTGACGGTTACTTGCATGTCAGCGATATCTCTTTAAAAACCCTGTTTGGCCTTTCCGATTCCTCATTCAAACTTCCTAACCCCCTTTTCTTCCCTGCCACTATCTTCCTGCATTATAATCTTTTCTTAACCATGAGTCGCGGTGGCCGGTCTTCGATAAGGTCTGTGTTGACGGCGAAGGACTTGAAATCCTTCGTTGAGGCATACGACATCCCGGATCGATTTTCTCCTTCCTTGCCCGGCCCTAGTGAGTCGGCAGAATGTACGCCGGACATGATACCTATTTACACCCTTGCCTTTTCTTCCTGTGGGGTCCGATACCCCCTTTCTGCTTTTAAGGTTTCTCTGCTCCGTCACTTTGGCGTCCACTTCTCACAGATTCATCCTTTAGGGTTCATGAGAGTGGTTCATTTTGAACTGTCCTGTGCGGCTATCTCAGGGGAGCCCTCTGTTCCTCTGTTTTGTATGTTTTACCGGCTTATCTCCGACGGAGACTGGTTTACCTTCGCGAAACGACAGAACAATGTTTCAAGGCCCTGTTACAGTTTTATGCCCACTTCTACTTATCCAAAGGACTGGAAGTGTAGATTCATCTTTGTTTCGGCCGCTATGTTGCCGGATTCCCCTTTGCCAAAGGATCTTGATGCTGCTATCGAGGACACCATTCCCACCCTTTCTGCAGCCGAGACTGTTGAGTGGAAAAGGATGTGTGACAACCCAACGAGGGCGTTCACTTTCTCCGAAGGGATGCTTGCTATGGGGGGGCTAAGTCCCTCTTATCCAGTCCGCCCGAGGGCTTTTTTCGGCAAGAAAGGTACCCTTTTTGTTCTTGGTTTGTCTCTTACATCCATTCTTCTTTTATGCCTTTGGGAATCCCGTAGTCATCTTTAGTGTCTTCTTTTTTGTGCAGAGATAACTTTGTGGAGGCTTCTTCAGGGTGACTCCAAGGATGTAAAGTATGTGGTTGATAATGAGGTTGATCCTAGGTTGAACGTGGAAGCGCAGGTTACAGGGGGATCCGTCCAGGCAGGAGGTTCTGCCACCCTAGGTGGTGATGAGGAGAATCCTTCCGGTGAGGAGGAGAGTTCTCCCGACCTTCCTCCTGTTCATCCTTCTGGTCAAAGTGACGACGAAGACGTGGAGATACAGTTAGTTAGTAAGAGGAGGTCTGCTAGCCCCCAACCAGCTCCTACACCTCGTAACATCCGTCAGAGGCTTCGTAGTGCCAGTGGTCAGAAGCTTCCCCCTTCCTCTAGAGCTGTTTCTGACCTTCCCCCTGCTGGGGTCAAAGGTTCCCTGTCCAAGCACTTGAAGTCCTCAAGCTTAGTGAGTGCTCCTTTGTTGGTAAGCTTTCTTTTCTCCTGTTTTTTCTTTGTCTTTCTGTGTAGTTCCTGATTGTTCCTTTTCTTACTTCTTAGGGGAGTTCCCTGGAGCCTATAGAAATTCCTACTGGTCCCTCTCCTTCCCGTATCCGGGACAAAGCCTCTGAGGTGGGGGTGGCTCGCTTTTCCTCAGCTTTCGAGCTTTCTCCCCCACATGCTACTGGGACTAGCAAACCCACTACCCTCGAAGGCCCTGTTTATCGATCCCCTCTTGCCCCTTTGTTTGCCGACGCCCTCCCCTCTACTTATGTCCCTAAATGGAAGGTAACTAGTTCTTCCGTTATAGGGACTCCTGAAGCTGCTAGTGACTTTCTGAACCATGCTGTCCCTCCCTCACATAAATTTGTAAACTCTGCCCTGAGGGATGATCTCTTTGAAGATCAATACAATATGTCTCTGTGTGAAAGCTTTTTAAGGGGTGCTGGGATGCTGCAAAGGGTTGATGATCTGAGGAGGGCGAACGAAGGACTCAAGGCTGAGCTTAAAGCTTCCCAGTCGGTTGTTGCTGGGCTTAGGAGCCGGGTGGTTGATGCTGAGAGGAGATTACAGGAGGAGAAGGTTCATAGTCTTCTCCCCCCTTTTTTTATACATACATACATACTCACTGATTCTTTGTTTAGGGAGCTGGAGCTATGCTTGAGAGGAAGGAACGGGCTTGGGAGCGGGAGATGGCATCGTTGGTTGAGGAGAAGGAGGAGCTTGCTGCTGAGCTGAAGCATTTGAAGGAAGTTGGCTCCGTTTCCCAGGAGCAGCTCAATACCATGTATGCAGACTATGGGGTAACTTCCGATGATAACCAACGATTGGCGGGGGAGAAGCATTGGTTGATTACTGAAGGTTTTGGGGCTTTTCTCGCTGCTGTTGCTCAATAGGAGGACTTTAAAAGTGGCTTGGAGGAGGTCTACAGGGCTTATAGGGATGTTGGCTATCAGGCGGGGTTAAAGGATGGTTATGCCTATTCTGCCCAAGGCTTGGGTAGAAAAGAGACTCCCCTTTATAACTCTAAGGCAAAAAAGAGGCTGTCCAAACTGAACGAGGAGTTTGGGCGTAAAACCCCAGCCATCCTTGCCAAAATCCTGGAGCATCCCTTGATCTCTATTGACGAATTGAAGACCCTGTTCTCCTCTGCCGGTCCTTCGTCTCCACCGTCTCTTTCCGGGGGTGATCCCCAATGAATTCCAAACATTTGATACACTTCGATATGGTTGTAATAACTTTAACTTACTTTAGGATACTTGTGTGTTTTGCTTGACTATTTTGGGTGGTCTTTTGTGTTGGGGACCACTTCGACCTTTAACCGTATGGCTTATAGTTATGCATAGCCTTTTTGCTTTGTAGCCTGTTTCTTGTCTTGCCTGTTTTGCTTTGCAGGGGTTCTTTCCGGAGGTCAGTTTGGTGACTTCCTGGGGATTTTTAGGCTGTTTTAGCGAGGAGCTATGTTTTCGTTTTACCTTGCTGTGTTTGCAATCTTGTACATTGCTAATTCTTGCCCAAGTTATTAGGGCTTTTCTTTGTATATGTATTTTGTATTAAATAACGCAGATTCCCTTTCGTAGTTTTGTACATACGGGTGTGTTTGCATTATTTGTTTTTTTCTTTTTGTTGTTTGCTTCGTTAAACTGTGATTGTCTGTTCGAGGCCAATCGGTGGACAAGTTTATAACGCGGTGCTATGTTTTTAACTTGCTTTGTCCGTTTTAGGTTAGCTAGACCCTTAATAGCCCCACGGCCGGGCTTTTGGCATGCTTTGAATGCCTCGTACACGTGTGTTTGTTTGTTATAGTTTAGTTTTAATGGTGTTCCTAGGCACGTCTGCCTAGGTGCAATTGTCCATTGTTTTCTCAAAATGGGACGTTTTTGTCCGTCTTTCATCTAATCTTCGGGGGTTTATACTTCCCGTCACAGATTGTTTACAAAAGGTTTACTTTCTTGGGGGAAAGGTCCCCGTACATATAGTTATCTATTACAAAAGTGGCCCTTTGCCGTTTTCCCTGGGGGTACACCCCTTACATGTAATACTTCCTGAGCTGCATGAGGTTCCAGGTCCTGGGAACCTCATTGCCTTCCAGCGTTTCCAACTTGCAAGTCCTTTTGCCATTCGCCCATGTGACTCTGTAGGGTCCTTCCCAGTTGGGGCCTAGCTTCCCGGTGTTTTCTTGTAGACTAGCCTCGTTGGCTCTAAGAACTAGATCATCTGGGACGATGTTGAGCTTCTTCATCCTGGCGTTGTAATAACTTCCCAGGAGCTTTTTGTATTGGGCCTCCTTAACTGCTACTATTTCCCTTCTTTCCTCCAACAAGTTTAGGTTCATCCTGAGGTCTTGCTCATTCTCTTCATCCCGAAGCTTCATCCGGGCAGTTGGGGATCCGATCTCAGCAGGGATGACAGCCTCCGTCCCATAGGTAAGGCTGAACGGGGTTTCCCCATTGCAACTTTTGGGGGTGGTTCTGTATGCCCACAACACAAATGGAAGTTCTTCCAGCCAGCCTTTCTGTTTCCTCCCAAGCCTACCCTTCATTCCTTTGATGACGCTTTGGTTGGCTCTCTCCACTAACCCGTTACTCTGGGCATAGGTAACGGAAGTAAACACTTGCTGGATCCGCATCTGCTCGCACCATGGTTTGAAGGGTCTTCCAGCAAATTGGACCCCGTTGTCACTCACTAACTCCTTTGGAACCCCATACCTGCATATGATGTTATCCAGTACGAACCTTCTCATCTGGTCTCCAGTAATCTTTGCCAAGGGCTTCGCTTCAATCCATATAGTGAAATAGTCAATGGCTACCACCACGTATTTGACCCCTCCCGGACCCTCCGGGAAAGGCCCAATTATGTCGATGGCCCATTTCTGGAATGGCCACGACGTCGAAACTGGTACCATGGGGTGTTTGTGCCGGTGGGTCATCGGTGCATGCACTTGGCAGTTGTCACATTTCTTGATTTCCTCAGATGCCATTTCGTACATCCGTGGCCAGTAAAACCCTGCATTCATTGCCTTTCTCACTATTGTTCTTGGTCCCGAGTGCATTCCGCAAATCCCCTCATGCATCTCCCTAACCACGTATTCGGCTTCTTCCATATCAACGCACTTCAGGGACGGGCCCAGATATGACCTCCGGTATAGCTCTCCTTCGATCAGTTCATACTGTAGGGCCCTGGCCCTTATCTTTCGGGCCTCCCATTCCCCCTCGGGTAGAGTTCCATCCCGGAGAAATCTGACTATTGGGGTCATCCATGTTTCTTGAGGACCTTCGACCGTGGCAACCTCTGCTGTGTTAAGGGAGGAGGATGTCAGGATCTCCACTTTGACTTCTTTTGCGAGATGGTCGAATGCTACTGAGGCTAATTTGCTAAGTGCATCAGATTTCCTGTTCCTTCCACGAGGGATGTACTCTAGTTTGAAAGTTTTGAATGCCTTAGCCGTCTCCTTGACTTTCTCCACGTATCGAGCCATGGTGCTATCCTTAGCTTCATATTCCCCTTGGTACTGTTTTACTACTAGCTGTGAATCAGTGCTGGCTTCTACGTGTTTTGCTTTCATTTTTTGTGCCAGCCTCATCCCTGCTAGGAGGGCCTCATATTCTGCGGTATTGTTGGTGTTCTCGAAATCCAGCCTTACAGCATATGTCAGCTCGACCCCCTCGGGACTTATCAGTGTGATTCCGGCTCCACTTCCCTCTTCACTGGATGCTCCATCGGTGAGCAACTTCCACACCGCCTCATCTTCCTTCTCTCTTTCTTCTTTCTCTAAAGCTTCCCATTTTAATAGCTCCCTTTCTTCGTCCTCAGGGAGTTCTGCTAAAAAGTCGGCCAGTATCTGTCCCTTCATGGCTGTCCTGGGCTTAAACTCTAGAGAGTGTTCCCCTAACTCCACAGCCCACTTAGCTAGCCGTCCAGACAGCTCCGGCCTCCTGAGTACCTTCTGAAGGGGCTGATCAGTCATTAAGGTGATATTGTGCCCTTGGAAATACCTCCTGAGTCTTCGGGATGCGAAGACAAGAGCTAATGCGAGTTTCTCCAAGGGCATGTACCGTTCCTCAGGTCCTTTAAGCGTTCTGCTGATGAAATATATGGGGATCTGTCTCCCTTCCCGCTTTACCATCATGACCGCACTTATGGTCGTTTTTGAGGCGGATAGATATAGGAGCAATGGGTCCCCGGGTACTGGGGTGGCCAGCATTGGGAGCTTGCAGATGTATGCTTTCATTTCTTGAAAGGCTGCCTCAGCCTCCGTGGTCTAGTTAAACTTGTTTGTTTGGAGGCAGTCTTTCAATACTTTCATAAAGGGAAGGGTCTTGTCAGCCACCTTTGATAAGAAACGGTTTAATGCTATCAGTCTTCCGTTTAGTTGCTGGATGTCCTTCAGGGACCTGGGGGATCGCATCTCAGCCACCGCCTGGGTTTTCTCCGGGTTTGCCTTGATCCCACCCTTGGTGACCACTACTCCCAGGAAATTCCCTTCCTCTACCCCAAAACAGCACTTCCCAGGGTTTAATTTCATGTTCACGTCCTGCATAGTGTGGAGAGTCTCGGCTACATCGCTTATCATGGCCGTCTCCGTCAAGCTTTTGATAACAATGTCATCAACGTACACCTCCAAGTTCCTTCCTCGTTGCTCCCTAAATAGGGTGTTCATGAACCTCTGATATGTGGCCCCAGCATTCTTGAGGCCGAAGGGCATCTTGGTGTAGCAGAACGTCCCCTCGTCTGTGATGAAGGCGGTTTTTTCCTCGTCTTCTATTGACATCTGGATTTGGTGGTATCCCTTGTAGGCGTCCAGGAAATATTTCAGGGGGTATTGAGACAAAGAGTCCACCTGAGTGTCTATCTCCGGGAGAGGATAACAATCCTTAGGACATGCCTTGTTTAGGTCCTGGAAATCAATGCACATCCTCCATCCCCCGTCTTTTTTCGGAACCATGACTGGGTTGGCAACCCAGGATGGGTATTTAACTTCTCTGACTATCCCCGCTCTGAGTAGCTTCCGAGTTTCTTCACAAGCAGCCCTCCTTTTATTAGGTCCCATACTCCGCTTCTTTTGTTTCACTGGCTTTGCCCATGTAAAGGTGTTAAGCCGGTGCTCTGTTAGACTCCTTGGGATCCCCGTCATGTCTCCATGTTGAAATGCAAACACATCTATGTTATGGAGGAGCAACTCCTTCAGGGCACTCTTGCATTTGTCACTCAAGTGACTTCCCACCTTGACTGTCTGTTCTGGGAACCTATCGCAGAGGACCCATTCTTCCACCTTTTTTCCCTGAGGTTTCCCTGGTTCTTTCCCTTTGGATACGGAAGAAACTACTTCGTAGGCGGACTTAACCCATGCAAGACCTTTTGGTGTCTGAAATACTAAAGCCCCGTGGGGGGTGGATGCCTGTGCCTGCAGATCTCCAATTCCGGGTCTCCCCAAGATTGCATTGTACTTAGAGGGTGCTCTGACTACTGTGAAGGTCAGATTTATCGTTCGGACCCGATCCCCCACACCAACTGTGAATGGGAGCCTGATTTTTCCCAGGGGATGTGACACACTGTTGTTGAACCCTACCAATGGGATAGAATCTTCCTCCAACCTATCTCGTATGTCCCTATCGAACCTAAGAAAGCAGTGTTCGTATATTACCTCAACGCCTGACCCTCCATCCACATGTATCCTGGACACCTTGTGCCCCGCTATTACAGCTGAGATATTCAGCGGGAGTCGTTGCACCTCGCATTCTTCTAAATATGGCATGAGGATGGGAGCTTTCATGCAGTTCGGGGAGCCTAGGATTCTGGCCTTTACACTTCGGGTGGTATCAAACTCATTTCTCCTTCTAATCATATCAACGTCTGCCCTCCCCGGCTCCCTTGCATCTCTTCCCTTGCGATCCCCTCCCCCCTCCTTGATTTCCTTGACCAAATGGGCCAGTCTCCCCGTTTTCACCGCAGCCTCTATTTCCCTTTTGAGGTACATACAGTCATCGGTTTTGTGCCCAAAACCTTTGTGGAATTCACAGTATTCGTTTGGTTGTGCCTTTGGTCCCGGTTTTATGGGGGGTGGCCTTGGGAAAGAATTCTTTACCCTCTCTGTGGCTAGTATCTCACTTGGGGTCTTAATGAGAGGGGTGAAGCTATCAGAGTAAGGAGGGGGACCTCTCCCTCGGGGTCTATAGGGGGAGTATGAGGGCCTCACCCTGTCATGTAACATTCTATCAAAGGCAGGTTTCCGGGAATAGGGTGTACCTTTATCAGGAGGTCTTGCAGCCGGGGCAATCCTTCGAGGTGTGGCGTCCGTCTCCTTTGCTTTGCTGACCGTGTCTTTTCCCTGGACAAAGGCCCGGACTCTGTCCATAAGATTGTCAAAGGAGGGTGGAAACTCCTCTCCCAGCTTTTCACATAGCTGTGCATGTTTCAGCCCATTTATGAAACCGCTAATCTTCATGACCTCCGGGACATCCTTGATGTTCATACTTTCTTTAACAAACCTCTCTATGTATTGGTCTATTCGTTCATTATCCCTTTGTCTGATATGAAGGATTTCGTTCGGATTTTTGACCACCTTCCTCTGCTGGCCAAAGTTCCTGAGGAATTTCTCACTCAGTTCTTCATAGCTGTCTATACTCCCTGGGGGAAGACTATCAAACCAAAGCCGGGCTCCTTCCGTTAGGGTTTGCACAAACATGTGGCACCATACTGGCATAGGCCACCTTCCTAGCTGCCCCGCTCCTCTGAAGGCGTGCAGGTGATCTTCTGGATCTCTCGTTCCATCATATCGATCAAAGCCTGGGGGTAGTTTTGTCTTGGGAGGCATAGGTGCTTCTGAGATTCTTCTTGTGAACTTTGAGACCTCGGCTAAATCTCGTGGCAAGTATGGTTGGTCCAAGCCACCGTCACCAAAGTTGTCTTTCCCTTTTTCTTTCTCCTTGGACTTCTGGCCTGTGATCAGATCCTCCCTTTCCTCAGAGGACATCTGCCTTAGGGCAGACATAAACGTTTCCAGCTGGTCACCACTGTTGTTCTTGTTCTGAAGGTTCGTTCCTTCCTGGCTGGAGGGTGTGTCAAAAGAAAGCCTGGCCCTGAGGCTGTCGAGTTTTTCCTGTCTCTTTAAGTCTTCAAGATACTTGGTTAACTTTTCCCTGTGCATGGCCACGAAATCAGGGGTGATATGTTCCGTTTCTCCCGGATTTCCTACCTGATTCTCGTTATCTTCTTCATGAGTAATATCCTCTACGGTGACCTTATCCAAATCGTTTTGTGCCGTCTGAGTGACACGCGAGTTATGTGGAGTCGTCATGTTGTTCCTGACAGGATAAGCTGCTCTTTGGACGTCGAGTGTTGATGTGGGAACACCGGGCAAGCTGAGGGTCCCACGGATGGCGCCAATGTCGAATACCCAACCTCCGGTTGACGTTAGCTGGATCTTCGGTGACGTCTAGAGCTTTTATCCTTGCTTGCTACAAAAGAATAAACCGTTAGCCTCGTCACGGGGGACCCCGGGAGGGGGATCCGTGACCAAGCTCCGGCGTGAGAGTAAGTAAACTTTCCGGAAATGAGAGGAGCTTCCTCCGATGAGTATGGTCACCGGAAGGTTTCCTCTTTGGTATGAATCTTATTAATGTGCGTGTGTAGTAAATGTGAGGGAATGTTGGTCGGAAGTTAATGTGTGGAGAGTAAATGAAGGTGTAGTAAATGAGAGAAAGCCGGAGATGTTACCTGCCTTGGCTCTTTCTTTTTCCTTCTTATATAATAGCAAGCCCTTATCTTTGTTAAGGGTTTTCCTATACATGATCCGACGGCTTTTGGAGGTTCTTGGGAAGGTCAGACACGTGTCTGACCCCCAACGGTAGGATATCCCTCTTCATTAATAGTCTGCCGGATAAGTACAGTGATTTAGACCGGAGCCGCTTCTGGTCAAGCATTTAATGAGCTCTGTTCTCCTTAGCTGTTTCCCGCCCTTTGCAATAGAAGGAGAAACCTTAGTGAGCAAGGTTATTATGTCCGGTGGGCCTTTAAGTAATTGGGCTTCTAGAGAAAAAGGCCCAAAGCGGGTGAAGTGGGTTTCCCCACTGGCCCGTCGTCATAGTGTAAAAAACATTAGACATGGTCGTTTACATGACTAATTAAAAACGAGTTTGATAAAATACTTTCATTGAATAGTTTGGTTTTCTTTCATTGTCAAAAACAGTGGTTGAAAAAGTTACTTACCTAAAACATAAGGTTAAAAGTAATTAACAATGGAAAATAAGTAGGATATACATGTCAACTGTAAGGTTGGTTTACATTTGCTTAGCTTGATCAATTTTTGTTTTATTTTGTAGCTATTGGTTTGGAGTTAGGTGTAGATTATACTATGCTTTTATAAAGTAATCATTTTTTTTCTTTAACCATTTTTTTCTTTTACCATTAGTGAAAAGAGGGGTGGAGATAATAGATGTTACTTGTGTTCTTTGTGAAGACATGCCAGAAACCTTGGATCATCTCCTTATGTAATGCAGCTTGGCTAGAGTGGTGTGGGTTAAGGTGTATCATTGGTGCAACTTAGATAGATATAGATCTGACATGATCTATTCAGGAAGCGCTAGCTTATGAATCCGGCTAGCTTGTCTCAACTGATGGCGATGAAGAAGATTATCCGACTAATTTTCATGGCAACGCTATGGTTCATTTATAGAGCAAGAAACGTGAAACTATTCAATGAAGATACAAATACTTGGGAAGAGATAGTGGAAGACGTCAAATCAAATACGATTGTTAAATTCATAGGGCGAAAATGCTAAACTTAGGATGAAGTATACGGTGTAATTTCAATTTTTAGATTTGTGTTTGTACTTGTTCTAGCATCTTGTTAGTTTGAAATATATTTACCATTAAAAAGACAATCCTTGTAAGGTTTCACTAGATTTTAATATATACCCAATATTACTCATGCATTGGTTTGGAATCATAGATACTTTTAAATACATAAAGGATTTAAAAAAGAATACAAGTTTATATAAGTGCTTTTACATATTGTTTTAATTGTTACACATATCACAATTTTTTAGAGCATCCTCAATAAGGTGTATTTTTTCTCATTTTTGAGGGTGCCTAGTTGGCACATGCCCAACCAATCATCTTCTTTCTCTCACTTGCCCCTCTCACAAACACACTTCTTCTCTCTCTCTTCTCTCCTCTCTACATTCACATAACTCACTCCCATCCATTTTTTCTCATTTTTCCTCACAAACATCTTCACACACTCTCTCCTCCACCTCACACTCTCTCTCCTCTACATCACTTTCTCTCTCCCTAAAAGCACCAAAATATTCCTTTATTGTGGATGCTCTCAGATGTATAACCGTTTTTTATTCTCTCTCAAACTATAACTTTAAAACACTCTGTACATTTGGTCATGTGCACAATTTATATTAAAACGTAGTCTACTTTTCTATGCGTTATAAATACGTCACAATTTTGTGATATGTGTTATAGACTATGCTAAACTTAGAAAATGCCAAATTTCTAGTAGTGGTGGCTATCACAATTTATATTAAAACATAGTCTATGATGAATATGTTCGATTTATGTGTGCGCACACAGAAGTAATTTGATTATATATTTATGTATATAGCATACACATATGTAGCCGTGTAGGTAGATGGTTTAAAAAAACATATGAACAAATTAGTTTGATGGATTTTAACTGCTAAAACTATTTATTCTTAAACATTTGCTTTTTATTTTATGAAACTGCAATGCACGCTAATGATTTTATCCAATGTTTTAAAAACCGGTTCAAACCGGCCGGTTGTACTGGTTGAACCATCTGGTAAAACCGGTTAAACCGCCCAGTACACCCGGTTGAACCGCCCGATACACCCGGTTAAACCGTTTTTGAGCCAAATCCGGTACAGTATAAAACCGGATTTTAAAACACTGATTTTATCGTTCTAAAGATATTCGATCACATGATAAACATTGGTCAAGTTTTAAGTTAAAAACTAATTATTGTAATTAAACAAATTTGTAGTTTACTTATAGAAGAACCTTTATATGTTTTTAAAAGATGTTCAGAATATTGCGACAATCAACTACTTATTTGAGGGTAAAAGACTAACTTCATTACTTTTATCCGTATGTAAGCTGACACTGTGTGAGTTGAAGAGAAAATTGAAACAAGGAACTGAGGAAAATTTGTAATTGAGACCAAAAGCTGAAATATGAAAAGTAATTCTTGCCAATGGTTTTTTGGTATTTGACATTAGTATTTGACATTTGACCATAAAAAAATAAAAGCTGAAATATGAAAAGCAATTCTTGCCAATGTTTTTTTAGGCATTTGACATTTGACCATAAAAAAACAATTAAGGAAGAGCTGCGTAAAATTTTTAGAAAGCAATTTGCTGAACCTATGCGACGAAGATCGAGTTTCGTCAATTGGGGCCTTCCAGCCATTTCAGGGGAGGAAGCGGAGCTGCTAGTGTCTCCGTTCACCTCGGATGAGATAAGATTAGCAATTAAAGGATGTGATGGTAATAAGGCCCCTGGCCCCGATGGGTTTACCTTAAAGTTCTTCAAAAAGTACTGGGAAGATTTAAAACCGATGATATCGGCTGCCATGGACGATTTCCACTCGTCGGGGGATATAAGCCTTGGTTGCAATGCCTCGTTCATAGCCTTGATTCCCAAAAGGAATGATCCTCAGGTAGCCACGGATTTTCGGCCTATCTCTCTCCTCGGATCGGTTTATAAAATTTTATCAAAAGTCCTCACAAACCACCTAAAGGCTGTCATGGATAAGCTTATAGCCCCAACCCAATCAGCTTTTGTCGGTGGGCGTAATATTTTGGATGGCCCTTTGATTGTGAGTGAAACGGTGTCCTGGGCTAAAAAGAACAAACGGAAACTGATGGTTTTCAAGGTCGAATTCGAAAAAGCGTATGGCTCCTTAAACTGGAAGTTCCTATTCAAAGTTTTGGAGTATATGGCTTTCCGTGATAAGTGGATAATGTGACAACCCTCACAATTACAGGTACCGTACAATTAATTAATCTTAATTATGTGCTTAATGACTGTGCTTGATTACAACTGACAATTTAAACTGCTTTATGATTTTTGTATCATACATACATATGCATCATGTTTCATACAGTCACTTCATTTATTACACACAAACTTTAGTGACATACTTGATGCACAAAGCACAGTTAGCACACTAACCGGATAATTCAGAAACATGCTGACAATGCCAGCACATGGACAGACTATGTTTTAAGGCCAGTATGAGCCAGAGACAGGGTACAACACTAGTATGGAGTGTAGGGAAGTGAGGACCATAAAACTGCGTCACTAGGTGATAGTGTGAGTGTCGGGAAGTGCCTAAAACACACTTTAAATGTAGAATTCAGCATTTTCAGCAAAAATTCAACTTTTAATATGCTAGTAAGGTGCCAAAAATATGGCAGAATGGTCATATATGCTTTCCTAAGTGCCGGGAATTAAAAGTGTTACGAAAATATATATAAAAGACACCTTACGGTATAACCTAACACTTTAACGGAACGGTATCTAACCGAACAACCGGACATTACCCGGGACACCAAATTTTTGGCAAACACATTGTTTTATTATTTCTTGGCTAGTCATGATCCCCGAACACCATAACACCCACTAGAAACCTACTAACTAATACATGTAACTCATTACTTGAACTTGAACTAATATTTACCAACTATCATCAAAATTTACAATCTACCCCCCCCCCCCCCACATGAAGTTACGGTCCAAGGGACCCCACCAAAGATCACCACCTTACCATTGGATTTTATCTCATATTTTAATTGGATCTTTGCTTGTTGATTTGAACAAAATATAATGAAGGATCTTATAAGTATGGCACCATACCATCTCATATCATTCCATATCTTCACCCCACTCCCTCACTCTCCTCTCTCTCCCTCTTGGCCTCACTATAACCGCCACCATCACCACCATATCACCACCACATTCATCCATTTCTAAGCTTCATTCAAAGTGTTAGAAGGAGGATCAAAGGAGCTTGAAGTTGTAGATCATCAAGGAGCTTCATTACTTGCTTTCTCACACCATTTTCACCATCTTTTCACTAGAGATTCTTCCCTAGCCTTTGAGCTAGTTGTAAGTCTTTGATCTACCTTAGTTTACTTCCATTTGAGTAGTTAAAAGTTATAGTATGTTGAAATTTACAAGAACACTAAAAGGGTTTAAACAAGAAACTTGAACATAAAAGTTTACATGAAGATGAAATGTTGTTAGTAGGATGGTGTAGTGAATATGTTGTTGATTGCATGTTGATTCTTGGTTATGTGATGCTAATCACCATATGGAGCTTGTTAAATGATGTTTAGAAACATGATTTAACAAGACTAGGAAGGTGATTATGTGATACATGAAATAATCACCTTCTAGTTTAAACATGAACTTGAAAGAAAATGATTTTCTTGAAATATAATTAAACAAAGTAAGTTGATGGTCATGTAAATCCGAGAATTTCAAGAGACTTTTCTAAGCAAACCAAGTTCAAGAATCGATTTTTTGAAAGACCATGACTATTACATACACTTACACTATTTTTGGTGATAAAATAAGTGTAAGGACCATTTATTTACAAGAAGAGTTCAAAAGATTAATTTTTGTAAAAATTGTTTACAAGTTGTAAACACTTAACTCTTTTAAGAAAATGATTTTTAAAGAAATGAATACACTTTGGAAGGTAACTAAGTCCACTAAACGTTTTACCAAGTTACTACGCGTTTTCGGGATATATCAAGTTCATGATTAATATGTAACGCACATAGTTTTTGCTCTTGGTGATGTAAAATTGTTTAAGAATTGATTGTTGATTGGTTTTTGAAAAGAAAATAATATGTTATATAGCATGGACACCTCCGTTTACAAAGGAAACTCTGGCGAAATTTTCTAAAATTCCAACACTTAAAAAATATTTTCCAAACAAGTGTTACAAGCATACTTTTAACTTTGTTTTTCAAAATAAACTTCACCATAAATTTCGTTACAAAAATACAAAGTGTCGGAGGTTGGTTTTCATAAGTAAAAGTGGACAAATATAAATTTAGAATATATGCTTTGTACTAAAACGCTTGTGTGAATATTTGCATGATTTGGGAACTAGTTATATTACTTAGAGAAAAATAATATAACTTAACGAAATACCGTTACTAGTATATTTTGGATGGATAATATTTTGATAACGAAAAATATGATTTATCACAAGTTATAACATATTTTTGAACAAGTAGGAAATATATTATTTTGAGAAGATATAATATATTTTCTTAGTATATTTGGAGAATATATAAATTTTGGGACAATGTTTATTTTCTTGGAAACACATTATTTTTGACAACTAAGTTATCATATACTTTTCTAAAGTGGGACTTAAGAGCACATAATATCAAGACTATAAATCACAAAAATACATGTATAAAATACCCCCATCCTTGGGAAGGAAATACGCACATAAAATACTTGAGAAGTATGAATACGAAATAGTTGTCTAACTATTATTTCAAAACCTAAAAATATAATGTAAGTTAAAATAATAATTATTATTATTTTAACAATAAGTTATAACTTGGAATAATATCAAAGTAACGTAACTCAAACCGTAAATACAAAAGCAAGGCACGGCCCGTTCGTCTAATAGACATTAGTATGGTGTAGGTTATCGTGTAGCTGACAAGGTTTGAGTACGAGCACAGGAGACGCACTACTGTGAGTTCATGTCCCCCTTTTCTCTTAACTGTTTTCAGTTTTATAACTTCGGGGGTGAAATACATGTTACAATTATACAAACATTTTTATACATGGTATGGTTAGCTTAAGGAGGGTATACTACTTAGATCATGTGAGTGACAGGCGCGACACTTAAGGCCATTAATCCTCGTCGTAGGACCGAGGGACATGAGTGATAGATCTATTTGGGTGTAGCGAGCCCACACCCATGAGGCCGGGGCGGCCCATAGTGGTGACTGTGTCTTACAGCCGGAAGCCCGGTGCAACTCCGCTAGGTTTGAGTTTTCCTGCATCACTTCACTCATACCAGTGGCTTTGCAACCCATTGGTGATCTCTTTTTCCTTATTGCTACATACCAGGGACTTTCATAGAGACATATTTTAATGGTTTATACTCACAGACATACACATGAACTCGCTCAACTTTTGTTGATTTTTCAAACTACATGTATTTCAAGGAATTGATCGGATCTGGCAAGTGTCTGCATATGTGTCAAGATGCGTACTAAATAAAGATGTCATCCAGGGTTGTAAGGTTTGGGAGGTGTAACCCTTTCCTGGACGGGTCACATGTCTCCAAATCTCGTTTTATTTAAAGTCTTTTGTTGAGTCCCTGTGAACTCATTTCAAACAAGTCAAGGTTGTAACTTAATTTGGGTTGATGTTACAAGACAAGCATGTTTTGGTATTCTCTAAACTATATTAATGGATGAACATCTCGTATTTTATTCATATAGCATTGTTATGATTGTTGCTATGGTATTAAGAAGTCACACCAAATAAACCCACGTTTCCGCAAAAGCCAGGGTGTGACAGCTTGGTATCAGAGCCTCGATCATAGCGAACTAGGATTCCTTCTCGAGTCTAGACTATGATCAACAGGGCTCTCACGAAAACATTTTCAAACATTTTTACATTGCATACACTAAACGTCCAGATCCAGGGCATAAACATTTTACAAACAAAAGGCACAAATACATATTTCTTTATATTTCAGTCTTAGAGACTGAGGGAGTTCAGCCTTAGAGGCTGGGGAGGTCCAGTCTTAGAGACTGAGGGAGGTTTAGTCTTAGAGACTGGGGGAAAATTTAGTCTTAGAAACTGGGAGGTTGGCCTTAGAGACCAGGGAATTGGTCTTAGAGACCAGGGAGTTAGTCTGAGAGACTAGGGAGGTCAGTCTAAGAGACTGGGTGGGATAGTCTAGGGAAGACTAGGACGATTACTTGCTTACATCATTGTGACTTACATGCTTATTTGATTATATGTTGATATATGTGCAATTGTCGTGATTGTTTTGTTACAGACGTCATGTCTTCTTCGAGTGGAGTTTCTGGCGCACTAGACCCCATAGCAGTGGATTCAGATGATCCGATGTCCATAGATCCCGAGATTTATACATCTGATACTGACAGCAGTGATGATGACGATTTCCAGCCTTTTTCTTTGCCAGATTTCGGAGACGATGTTCAGCTCGCTGATGGTATTCTAGTTGGGGATCTACCTCTTGCCGAGATCCCTGCTCCCGTTCCCCTTGCGGCAGTTCCTGTTGAGGATCTGCCACTTGATGATGATGTCGTTATTCCTGTCATTGAGGTTTCGATTATGGAGGATCCTTCTGATTCTTCCGGTCCAGACTCTTTTGAGTCAGTAGCATCTTCTACTCTCCATGCGTTGGGGTTACAGCGATACCCCACTTACTCAGATTCCGATATGGCCATGTCAATCGCATCCGATCAGGACCCTGCTTTTGACCTTGCTGATGACCCCGATCATGATTTCGACCTTGCTAATGACCCCGATCATGAGTTTGACCTTACTGATGACGCCGAGCATGAGATAGACTATGCTCCTGATGAGTAGCCATTCGAGGCCCCTGCTTCTCCTCACGATCTCGACCCAGATCACGAGATTGGGCTTGTGCACGAGGATCATCCCCTAGAGGCTCCTGTTGCTCCTATCGATCAGCCCCCTGTTGTACCTGCTGATCTAGATCTAGCCCCAGCTGACCCTGTCCCATTGCCAGATCATGACCCTATCTTTGCTGAGATACCTGATATTGCACCGATATTACCTGATCGAGTCCTTATGTTTGATGACCATGCTCCGTTTGCCGCCCACATCGATCCTAGATATGCTGACACCCACAACGGGTGGGTCGATGATGACGATTATCCCCCATATGTTAGATCAGTCACTCCCTCTCATGAACCCATCTCTGCACCGATTGATGTTGCCCCTCATTTTCCCCATGTGTCAGATATCCATCGCACCGACCTTCCTATCACTTTTCTCCAGGACATTCCTCCACCTCGTCCTGGGGAGGGTTCGTCGAGACAGCAGCTTGCTTTTGTCCCGCCTGTGTCGTCAGCTATACCATTCATGTCTCAGTTTCCTCGCACTACATCACCTTTTGTACCCTCAGGCGAGCCGTTTCTGTGGTCTTCGCCCAATATTATGCCTTTGTCAGACCCGTACCACCCTTTCCATGTTGGATATACCACGGATGACATACTTATATCCCTGCAGTTACAGCAGGATGCGTTGAGCCGACGAGTCCAGGAGCTGGAGAGGATTCCGCGTCCTCCCCCTTGTCATTGTCAGTCTCCTTTTGCTACACCACCAGCTCCTCTTCCACTACACCCGGATTCTGATGTCCGCTTCCTCACTCCGCAGCAGCAGATTACTTACCTGCTGTGCGTTGTCCATGCACTTGAGGAAGATTGGGTGCTTATGCGTCGTTTACTTTTCCCTCCTCCACCTCCACCTCCTCCTCCTCCGCCATCAGTGTAGCTATATTTTTGGTTTGGTGTAGGTAGGTTGTTTTGGTGAGAGAGTCGCAATTGGGCCAACATATGAAGACTTTTGAAAGACCACGTTTTTGTATATGATTTGTGTAGACTGACTTGTATTTTGGGGTGATGTAACCCTATGATCTTATTTTGATGTATGATGTACTGTGAAACATGTAAAACTATATTGTGGTCATGATTAAATGAAAGCTCAATGGCAACGTTCTCACTACATGCATTGTTGAATTATTTGTTTTATATTATAACATGGGATGTTATGTGATATGAGGTTGATGGATGTTATTACGTACGCATATTACTTACTTACTACAATTACTATGACCTGACCGATATGATCTTCTTTTAGAAGATGCCTCCGCGATGAGACACACGTCTGCCTACTGCTGAGGCAGAATTACAGGAATGTGTTTCAAAGGCAATAGCAGATTATGAGGCCTCCCGCGCCGAGACTAGCGGAGGTTCCTCAAGGAACAACAACCCACCAAATGGTAATGTCCAAGTCGCTTGAGACACATTGCGTTACATTTGGATATTTCTTACGCATCCACTAATGCTTTCTGTAAATGATATTGCCTGTATAGGCTGTACTTACAAACAATTTCTGGATCGTAAGCCTTTAAATTATGATGGCACTGGAGGTGTTGTTGCTTTCGTCAGGTGGACGGAAAAGACGGATTCGGTAATAAGGATGAGCAAGTGTGCTCCTGAAAACCAAGTTACTTACGTCTCAGGACTCTTTCTTGATGGTGCTTTATCCTGGTGGAATCTGCAAGTTCAAACCCTAGGAGAGGTGGCGGCGTATGCACTAACATGGGCTGAGTTGAAGGAGCTCATGAGGAAGAAATATTGTTCACGGGTAGAGATACAGAAGCTGGAGACAGAATTCTGGAACCTAAAAATGGATGGCCCAAAAATTGCTGAATATGTCCAAAGGTTCCACGACTTGTCACATGTTGTGCCATATATGGTTGATCCTGAATTTAAACGCATTGAGCGTTTCATCTGGGGATTGGCACCCCAGATCATGAGCATGGTAACAACGTCCAAGCCTCCAACGATTACCGAAGCCATTGATCTCAGTGTGGCCCTTACAGAGGAAGCCATCCGGTTAGACACGTTTTCTATTTCTGAACCAAAGAAAAAGGAGACACATGTTGAATCGTCAGGGGAGAACAAGAGGAAGTTCTCCAACTTCAAGAAAAGTACCGGCAGTGCCAGTAAAAGGAGAGATACAAACCCGCCAGCTGAAGTAAAAACTGGCAATGAGCACAAAGGGAAAGGTAACATGGGCACTCTGCCCAAATGTGAATTATGCCAGTATCATCATGCTGGCCGGTGCAGAGTTAATAAATGTGAATCCTGTGGGAAGATTGGTCACTTAAAAGACACTTGTTGGGTTGGTACTGGCCGTGGTGGCCAAAGGGGATTTGGTAACAACAACCGTGGAGGTAACGGGAATGGGAACCGCAACGGTGGAAATGGTAATTGCGGTAACTTCGGGAATCAAGCAGGAAATGGTAACCGCAATCAAAACAACAATCAAGGCGGTAATGGAGATGGTAACGGTCGAGGACCGGGATGTTTTAACTGCGGAGACATCGGGCACTTCAAGCGTGAATGCCCAAAACCCAATCAAGCTCATGGAAGGGTATTCAACATTGGAGCGAGGGAAGCACGCCAGGACCTAAATGTTGTCACTGGTACGTTCCCTGTAAATCAACGCTTTGCATCTGTACTATTTGACATTGGTGCCGACTATAGTTTTGTATCGCTAGAATTTAAGAATATGCTTGGGTTAACTGCTAGTAAGTTAGACATTCCATACTCAATCGAACTGGCTAACAGAAAGATAGTAGAAAGAAATGAAGTCATCAGAGGATGTGTGATAGAGCTGGGAGGACACGAATTTACACTGGATCTACTGCCAGTCAAGTTGGGAAGCTTCGACATGGTAGTAGGGATGGATTGGTTGTCAAGCAACAGAGCCGAAATTGTATGTCACGAGAAGACCATTCGCATCCCAATGGCGGATGGAGAAACGATTGTGGTTCATGGAGAAAAGCGCGATACGCCCTTAAGGATCATTAGTTGCTTGAAGGCTAGAAAATGTTTGAAGAAGGGATGTGTTGCCTTCTTGGCGCACATCGTGGATAAGGAGGCCGCTGAACCAAAGATAGAAGACATTTCAGTCGTAAAGGAATTTCCTGAAGTCTTTCCAGAAGACTTGCCAGGATTGCCACCACAAAGACAAGTCGAATTTCATATTGACTTAGTTCCAGGCGCCGCGCCTGTAGCTAAGGCACCTTATAGACTTGCGCCTTCAGAAATGCAGGAGTTGTCGACGCAACTTCAAGAGTTGTTAGACAAGGGATTCATCAGGCCAAGCTTCTCGCCTTGGGGAGCTCCAGTTTTGTTTGTTAAGAAGAAATATGGTAGTTTTCGCATGTGTATCGACTACCGGGAGCTGAACAAGTTGACAATCAAGAACAGATATCCTTTGCCAAGGATCGATGACCTGTTCGATCAGTTACAAGGTTCAAGTTTCTACTCAAAGATCGACCTTCGATCGGGTTATCACCAATTGAGGATTCAAGAGGATCGTATTCCAAAGAGGGCCTTTAGGACTCGCTATGGGCATTACGAGTTCCTGGTTATGCCGTTCGGGTTGACAAACGTACCAGCGGTATTCATGGATTTAATGAACAGAGTCTGCAAGCCCTACCTTGATAAGTTTGTGACCGTGTTCATTGACGACATCCTGATCTACTCAAAAACAAAAGAAGAACATGAGCATCATCTAAGAGCCATCTTAGAGCTACTTAAGAAGGAGAAGTTATACGCAAAGTTCTCGAAGTGCGAGTTCTGGTTACGCGAAGTTCAGTTTCTTGGTCATGTAGTTAATGGAAATGGAATTCATGTGGATCCCACAAAGATCGAGGCAATCAAGAACTGGGAGACTCCAAAGACGCCAACCGAGATTCGACAGTTCCTAGGTTTGGCGGGCTATTATCACAGATTTATTGAGGATTTCTCGAAAATCGCTCAACCTCTGACTGCTCTCACACAAAAGGATAAGAATGAACGATTGGGGAGACAAACAAGAAGAAGCATTTCAGTTGTTGAAGAACAAACTTTGTGACGCACCGATCTTATCTCTACCCGAAGGCACGGACGACTTCGTGGTATATTGCGACGCCTCGCGTCAAGGTTTAGGCTGCGTGCTGATGCAGCGACAAAAAGTTATAGCTTATGCTTCGCGCCAGTTGAAGGTCTACGAGAAAAATTATACCACACATGATTTGGAATTAGGTGCGGTGGTATTTGCATTGAAGATCTGGCGACATTATTTGTACGGCACGCGGTGCACAATCTTCACTGATCACAAGAGCCTGCAACATATCTTCGATCAAAAAGAGCTTAACATGAGACAAAGACGCTGGGTTGAACTGTTGAACGACTACGATTGTGAGATCAAGTATCACCCAGGGAAGGCGAATGTAGTCGCCGATGCTTTAAGTTGGAAAGAAAGGATTAAGCCCATAAGGGTTAGGGCTTTGGAAATGATTGTTCAGACATACCTCACATTGCGCATTCGTGCTGCACAAAGGGAAGCTCTTATAAGGGAAAATCTTGAGAACGAGTATCTCCGGGGAATGGAGAAGCAATTGGTACCAAAGGAGGATGGAACATTGTGTTTCTTGGGAAGAATTTGGGTTCCTCTCTTTGGTGGTTTGAGAGAAGTTATTTTCGATGAAGCGCACAAGTCACGGTACTCGATCCATCCAGGATCGGATAAAATGTACCAAGATCTAAAGGATTTTTATTGGTGGCCGAGAATGAAAGGCGATGTTGCAATATATGTTGGCAAATGTTTGACTTGTGCCAAGGTTAAGGCCGAATACCTGAAGCCTTCAGGTCTCTTGCAACAACCTGAAATACCCCAATGGAAATGGGAACAGATTTCCATGGATTTTATAACGAAGTTGCCAAGGACACCCAAGGGTCACGATACGATTTGGGTAATCATGGACAGTCTGACCAAGTCTGCACACTTTTTGCCAATCAGGGAAAAAGACAACACGAGCAAACTCGCTGAGATATACCTGAGAGAGATTGTTGCACGGCATGGAGTGCCTCTCTCAATTATCTCTGATAGAGATGGAAGATTCGTGTCAAGGATTTGGCAATCCTTTCAAGAAGCTTTTGGCTCTCAGTTGAATCTGAGTACTGCTTTTCATCCGCAAACAGACGGATAGAGCGAACGAACGATTCAGACGTTGGAAGACATGTTTCGAGCTTGCGTAATGGATTTAGGTGGAAGTTGGGACACTCACCTACCATTGGTTGAATTTTCATACAATAATAGTTATCATGCAAGCATTCAAGCCGCACCGTTCGAAGCTCTCTATGGGTGTAAGTGTCGATCACCCCTATGCTAGGCAGACGCGGGTGATAGACAGCTTGTTGGCCCAGAATTGGTCCAGGAAACAACAGACAAGATTTTGCAGATCCGAGAACGCATCAAAGCGGCTCGTGATCGACAAAAGTGTTATGCAGACAGCAGAAGAAAACCTCTGGAATTTGAAGTGGGAGACATGGTTTTATTGAAAGTTTCACCCTGGAAGGGTGTGGCACGCTTTGGGAAGCGTGGGAAGTTGAACCCCAGATACATCGGTCCATTCAGAATCCTGGAAAGGATTGGTCTTGTAGCCTACAAGTTGGACCTACCTGCAGAATTGAATGGCGTTCATGACACATTTCATGTATCCAATTTGAAAAAGAGTCCAACTCAAGACACAGTTGTCATTCCTGCCGACGAAGTTCATGTTGACGATACACTCCACTTTATTGAAGAACCAGTTGAAGTTACGGATTGGAAGGTTAACAAAACACGCCGGAGTAGTGTCAAGCTCATCAAGGTTCGATGGAATGCACGACACGGCCCAAAATTCACATGGGAACGTGAGGATCTTATGAAGAAATTTATTCCCCAAGACCCCTGTAACTAGAAGCGGAACCTAAAATTTCGGGACGAAATTTTCTTAACGGGGGGAGAATGTGACAACTCTCACAATTACAGGTACCGTACAATTAATTAATCTTAATTATGTGCTTAATGACTGTGCTTGATTACAACTGACAATTTAAACTGCTTTATGATTTTTGTATCATACATACATATGCATTATGTTTCATACAGTCACTCCATTTAATACACACAAACTTTAGTGACATACTTGATGCACAAAGCACAGTTAGCACACTAACCGGATAATTCAGAAACATGTTGACAATGCCAGCACATGGATAGACTATGTTTTAAGGCCAATATGAGCCAGAGACAGGGTACTACACTAGTATGGAGTGTAGGGAAGTGAGGACCACAAAATTGCGTCACTAGGTGATAGTGTGAGTGTCGGGAAGTGCCTAAAACACACTTTAAGTGCAGAATTCTGCATTTTCAAGAAAAAAATCAGCATTTAATATGCTAGTAAGGTGCCAAAATATGGCAGAATGGTCCTGTATGCTTTCCTAAGTGCCGGGAATTAAAAGTGTTACGAAAATATATATAAATGACACCTTACGGTATAACGTAACACTTTAACGGAACGGTATCTAACCGAACAACCGCACATTACCCAGGACACCAAATTTTTGCCAAACACATTGTTTTATTATTTCTTGGCTAGTCATGATCCCCGAACACCATAACCCCCACTAGAAACCTACTAACTAATACATGTAACTTATTACTTAAACTAATATTTACCAACTATCATCAAAATTTATAATCTACCCCCCCCCCCCTATGAAGTTACGGTCCAAGGGACCCCACCAAAGATCACCACCTTACCATTGGATTTTATCTCATATTTTAATTGGATCTTTTCTTGTTGATTTGAACAAAATATAATGAAGGATCTTATAAGTATGGCACCATACCATCTCATATCATTCCATATCTTCACCCCACTCCCTCACTCTCCTCTCTCTCCCTCTCGGCCTCACTATAACCGCCACCATCACCACCATATCACCACCACATTCATCCATTTCTAAGCTTCATTCAAAGTGTTAGAAGGAGGATCAAAGGAGCTTGAAGTTGTAGATCATCAAGGAACTTCATTACTTGCTTTCTCACACCATTTTCACCATCTTTTCACTAGAGATTCTTCCCTAGCCTTTGAGCTAGTTGTAAGCCTTTGATCTACCTTAGTTTACTTCCATTTGAGTAGTTAAAAGTTATAGTATGTTGAAATTTACAAGAACACTAAAAGGGTTTAAACAAGAAACTTGAACATAAAAGTTTACATGAAGATGAAATGTTGTTAGTAGGATGGTGTAGTGAATATGTTGTTAAATGCATGTTGATTCTTTGTTATGTGATGCTAATCACCATATGGAGATTGTTAAATGATGTTTAGAAACATGATTTAACAAGACTAGGAAGGTGATTATGTGATACATGAAATAATCACCTTCTAGTTTAACATGAACTTGAAAGAAAATGATTTTCTTGAAATATAATTAAACAAAGTAAGTTGATGGTCATGTAAATCCGAGAATTTCAAGAGACTTTTCTAAGCAAACCAAGTTCAAGAATCGATTTTTTGAAAGACCATGACTATTACATACACTTACACTATTTTTGGTGATAAAATAAGTGTAAGGACCATTTATTTACAAGAAGAGTTCAAAAGATTAATTTTTGTAAAAATTGTTTACAAGTTGTAAACACTTAACTCTTTTAAGAAAATGATTTTTAAAGAAATGAATACACTTTGGAATGTAACTAAGTCCACTAAACGTTTTACCAAGTTACTACGCGTTTTCGGGATATATCAAGTTCATGATTAATATGTAATGCATATATTTTTTGCTCTTGGTGATGTAAAATTGTTTAAGAATTGATTGTTGATTGGTTTTTGAAAAGAAAATGATATGCTATATAGCATGGACACCTCCGTTTACAAAGGAAACTCTGGCGAAATTTCCTAAAATTCCAACACTTAAAAAATATTTTCCAAACAAGTGTTACAAGCATACTTTTAACTTTGTTTTTCAAAATAAACTTCGCTATAAATTTCGTTACAAAAATACAAAGTGTCGGAGGTTGGTTTTCATAAGTAAAAGTGGACAAATATATATTTAGAATATATGCTCTGTACTAAAACGCTTGTGTGAATATTTGCATGATTTGGGAACTCGTTATATTACTTAGAGAAAAATAATATAACTTAACGAAATACCGTTACTAGTATATTTTGGATGGATAATAGTTTGATAACGTAAAATATGATTTATCACAAGGTATAACATATTTTTGAACAAGTAGGAAATATATTATTTTGAGAAGTTATAATATATTTTCTTAGTATATTTGGAGAATAAATAAATTTTGGGACAATGTTTATTTTCTTGGAAACACATTATTTTTAACAACTAAGTTATCATATACTTTTCTAAAGTGGGACTTTAGAGCACAAAATATCAAGACTATAAATCACAAACATACATGTATAAAATACCCCCATCCTTGGGAAGGAAATACGCACATAACAAGCTAAGCTGCGATCCCAGCATATCGAAAGGGGGAGTCTGAAGACACCTAAAGGAAGGAGTGTGTTGGTGCTGATGAAAAGATAAGAGAGATTTGAGAATGCTTACAGCGTCAGATACTTCAGAGAGTTCGAGAGGACTGATAAAGACTGAAGATGCGAAGACTCGACGCCCTCAGTCGAAAGTACCATCCGGGCAAAGCCAATGTGGTGGCCGACGCCCTCAGTCGAAAGGATACTACACCTAGGCGTGTACGAGCGTTGCAACTCACTATTCAGTCTAGCCTTCCTTCACGGATACGAGATGCTCAGGTAGAAGCATTGAAACCAGAAAACGTCAGGGCTGAAGCTCTAGGCGGCTCAAGGCAACGGTTAGAACAAAAGGCAGACGGCGCTTACTATGTAACAGGACGCATTTGGGTCCCACTCTACGGCAACTTACGCGAGCTTGTAATGGATGAAGCTCATAAGACTCGCTACTCAGTACATCCTGGTTCGGATAAGATGTATCACGACCTCAGAACTACGTACTGGTGGCCTAGCATGAAGGCTCATATAGCAACTTACGTTAGAAAGTGTTTGACTTGTGCAAGAGTCAAAGCGGAATATCAGAAACCATCAGGCCTACTCCAATAACCATAGATACCACAATGGAAATGGGAGCAAATTTCCATGGATTTCGTTACTGGCCTGCCTAGATCTCAATGTGGGAATGATACTATTTGGGTGATCGTGGATCGACTCACAAAGTCTGCACACTTCCTGGCTATCAAGGAAACGGATAAGTTCTCTACATTAGCAGAAATCTACTTAAAAGAAGTGGTTTCAAGGCACGGGGTGCCAACCTCTATTATATCAGATCGTGACGCACGTTTTACTTCAGAACTATGGCAAGCAATGCACAAATCTTTTGGCTCTCGTTTAGACATGAGCACAGCTTATCACCCTCAGACGGATGGGCAGTCTGAGCGCACTATTCAAACTCTAGAAGACATGCTTCGTGCATGTGTAATCGATTTCGGCAACGGCTGGGAAAAACATCTCCCATTAGTGGAGTTTTTGTACAACAACAGTTACCACACCAGGATCCAAGCCGCTCCATTTGAGGCATTGTACGGGCGTAAATGCCGATCACCTCTTCGTTGGGCAGAGGTGGGTGATAGTCAAATCACAGGTCCAGAACTTGTAGTAGACGCAACAGAAAGGATTGCACAAATACGACAACGCATGGCGGCAGCTCGCGACCGTCAGAAAGCCTACACAAACAAGCGCCGGAAACCACTCGAGTTCCAGGTTGGGGATCGAGTGCTACTCAAAGTTTCACCCTGGAAGGGTGTGGTTCATTTTGGCAAACGAGGTAAGCTCAATCCGCGATATGTCGGACCGTTCGAAATTATTGAGAAGATAGGCAGGGTGGCCTACAGACTAAACCTACCAGCTGAACTCAGTGCAGTTCACAACGTTTTCCACGTGTCGAATCTGAAGAAGTGTCTGTCAGATGAGACCCTCATAGTTCCTTTGAAGGAGCTCACTATCGACGAACAGTTGCGATTCATCGAGGAACCAGTTGAAATCACGGACCGGGATGTTAAGGTCCTCAAGCACACTAGAATACCTCTTGTTCGAGTTCGTTGGAACTCCCGTCGTGGCCCAAAGTTCACCTGGGAACGAGAAGAACAAATGAAACTCAAATATCTCCAGTTATTCGGAAACAGTGCAACCACTACTGAGGCTGAAGCTACTACAGAATTTCAGGACGAAATTCCAAATCAACGGGGGGATGATGTGACACCCCAGGAAAACCAGTAAACTATTCAACACAACTAGCTTCCTCAGTAACCGCGTGCTAAATTTCGGGACGAAATTTCTTTCAAGTTGGGGATAATGTGACAACCCGAGTTTCAAGGTTTCTATTTGACTTAACCTGGTACTTCTTTGATTTAAGTGTGTTTTATATATTTGGGGTGCATTTTATATGAATGTATGACAATAATGTGATTTGTATTAATTATGTGTTTGTGAGTTATTAAACAACAAAGCCCCCATGACCGAAAACACCCCACACGAAAACACCCACCCACCCATGAAAACACTATTGGACGAAAACAGCTTAGTGTTTTCGTCAAAAGCTTGTTGGCGAAATCAGCTGGGCTTTTGGGCCCAGTGTCGATCTGTTAATATATGTTTTGTTCCAAACTCTACGTGAACTAGGAGGTGATAACATAAGAAAACCCTATCTATCTATCTTCCCTTCTTCCTTAAACCCGGCGGCAGCCTTTCTCACCCTCGAAGACCCTTGTGATTTTTCACATCGTTTCTCTCGGTTAGTGTACTGTTACCCCTTGCTTGGTTCGAGTTCTTTGGATATATATTATGAGATTGATACATGATGTTATGTGTTGTATATGTGAATGTAATTATGATAGGTACCTTATAACATTACATGTGAGATTTCTTGAAAGTGCAGCCAATTTAGATAAGGATCAAATTCATGTTGTCGGCCATTATATTCATATTTGCATGAGGATTAAAAGTCAATGAAACTGAAAGGCATGATATGATGTCCACAGATGGGATAGGTGGTGTTAAGCGACCATGTGCATGACTGTTATGGGAATTGGTGTTGTGAATTATGTGAAATAGCTAATATGTATCCATGCTAGATTTGATGGTTGTGACTGTGTTAAGGTAATGGATGCAAAACTGAAAGTAAATAACTAGTTACACTGTTAATCGATGATCTAGGGTAGTGTATATGCTAAAGATGTTGTGATTCACAATGATACCGAGGACTAGACTTGTTTTCACGAAATCAGATTTAGGATGATAGCCGTATATATAATCAGATGATTGTCTTGATAATGAGGATGTCAAGAATAATTGCTTTGTTAAGATTCTATGGTGAGGATTAAATGAGAATAAGGGTTTCGATAATTGTTTGTCAATCATGTTAAATGGCCGACAATCTCATTCATCACATGCAACTTATCATGACAATCTTCACATGTTAAATGGCTGCAAGAATTTTAATAGAATTCATTCTATTGGACCAAAGAACCCATTAAACCAACAACATTATCATCTATCTTAAACACCATTGGACCATACATTGTTGAGGGATTGATGGTAGGCTGCTAAGTGGTATACGTAGGGTAATTATATTGAGCTTGTATTTTGTGATTATCAACGGTTACTATAAACTTGCAAGATGATTGTGTAAAGTTCACGATTCTTATACATGTTTATATGCATAATAAATCATGACATAAATTGATGAGATGAGTGAATAAACTGTTGTGATTTGGACTACATGTGTGAGTTACGTGAGCAATGCAAATGCTAGATATGAACCTTGAATACGTTAATTCTGTGGTATGTTAACTTTGTTAAACCTGTTAATTGATTTAACTGCTTACGTGATACATGATGTTAACTGCTAAGCACTTTGTGACCTAGACTGCATGTGAAACATTGCGAACTCGAAACTGATTGTGTATACGTGCACACTATAGGACTTGACTGATTACTTGTGAGCGCATACCTTAGCATACCGAGCAAACCAAGGTGAGTTCACACTCTTAACAAGGCATGGGATTCCCGGGGATTGGGAATGGGTTGAATGATGGGATTTAACAATTACTCGTACTTACACGGCTACTAGATTATCTACCATCGTCCTCGGGTTAAGCAGGGCACTTACGTAAAACCTACGTAAACAAGTGCTTACCGCTGTCCTCAGGTTTCGAGGGACACTTACGTAAAACCTACGTAAACTCACACATGCTACTGTCTTCCGGGGTCAGGAAGGACACTTACGTAAAACCTACGTAAACAAGTGCTTACCGCTCTATGCTTTCAAACCACTGAAGAAGCCCAGTCGCTCCTTCAGAACCACTAAACTTGAGTGGTTTAGCCTGGTTAAAATCCTTGTATTTGCATGGAACATTGTTGTTGTTGTAGGCTTGGATCCATTGAGCAAAGAGGTTTGGGAATTGAGCAGCCATTTGCTGCGCAATGATTTCTGCCAGCTCGGCAGTCTCTATCTGGCTTTCGCGTCGAGGAGGCATTGTCTAAAAGAGGAGACATGAAAGGAAAAGAGTGAGAGAATTTAGACGAAAAGAATGAGATGAACAAATCTGATGAAAGCTAGGATAGTGGTCATTTGTTCGTTACTACAAAGCAACAAACGACACACAGAACTAATCAAGGTAAATGGGTAAAAATAATGTATCGCGAAGACATGCTCGCCTATAAGTGAACACTCATCCCAAGAATTCCCAGGTAAGCACAACTGGTCTCGCGTCTGATGAGATGTATACGAAGTGCTTGCCTAGACAGAAAACCCAGAATACAGGCATTCACCCTTCCAGTTTGCACGTGTTCACATTATTTAAAACCCAAAATCTTGACGAGATTTTGAAAATTCGAAGGAGTTCAAAACCTTATAATCAATCATCCTAGAACAGATGATTAGTTTTCAAAGCGGTTTTGAAATTTATGTTCTTGTTGTGGTCGTCGCCTAAGGATAGGTGACGGTATTGTTTTATGACTAAACGCAAGTAAACTCGCGTTAGGGTCCTAAGAAGGTTATAGACTAGGTCAAAGCATTACTAATTACTAATAACCTAATTCCCTATAACCATTGGCTCTGATACCACTTTTCTGTCACACCCCGACCGCGTAAAACAACAAAGCGCGGCGGAAACATCGGGGCGTGTCGCAACAGAATTAATGTTTCATAACCATGGATACCAAAAAGTGTTTCGTTTTATTAAACATTGAATAATTACATCGTCTAGAAATCTAAATACACTATTTAAACATAGTCTATATTGTTATTGAGTCACTAAGGCCTTGTCCAGTCCTATGTGAGCATGCATCTTATCAATCGGTATCATTCAACAATACCTGAAACATATGTGAAAACGAAGTCAGCAAAGAAATGCTGGCGAGTACATAGGTTTTGTAGGAGTGTCGAAATCGTGGCTAGTTTAGACGTTGCAATACCTTATTTAAAAACCTTGTTTTGAAAAGAGTATAATATTGCAACTTAATTAACCAACTCAAATCAAGCAGGTTTTAATTTGTAAAACCTCGTAGCCATGACTCTTAACCCAAAAACATTTGTTTTAGTAAATTATTTGAAAAACAATGATAAGTTCAGTTGATGTGTATAAATAAGAGAATAATGCATGATTAAATGAATAACCATGTAAAATGAGTTTGTATAAGATAAGTTGTTTGTAAATAAATGTCTTGCGAAAAGTATGTTGCTTGTATAAAATGTTCTATGTCTCAAACTGAAATGATTCAAATAACGCTACCATATGTAATACCATACAAACACTTATATATAGGAAGTACCAGCGGCGTATCCACCATGCTTGTATCATATTACACACGCATCGTTACTTAATCACTTAATCAAACCAAACCAAACAATGTAAAATGTTCATGTCAAGATGTAAATCGTGTAATATGTATAAATGAATAATATCGTATATCGCTTTGAAACCAATCGTTTACCCAATCGTTAAAACATCGTGTGAAACCCAATCGTAAATCGTTTAATTCGTTTTAGGTCGTGAAACTACTTAAATGGTCGTCTCGCTAATAACATTCAAACCTTCTTGACTCGCATTAATAAACCCTTACCAAAGGATAGATTAACAATTCGCATTAATAAACCCTTACCAAAGGATAGATTAACATCTCGCATTAATAAACCCTTACCAAAGGATAGATTAACATCTCGCATTAATAAACCCTTACCAAAGAGTAAATTAACAATTACAGATTCAGTCGCTACCCACAACACCCACACATAACTACGGGTGTAGTAACTAACGGGATTTGTCAGATCCTATGGTACCATAACCTAATACTGGTCGGCTTGATCATTGCTAATGAATGTCATTTGTTATGTAACTACAACCAACAAGTTTGTTCACTTTATGAAATCGTTATTAGTTTTGTATAAATCGTCTTAATCGTTTTTGAAACCATCGTTATAACATCGAAAACATTTAGCACATATGAGTCACCCCAAAACAATTGAAAACAGTAAAATAGGGGAAGAATGTACTCGCCTGAGATTGCTCAGATGTCTAAAGATAATCACCAAGTAATGCTAGAGATCTCGGAATATCAAACGGCACCTAATATAGGTAACTACATTAATAAACCGGACCTAAATCGGAGGATCGGATAGAATGAGGGTTTGTAAACCAAACGAGTGTAGAGACTCGTGTCATTTGGTTTAACAAAGCCTACATACTAAATGAAACCTAACATAACTGTCTACGACCCATTACGACCCGTTTGGGTAGCTTATGCTACTTTAACGTGTCGTGCGCGTGAAACGCGTTCGGACCGCCTAACTAGTCCTATGACAAGTATTATATGCCTAAACATGTTACATAATCAGTTACGTGACAAAAGTTTAGGTTACATATGCTAGATTACCAATTATGTATGAAAAGGGTATTCTGGTAATTTACCTAAGGCATATAAACTACCTATCATACAACTACTTAAACGTCGTGACCATAAGGTATAACCTCGGAAGGTTATTCCCTACACTATGGTCACCTAATGGGTTTGGTCGGATCCTAATGATCGACCAAACTGGGTCGGGTTCGAAGGTATAGGCGATTTATTAGATCGCCTACCCTACGACCCTAGACAACGTGGTAATCAGTGGGCATAGTCCCAAGGGACTATGACCAACGTGATTACAATCACGTTGCGAAGTTCAAACGAACTTCGCATTGACCATTACTGGTCAACGCAGAAAGTCAAACAAAGTTTGACTTTCAGACTCGATAAAACAATAAAATAAGGAAAAGAACGAAAGAATACTTACGAAGGGTCCAAGAATGGAAGGTTTGGATCCGAACACTCTCAGGTATGAAGTGTTAAACACGACAACTTAGAGAGCAAGTTCAGATTCAAAGGTGTGAGTTTTTGGTTGTGATGTTGGTTGGTATTTATAGGAAATGGTCCACCGCTAGGATCGTTTCTTGGAAAAGGAGGCAACGATCAAGGCCGTACACTTGTCGGAAAGTCATGGTGCCACAAATGCTCCTAAACTTAGTGATTAAGCAAGTTGCAAACATGTGGTTGTGGTTAAACCTGCTGAAAACAGGCTGTTAAACATTGCACCTGGTCTGGAGACCCCATACGCATCGTATGGTATATATACCATACGCATCGTATGGGTGAACTTTGGCAGAATTACAGTTTTGGTCCCTGAACTGTATTTTGGCCATTTTTGACACGTTTAAGGCCCGTTAACCCCATTTCAAAGCTTTAAAATGAAGTTAAAGTATAGGGAACTTAAAACATGCTCAAAAATATCTCGGATGTCGGTTCGTTTAACCGTACGGTTGCGTTGTTCGGTTAATTACGACGGAATGCGCATAAGCGCGAAAAACGATCCAAATGACGCGACGAATGGATTTTTCTTAAGGCGAACACTAAAATATAATGTAGTCATGCTTACATAAATTTTTGGATGTCCAGATGTATTCAGAACGTAAGTTATGCGCGAAAATGCAAACTTGTGCACTTTTTGACGCTTTTAGTCCCTGAATGACACAAAAGTTTATTTTAGCATACCGAACACCTCAAAGCCTATTTCTAAGCTATGTAAAGGATATTTATGGTATGTTTAACTTATGGTCATGTTCCGGAAGGTCTGTTACAGTTCAAATTGGCATACTTTCGCAGTTTGTCAACTTTAGTCCCTGTAAGCGATTAAACTTTGATTTCATCACACCAAACCTTCCAAAACTTATATCTAAGTTATGTAAAGGTTATTTAAGGTATGTTAAGCCTACGTCACTATTCCGGAGTGTTTGTTGCATTAAACTGGTTATATTTACGCATCAGTGCGCGTATAACCTTCCAGAAAGCGATTTAAAGCCTGAAATTGAACAAGAGTTGATATGTGTAAACGATACACATATTTTTACAAATCCCAAGTATGAAATATAATATTTCATTGGTTTGGTATTTGTTTGATGGCCGTGAAGGCACAGGTGTTACAGGTTAAGCAGGGCACTTACGTAAAACCTACGTAAACAAGTGCTTACCGCTGTCCTCAGGTTTCGAGGGACACTTACGTAAAACCTACGTAAACTCACACATGCTACTGTCTTCCGGGGTCAGGAAGGACACTTACGTAAAACCTACGTAAACTCACACATGCTACTGTTTTCCGGGGTCAGGAAGGACACTTACGTAAAACCTACGTAAACCCCACGCGTACCACTGTCCTCGGGTAAAGAAGGGCACTTACGTAAAACCTACGTAAACCTTATACGTACTACTGTTCTCGGGTTAAGAAGAACACTTATGGTTACAAATAGTCTAGTGTATATACAAATATGGGAAGCCCCCACTAATAGAACATACTGTCGGCCTAGTAGAGCCACATGTTACGAAAAGAACTTACTATTACGAACTTACTTACTGTGAACTCGCTCAACTAGTTGTTGACTCTCTGTTACATGCCTTGCAGGTCGTTAGGTATACATGGAGCTTGCACTGGGAGGCGCGGTCGTTGTGGACGAGGATCGTGAATGCTTTGATTAAACATTTGGCATTTCATACTTTACTTATGTTGGGCTTTTACTCATATGCTTCCGCTAAACGTTGAATTTCTACTTATGTTTTGAAACACCATTCATATAGATTGGTTTGGTTAAATTACATATACCTTTACTATTTACGTTGTTCTATATGATTGGTGGCTTGATCCTGGTCAGTCACGCCTCCAAGCGGTGGTACTCCGCGTGTGGATTTTGGGGGTGTGACAAAATATCTCTCATGTCCATTTCATTTGTAACTTTCCGGTCAGTGAAACGAAGTGCTGCCGAAGTGTTGTCAGGTTGTAAAACGTCATCAAATCAATCATACAACAGTTTAAAGTGTAAATCTAGCTGAATTGAACTCTACACGTCTGTTTCCGCCTTTCTTGTTGAGATAAACTCTTCTGATCGACTCGTTCGGGTCTGAAAACGATCCTACAAGTGGTACCAGAGCTCAGGAGGAAGAGTTCATACCAATTCAGCTTCATTTTTCTGGTTTCTACACCTTCTTTCAAAATTAAACAAGTTTTTACGGTTAAAAACGGCTGATTTTCACACATCATGTGCGAAATGTTGTTTTAACAAACCCTAGAAAGTTTCAGAATTAAAATCGACCATTTACTTGATCAATTGGACAAAAATTGGACCGAATTGATGATGTCAACAGCCTTCAAACGAGATCAGAGGATTATTTCCGTTTGAATCTGACATATTCCGTTTGAAATCGGGTATCTCGTTTGAAAATGCATGGTGATTACGTTTGAAACATGTGGTCCGCTTGAACTGAGTGGTTAATACCGTTTGAGGATTGTATTCCGTTTGAGAATTTTGTTTGAAACCAGCCATCTCGTTTGAAAAGTCGTGCTATCTCGTTTGAAGGAGTAATTCTGTTTGAGAATATCGTTTGAAACATGAATTCCGTTTGAATGGTATAATATTTGCATGTGAATTTGTGTGATGAAATAATAGTTGTCGGTCATTGAACAGGGTAATTACGTGAATTGCTGACTCCTGTTATTGAACTAAAACAGTTCTCGGTCCAATTATTTAATGCTTTTGTGATATTACATCAGCCCATGTGATAACAATCAATTCATTATAGTCAACCCACTATAGTTTATCGGTCCAATACACAAAAACAAGATTTTGAAAAACGAAATAGTTAATTGTTTCATCACGTGAGATGGCCCAATACCTGGCAAAGTGAAACGGCCCAATCAATTTGTTGGACGGTTGTCAAAGTTGTCGGACACTTGAATACATTTGTTCTTATCAAAGTTTGCAAGTGATTTCATTTGTGGCCCAATCATATTTGGTTAATATTTGATGTTGTCAGATAAGTGGGTGTTTAGGTCCAATTAAATTTGAGTTTAACATCACTATTGTCGGCATTAATTAGTGTGTGCATGAGACATGTCAGTTTGCATGGATTGAAAGTCAAGATTCATCGCATCAAAGTCATACGGTTCAAAGCAGTTCAGTCAAATCGCTTGAAACAGTTCAAGTCGTGTCTTTGTGAACCAAGTCAATTGAGAGTGAACTCAGTCTGCACGTAGTGGGTTAGGTTGTTGAATTTGATCCGAGTCATAGCAGTCTGCACAGTGTGTCAACCTTCAGTCTGCATAGAATATTCACCAGTTCGAGTACCAGTCTTTTTCTGTTAATTGATAAGTCTTATTCTGATTGTGTTTTGTTTGTGTGTTGTCAGGTGTTTCACTAGGTAAACCAGTTCGTTTGAAAGCTTGTGTGAGAAATCTTTCGATACCGAATCATGGAAGAAGAATTTTACAACGCATTCACTACCCCGGTTACCCCTATTTCTCTTGCACATAACACGATGTTAGAAAACGAAACGGGTACGATGCAAAAACCACCTAAACTCATGAACATCGAGGAGTATAAAGGTTGGGAGGGACGGTTTGAGAATTGGGTACAAGCAAACTACTTAGATGCTTGGGAATGTGTCGAGACGAAGTATATTAGACCGATGAATGATGATGAAGAGATTGTTCCAATTAAAGATTTAAGTGCAGATGCCAGAAAGAAATAAAAAGATGAGAAAATGATGCTAAGTCTTTTACAACAAGCTGTGAAGACATTCTGGTTCTATTGCAACATAATGGAACTTCTTACTCAATCTGGAAAGCATTAAGATCGAAGTTTCATGGAAGTCAAGAGATGGTCAAAAACAAGAAATCACTTTTGAAAAAAGAGTTTGATCTGTTTCGAGGGTTGAAAAACGAAAGCACAAAACAAATCGTTGAGAGATACTGCAATTTGCTAGCTAATATGAAGAGGTTGAGCATCGAGAAAGATAATGAGGAGTTGATTGAGAAGCTAGCTGATGCTTTGCCATATGAGACTTGGGGTACATATCTCATGATGCTGAGAAACAAGAAAGGTTTTAGCAGTCTGACACTGAGCAAATTCATTGAAAAGATTGAGGCTCAGGAGATGGAATAGAGAAAGATTATAAGAATGAAAGATTTTGACGGTGAACAAGACATCGGGCTTTACTACAAAGGTGGTGTCAGTGATAAAACCACCAACTTGTCACCGAAGGTTCAGACAGCATTCAATGTAAAGAGTTCATCTGAAAGTTCTTCCAAAGGATCAAACAGCAACACAAGTTTTTCATCATATCCGTCATTTGATCCGAACATTTCAGCAACAAAGAATGGCAAAAAGTTACAATGCAACATTGTACTGAATCTAGAGAATGATGAGGATTATTCAGCAGAAATTGCTAAGAGTCACATGTCTTTGTTGGGAACCGTGTTGGAATCTTATGGTAGTTTTGTTGCAGGTCGGATCGGGAGTCCAATGCTTACAAAAGAGGATTACGATCAGATTGATGCTGAAGAGATGGAACAGATGGACATAAAGTGGTGTTTGGCAAGTGTATTGAGACGAGCTGAGAAATTTAAGCAGATCACAGGAAGAGATGATCTACGTGAAGCTAATATTTCTACTTTAGGTTTTGATAAATCTAAAGTCACTTGTTTTCGTTGCAGGGAAAAAGGACACTTCAAGAGGGAGTGCAAAAACCGTGAAGCAAGTGAAGCTCAAAATCCGTTCAACAACAACAATGATTACTATCGCAAGGCTATCTATTATCAAGTTGCTCAACAACAACGTGAACCACAAGTGGCACATGGTAGAAAAGTGATTGAAGAATCATCAAAGAGAGCATGTTTGGGGAATCAAGAAAACTTTAGTTGGGAAAATTATATCTCAGTTGATAACAAAGCATGCATAATCGATCAAGAAGATGAAAAATTGCCAGATGGCTTTAGCTGGGCAAATTTCAACTGGGATGATCATTGTCTAGATAAAGAGATTCTAAATCAAAAAGCCTTTGTTGCTCGAGTTGAAGAGGATAGTGATGATGATCATGAGTATTGGTCAAGAAAAATGGCAGATCATTTCAAAATGATGGAGGAAAGTGACAGTGAAGATGAAAAAGCTAAAAAGAAAAAGAAAAAGGTCAAGACTCCAGTTAGCAGTGATGATGAGGATGTTCCGGTGATAAGGAAAAAGGTAAAGGAAGTACCAAAGTTCAAAGTTGATGAAGAAGTTGATGCTAAAAAGATTCCGATGAAGTGTGACAATTGTGAAGCTATAAAGAAGCAAAACAGCACACTGATTTACAACTTGAACAGTTTGAAGGAATCTTATGATGTTCTGAAAAAAGCTATGAATCAATACAATCAAACAAGTGAAGAACAGACAACAGCAATGAAGACACTTCAGGGAGCTTTCATGATAAAACAAAAAGTTGTGAACAACTATATCGAGAAGTGTGCTGTGTTAGAGCAGAAACTTGAAACTCAAAGAATCGAAACTGAAAGAGTAAATCGTTTGTTGAAAAGTTACTCATGTACTTCTTATGTTATTGACAGGATTTATCCAACAGTAGAAGGCATGAAGGCGTTTGAGGAAGAGGAGACTTCTGAGGCAAAGAATTCTTAAGAACAGAAAGTTTATGAAGAAAAGACCCCTGAAAGAAAGAAAGAAAAGAAGAAGGATAATAAAGAAAAGACATCTGGTAAGAAACAAGGTTTCAGTTACAACAAGTGTCCACCCCCGCTTGAAAATGGAGATTCTCCAAGAAATCCAAATTCAGAAAGAGTCGAAAAAGCAACAAATTTACAGTGGGAGTCGGAGCCTACAATTAACTTGCCAGAAAATATTGATGTCACGTTTACATCGTCTGACACTGATCATGAGTCCGAGTTAATAAAGAAAGTGGTCGATCAGGTGTTGGATAAAGATGAATCCGAGGAGTCAAAGTCGGAGTCTAGTTCAGAGTCAAAGTCTGAGTCGAGCATTCCGAGTAAAACCGACAAACAGGGCAAAAGAGTTTACAACAAAGAATTCTTGTTATCAAAGTCTAATTTGAATGACGAAACGTTTAAAGTTGCATATACTTTGAATGATTCTGACAAATTATATTTTGATGAGGAATTTCCAATAAGAGGTGTCAAAACTGAATTGATTAAAAAGGTTTTCAAACTAACAGAAATTAATATTTCTGAAATAAAAGATGTAAATCTTAATGATAAACCTAAAAAGTACACCTCAAGAGTTCAACAAAGAGAAAACAAGAAAAATGGTTACAGTTCTGGTTCTGGTTATCGAAAGAAACCAAACCATAACGGTAATTTCAAAAAGAAAGGTCTTGGATTTATTCCACCAGAAAATCAGAAAAATGAAAAATACGTTCGTGATTTTAAATCAAAAATGATATTTGTTTCAGGAACAACTACTGAAGAAGAGAAAGAAAATCTGTTCAGGAACCAATCGAACAGAGAATTCCTTGCAAAGAAGCAAGAAGAAGTGAAGATTGTTGATCAGATGAAAGAAACGAGAACCTGTTTCAAATGCAACACTGTTGGAACCACCAATTGATAGAACCAAATTTTTAAAAAATTCAATTTTTGAGATTGGTGAAAGTTCAAACAGATTTTACAAGAAAAAGGGAAACCTTGACAACCAGAAATGGGTTATTAAGAAGTCTGATGGTAGCAATGATTCTGATTCTTCAAAATCAGAGGAGCTATCTTCTGGCGATGAATCTGATTCCACAAAATCAGAGGAGCCACAAGCTGAGTTAAAGTTGAAAACTTCAGTTCCTCCAATGGATGATGTCAATTTTCCACCATTGAAGGCTGAAAATTTTAAGAAGAAAATTGGTAAAACTGAAATTTCAAATCAATTTTTTTTTCAGAAAAGAAAGAGTTTGATGTTGACAAAGTGTTTAACTCCAAAGTGCACCATATTTTTGGTAAAATGGTTGACAGGAAGGTCAAAGGAGTGAAGGAGTTTTACGATAAGAAGACAAAGAAAGATAAAGTTGAACCATCCCTGGTTTGTGACTGGGATGGTACATATTACGAACAGTAAGTCTGTGGACTTGCCGGAGCTCCCAAGTTGGTAATCATGGAGCAGGAATCGGCATTTTTTTAGATTGTTTTTGGTAAATTGAAATTTGGTCACAAGTATGACTTGCCGGAACTCCCAGGTTGGTAAGTGAGGAGTAGGAATCGGCATTCTGAGAATTCAACCTACAAATGGTATTGGTTGATAAGCCATGTGGTTGAAAAAGAGGTTGTGTTTTTAATTGAAGGTTAATCAAGGTCATTAGGTTGAACTTGATTGAACTATTCTTACAAGTGGTAAATCAGGGACATTAAGTTGTATCTGATTTCCTACAAGTGGTTGTGAAACAAAATGATGAGTTTATCCCCTAACCTAAAAATAGTTAAAATCATTCAACAAAACTTATTTTCCAGAAAAACCATTTGATTAAAACAAACTTAAGTGTTTTGAAATCATAATGGGAAAATAGTTTGTTGTGAGGGGGAGTTCTGATTGTTTATGCCAAGTGGATGGCGATTTGAAGCGATTTGATATCAGTTGTCATGTTCTTTGTACAGTTTGTTTTCAAATTTCCTAAAATGTGTTTGCATTTTAGGGGGAGTAAGAAATTTTAGAAAATTCAAAAACATTTGAAAATTTGAAAAAGTCAAAAACATGAAAAAATGAAAAATGAGTTTTTGGGTCAAAGAAGAGGAAATGATAGTACATCAGTGGACTATCACAACATGCTAAAGAAATGGAAAGTTAAAATGTGATAAACGGTCTCACTGATGATGTGTCAGTAGGTTTTTACACATTTAGTAGATTGTGACGAGATATAAACCTAAATTCAAACTTGCTTATATCGTGGGGAAACATCTCTCGGATATATGGGTAACCCCCGAAATATTGTTTGAAAGGTCTCTCTTTCTGAGATACTAGGTCTTTATACTCAGTGATATCTGGTGTATTATCCCGGGACTTCTGATTTTGCGGAAGCAATGGCCTAGTCCCCGGAGAATACTTTCTGCTTGCTTGAAATATAGCGCAACCCTCAGCATAAAATGATAGACAATAAAATTGCTAATCAATGCTGTTGTAAAAAAGATCCTCTAAAGGGGACCCACCAAAAGTCGAGCCGTCATCTCTCTGCTGAACGGAAGTTCTGACCTGAGCTCTCACGGTTTCGTACTGATTCATAATTTATTCCCTTACAGATATCATCTGTGGTATACTCACCTGTAAGACTGAATACTGGGATCTGGATACGGGAATATATTCTGAGGTGGGACACGCGATTGAGTTTAAGTGCTTAAGACATTAATCTCGTATCTCGAAACAGTTGAACTTTGTGTGAGAATTTAAGTGGACCAGTATACTGACAATCTAAGTGAATCGTTTAGAACTTAAAATGTCTAAAGCTTAACGGTGTTGGTGATTTGTATCATAAACTGATATGATCCTCTTACACAAACTCACAAAAATATTGTTTGTAAATATTTCTTCTCTGCATTTCATTACATTGAAAAATCCAAAAAGATTTTAGTATGTTTTAGCATAAATTTTAAAAAATTCAAAAAGATTTTCGACAACTGGTGTTGGAGAGCTAATTTTCAAAATTCCGAGTGCTAGACATGATGAGCAGATGGTTTGGGAGAGTGTGTTGTTTTGATAAAGAAAAACAATATTTCTTGAAGTGGTTCATCAAAGATTAATGTTGTAAAATCATTATTTGATTGTATAATTCCTGCAAGTGGTTCAGTAGATGGTGAGATTGTTTTTACAAGTTATCATCAGAAAATTTATTTTTGGGTAGAGAATGTGCAGGATAAGAGCTAGGTGATCTTGGATAGATGATAGAAAGCCAGGTTCCGGTACCTGAGGACTATGTGATTTTAACAAGCCAAGCTGCGATCCCAGCATATCGAAAGGGGGAGTCTGAAGACACCTAAAGGAAGGAGTGTGTTGGTGCTGATGAAAAGATAAGAGAGATTTGAGAATGCTTACAGCGTCAGATACTTCAGAGAGTTCGAGAGGACTGATAAAGACTGAAGATGCGAAGACTCGACACTGAAGACTCGTCAACATTCGAGGGGGAGTCTGTTGGTGCATGCGTCTGTCGACTTCGTCTTGTATCGAGTCTTACATTGAAATTGTTAGATCAGGGTGCATTATACGAGAAAATAGGAGAGTTTAGGGTGTATTTGATGTGATTTCGTTTGAAGCATGCCATGCCACTTTCAAACGGAATAGCTTCACCTATAAATATCTCTCATGTCCATTTCATTTGTAACTTTCCGGTCAGTGAAACGAAGTGCTACCGAAGTGTTGTCAGGTTGTAAAACGTCATCAAATCAATCATACAACAGTTTAAAGTGTAAATCTAGCTGAATTGAACTCTACACGTCTGTTTCCGCCTTTCGTGTTGAGATAAACTCTACTGATTGACTCGTTCGGGTCTGAAAACGATCCTACAAAAGGGGTCTTCGGCAAGGAGACCCGCTATCCCCTTTTTTGTTCATTTTGGCGATGCAAGTGTTGGATATGTTCAGGAGAAGGGCCGTTAGTCTCGGTTTGTTTCATGGATTACAAACTCCGAATGATGGACCTATCATCTCGCATCTTTGCTATGCGGATGACGTCTTGTTCATTGGTGAATGGTCGGAACACAACATCGTTTCTCTCAAACACTTCCTGGGGTGCCTTTTTTTGGTCTCCGGCCTCAAAGTTAATCATAGTAAATGCAAGTTGTTCGGAGTCGGAGTAGGGGATGATGAAACTCGGTCCATGGCTAAGATTCTTAACTGTGAAGTCGGCTCCTTCCCCTTCCAATATTTGGGGGTTCCGGTCGGTGCCAACATGAAAAGGGCAGTGCACTGGCAACCGGTTATTGAGAAGTTCCAGAAAAAACTCTCTGCTTGGAAAGCTAGAACCCTCTCTTTTGCCGGTCGGGTTACTCTCGCTAAAGCGGTTTTGGGCAGCCTTCCTTCATATTACCTCTCCATCTTTCTCGCCCCTAAAGCAGTTATCAACAAGTTGGAAGGTATTAGAATGGCATTTATTTGGGGTAACACGACTTTGAGACACAAAATAAACTGGGTGCGTTGGGAAAAGATGAGTAAACCTAAGATATTTGGAGGTATCGGGATAGGGGGCATTAGAGAATTCAACCTTGCCATGCTTTCTAAGTGGTGGTGGAGGTATAAAGACGAATCGACACAATTTTGGGCCTTGATTATTGCCTCCTTTCACAAATCGGCCCAATGTGAAAAGCTTGTGCCGATTAAGAAGTCGATACCAGATGTTTGGAAAGATATAATTTCTATGGACGTGGTTCTTGAGAAAGAAGGATTGTGCATCAGCGAGAAACTTAAAGTTTCGGTGGGTGACGGTGCCACTACCAGATTCTGGAAGGATGTTTGGGTGGATAACGAGCCGCTCAAGTACCGGTTCCCTGATCTGTATCGTCTTGCCAAACACAAAGAAGGTATAGTGAAATCTTGCTGGCAGGGGAGTGAGGGGCAGCCCAGTTTGGGTGTGGGAATGGAATAAAGATCCCGGGTCGGCCAGCGAATGGGAGCATCTGGGCGATCTTATGAGGCTTCTCTCGACGGTGTCTCTTAAGAGGGGAAAAGACCTTTGGAAGTGGGATAATGAAGAGGGCATCCCGTTCTCGGTCAAAGCTTTGCAGCTGGAATTAACAAAACAGGGGCAGGATCAAGCTGGTGGGTTGGAGCATAAATGGAACTCTTGGGCCCCTCTAAAAGCTAATTATCTGGTTTGGAGGGCTCTTATGGGGAAAGTTGCTACCAAAAAAGGCCTGTTGGATCGCGGAATAAACTTGTCGGATGCCTTATGTGCCACTTGTGGGTTCGAAGAGGATTCGGCTGACCACTTATTCGCAAAGTGCCTAACGGCGCGGAGTGTCTGGTGAAATATTTTCTCTTGGCTGAAAGTCCCATGGCCTTAAAATTTTGACAGCCTGAAGGACCTTTTCAAGGTTATTGATAACAGCCCGGGTAGCAAAAATTGGAAAAGACTTGTTCATTTGGTAGCCGTGGACACAGTTTGGAGTATTTGGAACAATCGGAACCGTAAGATATTCGAAGGGGATCATATTTCAGTCCAGAGAATTGTTGATTCAATCAAAGAAGAATCCTTCATTTGGGTCTCCAATCGGGCTAGAAAGCTGACACCTACATGGGATAATTGGAAGGTTTTTGATGTTTTAAGTCCTCTGTAACTTTTTTCCTGCTTTGTTTTGTGTTTTTCTGCTTTCTTTGTTTGTTCCAGCTTCTTGCTGATTTCTTTATATATATATAAAGAAATGTTGTTAAAAAAAAAAAAAAAAACTACTACTACGATTTCCTCACGTGATGCTACAAAAATCCGATTTTGTTTAATGATGTTTCCCTTTGTTATACTTTTGATACGGTATCATTACTTGGTATAGCAATCAAAAGAAATAAAAATAAATAAAATAAAATATTTATAAATAAATGAAGTCGTGCTATACCCAAAAAGATATCGACACGTTTATAAAAATAATATAGGTATTGGTTTCGGTATACCCAATACCAGCACCGCTATCGGTATTAGTTCGGTTTACCACGATACTAGCAATCGTTATAACTTACGATGTCAAAAAAAGGTCTAATTTGAATACAACTCAGCTCAATACAAAATTTAAATAAGAATGTCGAAAATTTTATTAAAACATCTACACATTTTTTAAAGCTAATTTACACAAGCTATTTGAGGAAAAATCAAATTAAATAAAAACGAGGAGTGTTAAATATGTAAATTACTTAAAGTATAAGTTAAATATAAATAATAATAATAATAAAACCAATGGGATGGTGATCTATTGGCCCATTGGCAAAGGCAAAATTTTTAAACATCTTGTGAGGGAAATGACTTGGGTTAAATCCTACAGACAACAAAAATTAAAAAGAAATTTATCCCTTAAAATAATAATAATAATAATAATAATAATAATAATAATAGTCTCACATATATTTTCCAATCTCTCTCCTATTAAATGATACTAATCTTGCTCCATCTTATTAAATCATTATATTAAAATTGAAAACTTATATATTTAGATATTTAATATAAATTTAATTATGGGTATTAATTGTATCATTAACTACAATCATACTTCAATGGTCCGCCAGTGATCTAAATTTGTCGTTCAAAAAAATAAATAAATTGAATCATTAACTAAATGAAGTTAATGTGAAATTAATTATGAATAGTTATATGTTACTTATCATTTCCAAAAAATAAAATTTTATTATGGATAATTATTATATCATCCGATTTTACATTTAATTCAACTCCACTATTTTAAACATATAGATTAATTAATTGCTTAATTTATATCTACAAATTTTTGGACTCAATTTTTTTTTATATTAATTAAGTTGTTGAATCTATGAATTCTACAAACTTAAAGCCATTTAGAATCCAAGTTAAAAAAATACTTTCAATCCTATATTTGCATATTCAAAAATTTAATATTTGATATGATTTGTTGAATTTTATTGTATTTTTTATATCATTATAGCAGAAAATATTCAGGTAATTATTATCATCTATTCTTATTTCAATTTTTTCATTTGTTTATATATGTTTTGTAGATGTGATAAGTTCAACCCATTTTCTTATAAATGTGTCGATTTGGGTTTTGTTTTATTTCTAGTGGGTCAAATGGTTAAAATTTAATAAAAGTATTCTAAAATGAGATGACAAATCAGTTGAAAGTCGCCTTATGTTTAACTTTAATGCAAATAAATATATTTAGATTGTTAAATTAAAAGCAATAGCGAAGACTTGTCATCGCTATTGTGTCACCGCTAAAATTGGTCGCTGTTGGTCCAAAAAGCGTCGCTAAAGGTTTTGTTGTTGGCGGTGTTTGACCATTAGCGGCGACACGTGGCTGATAAAAGGTAAACATCAATAGCGGCGACATTGTCGCCACTAAATGCCTTTATTTTTTATTATTTTTTCCGCATTTTCAGTATTTTCCATTTTTTTACAAAAACACAACATGTCAATTTTCACTTCTCCGCAGCACACAAACTACATAAACTTATAAATTATATCATTATCATCATCATCATACTCAGTAAATCCCACCAATAGCAAAGCTAAGGGAGGGTCTGGGAATGGTAAGATGTAGACAACTTTACCTCTACCCCGTAGAAATAGAGAGACCGCTTTCCAGTGAGACCCCTGACTCGCTAGTAGTTTTGCATCAAACCTTGGACATAAGGTACATAACACTCAGCAATTGAGACAAAGGCCGATTAGCACATGTACCCCATGTCTTTCAGCTATCAACGCCACAACATGATGCATAATTAACCATCCCCCTCTTTTAATATTATTTTCACGAAATTAGTAAAATAACGTTAAAATTAGTGCACTTTCACTTCCCCCGAACACCGACACATAAATACATCGCATATTGCAAGCGGGGCGTAGAAAACACTTAAATTATATAAACATCCTAAAATTACTTAAAACGTAAAAAACTACATCATATCATCATCACCATCATTGTCGTCACCTCCATCATTGTCTTCATCCGCTACATGCTTTCCCCTATTAGTTGAAGCCATGTATTGGTTGAGTTGATCCAAAAAATGCTTGGGTTTGGAACAAGCCCGCAACATATTCCTACAATAATATCAACATTAACCAAAGAGAAAATGACAACCGAATCCTTCTTAAACAAACAATCATATAATACACATTCACATCTTAAATGAGATAAAGTATTCAAAAACAGTCCTAAACTAAACGCGGACAACACGAAATTAATTTCTAAATCAATTTCTGGTAGGTATTTCTAAGCTCATTATGTCTTAAATGATAATTTAAATTTCGTGCGCGTATTTCTACGCTCGTTATGTTTTAAATGTCGGTTTTAATTTTTGGTCGCGTTTTTCTAATCTCGTTATGTTTTAAATGATAATTTCAATTTCGGGCGGGTATTTTCTAAGCTCGTTATGTTTTAAATAATGATTTCAATTTCGGATGAGTATTTTCTAAACCAATATAATAACTTTCAAACGATGGCATACCAATTTCACATATATATACAAAATTAAACATACAAATTATCTAACTTAACCGTAATTTTTTCCAAACCAAACATACACACGTTTTTTTTTAACGACACATTTCTTTTAATCTTTGTCGTCTGTGTGACTTGAACCCAAACCCCCGCTTCCAAACTTAGGTGTTTAAAGGTTTTGTCTTTGTCAATGGACCACCACCTCATTAGTAACATACACACATTTACATAGTTACATACATACATATGTACTCAAATACTAACATACATACACTTACATACATACTTACATACACACATTTACATACATACTTACATGTACACATTTTCACCAAATGCACATACATTTTCATACTTTATACACAAATACATACTTACATACACACATTTACATACTTACAAACACACATACATACACCTACATACATACTTACATATACACATACATACATACTTACATACACATACACATACACATACACCTACATATACCAACATAATATTTACATATATACATACACATACACCTACATATACCAACATACACACACATTTACCTACATACACACATTTATAAAATACACTAACTAAACAAACTAAAAGAAAACTAACCGATATTGAAAAGGTGAAGCCGGTTTTGTGGTGGTAGTGGTCGAGGTTCTCCGATGGTGGTGAGAAGCTAGTTCACAAATACACAAATTAATCAAGAAATGATAGACAAAAAATCTACAAATTAGAGAAGAAATCAACAATACTAACCGATTTGGGGTAAGAGATGGTGGAATTGAAGTTTGGGTGATTTGGAGTTTATTTCGTACAGAGATGAAGAGCAGGGGCGGATCTAGCTCATATTTGTGGGTTCCCAGGAACCCATTAGGTTTGAAAAAAATAGAAAAAAATTAGTGAGAACCTTGTATGATTTGGAAAAATTAGTGAAAATTCACCAAAATGAACCCAGTGAAAAAAATTCATGCATCCGCCACTGAGGAAGAGATTTGGGGGTAAATGGGGAATGGAGGGAAGAAATCCCGCTTAATGTTGCTGATTTTGTTTTAGGGTTTTTAGTAGTGATGTATCTTGTCGCTATCGGTGAATAGTAGTCACTACTATTGCTTAAAATAACCTCAACCATTGGATCAAGATAAGAAATGGATGACTGGGGTTATTTCAAGACACCACGTTCCAGATCAAAACATTAGCTAGGACAATAGGGTTGTCGTCGCCAGTGGTGACACCGCTAAAGCTCTTTATCCTTGTAGTTTTACTCATCCCTTTGAATAAGTAAAGGTTTATTTTTAGCCCTTTAGTAAGAATAAGTTATATTTTTGGCCCTTAAGATAGATTAAGTTGTAAAGTTGAGCCAAACTGAGTCGAGCAAGCCAACTCGAATTTTAATCAAGTCGAGTTTGAGTTTAAGATTTTAGCCTAATTTTATATTCGAGTTGACCCAAACTTGCTCGATGTGAAGTTTTAGTTGGGTTAGCCATGGCTTAGCTCAACTCAACTCGTTGATAATCTTTAAGTGTTAGTTTCTCTGTTGCGTCGAACATTGGACATCCCTTTATATGCTAAAACAACTTTATTATTCAAGGTATAATTTATTTAGATTTAAATATAATTTTATAAATAATGAATAAATCATTTAAATGATTCTAAAAGTTTAAAGGCTATTATTAAATTTATAACTTAATGAAAAAATTACATATAATAAACGATAAATCTACCCTAAAATAATATAAAATAAAAAATAAAATAATTGTTCGTTAGAAGTTTTTGAAATTTTTAGTTTTTTTTTGGTATAAAGAAATACAAAGCTATGGATATATGAGCGCACTCACACACACTAGAGGGGTGTCGACACTATACAGTAGGAAATAAATACATTGGGTAATCACGTAATTTGTTATTTTTTTACAAATAAAAAAACAACTAAAGCAATATTATACTCAAGTTAAATTAAGATGATAAAATGCTTGTTTTATGTCATGGTGTACTTTTTTCAAATTAAAATACTAACACCTGAAAAAAAAGTTATGGTTGTGTAAAAATAGGGGGTAAGTTGGTTTAGAAGTTAACAATTTATTTCAAACTCCTGTACAAGAAGCTATTTCAGTGTGACGTGTAAGAGACCACAAAAATCTGACACATATACTTTAAGCCAGGTTGTAACATCCATGTAATCACGTAACAGGAGTATGTAATCTTACGTAATGATACATAGTTACGTAGTGTTACGTAATTACGTACTAGTACAAATCACGTAGCGTTATACAAAATTACGTAACATTATAGAAAACCACGTAACGTTATACTTGTATTTGAATATAATGCATATTATGTAGTTACGTACTGATACATAATCACGTAACGTTATACTTGCATCTAAATATAATGCATGTTACATAATTACGTATTGGTACGTAATCACTTATTGGTATGTAATCACTTAGATTGTAATTTTTCTTAAAATTATATAAAACTACAGCAATACCTTACTTAAATGAAAAAGAATAAAATGCTTGTTTTATAGCGTATTTAAAAAAATGTTAACGTATGAAAACATTATGGCTCTTTAAAAATCGTGCAGGAAGTTTCGTAGAAGTCATTAATAGATGCTCTTCCTCCCCCCCCCCCCCCCCCCCTTCTCCGGTTGTTTTTCTTACGTAATTGCAGGATTTGAAGACCAGTTAATCACAACCATTAGATTGTTAGATCAATGTTTTATATTTTATCCTACACACCCTATTCCTATGTGTAATTAGTGAACTCCTAATTATAAAGAACCCACATGCTACATATTTGATCATAATCGTACATTCTCTTGGTTTGGTTTGTTGTATGATTAACGGTTGAAAAGTGTATTCTTTTATTTTTGAAGTATTAGTGAATAGTTGTGGGTTCTCAAACATTCAACTATAGGAAGAGTGAACAATATATACTCGTTTAAGTGTGTCATATGAAAAGTATTTAAATCCGGAGGGATGGGTCAGTCAACACACCAGTTTTGTGCGGAAGCAATGAATCGCTCTATAATTGACATGGTGGTTTTAGAGATTTTCAGTTGAACCAATAACAGATTCAATGGTCGAATTAGAAAAGTCTTAGAAGACACTGTTGGAAAGGCCATGCTCAAAGAAGTCTCATACGTCTAAAAGAATTTTGCCCAAAAAGTAAAAGAAAAACCCAAACAAGTCGCATAAACCTAAAGGTTTACAAACAAAGAGTTTTAAAGAACCTAGAAACGTTGACCAAAATAGCCAGGAGAAAAATAACTTTGACTCATAGGTCAGCAAGACAAAATTATGTTTTTTTTCTTTTCAAATTTCTACTTTTAGTAGAAAAATCATAAAGAAAATAAATAAAAGGCAAAGAAAGATTTGCATCGGTAAAAGTTAAACGACACACGACACCAAGAAAAACAAAAAGACATACAAAAAAGCATCCCATGACTGAGAGTGAGAATGACATCTTTTTGTTTAGTCCATTTCCAACACATATGGACCCCACAATAATTCTACTCGGCTTCACTTTTAGTTTTCAGTATCTAATTTAAATTGGACCCAAAATAGTAACAATCGTATAAAAAGAGTTCAAAAATATATATTGCATCACATATGCTTATGGTGTAAGGTGGTTCAAACATCTTATTAAAATTGCCGTTAAAAATATACATAGAGTTAAAAAATACGTGTTCAGAAAATCTATTAGACCACCCGTTGCCCTTTGGGGCGTTTTTTGTGCTCAATCACGCTCAATCTCGCCCACATGCCGCTACGCATGGGCGTGTTTGGCATATTTTTTGTTTAGACGTGTTTTTAATCACCCTCATGGGGCAATTGTTTGGCCAATCATTTTTGAGCTTCCTTTTTTTTAGCCAATAGGTTTTTTGGTTGGTTTTTTTTATTTATATTTAATTCTCCACACCCTTTTAAATAATGACCACATCCCCACTACACCCATTTTAGAAAAACGCACAATAATGCCCCTTGCTGACCGTCTGCCACATGGCACAAAATGCCTAAGGGTGAATCTTGCCCACTACGCATGGTCTTAGGTTCGAATATGCATGATAGTTTGGTTCGTGTTGTGTGGGTGGAATGAAAAAACCCATTACAACACAAAATCCTCAACACAGATATAGATTAAATCAAGATGAATACGTTTCTATGGATGGGAAAGGGAAACAATAATCAATAAACCAAGAAAATCTTGGTGTAATTTTGAATTTTCATTGTATTAATCTTCTGTTATGTGTTTTGCTCCGGTTCATTATTGGTAGCCTTGTGTTGTATAATAAAATCTCAGTGGATAAAAAAAGGAATTTTTAGCGTATGAAACCACCAAAATCACACACCATATGTTTTGTAATTATGTATCATGCACGTATATAAAATCATGCGCTGTTATAATTGTTTAAAAATCAGGTGTTACAGGCATAATTATGAATCATATATGTTAAGAAATATATATATATATATATATATATATATAGAAAGTATAATGTACTTCACGGCTTAACCTACATAACGTACGCGACCAATTTACGCTAGTGCATTTGAAAATGACGCACGTTTATAAACTCAACTATGATCAAAATCAACGATGAATTTTGAAATTTTACTCTGTTATATATAACCGTACTCTGTTCTACGGAACGATGATCAAAATATAACGATGTTTCTGCATACTCTGTTCGAAAGTCGAATCTGGAAATAGAGGTGGAGGGAGAGGTGGTTTCGATTTCATCGAGTAGGTGTTACCTGATGAAATCGAATGCGGATAGTTCGTCGTTCATGTCCATTGCTGAAACCAGGTTGGAGGTTGAAGATGATAATGATGATGGTAATCACGCATGTTATAAGGAAAAATCACGCAGGTTAATTTGATCATCATGCGTGATAAGTGCTACATGCGTGATTAATTATCCATGCGTGATAAGTTGATCTGACGGTCAGTTTCGTCGCGTACGTGAAGTACGATTACTCGTAATGTATGTTAACCGCTCTCTCTCTCTCTCTCTCTATATATATATATATATATATATATATAAAAGGCAATGCTCCATAGGAAACCCTAAAAATTTTAAAAAACCCTAGAAAACCCAACCTCACGATTTTTTTTTGAAAAAAATAACACATGTAATATACATGTTTTTAAGAGTTTTGAGCCAAAAAAACAAAAAAGCGCCGAAGGATTATTTAAAAAAATAAATAAACAAATTTCAGCAACTTCGGTGACTAACATGTGTTAGACAAAAAATGCTGAAACTTGTTTATTTTTTTTTTAAATATCCCTTCGGCGCTTTTTTTTTTTTTGGCCCAAAACTCTTAAAAACATGTATATTACATGTGTTACTTTAAAAAAAAATGTCGGGAGGTTGGGTTTTCTAGGGTTTTTTAAAATTTTTAGGGTTTTCTACCTAACCCTACCCTATATATATATATATAGGGTAGGGATATCGTAAAAAGTGTTTAAAATGTGAGAAGGGTAAGAAGTGTTTTAAACCATTGGATATTTGATCTAATGGTTGAGATCAATAGGGTATAAAAATGTAAATTGTGTTTTAATTAGAGGGACCTTATGTAAAATTGAAGGGCAATAGTGTCTTTTTCAATGTTTCAAATATGGTAACCGTATCCTACACAACCAAAAACACCTACATTCACTCATTTTTCCTTAAAAATCGGAATTAATAACCAAGATCTAAATCGGAAGCCTCTTTGTTTTATATAAGATTCAAGGCGTGGTGTTTTACGTTTAGAAGAACTGTAATCAGATTCATGGCGTGGTGTTTTAAAACATCTGGATAAATTGACTATGATTCAAGTCATGGTGTTTTATCTGGAATCCAGAAAACACCATGACTTGAATCATAGTGTTTTATCTGGAGACATTGTTCAATACAAAACATGACTATGATTCAATACAAAACATTCCCAGATTTTAAAACACCATGACTATGATTCAAGTCATGGTGTTTTATCGGGACAATCAACACAAAACATTCCCATATTTTAAAACACCAGGACTATGATTCAAGTCATGGTGTTTTATCTGGAGACATTGTTCATGGCGTGGTGTTTTAAGCATCTGGAGACATTGTTCATGACGTGGTGTTTTAAAACATCTGGAAACATTGACTATGATTCAAGTCATGGTGTTTTATCTGGATGGTGGTGGAAAAGCTTCAACCCTGTTAATTTCAGGAATCGGCTACACTTGTCTGCAAATTATTTCCTCTGGTGGTGTTGTTGAATGGTGGTGGAGACGGTGAACAGTGGTGGTGGCAGGTGGGGTGGATGGTGAGTGAGGTTGTGGGTGGGAGTGTGTTTGTGAGAGAGATGATAAAAGAGTTTTTATTTTTTAGTTTTGTACAAAATAGCCCCTGAATAAGAATTCTTTACAAAATAACCCATAGGGAGGTAAAATGACAAGAACACCCTCATGTGTAAGGCACATGACCATACTTAACCAAAAAATCTGACTGGGTTTAGCCTAAAATACATAACGTGCAGGATTTTGAAACATTAAGGACAAAACTCGTCAAATTTAAAGGTAAAGAACACCGCATGCAATTTGGTACAAACATAAAGGATAAAACTTGCAATTTACTCTAAATTTAATAATTTAAATTAAATAATAAAAATCTACAATTAATGATGGTTTAGAATAAGACAAGTGTTCCTGCATTGGTTTCTTTTATTATATAAAATTAGCCAATTAGATAAACTTATATCAAAAAAATAATATTTAAATTTAAATTAATTAGATAAGTATAAATTATCAGCAATTATTAAATTATATAACTTTAAAATTTAAATATCTGGACGTGAGTTGTATCTTAAAATGATGGTTGTTTTTAGATAAATTTATTAGTATGATAAATGTAATTATTATTCTTCTTGCATTTTAAACATATATTAAATTTAATAATTTAAATTAAATAATAATTTTCTACAATTAAGGAATTAAGATATAATTTCTAACCTAGTAATTAATATAAATAAATAATAAGATATTTATCCGTAATTTCTTAAATGTTTGAAATATATTAAATTTAATAATTTAAATTAAATAATAATTATATACAATTAATGATGGTCTAGAATAATGACAAGTGTCTCTCAATTGGTTTCTTTTACTATATAGTATAGATTAATTCAAAAAATTAATAAAACATAAAATTTATTCGTTTCGAAAAAAAATGGAACTATATTTAAAACATAAAATTTATTCTTTCCAAAAAAAAAAAAAAAATGGAACTATATTTAACCCCCAGTTGTGGCTTTTTTTCCTCGTCTAGACGTATTTATTTTACGTAACTATTAATTTCGATGTTATCTTAATAATTGAATTCGTGTGATGAATGGTTCAAAATATCTCTTCTAGACATGATTATGAATAATGAAAGTTATACGATTTGGAAAAAAAAATTGGAACTATATATTTAACCCTCAAAAAGTAAACAATTATGGCTTTTTTTCTCTTCTAAACGTGTTTTACGTAACTATTATTTACGATGTTATCTTAATAATTGAATTAATGTGATCAATGGTCCAAAATATTTCTCTCGTGCAAACTTTTTCTTTGTATCCGATCGGCCGATTTATGTGTGTGTAATGTCATTTTTTAGGTTACTTGGGTTTACCCTTTTACTTTATCATTAACCCTTATACATTTACCAACCAAAAATGAACGTTGCATCAACAAAAACATATGCAGAAATACGGTGTTAATATTCTGAAATTTTCGAAACCGTAACTCCATATTCCGGTTGGCAGCACTGGTGACAACGATTATTTTCTCACTTAAATGTCACCAGAATCGTTGTCAGATCACGATGCCGATGATGTTGATGCAGAGTTCGTTGTAATCGACCCTTCCGGAGGAATTCTGGTTGTTACGGACGGGTTAGAATCTGAATGTCACATACTCCAAGTTACATGTTTATGTGATTTGTTTTTTCATCTAATTTGACCGATTGTTGTTATTTGGATTACTTTGTTGGTATGATTTGCGGTACAAGAAGTGTTAGGGCAGGGGACTTGCAAAAAAAGTGTATCCTTCTTTAGTTCTCTTTAATTCAGAATATACGGAATGATATGGTTTATATTCCATTCTTTAGTGGTTCCGATTGAAAATTCACTTAGAAATTATGTTATAACAAAACAACCATAGCAAAACCATTGTGTGGCTTCTTTATTAAATGTTGTAGATCTGATAGTGTACGTTTATGATTTGTTATGTAGAATGGTGATATCGATGAACTGAAATTCTAAAACATAACCTTTTCGAAAATTGGTAGATAATCGTTACGGCAATAGCGTGGTGGTGGTGCCGTAGTGGATGTGGTTTGGTGGTGGTGGTGGTGCCGTGGAGCAGCGGTTCAGTTGTCGTGTTGTGGTGGCGGCGTGGGCTCGATGGTAACGTTGTGAATGAATGATCGGAGAATTTGATGTGAGATTTCGGAAATTGAATGTTCAATCGTTTACAACAAAATTCTCAACCAACTTGAAACGACAATCTTATTGCTCATCTTCATCAACTCATGCTTGCGTTAAATCAAATCAATCATGTTTCCGCACAACTAAACCTACAGGTAAGAACAAACCATAACGAATTGCCAATCGAATACGTGTCGAGAAATCTAAGGGTTGGTAATCTGGCCGCCAGTGTTTCACATTCAGATTTGAAGAATATGTTTGAGATTCACATATGTGTGAGCATCATCGTGTTATTTGTTGCAGAATTACGGGTTTGTGTACTTGAAGAATGCGGTGGATGCAATGAGGGCGAAGAATAAACTGCATGGCGTTGTTTCACACGGTCATGCTTTGAAGGTTGATTTTGCTAAATCCTTTGGTGTTATTTTGTTAGGTTTATATGGTTATATGATAACATATATTAAAACATTTCATGATCCTCTGTGCGTGTGTGTGTTTAGATTTTAATTGAGATGATGTTGAAACATGAATTTGACAAAAGTATATTGTAATTTTGTTTGTTCATATCTTTGCCATCATTGGCTAAGGTATGCTCTACAAATGTATATACATGTTGCTGTGACGGCCATTTTGTTGTAAGGGTAAGTTCTTGCTGATGGTGCTTCAAAGTACAGATTTTTGTTGATGTTGCTCTTACTGAAGGCCATTTTCAAAAGCTAAAAGATTCATACCTTGATATTGGTGGTTGGAAAACTTTTTTTTTGTTTGATATATAAAGTTTAAACAACAAGAAAGGTTAAAGTTATTGTATATTGTGTAATGCTATGCTTATTATTTAATGAAAGAGGGTCTGAGAGTGAGAGAGGAATAGAGGGTGGTGATGAGGATATGTATGTGATGTAAGAAATTTGTGGGAGTTGTGTGTTTATTGCTTTTGTATAATATAATATGTGTTGGTATCGGAAGAAGGCGAACTAATGTCAATTGAATTCCTGTCAACAACCCGTCGCAACGTACGGGTTCGCATTAACTCGTTAATATAACAAATTGTAACAAATGGGACAACTTACACCAAAACATAAACGTTCTAATATAATCTACCTATCTAATGGTTTATTGACATGCACAAGTAAAAAGCGCCTTTTTACCATCTTGTTGACATCCCCATGTCATTAACAAAATAACAATGTTTGTTTTTCAATAAAAAGGCAACCATTGACAAAAAAAAATCGAGTCTATTATACATAATTATTATGCTACATTAAACACACGTGATGATGAGAGATACAAATTAATCAAGCAACTTACGGAAGACATCTAATTATTACTAGCGAATTGCCTCATTGATCCCATGGTAGAACCATACGATGCAAAATTCACTAGATCTTGTGGCAACAATGGCCGGCCACCTTCTCTTCCCACCCCTAAGAAGTCTCTTGTTAATCCATTGTCCACTCCACTAAAGCTCCGGTTCATCATCTTCAACGGTGCCATTGTTTCGTTTCTTGACATGATCATTTGTTGCTGGTCGAGATTGCTCACTCGAGGACTTGAACTTGACGAATTGTTATTGTTCATTGCAGTGGAGACTGCTTGTAATTGAGTGATATTATTTTTCACCAAGCTGACTGCAGTGTTTGATGTGGTGGAGGAGGAGTTCATGAGGCCGAAACTTGTTCCAAACATCGTTTGGTTGCTCCGAGTGGAACCCATTTGAGCGGCTTTCTGAAGGAGTGCGGTCGCAGACATTGGACCTGTGGATTCGGTTTGATGGGGCTGGTTCATTGAGTATAATGAAGCTAGGGTTTCCTCTTTTAAATCTTCTGGCAATGCTGTTAATGATAAATTTGGCACCTGGTTTGAGTTGGTAAAATTTGCCATTGATGATGAACCATAAGCATTGACCATATCGGCTAAACCCGTGGAGCTTGATGACATGTAGAGATTCGAATTCATACTCATTTGATCCATTGGAGAAAGACTGAGCTGGGAATTTGCTTGGTCTAACCAAAGTGATAATCTTGGCTTGTTTTGATCCCCAAAATCTGTCCGGAAGCCGGACCCGTATTGTGTGATCCCAGAAAATCCATGAGGAAAATTAGGGTTCATCACGGATTCGTTCATACCTTCATTTTTCAAGCCGAGGACATTCGGTGTCACTGAGCTAAGTCTTACACTTTCTTCAGCCAATGCATCACAAAAAGCGCGATGAGTTATGAAACTATCTTTCCTGCACAAAAATTGTAAAATAAATTATTAAAACGGGATACTAGCTGGTTACTAGTCACACCAGAGGACTTGTCGTATATCAAAATTGACGTGTGTAGCAAATGTGTTCCTCCGGAAGTGATAAGGGTTATAGTCTCATCATATATACAGAATATAAATTTAGTACAGGTTTAGAGGGTGTGTGAGTTAGCATTTCTAGACTATTCTCATATCTAGGTCACATTTAAGTTCCAGGTATCTATTTCATCATTTTAAGCTGAAAAACCAAGATTAATTCTCAAAGATATTAATAACTAGTACTACACACCTGGAGAAAAGGGTGCCACAGTCACACTTGTACTCTCTGGTGCCACAAGTCTTGGAATGAGCTTTCCAGTCAGATTGAACTGCATACTTCTTGGAACATTTTTCACACTTCCATTTCTTCTCTCCGTGTTTCCGGCTATAATGTTTCTTGATTCCGGTAAGATCTCCAAGTGCCCGCGATGGATCATGGTGGACACATGTTTTTTCGGGACAAATATAGACTTTCTTCTTTATGGGATCTTTGGGGTTCCTTTGCTTTAGCTTCCATGGTAGATTGTGACCTCTCCGATGAAGTTGTAGGTTTTGGTCTCTTTGGAATCCTTTGTTACAAATTTCACATACAAATCGGTTTGTTGCCATTAGTGATTTTGGTGAAAGTGCCATCACTTCTGCATCTGGATCTGTTTAAATATATATTATCATCATAATCACAATAAACTGAAGAAATTTAACTTATTGCATTATAGATTTACACTAAGGCTCTGATTAATACAAAAATCCAAATCGAATTTGAATTTACATTTGATGGAGAAAATACAAAATTACCAAAACAAGATGGATCCTTTTTAGTCCTACGAAGTGCTAGATTTGTAGTACTCGAAGATTAAAAGTTTTTTCAATCAACTTATTGATATATAATCCACGTGTCAATACAGGAGGCTAGATTTGAAATTATGAAATCTGAATTATATATCTAAAACCTAACTAGAAACTTTTGAAACATTATTGAAAATTATAGCTCTAACTGAACCAAACACAAGAAACAGATCCGAAACATGATTGTATCTTCTAAGCAATCTTGATACCAAATCAAGAAATCTTTTAATTAATATATATATGTGTGGCTTTGAAAAGAAAAGAAAAAAAAAAGGAAGATATATATAGTGTTACATATATGTATATGTTCATACCTGGGGTACCTGGTAAATTTCTTTTCTTCTTGAGATTGGAGATGGGTTTAGAGTTGGGGTTTGGTTCATGAGGAGGTTGTTGATGGCGATCTTGAAGCGGAATAGGAAACATCTCACCAGACATCATATCTTGATTGATCAAAAGTTTTTGTTGCTTTTTTAGCTAAGATTAAGATTGAAAGCTTTGGTTGTAGTTTAGCAAGCAGTCTGAAAAACAAACAAGAAGGATTTGAAAACAAAACAAGAAAACAAAAACAAAGTAAGCCAATAGGGGAAAAGGGTTTGGTTTTATGTATTCAAACAAAACTTCCAAGAGAAGTATATGTAGGATTGTGCCAAAAAAGAAGTAAGAAACAAATTACTTTTAATTTTAAACACAAGATAGCTGAAAGAAGAAGCTGAATCAACCAAAACAAACAAAAACCACAATAATCTAAAGGGAAACCGTTGTTACAGACAGAAAGAGAGATCTGGTAGAGTTTACTTACAACTAAATTGTTGTGTTTTTTTGGTGTTTTTATCACTAACTAAACACCAAAAACAAGAAACTCCAATACTTTCAAACTTCTCAAAATCTAAACGGAATATATCATCTCTCTCTCTCTCTCTCTCTCTCTCTCTTGTGGTTGTTTTGATTACCCCTTCTTCGTCTTCTATCCTTTTATTTTTAGCCCTTATTTTCAAACACGGTCAGCCATAGATTTATGCTTTGGGACCCTCTTCTCTCTCTCTCTCTCTGGCAGAGGGTGTACATAAATATATAGATATAATGTACATATCATGTGTGTGTATATTGGCTTTTAGCTGCTTGTAAACAGAATGTGTAGAGTTGTGTGTCATTTGTATGTTTTCGCCCCTCAAATTCTTATTATCAACCCCATGTACTTTTCAAATCATTTAATAATCTTATACACACATTTGCATGCACATAACCAGAGAAAGTCTAGTTATAGCATGGGAAGTGAAACTTATTTATTTAATAAAAGACCATGAGACAAATAATATGGTCGAAAAAAGGTAAACAAATTCATGACCTCGATAGTACAATTAATACTAGAAAGTAGAATAAATTAGTTGACTAGATGATACATACTCTACGATATCATTTTCATAGTATTTTCACCATTTAATAAACGTTTAATATACAATATATATCGTTTTCAAGAAGAAAACTAAGGATAGCAATGGATGAAAAAAAATAATAAGCGGTCTTTTCTCCGAAATCACAATTCCTTTGATGGGTGCTAAAAAATATAATTTATCATCCAAAAAATTCACTAATATTAGATTATGTTGAAGAAACACCGTTACTCTCTTTTTTAACGGAAATATACCATTACTAGGTTGACGATTTGTCCCCTCTTTTTTGTGGGATAGTCTGTTTGTGAGTGAAAGTTATCTTTCAAAAAAAAAAAAAAAAAAAAAAAAAAAAAAGCGCCTAGCTGGATGATTTGTAAAGGTTCTAACTATTAAACTGGCTGAAATTTGGGGTACATTGCACACATAACTAATTAATTAACTTCAGCAGACAATTAGGTTTTCTACATACCCCAATTTTCCTTTCTAGTTGTAATAAATAAATGAAAATTTATAGAAGAGTTATTTGTGGACACGCAGTAGGTTAAAAATGTCATCGTCACATTATTCTCACATCTTAAATAACTATATAATGTTTTGAAATTAGGTATGAAACCAACATTTTTGTACCTATCCCACATATAAAAATATAGTCATACATCCATTTCATATTCAGAATTTGAATTCTTTTATATAAGATTTTTCAACTTGCACTACGTACTAATTCTAGAACAAAATGGAGTGCTAATTAAAACAATAAGATACGTGAACAATAACTGTTTTGATGAACAATTCGATACATAATCATACATAATACAATAATAACTATACAAATGGCTAATAACTATTTCAGTTTGAACATACCAATGTCTTTACAACTTTTGGAAAATGAAGTCAAACTTAAAGTTCTGCATGGGAAAAATTAATTAAGGAAAAAAAATGTTAAAGTACGTTGAACTTCAATGAAAAGAAAAAAAAGAACATATAAAGGAAAAAAATGGAAGGAAAAAAAGGATAATTTAATTGATTGGATGTTTACTTTTTCTACCTTGGTTTGAAAAAAAGTGAGTAGCCTTTATAAAATGATTACTGCATAATTGAAGATTGGACCTTCAAAAGAGGTCTTGAAAATTTAGGGTTTGAAGGTCCCAAGGAGAGAGAAGAGGTCGAGTCCGTGATACCTGTGTCTGGAGCTTGTGGGGTCTCCGATGGTTTCTTTTGGTCTGTAGATCTGATGATACCATTCGACTCCATACATTTTTTATCTCCTTGAAGCTTTAAGCATGCATGCATGTATTTGATGTGATGATGCATGCATGATAAGTCAACATGAACATTGAGCAGGGTCCTCTCTCTATCCCAAGGATTAGACTACAAAAATATCGAAATATTCATATCACATATATATTAAGCATGTCTTTCAGCAAACTGGTTAATCTCAAGTAGCATTATCAACAAATTTGATTGCAAAATTATCAAAGAAAACTTTCTTTTATGACGACAATCCGATTATAAGGTGTGTGTATATATATATATATATATATAGGGGGCCACTAGAATGAGAACCACCACGAGTTATGAGAACCGCGAGAACCAAGTGCTACGGAGGGCCGTTGACCACGAAATTTTTTTACACCTAGATCCGTATATTTTAAGACTGGGTGTAAAAAAAAATTTTCAAACGGCGCGCCCGAGGGGGTAGTTTTTTACACCCAAAGTTTGGTGTTTTTAATTTTTTTTTCTTTTTTCTTTTTTTTTTTACAAACTTTGGGTGTAAAAAACTACCACCTCGGGCACGCCGTTTGAAATTTTTTTTTACACCCGGTCTTAAAATATACGGATCTAGGTGTAAAAAAAATTTCGTGGTCAACGGCCCTCCGTGGCACTTGGTTCTCGCGGTTCTCATAACTCGTGGTGGTTCTCATTCTAGCGGCTCCCTATATATATATATAATGGTTCAAATGAAAATCACTTTTAACGCGAAAACTAACTAAAAAAGTCTAAAAAACACACAAATTTATTTTTTTTCAATTTTTTATTAAAAATCGCTAGTTTTTTTATATAAAAAAAACTGTGTACTACAATTTTTTTTTTTTTTTGAATTTTTTTTTATTTAGTTTAAATAGCGAAAATTGGTATGCAAAAAAAATTGGTATGTTTTTTAGGCTTTCTTAGTTAGTTTTCTAGTTTGCGCGTTAACTAGTGGTTTTCATTTCAATCTTCCCCTATATATATAGGGTAATGATCATTTCAAAACCATAAATATTTACAGAACTCGCAGATCTCTTAATAAACAAGCTTTTTATTTATATATTTTTATGTTTATGATAATTTTATCATTTATTATGTGTATTTTTATGATTACATACATGTTAAGAGTAATTTTATCATTTTTATATGTAATTTTATAATTACACATATGTAAACTAGTTTTTTTTACATATATGTAACTAGTTATTACACACACACACACACACACACACACACATATATATATATATATATATATATAATTTGGCTATTAAACATATGTAAACTACTTTTAACATGTATGTAATCATTAAAATATATATAATAGATGATAAAAAGTTTCTAAATACAAAAATATATATATAAAATGATTGTGTATTACGAGTTCTGAAAGTTCTGCAATTATTTAGAGTTCTGAAATGAACCCAACCCTATATATATATATATAAGGGAAGGGCCTACGCGGCATGCGTTGACTCCAGGTCAACGTGTAGCCCATCCGGATCACTATGTAGGCTCGACATGTGTTGGGCCACGTGGCCGCACCGGGCTGCGCCACAATTTGGGACTCTCGTGGCCCGTGTTAACTAACGGAGGTCTTACGCGGCCCGCCTAAACTTAAAAAATCAACGAAATCAGGTCTTAACCTTTATACCGTCCGTGTAAGGGTTGGGGTGGGTCCTACGCGGCCCGTCTCAACTTAATAATCAGATTTTTAATTATTTTTAATACTATTTAATATATTTGAGGCCCGGTTTCGCGTATGGGGTGTATTTTGGGACATTTTGGGATATTTTAAAATATATTAGGGTGTCGGTGAAATAATCGAGGGTGTCGGTTTATTGAGGATTGTTACATCCTCCCCACCTTGTTTTAGAGCTCGTCCTCGAGATCTACTGGAACAAGTGCGGATATTTTCTTTGCATTTCAGATTCAAGCTCCCATGTGTACTCAGGTCCTCTTTTGGAGTCCCACTTCACTTTGACCAGAACTAATCTCTTATGTTTGAGATTCTTAACTTTCATGTCTTCAATCTGTAGAGGCCTTTCTATAAACTTGAGTTGTTCATTTACCTCTATATCCTTAAGAGGTATCATCAGTGATTCATCGGTTAAGCATTTCTTGAGATTTGATACATGAAATACATCATGTATTCCTACCATTTCCTCTGGCAGTTGTAGCTGATAGGCTACAAGCCCTATTCTTCTAATAATCTCAAAAGGTCCAATATACCTGGGACTTAGCTTTCATCTTTTGATGAATCTTACTACTCCTTTCCAAGGAGAGACCTTTAACAATACTTTATCTCCTACTTGAAATTCCAATGGTTTGCGTCGGTTATCAGCATAGCTCTTTTGTCAATCACGTGCTGCTTTCAGTCGTTCTTTGACTTGAATAATCTTGTCGGTTGTTTCTTGCACTATCTCAGGTCCAGATAGTTGCTTTTCCCCAATTTCTGCCCAACAGACTGGGGTTCGGCACTTTCGTCCATAAAGTGCTTCGAATGGTGCAGCATTTATACTTATGTGATAACTATTATTATAAGAAAATTCTATTAAAGGTAAGTGATCGTCCCAATTACCTCCGAAATCAATTACACAAGCTCTAAGCATGTCTTCCATTGTTTGAATTGTCCTTTCGCTTTGTCCGTCTGTTTGAGGATGATAAGCTGTGCTCAGATTTAACTTAGTTCCCATTGCCTTTTGGAAACTTAACCAAAAATGAGAAGTAAAACGACTATCTCTGTCAGAAACAATTGATAAAGGTATTCCATGTAAAGAAACTATTTCATTTACATATAATTGTAAGTCCCAAAACTACAAATCGGATATCAAAATCGCAATCAAGAGCGCGGAATATTGTTGAAAGTGATGAAAAACAAGAACACACTCGATTGAATAACCAAAGTGCACACGGTTTCTAAGAACCGTCTGGTAAACTAACAGAAATTTCGAAAATAATGAAGAACACTGAAGAAGCTCTCAAAAATGTCTAACCTAATAATGAACTAGGTTCACCCTATTTATAGTTACATAGGGTGACCTAGTTACAGACTGGGCCAGGCCCACATGCACAATATTACTAACCAAACAAGCCCAAATCACTTAAATAGCCCACATGGCTTATCCCAGTATTATCTAACCCACTACAAGGCTAAGCCCAATAGCCTATAATTATGTTTGATAAAGATAAGCGTAAATCTACCCAATTATAGGGCCTTACAATATCCCCATAGGTTTATGCTGTCTTTATCAAACTGTTGTCTTCATCATGAATCTGTGGGAAGATACTTTATCTTTTCATCTTCAAACTTGGGCTCTTTTGTTCTTCTTACTCGTGATCAGCTTTGCTTGAAAATCTTGTTGAAAAGAATGCAAGCGGAGGATTCTCAGCAACTCTTTTCTTTGTCAATGTCTTCTATTTCAAGCAGGTTCACATGTACTTCTTCACATGTACTATCACTGTCAGATGATGACTTGTATCTGGTTCTTCTGACTCAGGTACATCTTGCTATTCTGATGCTTCAAGCTTTGTCAGCAACCAACAGCATCTCAATCTTCAACAACCCCTGTTTCTTGATTTAACATTAAATTCTGCACACACTCAGAAATTCATAAGCAAACAATTTTGTGCAACAGAGGGAAATACCACATGAACACTCGGTACATCCAAGAATTTGTACTCGGATTTCACAATTCAAATTTCATTCAATTTATGATGATCAGTCAAATTTTCAAGAACGGTTAAATTTTTTTTTTAATAAACAAATAAACACTCTATTTTTGGATTTTTTTATTTATTTTTAAAATCAAGACACAAATAAACAAAGAAACTAATATACAATTACATTTGCAACGGGATCAAATCATAGTGTTTCAGGCTAGACTACACTTATCAACACTAATTTACTTTGGTAGATCCGAGCGATTGCCAGTATGTTTGTCCGCTTAAACTTATCTCCCTAGGCCTTTTTCAAGTGACGGTCTGAAACTGATTTATCATGTTTTCCATTTTGATTAATATGAACACTCAATTCAATCACAATCAAATCTCGGAATTTTTAATCTGGACACGCTATCATACATGCAGTTTCCCTACCACATATTTCACAAGCCCGTTCTAGGATTCTGAAACCTTGACTGGGACTGGATTAAGAAGAGAAAAGAATAGATCATTTGCAGAGAGATGGATATAATATACAGATCAAATGAATTTTTCTTTCAATTTGATATAGGTTTTTTGGGTTTCTTTTGGGCACTAGAGGGCCTCTTTCGGGTGTAATTGATCTATAGCGCGACAACGTACAGCTAGGTCTTTGCTCACGCAAAACAGAAGCCGACGTTGCCTAGCACCTCCAGGTATTTGCTCACGCAAAACAAAGGAGATACACGAGTTGGTCAGAAAAGATTTCAGAACTAGAACGAAATTGTGTGTATCGGGACGTCACACACGTATTCAAATAGCCATGTCCTAGTTCCAAGTGACGTTCTTTCCTGAGGTCATAGAGTAATTTTATGTTCTGCACAGAACCAGTCAAAGAATCCAGCCATCAGAATAAAGCCTACCAACATATCGCTCTAGAGTTGGACCATTTCAATATTGGTCTTACATGAGTCAGCCTTAATCCACATAATGAAATTATTTCATTTCCCATGAATGCAACAAAATATTTTTTTTTTGATTTTTCAGTTTTTTGAATGTTTTTGTATTTTTTTTCATTTTCTCTATTTACAGATATGGATATCCCCCAAAATTTGTGCATAAATTTTATGCGCAAATTTACCTAATAATGAAAACGTATGTACAAAGAGAAACACAAAAGAAAAGAAAATATTTTTGTTGTTTTTGCCTAACCGTTCCATCATAAGACTATTCAATATCGAAATTAGAATAAGAAATTCAAATTTGTACCTTTATGCTGATCCTGTCTTACCTCCTTAATCTCCTTCAAACGAAACATATCAACTGTAAATAAATATACATTGTGCAACAGTGAAATGTTACCCGTTATATCTCTGGAACAACCGCTATCAACATCCAAGGATTGTCAACAGCTCCTCCTTGGTTGTCCCTGAAAAGTAAGGAGATTAGTAAGACATTGGTACCCAGGCCATCGTGGTCCTAGGTATTCCCGAAGCATCAATGTAAGACACTTCTCGAAAGCACGTGCCCCCTTTTGATTCAAGGACTGGTGATGTTGCTGCTTTATGTTTTGCCTTCCAAATTTGTTTAGGCTTTTCTAATTTCTTAGGTGCCTTGGGCAAAACAGTCTGCTTTTCAACCTTTTTGTTTTTCAAAATTTGATTAGGTTTCAAAGCTTGTTTTTGTTTATTTTTTGCAGCATTCCAGTCCCCATCAGATGGTTTAACCTTGGGACTCTTATTCATCATTGCCTTGGGTTTTTCAACCTTCATCGGCTTAGAATAAAATATGTCCCTTGGTGTAACCCTCTGATGTTGTGCATAGTATGGCACATAGGGACGATGTGTGCAATTCCTTGCAATGTGACCGGGTATGCCGTAGTTGTAGCAGGTTTGCTTTTTCACATAAGGAGCATATCCCGATCCATTCCATCCAACTGATGCTGGATTTGAGTTATAAGACTTATTGGATGATTTGTTTGTAGACTTTTTAAACTTTGTGCTCTGCTTCCTATGTCCCTGTTTGCAACAGTTAGCACATCCACTAGATTTAGTATTTTCATTTCTAACTGTTGGCTTTGGAGGCACATATTTGTTTGAAGAGCCTCTCAAAACTGGCTCAGAAACAGCCTTTCTCACATAAGGAGGAGCATCAGCAGACAAATTTGATGTTTTTGGACAAACATCGTCAGCTTTTTGACAAACAATATCATCCTCCTCAACCCAATCCTCAACAATTACCTCATCTGCACATGAAGTAGAAGCATCAGTAACATTCACACACTTAACATCAGAGACTGGCCTTGTTGTTTCAATTTCGGACATTGTGGGCTCAGTCACTGTTTCACTACTTGATTCAGCTGAACCACCTGAGTTACATTCCTTTTGTAGTGGCTCTGCTGAATCCTCTGCTGCTGAGTTAGCTGCTTCAGAAGACTCACAGCTGGATTCACTAGATTCAATTGATTCCAATTTCTCAGAATCAGTTGCTTCAAGTGATTCACATTTGGAGTCAGGTGGAGCAGGTGGTTCAGATTCTACTATTGTTGGTTCTGATTCAACTATTTCAGGTGATTCGTTACTAGACTCGGCTGAATCAACCAACTCTGACTTTTCACAGTTAGCTGTCTCTGAGGAGTCACATGACGAATCAGATGAAGAAGTCAATTCATTTTGTTTCCCAGACCCAAACCCTTTCATGAATTCAGTCAACTCTTTAATCATGGCAAACCCAATATTATCTAAATTCACTTCAGACTCTTTTGTTTGAGGTTGCACTTCAGATGAATTTTGAGAAAGACTTGACTCAGTATTATCTAATACTTGAAAATGTTTGTCAATATTAGCATTTTTCTCAAAACTTAGAGTCTCAGTGTGTTTTGAAACTTCAGCAGGTTTCACAAAAGTTTTATTAAACGCCTGTTTTTCTAGAATAATTTCGATTTTATCAGGCCTTGTGATTTTAACTTTCTTTGGATTAATAGGCTCAACCTTCCTATCCCCAGGCTTCCCATATTCCATTTCAGGCAAGTCGGATATCTCCTCATCAGTCATGGGAATTGAGGTGTAATTATGATTGTATGGTGGAGGTATGCATACAAATCCCAATCCTTTATTCCTTACTTCCTTTTTGCTATACTTTAACTGTTGATTTATCATCTTTTCGACCTTTTCACTTGAAACATCAAACTTTTTAAAATTAAATTCAGTATTTTCAAAAGTTGATTTTAAATCGTTTAATTCAACAGTTAATTTTTCAGATAACTCCTTGAAGTGGAGATATCGACAGTTCGCTTCGCTTAGATCACTATGCAACTTCCGAATATCGCGCTTTTGCGCCTCCACCATATCCTTATACCCATTCAGTTTCTTTTTGATTTCATAACTACTGGATCTGGTATATTGAAGTTGCATAGTGAGCGACTCGGCCTGTTCTTTAAACCCTTTTACCTTTTCCCTACATTTAGGAGTACAGCAGATATCGTCTACACATACCTCAGTGGGAATGGGAGTGAAGTCATGAATTTGAATACTTGTACAGTAACCTGATTCTGAATTTTGTGATGAATCAGCAGAAGTGGAAGAGCAAACTACAGCAGGCAATGGAGCAGTAGGAGTAGGAGTGGGTGAGCAAACTGCATCAGATGTGTTGCATTGAGCCTTCTGCTTGTCATCCTTATCATAAGATTTGATGAGTGAGATCAGCTCATCCAACTTCATTTTGTAACAGTAGCAGTCGGTTGTCACAATTATCTGATTAACATTCCTAAACCAACTACAGTTTGCTTGATCTGGAATCCTTTTTATAGCATCCAGAAGCTTTCTGTTGCTCGAGTGAGTAGACACCTCAATCTCAGCCTTCTCCATTTCAGAGAGCAGTTCAGCAAACCGGCCTGTAAGTGCTTCTATAGATTCACCATATGAATATCTAAATCCTTGGAGTTCCTGCTCAAGCACCTCTCTCTTAGAAGACATTTTTAAGATGTGATCCCCCGAAAGTATGATCCCCCAGAAATGTGATCTTTTAACTATTTCTTCAACACAAGCCCAAAACGAGAACCCGTGTACTCTCTAACTCAAGCCCTTTGAAAAACGCACGAACCAGCTTCTTGTACCGCGTCTCCAAACCTGTCAAACCTTATTTCCAAACAATAACCAAAACCCCTTTTTTTAATAAACCTTTTTTATATATATATACTAAAATAAAAACCTTTTTTTTAATTAAATATATATGATTTTTATTAAAAACTAATTATATTTATAATAAAAGAAAAACTAATTATTATTATAACTATATATATTATTATTAATAATTTAGTTATGATTACCAAATGATTATAAATATTATTATAATATTATAACTAAAACCTTAATCAGAACAAAATTAAAACTTCTGTCTTCTTCTTCGATAAATTACCCACACCAAACCCTATTTTAAAAACAACTTCAGCCGCCAAGAACCTTATATCGAACAGTGACGATGGTGATTCTAGGTTGAACGATAGCAGAGACCAAACTCTAATATCTTAACCTCAGCCGCCGAGAGTCGATAAACGATGGTGATGGTGGCCGGAGTTGGGAGACTGATCGGAGAAGAAAAGGCAGCCGGAGATGATGTTGCGGTAAGACAGGTTGTCGGAGGTGTGTGACGAATGAAGATGATGGAATACGGAGGTGGTGACCGATGGAGTGTATGATATTAGAAACCCGAACTCAAAATCCCGAAACCAAAACGTAGAAGATGATGAATGAGATGATGTAATTGAAACAGAGGGTGTCGTGGTGATGATGAACAGAGCTCGACGGTGAACGGTGTTAAGATGAAGATGTGAATGGTTGATTATAGAGGTGATCTTTGATGATGGTTCTCTGGTGAAGAACAGATGAATGATAATTGATCCGATCGCACAAGTTGTAGTCGCACAAGATGTTTGGTCGCACAAGAACGTTCCAATCGCACAAGATATAATTCGGTCGCACAAGATCTGTTGGATCGCACAAGTTGAAAACAATCGCACAATATCCCGTAGTCGCACAATTTCGATGTAATCGCACAAGATTGTCTGCTGAATCGCACAAGAAGAAATGAGAAGATGTTGACTTTGGAATCGCACAAGTTTGAATTTTCAATCCACAATCTCAATTTCAGTCGCACAAATGATGATTGGTTGCACACTTCACTTTAATTGGAAACTATTTTGTAATCTTATACACCTTTTAATTTCTGTAGGTAAGTTTCTCAATCAAATCCTACTAATTAAGGAGACTTAATCAATTCTTTTCACCAATATTTCTAGAAACATGCAAACACCTTCTTTCTCTTCCCCAAACGAATCAAACACACAATTTTTAACTGTTCTTCGATATCTTCAATAATTTCTTCGTGTTCTTCGATCTTCAAAAAAATATCCGATTAAAATCGAGCCTTCGCAAGACAATCTGGCTCTGATACCAATTGTAAGTCCCAAAACTACCAATCGGATATCAAAATCACAATCAAGAGCGCAGAATACTGTTGAAAGTGATGAAAAACAAGAACACACTCGATTGAATATCCAAAGTGCACACGGTTTCTAAGAACCGTCTGGTACACTAACAGAAATTTCAAAAATAATGAAGAACACTGAAGAAGCTCTCAAAAATGTCTAACCTAATAATGAACTAGGTTCACCCTATTTATAGTTACATAGGGTGACCTAGTTACAGACTGGGTCAGGCCACATGCACAATATTACTAACCAAACAAGCCCAAATCACTTAAATAGCCCACATGGCTTATCCCAGTATTATCTAACCCACTACAAGGCTAAGCCCAATAGCCTATAATTATGTTTGATAAAGATAAGCGTAAGCCTACCCAATTATAGGGCCTTACAATAATTTAGCTAACTGTTCCATACTGAAGGTTTCCTTCATTGGTAGGAAATGAGCTGACTTGGTTAGCCTGTCTACAATCACCCAGATTGTATCATTTCCTTTCTTTGTTTTGGGTAATTTAGTAACAAAATCCATTGTTATTAATTCCCATTTCCACACTGGCATTTCTAGCTGTTGCAATAGCCCTGAGGGTTTCTGGTGTTCAGCTTTAACTTGTGAACAGGTTAAATATTTAGAAACATAGGCTGCTATGTCATTTTTCATTCCTATCCACCAGAAATTCTTTCTTAAATCCTGGTACATTTTATCACCTCCTGGATGCATCGTATATTTAGACTTATGGGCTTCTTCTAATATACGATGACGTAGGTTTCCTAATTTAGGTATCCATATTCTCTTTTCATGGAATCTCCAAATTCCATCTGTTCCTTGTTTTAATTCCTTAATCATCCCTTTTTAATTTTTCAGTATCATCCTTGATTACTGATTCTTGTGCTTTTCTGATTTGTTCATTTAAATCTACTTGTAGATTTAATTTAAGAGAACATACCCTTTTTGGTTTTTCATGATACTTTCGGCTTAAAGCATCTGCCACTACATTTGCTTTTCCTTCGTGATACTGGATATCACAATCATAATCACTAAGCAATTCCATCCAACGTCTTTGTCTCATATTCAACTCCTTTTGCCCGAAAACATACCTTAAACTCTTATGATCAGTGAATGTGGTAAACTTACTACCATAAATGTAATGTCTCCAAATCTTAAGGGCAAAAATTATAGCTCCTAATTCCAAGTCATGGGTTGAATAATTCTCTTCATGATTCTTAAGTTGCCTAGATGCATAAGATATAACCTTTTGGCGTTGCATCAATACACATCCATAACCTAATTTAGAAGCGTCACAATAGACTACAAAGTCTTCAGTTCCTTCTGGTAACGCTAGTATAGGTGTATTAGTTAATCTTTGCTTAAGAATTCTAAAAGCTTCTTCTTGTTTTGGTCCCCATTCAAACTTAATGGATTTACAGGTTAACTTAGTTAAAGGAATGGCTATTCTAGAAAAATCTCGAATAAATCTCCTATAATAACCAGCCAATCCTAAGAAAGTTCTAACCTCAGTTGGTGATTCAGGGGTTTTCCATTTGATAATCGCCTCGATCTTTGTTGGATCCACATGAATTCCTTCATGGTTCACTAAGTGTCCAAGAAATTGTACCGGTTCTAGCCAAAATTCGCACTTTTAAAATTTAGCATAAAGCTTTTCCTTTCTTAATAGACTTAAAAGTGCGTGCAAATGCTTTGCATGATCTTCCCTATTTTTAGAATAAATGAGAATATCATCTATGAAGACGATTATGAATTTATCCAAATATGGCTTACATATTCGGTTCATCATGTCCATAAATGCGGCTGGGGCATTGGTTAAACCAAATGGCATGACAGTACATTCATAATGGCCATACCTTGTTCTGAATGCGGTTTTAGGAATGTCCTCTTCCTGTACCTTTAATTGATGATATCCTGACCTTAAATCGATTTTAGAGAAAAATCTAGCTCCTTGCAATTGATCAAACAGATCATCGATCCTTGGTAATGGGTACCGGTTCTTGATCGTGACCTTGTTTAATTCACGGTAGTCAATGCACATACGCATCGATCCGTCCTTCTTTTTAACGAACAGTATCGGCGCTCCCCATGGCGACGAACTTGGTTGTATGAATCCTTTTTCCAGCAATTCGTCTAATTGTTTCTTTAATTCCTGCATTTCTGCGAGTGCCAAACGGTAGGGTGCTTTGGCAATTGGTGCTGTTCCTGGTAGCAGATGGATTCTGAATTCAACTTCTCTGTCTGGCGGTAGTCCTGGTAATTCTTCTGGAAATACATCTGAAAACTGAGACACTACTGGAATGTCTTTTAGTTCTTTTCCTTTAGTGTTAGTGATTATGGAAATCAAATACACTATAGAACATTTTCTTATATAACTTGCAGTTTTCATCACAGAGATGAATTTTGTGGATCTAGATGGTTTATCTCCTTTAATTGTGATCTTTTCACCTTTTGGTGAATTTACTTGGATTGACTTTTGATCACATAAAATACTGGCTTTATTGGCTATTAACCAATCCATTCCTAAAACGACATCAAATCCTGCCAGATTCATAGGATAAAGGTTGGTCATAAACTTCTGTTTTAAAATTTCTATTCTTACTCCCTGCAAGATTTCTGAAATCTTAATAGTTCCTCCATTGGTTGTCTCTACTAGGCATTCTTGTGGTAGTTTAGTTAATGACCGATTTAGAAGTTTGCAAAACGAAGTATTAATAAAACTTTGGTTTGCACCAGAGTCAAATAATACTTTAGCAAATACATCATTAACTAAAAACGTACCAGCTATCACGTCTGGAATCATCTTGGCTTCATCTGCAGTCAGAACAAATGCTCTAGCATTTTTAGTGTTCCTGTTGTTCATAGCTGGAGCACAGTTGTAGCATAGTCCGTTACTGGATTTTCTCCTGCAATCTTCTTCCTTGTGTCCTGGCATCTTGCAGAAATTGCAAAGAGTGGAGCATTTTCCCGAATGTTTTTTTCTTGCAGGCCTTGCAGAATGGTGCAGAGGTAGAACCCATATTCCTACGGTTGTAATTCCCAGAACGGAATTCTTGAGTAAGCCTTTGGGTTAGGTTTCTCCTCTGGTCTTCTTCTCTAGTATGGATTAACTCATATGTCAAGGTATTGGCTAGTTCTACAGCTTCTTCTATAGTTTGAGGTCTAGCTGCCTTGACTACATGTCTAATTTCCCCAATTAATCCCCATATGTAATGGGAGATTAACACTGGTTCAGGTGATGCAAGGGTTGGTACTATTCTAGCATATTCAAAGAATGTGGTAGAATAACCCTTACTATCTACTCCGGTCATTCTTAAGTTTAGGAATTTATTAGCTATATGTTCCTTTTCATTAGGAGGGCAGAATTTCCTTTCTACCGTATTTTTAAATTCCTCTCATTCCATGTTGTATACCTTATCACTTCCTCTTGACTGGAGGATAGTGTTCCACCATTCTAAGGCTGAGTTCTTAAACAGATTAGAAGCAAACATTATTTTATCTTCTTTAGCACATTTGCTTATTTTCAGAACAGCCTCAGTCTTTTCTATCCAGCGTAGAGCTGCAATAGGTTCTTCATTGCCTGAGAATTCTATTGGTTTGCAGGACCAGAATTCTTTATAAGAACAACCATAAGGCATGGTTCTTCTTCTTTTGGGAATGGGCGTTTGAAGTACAAGGCCATTGTTCACGCTGTGTTCTGGTTCAATTGGTCGCTTACTGCTATGTTTACTTTTTTTTTTTTCGCTTCTTGAATCGTTTGAATAATAAATGGCATTGCATCTATGATTCCTTGTGCCACTATATGTTGAACGGCACTATTATCCATTTGGTTTCCATTGTTATTGATGATCGGATTCTCATTAACCACGTTAATGTTACTCTGGTTATCGTTATTCAGATTTCCTTGGTTTCCTTCGTTGGCCATCTGAATTTTAAACATTTACCCCGTATTAATATCACAAAATAATAGCTAATATAGTCAATCACATGACACGCAATTTAGCCAAAAGCGTCGATCATTGCGACTTTACTCTATTCATCTACTATATATCTATTACACACCAGTACCGAAATAAAATTACAATACCAACTGAAATAAATAATAGTAGGCATCCGTACACACATATTTTATTATTTTATTATTATTATTATTACTATTACTATTACCGTCTCCATTCTCACTTTCACGGATATGGATTCATCCAAAAATCCATATTGCGCTCGTCGTACTTCCAGACGAGTCGCTCTCCCACCTGTCTCATTCTCTCACTGCTCTCTAAAATTTCCTCACCAAATGTCCTAAGTTCTTGTACGTTTTCTGCACTCATTGGGGGTGCAGGTTCTAGGACTGGGTTCGGAATCTGGGGTGCGGGTTCCTGGTATGGGGGTGTAGGTGCCTGGAATCAGTAAGGATCTTCTAAGATCTCCCTAATGTATTCATCGTGGTAATAGGGATCTAAAGGGTCCATACATGGATAGGCTCCTATGTTCTGCATAGGTGTGTCTTCATGTATCGGGTAGCGTTGCACATAGTCCCTAACTTCATCTCACCAGGGATCGTAATTTGGGTCTAGGGGGTTTGGTGCTGGTACCCTAGGGATTTCTTCTGGATTGAAGTCATGCATCTCTACTTGGTTTTCAGGGTTTTCTATCTCCATCGGTTGGTCAGGGATTGGTGGCTGTGGTTGGGGTGATATTATTTGCTCCAAATTAGGGTCAGCTGCAGTGGTTGCTAGGATGTGAATATTGGTTGTACCCCTATTTATCATATCCTGGGCATATGCATCTGTCTCTCTTTTGGCTGCTGCTAGTACCCTCTGGTCTTGTAACTTTTTCATACGTTTTCTACGCTCGTGTGCCCCTCTACTGAACCATCCCCTCTTTTTCTGACGAAATGGCTCTTCTGACTGAGCCTTAAACACAAAGATTCCTTCTTCCGTATCAGCAGAATACCCTGAGAGGGCAGGCTGAGAAGAGGAGGTGCCTTCGCTTCTAGGCGAACCAGACAATTGACGGTACGCGTCAGATGGTCCTTGGTCGCTCATACTGTAAACTAACAAATAGTCAAATAACACATAGCAATAAAATACAGTTATGCACGTATTTCCGTAATTTATTTCCTAACAGATTGAATTTTGATGTCAGCAGAACACCTCTGTGGCTGAATCAGTGACTTAGCTCTGATACCACCTTCTGTCGCAACCCCCGATCCCACATCCCCAGGAACGGGCGGCCGCGAGCCAGTTTCGGTGGTATCTCGTATTGTCTAATTTGGCAGCGGAATTTTTCATCAGGACCGTAGTTAGGAAATATTTGATCAGAGTAAGATACCTCATTTTTATAATATTAAACAAATGGGTTAAAACCCAAGTTCGTAGTACACACATTTTTTATAGGAATAAATCCCATATTATTAAATAAAAACATCTATTTTATTTTAGGTAACTTTATTGCCACTTTTCCAAGCCTTCAGTGCTGTCCAGCTGGCTTCTATTTGACTTTCATATTTTGTTACCTGAAACGCGTTTTAAAAACATTTGTCAGTGGGAAATACTGGTGAGTGAATCCCAGTTTAATCAAGTTTAATAAAAACCCAGTGTACAGTATTGAGGGCGATCCCGCAATTATATTTGTTTCCAGGACATCACAATTAACATCCATGGTACTGTCGAACCCGGCTTGTGGAAATGTTACTCCTTGACCAGGTGGTAACAAATTTTGTATACAAAACCCCAACATACTCATCATAATTGTATTCTTACAAATACTCAATAACTGTTATTCGCATGGAAAAGTATTTAAGATTTTGTAAAAACAGTTAACAAAAAGGTTTACAAAAAGTGGATCAACTCACATTGCTGTCTTAGATTTTCCGTAAGGGTTTCCTGGTGACAATCTATAATTTACACAAATGCACACGCGTTAGTATAATAACCCATTTTAACATTAGTAATACCCTCCCTGAGACGGCATTCCAACGACTACGTCGGGCAGAACCACGACAGTCGTTACGGAACCCTAGATCAATCGGGCAGCGTATCTAATACGTATCCAAGGGTTATAATACTTACAACGAAGCAGAACTTCGCTAATTAGGGGGGGTATAATACCCGCTTATAAAACCTATTATTCAGAAATTTGCTTAAGAAAGAAAGAAATGAACGAATTCAACTGAGATCCGATGCGTTCTATTTATAGTTGCTGAGTTTGCCTTTGTCGCGGCCGGCGTAACATAAGGGAAGGGCCTACGTGGCCCGCGTTGACTCCAGGTCAACGTGTAGCCCATCCGGATCACTATGTAGACTCTACATGTGTTGGCCCACGTGGCCGCACCGGGTTGCGCCACCATTTGGGACTCTCGCGGCCGTGTTAACTAACGGAGGTCTTACGTGGCCCGCCTAAACTTAAAAAATCAACGAAATCAGGTCTTAACCTTTATACCGCCCGCGTAAGGGTTGGGGTGGGTCCTACGTGGCCAGCCTCAACTTAATAGTCAGATTTTTAATTATTTTTAATACTATTTAATATATTTGAGGCCCGGTTTCGCGTATGGGGTGTATTTTGGGATATTTTAAAATATATTAGGGTGTCGGTGAAATAATCGAGGGTGTCGGTTTATTGAGGATTGTTACAATAAGCCAACTGATTTGCCCGAGTCTTGAGGGGAAGAAGTCCAGTTGAACGTTGGAGACTTGCACCTTCTAATCTGCACGTGGTTAAATCAGTTACTACCAGGATATCGTACCAGGATGTTACCAATATCCTGATCTGATATCCTGATCACAATTAAACAATCAAAGCCAAAATATTAGTCAGGATATATGTTCAGAAAATGACCCATAACAATTGTCCCCAAATATATCTGTTGGTATACCAATCCAACGGATATATTTTAAAACTTTATCTCGTAAACCGAGGCAATTAAAACGAAATGACGATTGAGGTAACATTATGCAACTTCCAATGCGACATTTACTCTTTACCCCCTATATCCAGCCTATATTAGCCGAGGGATTCTTCATTATGATCATCTCTATCTTCAAGCAAACTTCAGGTATTTTCTCTATCTCCCTTCCCTGTTTTCCTTGTTTAAATCACTTATTCTTTGGTCGAGATTCTTCATGGCTACCCGCACTAGATCCCAAACGGTAGATTCCGTTCCCCCCTTTCACAAGCAAAACCTGCTTAAAGAACCCTCAAAAGAGGTGTGTTCATTCGATAATGCCGATATCGCGGCTTTACGAGTTTCCGGTGCCTTTCCTGCCGGGACAATCTTCTGTCCATTCGACCGAGAGGTCCGATCGGATTTTTGTTCCGACGAGTGGGTATGCTTTTTTTCTTATCCTTTCTCCATAGGGCTTCAGTATCCATTTTCACCCTTCATATCTCGTTTCTTCAAGCTTACTGGCCTTAGCTTCACCCAAACCATGCCCATGGTTTGGCGCGTATTAGTTACCTTGGAGCGGATTAAGGCTCGTCATATGCCCAACTTGTGCATTGAAGATCTTCCGATGGCTTATCGTTTAAGATCCCATGGTTCCAGCCGGTTCCTTCTATTTTCTATCTCCAAAGATCCTCTCATTCTTAAGGCTACCAAGAACGAGGATAAATGGACAAGAAATTTCTTTTTTTGTGAAAAGGGACTCCATTGACAGGGGTTTTGACCTTCCTAAGAGATGGTTGACTTCTGGTAGGATTTAGGGTTTTAGGAATATCCCCAATCATATCCCGAGACTACATCTTGAACTGATATCCTGATATTTTTGCAGCAAACTTCAAGGAATTAGCTCCCCCAAGTGCCGAATCGGAAGGAAGAATAAAAGAAATCTACCAGCTTCCGGAAAGTAAAAGGACTTTTACCCTGCTACTTACAAGTCCAAGTCAAAGATCAAGTTCCAACATGTCTGGTAAGCATATTTTCAGAAATTATTTTTATTTATTAAACCGATTATATTTTAAAGGTATAACAAGTCTGAACGTATATTCCCTTATGCAGTGCCGGTTATCAACCTTGAAGGCTTCCAACTTGACGAGTTGGATAGTTACTCTAGCCTCGCACCTGCCAAGCAAGAATCCAATCCGAAGCCATCTGCCACACCGAAGCCTACCGGTTCGAAGACTGCTACTGCTCCCAAAGCTCCCCCAGCATCTAGGACCCGGGCCTCCAGCTCCCGGAAGAGGAAGGAAGCAGATTACCCTGCTACCCCCCACGTGTTCCCATTTGAGAACTATGGGTTCACAGAATCCAGCAAATTCATGACCGGCTTCCTCAACCAGGTTAGTATCCTTGACCTATATCCTGCACCATATGCTGGTTATAAATGTCTATTAAGGCTAATACCTGTTCTTTTATTTTGCAGGGTCTCGAACGTCTGGTATTCCTCTATGAAGAAGCATGTGGCATGAACGTCATGCTAGAAAGTAAGTTGAAAAAGGCCGAAGCCACCATCGCAGACCAAGCAGCGGTTGCCACCACTAAATCGGAGCATTACGAAGCTAAATACAAGGCAATGGTCCAAGAGCACCAGTCTGCCATCCAGAAGGTCACTCACGAGGCTCAAGCCAAGTCCGATGCCGCCCAAGTTCAACATGAGCAGGACATGGCTTTATACCGGGAAAGCCTCATGAATTCTGTTATCATCTCCCTTCTCCAGGCCAGACTGAAGATGGCTTACGAAGCCATAGCTATGGGATTTGAATGTCCTTCATGGAATATCAAGGCTTGGGAGATGAAACTGAAGGATCTTGGTGGTAACCCTGTGGAGCCCCCTTCAAAGCCTGCTGCAGAGGAGCCTGCTAAGTTGACCGAGAGGTAGATGATGCTGGTGCTTCAAAGGATGCTGGTGGTGATGCTGGGACGAACGCTGGAGGGGATGCTGGAAGGGATGCCGGAGAAGATTTTGCTGATCAAGTCATGATGGAAGAAGGTGTTGCCCCTTAAAGGCAGTGAAGTGGGCGATGATGGATGTATGTGCCTAGGCCGGAGCCCACTTTTTTAAGTCTGACGGTCGTGGTCTGTTCAAACAATTTACTTTTCATGTCTTTGAACAATTTACATTTCCTGCATTAAGACAATATGATGACCAAAGGTGGATGGGTCCTGGGTTTCAGGATGAAGCCCTTGGTCATCAATTAGTATAACCTGTTTTGAACAATATAACAGTTGGAGGTGGATGGGTCTCGGTTTGAGGTGAAACCTTCAACTGTTAGGTAAATAAGGTAAAGAACTAATCGTGCTTTTGGTGGATGGGCCTCAGTTTGAGGTGAAACCAAAAGCATAACTTTTGACATGTTAATAATATAACCTTCCTTCGACTTACTTGCTGTTGTCCTTTAATTTTTGTCATGCATTGCTTACTTTAAATTTCAGTTTTCCAAAATCAGTGTAATTATTTCCTGACGCAAACAGGGTTTTTTCAACTCAAAACAATTCATATAAAGTTTTCAAAGGAAAAAGGTAGTTTACTTAGAATTTATAAACCTTGTTTCGATAATAGACGTTTGTCACAAACACAATTTTGATTTTAAATCCAGGTATTATATCCCGAATATTCCAACCAAATATCCTGAAACATATTCCGAAAGCACATTTCGAGAATATATCCTTAATCATGATATTTAAACCTTTTCCAAACATAGTTTCAAAAGTTCACATGACCTAAGTAAGGTTCACAAAGGAAAGATCATACCAGGAATAGAGTGTAACCCCAGTATCGAACTTCAATCCTTTTGCAACTTCTTCCACTAAGATGTCCCCAGTCCGAGATACTTAGTACACTAGGCCCAACTTTGATCTTTTGAGCTCTACGCAATCGCCTCAGAAGGAATGTCCCCTGTGCATGAAGTCTTTGAATACTTAGAAAATTTTTGAAATTCAGTTCCAACTGTTTGGACACTTCTTGTGTTAGAGGGGTAAAACCCAAAAATATACTGGAGATAAATCCTTAGTTTCCTGGGGAAAATCCCATAAGTATCCTGGGGATAAACCCATATTTTCACGGTCTACAGGCGAGAGTGTATAAACTCCAAGACTTAGAAAGGTGATAACCTTTAAACCTTAGAGAGTATGAAAATACCCTTTCGTGAGAGAGGGTGATCAATCCTCATATACCTTTAGGATCCAGGATATAGCCAACAATGACGAAATTGTCAGCCACTTTTACATTGACTGGTCCCGCTATCTTGAACTATTCCTGGATAACTTGCACTCCAGGCGGGGTGTTTAAACCCAATTCGAGGGAAAGGTGAATACCTTTAAACCTATGAAGGGATCAGGATCCCTTAAACGTGAGAGAGGGGGCCAATCCTCTGATCTTTCGAAGTATCCTGAATGTGTATCCTGGAGCTATATCCCGAAGCATATACTGCAAAACAATTGTTAAGCTAAGGTAGGTGTTAGCCTGGCTAACACCACTCCGATGCTTAAGTCAGTAATGGGTTCATAACAATAAATAATATCAAAACATATTAAAAGAGGTAGAATCCATACCATCTTGAGTTAGAATTTAAATTCCAAACTCACTTGAAATAGAGCTTTCGATGTATAGCATTCCAGGATCTTGGTAGCATATCCCCCTCCATATTCTTGAGTCGGTACGCTCCTTTTCCTGATTCTGATTCAATCTCATAGGGTCCTTCCCATTTCGGAGCCAACTTTCCATCAGCAGGATTAGTAGTATTCTGGAAAGCCTTTCTCAATACCCAATCTCCAACCTGGAACCTTCTAGTCCTTATATTCTTATTATATGCTTTAGATATCCTCTGTTGGTATCACCATTGTCACAAATTATCATAGCTGGTACTCCAAACCTAGTCAGGATATTCCTTTTTATGAAGGATACCACTTCTTGATCTCTAACTTGAACAAATGCTTCAGCTTTGACCCACTTAGAGAAATAATCAGTCATTGCCAACATGAAGACCTTTCCTCCTGGAGCCTTTGGCAATTTTCCTAATATATCCATTCCCCACTTCATGAATGGCCAAGGGGAAGCTATAGGATAAAGTGGCTCAGCCGGCTGATGTAATATATTACTGTGTCTTTGACAAGCATCACATCTTCGAGCATATTATGCAGCATCTTTTCTCATCGTCGGCCAATAATATCCTGTTCTCAACACCTTTGAGAATAACGACCTGCCCCCAGTATGGTTACCACAATCCCCTTCGTGTATATCCTGAAGCACTTCTTTGGTTTCGGGATCCTCCAAGCACCTCAGATATGGTCCTGCAAGAGATTTCTTATACAAAACATTATTTATAATAGTGAATCGTGATACCTTCATTCTAAAGGCCTTAGGATTTTCATCATTTGGGATGTGTCCTTCTTTAAGATATCTTATGATTGGAGCCATCCAAGACATAGGATCCTTCTCAGGATATTCATCACCAGGATCCTGAACACTTACTACTTCCTTATCCTGAGGATCCATCGCATGATATAGGATATGTAATATCGGTATTCGGGTTCCTTCCGGTATCCTGACTGATGATCCTAGATTTGCCAAGGCATCAGCTTCAGCATTATCCTCTCTTGGTACCTATTCAAGTGTAAAAATATCGAAATATCCTGCTAATTTTTTGAGAATTTCTAGATACTCGATTAACTTCTCCCCTTTAACTGCATAGGTTCCATTAAAATGGTTAGTGATTAACAAGGAATCAACAAATACTTGTAAACTCTTGATATTCATGCTTTTAGCCAATTCTAATCTTGCAATTAAAGCTTCATATTCTGCTTCATTATTAGTGGCAGGAAACTCACACCTAATAGCCTGTGGTAATATGTCCCCCTGTGGCGATTTTAGTAGTATACCCAAACCTACACCTCTTACATTAGATGCACCATCAGTATATAACGTCCAGGATTCTAAGCTTTCTCCTAGCTGTTGGACTTCTAGGTCTACTTCACTTTGAATATCACTACTGAAATCAGCCACAAAGTCAGCTAAAGCCTGAGACTTTATGACATTTCTAGGTTCATACACTAGATCATATGCACTTAATTTCACTGACCACTTAGCCATCCTACCTGACATCTTTCCTAAGCACATTTTTTACAAGATAGTTAGTTTTAACACGAATCCTATGTGTTTCAAAATAATGTCTAAGTTTCGTTGACGCCATAACTAGGGCTAATATTAATTTCTCTAAATGAGAGTACCTAGTTTCAGCATCTAATAAACTTTTACTAACATAATTGTTTTGGTCAAAAATCAAGCAATGATAATGCAACCAAACTTTCTGTTGTGAGGTATGATGCTTGAATTGATGAACAACAATAAGGATCACTCTGAAATGTAATGAACAAGTGACACGAAGATTTATACGAGGAAAAAGCCCTTGATCAATGAATGATCTCCGTCATAAAAAACCTCGGGTGATGGAAACTACCGATCACCAACTCAAATTAAACAAGAAATGTATTACAACTTCGGATGATAGCGAGCTAAGTACAAGGATCACTATAGTGTATTGTGTAGAAAAGTGTGTAATCGCCAAGTGAGTTAACGAGAGCTGGTGAGAGTAGTTGTAAGAGTGTGTGTGTAGCCAAAAATAGCCAAGTGTTTTCTAATTAGCTCGCTACCCCTTTAAAAATGGAATATATCTACACTAACTAACATTCCGCAAATGGTGCAAGTCCTCCACGACTCCATAACGTCCACTTTTGGCCAGGCACGTGCGGAATAAACATAGAATATGCTCCAGGAATATCACCAATACCAAGTCTAAGCTCATACTCCTGCAAAACAATTTCGAATTCAAAGTAGACAATCGTTAGTTCAAGGATCCTTATGATGATCCATGATCCTGATCCTGAAACACTTCTGAGGATCACCAATTCAAACAGAAGTGAGGATCACTAAGCCCAACAGCAATTGAGGATCACTGATCATTCAGAAATCCACCCCTAACAATTGCCCCCAAAATATAAGGAGTAATTATGTAAATAAACGTATTTTGTTCTTATCCGCAATCAACCAACGGATAACTAGCCGTTGTAATCGGACTAGCCGTTACGAACATGACGTCACTGAGGTGACTATCCTGCAAAATCATCATTATAAATAGGAGTTACGGATATAGATCATTTCACATTTAAATTCAAGAGAAACTCCCTTTAAATTCACATCCGCAGACCAAGCAGGTATTTCTCTTCCTCTTCCTCCTTTACGTTTTCTTTCTCTGTTCATCTTCTTCTCTATTGCTATGACCAAGATGATGCTAAGATCCTCACCATCTAAGGATCACAAGAAGGACAGTCCTCTTAAGAGGCAGAGGATCATCAAAGATTTGGCGAATGAAAGGTGCTATTTCACTGATCCACAAATAGATAGAATCCGCCATTGTTTTCCGGCAAACACCGATTTCAAGCCATTTGACCCCACCGTTCTAAGCGATTATGTTTCTGAAACTTGGGTAGCCTTCCCGGTCACACCTTTCACAATAGGATACACATATCCTTTCCCTGAATTCACCCAGTCTTTCTTCTCTCTTACTGGCATTTCTTATATTCAAGCTATGACAATGATCTGGAGGGTCTTATATACCCTTGAGAGGATCATTGAGCAAGAAGGAATTGCTCTGGGAATGTCGGAGTTGGCAGAGATGTATGATCTCACAACATTTGGATCCCACCGATATCTATTCAAGCGTAAACCCGGTGAAGAACATCCCATCTTCAAAGCCACTAAGAATGATACTAACTGGAAACGGAGATTCTTCTTTGTCAGAAGGGATTCTCTCCCTGATGGAAAGGATCTGCCAAGGAAGTGGAGCACCCATGGTAGGATAGAGGATCCTTAGGAGGATCACTGGGTAAGCTTGTTCCTGATGAGGATTACTAACATGCTTTTGTTTCTTTTGTACAGCTATCACTGTTTCACATATTATACCCTCACCTGCCACCAAGGAAAGGCTCGCTGCTTTCAGAAGACTTGATCCTGCAACAAGGTCATTCAAAGCAAATATCCAGGATTCTCAAGAGGTATCCTCTGGTTCGGTCACGATGTCAAGTAAGTATCCTGTTCTTTTTATAATTAAATGTTTAAATAAATAGTTAGATGGAAATAGGATAAGGATACTTATCTGTTCCGGGTGTGTAGGTGCTGGGAAATCTTCAAAGTCTGCCTCCAAATTCAGTGTCACTGATCTAGACACTGTCCGATCCTCCAAGAAAAAGTCTGCTGCTAGCCCTTCCATTGTAATCCCCAAGGCTATCACTTCAAAGGGAAGAGGTGGAAAGAAAAGAAAAACCTCTGAAGCTGACAACCTTCAAGGCTTGCCTCTGATCCGCCTTCAATTCCTCGAGTACTTTAATGATGTAAGGATCAGTGACTCAGCTTAGTTATCCTATCCACTTGAGGATCACCTGACTCTAATCTTTGCATTATCTTTTTTGTAGAAATTTGCGGAGATTGAGGACTATGTAGGGAATGTTGAGGAGCTTGAGGAGAAATACTCTGATCTCCAAAAGGTGGCGGTGCTCAAGGATCACAAGATTGCTTCCCTTGAAAAGGACCTCAATGATGCCAAAGCTCAAATAGTTGCAACTCAGATCAATGTTGATTATGAGAAGCACGAGATCACACAGGATGCTAAAGTCTCTGCTGCCATTGCCATGTACAAGACCAAGCTGCAGATGGCTCAAGAAGCTCAGGATCCTGCCTTTGATAGGAGCAGCTGGGACATGGAGGGCTGGAAGGCTAGGTTGGCTGAATTGGAGGATGAGGATGAGGCTGACGAGGTTCTGGCAATCGAGGCTAGTGGTAGTGGTAAGGATCATACGAAGGATACTGGAGCTGGAGGGGATGATGATGCAGCGAAGGTGTAAGCTGCATGAATGGGCGATGAAGGACATTTCTAGACGTAGCCAGAGCCCATTTTTTTTTAGTTTGATAGTTTGTTTTGGTTATGATGTTTTTTGTTGAACAATGATGGGTTGTACTCAAACAATAGTAATTAGCGCTAAGGATCATGGATCCTTCGAACAATAGGTAGGATTACAAATGGTGGAGGGATCCTCTGTTTGGGGGATGAAGCCATTGTGATCCTGCCGTCTTTTGATTCCTGCACTACCAAGACCCTTAGACAATGGACACCCTTTGCCAACCCATGTGGACGGGCCACGTTTTGCTGGTAGAAACGTGGGTTGGCAATTTTGACAACCTTAAAGGGTTTAATCTTTTGTGAATAAAATAACTTTAACTTTTTGGCTTATCCTGTGTTGATATCCTTATTAATATTTTACTTTCCAACTGTTGTGATGTTTATTTTCTTTAAACTTATCAAGTAAAGAAAAAATTTTAGAAATATCCCCAAAAAGTTTAGGATATGATCAAGGATCACATATCCCATAATCGATAAGTTCTGAAAAGTAATATAGTTTAAGGATCATAAGTTCAGTTGTCAAAGGATAAGGGTTATTCAAATAAATAATGAATAAAATCAAAATAGTTAAGGATCATACATGAGAATCCAAGTTAGGATCCTATCCTTTAACACTTATAATCAGGATAACCCAAAAGACAAACCTTAGTAGAAAGTAAGGATCAAGGATCCTTGGTCGTTTATCTCCAAAAACCTGAAATAGGATACAACTTGGGACTAAGCCAATATAAGATAAGAGTTAGTAACTGGGGACAAGCCCAAAGGATAACTGGGGACAAGCCCAAAGGATCGTATGTAAACTGGAGTATGGCCCTCACTGGCGACTATCCAAACTTAGTGACATGAAAATGCCAAAACCTTAGCTAACGTGAAAACGTTAGAAACCTTAGGAACGGATGTACGGTACGTCTACCATTATACGTAGGATCCTGAATATAGCCAGTACAATGAAATTGTCAGCCCCTAAAGCGAGTACTGGTCCCATTGCCATGGACTATACCAGGATCATCGTGCACTACTGGCGAAACTGGGGACAGGCCCTAACTGGGGTCAAGCCCAAATAACTGGGGTCAAGCCCAAATAACTGGATACTTCTGTGGATACTCAATCCTTAGTTAAGGATGCCTGAACCTTCAAAACTCAGAATCAAGTGAAAGGAGGATAAAGGATGCAGGATCCTTATCCTTATATAAGAGAATAAAAGAATGAAATAGTCTGAGATTAGAATGTTACCAAAATGAGGATCATCTACTCTGTAAGGATCCTTCAAAGATACGTGTCAAGTGAGGATCATGGATCCTTGTCACATAAAATATTTCTTCAAATGGACAGCATTCCAAGCTCTTGGCAGCAAATCACCTTCCATTGTTAGCAATCGATATGCCCCCTTTCCTGCTTCAGCTTCAATCAAATAGGGGCCTTCCCACTTTGGTGCTAGCTTTCCATCAGCAGGATTGGTGGTATTCTGAAATGCTTTCCTTAATACCATATCACTAACTTGGAATTTCCTGATCCTGACATTTTTGTTGTAGACTGTAGCCATCCTTTGTTGATAACTGGCCATCCTTATCCTTGCCAAGTCCCTGATTTCCTCTATAGTATCCAAGTCTTGAACCAAGTTTTCAGCATTTTCTTCAGGATCACGAATGCTTGTTCTTGCAGTTGGAATCACCATCTCTGTAGGGATCACTGATTCTGCCCCAAATACCAAAGAAAATGGAGTTTGGCATGTAGCATTCTTGGGAGTTGTCCTATCAGCCCAAAGCACATAAGGTAGTTCTTCTGCCCATTTTCCTTTCTTGGATCCAAGCTTCTTCTTCAAATTGTTGATGATGATCTTGTTGGATGATTCTGCCTGACCATTAGCTTGTGGGTGGACTGGTGTTGATGTTATCATCTTAATCCCCCAACTGCCACAAAATTTAGTGGTTCTATTCCCAATAAATTGGGATCCATTATCACAAATAATCTCAGAAGGGATACCAAATCTAGTAATAATGTTTCTTTTAATAAAGGATATAACTTCCTTTTCTCTGACTTGAGCAAAGGCTTCAGCCTCTATCCACTTAGAGAAGTAATCAGTCATAGCAAGCATGAATACTTTTCCACCAGGTGCCTTAGGAAGCTTTCCAACTATATCCATTCCCTATCTCATGAATGGCCAAGAAGAGGATATAGGATGCAAGAGCTCTGCTGGTTGGTGAAGGATATTACTATGCCTCTGACAAGGATCACACTTCTTGGCATACTCCACAACATCCTTCTTCATAGTGGGCCAATAGTATCCTGTCCTCAGGATCCTTGAGAATAATGCCCTGCCCCCAGTGTGGTTTCCACAATCTCCTTCATGGAAATCCTTTAGGACTTCTTGGATTTCAGGATCCTCAATGCATCTTAGATATGGTCCTGCAAGAGATCGTTTATACAACATATTATTCAATATTGTAAATTGAGATACCTTAGTTTTGAAAGCCCTAAGGTTTTCTCCTGTAGGAATTTCTCCATGTTGTATGTATCTCATGATTGGGAGGATCCATGATCCTGAATGAGATTGAGTATCATCACTAGGGATGACTGCAGAATCTTCTCCTATCTCCATAGCTACATGATCCTCGATAGCAAGGGTCAGGATATGGACAATAGGGATCTTGATATCCTCAGGAATCTTCAAAGATGATCCTAGATTGGCTAATGCATCAGCTTCTGCATTCTCTTCCCTTGGTACCTGTGTCAAACTAAAGAATACAAAAGAGAGTGCCAATTCTTTGACTATCTCCAAATATTTAATTAGCTTTTCACCTTTAACAGCATATGATCCATTAAAGTGATTAGTGATCAGTAAAGAATCTACATGTACCTCAAGATACCTGATCCTCATATGCTTTGCAATTTGCAAACCAGCTATCAAGGCTTCATACTCAGCCTCATTGTTGGTAGTTTGAAATTCACAAGCTATGGAGTGGGGTATTATGTCCCCCTGTGGCGATTTTAGTAGTATTCCAAGCCCTGTTCCTTTCACATTGGAGGCTCCATCAGTGAAGAGTATCCAAGGATCCTTAGACTCTTCAAGTTGTTGGACTTCTAACTCAGCTTCCTTTTGCAAATCACTACTAAAATCTGCCACAAAGTCAGCTAAGGCTTGGGATTTGATGGCAGTCCTTGGTTCATATCTTATATCATATGCACTAAGCTTCACTGCCCACTTAGCCATCCTTCCTGACATTTCAGGTTTCCTGAGGACATTCTTAATTGGAAAATTAGTCTTAACAACAATGGCATGAGTCTCAAAATAATGTCTCAATTTAGTAGATGCCATAATTAATGCAAGGATAAGTTTTTCTAAGTGTGAATACCTGGATTCAGCATTAAGTAAACTCTTACTTACATAATAAACAGGATGTTGTGTACCTTGGTGATCCTTAACAAGGACCGCACTTACTGCTCTTGAGGATACTGCCAGGTACAAGGATAATACATCCCCTTTTTCTGGTTTCATCAAGGCTGGGGCTGAGGATAGGTAATCCTTAAGAGCTTTGAGGGCACTTTCATGCTTGTCAGTCCATTCAAATTTCTTGTTCTTCCTCAGGATATCATAGAATTCCTTACACTTTTCTGAGGATTTTGATATGAATCTGTTCAAGGCTGCGATCCTGCCAGTCAATCTTTGTACATCCTTAGCATTGGCAGGAGATTTGATATTTACAATAGCCTTGATTTGTTCTGGACTTGCTTCAATGCCCCTCTTTGTCACCATATATCCTAAGAATTTACCTGCCTTAACACCAAAATGACACTTGGAAGGATTAAGTTTCATATTAAATTTATCAAGGATATTGAATGCTTCCTCCAAGTCTTTAAGGTGATCCTCAGCCTTCTTGGACTTAACCACCATGTCATCAATATAGACTTCCATAGTGTGTCCAATTTGTTCCTTGAACATCATATTAACTAGCCTTTGATAAGTAGCACCTGCATTCCTTAGTCCAAATGGCATAGCAATATAACAGTATATACTAGTTGGGGTCATAAAGGCTGTATCCTCTTGATCAGATGGTTCCATCTGAATTTGTTGAAATCCAGATGAAGCATCCATAAAAGTCAACAACTCATGACCCGCAGTAGCATCCACCATGGAGTCAATGTGGGGTAATGGGAAAGGATCCTTGGGACATGCCTTATTTAAATCAGTAAAATCGACACATACCCTCCACTTTCCATTTTTCTTTTGAACAACAACCACATTGGCTAACCATCTTGGATACTTAACCTCTCTTATCATACCTGCCCGAAGTAGTTTATCTACCTCTTCCTGTATAATAGCATTCCTTTCAGGTGCAAACTTTCTCCTCGTTTGATGAATTGGCTTGAATGACCTGTCAATGCCAAGTTTATGAGTAATTATATCTTTAGATATACCTGTCATATCCTCATGTTTCCAGGCAAAGGTGGTTTTCCTTCTTTTGAGGAAGGATACTAGCTCCTGTTCAATATCGCTAAGGATCCCTGATCCTATGAAGATCTTGGATTCAGGATCATCAGGATCCATGAGGATTTCTTTCAAATCATGTTCTCTTGCCTCCAAGACATCTCTTGAAGGATACTTTAATTGCTATTGCTCCCTTGGTCTTGAGGCTGGTTTCATTGATGAGGTATAGCAATTCTTAGCCTCTTGTTGATCACTCTCAATTTTCACCACTCCCCATGGACTTGGAAGCTTTACGCACTGATGATAGGTGGATGGGACTGCCTTCATATCATGTATCCATGGCCTGCCAAGGATAACATTACAACATGATAAGCAATCAATAACACAAAACTTTTGATAAGAATGCAATCCTTCAATATAGATTGGGAGTTTGATGTCCCCCAATGTATTCTTAGTTTCTCCACTGAATCCCACAAGTACTGAGGATCTTGGGACAATATCAGACTCTGGGATATTCATTTTCTTGAGAACATCAAGCTGAATGATGTTCACAGAGCTTCCTCCATCTATAAGGATCCTGCGAACAAAGTGGTTAGAAATAAACAATGTAATTACGAGACCATCATGATGAGGATCCTGGACATCAACACGATCTTCCTCATCAAAAGTTATGACTTTATCCTGGGTGACAACGGAGGTCCGGACGGGTCTGTCTCCATTATCCATCTTGGTTTCCTTAGCATGTCTTTTTGCTGCTGAAAAGGAGGTACCACAGATATCTGATCCACCGGATATGAAATTTATGATTTGTACATCTGCGGGAGGAGCAGGAGCCCTTTCTGGGATCCTTTCAGGATCCTGGATCCTTGACTTCTTCCGTCCCAAGAGTTCCTTCAAATGCCCCTTGCTCAACAAGTAACCAATTTCCTTTCTCAGTGCAATACACTCTTCAGTGAGATGCCCAAAATCCTCATGATATGCACACCACTTGAACTTATCCTTTGTAGCAGCTGGTTTATCATTCTTCCTTGGCCACCTAGCTTTCTCACCTAAATTCTGCATTGCAAGGATTAGTTCATTGTTATCAACAGAAAAACAGTATTCAGAAATAGGAGGATAATCCTCATCATCCTCTTCTTGTTCCACTGAGTGCACGTTCTGATTGTCAGACTTATTGTAGGACTTGGATTTGTTGTTCCTGAAGTAGGATCCTTGTTTCTCCTATTTTGAGGATCCTGCTAATCTACCCTGGATCCTTTTGTCATCCTCTAGGCGGATGAACCTAAGGGCCCTGGTTCTTACTTCATCAAGATTCCTGCAAGGTGTCATGACAAGATCATCATAGAATAATGAATCCCTAAGTAATCCCATTTTAAAGGCTTCTACAGCCGTAGCAATATCCAGGTTAGGAATATCCAAGGATTCTTTACTAAACTTAGTGATATAATCTCTAAGTGATTCATTTTGACCTTGTGTTACCCTATATAGATCACTAGTTAATCGTTCAAATTTCCTACTACAAGAGAATTGGCTATTAAACAAATTAACTAGATTAGCAAATGAAGTAATAGAGTAAGGGGGAAGACTTAGCAGCCATTTAAGAGCAGATCCTGTGAGTGTGGATCCAAATCCCTTGCATAGACATGCTTCTTTTAACCTTTCAGGAATTGGGTTGATCTCCATCCTCTCCCTGTATTGAGCCACATGCTGCTCTGGATCCGTCGAACCATCATACAGCTTCATGGATGGTATCTGGAATCTTTTAGGTATCTCAGCATCACATAAGGGTGGTGCAAAACGAGATATCCTATGGCTACCATCTGCAATTTCAGGAATGGGTTTAACCACTCCCGGTACACTGGATATCATATCCTTAAGCTTCTGTAGCTCTCTAGCCAAATCCTGATTAATACCTGTATCCTGCATTAAGCCATGGTTAGTGTTATATGAATTATTAAAAATGTTACCTCCCACAGGATTCGTGTTCGGAATTGCGGATGTGAATCCATATTGACGAGACTCTGGCATGATTGAAGGACCAGAGGGAGCAATGGTCTGCATTGGTATGAAGTCTCCTTGATGAACGTCCGAGCTCTGAGGCTGCATACTTCTCAAGAATCCTTGATCCTGAAGGACGTTGGATCCTTGAAGTTGAGATGATCCTTGAACCTGAAAGGATCCTGGAACCAGAGAGGATCCTGGGACCAGAGAGGATCCTGGGACCAGAGAGGATCCTGGGACCAGAGAGGATCCTGGGACCAGAGAGGATCCTGGGGCAAGGGAGGATCCTTGGACCGGGAAGGATCCTTGAACATGGGAGGATCCTTGGACCTGGGAGGATCCTTGGACCTGGGAGGATCCCGGTACTGCATGCATTCCCAAATATCCTCCTGACGTGAAGTATCCCTGATTCTGAGAGGAGGATCCTGATGGTTGAGAAGAGGATCCCTGAGGCTGGAAGTAAGAGCCAAATGCCTGACTCATAGTTGCTGTTCCGTAACGCCTTCCTGGTAATTCGCCCAAGTATTGCACGTCTGGAGCTGCTGAGTGCTGAGAAGTTATGACTGGAGTGTCGAAGTTCAGCGATCTTGGCATCAGAGGGGAGTGATCCTCCACTGATTTCTTCTGTTTCTTGATCTCATCGATCTCCGGGAGGATCCTTTCGTTGGTTTTGTCCTGCTCTTGTGCATGATTCCTCATCTGCAAAATCAGAGCATAAAGATCATTAGTAGTAGGATTAGTTGAAACAGAAGAAGTAGGTGGTTTTTGGAAAATGGGGGTTTGTTTCTTCGCAGCATTCTCAGCATTCTTCTGGGATCCAGAAGGTGGTGGAGGCAAAGGAGGAACGCCTTGTGAAGAACTGAATGAGGGCATCAAACTTGAAGTATTCTTCGCTGAGGAAGCCATCTGCTTGGTTGTAGCGAACCGAAATGACCACGAAAATACGAATCTTTTTAGGAATGAAGCACCAATTGCCCCACGGTGGGCGCCAAACTGTTTTGGTCAAAAATCAAGCAATGATAATGCAACCAAACTTTCTGTTGTGAGGTATGATGCTTGAATTGATGAACAACAATAAGGATCACTCTGAAATGTAATGAACAAGTGACACGAAGATTTATATGAGGAAAAAGCCCTTGATCAATGAATGATCTCCGGCATAAAAAACCTCGGGTGATGGAAACTACCGATCACCAACTCAAATTAAACAAGAAATGTATTACAACTTCGGATGATAGCGAGCTAAGTACAAGGATCACTATAGTGTATTGTGTAGAAAAGTGTGTAATCGCCAAGTGAGTTAACGAGAGCTGGTGAGAGCAGTTGTAAGAGTGTGTGTGTAGCCAAAAATAGCCAAGTGTTTTCTAATTAGCTCGCTACCCCTTTAAAAATGGAATATATCTACACTAACTAACATTCCGCAAATGGTGCAAGTCCTCCACGACTCCATAACGTCCACTTTTGGCCAGGCACGTGCGGAATAAACATAGAATATGCTCCAGGAATATCGCCAATACCAAGTCCAAGCTCATACTCCTGCAAAACAATTTCGAATTCAAAGTAGACAATCGTTAGTTCAAGGATCCTTATGATGATCCATGATCCTGATCCTGAAACACTTCTGAGGATCACCAATTCAAACACAAGTGAGGATCACTAAGCCCAACAGCAATTGAGGATCACTGATCATTCAGAAATCCACCCCTAACAATAATAAACAGGATACTGCTGACCTTCATGATCCTTTACAAGGATAGCACTTACTGCATTCCCCGATACTGCAAGATACAGGGATAATGGTTTACCATCCTCAGGCTTCATCAGTAGAGGTGCGGTTGAAAGATACCGCTTCAAATCCTGCAAGGCTGCTTCATGCTATCCTGGCCTCACATCTTTAATTGCTATGCTGCACTAGGTTTTGTTGAGGATTTCATTGAAGAAGAATAACACTCCTTTGCTTCCTGTTGATCACTTTCCACCTTGACAACTCCCCAAGGAGTAGGGATCTTGATACATTGATGGTAGGTTGATGGAACAGCTTTCATATCATGGATCCAAGGCCTACCTAATATAATATTATAGCAGGATAGAGACTCCATGACACAAAAGCGCTGCATTGAGTTGACCCCTTGAATATACACGGGTAACTTTATCTCTCCTACGGTATTCCTAGCTTCTCCATTGAAACCAACGAGTACAGTGGACTTCGAAGTAATATCCATCGGGGATACATTCATCCTCTTCAATGTTTCCAGCTGAATTATGTTGACTGAGCTGCCATTATCCACTAATATCCTGCGTACAAAATGGTTAGCAACATATAACGTTATTACTAAAGCATCATGATGGGGATCCTGGACAGTATCCCTGTCATCATTATCGAACGTGATGACTTTGTCAGTCGTGAGGGTTGACATCCTTGTCGGCTTATCTCCCCTCTCTGATTTGACTTCCTTCGCGTGTCTTTTTGCCGCAGAATATGATGTGCCGCAAATGTCGGATCCTCCTGAAATAAATTTAATTATTTTTGCATCCGCAGGAGGTGATGCTGCACGTTCAGGATCCTTCTCAGGATCCTGACCCTTATTCTTCTTTCTTCCCAAGAGGTCCTTCAGATATCCCTTACTCAAGAGATAGCTTATTTCTTTTCTCAAAGCGATGCAATCCTCAGTAACATGTCCGAAATTCTCATGGAAAGCACACTATTTGGACTTGTCCTTCCAATCAGCCTTTTGTTGATTCTTTCGAGGCCATCTTGCGTTGTCTCCTAAACCCTACATAGCATACATCAGTTCAGGTATGTTAACAGAAAAGCAATATTCAGACAACTCAGGATACTCCTCAGGATCCTCATCTTCAACATCATTCACTTTTTTTTGCCATCATTTCTGCCATACGGTTTAGAGCGATATGGTTTATACGAGGATTCTGATTTCCTGTTGGTTGACTCATAGGTTGTGGACGAATTCATCCTCTCTTGCATCTTTTTTTCATCCTCCAGGCGAATGTACCTCAAAGTCCTGTTACGAGCTTCGTCTAGATTCCTGCAGGGATTCATTACAAGATCCTGATAAAACTGAGAATCTTTTTGTAATCCCATCTTAAAAGCCTGCACAGCTGTTGCAACATCAAGATGTGGGATATCCAAGGATTCCTGACTAAACTTGTTCACATAATCCCTCAAGGATTCCTGAGGTCCTTGAGTTATCCTGTAAAGATCGCTGGTTAGTTTCTCAAAACTCCGGCTGCAAGAAAATTGACTATTAAATAAATTAACTAAATGAGCAAATGAAGTAATTGAGCGAGGAGGAACGTTCAAGAGCCATTTTAAGGCTGATCCTGTTAAGGTAGAACCAAAACCCTTGCACAGGCATGCTTCTTTGAGATCTGGAGGGATAGGGTTGATTTCCATCCTTTCCCTATACTGGGCAATATGCTCCTCAGGATCTGTAGTTCCGTCATAGAGTTTCATGTTGGGGGTTTGAAATCTTTTTGGGATTTCAGCATCACAAATAGGATATGCAAACCGTGATATCCTGTGGTTGTCCTGGGACACTTCTGGAATTGGCTGGACCACCCCAGGCACACTGGATATCATGTCTTTCAGTTTTTGGAGCTCCCTGGAAAATGCCGATGTCATACCTGCATCCTGCAAAGATCCAACACCATTAGTAGCAAGAGTATTATTATTAGTAGATATATTACCAGTTTGGGGATTCTGGCCATATCCTGAAGCATATCCTGAGCTTCTCACAGTTGATACTCTTATTGAAGAGGGTATCTCAGGAGTATGACTCTGGGAATGGCTAGGCACAATATTCCCCCGGTTATCCTCAGTGTAAACTGCAGAACTGAAGTTTAAAGCCCTGGGTTGCAAGGGAGTGACAGTATCTTCAGCAGGCCTACTTGGGCCGGATTTCAAGAGTTGTATCTCTCTCATCAGCATCTGATTAGTTTCCTGCTGTTGCCTCATCTATTCCTGTACACTACCAAACAAATTTAGAATTTATTCGTTAGAAGCCAAAACAGGACCAGATCCCTGGATATTGCGAGCGGGGATAACATCCCGAGCCAAACGACTTTCAGTTCCCTGTGAAGAGGCTTGCATTCTCAGAGGAGGTGGTGGAAGCACCGAACCAATTGTTGCAGAGGTTGTGGCAGACACGGTGGCAGAGCTCATGTTTGATCTCGAGGCCACAGAAAATAGTGTGGCAAAAAGTTTTGAAAATAGAAAACCAAGTAATGATTTTGCAAAAATTTTTAGTAGAAATAGCACCACTTGCCCCACGGTGGGCGCCAAATTATTTTGGTCAAAAATTACCGAAGCAATTAAGTGATCAAATTAGTTAAGTGAGGTAGTGTGCTAGAAATGTGTGTTGAAAATATGCTAGTTAAGTTATTTGCAAAAACAGCTTCAGGATACGGCTCAGGATATAGAGCTGTATCTTTGATCAAACAATTAGCGAAAAAGTAAAGGGTGACACAGGATGTACGAGGAAAGCCCTTGATCAATCTAGATCGCCGGCACAAAACCTCGGGAGCTGACAATCGCAGCTGCCTTGTTCTTCTATTACTTCAAATATCAGGATACAGTGCAGGATATGATGCGGATCAACTAGGTGTTACAATGTAATTCGAATACAAGTGTTTGTGTGTTGTGATTATTTGCTACCAGAGAGAAAAAGTGTGCGTAAGAGTGTGTGCTTTAATCTGATCCGATCAATCTATTTATAGTAAAAGGAAACCAACTAAATATCCTATTATTCCGGGATTCAGCGGATATTCCCCATATGAATGTTGCAGTCCTAGTCTTCCGGGTCCAACGTCTATAAGCCAACTGATTTGCCCGAGTCTTGAGGGGAAGAAGTTCACTTGAACGTTGGAGACTTGCACCTTCTAATCTGCACGTGGTTAAATCAGTTACTACCAGGATATCTGTAACACCCTCAAAACTTTACTTAAATTTTATACTAATTTTATACAAAAGATATTAAATTTATCATAAGTTTCATAAGTCAAGTTCACAAGTATCATAAACCTTAGTCAACTAATGACTAAGTTTGAAACATTCAAAAGTTGTTTAAGAATTTGTTTACAACCCATGAACAAAGTCTAAGTAAGATTAAAACATTGCGGAAGCTTCAAAAGTCGTGTTCGGTTCTTCTACTTTGCTTGACCACCATCCGTAAGATCCACCTTGTCACCTAGGATCAAAACCATTGAAACATTAGTTTTGACATTGTTATATAAAATAGCTCTAATATAAAGTTTTTATATTTTCGGGGTGTTACAATATCGTACCAGAATGTTACCAATATCCTGATCCGATATCCAAATCACAATTAAACAATCAAAGCCAGAATATTAGTCAGGATATATGTTCAGAAAATTACCCATAACAGGTAGTACGCACACAAGGTGTATGATGAAATGTCTAAGTGAAGTTAGAATGAGAGATATTTAGAAAAGATCTGGTGAAAATTAGATATGTCTAGAAAGTTACAGCCGAATGTAATCAGCTGTAACTGGGTCAAATCTTGTCAAAAGCTGATGTTTATTGAGTTTGTGATGAACTCCCAGGAAAAACCTTTCAAACCCAACTGGAATGACATTTTTTCGACGAAAAATGAACGTTTTATGAATTTTTCCGTATCGAAGGTTCAGGCTGCGTTTTCTGGCAGAATTTGCAGCCCATTACGAATATCATAACTCAATTTAGGAATTGAATTATGATCTCAAATTTTTACTGTAGGTAGCTTCAGGTTATTTCAAAAATCTCCAACTGGAATTTCGTCAATCAGATAAACGAGGAATTTTAAATGAATTTTTCCGTAAGCTGCAGTCAGAAGTGACCAATTTGATTGCAGCTTAGTAAATGAATTTTTAAAAATTTTTGGTAGAAAGTTAGACTCTAAAAATTTAACACAAGGATAACCCCTCCGAGGGGCACGTCACGTAAAAAGATTGTAATTTTTGCAAGCTCGTAAGTATAGTAAACGGACGTCCCAAACAGCCTATTATGATGTCATGAGTATATGAGATTAGCCGAAAGTTAAAATGATAAAGCGTTGACTCTGAAAGTCAACTACGCATAAGGAACATCAACTAGACTTGTTGTTGTGATTATAAGATTATAGATAATCGTATGGTACATGGTATATAAATATGTGATAAATGGAATGACATGATGGATTATATGGGTTTGAAAGGATGTGAAATCGGGTACATGTCGTATGCTTATTAGGAACGATTAATGCAAGTTGAATGTGAAATTATGCAAATGTATGCTCGTTACCAAGTACAATGATGTATGCTAACAAGAATGTGTTGATGATAACTTGAAAGCGTAGGAGCCATGTCAACATGGACACGAGCATGGAAGGGCAATGGGTCAAAAGTAAATACGGAAGCTATGCATGAACTCGGACGCACGAGGTAAGTGATTTCTGAAATCACTTCTTAGTTGTTTAAGTAAGGTAACGTCTAGTTTATTAAACATATTGACGATTGAAGTTAAATATGGCTTTTGGTTGTATGAATTCAGAAATTTTAGCTAAGTAGACCAAAAGGGTCAAAAAAATGAGATCTTATTGATATGAGGGAATGCTGCTTAAATAATGGCTACGGTATTATAACCGGGTAATAAGTATAATTGTATATTAGTTCGCTAATTGAGAAACGGAGGTGCTGATTAATAGTTAAACGACTCGGTTGTGAGTTTTAAGTATAAACGAATGAGTTGTTTGGTAGGACATAAACGTGTCAAATAACTAGTAAATGAATGTAAAAGTCGAATACGTATAAGTTAAGAATTTCTTTAGTCCAGATATTAGATATTGAGTCCATACGTTAGAGGACTGAATTACGATCGCGTAGGAAGAAACGGATTGTAAAACGGATAAGATTGAGGGAGTTATGAACGTTTTTGTGAAAAATGGTATTGTTGGGAATATGCAGCTCCCAGCTGCAAACTTTCTGTCAAAATTAGACTCTCACGCCCCGCGACGGATAAGCATCATTTCGGTCGTGGCCCGCCAGGGGGCTTCGCGCCCCAGGAAAGCATAAGCTAAACCTGTCGTGGCCCTCGACAGGCAATAAAGCTGGCAATTTGATTGTTTAATTGTTTGTTTTGATATACGGGCTTATCTAGATATGTCTTAAACAATATATAACTAAAAACATTTCATGATATATGAATATGTACAAAATTATATAATGGAAAGCTGTGAATATGACGTGATGGAATAAGTACATGAAAAGTTAAGTGGTAATTAAGAGCTCGTAAGTATGTATAAATGTAGTATTGTATGCATGTATGAATGTAATTCGCTATGTATATACGTATGAATGATTTCAATACGTTTGAGTATTAACGAATACTAATGATGTGTTTTGAGATTAGAATGTAATGCAGGTATGAGAACATCGGGTTCATGAGGTAATGATGTCGAACTCGGAACAAGAAAATACGAGAGGATAGTAGAATGAATCAAATCTTCTATTGTTAAATGTTATGCAATATTAAACTATATAAGAATCATGTCTTATGATATTGTTAACGACTAATGGTTAAGTTGTATGTGATGTCCACAAATACTACACGAAATTCTTCTACCTCTAACGAAGGGAAGCGGACATGGATCGAGTCGAGAGCAAGGATTGTACGGAGAGAATAGTCACATAGCTTTAATTATGTAACACCTTAAAGTGTTAATTAAAAGTGAATGTTGTATATTTCTTTTAGTTAATGTTTGACATTTCGTTTTTGAGCCGTCATGTGAGTAATGTGTCTAATAAAGAAAGAAATTTTTAAGGAACTTTTTCCGCTGTGTCGTTTGTAAGATATTACGTGTTAGGGTGTTACACCGCTAGAGGCCGAGGCCAAACCTGTCGCGGCCCACGACAGGCTTCAGAGCTGGCAATTTTATTAATTTTGTTTATTTTGAATTTCGGACTTGTTTAAACTTGTTATTTAACTATCAAAACTAACTTTTACGTTGGTTTTGAATTTAGGTGATTGTAGTGTGCTCCCGGATGAAGATCAAGCGGTTATCAAGAATCGAACACACGTCCAAACAAAGCTTCCGCGTTGATCTATTTTGTTTTAGTTAAGAGTGAACCTTGTAAACACTTAACATTATATTTTGAACGTTTTAAACATCTATGAATGTTAACTTGACAAAGTTTTTGTAAAGTCGCATTTTGGTATAAAGTGCGTATATTATGGTCATAATCATGTTAAAATGAATCGGGTCTTACAAAAACCTTTTTACCTACTGATGTATTATACTAAATAACTTATTTTGACCATATAACCCTGGTTATAACATCAGTTTACATTAAACATCGAAAATATCATCATTTAACAATTTTAACGCCGCTTCGGCGCATAGTATGATTTTAAACCATATTGACCAACCAAGACTTGTTACCTACTGATTTTATAAATCATTTAAATGTTTCTACAGTAGGCATAAGTTATAAACTCAGAATCCCAATTAAGTTTTCAAACTATGTGTGAAATGACCAAAATACCCATACGGTGCATAGTTTGGTCTTAAACTATAAACCACGCATATATTTGATATCTTACTAGTATTATATCATAAATTAACTATTTTTCCAGAATATTTATGAATATAACATCAGTTTACATGCAAGCTCTTTTTATAAGTCACTAAATGACCAAAACGCCCTTAAGAAGCTTAATTCGATTTTAAAACCTTAACGGGCATACATATTGATATCCTACTGATATTGTAACATGTTTAAATTATAATAGCACATAGAACTTGTACATGACTCATTCGGTTACCCGTTAATGCTTATACACGTACGGTACTACTTATATAACTAGTATACATAAGTTTACCGAAACGGGTTTAACCTTATCATTTTAACCTCAACTTCCAGAATGTACTTAGTTTACCCATATTATACAAGTCTTAATACTTGTTGAGCTTAAACTACATTCTTTTCCGGTCATCGCTTAATCTAGCGTATTGTACCGTTTTTGATCCTTTAAGCTAGCCGGTCTAAGTCTACGACTTAAATAGGGCCCATTAGCATTCTAATTGGTTATTATTACCATCATTCTAGACTAGAGCCTTCCAGTAAATGCTACCTACACTTAACTGTTGGTTATACGACTGAGTTATTTAAATTTTGCACTTGAATCGAGTTTTAGCTCAGGTAAATACTTTTAACTTACTTTCCCTATACAGGCTTGGGATACGGTAAATTATTACCGCTTGGTTGGGTATGGGATCACTTAGCCTGATTGTGGCTATAAAATATACATAACCCGTTTTAATCTGTTTTCTTTGATAACTTAAACATTGGGGATTAACGCGACCGTGTCCTGGATATCCTCGGCTCATTTAAGTTACTAATGGCCATGACCAAAGCACGAGGTGTAGGCATACACCTGACAGATGCGAATGCTTAAATAATTTTACCCACAAGTTGGTGATATCTCCTTTGTGGGTTTATAAGTGGTGTGTCGGTTAATCATGTCTCGGTATACTGGGCCCATATGTATTGACAAATATGTAAAACTGTATACAAGATTAAAAATCTTAATTATCCCAAGTTATAAAAGATTTTCATGTGCCTTGTGCACTTAAATCAATTTTGAAATATTTTCAAAACGAGTCGGTTAATTGTATTTACCTGTGTAAACTGACATATTTTTCAAAAGACTAAGCTACATGTATAACACATAATAGGCTGGAAGCTTCTTGGTATTGATAAGAGGATCTTGCAAATCCTTAGAATGCCTAAAGTCTATTGAACATCTTTTTGTACATTTTATGATCCGCCTGTGGATCCTTTGTTACGAACCGTTTGTATATTATTTTGAACTTTGAACATTTCGGTTTGTAATAGTAATTTTACTCCAAGACTTCCACTATGCTATTCTGTGTATATTGACTATGATGAAATCAACTTACGTCACGATACTCCCCACTGGCCCACCGGGTTATGGATGAAATATCGGGGTGTAACATTATATGTGAGGAATAGAAGATGATGATTAGGTTTAATTTTGATTATATAGAGTAAATAAGATGACATGTATTTGGATTGTTGGTGACCTTTGACACCGAGTGAATTTCATGGAGTTAGTTATTGCAGATTTTAAATTAACGATAAAAATAAATAAAACCTACATTAGAAATTGATTCCAATGAGAATCCAAAGTATATACATATTGGTTCGATCAGGCCCGGGTCATAGGGAGTGCCGGGTGGGCGACGGCACAATGCCCAAACCCTCCGATGACCCAAATCTTTCAATTTTGTATAGAATTTACGCTGTACAAGATAAAATATATATGTACTGAATCAAGTTATAACACAAATGAGCACTTGTACTAGTGGTTACTGCTTTGCTTAAACAAAAAGGAGACCCGCGTTCTAATTTATGCATCTTCAAATTCTCTATTTTAGCTTATTTTTGGGGGTTTTTTTGTTAATGACATTGTCAACTAGATTTTTCCCTTTAATTAAAAAATTACTTCCTAAACTTAGCTAAAAATAATTATTTAAATTATATCCACATAAACTTTAATGATTGATGAGTTTATATTAAATTGAGATTTTCGAATAAGGCCCAATTTTTTTATCTCGCATAGGGGCAAAATTTTGTTTGTGATTTTCGGAGACGACCCTGGGTTCGATACATATATAAAATAAAACAACAAAGTTACGTACCGATTCGGTGATGGTGGTGCAAAAATACCAAATATATTGAAACCGACACATCACTACAAGAAACTGGGGCTCACCGACCACATATTTAATGGCGAAACGATTTTGTCACAACAGGTAGATGTATTGCGACTAAAAGTGGTCGCTACTAGTGTTTTAGGATATTCTGTCTTTTGTATGTTATTGCGAAGCACTTTTGTTGCTATAGGCTTTTAGCGGGATAGAGGGAAATTAAAGTGCTCTTCGAAATTTTATGAAAATTCAATAGCAATGAAAATTCATTGCCACAGAGAAAGCTTTAAATATGAGCAAACTTACGTTTTGCTCCCTGTGGTTTGGTCGTTTTAATGGTTTTGCCTCAATCATTTAAAAATGGACATTTTAATCCTTGATGTTTCAATTTTGTCGCCAGTTTGCTCCCCGACTCAAACACACTTAAAACGTTCAGCTAAAAGTATGGGTATTTCATTAATTTTACTTATAACCAGAAGGGTATTTTAGTAATGTTAAGTTGATTATTTATTTATTAACACATACAAACACACTCTCTCCTCTCTTTCTCTCTCAACAAATTCTCCCTCTCTCTTCTCCATCACCAAACACCACCATCCACCACCTCACCATCATCATCCACCGCCTCGCAACCAACTGCCAGCATCACACCGCCCGACCACCACCATCAGACCACCCGACCACCACCATTGTCATCCTCTCTCCCCCACCATCTAAAACTGCTTACAAACTAACCATTTTTCTGGCCAGATGAACACCTTGGTGCCGACCAACTTCACCACCACCGCAACATCCTTACCCCTCTCCTGCATCCTAACCCTTGTCCCCTTCTCCCTTGACCTAAAACCTCCACCATCGTTCCCCCTCCCCTTCCCCCACGTTTTTTCAGCAACACCCCATGATTAATCACCACAAACCCACGAATTTCAAGTTTAATTTCTACAAAAACCCTAACCAACCTTTCAATTTCAGTTTCAATTTTAATCTGCATCTTCACAAAACTAGATCTGAACTCGGAGATGATGTTGTCGGAGACGAAGAAACACATAGAATGATATTAATGGCAGATGGTGATGGCTTGACGGGCACTTTGCGTTGATGGTAGGAAAGGTGAACCAATAAGATTAGACGGGAGTTTGCGATGGCGACAGGTGGATACCACCAACGCTTCTTCGATCTGCTCGAGTTGAGGCTTAAAATGTTGTCATCGTCGGATTCTAGTAGGCTGGTGGGATGGGTGAGGGTGATGTCTCATGGAGGTGATGGTGGCTATTGTTGCAGAAGTAGGGAAGGCAAAAAAGCCCAAGCCCGACGGGTATACCCGAAACCCGAAACATACGGGCCGGGTATACCCGAAGCCCAATGGGTATGGGCCGGGTACGGGCTTAAAAATAGAAAAAATTCGGGTATGGGTAAGGGTATGGGATTTAGTGATACCCGCCCGATACCCGGCCCATTTACCCGAATAATACCCGAAAGTATCATATTATAGATTTCCATATATATAAACTTAGTAGATGTACTTATTACCTTCTCTAAAGTTATATGTAGATATGTATTTGACAAGTGTTTAGTGAACATATAACTTATTTTTGAGCATGTATATTGGATACGAAAGCTATCACCCTTTATTATGTGGATGTTTTATTCAATTAGGTGGTCCTGATACAATTACTTAATTAAGTAATCGTTTTAATTTAGTTTAGTATATGTGGTCTGAATATGATATGTAAGTTATTAATCATATTTTCATTTGTTATAGTCATTAAAATAGTAAATTATATAAACATCAAAGTAAAAATTGCACATTTGTCCCAACGGGTATTTTTAAAAAATTAACGAGTATACCCGATACCCGCGGGTATGCCCGATACCCGACGGGTAATTACCCGAAAAATACCCGACGGGTAACGGGCCGGGTATGGGACAAAGAATTACAACCGGGTACGGGCCTGGGATTACTAATATCCGGCCCAAGCCCGGCCCATTGCCATTCCTATGCAGAAGTTAGAGAGAGAGAGAAATAAGGGTGAAGAAGTGAGATGACATTTTTTTTATTAATATACATGTAAATTAATAATAAATAATTATGTTTTTTGTTTTTGTTTTCATTATTAAAATGGATTTAGGAATTAATAATAAATAAATAATTAAATAATTATATGTAAACTTATCAAAATACCCCTACTTTTAACTGAACGTTTTAACTGAGTTAGAGTCGGGGAGCAAGCAAACTGGTGACAAGATCGAAACATAAGGAGTAAAATGTTCGTTTTTAAATGATTGGGGCAAAACCGTTAAAACGACCAAACCATAGAGGGCAAAACGAAAGTTTACTCTTTAAATATTGTTAAAAACTTATAGCGACTAAATTTAGTCTTTACGTATGAAAGCTTTAAAAATTACTAAAAACCTACATGGACGAAATTTAGCCGTTTAAAGCTTTATTTTTAAAATTAAAGTTTTTCTTAGATACGTGAAATATATTTTGTGAAACCCCTACAGTGACTAAACATCGTCTCTATAGGTCGGGTAGCCTAGCGACGCCGTGTGTAGCGACGAAACTGGCAACCAAATACGATGGAGCACTAGGAAAGAACCTACTATGACTAAATGTCGTCGCAAAGACTACAACGAAAATATTTAGTCGCAAAAATCCCGTTTTTCCATAGAAAAGTCTTTATTTTTGTAGTGATTTCAAAATAAAGAAAAAAAAAACTATAAAACAAATACCAGTAACGATATTGTTCGGTCGGTTGGTATCACTCGATTTTCAGAACAACATCATTTACAGTATATTTATATTGAAACATTAGAAAAAAAATAAACACAACTACAAATTTATTTATTTTTTTAATAAAATTAACAAACGCAAGTTATTAAAAAAACGAAATTAAATGATAAATCAAATATTATTAAAAATAACTATATGTGTAATTAAGATAAAAAACTAAATGGGTTAAGATTAAAATCATGGTTGTAAAACAAGATCTCGAAGACCAAATACTCCCCAAGTACTCGCTACAAGTTAGGTTGCTGATGCACGAGTACTCTTTGTCAAGGCTCCGAAGGCTCCGAGTACTCCGCCTAGGTGGAGTACTTCCGGAGTACTCCCGGCTCCGACTAGGTGCGCCTAACGAATTTTACGACCATGATTAAAATATTAAATGGACTAACAGTATATGTATTTACTGTTTAATGAGTGAAATTGAAACTTAAAAACATGTTTTAAAGACTTGTAATAAGATGAATCGTATATTATACGTTATGTAAAATTCAAATCTTAGTAGAAACAAAATAAAAAAGATCAAAATCAGCTAAATAGATTTATCTATACTATATAATAAAAGAAACCACTAGGAGGACACATGTCACTCATTGAAGGCATCTATTTTTTATAGATAATTAATATAAGTATAAGATAACTAGGTTTTTACCCGGGATTGCTTCCCGGGCTCGGGAAAGTTATTTAGATTAATTAATTACAATTTGTTATTAATACGACCACATTACATCAACCATCTTATTCTATTCAACAACATTGTCTTAAAATCACGGAATTAGATCTATTCAACAACAGGACCACATGAATAACATTATTTCCAATTTTACTTCAACGCACTTAAATGATCGGGTGATTTGGGATTTTGTAAAAATGTTTGTTCTTGTACTTCTTAACAAAATAAGATGTTGACCAAAATTCAAACAAATGTTGACCAAAAGTAAATCAGTGGATACCCCACAGTTTTTTAAACACTGATGTTTGGTCAGTCAATGGTCAACAGAAAGATGCATTCGAACAAAGAAGTGTAATCGGAGATTAGCGCCTATATCCTTATATACTCCTTTATTAAAATATTAAATATTAAATATTAAATATTTGAATTTGAATTGTTATGCAAAGTAGGGAAAAAAAGAGAGAACGTCAATTGTCATTATGACTTTTCTGTAATTACTGATATTATCAGTAATTACTGATGATGATTTGAAAGCAACTGTCATTGTCAAGAAATTAACATTAATTACTGATTTGATTTGCAACAAATAGTTATAAAGAAATTTTTTTATTTTTTTATTTAATTTTAAATTTTATGAGTAAAACAATGTTGTTTGAAATCTTACCTCATTGGTATGTAAAGATGAGGTAAAATGGTAATTTTATTGTAATTCTACTTTTTATTTGATAATTTCAATCTATCACTAAACTAAAACAACCAATAACAAAAAAGTGAGCAATTGCGGTTTTTTAGGAAAACCACTGATGGTCAATATCAATAGATCTCAACAATAAAAAAAGTGAGCAGTGGCTATTTTTCCTATCAGTGGATACCCCACAGTTTTTTAAACACTGATGTTTGGTCAGTCAATGGTCAACAGAAAGATGCATTCGAACAAAGAAGTGTAATCGGAGATTAGCGCCTATATCCTTATATACTCCTTTATTAAAATATTAAATATTAAATATTTGAATTTGAATTGTTATGCAAAGTAGGAAAAAAAGAGAGAGAACGTCAATTGTCATTATGACTTTTCTGTAATTACTGATATTATCAGTAATTACTGATGATGATTTGAAAGCAACTGTCATTGTCATGATGACTTTTCTAATTTTTAAACCGTGAGTTTAAAATTCACATTTTGCATGTTTTAAATGTCCAAAGCTCAAGAAATTAGCATTAATTACTGATTTGATTTCCAACAAATAGTTATAAAGAATTTTTTAAATTGTATGATCAAAACAATGTTGGAGGAAATCTTACCTAATTGGTATGTAAAGATGAGGTAAAATGGTAATTTCATTGTAATTCTAGTTTTTATTTGATAATTTCAATCTATCACTAATTAACACCATCAATAACAAAAAAGTGAGCAGTGGTTGTTTTTTAGGAAAACAACTGGTGGTCAATATCAATAGATGCCAACAATAAAAAAAGTGAGCAGTGGCTATTTTTCCTATCAGTGGATACCCAACAGGTTTTTAAACACTGATGTTTGGTCAGTCAATGGTCAACAGATTTTGAAGAAACATATGTTTCGCCTTAAACAGAAGTTTGCCCATAAACAGAAGTTTGACCATAAACAGGTATTTGCACATCCAGAGATGTTTATCTGGTGGTTTAAAACCACTGGTGGGTCAAACAAATTTCACAACAGGACCAATACTCAAATAAATGTTGACCTTAAACAGATGTTTGGTTTAGAGCCAAACATCTGTTAAACCCAAACATCTGTTTAACCCTGAACAGATGTTTAAGTTAATAACATCTACTGTTCAACCTAACAGGGGTTTCCATTAACTATTGACCAAATTGCAAACAGATGTTAAAACCACTGTTTGTTATTGTACTTCTTTACAAAATTACATAGAATTCAAGAAAACGAAACAAACACTTAAAGAACTATAATTTAACACATAATCTAATCGGGCAAAGCAATCTATTATCTAAGAATTCACTGATTCTTACAACATGAAACAAACTCATAATGAAATACTAAAGTTACATAAGAACCACTGATAATTAAATACTAAATTTGAATCCGTTGTAGATGCTGAACCACTGCTGATACTAAACAGTCGTTTTCCTTTGATTAATCAAACTCTAGGTACATAAAGTGCAAACAGTCGTTTTCCTGAACAGATGTTTAAGTTAATAACATCTACTGTTCAACCTAACAGGGGTTTCCATTAACTATTGACCAAATTGCAAACAGATGTTAAAACCACTGTTTGTTATTGTACTTCTTTACAAAATTACATAGAATTCAAGAAAACGAAACAATCACTTAAAGAACTATAATTTAACACATAATCTAATCCGGCAAAGCAATCTATTATCTGAGAATTCACTGATTCTTACAACATGAAACAAACTCATAATGAAATACTAAAGTTACATAAGAACCACTGATAATTAAATACTAAATTTGAATCCGTTGTAGATGCTGAACCACTGCTGATACTAAACACTCGTTTTCCTTTGATTAATCAAACTCTAGGTACATAAAGTGCAAACAGTCGTTTTCCTGAACAGATGTTTAAGTTAATAACATCTACTGTTCAACCTAACAGGGGTTTCCATTAACTATTGACCAAATTGCAAACAGATGTTAAAACCACTGTTTGTTATTGTACTTCTTTACAAAATTACATAGAATTCAAGAAAATGAAACAATCACTTAAAGAACTATAATTTAACACGTAATCTAATCCGGCAAAGCAATCTATTATCTGAGAATTCACTGATTCTTACAACATGAAACAAACTCATAATGAAATACTAAAGTTACATAAGAACCACTTATAATTAAATACTAAATTTGAATCAGCTGTAGATGCTGAACCACTGCTGATACTAAACAGTCGTTTTCCTTTGATTAATCAAACTCTAGGTACATAAAGTGCTTGTCTTTAACAGGACCTTGTCTTCAACAGTGGATAGACCTCATCAGTCTTTGTTCATAAAGAGCTCCTTTAAAACAAACTTTATGCTTCTTTTAATACAAAAAAGGTGGGAAACACCATTACTCTAGACTCTCTAGTAACATAAAATCTTATCTTACAACAATAGCAGATCCTTTCTTGCGTTTAGTAGGAACTACTGTGGGTTCTACATCATCATCTTCTGCACAAGTCAATTATAATCATCATCATCATTTAGACATAAGCAAGTAAACTATAAATTTAATAATCTTTCTTTGTGTTTAATTAAACTTTATGCTTCTTTGAATACAAACCTATAATAACCCGCAGCAGATTGTATGAATTTCAAACAATTGTGATTAGACTGAAATATAAACCGAGAATTAGAGTATATCACTTTAAAATAAAAAAATCAAAATTGAAAATCAGAGTAGCAAAAAACACATACTTTAAACGATGTTGGAACAATAATACTGGAAACAACCGTGGAACAATCATCATCATTATATGAGAATACCCTTAATTTATGGAACCTGTAGAATGAAATGCTCCACTGTTGGGTTATTAACTTTCAACCTCACTTTCCCTAAATTTATCAATTCTAATTTTCAACAGGATGTAATACAATTATTACCTTAATTAAGATATCTTCAACTGCAAACAACAATAGCAAACAACATCAAACAACAATAGCAAACAACATCAGACAATAATAGCAAACAACATCAAACAATAATAGCAAACACCTGATGTTGAATCCACTGTAGATGCTGAACCACTGCTGTTACAAACAGATAATACCAATGAAACTCTAATTTCAGAAAGAATAATGGCTGAACATACTCAAACATCAATAATCAACAGATGTTATACTCATATCATCGCCATCTAGAAAAAAAAACGCTAATTTCAAAACATATTCAAACATACCAGCTTATGGCAGAAATCTATCCGCAGCTAAGCGGATTTCAACTTTGATGACAACAACCCTGGAACCATATGATTAGATTACGAGTAGAAATTAGGATTAGTGTAAATAAGAGGAAATCATGAAAGTATTTCAACTAAAAAAAAGAACAAACCTTTTGATGAAGTAATCGATGAACAAAAGAAGATTTTATGGTGGCGTCTGAAGAAGATTAAGGTTTGGATGGAAAGAATTATCTCAATAATTTGCAGGGTTTGTGAAATTTGAATTTAAATCGCCTGAATATAGAGAGAGAAAGAACCCAAGGTTTGTAAACAAATATTAGAAGTGAGAAGAGAGATTATATAAGGAAAAGGGGATGGCACTGTTGGGCGGGAAAAGAGAACTGAGGATGCCCTAATCAAGTGACACGTGGCCCAAATAACTTTCATTTATTATATATAATAGATAATAGATAAAATATTTAAATTTGAATTGTTATGCAAAGTAGGAAAAAAAAGAGAGAGAACGTCAATTGTCATTATGACTTTTCTGTAATTACTGATATTATTAGTAATTACTGATGATGATTTGAAAGCAACTGTCATTGTCAAGAAATTAACATTAATTACTGATTTGATTTGCAACAAATAGTTATAAAGAAATTTTTTTATTTTTTAATTTAATTTTAAATTTTATGATCAAAACAATGTTGTTTGAAATCTTACCTCATTGGTATTTAAAGATGAGGTAAAATGGTAATTTTATTGTAATTCTACTTTTTATTTGATAATTTCAATCTATCACTAAACTAAAACAATCAATAACAAAAAAGTGAGCAATGGCGGTTTTTTAGGAAAACCACTGATGGTCAATATCAATAGATCTCAACAATAAAAAAAGTGAGCAGTGGCTATTTTTCCTATCAGTGGATACCCCACTGTTTTTTAAACACTGATGTTTGGTCAGTCAATGGTCAACAGAAAGATGCATTCGAACAAAGAAGTGTAATCGGAGATTAGCGCCTATATCCTTATATAATCCTTTATTAAAAAATTAAATATTAAATATTAAATATTAAATATTTGAATTTGAATTGTTATGCAAAGTAGGAAAAAAAAGAGAGAGAACGTCAATTGTCATTATGACTTTTCTGTAATTACTGATATTATCAGTAATTACTGATGATGATTTGAAAGCAACTGTCATTGTCATGATGACTTTTCTAATTTTTAAACCGTGAGTTTAAAATTCACATTTTGCATGTTTTAAATGTCCAAAGCTCAAGAAATTAGCATTAATTACTGATTTGATTTCAACAAATAGTTATAAAGAATTTTTTAAATTGTATGATCAAAACAATGTTAGAGGAAATCTTACCTAATTGGTATGTAAAGACGAGGTAAAATGGTAATTTCATTGTAATTCTAGTTTTTTATTTGATAATTTCAATCTATCACTAATTAACACCATCAATAACAAAAAAGTGAGCAGTGGCTGTTTTTTAGGAAAACAACTGATGGTCAATATCAATAGATGCCAACAATAAAAAAAGTGAGCAGTGGCTATTTTTCCTATCAGTGGATACCCAACAATTTTTTAAACACTGATGTTTGGTCAGTCGATGGTCAACAGATTTTGAAGAAACATATGTTTCGCCTTAAACAGAAGTTTGCCCATAAACAGAAGTTTGACCATAAACAGGTATTTGCACATCCAGAGATGTTTATATGGTGGTTTAAAACCACTGTTGGGTCAAACAAATTTCACAACAAGACCAATACTCAAATAGATGTTGACCTTAAACAGATGTTTGGTTTAGAGCCAAACATCTGTTAAACCCCAAACATCTGTTTAACCCTGAACAGATGTTTAAGTTAATAACATCTACTGTTCAACCTAACAGGGGTTTCCATTAACTATTGACCAAATTGCAAACAGATGTTAAAACCACTGTTTGTTATTGTACTTCTTTACAAAATTACATAGAATTCAAGAAAACGAAACAAACACTTAAAGAACTATAATTTAACACATAATCTAATCGGGCAAAGCAATCTATTATCTAAGAATTCACTGATTCTTACAACATGAAACAAATTCATAATGAAATACTAAAGTTACATAAGAACCACTGATAATTAAATACTAAATTTGAATCCGTTGTAGATGCTGAACCACTGCTGATACTAAACAGTCGTTTTCCTTTAATTAATCAAACTCTAGGTACATAAAGTGCAAACAGTCGTTTTCCTGAACAGATGTTTAAGTTAATAACATCTACTGTTCAACCTAACAGGGGTTTCCATTAACTATTGACCAAATTGCAAACAGATGTTAAAACCACTGTTTGTTATTGTACTTCTTTACAAAATTACATAGAATTCAAGAAAACGAAACAATCACTTAAAGAACTATAATTTAACACATAATCTAATCCGGCAAAGCAATCTATTATCTGAGAATTCACTGATTCTTACAACATGAAACAAACTCATAATGAAATACTAAAGTTACATAAGAACCACTGATAATTAAATACTAAATTTGAATCCGTTGTAGATGCTGAACCACTGCTGATACTAAACACTCGTTTTCCTTTGATTAATCAAACTCTAGGTACATAAAGTGCAAACAGTCGTTTTCCTGAACAGATGTTTAAGTTAATAACATCTACTGTTCAACCTAACAGGGGTTTCCATTAACTATTGACCAAATTGCAAACAGATGTTAAAACCACTGTTTGTTATTGTACTTCTTTACAAAATTACATAGAATTCAAGAAAACGAAACAATCACTTAAAGAACTATAATTTAACACATAATCTAATCCGGCAAAGCAATCTATTATCTGAGAATTCACTGATTCTTACAACATGAAACAAACCCATAATGAAATACTAAAGTTACATAAGAACCACTGATAATTAAATACTAAATTTGAATCCGTTGTAGATGCTGAACCACTGCTGATACTAAACAGTCGTTTTCCTTTGATTAATCAAACTCTAGGTACATAAAGTGCTTGTCTTTAACAGGACCTTGTCTTCAACAGTGGATAGGCCTCATCAGTCTTTGTTCATAAAGAGCTCCTTTAAAACAAACTTTATGCTTCTTTTAATACAAAAAAGGTGGGAAACACCATTACTCTAGACTCTCTAGTAACATAAAATCTTATCTTACAACAATAGCAGATCCTTTCTTGCGTTTAGTAGGAACTACTGTGGGTTCTACATCATCATCTTCTGCACAAGTCAATTATAATCATCATCATCATTTAGACATAAGCAAGTAAACTATAAATTTAATAATCTTTCTTTGTGTTTAATTAAACTTTATGCTTCTTTGAATACAAACCTATAATAACCCGCAGCAGATTGTATGAATTTCAAACAATTGTGATTAGACTGAAATATAAACCGAGAATTAGAGTATATCACTTTAAAATAAAAAAATCAAAATTGAAAATCAGAGTAGCAAAAAACACATACTTTAAACGATGTTGGAACAATAATACTGGAAACAACCGTGGAACAATCATCATCATTATATGAGAATACCCTTAATTTATGGAACCTGTAGAATGAAATGCTCCACTGTTGGGTTATTAACTTTCAACCTCACTTTCCCTAAATTTATCAATTCTAATTTTCAACAGGATGTAATACAATTATTACCTTAATTAAGATATCTTCAACTGCAAACAACAATAGCAAACAACATCAAACAACAATAGCAAACAACATCAGACAATAATAGCAAACAACATCAAACAATAATAGCAAACACCTGATGTTGAATCCACTGTAGATGCTGAACCACTGCTGTTACAAACAGATAATACCAATGAAACTCTAATTTCAGAAAGAATAATGGCTGAACATACTCAAACATCAATAATCAACAGATGTTATACTCATATCATCGCCATCTAGAAAAAAAACGCTAATTTCAAAACATATTCAAACATACCAGCTTATGGCAGAAATCTATCCGCAGCTAAGCGGATTTCAACTTTGATGACAACAACCCTGGAACCATATGATTAGATTACGAGTAGAAATTAGGATTAGTGTAAATAAGAGGAAATCATGAAAGTATTTCAACTAAAAAAAAGAACAAACCTTTTGATGAAGTAATCGATGAACAAAAGAAGATTTTATGGTGGCGTCTGAAGAAGATTAAGGTTTGGATGGAAAGAATTATCTCAATAATTTGCAGGGTTTGTGAAATTTGAATTTAAATCGCCTGAATATAGAGAGAGAAAGAACCCAAGGTTTGTAAACAAATATTAGAAGTGAGAAGAGAGATTATATAAGGAAAAGGGGATGGCACTGTTGGGCGGGAAAAGAGAACTGAGGATGCCCTAATCAAGTGACACGTGGCCCAAATAACTTTCATTTATTATATATAATAGATAATAGATAAAATATTTAAATTTGAATTGTTATGCAAAGTAGGAAAAAAAAGAGAGAGAACGTCAATTGTCATTATGACTTTTCTGTAATTACTGATATTATTAGTAATTACTGATGATGATTTGAAAGCAACTGTCATTGTCAAGAAATTAACATTAATTACTGATTTGATTTGCAACAAATAGTTATAAAGAAATTTTTTTATTTTTTAATTTAATTTTAAATTTTATGATCAAAACAATGTTGTTTGAAATCTTACCTCATTGGTATTTAAAGATGAGGTAAAATGGTAATTTTATTGTAATTCTACTTTTTATTTGATAATTTCAATCTATCACTAAACTAAAACAATCAATAACAAAAAAGTGAGCAATGGCGGTTTTTTAGGAAAACCACTGATGGTCAATATCAATAGATCTCAACAATAAAAAAAGTGAGCAGTGGCTATTTTTCCTATCAGTGGATACCCCACTGTTTTTTAAACACTGATGTTTGGTCAGTCAATGGTCAACAGAAAGATGCATTCGAACAAAGAAGTGTAATCGGAGATTAGCGCCTATATCCTTATATAATCCTTTATTAAAAAATTAAATATTAAATATTAAATATTAAATATTTGAATTTGAATTGTTATGCAAAGTAGGAAAAAAAAGAGAGAGAACGTCAATTGTCATTATGACTTTTCTGTAATTACTGATATTATCAGTAATTACTGATGATGATTTGAAAGCAACTGTCATTGTCATGATGACTTTTCTAATTTTTAAACCGTGAGTTTAAAATTCACATTTTGCATGTTTTAAATGTCCAAAGCTCAAGAAATTAGCATTAATTACTGATTTGATTTCAACAAATAGTTATAAAGAATTTTTTAAATTGTATGATCAAAACAATGTTAGAGGAAATCTTACCTAATTGGTATGTAAAGACGAGGTAAAATGGTAATTTCATTGTAATTCTAGTTTTTTATTTGATAATTTCAATCTATCACTAATTAACACCATCAATAACAAAAAAGTGAGCAGTGGCTGTTTTTTAGGAAAACAACTGATGGTCAATATCAATAGATGCCAACAATAAAAAAAGTGAGCAGTGGCTATTTTTCCTATCAGTGGATACCCAACAATTTTTTAAACACTGATGTTTGGTCAGTCGATGGTCAACAGATTTTGAAGAAACATATGTTTCGCCTTAAACAGAAGTTTGCCCATAAACAGAAGTTTGACCATAAACAGGTATTTGCACATCCAGAGATGTTTATATGGTGGTTTAAAACCACTGTTGGGTCAAACAAATTTCACAACAAGACCAATACTCAAATAGATGTTGACCTTAAACAGATGTTTGGTTTAGAGCCAAACATCTGTTAAACCCCAAACATCTGTTTAACCCTGAACAGATGTTTAAGTTAATAACATCTACTGTTCAACCTAACAGGGGTTTCCATTAACTATTGACCAAATTGCAAACAGATGTTAAAACCACTGTTTGTTATTGTACTTCTTTACAAAATTACATAGAATTCAAGAAAACGAAACAAACACTTAAAGAACTATAATTTAACACATAATCTAATCGGGCAAAGCAATCTATTATCTAAGAATTCACTGATTCTTACAACATGAAACAAATTCATAATGAAATACTAAAGTTACATAAGAACCACTGATAATTAAATACTAAATTTGAATCCGTTGTAGATGCTGAACCACTGCTGATACTAAACAGTCGTTTTCCTTTAATTAATCAAACTCTAGGTACATAAAGTGCAAACAGTCGTTTTCCTGAACAGATGTTTAAGTTAATAACATCTACTGTTCAACCTAACAGGGGTTTCCATTAACTATTGACCAAATTGCAAACAGATGTTAAAACCACTGTTTGTTATTGTACTTCTTTACAAAATTACATAGAATTCAAGAAAACGAAACAATCACTTAAAGAACTATAATTTAACACATAATCTAATCCGGCAAAGCAATCTATTATCTGAGAATTCACTGATTCTTACAACATGAAACAAACTCATAATGAAATACTAAAGTTACATAAGAACCACTGATAATTAAATACTAAATTTGAATCCGTTGTAGATGCTGAACCACTGCTGATACTAAACACTCGTTTTCCTTTGATTAATCAAACTCTAGGTACATAAAGTGCAAACAGTCGTTTTCCTGAACAGATGTTTAAGTTAATAACATCTACTGTTCAACCTAACAGGGGTTTCCATTAACTATTGACCAAATTGCAAACAGATGTTAAAACCACTGTTTGTTATTGTACTTCTTTACAAAATTACATAGAATTCAAGAAAACGAAACAATCACTTAAAGAACTATAATTTAACACATAATCTAATCCGGCAAAGCAATCTATTATCTGAGAATTCACTGATTCTTACAACATGAAACAAACCCATAATGAAATACTAAAGTTACATAAGAACCACTGATAATTAAATACTAAATTTGAATCCGTTGTAGATGCTGAACCACTGCTGATACTAAACAGTCGTTTTCCTTTGATTAATCAAACTCTAGGTACATAAAGTGCTTGTCTTTAACAGGACCTTGTCTTCAACAGTGGATAGGCCTCATCAGTCTTTGTTCATAAAGAGCTCCTTTAAAACAAACTTTATGCTTCTTTTAATACAAAAAAGGTGGGAAACACCATTACTCTAGACTCTCTAGTAACATAAAATCTTATCTTACAACAATAGCAGATCCTTTCTTGCGTTTAGTAGGAACTACTGTGGGTTCTACATCATCATCTTCTGCACAAGTCAATTATAATCATCATCATCATTTAGACATAAGCAAGTAAACTATAAATTTAATAATCTTTCTTTGTGTTTAATTAAACTTTATGCTTCTTTGAATACAAACCTATAATAACCCGCAGCAGATTGTATGAATTTCAAACAATTGTGATTAGACTGAAATATAAACCGAGAATTAGAGTATATCACTTTAAAATAAAAAACTCAAAATTGAAAATCAGAGTAGCAAAAAACACATACTTTAAACGATGTTGGAACAATAATACTGGAAACAACCGTGGAACAATCATCATCATTATATGAGAATACCCTTAATTTATGGAACCTGTAGAATGAAATGCTCCACTGTTGGGTTATTAACTTTCAACCTCACTTTCCCTAAATTTATCAATTCTAATTTTCAACAGGATGTAATACAATTATTACCTTAATTAAGATATCTTCAACTGCAAACAACAATAGCAAACAACATCAAACAACAATAGCAAACAACATCAGACAATAATAGCAAACTACATCAAACAATAATAGCAAACACCTGATGTTGAATCCACTGTAGATGCTGAACCACTGCTGTTACAAACAGATAATACCAATGAAACTCTAATTTCAGAAAGAATAATGGCTGAACATACTCAAACATCAATAATCAACAGATGTTATACTCATATCATCGCCATCTAGAAAAAAAACGCTAATTTCAAAACATATTCAAACATACCAGCTTATGGCAGAAATCTATCCGCAGCTAAGCGGATTTCAACTTTGATGACAACAACCCTGGAACCATATGATTAGATTACGAGTAGAAATTAGGATTAGTGTAAATAAGAGGAAATCATGAAAGTATTTCAACTAAAAAAAAGAACAAACCTTTTGATGAAGTAATCGATGAACAAAAGAAGATTTTATGGTGGCGTCTGAAGAAGATTAAGGTTTGGATGGAAAGAATTATCTCAATAATTTGCAGGGTTTGTGAAATTTGAATTTAAATCGCCTGAATATAGAGAGAGAAAGAACCCAAGGTTTGTAAACAAATATTAGAAGTGAGAAGAGAGATTATATAAGGAAAAGGGGATGGCACTGTTGGGTGGGAAAAGAGAACTGAGGATGCCCTAATCAAGTGACACGTGGCCCAAATAACTTTCATTTATTATATATAATAGATAATAGATAAAATATTTAAATTTGAATTGTTATGCAAAGTAGGAAAAAAAAGAGAGAGAACGTCAATTGTCATTATGACTTTTCTGTAATTACTGATATTATTAGTAATTACTGATGATGATTTGAAAGCAACTGTCATTGTCAAGAAATTAACATTAATTACTGATTTGATTTGCAACAAATAGTTATAAAGAAATTTTTTTATTTTTTTATTTAATTTTAAATTTTATGATCAAAACAATGTTGTTTGAAATCTTACCTCATTGGTATTTAAAGATGAGGTAAAATGGTAATTTTATTGTAATTCTACTTTTTATTTGATAATTTCAATCTATCACTAAACTAAAACAATCAATAACAAAAAAGTGAGCAATGACGGTTTTTTAGGAAAACCACTGATGGTCAATATCAATAGATCTCAACAATAAAAAAAGTGAGCAGTGGCTATTTTTCCTATCAGTGGATACCCCACTGTTTTTTAAACACTGATGTTTGGTCAGTCAATGGTCAACAGAAAGATGCATTCGAACAAAGAAGTGTAATCGGAGATTAGCGCCTATATCCTTATATAATCCTTTATTAAAAAATTAAATATTAAATATTAAATATTAAATATTTGAATTTGAATTGTTATGCAAAGTAGGAAAAAAAAGAGAGAGAACGTCAATTGTCGTTATGACTTTTCTGTAATTACTGATATTATCAGTAATTACTGATGATGATTTGAAAGCAACTGTCATTGTCATGATGACTTTTCTAATTTTTAAACCGTGAGTTTAAAATTCACATTTTGCATGTTTTAAATGTCCAAAGCTCAAGAAATTAGCATTAATTACTGATTTGATTTCCAACAAATAGTTATAAAGAATTTTTTAAATTGTATGATCAAAACAATGTTAGAGGAAATCTTACCTAATTGGTATGTAAAGACGAGGTAAAATGGTAATTTCATTGTAATTCTAGTTTTTTATTTGATAATTTCAATCTATCACTAATTAACACCATCAATAACAAAAAAGTGAGCAGTGGCTGTTTTTTAGGAAAACAACTGATGGTCAATATCAATAGATGCCAACAATAAAAAAAGTGAGCAGTGGCTATTTTTCCTATCAGTGGATACCCAACAATTTTTTAAACACTGATGTTTGGTCAGTCGATGGTCAACAGATTTTGAAGAAACATATGTTTCGCCTTAAACAGAAGTTTGCCCATAAACAGAAGTTTGACCATAAACAGGTATTTGCACATCCAGAGATGTTTATATGGTGGTTTAAAACCACTGTTGGGTCAAACAAATTTCACAACAAGACCAATACTCAAATAGATGTTGACCTTAAACAGATGTTTGGTTTAGAGCCAAACATCTGTTAAACCCCAAACATCTGTTTAACCCTGAACAGATGTTTAAGTTAATAACATCTACTGTTCAACCTAACAGGGGTTTCCATTAACTATTGACCAAATTGCAAACAGATGTTAAAACCACTGTTTGTTATTGTACTTCTTTACAAAATTACATAGAATTCAAGAAAACGAAACAAACACTTAAAGAACTATAATTTAACACATAATCTAATCGGGCAAAGCAATCTATTATCTAAGAATTCACTGATTCTTACAACATGAAACAAATTCATAATGAAATACTAAAGTTACATAAGAACCACTGATAATTAAATACTAAATTTGAATCCGTTGTAGATGCTGAACCACTGCTGATACTAAACAGTCGTTTTCCTTTAATTAATCAAACTCTAGGTACATAAAGTGCAAACAGTCGTTTTCCTGAACAGATGTTTAAGTTAATAACATCTACTGTTCAACCTAACAGGGGTTTCCATTAACTATTGACCAAATTGCAAACAGATGTTAAAACCACTGTTTGTTATTGTACTTCTTTACAAAATTACATAGAATTCAAGAAAACGAAACAATCACTTAAAGAACTATAATTTAACACATAATCTAATCCGGCAAAGCAATCTATTATCTGAGAATTCACTGATTCTTACAACATGAAACAAACTCATAATGAAATACTAAAGTTACATAAGAACCACTGATAATTAAATACTAAATTTGAATCCGTTGTAGATGTTGAACCACTGCTGATACTAAACACTCGTTTTCCTTTGATTAATCAAACTCTAGGTACATAAAGTGCAAACAGTCGTTTTCCTGAACAGATGTTTAAGTTAATAACATCTACTGTTCAACCTAACAGGGGTTTCCATTAACTATTGACCAAATTGCAAACAGATGTTAAAACCACTGTTTGTTATTGTACTTCTTTACAAAATTACATAGAATTCAAGAAAACGAAACAATCACTTAAAGAACTATAATTTAACACATAATCTAATCCGGCAAAGCAATCTATTATCTGAGAATTCACTGATTCTTACAACATGAAACAAACCCATAATGAAATACTAAAGTTACATAAGAACCACTGATAATTAAATACTAAATTTGAATCCGTTGTAGATGCTGAACCACTGCTGATACTAAACAGTCGTTTTCCTTTGATTAATCAAACTCTAGGTACATAAAGTGCTTGTCTTTAACAGGACCTTGTCTTCAACAGTGGATAGGCCTCATCAGTCTTTGTTCATAAAGAGCTCCTTTAAAACAAACTTTATGCTTCTTTTAATACAAAAAAGGTGGGAAACACCATTACTCTAGACTCTCTAGTAACATAAAATCTTATCTTACAACAATAGCAGATCCTTTCTTGCGTTTAGTAGGAACTAATGTGGGTTCTACATCATCATCTTCTGCACAAGTCAATTATAATCATCATCATCATTTAGACATAAGCAAGTAAACTATAAATTTAATAATCTTTCTTTGTGTTTAATTAAACTTTATGCTTCTTTGAATACAAACCTATAATAACCCGCAGCAGATTGTATGAATTTCAAACAATTGTGATTAGACTGAAATATAAACCGAGAATTAGAGTATATCACTTCAAAATAAAAAACTCAAAATTGAAAATCAGAGTAGCAAAAAACACATACTTTAAACGATGTTGGAACAATAATACTGGAAACAACCGTGGAACAATCATCATCATTATATGAGAATACCCTTAATTTATGGAACCTGTAGAATGAAATGCTCCACTGTTGGGTTATTAACTTTCAACCTCACTTTCCCTAAATTTATCAATTCTAATTTTCAACAGGATGTAATACAATTATTACCTTAATTAAGATATCTTCAACTGCAAACAACAATAGCAAACAACATCAAACAACAATAGCAAACAACATCAGACAATAATAGCAAACAACATCAAACAATAATAGCAAACACCTGATGTTGAATCCACTGTAGATGCTGAACCACTGCTGTTACAAACAGATAATACCAATGAAACTCTAATTTCAGAAAGAATAATGGCTGAACATACTCAAACATCAATAATCAACAGATGTTATACTCATATCATCGCCATCTAGAAAAAAAACGCTAATTTCAAAACATATTCAAACATACCAGCTTATGGCAGAAATCTATCCGCAGCTAAGCGGATTTCAACTTTGATGACAACAACCCTGGAACCATATGATTAGATTACGAGTAGAAATTAGGATTAGTGTAAATAAGAGGAAATCATGAAAGTATTTCAACTAAAAAAAAGAACAAACCTTTTGATGAAGTAATCGATGAACAAAAGAAGATTTTATGGTGGCGTCTGAAGAAGATTAAGGTTTGGATGGAAAGAATTATCTCAATAATTTGCAGGGTTTGTGAAATTTGAATTTAAATCGCCTGAATATAGAGAGAGAAAGAACCCAAGGTTTGTAAACAAATATTAGAAGTGAGAAGAGAGATTATATAAGGAAAAGGGGATGGCACTGTTGGGCGGGAAAAGAGAACTGAGGATGCCCTAATCAAGTGACACGTGGCCCAAATAACTTTCATTTATTATATATAATAGATAATAGATAAAATATTTAAATTTGAATTGTTATGCAAAGTAGGAAAAAAAAGAGAGAGAACGTCAATTGTCATTATGACTTTTCTGTAATTACTGATATTATTAGTAATTACTGATGATGATTTGAAAGCAACTGTCATTGTCAAGAAATTAACATTAATTACTGATTTGATTTGCAACAAATAGTTATAAAGAAATTTTTTTATTTTTTAATTTAATTTTAAATTTATGATCAAAACAATGTTGTTTGAAATCTTACCTCATTGGTATTTAAAGATGAGGTAAAATGGTAATTTTATTGTAATTCTACTTTTTATTTGATAATTTCAATCTATCACTAAACTAAAACAATCAATAACAAAAAAAGTGAGCAATGGCGGTTTTTTAGGAAAACCACTGATGGTCAATATCAATAGATCTCAACAATAAAAAAAGTGAGCAGTGGCTATTTTTCCTATCAGTGGATACCCCACTGTTTTTTAAACACTGATGTTTGGTCAGTCAATGGTCAACAGAAAGATGCATTCGAACAAAGAAGTGTAATCGGAGATTAGCGCCTATATCCTTATATAATCCTTTATTAAAAAATTAAATATTAAATATTAAATATTAAATATTTGAATTTGAATTGTTATGCAAAGTAGGAAAAAAAAGAGAGAGAACGTCAATTGTCATTATGACTTTTCTGTAATTACTGATATTATCAGTAATTACTGATGATGATTTGAAAGCAACTGTCATTGTCATGATGACTTTTCTAATTTTAAACCGTGAGTTTAAAATTCACATTTTGCATGTTTTAAATGTCCAAAGCTCAAGAAATTAGCATTAATTACTGATTTGATTTCAACAAATAGTTATAAAGAATTTTTTAAATTGTATGATCAAAACAATGTTAGAGGAAATCTTACCTAATTGGTATGTAAAGACGAGGTAAAATGGTAATTTCATTGTAATTCTAGTTTTTTATTTGATAATTTCAATCTATCACTAATTAACACCATCAATAACAAAAAAGTGAGCAGTGGGCTGTTTTTTAGGAAAACAACTGATGGTCAATATCAATAGATGCCAACAATAAAAAAAGTGAGCAGTGGCTATTTTTCCTATCAGTGGATACCCAACAATTTTTTAAACACTGATGTTTGTCAGTCGATGGTCAACAGATTTTGAAGAAACATATGTTTCGCCTTAAACAGAAGTTTGCCCATAAACAGAAGTTTGACCATAAACAGGTATTTGCACATCCAGAGATGTTTATATGGTGGTTTAAAACCACTGTTGGGTCAAACAAAATTTCACAACAAGACCAATACTCAAATAGATGTTGACCTTAAACAGATGTTTGGTTTAGAGCCAAACATCTGTTAAACCCCAAACATCTGTTTAACCCTGAACAGATGTTTAAGTTAATAACATCTACTGTTCAACCTAACAGGGGTTTCCCATTAACTATTGACCAAATTGCAAACAGATGTTAAAACCACTGTTTGTTATTGTACTTCTTTACAAAATTACATAGAATTCAAGAAAACGAAACAAACACTTAAAGAACTATAATTTAACACATAATCTAATCGGGCAAAGCAATCTATTATCTAAGAATTCACTGATTCTTACAACATGAAACAAATTCATAATGAAATACTAAAGTTACATAAGAACCACTGATAATTAAATACTAAATTTGAATCCGTTGTAGATGCTGAACCACTGCTGATACTAAACAGTCGTTTTCCTTTAATTAATCAAACTCTAGGTACATAAAGTGCAAACAGTCGTTTCCTGAACAGATGTTTAAGTTAATAACATCTACTGTTCAACCTAACAGGGGTTTCCATTAACTATTGACCAAATTGCAAACAGATGTTAAAACCACTGTTTGTTATTGTACTTCTTTACAAAATTACATAGAATTCAAGAAAACGAAACAATCACTTAAAGAACTATAATTTAACACATAATCTAATCCGGCAAAGCAATCTATTATCTGAGAATTCACTGATTCTTACAACATGAAACAAACTCATAATGAAATACTAAAGTTACATAAGAACCACTGATAATTAAATACTAATTTGAATCCGTTGTAGATGCTGAACCACTGCTGATACTAAACACTCGTTTCCTTTGATTAATCAAACTCTAGGTACATAAAGTGCAAACAGTCGTTTTCCTGAACAGATGTTTAAGTTAATAACATCTACTGTTCAACCTAACAGGGGTTTCCATTAACTATTGACCAAATTGCAAACAGATGTTAAAACCACTGTTTGTTATTGTACTTCTTTACAAAATTACATAGAATTCAAGAAAACGAAACAATCACTTAAAGAACTATAATTTAACACATAATCTAATCCGGCAAAGCAATCTATTATCTGAGAATTCACTGATTCTTACAACATGAAACAAACCCATAATGAAATACTAAAGTTACATAAGAACCACTGATAATTAAATACTAAATTTGAATCCGTTGTAGATGCTGAACCACTGCTGATACTAAACAGTCGTTTTCCTTTGATTAATCAAACTCTAGGTACATAAAGTGCTTGTCTTTAACAGGACCTTGTCCTTCAACAGTGGATAGGCCTCATCAGTCTTTGTTCATAAAGAGCTCCTTTAAAACAAACTTTATGCTTCTTTTAATACAAAAAAGGTGGGAAACACCATTACTCTAGACTCTCTAGTAACATAAAATCTTATCTTACAAACAATAGCAGATCCTTTCTTGCGTTTAGTAGGAACTACTGTGGGTTCTACATCATCATCTTCTGCACAAGTCAATTATAATCATCATCATCATTTAGACATAAGCAAGTAAACTATAAATTTAATAATCTTTCTTTGTGTTTAATTAAACTTTATGCTTCTTTGAATACAAACCTATAATAACCCGCAGCAGATTGTATGAATTTCAAACAATTGTGATTAGACTGAAATATAAACCGAGAATTAGAGTATATCACTTCAAAATAAAAAACTCAAAATTGAAAATCAGAGTAGCAAAAAACACATACTTTAAACGATGTTGGAACAATAATACTGGAAAACAACCGTGGAACAATCATCATCATTATATGAGAATACCCTTAATTTATGGAACCTGTAGAATGAAATGCTCCACTGTTGGGTTATTAACTTTCAACCTCACTTTCCCTAAATTTATCAATTCTAATTTTCAACAGGATGTAATACAATTATTACCTTAATTAAGATATCTTCAACTGCAAACAACAATAGCAAACAACATCAAACAACAATAGCAAACAACATCAGACAATAATAGCAAACAACATCAAAACAATAATAGCAAACACCTGATGTTGAATCCACTGTAGATGCTGAACCACTGCTGTTACAAACAGATAATACCAATGAAACTCTAATTTCAGAAAGAATAATGGCTGAACATACTCAAACCATCAATAATCAACAGATGTTATACTCATATCATCGCCATCTAGAAAAAAAACGCTAATTTCAAAACATATTCAAACATACCAGCTTATGGCAGAAATCTATCCGCAGCTAAGCGGATTTCAAACTTTGATGACAACAACCCTGGAACCATATGATTAGATTACGAGTAGAAATTAGGATTAGTGTAAATAAGAGGAAATCATGAAAGTATTTCAACTAAAAAAAGAACAAACCTTTTGATGAAGTAATCGATGAACAAAAGAAGATTTTATGGTGGCGTCTGAAGAAGATTAAGGTTTGGATGGAAAGAATTATCCTCAATAATTTGCAGGGTTTGTGAAATTTGAATTTAAATCGCCTGAATATAGAGAGAGAAAGAACCCAAGGTTTGTAAACAAATATTAGAAGTGAGAAGAGAGATTATATAAGGAAAAGGGGATGGCACTGTTGGGCGGGAAAAGAGAACTGAGGATGCCCTAATCAAGTGACACGTGGCCCAAATAACTTTCATTTATTATATATAATAGATAATAGATAAAATATTTAAATTTGAATTGTTATGCAAAGTAGGAAAAAAAAGAGAGAGAACGTCAATTGTCATTATGACTTTTCTGTAATTACTGATATTATTAGTAATTACTGATGATGATTTGAAAGCAACTGTCATTGTCAAGAAATTAACATTAATTACTGATTTGATTTGCAACAAATAGTTATAAAGAAATTTTTTTATTTTTTAATTTAATTTTAAATTTTATGATCAAAACAATGTTGTTTGAAATCTTACCTCATTGGTATTTAAAGATGAGGTAAAATGGTAATTTTATTGTAATTCTACTTTTTATTTGATAATTTCAATCTATCACTAAACTAAAACAATCAATAACAAAAAAGTGAGCAATGGCGGTTTTTTAGGAAAACCACTGATGGTCAATATCAATAGATCTCAACAATAAAAAAAGTGAGCAGTGGCTATTTTTCCTATCAGTGGATACCCCACTGTTTTTTAAACACTGATGTTTGGTCAGTCAATGGTCAACAGAAAGATGCATTCGAACAAAGAAGTGTAATCGGAGATTAGCGCCTATATCCTTATATAATCCTTTATTAAAAAATTAAATATTAAATATTAAATATTAAATATTAAATATTTGAATTTGAATTGTTATGCAAAGTAGGAAAAAAAAAGAGAGAGAACGTCAATTGTCATTATGACTTTTCTGTAATTACTGATATTATCAGTAATTACTGATGATGATTTGAAAGCAACTGTCATTGTCATGATGACTTTTCTAATTTTTAAACCGTGAGTTTAAAATTCACATTTTGCATGTTTTAAATGTCCAAAGCTCAAGAAATTAGCATTAATTACTGATTTGATTTCCAACAAATAGTTATAAAGAATTTTTTAAATTGTATGATCAAAACAATGTTAGAGGAAATCTTACCTAATTGGTATGTAAAGACGAGGTAAAATGGTAATTTCATTGTAATTCTAGTTTTTTATTTGATAATTTCAATCTATCACTAATTAACACCATCAATAACAAAAAAGTGAGCAGAGGCTGTTTTTTAGGAAAACAACTGATGGTCAATATCAATAGATGCCAACAATAAAAAAAAGTGAGCAGTGGCTATTTTTCCTATCAGTGGATACCCAACAATTTTTTAAACACTGATGTTTGGTCAGTCGATGGTCAACAGATTTTGAAGAAAACATATGTTTCGCCTTAAACAGAAGTTTGCCCATAAACAGAAGTTTGACCATAAACAGGTATTTGCACATCCAGAGATGTTTATATGGTGGTTTAAAACCACTGTTGGGTCAAACAAATTTCACAACAAGACCAATACTCAAATAGATGTTGACCTTAAACAGATGTTTGGTTTAGAGCCAAACATCTGTTAAACCCCAAACATCTGTTTAACCCTGAACAGATGTTTAAGTTAATAACATCTACTGTTCAACCTAACAGGGGTTTCCATTAACTATTGACCAAATTGCAAACAGATGTTAAAACCACTGTTTGTTATTGTACTTCTTTACAAATTACATAGAATTCAAGAAAACGAAACAAACACTTAAAGAACTATAATTTAACACATAATCTAATCGGGCAAAGCAATCTATTATCTAAGAATTCACTGATTCTTACAACATGAAACAAATTCATAATGAAATACTAAAGTTACATAAGAACCACTGATAATTAAATACTAAATTTGAATCCGTTGTAGATGCTGAACCACTGCTGATACTAAACAGTCGTTTTCCTTTAATTAATCAAACTCTAGGTACATAAAGTGCAAACAGTCGTTTTCCTGGACAGATGTTTAAGTTAATAACATCTACTGTTCAACCTAACAGGGGTTTCCATTAACTATTGACCAAATTGCAAACAGATGTTTAAAACCACTGTTTGTTATTGTACTTCTTTACAAAATTACATAGAATTCAAGAAAAACGAAACAATCACTTAAAGAACTATAATTTAACACATAATCTAATCCGGCAAAGCAATCTATTATCTGAGAATTCACTGATTCTTACAACATGAAACAAACTCATAATGAAATACTAAAGTTACATAAGAACCACTGATAATTAAATACTAAATTTGAATCCGTTGTAGATGCTGAACCACTGCTGATACTAAACACTCGTTTTCCTTTGATTAATCAAACTCTAGGTACATAAGTGCAAACAGTCGTTTTCCTGAACAGATGTTTAAGTTAATAACATCTACTGTTCAACCTAACAGGGGTTTCCATTAACTATTGACCAAATTTGCAAACAGATGTTAAAACCACTGTTTGTTATTGTACTTCTTTACAAAATTACATAGAATTCAAGAAAACGAAACAATCACTTAAAGAACTATAATTTAACACATAATCTAATCCGGCAAAGCAAATCTATTATCTGAGAATTCACTGATTCTTTACAACATGAAACAAACCCATAATGAAATACTAAAGTTACATAAGAACCACTGATAATTAATACTAATTTGAATCCGTTGTAGATGCTGAACCACTGCTGATACTAAACAGTCGTTTTCCTTTGATTAATCAAACTCTAGGTACATAAAGTGCTTGTCTTTAACAGGACCTTGTCTTCAACAGTGGATAGGCCTCATCAGCCTTTGTTCATAAAGAGCTCCTTTAAAACAAACTTTATGCTTCTTTTAATACAAAAAAGGTGGGAAACACCATTACTCTAGGACTCTCTAGTAACATAAAATCTTAGCTTACAACAATAGCAGATCCTTTCTTGCGGTTAGTAGGAACTAATGTGGGTTCTACATCATCATCTTCTGCACAAGTCAATTATAATCATCATCATCATTTAGACATAAGGCAAGTAAACTATAAATTTAATAATCTTTCTTTGTGGTTTAATTAAACTTTATGCTTCTTTGAATACAAACCTATAATAACCCGCAGCAGATTGTATGAATTTCAAACAATTGTGATTAGACTGAAATATAAACCGAGAATTAGAGTATATCACTTCAAAATAAAAAACTCAAAATTGAAAATCAGAGTAGCAAAAAAACACATACTTTAAACGATGTTGGAACAATAATACTGGAAACAACCGTGGAACAATCATCATCATTATATGAGAATACCCTTAATTTATGGAACCTGTAGAATGAAATGCTCCACTGTTGGGTTATTAACTTTCAACCTCACTTTCCCTAAATTTATCAATTCTAATTTTCAACAGGATGTAATACAATTATTACCTTAATTAAGATATCTTCAACTGCAAACAACAATAGCAAACAACATCAAACAACAATAGCAAACAACATCAGACAATAATAGCAAACTACATCAAACAATAATAGCAAACACCTGATGTTGAATCCACTGTAGATGCTGAACCACTGCTGTTACAAACAGATAATACCAATGGAAACTCTAATTTCAGAAAGAATAATGGCTGAACATACTCAAACATCAATAATCACAGATGTTATACTCATATCATCGCCATCTAGAAAAAAAACGCTAATTTCAAAACATATTCAAACTTACCAGCTTATGGCAGAAATCTATCCGCAGCTAAGCGGATTTCA